>OY282560.1:191525826-194018310 GCA_958295665.1 Tipula vernalis | reverse complement strand
ATTGAATATGCGAAATTGTAAATACTGTATATTTAAAATTAAAGAATTTTGAATTTTAGTTACTCTAGCAGAATTCTATATTTTCCTGTTTGAATATACAATTTTTAAATTATTTAGAAATTACTTCTATAAAATTAAATAAATAGTATAGATAATTTCTCTTCATTTTCTCCTTCCCTTCCAAAAGCTACATTCGAGCTATCCGTATAGTTATGCATCTTCGCACACATTTATTCTATTTTTGGTTTTACTTGAAAATGCTTCTCTATCATACGTCATACGTGTGTTAATAGAGAATTGCTTTTCTGGCCAAAATAAAATTAATAAACATTTTGTTGACAAATGAGGCAACATTTTTCAATACTTCTAAACAACTATCTCACAATCAACTAACTCTCTTCATATTATAATAAGAAGTTTTGCCGCAAAAATTAACAAAATTTACATATATCCACGCAAACAGACATGGTTCTTATACCAAATTATTAAAAAAGTTTTTGAAACAAACAAATTTGTTCTCAGTGATACGATGTTTGCTTGGAAGGATATATACAAAAGGTTAATTTTAATTAAACGTTCAAATGCCTCTATGCTTGTCTCTGACATGCAAATACTTCACAGATTTAAAGAAAATAAACTTTATTATATTTTTCCGTCTTGAAACAAAAAACTTTTTTCATTTAAACTTTTTATAATACATTAATGCTTTGAATAATATGAAAAGCTCTCATACGCTCGTTTAATGCCATTTTATTACGATATTTTAACTAAACAAATCAAAAAAAATATTTTCATTGTTTTACAGCACGTGGTTTTGGAATGCGTGTCGTCGGTGGAAAGACAGGTGCAGATGGTCGCCTTTTTGCCTATATTGTGTGGACGGTGCCGGGTGGCCCAGCCGAAAAAGCAGGCCTACAACAAGGGGACAAAGTAAGTATTTGTTAAAAAAAAATTTAATATGATTAAGGTAAATAAATTGTCAATCAAATTTCTTTTTTTTTTTTTTTCAAAATTATTAAAATCAAATCAGATTAATAATGAGATTATAAATGAGAATAATTTCTTCTATACAATAAATATACATACTAAAATATATTTTTTTTGAAAAACTCGACAATAATAAATAAGAAAATAAAAATTCAATCGCAAATTGATATGATAACAAGTGTGCAGTACAAAAAAAAAATTGATTATTATGATAATCGTCGTCATCAACAGCATCATTATTATCGTTTGCTTCTTTTATCTAAATTTAAATAGGTATACGTATTTTTGAAGAACCTAAGAATTTGTATTTTTATTTTTGTTTTGTTCGAAAATTTAATCAATAATCAAAACGAAAAGAATGTAAAATTTGAATTTTAAATTGTTCAATACCTTTCGAAAAAAAATTTTGTTTTTAGATTAATTTTCAAAATTAAATTTACGTTAGAAAAATTTTGTGATGTTATAAAATTAAAAATGTTTATCTGTTGTTGACAATCTATAGGTTGATGGAATAGTAATTGGTAAATCTATCTTCATTATTATCTTCTTATGTATGTTTGTACATAATACAGTTATACACATAAATTTGTGTGACATGATTACGAAATGTTTGTTTGTGTACGATCATACCAAAACTGTATTAAGTATATCGCAACCATATTATGTAATAACGAGGAGAATGTTATGCTAATTTGTGACCTTAAACGAAAAATTTTATAAAATCGAATAGAATTCCCTAAATATAAGAAAATTTATTTTATGGCATAGTACATTCGACAGACTTACTGACTTTTATTATAATGTATGCGTATATACTAGGTAGATGTAGTGAATAAAAACTTTGATTTACTTTTTCCAGTTTCCTACTTTTTTATATCGATATCGCTAAATTGGGTATCGACCAAAATTCGAATAATATGTTGTATACAAGTAATATGATTACAATATTATGAAAATTCCAAGAATTTTTTATGGTGATCCTCGTCTAATTATTTTGGACATCTATGCATATTTTTTATGAAAGAATTTTATTTGGAATTTATTATCAATTTAGTGAAAACATTTAAAATTAATTGGAATCCTATAAGGCACGTATTTATTAACAGTGGTAAAAGTTTGATTTCAGTGGTTTCAACATTCTTGCCCTAAAATATCATAGTTAGAAAAAGAAAAGTGAGTGCCAAATCATATGAATAGGAAGTTTCACGTTATTGACTTGACGTTATTGGTAGGGAAATCGAAATTTATTAATGTTAACAGATTAATCTAAACTTTTTGATTAGCCGATAATAATATTATTTGGTTTTACTTTTGTTATACATATTTTCGTGTCAAGTTTATATTTCGACATTTCTCTTATTTTGTCAACAGAAATTATTTTCTTTACTTAAGTATTAAATTCATATTTTTAGGGGGTGACTTTGCTCTTTTTATTTAGGTTATTCATTCTGGGTGCGAGACTCTTTGAGAGATGTACGAGGGGGTGATAAATTGCAATTTCTGATTTATTTTATATACTTACGTTGGAATGTGGTACAATTTCGACCAAAATTATATATGTTATTGTTCAATGTTGTGTACAAGATGCTGGTCGATGGGCCTTGATAGTTTGTGTAGTTTGTTAGCTACTGCTAACTGTTGCATAGTAAATTGTTAAGGTTTAAAATTGAGATTGTATGTAGTGGTGGGTATTTTAATATCTCTTCCGCGGTAGTTTCGGTTGTGTTGATGCAATATTTGATGAGTAGGTTATTTGGTTGCAACATTTTGTTAGGAAATTTTATGTAGTTGGTTTAGCATACATAGCTATCAATTCTTTTCATGTTTGATTCTTTGTAGAGTGTTTGGGTGTTTATAAATTCGTAAGAGTCTTGTTTACGGTTGATGTCGATTCAGAATCTGATAATTCTTCTTTCAATTTTCCGGAGTTTTGTCATTTGACTGGATGATAGGTACCAGGCTAGGAAGCCTTGTGCTAAGATGAACCTTATGAGTTGGTTATATCAGACTTTAAAAGTTCACAAAAATATAATTAAAAAGTAGGTTAATGAAATTTGTTTTATTTAATTTAATTTGTTTATTTAATTAATTTATTTAATTTTATTTGTAATAATTTATTTGTTTCTGTATACATGATTTATTTGTTATTCACCACCACCATTTTGTGTTTGTTATTTATTTATTAGATGAGCACGCATGAATTATAAACTCGAAACTGGCAGTTGTGTAGAAATAAAACAGTTTCACTTTTATGGTTTACAATAAATTTATTTTTTGTTCGTTACTCAACTCAAATTCTGCATTTTTATAATAAATAATGAAAAATGTATATGTTCATTTAGGATAATGTATGGGTTAAGTGGGATGATGGTATATGTTTCGTTAAATATTATTGATTTAATTTTGTATTGAAATAGGATATCAGGGTGGAAATTGGATATTTGAATGGAGAATATAATCTGAGATTGGTTGTAATACGCTTGTAAGTTGTAACCATAGTAAACTATAAATACTTTCTTCTGTATTAAGGTTAACATTAAATTTTGAAAAATGATTTTGGATGAAATCTAGTTCCTTGTGATTTAGAATATGTCTTGATATGATTTTTAGTTTTGCCATAGTAATTGCTTCATTGTATTACGAATAATGCAACCTGGCTTAGATTGACGGCTAATTACTCACTCAGCGCGGGCGTGAGTTTGTGTTTTTTCCAAATAAAATACAAAGAAAAATGAAAAAAAACTAAAAATTCACAAATCTGATTTTATTAAACAAAAATAGACAAAAAAAAAATAACTCATGGTTTAGTTGAACCGCCAAAACACTACTGGATCGAGCACGGAATACCTCTTCCTCTCTGCACGCTATGTGTTGCGTATCCTCTTTTCCTTTTGCTCTATTTTTTATTTATTTTTACTTTCATTTCCCATGTGCAAAGCACCTTTAGCAAAACTAAACAATACGGGTGGCATTCTAAGACCCCTTAAAAATATTTATTTATTTAGAATGATCGAAAAAAAAAAAAAATGATCGTGTCAAATGATGTCTGATAGGTGATCGCTTAATAGTTCTATATGATATACTGATCTATGGAAACTTTGTTTAAATTTCAGGATGTTAGCCAAACTTTGAGTAAAATTTTCAACTGAGTTTAGTTCAAATTCGATTTTTCGCGTCTGATTATTTACAAAATTTTTAATATCATTAAAACGGGTTATCATTTTCGCATTGATATTAATTTGATCATTATATTTATTCTGCAAGGTGTCTTCGTTTCTGTTGATTTCAGCTATAGCTCGTCCTAGTTCGTCATAGTCATCGTGGTCCATATTACCTGTGATAGATATTATTATGGATCCAAGTCCATTAATTAGTTCTCTTTTGTTTCGTAGTCTGGGTCTTAAATGATCTAGTGTTTCTTCTAATCTCTTAAACTTCATTTGTATCATGTCTAGTCTAATTTTTTAAAAGCCTTTTATTCCAGTCCTTTCTTTAACAAATGTTTGAATTGTGTTTATGTTATTTTTTATTATCTGTAAATTATATTTGTAACTATCTAAGTTGATGATATGTAAAAGTCTGCTATAACCTATTATATTTCTTGCATTCCCTAAATTAATGGGAATTATACCCTTATTCAAATCGTAGTCTATTATATCCATTTCTTGGGATGTAATTAGTTTACTGCAACTGCAATAAATGTTTGACTTTAGTTGTTAGTGTTACATGGTTATATTTTTTTAAGTGGTGTTTTTGAAATCTGGGGCTTAATTTATTCCTTCTGTTATCCTTTTCTTAGATGGTTTCTTTCAAGGAATATTTTCAGTTCTATTCTATTTTTATTTCTCTGGGTTATCAATGCTTCTTTTTCCTTAGCATATGTCATATGAATTAGATTGTAGAGTTGTTCAAAATTCTTTTTGTTATCTTTTAAATATTCGTTTGGATTTTTGTTCAGAAGTTTAACTGGGAAAATTTCGGGTTTTGAAATATGTCCATTCTTGAGTTCGAATGGTGTCATCTTAATTGTGGAATGTATCGAGTTTCGTATGTAATTAGGGTTTCATTCATGATTTCGACAGGATCTTTGTCGTGGTTTTTAGCATATATGATTCTGTAAATTTCTATGAGAGTAGAGTGTAATCGTTCTACAGGAGAGTTTCCCATGGAGGCTTTGAGTTTGCGGGTAAATGTAAAGTTATCTTGTACATTTCACAAAACCTTTTGAAAATATAGATGTAAATTCAACTCCTCTATCTGTTACCAATTTTTGAGGTATACCATGGCCGCATATGAATTTTTAATTAATATAACTAATTTTAACCCGTCTGAAGTTACTAAATGATATGCTACTGCAAATTTGGCTTATATTGTGGGAAATTCGAATCATGTAGGCCTTGTATGTAAAATTTCACATAACAAATCCTAGGGGTTGGCGATATGAATAACAGGCAATATATATATATATATATATATATATATATATATATATATATATATATATATATATATATATATATATATATATATACATATATATATATATATATAATATATATATATATATATATATATATATATATATATATATATATATATATATATATATATATATATATAAATATATATATATATATATATATATATATATATATATATATATATATATATATATATATATATATATATATATATTGTTACGTTTATGCCTTTGTCAATCAAGGTTCGTATCACTGGATTGTGAATAATACAAACTCAATTCAATTTATCACCAACGAATTTATTTATTTCACAAAATTTATAACAACACAGGTATGGGTTGTGCCGATAACGTATTTATTTCTGGTTGTGGTTGGGAAACGGTATTAGTTCCAAAATAATAATAATGCACAATAATTTAGTTTGACAATGTTTTTATTTCAAAAATATAAATTGTAATGAACGTCGCTTCCAGTTTTTGTTTACTTTTTATAATAAGTCATTTCCTGTTATGCAGTGGAATGACTTTCTGTGGAATTTCTTTATTCTTAAAATTTGCTTATGCGATATTTTTACATTAGTTAAAGTTTGCTTATGCGATATTTTTACATTAATTAAAAATTGCTTATGCGATATAATGTTTGGCGTCATTGCACTACATGTCGCCGGTGGAATTTGCTTTCTTCATGGGTCGCGTTTTAGCTGATGTTAACTATATATATATATATATATATATATATATATATATATATATATATATATATATATATATATATATATATATATATATATATATATATATATATATATATATATATATATATATATATATATATATATATATATGTATATATAAATATATATATACATATATATATATATATATATATATATATATATATATATATATATATATATATATATATATATATATATATATATATATATATATATATATATATATATATATATATATATATATATATATATATATATATATATATATATATATATATATATATATATATATATATATATATATATATATGTATATATAAGTTTCCGAGTTAGGTGCGAGTTTACTTAAAAAAATAACTTTATTTCTCAAGATCAAACTTAAAACTAAAAAACTACAAAAATATTTTATCATTTTTTACAATAATAATAGTTAAAGTTACATAAAATGTATGAAAAATTACTCAAAAAGAATTTCATAAAAAAGTATTATCTTTCAACCGGAAACAACATACGGTGTATTGATTCGACAAATTTGCTCGTGTCTCATAAAGCACGCTGTGTTGGACTCAACATTAATGGTGGTGTTAACTTCTCAGAAACTCAATTTCCTGGGTTGAATTCGTGGTTGATCGCTGGAAATTTTGTCTTCATAGATCGGCTTGTTGATAAACAGCATTCTCCTTTGACGTCTCACTCTAGCTTTGTTGGCGAGAAAAATGACGACTAAACAGATGACAATGGTTATGATGCTGAAGTCAATGAAGATAGCTTCTTTATGCTCGTTGAAAAGTTCTTGAAGTTGTGCAACGTTATTTAGATACAAGGTATGTAAGTATCCTGGGTCAATTTTGACGTTTTTTTTCGTTATGTTTGCTTTTAGTACCGGTGGCAGTACTTGAGATGTCCTTGCTTTCCTCTTCATAAAAGCTGATTCGCCGATTTTTATTGTTTCCTTATGATATTGAATTAGAAAATTTCCTTCTAAATGTTTACTTCTATTACTATAAACGATGTCTCCTTTAAAGTTGCTTACGAAGATTTTATTGTCGTTTAAGGGTTGGATGATTTGATTCTTATTCAACTGGTAATCACATTTAGCATATAATCCCTTCATAATTTGGCTGATTCAACGGTCCTTACTTAGTTTTTTCAGCTTACTCATTTCGCATATGGTGATATCTCGAAAGAGGTTGCATCTCTCGCTGATTTCGAATAATTCGTTTTGATTTAGCAAAAGTTCGTTGAACTCCAGATGTATTTGTTTGTTTTGATTAACCGTTGATTTTATGATGACATGGTTGTAGTTCTGCTTACTTGTCTTAGGTATAGATATGACATATAGGATTGTAGAATCTTTAACCATCATCATTGGTTCCGAAGGCAAGGTTTCTATTTCTGTAATTAAGCGGCTAATTACCCCTTTATCCAGTAAATTGGTGTTAACTATTTTTCTTTTGCTAACCGTACGGCTCGAATTATTTCTTTTAATTCCTCTTTGATGAGACTAAGTCGGTTGTACAGCGTTTGTTGCATCTTATCGTCTTCGTCTTCATTTAGATGTTCTACAATTTTGTTGAATTCGTTGAGCATTTGTTAACCTGTGTCCATTAATACTCTATTGATTTTGTATTGTTGATTGTTACTGTTAATTACTTGTTTCTGACTTTTTACTATCTGATCCCAATCTGTGGCGTCAGGTGAGCCTGCGATCCGAGCACGCTATTTGCCTTCTCTCTTTCAAATTTGGTTTCCTGGTTTCTCCGGATCCTTTCGATTATATCTTCGTTTATTTTATTTTTGAAGTCAGACAGATTTTGATAGGTTATTCTTTGTGTTTTACCAAAAAATATGTCACTTGGTTTTTGTTGAATGACCGAGTGTACTGAGTTATTATAGCGGTCTACTGCTATATTGATTAATTCCTTTACTGTTAGTTCCTTGTACTCGTTTTGGAGGCATCTGACCATTTCAATTATCGTATAATGGACTCTTTCGACAGTCCCATTTGTCTCACTTCTTTGTGATGGTGTCAGGTAAATTTTAACTTCCAAAGTTTTTAGATAGTCTGTAATTAAGGGACTTATAAAGCTTCTTTCATTGTCCATCACAAGTATTTTGGGTACAGAGAAGAAATGCATTGCTTTAATTATTTTATCCGTCACATGTGAAATAGATTTAGTTTTGATACGAAAAAATTGCACAAATTCTGTGAATTTATCCACACATGAAATGAACTTCTCATCTTTGATTTCCATTATATTGATGTGGAGTATCTCTGTCGGATACGTCGGAATGGGTGTCTCTTGGATTTCCACGCGACTAGGATGTCTATCATATTTTTGTTGATGTTACAGGTGTCGCAGATTTGCGTATGTTCCTTTATTAGACTAGCCATTCGAGGGAAGTACTATTTTTCCAATATTTATTTTTTATTCTCTGTATGATTCCGGTGTGCCCGTTTGTGTACTTCTCTTATAATGGCAAACTGGTTTTCCTCGTGGCATATGTGTTGTAACCTGAGAAATTTTCTTTAACGGCCTCCTGGAGGATTTGAATATAATCTTCAGGTATTTTTTCTCCATTGATTGTGTTCAGATTTAGTTTATCTCTTAGAATTCTTCTTAGGGTTTCTTTACTTAGTTCAGGCAGGCTAATGTGATGCCTGTGGTAAGATGGGTGTGGTTCTTTTTGAGCGTAATTTTCTTTGCCTTTTTTGAATATAAGTTGATTCCTAAATGCATTGATTGGTGCTTCGCCGTAGCATATTAGATCCGTGGAATCTTCCTCATCACTGTGAATCGTTCCGTTTGTAGATAGGGTGTTTGCTTCCATTTCTAGTTTTGATAGCTCATCTGCGACTTTGTTGATGAATCCCGGTTTGTAAATAATTTCGTAATTATATTCCTCTAAGCGTGCTTTCCACCTTTTTAATTTGGCATTGTTGTTTTTATTGCTTATTGCAAACGTTAGTGGTTGATGATCCGTCATAATCTTAATTTTTTTTGCTCCGTACAGGTAGTTCCTGAGATTATCTAGGGCGCAAACTATAGTCAGCAACTCCTTCTCGTTAGTAGCATAATTCTCTTCTGTTTTATTTAGTGATCTAGAGATATCGCCAATTGCGAATGATGAAGCATCTGTTGTCAGGAGGAACGGTTTGTTGAAGTCTGGGAAGATTAATATATCCGTGGAGGATAGTAGCTCTTTGATATGTAAAAATGCTTGGATTTCTTCCTTGTTCATGCTGATTTGTACCTTTTTGGACTGGGTTCCTTTTGTTTGTGCATTTTTTCCTCTTGCTAGGTTGTGGCTTGACTATCATTGCAAAGTCTTGTATAAAGCGCCTGTAATAGGACGCTAATCCAAGAAATGACTTTAGATCTCTTAGATTTTAGGGCCTTTTGATGTTTTTAATGGCTCTAATTTTTTTAGGATCAGGGTTGATACCCTTATTAGTGATGAGGTAACCCAAGAATTCTGTTTCTTGTTTTAAGAACTCTGTCACGTCTAGGTTGACCCTTGGGTTGGCTTTCTCCAATCCCTGTTAACAGAAAATTTTGTTACTCACTCAGAGGCTTTGGACGGTCATCTTGAGGCCGGCTAAGCTCAGTGGATTGGGGTGGGGTTTCCCAAAGCTTGAGTGAGTCTTGTTAGACCGCTGGAAAAAGGACTAGGGAATTAAAATAGGAAAAAAAAATCAAAGATAAGGAACGGAAACAAGGCATGGACCAACTCACCGTAGAATGCTGAGAATGCACTTACCACTTCATCTTAAAAAAATTTGTTAAATTCTCATCCTGAAAAGCAACAATGAAGCGAACTATATGAGAAAAAAAAATAATTGTAAAACCGAGAGAAACCCGAAAAAAAAAATATTAATGAAACTATAAATAGTGTATGATAATTATTACATTAGTTAATTGAGTAATGTTTATTAAAGCAAGATAATAATAAAAAAAATAAAATAATAAAAGAAAAGATAAAATGTAAAAATTACAATATAACAACAAAAATATAATTTTAAATTGAAATTCAAAATAAGAAACTTAAATTAATTACTAATTACTATCTAACCCCCCCTAAAGACGTCATAATACTTAAATTAAAGAATATAATATATATAATATAATAATAGTGTATAAAAAAAAAAAAACCTGATTATATTATGTTGGTATGGCCATACTTCTTGCATATTATGCACCCCATTTTGAGACACAAATGTTTTTTTTTTTTTTTTTTTTTTTTTAGAGTTTTTAAACACGACAAATAGTTTGACCGTTTCAAATTTTCTTGTGATGAAAACGGTTCCCTTTATCACTTATCACATTTATTATTTGTAGCTTAGTTTTAGTTTTTTTTTTCTACACTAATTAATTTTCGATACGTATTTAATTTTCTGTTAAACTTTTAAAAACGTTCAGTATTTTATAATTTTTCACAGTACATACACATTTTAAATCATATATTTTTGGCCAAAGCCTATATACGATGTAACAACGCCTGACTCGTAAAATGATTTTACGGACCAGTCATTTACAGTTGTATATCTGTGTATATTTATCATGATTGCCTCGTCGATTTTATATTTCATGATTTAGGCACATTATATATAGGTATACTTATAAGAGTTTTAATTGGTTCTTTTTAGGTGACCAGATACCCCTGTTTAAACAATTCACTAGCACAGTTTTCTTTTGTAATTTTTCATAGTTTTGAAGTATTATTATTTTAAGTTTTAAGATTTTTACAATGGATTGATTTTTTTATTTTAACTAATTAATTTTAACTGTATTATATAAACTTATTAGATTTTTATAACATTACTTAATAACCACTAGATATAATTAGATACACTTTCCAAATTTCGATTAATTTTCTTTTTTCCCAATCTAGACTAGTGATTTCTAGACGAAAAAAAAATTAAATAGTATCCACATACCAAAAAAAAAAATTATGATTTTATTAGAGTTAATCACAAAAAAAATAACACTTTAGATAACTCAGGATTTTTTTATGTTTTTTTTCCGATATTTAGAAAAAAAAATGTTGTACCTCGACAAAAATTGGCAAAAGACTCCCGATCTTTCCAAAAAAACCGATATTTATTAACAAAAAAAAAACAAAAAAAAAATCATCATGGTTTCCTGATGACCACCCAATAAAAAAAAATTGTTTTTTTCTGAAAACGGGTCAATTGAACAGAATCAAAAACAAAATTTTTCCCGCGTTTTATTTTTTTCTTGTTTAATCCGTTTTGTGGTATACGTAATAAATAAATAATAACCATAATTATGTCAGGGATATCAAACCCACCCAACCTTGGAACGACGAGCAATTGCCAGCCGTTACAACGTCGTCAATCATCCTTTGAAAAATGGCTGGGCCGTTCTTTAAGCCAAAAGGATGTCGTAGAAACTCGTACTTCCCGTTCATTGTAGAAAACGAGGTTTTTTGTGTATCCTCTTCTTTCATTTGTATCCGGTGGAACCCCGATGTTAGGTCTATGGTTGTAAAAAATTGAGAGTCGGATATATCCGGAATCGGAGATGAGTCAGATATTGTGACAGCATTCAGCCTTTTGAAGTCTATGACCATCCTATATTTCTTTGTTTGTGAGGCGTCCAACTTCTTGTCGACAACCCAAATAGGGGAGTTATATGGGCTCTTAGACGGTCTAATGTCACCCGTCTTTTAAGAGCTGGCTTATTTGTTTCTCCACCTCCGGTCTCATACTGTATGGATAAGGATATGATTTGTTATACAGTGGTTTGCATTCGTTTATACGCACTTTAGTATTTCTCTTAAAAGTGAAATTTTTCCATTGAAATTCCAACTATGAATACTTGTGATACATATATTCAAATGTTATAGTAGTGAGAGAAATAACAGGATAAATTTCGTTTATTTAGATCTATTGTTTTAGTTGTGAAGTATTGTTTTTAGTGAGAGTGTCGATTTTAGGTGTTGCATACCTTTATACGCAGTTACAAAAAAAAAAAAAAAAAAAATCATATAGACTCATTTGTTTTGGTAATATTTAATTTTTGCAATCTCTTAGTAAGTTTTTACTTTCAAACTAACACAGATTGAATATAACATTAGACGCTTTTGCAGAGATGGGTAAGGGAAAACGTTTGAATAAAGAAGAAATAGCCAAAATTGAAATATTGAAAAAGTAGGCTACTCTAATCGTCTCGTTGCCAAGGAAATCAAACGATCTGAGGGATTGATAAGAAATTATTTAAGAAATCCAAAAACGTATGGAATCAAGAAGCCCACACGAGGAAATTCAAAGCTCACTACACGCCAAAAGTGGCAAATTAAACACGAAGCGACCAAAAATAAACTATTTTGTAGCCAAATAATTGCAAAACTTGGTTTGCCGGTAGTCAAATCAACTGTAGCTCGGGTTCTGAAGACAACAAAAACCATTAAATGGATCAAACCTAAATCGAAACCCCGTCTAACTACCGCACATAAGGAACGCCGTTTGAAGTTTGCGCAGCAGTACATGCATTGGACAAAAGAATGGGGTCGGGTGATTTTTTCTGATGAAAAAAAAATTAATTTGGACGGCCCAGACTGCTACAGTTGTTATTGGCATGATCTACGCAATCACACTGTCGTTCGGTCAAAGAGAAATTTTGGTGGTGGGACTGTAATGGTTTGGGGAGCGTTCTCAGGAAATTTTAAGACACCCATTTGTTGGATAACTACCAGAATGGATTCAAAAAAATATTGTGAGCTGCTGGAAGATGTTTTGATTCCATTTATTGATGATCATATTGATAGTGAGTTCGTATTTCAACAGGACAACGCTGCGATCCACGTTTCACAGGTATCTAAGGATTGGTTTGAGTCAAGAAATATTCCATTACTATCGTGGCCAGCATGTAGTCCAGACTGCAACCCCATTGAGAATCTCTTTGGTATACTGGCTGCAAAGGTGTATGCAAATGAACGTCAATTTTCGTCAGTAAATGATCTGAAGCAGTGCATCAAGCAATGCTGGGATGAAATCACTCCCAATGTGCTCCAAAATCTTTGGCAGTCAATGCCAAAACGACTTTTTGAAGTTATTAAGAATAAGGGAGGTGGGACGAAGTATTAATATTTCATTCCTTGATACGCTTTACAATTTTTCGGCGAAAATATGCAAATGCGCATAAACGAATGCATCAGGTTTCTTTGCAATTTTGTAAAAAATTTGAATTTAATAAATAAAAATGTATGAAATCCACTGCAATTCATAAATATTTTTTTTTTTATTTTTTAAATTAAACAATAATAGTTTTTAGAAATACATAAAATGTTAAATTTTGGTTTACTTTTGAATAAATATGGTGCGTATAAACGAACGCAAACCACTGTATATAGGTTCATCCGCCGTTGTTTTGATTTCGGCTCTTACCCCAGTATCGATTGTTTCTATGTTGTTTACGGGTCCGAATATATGTTTAAATGTTGATACTATTGTTTGGAGTTGCTTATATTGTTGAGTTGAAGTGATAGTTTTTCTCTTAATGGAATTCTAATATCTGGTGCTATTATTAACAGGTTGTTTTTCCTCTCAATTATTGCTCTGAGTTTCTTCAATGTGTCGTCTCCTATTATGGCACCAAATGATTTTAATCCCGGTAGAATGAAAAATTCAATAGTATTGTTGATGCCAATACTTTTGAAAAATTGTCCGCTAATTTTCTTACTGATTCCGATGTCACCTCCAGCTGATCTGATTTTAAATTGAACCTTAGTTGGGATGGCGTTATTGGCTAATTGTGGTTTCATAAAGTTTTTATTTGCTCCTGTGTCGATCAGGAATTTGAGGATATTGCCATTTTTTAACTTATACTCTAGGTATGGTACGCTAGAGGGCTTCCGTCATAAAATTTACCTCATAATCATCTTCGGTATAATGGTCGTCATTGGATATTTCGCCTTCCGTATTGTCGTTGACCAATTGGTTATAATAGTCTTCTTCTGGTTGTGTTTCCATGTGATTGATTCTCTGTTGTCTGACTGGTTCGTATCGGTGAAAATAATCTCGTTTTGCCATTGGATTATCTTGATTGGTTGGACGGTTGATGTAGTTCACCTGTCTCGTTTGCATTGATGGGTCGATATCCATTAGCGTTGGTGGCTTCGGATTGTTTGGTCTTGGTGGTGGTAAGTTGTTTTGATTTTGGTTGACGTTTTGATTTTGGTTCACATATGGTATTCGGTGATTTTGGTGTTGTATATTTTAGGCTATGTTTCTCCGCTGTATTGGTATTGTACCATCGTTTTTTCGCAAATTTGGTGAGTTGTTATATAAAATTTGATTTATTGGGGCTGTTATCACATTGTTGATATTTTTTTTGTGTATTGGCAAGTTTTTGAAATTCAGGTTTTGAAATTCCAGACAGGATGCGTATGCCTCTGGTAGCGTTGTTGGTTTTTGAATTATAAGAATCATAGATAAATCTCCATTCAGCCCCCGGACGAAAATATCTAAAGCTCTATTCCTGTATGTTTCAACCAAAACGTTGATTGTTTCAGCTGAATAGTTCTCCATTTTGACCTTGTTGACTATTAATGAGAATTGGTGATTAACTGTAGCATAGAATTATCCACTGTCATATTTTTTTGTGTAAGACTGTAAGTCCATCCTCCATAACAGCGGGGTTTAATTTTTGAAGAAGGTCGGTAAAATGAAACTTTAAACGATGCTAGAAATGTAATCACTAGACTTACAATTAATGTCCAGGTAAATGTGATGTAAATTTGATGTAACATAACCGTATATACATTGCATGTAAAACTAAAGGTCACCATATCTCTCAGTGTCGAAAAAGTAAGTACTACAACAGTGGTAATCAAACCAATACAACCTCTCAGGCAAAAAACTCATCGGATCTCGAGCAAAAATTGAACACAGTTGCACTAGTCCAAGATCTGATCTAAAGTGTTAAATCGTTGAGTCAAAACTTCTAAGGCAGTAAACAACACGGATTGTAAATCCTCTAAGAATCGTGAGATTTTAACTGGTAACCAATTAAATTTTAGCCATTCTAATAATATGAGTAACGCATTGACTTATAATACAATATTTTTATCTCAGGATAGTAATGACAAGAAATATGTTTACCTAAGTTTGGATATATTAAAACAACCCATACATTTCTTAATAGACATAGGTGCTGATATCAGTATCATTAAGAAAGGTTCTATTACTGGTGAAACCTTCTGTGATCCTGATTTGAAATGTCAAGTCCGAGGCATTACTACTAAGACTATCCAAACACTTCCCGTTTGCAACGGAAATATATTATTTGACAACAATTTGAACATCAACCATACATTTCATATAGTACGGGATAATTTTCCTATTCCATGCGATGGGATTCTTGGCAAGGATTTCTTCCTTAAATATAAATGTACTCTGAATTATGAGACACACACTTTAGAAATTCCTATTTAATTCATTATCCGATTCACAACTTCAACGAATCTCTATTCCTGGTCGTTCAGAAAAAATATTTAAATTATATAACCCGTCGTTACTGAATTCTGAAGAATATTTATGTCATTCAAATCAAATACAACCTGGGGTATTTATCGGTAATACCTTAGTGAAACCTTTAATGATTCAATTAGTCTCTGTATCATTAATAATATTGAATATACAGCTCATATAACTAGTGATAAATTAACATTTGAAAGTTTGTCTTATTACAATATTTTTAACATTTTTTCATATCAAAATAATCTTGAAAACAGGCTGAAATTATTGGAAAACGAAATTAATTTGAATAGTTTAAACTTAGAAGAAAAATCATCAATCTTAAACATTTGTCGAACTTATAACGACATATTTTATTTACCTGGCGATAAATTGTCCACTATTGACACGACATTTCATAGGACTCCAATTTTACATGAAAGAACACTTAGTTATCGAAGACCATGTAGAATGCCAGAAGCAGCTAAAGCTGAAATTGACAGACAGCCAAGTAAGAGGCCTTGGAACTCACCTCTTTTGATTGTTCTAAGAAAATCTGAAGATCAACAACGAAAATGGCGGGTGGTTGTTGACTTTAGAAAGTTAAATGAAGTCACAGTCGATAAAGTTATTCCTCTTCCAAACATAACTGAAATCTTGGAACAGCTCGCAAATTCAAAATAATTTAGTACACTTGATCACTCAAATGGTTATCATCAAGTTAAGGTTGACGAATCCGATAAACCAAAAACAGCATTTAGCACTTCATTACTCCATTGCCAGATTTGAGAATGCCTTTTGGATTGAAGGGCGCTCCTGCCACATTCCAACACTTCATGAACTCAGTACTGAGTGGCATCATCCACCTCCAAATTCAAAGGAGATAAAATCTTTCATAGGTTTTGTAGGATACTACAGAAAGTTTATCGAGAATTTTTCAAAGATTGCACAACCACTAACAAGCTTATTGAAGAAAAATGTCAACTTCAATTGGTCGCTTACTTGTAATGAAGCTTTTGAAATATTAAAAAAGCGTATAACTTCTCCTCCTGTTCTTCAGTTTCCGGATTTTAATAAGCAATTTATATTTACATGTGATGCCAGCGATATTGCCATTGGCACTGTGTTGTCTCAAAACCATAACACTTCTGATCTGCCGATAGCTTTTGCTAGTAGAGTTTTAAATAAGGCTGAGTAAAACTACCCAACAGTAGAAAAGGGACTTCTTGCAACTGTTTGGGCAGTTAATCATTTTCGTCCTTATCTGTATGGCACTAAATTCCAAGTTGTAACTGATCAAAAAAACCCCCTTAGGGCTTTGTTCCATCAGTAATCCGACATCTAGACTTATGAGATGGAGAATTAAATTAGATGAATATAATTATGACATAGTACATAAATCTTGAGTTTCTAACCAAAATGCAGATGCATTAAGTCGTATCATTCTTCCCAATTCTGAAACTACTGAATGTAAAGCAATAACAAGGTCTCAATCTAGAAATACTCAATTAAAACCCAATGAACTAGTAAAAAACATGTCTCAATTCAATAAAATGTTCCAGTTAAATGATAATCAACCAAACCATCTCCAAACAACCGAATCTTCAAACAACCGTCATCAAGGTATCATACGCACTTATAAGTGACTCAAGTCATACTTTTATTTCCCGAAAATAGTATCTCGGATCACAAAATATATCAAATCATGCTAGCATTGCCAGAAGAACAAACATGGGCCAATGACCAAATTACCTATGAAAATTACGTCTTCATCAAAGAGACCATTCGAACGAATATTCGCCGATATTGTTGGACCACTTATTAGTACTTACCAAAATAATAAATACATTCTCACTATTCAGGATGATCTTACTAAATACTCAATCGCTTGTCCAATTCTCAATCAAGAAGCAGAAACTATCGCTAAAGCCTTTGTTAAGGATTTTATTTGTGTTTTTGGCTGTCCAATAACACTACTAACTGATCAAGGCTCGAACTTCGTTGGTGCATTGTTTTAAGAAACTTGTAAGTTGCTTAAGATAACGAAATTTCAGACGACAGCATATCATCCTCAGTCTAATGGAGCTGTCGAAAGATCCCATAGAAATCCGTCTGAATATCTGCGAAACTTTTGTGGTTCAGATCCTATACGTTGAGATTCATGGCTTCAGTATGCCATGTTCTCTAACAACAGCACCCCTCATTCTAGTACTTCTTACATGCCTTATGAATTAGTTTTTGGTAACAAACCAGTAATTCCGCATTCGTTTCAAGCTGAACCTGATATTGTTCATAATTATGACGATTATGTGACTGATCTAAGATATCGAATGCAACAGCCATTTCAATTTGCGCGAGAAAATATATTGAATTCAAAATTTCGATCAATGGAACGTTATGATAAAAAATCGCAATCAATAGAATTTAACCCTGGTGAATATGTACTATTGAAAAACGATGCTAGGCCAAATAAACTATCACCACTTTGGCTAGGTCGGTTAATAAGATAATATCAAAGCAGAATACTTCAATAATTATTGGAAGAAAATTCAAGACCTTTCATAATAATCGCCTAAAGGCATTTAATCAAAAGGAAAATTAAGCATTGAAAATGAAACTTATAATTTATTGAAAATTACTATTAATAAATAAAATTACTATTTTATGCATTATTAAATAATTTTGAATGTAAACAAATAAAAATGTTTTTTTTTTTAAAACTTAATGATTATATAGTATAATGAATTAAATCATGTTCTATAATTGTTAATTTAGTTCTAAGATTTCAGAATGTTCAAGCCTTGGTGATATTTTATCTTATATAAGAATATCCAAAGATATATCTCCGATTTATTTTTTCTTTTGGGGGGAGATGTCGTATAAACGTATAAAATGCCAACAATGCTTCCTCAATTCAAACATTACTATGATGTTCTAAATGTAAGCCAATTAATCTTAACAATGCTTCACATTGGTTTATATTATTATATTTACGAGTATTATATTAAATTTGAGCAAAATTACAGATATACTAAATCTCCCTTTTAAATAAAAACTATAAAAGAAATTGCATTTTGCAATTTCGGGGCTTAATTTTTGTGATATTATAAATGGTTGGTCACAACGGTGACAGTAAAATTGAACTTGTTTAAAATAATTAATACAAGCGACAAAATTGTAATTTATTTTCCATCAAACGATTTCATCCACGACAAGAGAGCATTTTAGTTTCTGGGCTATTTTAATTTGGCTTGCATCCTGGGAATCCAATAGCACGGTTTGAACCCTTATTCCTTCACTAAGTTGGGGCGCATTGGCATAATTATCACACCACATGTTCCATTTAATTACTTTTTCTCAAAAAAATGTACCATAACTCTTTTATTGAAACACATTTTATGATTTTTACTGCACACGATCAATTGCGAAACAAGAAGAAAATTATTTTACGAGGCTACAACTAAACAAAAAAAACAAAAACCACCCAGAAATTAGAAAAGCTGAAAAGCGTATATACGATAATTTTGGGTCAGCAATTGATCTAAGGCTAAATTAATAATTTTTGTGTTACTTATTTTCTTTTACATTTTACAATTTTAGGTTATTCGAGGAACAATCCGTCATACGGAATTCGAGACTTACTTTCATAACCAGAAAGATTTTGCGGTGGTCGAGAGCTAAATCTATCTGGTTCTGAAAGTTGATCTCGAATAAATTCAACAAATTGTTCAATACATTTTTGTGTAAAATATAAATTTTAAATCAAATAAATAATTAATTTAAAATGGTTTGTAATAATTAAATTTTTAAAAACGAATTTTTTATTTTTTAACTTTTCTTTATATTTAGATTTTAGAATGGAATGGTGTGTCGCTAATCGATAGAAGTTTCGATGAAGTATGTGCCATAATGGATCGTACAGGCGATGTTCTAGAATTACTTGTAGAACATGCAACCGATTTTAGAATGTGTGATTTATTAGACGAACAAATACCACCGGGTGGTTCAAGTGGACATCGAAAATCAGGTGATGGTGTTGGCCTAGGCCTAGTTCCTGGTAAGTTTTTTTTTTCATTGTATTTATTTTCCTATTTTTATATACAAAATTACGTGATATATCGCACAAAAAAAAAAACCGAAAAATAAAAATTTGGACCATCAATCATAAACATAAATCATAACTAGAGTATACATAAAAGCATGGCATGGCTATGAAATTTAGTTGAAACAAAATCGAATCGATTTTTTTTTTTTTTTTCAAATGTAAAATTTACAGATACCGAAACAACATGTGATAAATCACCATCATCACCAACCCGAAGGAAATTACCTAAAACGCCGGTATAAATATAAATAAATTTAATCAATCTAAAATGTTTAAAAAAAGAAAATTAATTTTATTTATTTTATTTCCTTTCTATATAATTTATTATAAATACAAATATTTTTTATTTTGTTATTTTATTTGTTTATACATTTATTAAATTTTATTTCGTAAAAATATCTATGAAAAAAACATTGGAAACATATTTATATAAATATATATACAAGAATACACAATAATTAGTAAATTAAATGGGAGGTAAAAAATAAAATATAATTAAAAATTAGTAAATTAATAATTTTCCAATTCAAGAGAGACAAATGTTTTTGTTTATGTTTTTTTTTATGATGACGATAACATAGAAACTAAATATAAATAAAGGATTGAAAATATTAATGGTAAATATTTTGCCATGACCAAAAAACAAACAAACAACAAAATTAATTAATTTATTTATTAATTTTAAAGGAAACTAAATATTAAATTTTGAAACAAAAACAAACCAAAAATATAAAATTTTATTTGTTTGATGAATTTTGAATGATATTTTGTTGAAAAGTTTATGTTTTCCGTTTTAAGCGGCAGTGAACATAAAAAAAAGTTTAAATGAGTGAAATTATTAATTAACGAAATGACTGATTTTTTGTTGGAATCTTTGAAGTTGTATAGCTATATGCAAAATAAATATTATGTTTTTATTTTATGTTTAAATATGACGTTAATTAAATTTATAAAAATAATGTTAGAAGAAAATATTCGATTAAATAGCGAGTTGTTTTTTTTTTAATTAGTTAATTAGATTTGCCATAATGGCAATTTGCTTTATAGCAATTTTTGTTTTTGATTCTTTAGTTTAGAGCGCCTTTATTTTTTCATAACAGCAGCTTATTAAATATTGTTTATTGGCAACAATCAGGAACATTATACAAATAGCTATAATTTATAATACAAATTTTTATATTTTCATCTGAGAATTCAGAAAGTTGTGAATTCATTGAAATAAATCCAACTAATTTGCCAAGACGAACACCGTAGATAACCAACAATAAATCTAACTGTATATGAATTATTGAAAGCCGTGCTAGATAATTGTCGGATATGGGATTCGAAATTATTTTCAATTAAATTATGTAATTAAATTATGGTAGCTTTATATAAACAAAAGCGCAATGCAGAACATATGTTTTTGGCATGTTTGATAGTTATTAACTATGAGGTATTTTAAACCGAAAAAACCGTGTTGTTTCTTATTCTCCTAAACCTTATACTATTTACAAACTTCAGAACTAATTATAAACCATACTTATGTACTCTATTTTTCTTTTTATCGAAACTATCATTAAATCATAGGGTGTATTAGCATGTTTTGAATCCACAGAAGCTAAAACATGAATTGTTGGTTGGTGTAATTCATAAAACTTTCAATGAGTGGCATGTTAGATTTACGGCTAGGCTCAATACTACGAAATCCCCTGGGAAGTTCTCAGATTAATTTGAGGCATCGGTTCTAAAGTGTTTGCGGTTTTTTTAAATATACTTGCACAATTCCTCCATACTGGAGAAGCGTATAACATTTTCCTATTTCCTTTCCTATTTTCCACGTTTTGATTATTTTCTCACCGGTCATATTGTTCGTCAAGTACGTTGCATTTAAACCCGTTTGAACAGATCCATTGATGGATTTAATTTGTATCTCCGCTGTATACATAAAAGTTATTAAGAAGTGTCACCACTTCGGCACGGCTCTTTGAGGGAGTCCAGATTTAGTAGGTTGAAAGTCGGATTTTTCAAATAAGGATTTTTCACCTAATATTGATACAGCTTTTCATGTTTCTCGTTTTTATTACATATCTATAAAAGTTTCGATAAATTCGGATTTTAAACGGTCAATTGATGTACTTTGCTCTTTACCATTAACGTCTACCATATAATATTTCCTTAACCGTCGAATTATTTTAAATGGCCCGTCATATGGAGGTTTTAAGCCAATACGTGTACGATCTACACGAATGAATACAAATTCGCAGCTTTCAAGGGAATTAGGTAAGCTTATGTACGTATCTTTTGGAACTATGGATTGTGTTGGATGCGTGAGATGTAGCTTGTAGCATAATCTTCGAATGAAACCAATTTATTAAGATTTATGACAAATATATCACCTGGAACTTTTAACGTCTGCCGTAAACTAGTTCCGCTGCATTACATTTTAAATCTTCCTTTACTGCCGTTCTCATTCCTAGTAAAACAAATGGAAGTTCTTCGGACCAATTTTTTAAATTTCATCTTGCTCGTAGCGAACCCTTCAATTGCCTTTGAACTCGTTCAATTAAGCCGTTGCTTTCTGGGTGATATGCTGTAGTACGAATTTTATTACTAAAAGATTTAGGATTTGAATTGAGATTCTCTATCAGTGGTAATTTCTGAGGGGCATCCGAACCGCGCAACGAATGAAAGTAGCTGCTGAACTGTCGATGATTGGTAAAGCTTCTGGCCACCTGGTATAGCGGTCGATAATGGTTAACAAATAGCGAAACCCGTGAGAAGGTGGGAGTGGCCTGACCAGAACCAAATGAATTTTGTCGAACCTGCTATTTGGAAGTTCGAATCTCCCTACAGGCGATTTTAGCCCACGTTCCCACGTCCTTATTCATATTTGGCTAGAAAATTTTTCCATGCATGTCTTTTCGTGTCAATCTTATTCCAACGTGAGATAAATTGTGAACGCATAGGTAAAGGTATATAAGGATGTGATATTCCGGTAGAGGTTTCACAATATAGATGGCCTTCTGAAGTTTCTTTTAGTTCCAAAATCCAAGGGGATGGCGTATTAATTTTAATTCTTCATCATCATTTTTAAAGTCGTACATTTTGTTATTTTGTTGGGAAGTACAAAAAAAATGCATTTTTTTATTGTTACATGTGAATAAATCCAGGCCAGAATTTGAATTGACACGATATATTTTTATGAAATTATTATTTTTTTAATATTTAACTTTATTTATTTATAATAATATATTTTTTTATTTATTTTAAAATGACTGCTGCCTCCATTCTTTGAAATAAGCTCAAATATTTTATTGGGCATTAAATCGTATAGCGACTTCAAATAATTCAAAGAAATGTCGGCCCAAGCAACTTTGATGGCTTCAATAAGCGACTCCTTATCATTAAACTGCTTATCCCCTTCGTAAACCTTGCGAGAATGCCATCCCCAAATGTTTTCCATAATATTTAAATCAGGATTTAAGTAAATCGACGTTTTTCTTGGAAATCCAGCCTTTTACAATCCTTGCCATATGTATAGGAGCGTTATCTTGCTGATAAGTCCATTTCAGGGGTCCGAACAGCTGTTGCAATACGAATTATTTTACGCTTATCTACCGGTTTTAATTTCGAAACAGAACAGCCTTTCATATTTTTTTCATAGTTTTCAGGATTCCTTAAATAATTTAGCACAACAGTGTGACTTCGGCCTAGTTTTTCGGCTATGAATCGCCTCGAATGTCTTTGATCGTGGTAAGGAACAATTTTTCCCTTTTCAACATCGTTTAGGCTTTTGTTTTTCCCAAATTTTTTAAAAAACACTTTTTTCTCCAAACGTCTTAAAAGTAGCTTGTTTTAATACTATTATTGGGCATTAAAGTTGGCCTTTTTGTTACGATTAAAAAAATGTGAGTGTTGCTAGGCTGAACTTTTAATCCTAGGTGTAAATGCTCTTTTAACACTGTTTTCAATATTAAAAGTAAATGAGACGTCATAACTTGGTAAGATACACAAACAAAAAAAAAAGTCAAGGCCTCCTTAACTATACAAAATATTTCAATAAAATGTTCAATCTTGATTTTGATGGCAATAGGTTTAATACAATTTCCTTTGCTGTTTGAACCACATCCGGAGGTAAATTTGATAAATCTTCTGATTCGAACATTTTGTTCGCAAGAAAAATATTATAATTATAGCTTGGCAGTTTGACACTTACAATAGTCAAACCAAACAAAAGTCATGATCTCCTTAGTTTCACAAAATATTTCAACAAAATTACTTTCAATTTTAAATTTTAATTACATAATTTGTACTTACTTGTATAATTAGTTTATAATAAGCATTTCTTCGTTGAAGAAAAAATAGTATGTGTTATTCGGATTAAAAGTGACTTTGTTTGACTCGCAAATATTTGCTTTTGCTCGGCTACGCTGCGCTTCGCCTCGCATGCAAATATAATTGCTCGTCAAACAAAGTATCACTTTTAATCCTAATGACACAATGTACTATTTTTTAATAAAACTAAACAAAAGAAAGGAAAATGAACTGGATTTATTCACGTGTAACAGTAAAAATGAATTTTTTTTACCGTGTTTAAATGAAAAACAAAAAAAGGAACATTTCCAAAGCCAACTAGAAAACAAATTTTTATCCATTTGATTAGTGATGAAATCATTTACCTTTCACTATAGAAAAAACAATAGCGATAGAATCCAAAAGAGATGAATTCGGGAATTCCCATTTTTTTATTTAGTGAATTTAATCTGCTGTAACGGACTGTATCACCGATTGCAATTGGTATATAATGATATGACCGAATTAACTCGATTTTCGAATAATATGTAGAACCTTTTTAATTCATAGTAAAATCGTGTAAGTGTGGCAAAGGTTACCTATCCGGAATTGTACACGCATTTAATAGGCGATAATCACCGCAGGATCTCCAGTCGTTATTATCTATCTTTTTGACTAAATGGAGGGGTGAGCAAACCGATAAACTTGAAGGCTGACATATTCCTAAATTGATATTGTGTTGAAATTCTGACTTGGCAATACTGATCTTAACTTTGTCTAACCGACGAGGACGTGAATAGGGTAATTGCCCTTTAGTGTAAACGTTATTGACGACATTGTGTTTAATTTCTAAATGTGACATTGAAAATAGAAAAAAAATCGCGGCGCGCGAAAAATATGTGTGCCTTTAAGATGCATACGCGGTAAAATGGTACATTCTGGTTGCTTGAAACATTACATTTTTCCTGTTTCTCTTGTATGGCATCAACTGTAGCAAATCTTCGTTGCATGATTGGTGAATCGGTACGGACCCATGAGTGTTTCACAATGTTGTTTTTATTTTCGCATTTTCAATTAGACAAAATTTTTACAAAATATTTTAGAATAACTTTGAAATAAATACATTTGGCTGACTCGAAATTCAAAGCATATGGTACTCCCTTATTTATAAATAATTGCGGGGAAATCTTTAATAATTCTCCTAAATTCATCAGAAAACGAAAATAATCTGGGCGATATTGAATTAATCTGTGTAACGAAACCATTGAACAATAAAGTTGTATTTCCGTCTAAAACTCTGTTACCTTTTAAATCGACCATAAAATTAAAATGAGTTAAAAAATCGGCACCAATTAAACTACAAGTTTCGAACCGTAGGTCCTAATATGCGAACCATTTGCAGCAACAAGGAGAAATTCATTATTTTCCTTATGATCTGGAAAATATTTACAAGGAAAAACGGAAATGTCTCCCCCCCCCGTATCTATTAAAAAAATTATTTTCAAATTTTTGTATCTAATAAATAATCGGCGGCATAAATTTAAACTACTAGTAGCCGCATTCGTAGCAGTCGAAATTATTTTTTTATTTCGTAACTGCATGGATTTACGCACCGTTTAGCTTTATCTTTAAATTTAAAGTGATAATAACAAAAAGGAAACTTATCGGCTTGCTTTTGTGAACGTGTTTCACTATTTCGCCCATACCGGGAATTATAAGGTGAATAACTATGCGAATCTCGTTAATTACGATAAGGGGACCACCCCTATTGAAATTTTTGTTAACCGATAATTCTTTGAATTTTTTGAACTTAAAAATGTTTGAACTGTTGTGAACTACTATTTCGCTAACGAGAGTTGGGAAACGTAACTTTTTGATCAATATCATCTGTTAACACCTCTAAAATAGATTTAATGTTCGTTGGTAAACCATTTAACCAAATTCGTGCCAGCAAATCTTTATTTACAGCAAAACTAGTACCAGCTATGGTTTGTAGGCGGCGATAGTACTGCGATGACGTGTAATCACCTATGTCTACTCCATCAAGTAGAATACGAATTCTTCGGTTTTCGCTCTCCGATAATCTTTCTAGTATTTTATTTTTTTAAATTTTATATTGATCGACGGTTTGTGGATTATTAATTATGTCGGTAATTGTTAATATTACGTATTCTCACTATTTAGACATCCTAAAACGATCTCAAACAATTGTCAGTACACTTGCACTTTTGTGAAAATTAACACTAGCACATTCACAATTTATTATCTGTTGTTCTCCTGTTTTCAACTAACGGTAAATTACGATTTTTTTTTTTTGCGAGTTATGGTGTAGCGGAAACCCAACAACGAACTTGAGTAAAACATGGTGGCGGAAGTATAATGATTTGAAGAGCTTTTAGCTGAATGGGTGTAGAACATTTGACCTTCAAAATGAACCGGTTTAATTATTTGGATATTTATAAACTTTCGCTCCGTACATAACAGTGACCCGAAGCATTCGTAAAAGCTGATCAAGGAATGATTATTGTAAATGTAAAGTCAACACTTTCTCATCCTCCCCAGCCACCAGATCTCTACCCGATTGATAATTTATGCCATTATTTGGAGCGAAAGATCCGTGAACACCAAATTAGCGGTATGGAACAATTAAAACGGGTCATTGTGGAGGAATGGGCCAAAAATTCCTCCCTAAATAACTCGGAAGTTGGCTTTCTCAATGAAAAGAAGGTTGCAAAGTGTCATTGCATGAATAGCATACAACACCAAATATTATACCTAACTTTTTTATCAAATTTCCTCAACTTCTTTGTCTGTACGGTTTAAATAGTAAATCATATGAAACGTGAAAGTAAATTAATTTATATCATGATTATTAATATTTTCAAGTTCTTAAATGTAATTTGAGTTTTAAAAAAATAAAAACTGAATTTTTTGTTTGATTTGTTATTGTTTTCTTTTTATCAATGTTTTCTTAACCGAGTGCTGTACGGACAATTTTGTTGATACAGTGTTACCTTATAATTTGCAGGATACCGGTTGTTTATGCAGATGTTGATTCAAATTTGCAAAAGATTTAAGAAAATAAAATAAATCAACGTAGAAGTGGTGTCTCAGATAACATATGTATATAACTTTCGTTCAAAAGGTTGATTTAATCCGCTATTATCAAAATATACTATTATGATAATCCGCTACTTCATAATCTACCAATAATTTGTTTATCCTATTGTTTCTGCATATGGATTATGAACGCGTGCCGTCAGTATAACCAGATAAAACCAATTTTAATATTTACAATTTATATCTGCACCACGATATTAAATTTTTATTATTAGTTCAACTACGATTTTTATTTTTAATATTAATTGCCTACAATTTTAATAATTAAACTTTTTATATTATTATATTCGGCGTGGTCACCAGTGTAATGGTCTGCTCACCGTATTATTTATGTGCAAAGAAATAAAACATATTTGCAATTATTTTACTAACAAACGATACGACGTATTTTTATTTATAAACTTTGTAATTAATTTTATTTGAATTTAAACTTTATTTAATTATAAATACAAAGTATTCATATTTTATTATTATATTTATTGTGGTGCACTATTTCCATATCTATATTATCTGATTGACGGACTGAGATGAACTGTCCCGCATTGCATAACCAAAATACAAAGCGATGTAGCGAACGCAAAAAATTGTGTACTAGAACTAAATGTTTTACCCAAGTATAACAAAACTGAAAACTTCAACCGGTTATCAATTTTTGTCCGGTTTTCAGACGAAAAAATTGGAAAATGATGAAAGGTGGTTTCCAACTTTCAACACATGTAGCGTTGAAGTACAAATGTATTTTTGTTTTCTCTAGACGCCATTACGATTGCGTTATACGTAAATAGTTCATGTGTTTGTTTATTAAAAAAATCGAAATCGGCTGAAACTGATAGTGTGTAAAAGATAATAATTATGAAATAGGAATAAATTTATCAATAAAAGTGTTACAAGCAGACGCCTGGCCACTACTTGGTTCGACAACGATACCAATTACATTTCCGATACCTCATCATATAAATTTTAGTGGATGAAAACTTAAGTGGCTACACCATTTTTGTCATGGTGAACTAAAAGTCTCATACCTCAAGAAACCCTGTATCATTACGATGCAAACTTTTCAAATGGCTGTCCTATTGTTGTTTGAGACATGTGATGTGATGACGTAAGGATATACAAGAAACGCTACAGTTAAATAATGAAATGTTACAAAAGCATATTCAAAGTTTAATTGAATCAAAATTGTTGCTGTGTGGGACAGAGGTTGGTTTTTTTGTTTTACTAGGTCTTGTACCTTGAATACAATATAATATTGCAACGCTTTTTTTCTTTACAGAAATTAGAAGATTCAACCGAAATTATTGACTATTCAAACAAAAGAACTAAGTTTAAAATTACTGCAGCTCTCCAACGTGAAACACCTCAGGAAGTTGAACATGCGATGCACGCAGTAAATGAAGATAGAAAAATGTATTTACTCAGGTGGAGTTAAAATTTATATATTATAATAAATGTAATATTGTAATTTATACATGTAATAAAAATAAAAAGTATTCTTAAAAAATATATATTTTTAATTAAAGCTAGATTTAAATTCAAAAGTGAAATTTTGGCGCCAAAATTTATATTATAGCCCCGCCCACAAATTTGTCGTACCATAACCTAACTTTTTTTGCCATCATTTTCCGAGTTTTTTGGCCAACTTTCATAGGAAATCTTATAATAAGTCGGACATTAATTCGGAAAAGAATCGGAGATGAAATCAGCGAAATGTCAGAAAAATACAAAAACTTTCGGATATAAAAATACTTGGGTAGTCCCTTAAATATTATAAATGACCAAATTAACCGCAAAATTAGTGTATTGCAAAACAATCACTACAGGGTATAATTTTATTGCTTTGAAGATGAGTCTCAAGTCTGTCATATTATATGTTTTCAGAAATTTTTCGAAATGTGTCAAGAAGACTTATCGGTCTATAATTTTCTACTACAACATTGTCTTTTCCATGTTTCGATACAGGGATCATCTTAAATTTTTTTTAAATATTTGATACATAGCTACTCAAACATGTGTTATAAATATTTCTTAGGAAAATAATGAGTCGTTTGGGAAGTTGAGATTTTGAATTTTTGGGTTATGTTTATAATGCTAACAGCACCACGCTCACATGCTCTGTCTATAATCTATGTATAATATGAAGATTATAATTTACGTTATGATTAGTTTTAAGCTAAGTTTCTGGAATTAAAGCTTTATGAATATTATTGCCACATAAAAAGGCAAATGTGTGTTAATCCAATACCACTACATAAAAAGCCATTACACATAAATGTGTGGTAGTATGTGTCAAGGGTATAAAGATTTTTATTTTACGTAAACAAAATCATATGGATTTTAAAATGCATTATTTTGTGATGTCTTTATTTTCCATTTAAATTAAACTTTTTATTTATAAATACTTGACGAGCTCAATGGACAAATCTGGTGAATAAACCTTCAAAACATCGCCATGTTTCGTGTTCCTTTAAATATTTCATTTTCGTTTTTCATTTCGTTTAGTAGTATAAATTCGCACTTCAATGGGAATGTTGTAAATTTGTCGGAATATTGGGTAATGAGAAAATATGGAGGACATTTTTTTGACGTTTCGTCATTATTTGATTAATTTAATTTATTCAAAGTTGAAACCAAATTTATTGCAGGATTATAAAGAGTTTTTAAAAAACCGGTAATAAATAAATTTTCATTTCGTTGTAAATAGTGATTCCATTCAAATTTGTATTTTTAGTAAATTTTATTTTGTGATCATGATTAAAGTTGAAATGTCAAAAAAATTGTTACACTGTATGTATTTAGGTTGTTTCAGTTGATTTTAATGTGGTACATTTTTTTTCTTCTACGACGTTTTCGATGGCTGATCATCGAATAATGAGATACGGACATTCACAAGTGTGCCAGCCGTACTAATTAAAGAGGCCGTATTCTCACGTTGCTTATCGACACCGGAAAAATCAAATTGCTAATTCAACCCAATTGAGTCGACAATGATTCAGGTCGGAACAATCAAAGAAAGAAAGGTGTGCTTATATTATACAAAATTGTTCAAGTGGCATTTTATAGTTCGACGATTATCTACGTTTATGTGGCTTCTTATTTGATTTTATTAAGACTACCATCGACGCCATGAACATGTACGTATAGGCCGGTACATAGTACGTATAGGCCGGTACACATTGAGGAGGAGTAACGAGATCGATATTCCCTTTTTCACCAAATTATGTAAGACAATTATCAAAATAGTTAAAATATATTTACTAAAAATAAAATTTAAAATTTTAACCGTTTTAACACAAAATTTTAATTTATCGTCGATAATTTTTAATTTACGACGGTAAATTGAAATTTTGTATTAAAACTGTTAAAATTTTAAATTTTATTTTTAGTAAATGGACGATTTTTTAACTATCGTTCATTAAAATCGTACGGTTTTCATTATTTTAATAATTTTCATACATAATTTGGTGAAAAAGGGAATATCGATCTTGTTACTCTTTCTCAATGTGTATCGGCCTTTAATCATTCTAATTCTTGTAGTATACTTCTGCAAGTATTTCCTCGCATATAGGACGCCATCGGTTGTAAGGCACATTCAACAATTTGATTTAAAAACACTTTCGCTATTACTATAAGATAAGACATCGATTGTAAGGCTTATTAGGTAATTGGAAAAATGAATAGCTAAATTTAAGATATTTTTACAATGCATATCTTTTTCGGCTGCCTTGACAAAGAATGTTTTACAAACACTACGACGTCATTGGTATAAGTGTCACTGGTAAAGTCGTTTGTAATGTTATGATCGCAAGAAGTGGCATGTGGAATAACCACAAAATTATTATTGGCAATAGACCAGCAACCAACTAATAAATAAGAATAACCAAATTTCGCTGTTATTTGGCTTGATAGACAGTTCAACTGACTATGGGAGTTGAAGTGAACAAATTCTAGGAATGAAATACAAAAAATCTAAAACCAATTTTAAATCATTTATTTATTTATGAAAACTAAAGGCTAACTATAAGGTATTTATAGTTAAAGGGCTGTAACAGTTATTACAACTCGTATTTAAAAAATTCGCATTTTAACTATAAATCAGTAAATTCAGACTCAGTAAAATCCAAAATCTGCAATTATGCACCGATTGCGGTTATTGATACCTCTAAAGGTATGTGGTAATTGTTGTGCCAACGCACATTTAGATTGCTTAAATATTTCCCTACATTTAATAGAAATCCGACTTTTTTGAAAATCACCTTAGCATAAACCAGCAAATTCTGACTCAATAAAATCAAAAAATCCAACGGTGAGCCGATTGCAGTTGATGATACCTCTAAAGGTAGATTCCGGGTCTGTAACTGTTATTACAATACTTATTTTAAAAATCCGCTTTTCTTGAAAATCACCTTACTATATATCAGCAAATTCTGACTTAATAAAATCCTAAATCTGCAATTGTGCACCGAGTGCGGTTCTTGATACCTCTAGAATTAGGTTTCGGGACCTGCAATTGTTGTGCCAACGCACATTTAGATTACTTGATTAAATCGCCTTACTATAAATCAGCTATTGCTGCCTCAATAAATTCAAAAATCGGCAACTGTGCACAGATTTCGGTTATTGATACGCACCAACGGTTGGTTTCGGGAGCTGTAATTGTTATGCCAGCACCAATAACATTACTTAAATATTTCCCTACATTTAAAATCAATACTACAATAAAATCTAAAATCTCCAAATGTGTTCCGATTGCGGTTCTTGATACCTCTAAAGGTAGATTCCGGGGCTGTAACTGTTATTACAATATTAATTTAAAAAAAACGCTTTTCTTGAAAAATCACCTTACTATAAATCAGCAAATTCTGACTCAATAAAATCCAAAATCTGCAATTGTGCACCGATTGCAGTCTTGATGCCTCTAGAGGTAGGTTTCAGTATCTGTAATTGTTGTACCAAGGCGCATTTAGATTGCTTGATTATTTTTATACATTTCACAGAAAATCCGAATTTTTGAAAATCACCTTACTATAAATCAGCAAATGCTGGCTCAATAAATTTAAAAATCGGTAACTATGCTCCGATTGCGGTTCTTGATACCGCTAATGATAGATTCCGGTAGCTGTAACTGTTACTACAACGCGTATTGAAAAAATCCAAACAAAGTATTATTTTCCTTATACTAGGTGTCTCTAGAATACGTGGAATACAAAGTATTTTCCCTTATACCCCTATTTTAGAATAGGTGGCATACCAAGTATTTTTCCTTTATACCCCTATTTTAGAATAGGTAGAATGCCAAGTATTTTTCCTTTTTGAGGATCTCTGATATTCCCTGTTTTTAGAATAGGTATAATACCAAGCGTTTTTCCCTTATACCCTATATTTTTGGATTAGGTGGATTACCAAGTATTTCCCCCTCATAGCCTTTATTTTTGAATATTTAGAATACCAACTATTTTCCCTTATATCCCGTATTTTTAGAATAGTTGAAATACCAAGTATTTTTTCCATTTATAATGATTTGTCTTTTAAGTCAGTAAGTTATTTTTATTATTACATTTTTTTTTTCCAAATTCTAAATTAATTATAAGGCGGTAGGACACCAATCCTGTGAAAACACAATTCTGAGAAAACATAATTTAGAGAAAATGACAATGCTGAGAAAAACAGTTTAGAGAAAGCGACAATTCAGAGAAAATTTCTTACTATGGAAATTTTGCTGAGTTGCAAGGTTTATATACAATATAAAGCTGTTAGGTGAATATATTTAAAACATTTGTTGGGAGGAGAAGGCTTTAGTCGTTAAAATTAAATTAGTCCCAATTTTTAAAATTAAATCTCCATTTAGCAAAATAAACCAAACCTGGTTTTTGCTTTGTTTATTTTACAACGCATAGTAATTTTGTGCTAAGGGCGTTGCTATTGTTATTGAAGTAGGATGGGCCGCCAGATTAATTAGAGATATAAATAATTTAACAAAGTTTGTGTTTAAATTATGTTTGTTTTGTTTCTTCTCTTTTTATATTTTTATTGTTCTCTGGCAAGTTTAACAAAGGGAAATTAGAAATTCTGAATTTCCAAAAATTTGATGCATAAAAATTTTAAACATTTTTGTGAGATTTTTTAAATTTCTTCCTATTTTAAAAAATAATTAATTTGTCCAAAAATACCAATTTTGTAAAATTTTCGATAACGGTAAGGCAACCATTTGAAAACATAACAATTTGTTCAAAAGTTGACTGGTTGAAATTGTCGGCTACACTTTCCGATGGTTTAAATACTACAATTGTATTTAATTAGACTTGATTAAATGTAATTTGTTTGTTTCAACATCATACTGCGGTTTAAATAGACTTTTAAAATATTAGCAAAATTGTTTTAATTTTTGGAGTAATAATACCGATTGGAACCGGTAGTTGGGTAAAAATTTATAATGAAATTGTTCTCAGCAAAATAGCTAAAATGATTAATTGTTCAGTAAGAAAAAAATTATTTCAGTTGAAAATATTAGCAGATTAGGTAATAAACTATTATCTAAAAAAAAAAATTCGCTGTACTCAAAGCTGTTAAGGTAATTAATTTCAAATATTCATTCAAAATTCATTGAACTACATAAAATATTATATGGAAGCTTAAAACTGTCTTAAAACTGTATATATTACATAACGAACATTAAAACTATCAAATAATAATCTATAACCAAAAAAAAAAATTGTGCCAAGCATTAAAAATATATTCTCATTATAACAAAATTTTGTTCCATTTAATTTATTTGGCACTTAATTATTTTATGAAAGACTTTTGCTTATTTTGGTTTAACTTTTTAAATATACTAATATAATTTGTTTTATGGTTTCAAATTTAAGTTTAAAATATTATTCTCTTTACATATAAATTATTTAACTTTAAAAATTTATATAAAAAAAAATATTTATACTTAACCCTCTGTGATATCTTTTATAAAATATACAAAATATTAAAAAATTAAAAACTTGAAAAAAAAAAACACTTTTATCATCAACTGAAAAAATATTACTTGATATCTGTAATAAAATAAAATTGTAAATTCTTAAAAAAGAAAATATTTACAAAATTTACTTGTAATTTTCTGCAATTTTGGTTAATGGTGTGGGCTAATGCAAAAACCTTAAAAAGTAGGATCAAACTTTGAGATTAATTGAAATTTAAATCAAACAAATGAACTCTTTAGTGTACATTAACTTTTTTTTTTTTTGTAGAAAATTAGTTTCTATACAATAATTAATATTAAATTAAGAAAAAAAAAATTATAAAGCGTTAACATACTAAATTAATTAAGAGGTGAAATAATTGACATATTTAATATTTTTAATACAAGGGATATATAAATATAATAATATATTTATATATAACAAAAAACAACTTATGTTATGATACAGCATCAAAACTATCCTAAAACACGCCAAACTATTTTTATACTTATAAAACTTCACACACTTTTGTAGTATGCAAATTTATCACAACTAGCCAAATTTTTCTATTTGGATTTTTCTATTGTTGCCAAAACATTGCTACATAGAATTATAAATTATTTAAAATTTTTAATTTTTATTAATTTTGACATCAGGTTGCAGAGTAAATCAGTTTCAACAAAATTGTTTCATTCCAAATTTCAACCACATACGGAAAATTGCTCAATTTAAAAAAAAATTGTTGGTTTATAATTAAAGCCATTATTTTTGATAATTAAGAACAAAATCGTATTTTACGTTTTTATTTTTATGAGCACAGGTTTTACACTTTAAATTGAACTTTTTAGAATTCAAATTGAACTTTTTAAATTCCAATACAACATTTTGCAACAACAAACCACAAAAAAAATGTATTTCCTAATTAAGTTTTATTCACGTCTCCCTGTGGAAATGGGATTCTAAAATGATGTTTAATGAAGTTCTAGATTTCTTGATATTTTGTTTAAAATATTCAGATACAGATACATTTAAATAATCATATTTTATAAACAGAATATTGTTTGGTTTTAAGGTTAATAAAACTTCAGATAAAAATATAAAAATTGGTGACCCTTGTGGGTCACCAAACTTGGCATTTTTCAGAAACAAACACTTTTCCTTTGACTAAAATTTAATAAAAAATAAACTTAATATCATTATATAAATTGAATACTTTTAAAATTTAAGTTTTTAAGAAAAATCAAAAATTTGAGAAAACAGTGGGCGATCTTGCTCTGAAGAGCAGTAAGTTAGAGGGAAATAAAAACCTAAATTGAGTTATTTGTAAAAGAAAAACTGTTGAGTGATTTTCGTCAAAATCCAAAGGAGTCGGGATAAACGTTGGTCGTTTCCGTATGGAATCGCTGTATATACTTTATGAAGTCCTTGCAGGATTTATTTCGTGTTAGTGGATTAGGTCGGTCGACCTTCAACTCTAATGATACCGTTTACTTAAGAAATAAATAAACATTTTAATTATATCACTTCTTGGTGAATTCTACGAACCAAATTTAGCGACTCCCTCACAGAACTGAACTGCTTTGTACCATTTTGATTATTTAGCATTATTCCTCCGGAGTTTCAGTCCACTAATTTTTTCTACTACTAAATAAAAATTGTGTGCGATATGCAAGGATTCGTTCGGGTTCTCTTCAATACTGGTCAGCTTAAGGCAAATAACATTTTTTCAATATATAAATTCACTGCTCTTTACACTAATCGTTCGACGGAATGGTAGTTGCATTACAGGCCTCGAATGTCTTCCACCCCTCAGCTCATTTTATTTAACACTATTGTATATGTCTAGCCGCAAGGAACACTTTTTTAATTATTTTGTAACCATGACACACTGCCATTTAATAAAACTGATTTAGTGACTTTTCATGTTTAGTCGTAGTATGTTAACTGCAAATCACGTTTAACTGCTTATAATACCTGGTTTCTTATTACAGGTCGTCTAAATGCATCATATCCTTTCCTTTTAAAGCATTTTAATTTACCTGACTTCAAACTTCTTAAGCAAAACTGCTTACTTCTCGTAAGTTAATAAATCAGTGTTATCATTTGGCAGTTGGCAGTACGGTTAATTCAAATTTGGTATAAAACCATGATTAAATATGACACATTTTATTGAAATTTTAGTTAATTTTATTTTAAAAAAAAATAGAAAAATCTGAAATGTTCACTCCCTTGTAATATATCATAATAAAAATATAAATTATTTACATAATATGAAAAACAAACCTTTCACTATGCTTTGAAAGGTAGTTTTTAATAAAAATAGCTCTCAACTATTAATCAAAACATCATGACTTTTTAGCACACATTCAGGAAAAGTTACTACATGAAATTGAGATAAAGTTGGGAGTTATTACCTACCTAGAAAGAAATTTCATTTTATATTATTATATACAATAGAATGACATTTTTTATTGTATAAAATATTTAGATATTCAAATAAACTATTCGTCTTAAATATATAAGAAAAATATTTCTAGTAATAATAATATTCTATTATTTAAATGATTTATGACATTTGTTTTCTGAATAAATTACATATACGAGTATGTACAATAAAATACTTTTTATTCCATATACAGTAAACCATTCTATTCTACTGTGTATTGTTGTTTGTAGGTTACGATGTGACTTGTATAAATTTGGGTGGGTGGAAATTTGGCTGAACCTATATATGTATGTATAATGTACATCATATACTGTAAAGTTAGATATAACATGATAAATGGGTTAGAAAAAATTAGGTTTATAAAATGGATGGGTTTATTTTTATAGTTGTTTTTTAGGTCAAATGTCATTATGTGAAGACAATAAGATTATTTTATTATGAAACAAATCAATTTATTGTGTTTCATTTTATTTTTTTTTTTGTTTTTAAATCATCAGGTATATGAATTTGAACCCGATGGGATCTCTTTAATACATTGGATTAACACAAACTCTAAAATTAAAGTATATCGTTTGGTTTTAAAATTTGGGGATATAAAATTTCGTAGCAAAATATCCTTGACCTGTTGATTATTTTTCTTTAGTTATGTTTGTATTCTACCTGACTGTGTAACTAGAGTCGAGCGTTGGCTTTTCTGTTAAACATAAACTTTTAATTAATTAACAAATTTATTTGGTAAAATCCGTACATAAAAAGCAATACTCTGCAACTAAAAAGCAAAATAAAACATTTTCACAGAACAAAACATCTTATTTATTTACAAATAATTAAAAACAAAAACTTTTGTGTTTATTAGTTCCCTAAAATATTATAATAACAATAAGAAAACAAAAAATTGTAGAAAAATGCGTATTTATAAATAAAAAATGTAAATTAAGTAATAATAATAATAAAATATTATGTGTTATAAAAAATCTAAAAACAAAAAAAAATAAAAATAAAAATTATGTGTGTATTCCAAAAAATTATATTATATTTATAATTATAATTATTAATTATCTGTGTAAAGTTAATACATCAAAAAAAACTTATATTTATTAATAGATTGTTAGAACCAAAAAACATTAAAAAAAAAAAAAAAATAGACATTTTTATGTTATATAAATTAATATTTTTAGTTAGTTAAATTATATTTTTCTGTCTTTTAATTTTTAATTAAATTAGTACAGTAATTGTTGTTCAAATTATCTTTATTTTCAATAATAAAAAGTAAAAAAATATAAAAAAAAAAATTAGACGTGAGCAAACAATAATTAAATGTTATACTCGTACATAATAGTAAATATTTGAATATAAATAGTATCACATTTTTATTTTTAATTCACTCTCAACCGAAATATCATAATAAATATATATTTTACATTATGGAATATGTGGGTCGATTGGAGAACATTTCGGGTATTTGCTAAAAATTTTTGCTCATCTAGTAAATCGTTAACATTACAGAGGAATCTAAATACAATACAGACTATGTATTCTACTTTTTTGGTTTAAATGAGCGCAATACTTAATTTTTAGGTTCTGGAAAGTTGACTTGCTCAGAAACATTAAATCATACCATATACTTCTGCAGCTGCCAAGTTGAATCCCGTATATGAACTACTTAGTTTATAAAATCATTAGCATCAAACTTCATATAGACTAGCAGATTTTTATAGGCGTCGCTTCGCCTTTTCTTTTAAAGTAGTTTTAATGGATATAATTACTGTGCGTTCTCTTCCCTGTGGGTTTTGAAACCAGTTATTTAGACAAGAAGAACACACCTTCAAAATTGCCGGTAACTTAGAAAAGAAATTGATAAGATTTAAATAAAAATATTGAAAGACAGCTTTTAGTGACATTTAAATGACCATCGAGGCATTCAAGAAAATGTAGGTTCACTTTATTTTTATTTTATTTTACGTAAGTAAAATAATGTATAGTAATCATGACAATTTTGGACCTTGACATTTTTAGAGATTTATCTGTTTTGAGGTCTCCTGAGGCCGAAAAATTGGGTTTCGAAATGGTGTCTATCTGTCAGTCTGTGTCCTCTCTAGAGCCCAGATGGTTTAACCAATCAAACTGAAACTTCAGATTTAAGCTTTTTTGATAAATTGAGTGAATTTTACCACAAATCGGCTAACCGGAAGTGGCCACTCCCATGGTCCAGAAAATTTATTTTCAATTATCTTAAAAAGTATAAGGTTTACAAAAAACTACTTAATACAAAATGTTTCGAAAAAATAATGAAAAATAAATAAATTTCTCAAAATTCTCTGTTCGTAAAAGAAAGTCGTGTGTTGGCCACACCTCCATGTTTTTTTAATTTCGATCAAAACTCTCCTAGTTATGTGCTTGAGGTTGCCGTTAAAACGGTTACCAATTGGATTAACAACCGAAATCAGTGAAATTCTGCATAAGTAAACAAGTTAAAACCAAAGTAGACCTTTTTCGTAGCAAATAAACTACAAAAAAAAAAAAAAAATTTATTACTTTTAGTTTGTAAATGGGTAAAATTGATATGCTTATAGCGGCAGTTGTTAAGTCACTTTTGGAGTTTAATAATCATAAATTGCATATTTATGTGCTTTCTTAATTTTGAATAAGTCGCAAAACTTTTAAACTTAAATTAACATTTCCATGATGAGCATGACGGGAGGTTTCAAGGTCAATTCCAAGACAAATTAAATACTAGCATCTAACAGTTATTTTAATCTTAAAACGTTTTTACCAAGCATACTGATTTTGCATATCTTGAAGTTATTTTGACTATTGTTTATCACCGTAAATAAAAGTAAAACAGTTTATCAAAGAGTGAAGAGAAACAAATATGTTCTTTTACTTCTATTTTTCAATCTTTTAACTCTGTCTAAGTGACCCTAAGTTTCGGTGCCGATGTCGTGTTGCAAAGGAGTAGACAGATCTTCCGTTTGTTAAACGCATATATGAAATCGTTTGAAAATTGTCGAAAGATTCCTAGATCACAACGCGTTTTAAAATTGGAAAAGCCTACCGAATAGAGCGAGTTGGGTGATCATATCAAAGGTTCTTATTTGTTGCACAGTAACTTTTCAACCAATAATCAAATGATTCAAAAAAAAAAAAAAAAAAACCTCAAATAAATGCAGTCTTGAATGGTTTCAAAAAACCAAAATCATTGGGTGTTGGTCAAAGCATGGGTAATGTTCCAAAATCACAAAATATATGAAGCTTATTAATTTTGATCAAATATTACATAACGCCCAAGAAGCACTTTTTGAATAAACTGCCTAGTAAACGTTCTATTAGTTTAAAATTTTAAGCATTGTTAGCGGTGGAAGAAAGTAGTGTTTCTCAAAAATGTCTATAAATTTGTTGTAAAACCTATAAATGTTACCTTATTAGTGATGATCCAAAAAACGTCTTTTTTGAAAAATCGATTTTTTGGTGACATACACAAGTAGGTTATAACCATTAAGATGTTCCTTTTTTTTTTTTTTTTTTTTGTGGTGGGGTAGGTGAGAATGCATTAACGCACGGAGTGTCGGACTCCCGTTGCCGGACTACCGACTAAAAACACCTCCTCTTCTTCCGATCTAGTCTGGAACTGTTTGCCACATTACTTTGGATTGGATCTTATATATTGCAGCTCTACTAGAGCCCTCCCATCAACTAGATACTTCTATCTAGGTCGAATTTTTTAGATTTTAAGATTTCCTCCGCAAAAACCTTCATCCTTCTCCACGGTTCTTCCCCGCGAAGCAAATATTCAGCTGCAGTCTCTGGGGACCACAAGCCTGCTGCCTCCTGCACCAATCTTCTTTGCTCGGCCCAGTTTCCACATTGGAAGAAGGTATGCTCCGCATCGTCCACTACATCTGAGCAGTAGATACAATCCTAGGAATCTGCCTTCCCCATTGTGTGCAGGTATTTCCTAAAATAGCTATGCCCACTCAGGAATTAACTTATGCAGTAGTCGACCTCGCCGTGCTGGCGTTCTGCCCACTCACTTACTGTTGGGATAAGCCTTGCAGTCCATCTTCCCGTGGTGTCGCGCTTCCATTTTGCCTGCCAGCGCTCCATAGTTCGAGCTCTTTCCTTCAAACTCGCTAGTTTCCTTCCCACTTCAGCCTTTCGCAGGTAAACCGCTTTCCGCTCCTTGGCCAAAATGTCGATGGGGATGCAGCCCGCTATCACAAGTATGGCTGCTTCGGACACTATCCGGTATGCCGATGGTACACGTAGAGCTCCCCGCTTCTGTACCTTAGCCAGTTGCTTTTGATATACCTACCTTACTCAAGGAGTCGGCCCAAATCTCCGCGTCATACAGTAGAACTGACTGGGCCGCTGACATTAGAAGGCGCCGTTTGCTTGCCCTTGGGCCGCTGGTGTTAGCCATGAGCCTGCTTAGGGTTGATTCTCCTCTTGCCGGCTTATCAGCTGTCTGCTTGATCTGCTCGAAAAATCTCAACTTCTCGTCAATAATGATTCCCAGATATTTAACTATCGCGACTGTCTCTATGACTTGCAAGCCGATGCACATTGGGAAAGCAGTTTGTATCCATTTTTTTGTCAGCACAGCGATCTCCGTTTTGCTATAAGCCAGGGATAGTCCATGACCTTTCATCCAGCGATTTACAGTCCGCATTACCTGGTTTAATTTCCACTGTCCCTGCTTGGAATCACGAGCAGCGACTAGTACTGCAATGTACTGCGTATACTACTAAGCATGTTTGGTCCGGCATTTCCTCTCGCAGGAGGCTGTCATAATATACGTTCCAGAGGTCGGGTCATAGAATTGATTTCTGTGCAACTCCTGTTGTAATCGTCAAACTCCTTTGACCGTCCTCGGTTTCATAAAGAAGTATACGGTCCTTTAGGTAATCATTTAGGATTCTCAGCAGGTACATCGCAATGTGGAAGCTATGGTCTAGCGCGTCAAGCATATCGCTCCATCTTGCTGAGTTGAAGGCATTTTTTACGTCGAGCGTCACTAATAGTACAATGCGCCTTGTAAAATGGTTGAGGTTTTCAGCTCTACGTATTGCCTCCGTTATTTCTCTAATGGCATCTATAGTTGATAATCCTGCCCTGAAGCCATATTGTCATAATGAAAGATCACCAGTGGCTCGGATCACGTCAATCAGTCTTGCTCTTATTAGTTTCTCCATTACTTTCCCCGTTGTGTCGAGCATACATAATGATCGATATGATGAGGGCAGCTCTATATCCCCTTTACCTTTACTAATAAGAGCTAACCTCGCTCTTTTCCACCGCGTGCTGAACACTCCGTCACGACGGCACGAGTTGTACCTACGTAGCAGCAAGTTTGGGTCTTCCCGCCAAACTATCTTTAGGATCTCGCTGGGTATTCCATCTGGTCCAGGGGCCTTTTTGTTTTTCATTGACAGAACGGCTCTTTCCAGTTCTTGCACCGAGAAAAGCGGGGCCTCTGTTCTGAGCAAAAACAATTTCATCCCGTTGCTGCTGGTTAGGGAAGAGGGTACGGACAATCCTCTCCATAGTAACACAATCCATTACTTGCATGCTGCGCTCCAAGCTTCCGTGTGACTGTTTTATACCCTAGTCCCCATGGATCCCTATCGATATCGTCAACAAGGTTTCTCCAGCAGCTGATCTTGCTCTTATTAATAGCGTATCGTAGTTGCTTCCTTGCATACCTATGCGCTGCAGAAACTTGATAGGCTTTGGCTTGGTTGGCCGTGCGTTGGGCCTTTCGCCGTAGTGCAAAGCATTTCCTTGGTAATTCCGCTATATCCAACATCCACCAGTACTTGGATGGCTTACCGTGTCTTGGTTTCGTCTGCGGCATAGCAACCCTGCAGGCTGTATCTATAAGACACATAGTGGCCGAAACCTGTTCTCCGTTGCGGCTCTACCGCTCCCTTTCGCTGTGTCTGTAATACTTTGTCCCCCATTTTTTAGTTCTGCTACAAACCGCTCACTATTCAGCCTTTTTAGATTCCACCTGCCTGATTTATTTTGCGAAATTAATCGGGGTTTATTACCGACTGCAAAAGTAATGTATTGATGATCACTTTCCGAATAATCTTCCATAACTCTCCATCCGCCTGTCAGTGGAATTAGAGCTTCCGAGGCGAGCGTGATATCAGGAATAGTGTCGGTATATCCTGACCGTCGAAATGTGGTAGTGTGGCCTTCATTTAAAACTATAAGGCCCGTTCTAGCGACAATCTCCAAAGTAAGCCTACCTCTGGTGTCTGGGTGAGGCATTCCCCACTCAAGTGCTCTAGCGTTAAAGTCTCCAGCTACCACCAAACTTCCAGCCGTATTCATAACATCATCCTCCAGTGCATCGAGTTTCGATTGGAATACTGCAATCGCCGCATTTGGGGTGAAATAGCAACTAAAATATGTTGCCTCTTTGCATTTCACCCACACGTATCCAACACCTGCCCCATGGTTCTGGACGTGGATCTTTCCGTTAGGAATCCAGACTACAGCAGTTCCCAACAAGTCAAAATACCATAATGGCGACTCCCTATTACAATACTGCTCACTTAGGAGAAGCAGCTCCGCTCCTTTTTCATTTGCCAACTGCGGTAGAAGGTAGTCAGCAATTCTGCTACGATGCATTTTACCCTGTATTATCCGTAGCATCATAGGCTTTTTTGGCCGCCTGGAGTGCTTCCCTGTACACCTTGCACTTCCCGGATCCTGAAATATGGGCCACTTCTAACTGGCCATGTCCCTTCTCCGTGTAGAGCACGCAGTGCTCTTGGGGAGTGCACACATTTGCTACATGGTCGGTACTAAAACACTTATAGCAAAGCTTACTTCTGTCCGGTCCCTGACATTCTCTAGCTTCATGGCCGCAGCCAAAACACCTAAAACAGCGCACAGCAATGACTCTTTTACGGATTCTGCAGTCAGTCCAACCTACTTTAATGACGCCGTGGTTAAGGAGCTTAATAGCCGCTTCACTATTCAGGGCTACGCCCGCTACTTGTTGTTTTCTGGGGCTCGGAAACAGACGGACCTCTATGTCTTCCGACTCGAGTATTTTCGCTCTAAGGCCTTTTTCCACATCTGCCTTACTACTGCACCAGTCAATAATTAGGATCTCTAGAGTTAGCCTGTCTCCAAGACTCACCACTTTAGCTTTATCCCCCAAAATGATGCTAAGGGCCTCCCGAAAACCACCTTTGTTTTTAGTTCTGGATCCTAGTTCTAGGAGTACCTCTCTGGCTCTAGTTTGCCGGATAGCTTTAACTTCTGTTTGAGACTCGTCAGGGTTGATCTTTGCTCGGATCTCCTTTAGGACATCTGCATAGGACTGTCCTGTTGCCGGCTTTAATAGGAGACCTTAGGCCTGGTACCACCTCGTCTTTTCCTCGGTTTCGAGTGCATGAGGGTAATAGTTGTTTTCCGGTTGTCGGTTTGCTGGCCTTTCCGCTCCTTTTCTCCCTTCTTCCGATGGCGCTTTTGCCTTCTGGACTCGACTGGCTGCCATCCTTCCTTCGGTGCCTCTTCTCTGACCCTCTTTTCTTGGATTAGGTCGGCTGGACTTAAAGCAGTTCTCTTGCTACCCGACGCTTGAGCTGGGGTATTATTTGCGCAATTGGGTTTTTGCTGTGGGAGTTGAGGTAGACTTGCCCGTTGACCCTCATCTTCTTTTCGCTTTCGCTCTTCGTAGCAAATGGTGTTTATGACATCCTCAAGGACAAGGAGGCCCAGTTTCACCACATTGGATATATTGGCCTGTCTGGCAGCTGCGACTTTCATTCTGCTAATGATGTCCCTGCATTTACCATACAAGTCTATTTCCTCTATTGTCGCTAATATGAGCATATTCTGTGCACTGTTGAGGTAGACTTGCCTGTTGTTTGGAGCTTCCTTTCCACTACCTTTACTGGGTATCCCCTTTTTATTTGCGTTTGGGGTTCCGTTGGAGATCTCAACGATATCCCCCCTCGTTATTGTCATTATAGGTTCCTTACTGACTAGACGCCGGTACTGGGGATCTGACTCCCTGCACCGTATACCTCACTACTTTCTTCAAACTCATGTATTGGTTTAGAGTAGCCTTCTCCGGATTTGTTTAGAGTATATTCTCCAAAAATACATAAAATTCAGCCGTCCCTAACATGGGAAAAAAACGCTGGTTGGAGCCGCCCCATGGGGAACAGACGCTCCCAAGATGTTAGTTTTGGTCCGCCCCAGGTATTTGATTTCCCTGGTACCCATAATATCTTATAGGCGTTCCCCTATCCGCCACCCGGGGAGGCGCCCTAAGGAGGACTAACAACCCCACAAGGTTTAAGGTGTTTTTTAAGTTAAAACAAATTACAATTGTTCTCAAGAACTGGACTACATAAACTCGTTCGTACAGAGCTCAACCCAGATTTCTTGCGCGGAAAATTTATTTAAAGCTTGATATACTTCAGAAGACTAAAGGAGCAAGGTGCTTTAACATTCATAACTAATAAACATTAAAATTAAATCTCTAATGCGGTTTTTAAATTTATTATCCGTTTTTTTTATTGAGTCGATCTTTTTCGATAATTGCAATCTCCCTGCAACTATAAATCGCAGTTTGCACAAGCATGTATTTTCCCCTATGCCAATTATTTTACGCACAACTCACAATAATTATGTAAAGACATTATCATAGCAAAAATTCTGAATACTTCAAATAATTAAATAAATTAACATTTATAATTTTTAATTAGCTAAATATTTATTTATGTAATTTCAAAAAAAAAAAAATTAACATAAAATAGTTTACTACTTTCGGATGGTTAGAACCCGATACATGCGACATGATCTATTGGCATAAAATGATTAAAATCAGCTTCAGTGGCAGCAAAACGAAGTAGGTAGCTGGTCATCTTTTATCTTTTTCAATTATTTTCTTTGTAGTTTGGACAAAATGTATAGACGTTAATAGACATTGAGATCATCAAAGGACACATAAAAAGAAATCGAAAGGACAGTAGTGCCACATCAATTCCTCAACGTAGCACCTAAGTAAAGTTTTACATCGAGGCGTTGGTCACCCTTCGGCCGATACTGCCTTTGACATATAAAAGCTAATTAAAAGTTCATCATGACAGAATTGACCCGGTAAAAGACAACAGAATTTCAGAACTAGCCCATGTAACAATTTTTATTTAAAAATTAGCTTCTAAACCAGCTAAAATTGGGTTAGGTTTTAAAATGGTTTTCTTAAATAGGCTTGTAAAACGATCTGTCAACCGTAATTAACTGTTTATTAACTGTTGCTTTGGGTTTCCCTTTTTTTCCAAAAAGTAAATAAAAAAGTATAATTTGCAGTCCAAGCAAGCAACGTTTGCAGCCTTGCAGTCTTTGCGAAAAGACTATTCAGATTCTTTTTTTTTCTTTGAAATCAGATATGCTTGACTTATGGGGATGTAGTAGGAGATATGAATCTAGATTTTGATATAGTCCGTTTCCAGGAAAGTTGCTATTTTAATAGCAATGCTTTCACCTGTTTGGCGGTCACCTGCTCCATCATATTTTGCATTAGCTTTTATCAATTAAAAATTAAATTTAAATTAAAGAATTTTATAAAAAAATATAAATATCGACATAATTAAACTTTGTATCTCGTATGCTAGATGCTTTAAATCGGAAAGAGTTACAACTGCTAATTTACAAGATTCGCCCCTTTTCGGACTTTTCTAGGCTCTTTATGAATTACAAATTTTAGAAAATAGAATATACAAATTTTACTATCGAGTTCACAACTTTAATAAGAAAAAACCAATCAAATTTTACAACTGAACAAGGAAAAACGGGAAGGTTTCAGAAAAGTTGATAACTAGTGAAACTATAACCAAATAGTTTAAGAATGGTTTAAAAATAACTTAAAATAAAAAAAAGGGTTTGAAAATGATTTAAAATAAACCGAGGTTCATTAAATATAAACGGTTAAAATTAGCCTGAATCGTTGAAAATCGTTTAAAAATTACGTAAATTAATCGTTTAACTCTCAAATCTAAATCAAAGTTAATAAACGGAAATAATCTACCCAAACGGTTTCAAATTATTTGAAAATTCCATAAAATAAACTAAGGTTTACTAAAGTTGATAAACAATAGTCAGAATCCAACCAAAAAGATAGAAAATAGTTTGAGAAATACTTAATCTAAACCACCGTTGACCTGAGACTAAATAACGTTAAATTTTAACTGCAGCAAACCTGTTCAATATTAGTTAAGAATTAACCCAATTTTTTAGTTAGAAACTAATTTCAAATTACTTACCCTAAGATTCTAGTCAAGTTATTTTTAAAGAAGTTTTAATCAAGATAGCTAAAAACCTTTGTATTTAGGTTAAAAAGATTAAAAGTTGTTTTTTAAAACCAAAGAGTTAAAAATTCAAGGTTAAATTTTAACTACGGTATAAATTTGTTAATCGGGAAGCGTTCGTTAGATGATTGAATTTTCTGGAAATCTTTCATGTTTGGAAGTCTAGAGTATTCAATAAATACTTCTTAATAAACAAAACTCGAAAACCCCTAAAACAGATTATAAATTAGCATCACTGTGATATACTAAAATAAAAATTAATTAATTAGCTGCAATTGCTTATTCACTCAGTGATACTCAACATCATCATATCTGGGAAAATATGGCGTTTTACTTCTGTAATAAGCACAACGCATGTCTCATTGGAAAATTTGTTTCAATTTCAACTTCAACAATCCAAAATTCCATGGCAATATAATGGAATTAATGTTATTTTTTCCATCAGTACCTTTTGAAAGCCAACATATTACGGGACATTCGGAATTGGATTCCGTAGAAGACTGTCAAAGTATTGGCTAATTCTCGTCGATGCTGTAGAATGTCACTCTCATGACAACTAATAGTGGGCAGAGTAAATCATTTCTATTTAATTTGCTCTCGAGTATTCGAAGTTTATTGGCCCGATAAAATCAAATTGCTTTATCTTAATCGCCTTTTAGAAATAAATTTTGAAAAGTAATACCGCGGCTTTCGACTAAAGTAAATTTTACTTCGCCTTAAGTGATAGCTACAAATATTAGCTCTTCGCTGAGTTTTTCGAAAATTATTCCTTGCAGCACGCAACCTTCACTTGTCGTTAGACGCAGAAAGTCTCCTTCTGCTCATGTAAATCGTATAAAACTACTTTAAATTCGTAAAATTTATACAGTGGCGTATCAATAAGGGTGCCCCATTGTGGTTGTTTAAGGACGAGCCCGGTGGAACCCAGTGTAAAAGAAAATTTTTCCTAGAATGTCCGAATATGTAAACTTGGGGGTTTTAAAAGATTTTTTATCAAAGAAAATCAATTCAGAAGGAATCCAATCTAATATTCAAGACCCTGTTTGATGCTTTCAAATTTAATAATACACTTTTGTGGGGTAGAGATTGTCTTTAAAATGGCCGGTATTACTACACAGTTTTATTCCCCTCTTCCAGAAGGCGCCGCACCTCCAAATTTCAAATTATAATTGATTATATATTTTAACAATTGATATAAGTTCCGTTTCAAAATTTAAATTTTTTAATTTTTAATTAAAGGGAATTTCTAAATTTTATCTAATTTTAAGAAATTGGAATTCAAAAACCTAAATTTAAATTATCGAAAATTCGAATTTAACTATTTGTCTTACAAAGCTCGAATCTCATTCTTGAAGATATTTTAATTTTTCCATCAAAAATTAAAAAAAAATAATTTTTAAATTTTCAATTTTAATTAAAATTTTGAGAATATCGGTTATTTTAAGATTAAAATAGAATTTAATATTAATGTGAATTTATATAGAAATTTTAGTTCTAAAATTTAAAATTGTCGAAGTTCGAAATGCTATATTTGAAATTGCTTTGAAAATGTTGTAATCCGAATTTTACAATTTTAACTATTGTATTTGAAAAATATTTTTATAAAATTTTAGAAATTTTATTGATTAATAAATCAAGTGGTGAATTTTGTAAAAGTAAAATTGAATTGTATCTATGTAGAATCGGTGTTGAAGCTTAAAAAATATTACATGTTGATGTTAATGAGTAAATTTAATTTTTCTGGGTTTGGGGTACCTAAATAAGTGTTAACAAGTAAAAGCCATGCTTTTTTTTTACAATTGGACGACATTTTCGAACGACTTCAGGAAGTAAGAAAATTACTTAAAAAAATTGCTGGGAACCTGCTAATTAGGGTCCTAAACATAAATATTGCAAAAAATAAAACCAATTAAAGACTATCGTCGACTAAGTTAGAAAACAAAAATATAGGAAATTTATTTTTATCTTATCTTTGCATAAAAATACATTTTACTAACCACAGTGTCAAGTGCTCAGTTCTTTAAAAGATTTTACAAGTTTTAAGAAAATACAATCGCTAACATTATAAAATGTAATATAACCATGTACCCTAAATTCTAAAAGTTTCTAAAAGTTTAGAAACATTTGTTTTCCAAACTTTTTAATTTAAATAAAACCGTGCTCCAAATAAAATATTAAATTTGGTATTACAGACATAAAAGAATCTTAAATTTGCAGCTTAAACAATTTAACATCTCAAACAGAATACTTACTGAAATCCCAAATGATCTTCAAACGAGTCAACGTATTCCAAAACTAAACTCTACACACATGTTACGAAACAATTTTTGTTTTTTAATTTGTTAATTTAATTTAATTTCCATTTTGATGTACACTGTAAAAATTATGTAGAAAAATTGGTTTATTTATTTTTTTTTAGTTACAAAAGAACAAAATTTAAATTATTAAAGTTTACAAAAATTGAATAAACATAAAACATGTAGTTAAATATTTAATATCATCAGTAATTAATTATCATTGGTTTATTATTATTATTAGAAATAAATGTTAATTGTGTTAATTAGATTTATTATTATTAATAATTACAATAAAATTTTTAAAAGAATTGTTGTTTTATTTCCTTTATTATTTATTGTTTTTGCCATTCTGTTTCGTTTTTAGTTAAATTTATTATTTTCAATTGTCATAACTCTTGTCAGATGGGAAACATAATTCCTAAAATTATATATACTCAATAAAAATTAAATAAAATAAAATTTATAAAATTCAAAATAAATAAATTTTATTTTTTTATTTTATTTTTCGCCAAAAATAAATAAACTAATAAATTTATATTTACTTAATAAAACAAATATGAAATCAAATAAAACTACTTTAAATATTAACTAAATTAATCATCTTTTCATCAAATATAAAAATAAAAAATACCAAAACTATTTTATAAATAATTTAAAAATGAAAAACCAAACATAATGAACTTTGCTATTTACTTATATATAATTTATTTACATTAATATTAAAAATAAATAAATTAAAAAAAAAAATTATATGTGATATTTATATTTATTATTTTAAATAATAATTTAATGGATTTACTTTTATAGATTTTAAAGTGATTTGTGGAATGTGATTAAACTTCACGGCGTCTCTTCTCTAAATAAAAAAAAAAACGTAAATTAAGAAATAGGTAGGTCTGAGGGACCAGCAATCCACAAATCAATCAAAATCCATTATTTCTTTATATAGATATATATTACTAATATATAAAATGTTAAAAACAAAAGAAAATATATAAAATTATAGAATAAAGAAAATGTCAAAATAAAATTTAAAACAAAAAAAAAAAAAAAGAAAACATTTATTTTATTTATTTTTCTATAAACTGCTGTTTGAATATTATATAAAATTAATAAAATATATTTTTTATTAATTAATTTTAAATTTTTATTTTTTTTTTACAACAAATATGGTCCGGATATTGCGATTAAAATATATAGTGCGCGGTAAATTATTCATAATTTTAATATTTATGCAAGAAAACTTAATTCTGTTTTATTTTCATAATTTACTTTAATTATTTTTGATTTATTTTTATTTTTATTTTGCAGTGAATTTTTGAATTAATTTATTTGGTTATTTTTACACTCGTATATGAATGAAAACAGGGGTATTTAATAGTAAACAGTTTTCGTTTTTACGGTTAGGATTATTATATTAACTATTTTAAACTATATTCTGATTTAATGTGTTTATGATTTTTTCAATAAAAATACTTATCACCTGATAGGTTATTATAGATATAGACAGTAGCACTTACATATATCACACGTATAGATTTGTAGTTGTATTTTTTTCTATTAAAACCTGTTGTAAATATATTTTTTATAAAAATCAATATTTTTCTAAAAAAAATAATAATTTTAAAATAATATTTCTAATTTCCATGTATTTTGCTCATCAACAAACGTGTTGGTTGAAAAAATCGTTACACAAACAAAGAACAAAAAATAATTTTCAGCATTTTCATATTTTTCACGAATATATGTATATAATTTTCCTATAGAATATGTTGAGTATTTATTTTTAAACCTTAACCATAGGGAACTATTATGTTTTATGTTATGTTGTTCTAAACATTAGTTACACATTTATGATCCGCTGTTGAGAGTGCGGAATCCATGGGCCGACCCACCTTTCATGTCAACACTATAGGTTGGCATGAAGCAATGCCTATGTGCAGGTGGTTTCAACGAAAACGGGTCTATAGCCGTATATCCTCGATTTGGCTACTGCGTAAGGTAGGACGTAAAAAGCGAACTGCGAAAGAGTTAGGAGTGCCTTGAGCCCCAGAAAAGATTGCAAAGGTAGAAACAAACAAACAAACATTAGTTATACCCAAAATACAAAGTTTAGCGTTATACCAAATAATATGCGTGTATCTACAGAATTAAGCTATTTCTAGCACAGCAGGCTGAAAATACTGAATAAAAGGGTTTTTATATTGTAACATTTTAGGTTATATAATTTCGTTCAATTGACGTTTTGTTCCAGCAAGTTCGTTTTATTTTTAGTACACAAATAAAAATCGAATAATTTATTTAATACTAAATATTATAATTACTAAATAGTACATATACTTATATGTACTAAATTTAATTTAAATTTATAATATCCTAAGAGCCAGCTAACCCAAAACCCCAAATAAAAGAAAAATATAGAACCAATAATACGTTTTTTTAAATGTCTAAATTAGATAAATAATATATTTCTACTTTTAGCACACACATATTATTTAGTACAAACCTAAAATTTGTATTTTGGATAAGGCTAATATTTAGAACCACATTTTTAAACATAAGAATTTCTTGTGGCTGCGCTTTAATAATATTTTGTTGGATTCAATGTGTCTCGAGAAGGTTTTAAAATTTGGCAACCCACTGTATTTCCGTTATCGCTAGTATAATAAATACTAAAAGATCAATTTTGTATAAATATCAAATTTTGTAATACTAAAATTTTTTACACTACAAATGTTCATACTCGTTATGTTCCGTAATATATAAAAACAATAAAAACTGGAATCACCGTCAAATTTCAATCTCTATTGATTGTAAAAGACATCTCAACTTATCCTGCACTAGACATACTAAAAGTACAATTAATTATCAGCTTATGGAAAAATCCAGTGACTTTAGATTTTTGAATAAAGTGTCTAATTCTGATGATTTTGTTAAAAATCTTTCAGCTGCTATTCAATAGGGCACACCGTTGTAGTTACGAGTAAATCAAACTTTAAAAAACGCTGGATTAACAATGAAATCTTAAACATTATAAAGAACCGTGATAATTTCGCCAAATTAAAACGTAACTACCCGCATAATATTTACTATTTTCAACAATTTAAATTGTTACGTAATAAAATCATTACTCTTGGCATTATTACCAAACAAGATTATTATTCACACGAGATTTTTAGTGACGTTAATTCAAGGAAACTTTGGTAGCTCTATCACCAATCGTAAACAAATTTGCAATGAATTAAATAAATGGTTTATTAATTGTTCGTTACCAAGTATCTATTCATTTAACTCGCGTTACCATCGTAATAACTGCAATAACAGTATTTCTGTTCGGGGTAGCGAAATTTATTAATAGTCACAAGAATAGTTCATCTAGTGGTCCTGAATCTATATCGGTAAAGTTATTGAACAGATATTCAACTAACTTTTCTCCTAGGCTAGTTAAATTGATAAATATTGCATTTGATTCAGGTGTATTTCCGTCATCGCCCAGGTGGCCCAGGTTAAAGTTATCTCCAATTACAAACTCGGTGATAAATGCGATTCTGGAAATTATGAACTAATTTCAATTTTATCTAATGTCAGCAAATTTATTGAACATATAGTTTTGGAACGTCTCAGTAGTTTTCTAAGGAAAAATAGTGTAATAAGCAATAATAGGTTTGGATTTATTGAAAATTCTAGTACTACTTTGTAACTAATCTGCAGGAAAAGTTGTTTCAGCTTGCTTTTTATTGATCTCAGAAAAGCATTTGAAAGTATTAACCACGAATTACTACTTTACCAACTTTCGCTGGTTGGTAAATCAGTTAACGATTTAAATTTTTATAACCTATTTAGTTAATCGTGTTCAAAGTGGTAGTATAGCAGATGAAGGTAGCTGGTTACTGAAATGTAGTACCGGTGTGCTGCAAGGATCCGTTCTTTGGCCCTGTCTCTTCAATTTTTTTATTAATGATTGTTTCTGTCTACCGTTTACGGTGAAACTTAAAATGCACGCTGATGATATGTGTCTATTTTATATTCAGCACATGACTTAACAGTACCCTTTAATCTATATTGCAATATGATCAAGACCTGCTAATTAGTTGGCTGCTTAATAATGCTTTACCTTCTGTAAGAATCTCGAGAAATCTTCTGTCAAAAAAGTTTGAAAATCTTGAATAATCTGGGAAATATTAAATAATCCCAAAAAACAAAAAAAAATTAAAGACAGAACCATCTCATCATGGTATGAGTATCTCGAAAAATTTCAAAATCGAAAAATCTCAATAATCAAGAAATCTTAGCAATCAAGAAAATTCTCGAAATAAAACAAAGTTAAACCAAATTCGGGAAATTATTTTTTTTTAAATCCAAAATCTGGCAACACTGGCTAGGTACTTATAGTATTTTACAGCTTTTGAATTATTGCTTTAAACTATTTTCTACTGAGATTTAGATCTAAAAATCAATTTAAAATTCCATTTCCAACGCACATGTCAAATTTCATTTATTTATATTTTTTGGCCATATTCTAGAATTTTTTCCAAAAGTCATTTAAGAATCGCATTTCAATCATGGATATCAAATTACACTAAAACCGGCTAAGAAATTGCCAAGTTCCACCCAAATTGGCCATATACACATATAATTTACTAAAGGTTCAATTTGAGGCGTAAAAGGAACATTTTAAAGTGGTAAAGTTTCAATTTGAATTGTACTCATAAAACCTGTATCATCGCAGAAATATCTGTCCGTGTCCGCTCTAATAAGGATATTGGGAGTCAGAAAATCTAAGGAAGGTTTTCATTGGAAAACTTCAGTTGCATGGGACTAAAAAGTTTGTCCTTAAAAGTGCGTGTTTATTTATTTTTATAGTATATATGTGTGATATTTAAACAAATGCTCACACCTTGAACGATTTGAACGAAACTTTATACAAATATTGTTTAAGACTTAAGAAAGGTCAATGTTAATATCTCAAAAATTCATGTTCTCCTTGAGAGATGATAATCAGGTCTAAAGTTACTACAGGGGAATTTCTAAAACTTCAAAAATTGAGTCATTTTTGATGACGGTATGATGGTTTGTATATAAGAATTGTATGATGGTGATGGTAATGCTGATGGTGGTATGATGATGATGATGGTATGGTGTATAATGGTATAATGGTGATTGTATGCTGATATAATGGTATGACGGTATGATAGGATGAGTTGAGCAGAGGGTTCAGTTTGCCTGCATTGGGGTTAAGTGAGTTGTTCGGTTGGATTTAAGAGTTGATTTGGAGTTAGGTTAAGGGTTAATTTGAAAGTTCATTTAGAGTTGATTTGATAATTGATTTGAGTGTTTGTTTGGCGGTTAATTTGGTGATTGCAGTTAGAATTATGTTGCGATTGAAATGGAGGTTGATTTATATATTGAGTTGAAGACTGAGCTGAAAATTGAATAAAGAGATTCATTTCGGGATTAATTTTGAAGTTGAAGTAATCAAGAAGTTCTTTAAATCATTTTGTTGTTTCTAATTTAATATTTCTAATTTTAGTTTTCATTGAAATGTTAAATTAAAGAAAATTTAACAAACATGAAGATTAACAAATTCTTTGGAGATAATTAAATGTTATTAAACAAATGATTTAAAAATCATATTCAGATTTATTTAATTTTAAATTTATTTGCAAAGCGTTCGTTGATAGTTTTACTTTCTTTCAAATTTTTCACTTAAATCATAATATTTAGTTACAAAGCTTGAGGGTTTATTTTTTTAGGATAATTTTAATATTATTTTTAAGCAAATCGTAAATCTTTTTAATTAAAAATTCATAAAATAAAAAAATTACCAACCTTTTTTTAAATCGATAAAAAACATTTACACCAAAAATTCCTATGAATCTTTTAGTGAAAAATTTCAGGATTTAAAATCATTCGTTTAATGAAAATTTAAGTTCAATTCCAGAACTATCAGAAAGTGATCAGAAAAGGAAATGTCCTTTAGAGATATAATATATTTATAATCAATATTATTGGACAAAATATGGTCGATGACTGTTCCGATGGAATTAGATAATCTAGCAGTCACTGTGTGACAGTACTTTTGTACAGTTAGATTCCGTTGATCTTTGATTTTAAAATTAAAATCGCCAACACAAATACAATTTCTATAAGGACTAATAATTCTTTTAAGCGTTTCAATTGCATGACTGATTTCTATAAAGGACCAAAACATTCAGATTAATACCACGGTTATTGACAACCAAAATATTACTTCATCAAATTCATGATTTAAAATTTTTGAGGATGATAAACTAGAATGCACAAAAATGGCACAACCGCCAGCTCTTTTATGATCACAATTAGAGAACACATGAACTAAATGTTTCGATGTAGTTAATACAGTCTCTATTTTATGAACTTTGTTTCTCAAACTTCTTATGTTAAAGTATACCACATTGACTGTACTGTTATACTTTGGATTACAAACACAATCATTCAGATATTTAACATTAATATTGTTTGTAATATTAGTTGACATTAAGCAAACTAAATTTAAAAGAATTATAAAAATTAAAATTGATTAAACTAAAAATGAAAATCTATAATATTATAGTTACTTATCATCAGTTACACCACTATTAAGTTCAGACAGACTTTCTAATTTTGCAGTTAGTTGCTATTGAACCATACAAATTTGAAATTATTTTCTTGGGCGAATTTTTTTCATCCACCTTAACAAAGCCAAGTTTTATCTGGTAAGAAGTTGTAATATGTTAATTTTTTTACACCGAACTTCGTGTAGTATAGTGAAAGCTGCAGAGTTTAATTTTGATTATTTATTTATTTATTTAAATCTATTCTACAGTTAAAATCTTAATGAATAGTAAAAAAAGAATTATTATAGATTAAAAAGAAATGAAAGGAATACTAACAATACGGAACATTACCTGAAAAAACGAAAACTTTAAAAACGTAAAATGAGATTAAAAATTGCAATTTCTAATTGCCTTCCGAAAATACACTCTGGATCTCTCAAAATTAAATAAATGGTAAAATTCATTAAAAATTCGAGTCATTGACTTGGTTAGCTCATTGGAACCATAATTCGTTATATGAAAGTCAACAAACAAAAATTCCCTTGGACGCATTATTCCGGGTAGTCGAGATTATAATGTTGAATTACAAAATGTTTCCAACTTTATATCTAATATAGTTTGTGATTCTCCAAATTCAAGAAAAATTGAAATTGATTATTATATGACACACATTGTGTTGCATGATTTTTAAAGATTATTGAGCATTGATTAGTTTTTCCATACCAATGAATTTATTTTGTAGAATATCATTAGAGATTTAATCGATATTTTGGTGAACTTATCGTAGATTTCCAACTCAATAAAAAAATTTTAAATTCTTTATGCTAGTATTACTAAAGATTTTCCGGGATTTTGTTAAGAGAAGATTGAAAATGGTTTGGAGATTTTTAAAACTATCCGAGATTCTTAGGCAGTATTCAAAAATATATCACTGAGTACTTTTACTTCGATCTAAAAAGACCAAAGTATTGAAATCCTGTGAAAAATTGATTGACTGATTAATTGATTGATTATGAGTGTACGACCAAGCATTAGAGCAGGATCTCCCGGACTCCCGGGACCATGCCGTACACCCGTACACATATAACAAAACCGAAGGATAGGATAGGATTATTAGATGGGACAGACTCGACCCGGTTACAGACACCAATGCGATCGATAGTTAGTAAATTATTAGTACAATATATAGTAAATAGGTTAGCTCAAGACAGCAGAATCTAACTAAATTATTAGATGATGGGGCCGGATACTCCAGACTCCCTGAATCCTAAATCTAATACAGGACTTAAAAAATTATTAATGTTGTAATTTCACCCTTGTCCGTCTTTCATTAATTTACCTGAAAAAATAATTAATAAAAAATTTAAAATAACAGCGCTTATTTCCTTATTAATGGTCCTTTTATAACCAATTAAAAATTATTACTTACTGCAACAAGAATTAACATAAACATTAATAATATGTTCCGAAGATTGTAAGAGAATTCAATCCAGTTTCGAACTGATGAGCTTATGATTATGAAAAAATCAATCCTCTCATCAGGCCGCGGCGACTGGACTGACTATACCACAATTTACATTCTATATATACAGAATGTCCTGTGCTTTATATACTAGCGAATCGTACTAATACAGATAAATTCAATTACAATTTTTCTTCTTTACGACAATCACATAAGCTGTGAACGCTAATTTTACTTTTTTTTTAATTTTTGTTGAATGTTAATTAATTCTTGTAATTTCTAAATATGCTACCGGTCTTACGACACTTTTAAATGTGTTTTTTATTAACACGTAGAAACATTTTAGTATTTACGAAAACCGGCTTCTTGCTAATAAACTAACTGGAGGGGGAAAATAGTTTATTGGCAAAGAGGTAAGAAACGAGGAAATGATGTGTTGCAGTGTTAACTGCGTGTGAACAGCCGGATTGACGGTAAATATTTTCTACCATCTTTCATGTGCGTAGCAGTAGTCCTTATAGTCAGGGTTTCGAACCGAACCCCAACCCGAACCTCGAGTCCGCTCCGGTTGAAAGATTTTTAGTAATTTTTTCTAACCCGAACCTGAACCCGAACCCAAGATTCCGCGGCTTCGATTCAACTGGGTTCTGGGTTGACAAAAACAAATCGTATGTCATATATATTTTTTATCATAATCCAACAATTTAGACAGCTGGGCTAACTTTGAACTAAACGTATAACAGGAGTTTACTGTTTATGAATCGTTTTCACGGGTCCACAAGGAGAAAAATATTATAGAATAGTGGGAAAACCATAAAACTAAAATTCCACTTTTATACGAAGCTGCAGAAGTTGTGTTAGCGATTCCTGCAACGCTAGTCAGTGTGGAATAAGCATTTTCGGCTTTAAAGTTTATTTTAGCACCACAAAGGGTACACCTTTAAGAAAAATCATTAAGAGATATCCTATTCATCACACTAAACGAAATGTTTTTAATGAAATAAATAAATATCATCATCTCAGTATTTAAGTGATACAAACAAATTTTTGTAATTTTGGAGTTAGAACTGCCATTTTACGTAAAAATGTAGACTGGATCATCAAATCAGTTTCCAACGTAGTTATTATATCACTTCGTCAGTCCAGTATTTAACCAACACAAATGAATTTTATTCAATTTGCAGTTAGGACCGTCACATTAAATCATGGCAAATCTAACTTCAAAATGATCAGAATGCGTTTGTAATATGTACTTAAATACTGAGGTGATGATATATAGATCTTTTTTATATACCAGTGAAGTTTTATTTTTTTATTAACCCAAACCTGAACCCGAACCCAATTACTTTCTTGCTTTGAACCTGAACCCGAACCCGAACCCAAAATTTTGCGGGTTCGAAACGCTGCTTATAGTACATAGAAACATACCTAAACTATGTATCAAGATAATACAGTAAAATATTTGTGACGGCTGTATAAACAAAAAAGAAAAAAAATTTTCTTTTTCGTTGTTGTTTGTACTTTATAATACAAAAACCAACAAAACATCGCACACTTCCTTCAGAAACCGTGCAAAGAGTAAACGAGACAGCTACACAAACGTATTGTTGGGTTGGCCCTTTTATATATTAAATTATAAGTATGTATTAGTGCCGATTGTATGTACACAAAATCAAACATAAGAATACAAATAAGTGTGCGTAAAAATAAAATGTAATACCAAATTTACTGCGACTTATTTTATATAAGTTAAAATTTATTTCAATACTATCTAAATATTAGACTTTAGTAATTAAAAATTGAACTTTGATTTTATATACAATCCACAAAATATCAAATCATGCACTTTTAATTTTTCTATCTACAAAAATAAAAACATTGCCTGTTAAATGCATCCCGGTTGATTGCATTTTCCAAAATTACACTTTAGTTATTTATACTACACTTTGATTATTATTACACTAAACTAGAATTTAATTAGAATTAAATTTAAAATTAAAATTAAAATGTATATACATATGTTTATAAAGTATATACATATCACTACATAAGAAACAAAAAATAAAATAAAATTAAATTAAATTTTTGAAGAGGATAGAAAAAACACGTCTATCCTCTTCGACGAACTCTCAATCAAAGTATTGAAATCCTGTGAAAAATGATCAAAAATTGAATTGGTTCAAAATCACTTTTCTCGACGTTTTGAAAGCCCCCGAGTCTAAAAAAGCAAAAAAATAAAATGTCTGTCCGTCTGTGTGGATGTCGGGATGTTTGGATGTCGTATGTCTGTAACCCATGGTATCTCAAGAACGGCTTGTTCGATTTAGAATTTTTTTTTGCCAATCTGTTTCTTTGGTCAAGGCCCAGATTTGAGAAGCTTTTGGAACCTGTGTGTCAAGAGGGTCGGATACCTGCATACGAAATGACCTAAAATACCTGGTTAGAGAAATATTTACCAATTTTGTAAATTTATGCTGGTTGGAATATTAAGTTGGGTATTGAATTTCGGGTTGAGTTGAAGGTTAAGTTAGGGGTCAATTTACGGGTTGAGTTGGAGTTAATTTGGGATTGGTTCAGGATACAGTGGGCAGTTGACCAATTTCTTATATATGCTGATTTGAGGATTGAGTTGAAAGAGAGTTCGTGGTTGAGTTGAGGGTTGAGTTGGGTTCCGTTTGCGGGTTGAATTGGAGTTGAGATGGTGTTGGACCAGTGTTTACTGGGCAGTTGAGTAATCTATAAAATAAAGTGAGTGTTTTATGTATGTACAGCATTTGTGTATGATATTTAAGCAAATCCACACGACTTGACCGATTTGAACTAAACCTTACACAAATATTGTTTAAGACTTAAGAAAGGTCACTGTTATTATCTCAAACCTAAAATTGAACCTTTTACATTTCAAATTAATCCTTTAGCAAATTAAATAAATGGCCAATTAGGACGGAATTCATCTATTTCTTAACTGATTTTAGTGAAATTTAACTTCCGCGATCGAAATGGGATTCTAAAATGAGTTTTGGATGAAATTCTGGAATATGGCCAAGTATGAAGGAATTTGCCTATTTTTCAGCCAATTATTAAGAAATTTGACAAGCGTGTTGCAAATGGGATTCTAAAATGATTATTGGATGAAGTTCTGGAATAAGACTAAGTATGATGGAATTTGCATATTTATCAATCGATTATGATGAAATTCGACATGTGCGTTGAAAATGGGTTTCTTAAATAATTTTTGGATGAAGTTCTGGAAAATGACGAAGTATTATCGGTCTTGCCTATTTCTCAGCCAATTATTATGAAATTCAGCTTGTGCATTGGAAATGGAATTCTAAAATGATTTTTGGATGAAGTTCTGGAATATGGCTATGTATGAATGACGGAACTTGCATATTTATCAACCGACTATGATGAAATTCGACATGTGCGTTGGAAATGGGATTCTAACATGACTTTTGGATGAAGTTATGGAATATGGTCAATTAGGACAGGATTTGCCTAATTCTCAACCGATTATGATAAAATTCGACATGTTCATTTAAAATGGGATTCTAAAACGATTTATAAATGAAGTTCTGGAATATGGCTAAATATGATAGAACTTGCCTATCTCTCAACCGATTATGAATAAATTTGATTTGTAGACTAATATTGGGATTCTAAAATTATTTTTATATGAAATTCTGTAGTAGGTATGGGCAGTTAGGATAGAACTTATTCATTTTTTAATGGATTTTAATAGAATTTTATATGTACGATAGAAAATGTATTTTAAAATGATTTTTACATAAAGTTCTCGAATAGGGCCAAGTAGGATGGAGCTTTATTGACATTCCTTAACAGTTAGTAGTTTCAATACTGCGGCGCGTGTCTGCTACATACTATATTTTTCTAAACATGGCTAAACCTACCGCTCTGACAGCAAATACTCAGAAAACATAAGCGAAAGTTTAAAGCGAAAGATTGGCAAGAAAAGCTTCTAATGGAACTTGAATATTATTACGAACATAATCTAGATCGTTTAGCAATTGAAATAGTATATTTACGCTGTCTTAAGGAAACCTCAACAGCTGCATGATTCACAGAAACCTAATTAGACAAAAATTTAGAAGCCATATTGACATATTTCTCCCAACCTCAGCTAAAAATAATTTTTGGCTCACAAGGGTTGGCCGTTAATTTGGTGATTGCGCTTAGGATTGTATTGCGATTGAGAGAGAGGTTGAGTTGTAAATTGAGTTGGAGGTTAAGCTGAAGATTGTCTCAGGAGGTTCATTTCGGGATTGATTTGGGAGTTGCATTAATTAAGACCGAAGTTCTGATCACCTCATGAGGTGTCAGTCATTTATTTTTTTGACTTATGTTAAAATTGAACATTTTTTAGGGCAGTTGCTTGTCATTAACCTCCGCTTTACCAGGAGTTTTTGACAACGTCGTTTACCAATATCCACTCCTTGGTAACCCTCATACATTTTTTATGGGAACCGTTCAAATATCGCTCGTTTAAAAATGTATAGTTATGTATCAAATAAAAAGGTGGTAAGAACGAAAACAACCGACGTCGGTCTAGTGTGAAAGGACAGAAATACATATAGTATATTACAATACCAACAAAAATAGAGAGCCTTGATAAGACAATATGTCCTAACAAGAGTATAGTTTGAATTTTTTTGATGGTATTCAAGTAACCGATCAGTTGATACATTCAGTTGCATCTTGAGTTCGGTTATAAGAGACATTATATGCCAATATTCGAACAAAAAGACGGAAGCCAGGTATGCTCAATGGAATAGCCAAAATCCAGATAAGCAGCCGCGTACACGGAAGCTACTTACATACAACGATTTCTCCGCTTCCCTAGGAATTTTGCTGGTAACTGGCTGCCATAAATCGAGCTAAGAGCAAGATTCTGAGCTCTGGAAAAAGAATGTCAATCCGCTGTATCGAGCAGCCAGATGATGATTTTATTATAAGCCAGAAGTATTCAACGAATAGGACAACTTTTCGATAACTTCTAGTGTTGTTTTATAATATTCTGGATACGGCCGCCCTTGCTGGGGCGCCGCAAAAAAAATTGTATTTTAGATTTTCTGAAATAAATCAGAAATTTGTTCAGAGAGATTTAAGCTGTTTTAGATTGGATGTAAATTCGTTAAGTGGCCACCTGGGTGGGTATCGGTAAAGCGAAGGTTAATATGCTGTTCTCCGCTCTTAACTGGTAAATATTAGAGTTGGTGGTTTCCGCACTGATTCTGTGGCTTAGTAAGCAATGTCTCAGACGTACATTTTTTTTAAACACAGATTAATTATACCTAACAGCCCAGCGTCGACCCACACACATTTCTTATCAATGATAACAAGCAGCAATAATCGTGTGCCGATGCAATTGTACCTACAAGTGCGCCTTTTTGGAGTTAACAAAATTTAATCAAACACTGTAATTTTTAACACTTGGGACAAACACTTTAAAAATGTCGTTTATTGATGTTAGGGAAATTAAAGTCGTGTGCTTTAGACAACTTGTTTGCTATATGTGTACAAATTTGCAAACAGACCCCAACAATAAAAAAGGCAGTACAGCTACAATAAAATATTTTCGTTTGTAATAAACAAAATACCTCATTAAAACTGTTATTGCTTTATAAATTGCGTGCTCCACCTATTTAAAGCAAAACACTTTTTTAATATGTAATAAGCCATCGACAAAAAAAAACATTAATTATTAATATAAAACCATATATTATAGTAGTAATTATATATTTGACGCCGATAAATTCAGTTTTTAATTTATGTTGTATACAAAGTATGAACTATGTACATACATATTGCATAATTATTTTACAAATTTTTAATTAAAAAATTATTTTTTTTTGTAATCTAACAAACGTTCATACACACATAGTTTATTATTATATTCAAATTTAATTACAGAAAATGCAACAAGCAATATAATTCACCGAACTGAAACCACATAACCAAATTGTTCCCATTTTTTATTTTTATTTATTTAGAATTTAAAAATTGCATTTATTTTGAATTTATTCGTAACACAAAATTAATAAAATTATTTAGATTTGTATACTAGACAATACGTACATACATATGTACCTGAATAACGTGTAATGACAACATTTTCCATTTTGCATGATTCTCAAGGAAGTTACGTGACGCAAAATTTGTATTCTCTCTTGGTTATTTTCTAATAATTTTTACGCAATTATTTTAATTATATTCGTATAATTTTCTTAGTAAAATATAACTTAGTATTTTAATCTTATATGTATAATTAGAATTTTACACAGAAAATAAAATTAATTAGGTTACTGTAGTGTTATCGTCTTCGGCAATGTATACTTTTAACTTTACTTAGAAATTGTTCTACCAAGTTGTTTTTTTTCTATTTAGGTTATGTTATTTTAGGATCAGGTTAATTTAATTATTTTAATTAGTTTTATATTTAGTTTCGTTTATAAAAATAATGTATACCTTTTAATTCCTAGGAATAAAGATTCTAAATTTGGTTTTTGTAGTTCATATCATGGTATTAAAGTTATCTTTCTTTTATTTCAAAATTATAACACAATCTTTTAGATTTTTGTTTTCAATCAATTTTATTAATAATCTTTAAAATAAAAATGTAGGACGTTCTTGTTTTGTAAATTATTTAGTGATTAGCTAGTTCTATAATATTTACACATTTATAAATTTTTAATTAAATAATTATTAGGTACGAAGACAGAGCTAAAGTGGAAGAATTAATGAATTCAATATACAGGGGCTAAGAACAAAGCACCTATAACTGCCGTGCTAAGAATAATTATTATTATTGTTTGAGGGCCATGCGGGCGATCAGCCACTTCGCACTGCGTCCTAAAAGATCTATTGTGTTGGGCCCTGCTCAATTATCCGTCCAGTCAATATTTAGTTTCTTAATGAACCGATATTCTGTTTGATTTTACTCTTACGAGTTGCTGGGAATTGCAAATCGCCCGTAGGTCACCCAGCTTTACTACAGGAAGGCTAAATAAAACTGGAGGATGTCTGGTATCCAGAGCCCACATATTTTGGACTGATTAACCTATCAGCCATTCATCCATCGACATATGCTGTTCCACCTTAGATTAGGGTTTTATGTCAAGGTTTTTTCCTTTAGCACTGTATTTTAGCCTGTGCCAAATGGCCAAAAATATGCCAAATTGCCTAAGTTACCAGTGGTTGCCACGAGGAGGCAGCACGTACACTTGCGAATTGTGAACAGGTTACCCCTTACATAATTGTACGCATCACGCAGCTGCCTAATGACAAGACCGGAACAACTCACGCGATGCGCACTTTACCGGAAGATTACAGATCTGGTAGATTAATCTACTCAACTTTGGTCCCCTCCCTCCAATAGACGCTAAACCACCTGCCGGGCTAAGAAAAAAAGTCACTTTTGCCTTTTTGGAGTTTTGAGTAATTTCGATTTTTTTCTGTTTTTGTTTGCCATGTCTTACTATGAAACTTGATTACTAAATAACGTAATTTTATGGCGCTTGTGACTTTTTTTCTTAGCACGGCAGTATACAAGCCACCAGCATAAGACCAATTCCAAAAGAAGCTTAATTTTAGGGGGATAAATTTTACGATTTACCATAAGAACCGATGTAAAATTGAACATTTTTGATTAAAACTTTATTAATGAAAAATACTCGTACCAGAAAATATTTTTGTTTATATTTAAATCAAACTTTGAGTATAACATTTAGTAATTTGATTAGAATCGTTGTATTTTTAAAAGCAAATGCTGAAGACGTTAAAACTTTAAGCTTATCGGTTAGCGGATGCAAAAACAGATAAAAACAGTTGGTTTGCATGATTGTCATTCATTCGATTAGTTACCACTTTGTTAATAGGTTTTGTTTTGAATGAAGTGACTCATCGTCCGCAGGTTATTCGACAATGGACTCATCCGTCTGGAATTTAATAATGCTTCAATATGATACAATTAAGTGGTTAATCCCTCGAACGATACATATGTTGTAGTTTTCTTCAAATATTGTTTTACTAATTCTACTCCTGCTTCCCTAAAAAAATGTTATTTGTTACTGCTGTATAACTTTGCGACATTTCTTCTTTGAGCTTGCCCTTGGGGATGGTAAATTCCCATCAGTTGAGTCGCTCGACCAGCATTGGAATTGTAACATTTCTGACATTGGTTGATGGGTTGTTTTGTGGATCTTCTGCCTTAGACAATCTAAAATTGCTTACTCACGCAGTCAAGCGTTAAGTTCCCGCTGAGCACATGCCCAATACTGAGAACTCTTATGTATCGAAACATGGTTTATGCTGTTTATCAATCTTCATCTTAGCCTTTTCTAACTTTTGGGCTGTTATATAACCCTTTCGTTTCCACAGTGTGATAAATCTCGAATTTTTTTTTTATGACTGTTGTTTCTGTACTTATTGCACAGATGATACCTTGCTGTTTCTTCTCTAAATTTGTATCTGCCGCACGTTATTCATCATAGGTTCAATACTGATTGTAAGCCAATCTGGACCTAACCAAAATTTGTCAGGATGTATACAACGGGTTGCACAGTCAGCTGGATTTTCTTTGGAGTTTATATGTTTCCACTGCGATATTCTATTTGCTACCAAAGTTTTCCATATACTGGGTTCTCCTTGTGGCCGGGCCAGAACTATTAAGGAGTCAATCCAAGCTAGCACCTCAACTTTCGGAATGTCCATAGTCCCTTAAACTTGTCTCAGTAATTTTACTAATAATAATGCTCGACAATGTTCTAATCTGGGAAGTTTTTGACTTTTTGACCGTATCTTTGAAGTTTAACGATTATGAAATTGTTGTCTTGCAGCTGAGAGCTCTTCGTGCTATGACGGCCATCTATCCAAGACTGCTAAAACAATAGTTTTTCTATAATGATTCTGGGGGAAAACAATCAAAGAGTGGATCGGATTTTCTGGCTATATCTGATATAAGGGCTCATTTTGTTTGCAGTGCTGTCTAAGATCCCAAGTTGACACGGAACTCGAATTCGTTTCGGTGTGGATTCCACATGAATCCTAATGTTTTTATATATTCATGTCCTTTGTGTATGATGGTTGGTTTTGTTTCCCTTTGTTCTCTCAGAACTAAGAATTTTTGGTAGATGTTGTTTGTATTTTACTGCAAATTCTATTGTGTCTGCGCCAGAACGCACATCACCGACATAAAAGTCTTAGAAGAATAGTTTTAGAAGAATTTCTGAAGCAATCGGAAAAGTTGTCTGTCCATCCAAGCCAAGTTGTTTCAGGGTTCTTATGACTAAATATGGTGCGGAAGCTAAGCTTATGTAACATAAGCTACTCTTCTTAACTTGTACATCTTAATTTGTCCTTGGTTGCCAGGATTTGCCTGTACCTTTTATCAATGTCTGCGATAAACACATATTTGTATTCTACATCTGTATTATTTTACACTACCAACGATTTTTGATTTAAAGTTTTTTGTGATTGGGTCGTGAGATGAAGAGGGGTCCATCCTAAGTCAGTTTTCTGAGATATTGGTTAATATGTGATTTTTTAATCACATAAAATATTGGCATACACATCTGTACCTGAAATAATATCTTCAGAGGCAAAAGTGTCATAACTTGGACCTGCGAGTAACAGCTCCTTTCACGGCTTATCGTTAGAGTTTTTTAGTGTTACAGTTGGTAGATGGTCTGTTAAGTTCGGCAAAAAGAAAGTGCCCAAAATTTGATTGAAAGCTGATACAATATATCAAGGCATTGTTAGGTATACCTTATAATTAATATTGTTGGTTTTATTCCTCCAATTCCAGTTCCTTGTAAATCTACTCGGAATACAGGTGCTGTCTGCATAATAAATGATGACTATGACCGTGGATTAATGCACGTTCTTGTACCGGATATTCAGAACGACTTGCTACCTATCTTTCAAGAACTCGTACCATTTTGAAATTAGGGCAAGCTTTTATTTCATGGGATTCCTCACAAACAAGAACGGTATTCTGATTCCAGCGAAAGTTCTTCTTGAGGTTTCCACGTTAACCGCATTCGCATGTATTGACGTGATCCTGATTTGTTGAGCGCCCGTTTTTGTGTTCGACGCTTCAAGGGTTTGGAAGCGACTTTTTAGAAATCCATGGAGTTCACTTAATGAATGAATTTCCCGAGGGTTAGTTCTTATAAACAATTTGTGTCTGTTCTAGCTTCTTCAATACTAGTGGTATTAGTATTGCGTTGTTTACGCCATGCAAATTCTCCGTTATTGAAGCGTAAAGAGTTTTTACTGCTGTTGCTGACTCCAAATTATGAGTTGGAAGATTCAACAGCGTATTTACATGATTGGTGACCAGTAATCTCCTGTTGTTATTTGCCACGCATTCGAATAATTGACTCTAGCTGATTTTATGAGTATCAGCAAGAGTTTTATTTTCATGCACCTATCTATGTATTGCGCCCGTTGAGATATGGTCGATTGTTTCAGTAATGTGATCCTTCGTTTGTTGAAGTTTTACCTCAATCCAGTCTTTACTCATTATGTCATACTACAAGTATGGAGTATCTTTATGTTCCTCTGGTAATTCGACAAGTATTCCTTCATGTGGTAAATCCACCTGTTTTTTGCTGCGTTATAATTGTTGCAGCTTTTGGGTTAAATAGGGAGTAGTTTGATTTTCTTCTAAACATAATCGAGTCAGTTGTATTAGGTTGTTAATATGGTTTGTTTTTATGATGGCTTCTTTGAGCAATGGTAATGTAAGGTGGCCCTCTACTGTGTTGTGTTATTTTTGTTGTTGTTGGCTCGCCTTCATGATGGGTTTTAGCCGGAACAATAAGATGTCACGTCATAATCTCTTTGAACTTACTTCTAATTTCGTCATCAACATCATAGAATTGTTTGTACATATTTTGAGCGGTGCATAGTTTACCTTCCAGGTTTCCCTTACTATAGTTTCTAAAAAGAAGCTAACTATGCTCTTGATTGATATGGTCAAAATATTTTTATTAAAACTCTTGCTGTTGGAATTAATTGTGGCTGTTCTTTTAGTAACACACAACAATCAGCTGATAACCTTGCATGGGCTATTGGTCTCAAAGTACCAATATTAACATCTCAAACTTTCTGTTTTGTTGTTAAATCACAAGGCCACCTGAGTAACCACTGGTGAGGTCCAATCTAAACTTGTTAACGGAAAACAAGTATTTATCGTTGTAAACTGAATTAATTTTTCTTTATTCATTGTCTTTTTACACATAAATTCAATAATAAAAAATTTGAATTTCTCCGACTCCTCCGAAACTAACTATTTTTACTTTTTTATTAAAGCAAGTCACAAATATTGTATCGATCAACATGTCGATAAAATTTCAATAATTTAAATGTCAATAAAACGTCACAGAAACGTTACTGCCACAAATAGAGGGTTGTTCCCGGGGATTCCAGGGACAAATTTCCCGGGTAATTAGGATGCTGTTAAAGTTACCCGAAAGTTGCCAGCCGAAAGTGAAAAGTCGATAATGCAGATTGTCTTAGTCCAACTGAAAGTAAAGAAATGGTAATGCAGATTGGGTAACCCTAGCCGAGAGTAAAAAATCGATATTGCAGATTAGGTATGTTATTAGCTTTCCAGCCGAAAATAATAAATTTAGTACTTATCAGCCGAAAGTAAATAGGATACATGGATTTAAATACAAAATTTGGTAAATAGTCTTACGTGGAAAACTTTGTTTAACCTAGTCGTGGAAAATATCGGAAAATCATAAGAATCCACAAAAATTGGAATAAAATCAGCCTCTAGAGTGTATTTCTGAAGTTGAATCGTTTTTATGTGATTTGTCAATAGCTATCGAATGAAAAAATTCTGTTCAAGTTTCCCGTGGGAAATCTCGGAAAATTCGATTTTCCAAAAATCATTAGAAAATTTGTATAAAATCAGCCTGTCGAGTGTTATGTCTGGAGATGGATTATGTTCATATGACTTGTCAATAGCTATCGCAGGAAAAAAATTCAGTTCAAGTTTCCTGTGTGAAATCTCGGAAAATTCGATTTTCCAAAGATCATTAGAAAATGTGTATAAAATCAGCCTCTAGAGTGTTATGTCTGGAAATAAATTGCTTTGATATGTCTTGTCAATAGCTATCGCAGGAAAAATATTCAATTCAAGTTCCCTGTGGGGAATCTCGGAAAATTCGATTTTCCAAAATTTTAAATTTGCCGAAATTGCCCACGGAAAAATTAAATTGAATTTTTTTCCTGCGATAGCTATTGACAAATCAAATAAAAACGATTTAATTTCATGTACAATCTAGAGGCTGATTTTATTCCAATTTTGTGAATCTTTCTGATTTTCCGATAATTTCCACGACTAGGTTAAAAAAAAAATTTCCACGTAAGACTAATTACAAAAGTTTTTATTGCAATCCATGTATCCTATTTATTTTTGGCTATCAACCACCAAATTGTTTATTTTCGGCTTGAATGTTAATAACATAATCTGCATTATCGACTTTTTACTTTCGGCTAACTTTAACAGGGTGTAATTAGGTACATTTGTTTAAACCCGACTCCCAGGATTTTCATCATAAATCCCGGGAATTTTTAATTTATATTTTTCTCAAAATTTATTCAATTTTTTCAGTCAAATATTTCAAAATTGTTGTATTCTAATTGCATAATTTCTTTACATGATAACTTTTTCTGAAAATTCATCTTTGTCAAATGAAAAGCTAGGTACCTATCATTCAAAAATACATCCTTCTTTTTTCTATCAAAGACACAATAAGAAAGTTGTTTTACCCAAAATTCTAAGGTTATGGAAAAGTTTTTTTTTTAAATGGAACTCACACAATTTTCAAATACAGCCATAGAGGATAAAGGCTTTACTTATAGGCTATCAATAATTTTACTAAACTCAGCCATATGGAAACAAGCGATCAAATGTTTAATTGCCGTCTTGTAAGAAAACCTATAAGATTTGAAAAGAGAAGTTGATGCAGTAAAACAGATGCTGAGAACAACGCCTCGTGGGGTTGGTGTGTTATTGGCTACATTCTCAAAGTGATTGTTTCATTGGAACAAAGACGCTTCTAATGGAACAGTCAAGTAGTTAGAACCATATTTGCTGTTGAGTGTTTTTATGGGAAGAAGAGTCCAACAATTTATTTTCGAGCTGATTGATTTTAATTGATAGCTTGTAAATTGGTAGCTTATGCAGTCGATAAAGTGGCCTGATAACTTATTGAAATTCAAGGCTCCAAAGCTTTCAAATGAATTTAGCAAATTTTCAAACAGCGCCAAAACCACAATTAATTACTCGGCCATTCACTGCTTTCAACTGAGAAGAGGTTCTTGATTCTCTCTTCTTATACAAAGCTTCCTGACCTTACCTTACCCGCGATTTAAAAAATAGTCGGGAAAGCAACTCTCTAGTCAGAAATGTCAATGTCACAGAAATGGTAATATCTTACTATATTTAAAAACTTACTAGATATTTATTTTTAAATGTTGACGTTATTATTTACCAAAAAAACCAAACAAAGTATTTTAAGTAAATTTAGAAATTTAAATTCCATACTGCACGGAGATCGATTTATTTTGCCCTAAAAACTCCCAGTGGGCAATTATTGGAATTCGGAAGTTGTATTAACCGTAGAAGAATATTTCTTCGAAATGATTGACAATGCCTCGGAAAACAGATCAACAAATTTATATTAGTCCTTTTATATCTCATTATACTCATTTTATTACCCCATTTAAATTACACCTAAATGACCCCCCTCCCTCTCTCCCACCCCAATGCTTCAATTGACTTCAAATTTAGTAAATAGGTAGATGATGTATTGTCACATTTATCATCAACATTGGTTCCCAACTGTTTGGGAGTTTTCACCTCCACCTAATTCGTCGAGAAATATGAAAATCTGGAACAAAATTTTTTTCGCATTACAATACTTACCCCATATAACTTCGTTATTGAGGGAAAAGTATACAACTTTTTATTGAATAAAACTGGCAAAATATACAGAAATACAAAATAATAAATTTTTAATTATACATCACCAAATTCTAGATTTAAAACTTATTTGAATTTACTGCCTGTTGATAAGTCGGAATAGGGCCGAAAGGCCAAATGTTGATAAGCCGAATGTCGAAAGGCCGAAAAACGAAAGGCCGAATGTCGAGAGACCAAATGTGTCGAAAGGCCGAATGTGTGAAAGGCCGAATGTCGAAAGGGCGAAAGGGTCGAAAGCCCGAGTATCGAAAAGCCCAATTTCGAAAGGCCAAATGTGTCGAAAGGCCGAATGTCAAAAGGCCGTTTCTGTCGAAATTGGTTTTAATTTTTCATGTTTTAATGAATGAAAATTTTCAAAATTTATATTTTTATGAACACCAAAATTTAAATTTTTATCAAAATTTTTGTATAAAAATGTTTAGTAACAAATCACCCTTAATATTAAAATCTTCTTAATAAAATTAATTTATTAAAAAATAAAAAGAAAGAAATTTATTTTCCAACAAAATTTAATCACATTAACATGTATGTAACACAGGATTTGTTAGTATCAATTTATTTAAATAATTTTATATTAAGAAATAAATTCAACGGTTTTAAATATTGATTTCAATTAATTAAGTGAAGGAAAATTTAATTAAAATTCGGCCTTCCGACCCATTCGGCCTTTATCCTTTCGACGTTCGGCCTTCCGACATTCGGCCTTTCAACATCGAACGGATAAGTCAACAGTTACTAGCTATAAAGTACAAGCTTAACATGGAAGTCACATTTATAGGTTATATCTATAGGTTAAATTTAATTTACATATATAATTTCATCATACACTCATAACAATTTAATTCACAAATCACACACCTTGTTTTAGAAATTGTACATACCTCAAGTTATTGTAGTATGATTGAAAAATTTGACAGACGTCAAAAATACTCCGAACTGATATTTTAGCTAACGAGTACTTGTAGGAAAAAATTAGAATTTATTTTATAGTTATATTCAATGCTTTGTTAATTGCAAATAGTTAAATTAAAAATAATCTCTAAATTGATACCAATTTTGTTATATATAGAATTAAATTAAAAATTAATTAATTTTTAATAAAAATAATTATATTATTATTATTTTTTTTTTCTTTATTTCATATATTTATATTATTATTAAATTATTTATTTTTTATTATATCAAACCTGCCGCACGCAATAAAAAAAAAATCAACATATTATATTAATTTTTATGGTAATCCCAGCTGGCACGAGTTATGCTATCATAATTATGTAGATTTTTATTTATTTATTTATTACGTTTTTTTTTTTTTTTGTATTTTTTTATTGTTATATAAATTTATAATTAAAATAAAATTAATTTTTATTTTAATATACTAATTATAACTATGTATAATGATTATGACTATATGAAATGAATTATGGGAATGTTATATATAACCAATATGTTAAAAAAAAAAATTATGTCTTGATAATAAATTGTTATGACAAAAAATGCATATAAATTATGTTATAATTACAATATATAAATTACAAAAAAAAAAAAACTTAAAAACGAAAATAATTAATTTAAAAATTAATTTCATTTTATTTGTATTGTATATATATTTTTATGTATTTTATATATTATATTGTGTATGATTTGTGTTTGGTATGAAACGCTATACTGTATTTGTGTCTAAATTAAATTTTAACACTATTTAACTTCTGTACTATATATATGAAAATATTTGAATTTAGAAAATCAATATTTAAATTATAAACTTGATATTATATTTTAAAAAATTAAAACAAAAATTATACAACAACAAAAAATGATAACATTATGCTTTATAAAATTAATTAAAATTTATGTCATCAATAATTGAATTATTATTTTTGCACGCAAATTTGGTTGGAACAAAATATAAATTTTTTATACTTAAAAATACGTTTAGTCAACATAAAATATACTAAGTGTGCACGCGATTATTTTTTTTTTTTGTTGCTTGTTATAATTTTTATGTATCACTTAATTATTAATTTTGTTTATGCTTTTCATCAATACTATTTTGTGGTAAACAATATGCGGATGCACATGAGAAGTGTCAATGTGTTGAGGTTTTCGGAAGTAATAAGTACTTATTCCAATAAAATGATTTCAATCACAAAAAATTGCAACAATATAAAATCACTGTAATACGGTAAAGATTCTCTTTCTAACCACATATAATATTACACTTTCAAATATAACACAGGTAAGTGATAAAATTTTATAAATGCCAATACATATATAGATTTGTAAAATATTTGTAGATCATAATTTATTTTTGCGGACAAAACAAACAAATTTGTTAATTCGAAATGAAACAAAATTAAATCAATTTATTTACATAAAGACTGCAGAATTAAAAATAAATGTGCCACTTCCTTTTGGTAAAAAAATTTTAGGTGTGTCGTTAAAACCTATTAAAAAATCAGGACAGCGATTTTGGTCGCAATTCGAGGATTGAGTTGAGAATTACAGGAAGGCAATAGTATTGGTAAATTGTATTGGTGTCCAAAGAACAGAAAAATAAAAATTCAGAGTCATCTGCATCTCATGCGTACCAAAAGAAGGTTGTACATATTTTTATTCCCAGTAATTTTCTGCAAAATTTAAAACTAATAAAATTGTTAATTGAATAATGATTTAAAGATAAATAAATATTAACTAAAAATGGAAAAAATAAATCAAAAAAATATTTATAAACTATAATTTTATTAATAATTTTAAATTATGAAAAATCACACGACGTACATCTTCCCTTTCCTGCGCTTGGATTAACACTTACTCAAAATCACTAATTTACTTCTTATATTTTTCACATTATTCCTCTTATTCGATGTTAAACAAAAAACCTTTTGCCATATTAAACATAAAACTAAAGAAAAGGCCCATTTGACAGTGTTAAATGGGCGTTTTTTTAGTTTTTTTGTTTAACATGATGCAAATAAGAGAGATAAAATGACACGAAAAAGAGGGATATAAAATATAATGTGGAAATTTAAGAAGTAAATTAGTGATTTTGACTTTGTGTTAATTCAAGCTGAGGAAAGGAAGGAGGTACGTTGCGTGATTTTTATTCATTTAAAATTATTAATAAAATTCTAGTTTATAAATATTTTTCTGACTTATTTTCCATTTTTAGTTAATATTTATTTATCTTTAAATCATTATTCAATTAACAATTTTATTAATTTTAAATTTTGCAGAAAATTACTGGAAATAAAAATATGTACAGTCTTCCTTTCGTACGCATGAGATGACACTGAATTGTTTTTTTTATTTTTAAATATTTATTCTTACATAACTCATAAAGGTTGATTCACTAGATTTGCCCATTGAGCTCGTCAAGAAAATGATGACAACTTGACGGAGTTAAAAACCGAGTTAAAAATATGTTATCTCACTGGACACAAAAGAGAGATAACATATATTTAACTCGGTTTTTACCTCCGCGAAGTTGTCATTTTCTTGACGAGCTCAATGAACCAATCTGGTGAATCAACCTTAAAAACCACAAATTCCAAAAAAAAAAGTTCAAAATATTATGAATGTGGCCGATGAAGAATGTATAAATTAAAAACCATTTATTTAAGTTGCTTTTTGCTTTTTATATTTACTATCACAAGCAATTTGTTTGATTGCGTATATATTTTGTTTTGGATTTTTGTTAACAAAGTAAAATGGTTGTCTCGGTTACAACAATAATAGATAGAAAAACATGTATTCCTTATGTTAGAAGATAGGGAAAAATAACTCAAGGCGAACGAAAGCACCAAATATTTGAACCGATTTCACCCGCATCGCTTATTTTTGATACTTATCATCATGAGAAAACACACTAATACAGTAAAAATATTTGACGACACAAAATTGCAAAATGTATATTATGTACATATACAAAATTCTCAATCCTCAATCCTCATTTTGCGACCAAAATCGATCTCCAGAAATAATGTGAACCTTACAAAGGTGATTTAAAGCCAGTAATTTTAAGTATGTTTATCATAGTGCAATCAAGGTAGATAACACTTCAGTTTTTAGAACTAGGATGTTTTTCATTAATGCGGCTGAACTTTATCCTAAAATACAACAAGAATAAACAACAGCCACGAATTACGTATGTCTGTATTTTAAAAAAGTATGCATTTGGGCGAATTACTTAAAATATTTTTTTATAATAATATGCGAATGAAATATATTTATTTAATGCCTAAGAAAATCGATATTTCGAGATTTTCACCGATCGGCCAACATGTCGTCGGTAGGTCTTTGTGTGTGTTTTAATCACGACAATATCTCGAGATTATCGCCGATCGGCAAACATCTCACTATGATATTTTGGTAGGCCTATGTGTGTGATTTAATAGCTAGTTAATCTTATACCCTAGACAGACTGTGGCTTAATAAATCCGATTTAGCTAAACTAGTTTAATTATTCTATGCAAAAAAAAAGGGATTAGCTAAATTAAGGTTGACACACTGCGACTAATCTTGAAAAATTTACTAAATCGGTTTTATTTAATCGCAGTGTGTCAAGGGTATTAGATTATTCGAAAATGTGAAAAATGTTGTCTTAAGGATGTCTAAGAAAATCAATATCTCGTGATTTTCACCTAACGGCAAACGTCTCACTATGATATTTTGGTAGGGCTATGTATGTGAATCATTTAAAAAGTTAATAGAGTTTACCCAGTTAATCTTAGATTATTCGAAAATGTATGAAATTTTTATGTTAACAGATTGTCTAAGAAAATGATTGTCTCGATATTTTCAACGATCGGCAAACATGTCACTGTGATATTTCGGTCGGCCTGTCTGTTTACTTTAAACATGCTAACCCGTTTAAGTTATTGGGGTTTATTTATTTAATTTGCTTATTTTGTTATATATATTTCCCTAATTTTAATATCGTGCACCAGATGTCAGCCACTTTACTTTAAAAGGCGATTAAAATTGGTGTAAGCTGAAATTTTGTCTGTTTTTTTGTATTGGTATCTATTCTTTGATATCAAACTCTTTAAACCTTTCTTTTTAAATAAATAGTTAGAAGCCTCTCTATTTTTACTGTTTTCATTCCCTACTCACGCATATTTTATTTGGTTTAAACGAAATAATTGTAGTCTAATGTAGTCTTACTTTCGAAATTGTACAACAACAATGCCTTGTATTTTCATTCCGGAAATAATAGATTCAAACCAAGTTTTCGTTGGTATAGTATTATTTTAGCAAGAATTTTGAAAAATTGTTTGTTTTTTTATTTAATTTTTAATGTCAACTGGTCAAAGGTAAAAAGAATTTTTAGGATAATTTTAAAAATGCAACGTTATACCAACGTCATATATTTTTTTCAGGCCAAATTGATATTTATTCAAATAGATTAGAATTTTTTTTGCAATCTGTTTCTATGGTCAAGGCCGAAATTTGGAAAGCTTTTTGAACCTGTGCGTCAAGAGGGTCGAGTATTTGGCATACGAATTGACCCAAAATACCTGGTTATAGAAAGATTTACCAATTTTTTATAGATCCTAATTTTAATTAATAAATCACCATAATACCAAACTAAAATTTAATTCTGAAATTCAGGGTTAATTTTAATCCCCACAATAATGATTGATTCTGGAACTATGTTAAATTTTGAAAATTGAATTATTTATTAGCAAATTAAGAAAGAGAAACCTTTAAATATTCTTTAAACTAAATTAATTTATATATATATTGATCAAAGCTGCGGCGCTTGGATCGGGAGATACCGGGTTCGAATCTCGACCCAGGGGCGGGATGCAAAAGGGATTTTTCATCATCTGATTACGATCGGTGATAAAGATGAACACATTTATAACCCCCACCTACTTTCACATGTGATGCTATCATCCACATAATCCAGTGGCCTAACGCCGACCCACTGGATATGCATCAGGTAGCGGCGTTTATCAGGGATATAGATACCTATATCTCACGTAAGGAAGTCTCTAGGGATGCACAATAGGCCTCAATGACCGCAGAGCTCTGGGCGACGAACACCCACCCTTAAACAAAAAAAAAAAAAAAAAAAAATATCTTAATGAGCAAAACATAATATATTACATACGAGTATTACAAAAATTAACATTTTATGAAATTACATATGTAAACTCCCCCACTTCTAAACCAAAAATCCTATAATAATGTTTAAAAATTTTAAATTGTTAGTTATAATTTAAATTCACAGCACTTGTTTCATTAGTCACCGTTCTCCTGCAGAATAGTTAATTATTTGTTTACCTACTGCAACCAGATTCAAAAATAAAAAGTTGAAAATATATATTCAATCATACTATTAAATTCAAACTAATCAACAACCTCCCACAGATCCACAAAAAAGCAAATTAATAATGTTGAAATTTATTATTTATAAAAGTAAATAATATAATGTAAACATTGATTGCATGATACTACGCAAAAGGTCTGGAATATCAATAATTTAGCCAAGCACCACATGTACCTATATATGATATTAACCAATAAAACTCAAACAGAGTCTCCCAGGTATCTCTAAAAACCAAATTACTCCACTACTTAATTAATAGAAACCAACTTACGAGTATATAAATTAGTTGGTGATAAATAAAACAAAACAGACATCACAAGACAATACAACTTCCCCACTGCACAACTGATAGACGCTTGGAGTCTCCGGATGCTGAGCGAGAACCCACCAGAACTTCTGTATCTCGGAGACTTTTTAACAATTACATATAATTATGTATAATTTATATCAACTACACCATCAGACAAAAATATTTGAACAAACTATGACACTTTGACATAATCAAATTAAACAGACAAAAAGACTCAAATATTTTTGCAATGCAATGTAGTTTACAATATCATATAAAAAGGGAATTTCCCTTATCCTAGATACCGTACGATGCTGTTCATTTAATAAGTACAATATTTCAATCTATATAAATATTTGAACGAAGCAGCAATATTAATTTAAATTAAATTACTTTAAATTACAATTTAATACTAATAAAGTGATTGATTTCAGCGGAAGATATAGTATTTTGTTATTTTAAAACAAAATGTTTAACTATGTATTCAAAATTTAATTTAGGGATTGAAAATTAGTTTCTCAAAACAAATAGATTAAAGCGTTAAAAATTTGATAATAAAAGCATTGCAACGCCAAGAAACGTATCAAAATAAATCCCTGCCTTATAGAGAATCAAACGGTAGCATCAGTTTTATAAAAACGAAATTAATTTGAAACAGGATCAACAAAAAAGCCTCGTGGACGCCCACGACTTTTAACTAAGCCGACTGAGCGTAAATTTGCACGAGTAGCAAAATCACTTACCCAAAAATCAGCTTCAGTGATTGATTCCGGACGTCGTTCAAATATTTATGGCGAACAATGTACACATTCGAATGATTTCCTTCACACTAGTCACCTTCGCAACTCAAAAATAAAACGTATAAAACAGTAGACTACCTAAATAAAAATCCAAGTAGCATCATTCACCTATTGAAGAGATCTCTGCCACCAAAATCCTGCGCCTAATCAAAAATTCAAAAATGTGATCTCCCTATCAATAAATAAACATTAATATATCCAAAATTTTAACTCAGTTCGGACCTCTTTTCCTGCCAAGTCAAGCATGCAAAGTAAATAAAATAATAAATCTATGCAATGAAAATGAAACATTCCTTTCTTAAAATTTTTTCAATGTGCCATTTACGTAACGTCGATGTGCCATATATGTATGTAACCCGTCATCCAAACTTCAATAAATTCATTAAGTTAACAATTAAACTCAAAAACATTAAGCCTTCCAAAATATTTTAACGTAATTCCACTATATTGACATAAATGAACACATCACTTTGTGTTAAAAATCAAATCCCAACTCAACCCAAACCAACATTTCCAAATTCGTATTCCATTCATAAATTTACTCAATTTATAATTTATAATATTAATTAAACAAAAATCAATCCAAAATCAACTTGATGCAGCCTTCAATACCTGCAAAAAAATTATTAATCTTACCCAAATAAACCATTCTAAATTAAATGCACAAGACAGCTCCCAACTCCAATTCGACTCAAACCCATTCGACCATACAAAGTATAAGAATCCTGTTTGAGGTCGAATATATAAAATTTCATTATGCACAACTCATGATTTGAAGAATACCATACACCCATCCCTCGATCCACGAAATCCCCCTTCCACAAATCCCCGGCAAATTCGCGAAAACTCCGTCTAACGAAACCCCGATTTACAACCATACATCGCTTAACGAATTATCTCGTCCCAAAAAATTGTACATAAATCGAAATTTCGCCAACCCAACCACTCGCAACCCCCCGAAAACCTACAAAGAGGGACCCCGCAAATCGAGGGACGGGTGCAGCCGTCTCATGAACACACAAAAACACAAAGAGATTAACAACAACAGCATACAAGTAACAAAATTTTATATATTAAAACCACCAACACACATTGATGGTAAATACCCTCTACCGTCTTTCATGTGCGTACCAGGAGACCTTACAGCAAATACAAACATACCCGATCCATTCATCAAGATACAGAAAAATACTTGTGACGACTGTATTAAAACCAACGAAAAATTCTCTTTTTTGTTGTCGTTTGTACATTATAATGCAAAAACCAACAAAACATAGGAGGTACATCTCCTTAACAGAATCTGCGTAAAGAGCGAATGAAACAGCTGTACAAACATATTATTGGTCTTGTTATATATATATATATATATCATGTTGTAAGCATATATTAGTGACAATTATACATAAAATCTAACATCCGAACACTTGTAATTGTGCATAAAATAAAATCCAACATGAAACCAACCACGACATACATCCATTCAAGCTAAAATCCATTTCAATACTATCTATCAATGAATACCTCATTATGTGTTAAAATCAAATCTTAACCCAACTTAACTCAACTAACATTTCCAATCTAGCATTTTATTTATATAGTTAGTTAATTTATAATTTATAATAAATTTTAATTTTCACCTTGTCGGTATTTACCCGGGTAAAGATCGTAATTTTCTCCGTTGAATAATTACATGAATTTTAGGCGAATTTTAAAATCCCTTCGACCCAGTGATTAAATGTTTCAAATTTTTCAGAAAATTCTAAAATTATTTCGGGATACTAATATGGTAATGAGTAATTCATCAATTTTCGCTTTTTTCGACCACCTTGACAGTATTTACCCCGGTAAAGATATTTTTCTGCATGCAAATTTTATTTGGTTTTTTGGTTTATTTTATTTCATTGATATGAAAAAATATCCGATCACAATTCAATATTCAAATAAAAATTAATAAACTAAAAGTAAATAAAATTGAGGAAAATATCTTAAAAATTATCAACTATTGGCTCATATGACATAGTTGACACTGGGTTTGAGGAAGGCTGTGTTCCTGGCAGATTGGTTTTTTGCAACAACTACAAATTTTTTTTGTGGATCTCTTCTTTTTCCCTTCACTATAGCACATAAAGCATTGGCTTTTATGCGTTAATCGGTCGGATGCGTCTCGATCAAATAATTGGTCTGGTGTAAACAAAGTATTACTAGGCCCTTCGCCCTTGTAATTGTCTAATTGGTAGGCCAAGAATGCATTGTGTTGCACTTCTGGTAGCATAATGGCTTACAACTCTTTTAAGTAGAGCCCTCGTTTTTAATTAGTGGGATGCAAAGGTTTTCACCCAGATCTTCTAAAAATTTTCGCCGGCGACTAGTTTTTACAGGTTGTTCCTAGTGACGCTATGTCTAAAATGTTAAAAAACATTGCCAGTGGCCAGCGATTTATCGTCCGCTTTGTTGTATATTGTGACAACATTTTGTCCATTGTATCAACAGCTCCTTTTGTAGAATTATAATATAAAATAATATCGAGTTTAATTTTGTTCCAGAAGTACTCTCATCGTCGTGCTGCGTCGATAATAATATTACTGCCTTGTTCGCGGTTTCGGAATCACAGGCCCACCATATCTTGATCCCATACTTGGCGGGCTTAGAGGGATGTATTGTGTAAAATCTTCGAATAGACTTGTAGCTCGATACAATGGGAATGAATTTTTTTTCCAGAGTTCGGTCGTTGGTTCATAATTGCAAACAGTTCTTCCTCTTTTAACGGTTCCCAGACCATTTTTTTTTATCAGGATTCGCTTCCATGTACTTCTTATACTGATTTTCGGCCTTTTTGTTGGCATTTCTACAAATTATACTTTGCATCGAACTACCAAATAATTTACAAAATGTGTCTACATCATTTAAATTTTTGGTATTAGGATTAGGACCCATAAATAGTGGTTCGCGCACAACATTGTGGGCCAGCAAATGGTGTAAATTAGGGCCCGATTTTCGCCATTTAGTACCATCTTTACCGATATAATATTCATTATCGTTTCCATTATTCTGGTTTAGATCATCTCTATTATCATCTGTGTTTACAATATTCTTCTTCATCGGCCTCTGAGTCAGTAGTTTCCCTTGTCTCAGCGAAAACATTTTCGACTCCACATCTGAATCGTCGGCGTCATTTGCAGGGATATAATCAGGATCGACGCCAAATCATCTTCCGAATCGGAAGCTACGAGTACATTACGCACTACACTTTTAAGAAACTTTTGCTTTTCTTCATATACGATAATCTATAATAGATAATTTTTGATGCAATACACGCAGCAATAAACCGTTATTTTATATTTTTTTATAAATACAGTTACAAATTTATTTATATTGTATTACCTGCTCATTTGAACAGTTGACAAATATTCTAATTTCTCCTTTTCCATCTTTGTTTTTTTTTTACATTTACAGAATCACAGTTATTAAATAATGTTTTTTTTACTAACTAACTACATTTATTAAAAATCAAACATCGACTGAAATAATTGTAGATAAAACACATACAAAAGCAACAAAACAAAATTAAAAACAGTTAAGTAAACAGAGCTGCATTCAAATATCCTATGGAATATAAGCGAAAATATATGAAATTTTTTTCTTTACCCGGGTAGTCGTAGTCAAGATTGAGGGATTTTTTTTTGCCGACAATGCGAAGGTTAAATTAAAATCAATTTAAAATCAATTTGATGCACTTTGTAAAATCTTTAAAAAATTGTTAATCCCACTTAAATAAACCATTCTAAATGAAATGTATAAGACAGCTCCCAATTCCAACTCGACTCAAACCTAATTATCCTATCTGTTTCATGAATACCGGGTAACATAAAGAGATGAACAAAACCAGCATATAATTAACCAAATCTTATATACTAAAACCCCAACACACATTGAAGGTAAATATTTTCTACCATCTTTCATGTGCGTTGCAGGCGACCTTATAGCACACTCAAACATACCTGATCAATGTAAGATACAGGAAAATATTTGTGACGGCTATATCAAAACCAATGAGAAAGATTTTCTTTTTTGTTGTTGTTTGTATATTAAAATACAAAAACCAACAAAACATAGTATATTTCCTTTACAGAATCCGTGCGAAGAGCGAACGTGACAGCTACATAAACATATTGTTGGCCCTGTTATATACCATGTTTTAAGTATGTATTAGTGTCGATTGTACCAAAACCAACAAAAATGGTTATAGACATTTTGGTTGGTTCTGATTGTACCCAAAATCAAACATAATGTGGTTTTCTTTTTGCCCAAATCCGTCAAAAATCCTGCAAAAATCCATCAAAAAGCAAACAAAAAAACAAGAGATAAACGAAAAACTAAAAACAAAAAAAATTTGAAATGGCAAAAAGAAAACCACATAAGAATACAAATAAGTGTGGGTAAAAATAAAATCTAATATAAAATTTACTACGCCGTATTTCTATTTAAGTTAAAATCTATTTCAATACTATCAAATTATTAGATTTCAGTAATTAAAAATTGAAATTTGATTTTATGTACAATCTCACAAAATACCAAATCATGCACTTTTAATTTTTCTATCTACAAAAATAAAAACATTGCCTGACAAATGCATCCCGGTGGATTGCATTTTCCAAAATTACACTTTAATTATTTTCACTACACTTTGATTATTATTACACTAATTGTATTTATTTTTCAATAAAAATGGTTTAATATTCAGTTATATTGTCAAAGACTTTATATTTCAATCTAAACAGTTTGCTTTCGTTTTTGTATATAAAAAGAAAATTCCAACTGTGAAACGCTTTTGAAAATTGACTTGAATTGATTCCGAAAGCTCAAGCAAAAAATAATAAAAATAAATAAATCGAGCGTAAAACCAATAAATTTTTTTTATTAATAATAACAATATCATTAAAAATTACAGTTATCTTACTAACTGTTAACACTTAATAAAAAAAAAATACCTCCACACGGCTAAAAATGTGCGGTTGTTTATCTGAAAATAAAAAATAAAAAACCTTGCCATATTTTATCCAGTTTATTTTCGTGCAGCATCAAGCAAATGTTATTTTCCGTTTTAAAGCTTATTTAAATGTTGGAATAAATTTAAAATGAATTTGGATTTTATTTTAATATGTTTGTTTTTTATTCCGCCAAATCGGGATAAAAGCTTTAGGGCTTTGAATTTATATTTTGACATATTTATTAGTTGTTTTGTTTAACATCTAACACAAAACCCCACACCAAAATGTTTTATGTTCTATTTCGTATGATTTAAAAAAAAAATCAATCAATCAATGTTTTGTGTGAATTCATTAAAAATAACTTTGTTTTTGTAACCTCGAGAAATATTACTTAGTCCTCCTTTACATATAAATTGGTTCTTTGTGACATTAACTACTATGCAATGGAGAATAAAGTTTTTGATGGCAAAACTACTAAACTATAAATAATTGCCTAAAAAACTATACATTCTACAGTTCTAAATTGAAAAGTATTACAGGAATTATTCGCTATATATTTCTTGTTACATTCATACCATTTATGTCAAAAAAAAATTTTCGAATAAGAGCCAAGAACAATGGTATTTTTTATACACGTACGAGTGAGTGTATCCTTTATATATCATCTCAATAGGAACCTAGTTTTATATTATGTATTTTGTAGAATCAAAGGAGACAAGAACAAAAGTTTTCCCGTAACAATTTTTCATTACATCCGTTTTATTTTCTCGTTTCATTTTTCACAGCGTGTAACAAAGTTTTTGTATTAAATTTGTTTTTATCTTGGAATAGCTACATACTTTAGAAATGAATGGCAATGAATCCTCGAAAGAATTTCAAAATATAAATTCAGTTTTATGAGCACCAGGACAGCGATTTTGGTCGCAATTTGAGGATTGAGTTGAGAATTACCGGAAGGCAATAGTATTGCTAAATTGTATTGGTGTTCAAAGAATAGAGAAAAACAGAGAATAAACATTTGAAATATAAAAAATAACAATTCAGTGTCATCTCATGCGTACGAAAGGTTTACATATTTTTATTTCCAGTAATTTTCTGCAAAATTTAAAACTAATAAAATGGTTAATTGAAGAATGATTTAAAGATAAATAAATATTAATTAAAAAAGGCAAATAAGTGAGAAAAATATTTATAAACTATAATTTTATTAATAATTTTAAGTTAGAAAAATTACACGACGTACATACTCCCTTTCCTGCGCTTGGATTAACACTAAAAGTTGAAATCACTAATTTACTTCTTACATTTTTCACATTATCCCTCTTCGATGTTAAACAAAAAAACCTATTGCCAATTGCCATGTTATATTTAAAAAAAACTAAAAAATACGCACATTTGACAGAGTCTAATGGGCGTTTTTTTAAGTCTTTTGTTTTACATGATGCAAATAAGAGAGATAAAATGACACGAAAAAGAGGGATATAAAATATAAAGTGGAAAATATAAGAAGTAAATTAGTGATTTTGACTTAGTGTTAATTGACGCGCAGGAAAGGGTGGATGTACGTCGTGTGTCTTTTCATCATTTAAAATTATTAATAAAATTATAGTTTATAAATATTTTTCTAACTTATTTTCCATTTTTAGCTAATTTTTATTTATCTTTAAATCATTATTTAATTAACAATTTTATTAGTTTTAAATTTTGCAGAAAATTACTGGAAATAAAAATATGTACAACATTCCTTTCGTGCGCATGAGATAACACTGAATTGTTTTTTTTTGATTTTTCAAATGTTTATTCTCACATAACTCAAAAAAAAAAAAAAAAAAAGTAAAAATATTATGAAAGTGGTCGACGAAGAATGTAAAAATTAAAAACCATTTATTTATGCTGCTTTTTGTTTTTTACATTGAGATCACCACGAGCAATTGATTGCGTATATTGTTTTGGATTTTTGGTAACGAAGTAAAATGAATGTCTCGTTTACAACAACAATAGATAGAAAAACATGAATTCCTCATGTTAAAAGGTAGGGAAAAATAACTCAAGGCGAGCGGAAGCAACAAAAAAGTTGAACCGATTTCACCCGCTTAGCTTATTTTTGATACTTACCATCATGAGAAAACACACTAATACAATAAAATTATTTGACGGCACATAATAGCAAAATGTATATTATACGCCGTGTACATATACAAAATTCTCAATCCTCAATCCTCATTTTGCGACCAAAATCGATACCCTGATGAAAGAAAATATTTTTATTTGTGCATCATGAGAGTTTTGCTTGTTGCAAATACATGTGTGGGATAGACTGAGCACTGTACAAAAATATTTATTTCGATTGTTAACAAATTTTAAAGTAAAACAAAATAATTTAAACTGAGTTTAGTTTGACCAGTAGGTAGTTAGATTTAAGCCATATACTATATACCGACAAAAACTAATCATAAAATAATTTAAACACAAAATAATAATATATAAATGCTTCGGAACCCGGGTTCTTAAGTGGATTGATTTAAAGAAACAATTCTACATAGTCCTAGACAATATTACATAGATCTAGATTAAACGAATTAAGAGGAGGAACAAGTTCTGCTGTTTGACGGATACCATTAATATAAAAATGTATAATAATTTATGTTTTTATAACTAACATATTACATAATACAATCAAGGAATCAGCATACTGTATGCCACTTGATCAACGCCAATCTTTGACGACCCCGGCAATAATAAAAGGTGCTTCCTATTTTGTCGCCAATTCCTAAATTAAATATTCTTTAATAATGTTAAAGCTTCAGAATAATATGTAATCGCAACATTGGAAGCAGAACTTGATTTCAGTGGTCGTAAAATCCTGTCCTATCCTATCCGTAAGTCCTATAACCACAAATTGACGTATTTTACAGTTCAGCGTCTAAAGTAGTAAAGGTAAGGTTAGGTGGTTAGGTTAGGTTGGAGTAGCTGCTTAGGCACACTTAAACCAATAACGGTCCATTGTGATACCACAAAATATATCCACTTTACCCCTATTGGAACCATTTCGAGCTACTTATGTAGTGCAAGACGTCCCGCACTTTAATGTTATTGAGATCCGAAAGGCAGTCAATCCTGAACTTACCCAAGTGTTTGTGCCTTCTGAGTGCCAATGCTGGACACGAGCAAAGGAAGTGGACCAACGTCTCTTCCTCCTCTTCGTCCAAGCAGCTTCTGCAGAAGTCATTTGCCTAAAGACCCAGCCTTCTTGCATGTTCTCCAAAAAGGCAGTGTCCCGTGAGAATTCCTACGACCGTTCCTATTTCACGTCTGCTTAGAGATATTTATGCCCTAGTGCGCCCCAAGTCGAGCTTTGGCCAAATTTGCCTTGCAACTCTACAGGTGATGGTGTTAGACCACCTTTCCCCGCTGATGATAGCGCCTGTTTCCCAAGTGCAACCTCCCCAGACTTGCCCTTTCCGGTTGCAGCTGGAGAGTCGTACCATGCCTAGCAAATTCATTTGCCCTGCAGCTCACCATGACACCCGAGTGACCTGGGACCCAGATTACCTGGATATAGAAATGCTCACCCATCTCATTTAGAGATGAGTGATAACTCAACGCCACCCGTGACGCCAAAGACACCGATTCTAACGACCGGATCGCCGCTTGACTGTCCACATAGATTTTGATATCATCTGTGGATACCACATTGCGCTTCAACCACGTCATGACCTCTTCAATCGCTACGACTTCAGCTTCGTACACGGTGCAGTAATCAGGGAGACAAATAGAAATGTTTACATTTAAACTGTCACAGAATACTCCAGCTCCCACTTTGCCGTCTAGCTTGGAGCCATCTGTAAAGAATTGCAATGCTTCGGTTTCCGATAACAGTCTATCCCTCCAGGATTCCCTTGTAGGGAAGGAGTTCCGAAATCGCTTCTCGAAGCGTAGAGTAGGTTTATTGTAGTCAAGATTCGCTAGCTCATCCTTCAACGATCTAACGATAGTAGAGTTCCTGTACTAAGACACCTCCACTGAGAGACGGCTGCAATTCGTACAGCCGTATTTGCCGCCATCTGTTTGCCAAAAATGTTGACCGGAAGAAGGTGCGAAATAACCTCTAAGGCACTTGTCGATGTCGACCTCAATGCCCCGCTAATAAGCATACATGCCGTTCTTTCCACCCTGTCAATCTTACTTTCATAAGTTACCTTGTCCAGAGCTGGCCACCAAACACCCACCCCGTACATGAGTACAGGTCTCACTATAGCAGTGAAGAGCCAGTGTACCAGCTCCGGCTTCTCCATCTATGACCAATGGCGTTCCTACAGGAGTACAAAGTTATAGTAGCTTTGTTTATTCTCTCCAACATGTTGGGCCTCCAACTAAGCTTACTGTCTAAGATATTGCCCAGATATCTAGCTCTATCAGTAAAAGCAAGTCTCGTGCCATTTAAGGTAGGAAGGACAACTACCGGGATTTTATATTTCTTAGTGGAGAGTACCAGCTCTGTCTTGGACGGGGTTAATACCAAGTCCACATTTGTCAGATCATTTTGTAACGATGGTAAGCGCATTCTGCATTAAGTCTACAATCGTGCCCAGGAATTTCCCGGTAACAGCTAAAGCTACGTCATCTGCGTAAGCGAAAACTTCAATACCCTCTATCTCCAATTCTAGTAGTAACCCGATTACCACTATGTTCTAGAGAAGAGGGGACAGAACCCCTCTCCCCCCGCGGGGTTGCCCTAGTTACTCGCCTCTTAATGGTGAAGTACATTAACTTTGAGCCAACAATCCTGCTTCCCAGCATATAATTGATTAACCTTCTCAGAGGAACAAAAGGTTTTCAAAAGAAAGGACTATAGAGTTATTCGTCTTAGGTCCTTAGGAAAGACATGTGAGCTTTTCTCGGCTTTCGGTATAAACCCCACATTGACCTCCGTCCAGTACCTAGGAATATAGCCCAGCTTCAAACACCCTTTGAATATAGCTTCCAAGTAGCAATTTGATTCGGACCAGCCGATTTAAATGATTTAAAACCCCTCAGTGCCCATAGGATCCGCTTCCTGGTTACGATATATCCTGAGAACACTGCCAGTGATTCCTGATGATTGCAACGCACCAAGAGGTCTTCAAAGCTCCCTGGGAAGTGTGTCTCGAAGAGAAGCTCCAGAGATTTTCTACTAGAAGCTCTCCAAGATCCGTTCGGTTTTATCAAAAAACTGGGACTAGCTGTACTTTTAGAAAGAATCTTCCTAAGGCGGGAAGTTTCGGATACTTCTTCCATTTTATCACAGAAGATTCTCCAAGACCTCCTTTGTGATTTTCTTAATTGTTCCTTAAAAATTCCGAGTTTCTCCTTATAGGAGTCCCAATCCTGAGACTCCACTGTATTTTTAGCTCTATCAAAGGCTGTCCTACAATCCTTAGCCCCTGGACCACCATACTGGTTTTTGCCTACCCCTAGGCTTACCCAGTGGGCATTCGCTAGTAACGCTAGCACCTTGTCCTCCAGGTCCCCAACGGTCGTCGGGGGCTCCAGGGCCCTCGACGGCAACAAATCATCCAATAATTCCCCATATTTGTTCCAGTTGGTCCTTCTAGGGTTCCTGAAGGATTCCCGGGTAGCAGGGTGAATATCGAGGCTATAGGTTAAATATCGATGATCAAAAAAGGAGTGTTCCTTATCCACCCTCCAATTTTTAATCATATGAAGAATATTATTTGAGGCAAGGGTCACATCTAGAACCTCCTTCCTGTTACTAGTAATAAATGTGGGTTCCCGCCCAATATTACACACTGAAAGGTTAGTACTCATCAAATAATCAAAAAGTGACTCACCTCTTTCATTAATGTCCGTGCTTCCCCAGATAGTGTGATGCGCATTAGAATCAACTCCCAGTACCACCCCTGCCTTTGATTGTTCCGCTTCACGGATCAGCTCCTCCAGGTTATCCAGAGGAACCTCCTTCTCCCGGTCCATGTAGGCAAAAAAAGTAGTAAAGCAACTGGAAACTTTTCAGCTTTATGCTTAATTTTAACATTCAATTCGAGTTATAATATTTTAAAAAGCATCCATATTTTTTAATACACCAGAACTCATTCAGATACTTTATGAAACTGATCCTTTAAATAATTATCAATTTTTCACTAATCGGAAAAATATTAGTACAACTTATATTTTTATTGCAATTTAATCATTAAAATCATTCAGATTGTTTCCAAAAAAATATGGACATGGCCTGCTCATAGGACATCAAGCCTTTTCTCCAGTAGTCTGTGGACGAAGTCGCCGACAGTCTCTTTCTCCGCCGACTCTTGTAGGTTTATGTTTGACGTCTGCCTGAACTCTGTGGTGCTAGGGGGGGGGGGGCAACTAGTCCAAGCCTTACCAGGCAGGGGCCGCATACGTAATTATGGGGCTGATAGAGTTTTTATATGATGGGTTTGTTTAAATAGTCTAATCCGCTATCTCAGTTTAGGACCGGAAGCAGAATCTGAACGCAGCACCAGTCAATTTCCTTATATTATTTATGTGTTTTTTGAAGTTTAGGTCGCTGAACAAAGTTACGCTCAGATACCTGACTGAATCAGTGGCTGTCACTACTTGCCTGTCTTACCTATATCGTCGCCGCAGTATTTAAATGTTACAAACTCATATTAATCTTTTTGGAGTTAGGTCTCTAATTTTGTATTGTGATGGGCCTAACCCTATTTTTATTAAAATCCATTTATGTCATTTAAAAACTAGGATAACAACCTGTTATAATAATGATTCTGAAATCTAAACTCAAATACTGGGATGACGATATGTATTATTGATACTGACAAAAAATTTTCTTTCTGTTAGATATGATTGCTGTTACTACTTGAGGTACCCCCACAGGACACCAGTCTATATATTAGGCCCTCATGGCACGTCGAGTCGAACGCCTTTTTTACGTTTGAAACTACGGCAGCCACGATTTTATGGTGTCTTTTTGCTTTTTTGGCATAATTCAGAATTTTCATCAGCGCATCAGTTGTGAACCTGTTTTTGATAACTTCCAAGTGACTGGAAAAGAGGCGTACTTGAACGTGGCATTTATAATTACCAATAGTTGCTTAATGCCTGCGAGAGCACCAGATTTTGTATGGCTTTATTCGGGACCCCATCAACCTCTGGCGCTGCTTTGTTCTTGAGCAGGGAGATCAATATCCTAATTTCGTCTATATCAGTGGTAACTTCGCAAGAATTATAAGTGATATTTTGGCATAACGCAATGTTCCTCAATTCATCCTCGCAGCTATGCTGTAACGCCTGAATTTTTGTGGTGAATACTTTTTCGTAATGGCCAACCTATCTGAAATCATCTGTGGGTCAATAACTGGTTCCCCTTTGTCCTCTTCGTCCTCCAAAACTATATCTGTCTTTTTCGCCGGTTTTAAGTTATTTATACATTTAAATATGTTTGCCATGTGTGGCTCGATAATGGCTATTTTTCCCCTTAACAGAGTGTATGTCCCTGGTCAGTCGATTTACCATTGTTGAGGTGTAAAGCAAAGGTATCTTACGACGCATCCCACGACAGAAATTAGTAGTGGTTGTCTCCATGGTTTCATGTATTCTGCACAGCTCGTTGTTATAATGGGACCTTCGTGAATTCCAACTTTCTCGACTTTATATCTGTCGTTACAATTAACCTCTACAATTTTGAATGTTTATCCTCTTGTATCTTGGAAATCTGTTGTCGTACCTCACTTCGATCGTTTTCTCTATCGAATATGAATTGCTCCATCATTTCATAGGATACGATTTCCGCGATAGTGATGTCTTCAGGGTTCCGCATTTTAACACCGAACATCACCTCAAACGGTGTACGACTGATGCTTCGCTGCCCAGTGCAATTCAAAAATCTTTGAACACTGCTGACATGACTATAACATCTCTCTGGTCGCTCGATAGCTAATTTAGCCAATACGGGTATGATGATTGAATGCATCCGCTTAATTTGTCCATTTCCTCGTGGGTCGCCTGTTGTTATCACCGTGTGGTCAATATTGTTCCCTTACAGTATTCGTCGAAACTGCGTGATGTAAATGCTGTACCGCGATCGGTTACAACACATTACGGATTTCTAAATATCGTCCTCTGTGCTTCCATCTTCTGGAGGACTTCTTCGGTGGATGTTGTCTTCACTGGGTAATTCCATAGGAACTTGGCGAACCCCTCTACAAAAGAAAAAATAAATTTGTAGTTTTTAGCTGTACTGGCTAATGGACCTAAATGGTCTAAATACCCCTAACCTAACCCCTCCTGCCATCCAGATTTACGTACGGCAAGTATACACTCAATGCAATTATCTCATATTTTTTGACACTTCTCGGACAGTCCCGGAATGTAATAATCTTTTTTTGTATCGTCTCAGTCATTTTCTTGGTCCCAAAATGCCCGATTCTATGAACTCTTGTAATGATTTCATCTTGCAGTGTTTTAGGTACGTAAATCAGCTGGGTTGCCTTTTCGTCATCTTTAAATAGTAATCCTCTGTTGATAGAAATGTTCTTGTATGGTCCATGCTCCAACAGGTTCTTAATAAGTTTAATTTTCTCGTCTTTTTTCTGCAGTTTCTCTATTTGATTTATAACTCCATTCTCGAGTATGAGGGTTGCGGGATTTCTACTTAGTGCATCGACGTGCTTTATTTTAGTGTCGCTTCAGTGTTCCAATTTGTATTCAAATTCTTATATTATAAGAGCCCATTCAGCTATACGTGGTGATATGTTTTTTTTTTGGACATTGTCATCTTAAATGCTGCGCAATCAGTCACAATAGTCAACTTTCCCAATAGATACACTCTGAGTTTTTTTAATGCTCCTACTATAGCAAGGACTTCTAGTTCGTATGAGCTGTATCTTTCTTCGGCTGGTTGAGTCATCTTGCTGAAATAGTAGACGGGATGAAAATTATCATCTTCTTGGCTCTTTTTTGTAGTAAAACAGCGCCGTAACCGTGTTTGGATGCATCTGTGTGTAACTCTGTTTGCTCGTTAGGCCTGAAAATACTTAATATAGGAGCACTAATTAGCAACTTCTTTAATGAGTCAAACGCATTTCGTTGGGACGCTCCCCAATCAAACTTATTATTTTTCCTCAAAAGGTCGGTTAATTGTTTTGCTATCAGTGAATAACTTAGTGTAAATTTTCTAAAATACCCAGTTAATCCTAGATAACTTTGTACTGCCTTCAAATTGTTAGGTATTGGAAAATTTTCGACTGCGTGTGTTTTGGCTGGTGATGGTTTGATTTTCCCCTTCGACACAATATACGCTAGGAACTCGATTTCGATGCATAGAAATTGACATTTTTTCCACCTGAACTGGCTATTTTCATGACATCTTTTAGCTTCTTCAAATTTTCTTCAACATCTCTTGCAGCCACAATCAAATCATCCATATACATATGGTGTAATGTTTTATTCTGAATTAAATGTCTAAATATGTAATTTACATATCATTGAAATGCAGCTGGGGAGGTGCACAATCCAAACACAACACGATTAAACTCATAATGTCCCATGTGTTTCACAAAAGCTGTAAATTTTCGACTCTCTTCCTCAATTAACACATAAAAAATTCCGTTTTCTAAATCTAGCGTTGAATTTACTTCGGATGAGTGTAATTGATCAATCTGATCTTCTATTAGAGGTAGTGGATTACCACTTCTCTGTTTAATCTCCTGTAATCTATACACAAGCGCTTGGATCCGTCTTTTTTATTCACTAGCACGGTCTTATTATATCTTCTTGAAGACATTTGTTAATTTGACGTTCTATTTCCTCCTTTTCTTTAGATGCTACTCTTCTCATTTCTTTTGTTTCAATTGAACTGTCTCCAATCCATCTTAATTTTGTTCGGGTGCCGTATATTGATGGATATCCCATAACAGTGTAAACATCTTTCAATAAAAGTGTTAAATCACTTCCCGTGTCAACAAGAGCTTCGACTACATGTCTAAAAATTGTAACTAACTTGTGATTGTGTCTTAAATTTTTGTTAGCTTCTTCTACCTCCTTCCTCAATATCTTTGCTTGTGGTTGCTTAGTTGGGTGGTTGTCTACCAGGACAGTATGGAGCTTTGTAACAAAATTTCAAACATCTGAAACGTGTTGGTCCCTCATCTCTCATCCGGCACTTATTCGATGTATGACCTTTTTTACCGCAATTAAAGCATACAATGGTATTTTGTGGTGTGCTTGTTCGGCTTGGTTTTGGCTGTACTTGAGAAATTGTGTAAGAAATTGTTTTCGACTTGAATTTTTCATACAGTTGCAATTTTTTTCTGAATTCATCCACCGTCTTGGCTCCATATAAGATCTCTTTGTTTGATTCATTATCGTTGACACCATCTATGACGTATTGGAAAACGGCCTCATCTTCCACGTTGCCTAGTGCACCTATCTCCTTCATTGTCAGAAAGTATTCTCCAAGGTTTTCATCTTTTGTAATTCGCCTCTTTTGAAGCTGACGATGAATATCCGTACTCGTGAACTTCTTTTGATATTCCCGAAGTAATAAATTTTTGATTTCGTTCCAGCTTCTAATATTTGGTTTGGTTTTTAAAGCTTCTCTTGCACTACCTGTTAAAGGTTGTTTCGCGAACACTAATTTTTGTAACGGAGTTAATTCAAATAAATCTGCTGTGTTTTCGAACTCATCTACCCAATTTTCAACAAGATGTTCATCAGTTCCGTCGAATTTTGAAATATATTCAGCTAAATCTTTTAACTGAATTGAATGTGTTTTTAACAATGACGATTGTGATGCGGCATTAGCATTACTATTATGCGGCGTTCCATCGGTAGCGGCATTCTTACGAATTGAGAACCGCTAACAACGGTTTCACTTAACTGTTCATCTTCACCGTTAAAACGATTTCCCGAATTTTCTAAACCATGCGACTGGCTTCGTAACCGTTCATTTTCTTGTTTCACGCATCGATTTAATTTCGGTTAACATTTCCGGATTTTCAGTTTTGCAAACTTAAATGAAATTGTTTGATATACTCTTCTTCATCCGATTCGGTGAAGGTAACTTTATCAATCGAACGATTTTTTGTTTGGTTTTTTCGCCCCATTATACACTTATAAACTTGCATATTTTTAGTACACCCAATTGACGAAAAAGTTCTCTTATAATCACTCAATTCGATTATATGTGACCTTGTTAGATGACCGTTAATCCCTTGATCCCAACACGCGCTCGAATGTTGAAAACAAATCCGGAAATATCCGCCGTCTTATTTCCACGTTGAATCAATTGTCGAGGATCCCGGTTGTGCCCCCAATTTTGTGGGATTTCACAAATTGATCCAGAAAAAATGAACGAACTCCAAGCACACAACCTCAAATAAAACGACCGACTTTAACACGTTACAAATATGTAATCCAATTTTACTTGTTTTATTTACACTTCTTCTATTGTACACGGTGAAATCAAATCTAACCCAGTCTTCTTCATCTGTCATCGTTTTTTTTAATTTCAACGGTAAACCAAAACCTCGCAAAAAGAGACAACATCATCAAACTCCAATGAAGTTATCTACGATTGTATGATTATAACAGGGTGTTCCCACATGTATAAAATTCGAAATTTTCTTTCTTTATTTCTTCGACAAGTTGTTTATGTTGGATGATGTTGCTGATGTAAACGGCAACATTTATCTGTTCGCCGCTGTTTGTAGTAAATCTGAGCCGGAGCAGTGGCATGGTTGGCAATGGTTGCTTTTAAGAATGGGATTTTGTTTACCGCTTTAAGGATTATTGGAGGTGAGGATTATTTTGAGGATTATTGAAGGTGCTTTTTCGTTTTTACCTTTATGGTGAATTGTTGTGTCTGGCACGACATCAATGTACACTTTATTAAATATTCCGCCTATCTGTGCTGGTATTTTTTAATCTTCCTCTATCTCGTATGTTTCGTTTTTCATTTTGTACGCTGTCTCGTCTGCTTTAAGGGGACTGCATAACTCTCCGTCTTCGTTTAATATGACGATATTGTCGTTTATGTCCATCTCTTCTTCTGACTATGTAGGGTAACGTAGCCGCTCAGAGCATTCATAAATTTTTTGACATGCATTACTGTCTCTTAGCCGTTTTGTGCTTATTCTTTGGTTCGTTTTCTTCGGCTGGCCGTTTTCGGCTTGCGGTTCGTTTATGTCTTTGGAGTTTCCATCCTCCACCTGCAAAGGGGGTTTTTTTGACTCCGTTATAAGGTTTTTAATGTTAGCTAATTCGGCTAATATCATGTTATTGGCTTTGTATTGGGCTAGCGGTTACGTTTCGCAGGCTTTCGTTGGTTTAGGCATTTTTGTGCGGTGCATCCCACCGGGCGCCCGCATACACTTTAACCCTATTTTTGGGAATTTATTTTTTGCCTTTTGATTTCCGACAATTCTATTTCGCTTCCTTTTGCTTTTATTGGGTTGATTCATTTTTCCTTGCTTAAATAAGCCCCTCCGTGAGCGTCGGGTATTAAATTTTCTCGTTTATAGATTTTCACAATTTTTATTTTTAATTTTCAGGGAAAAACATGAAATATTCGTTGATCGACGTTAAAGTCTAAAGCATTCATACAAATATAACGACAATTTTTCGTCTTTATATACAGAAAAACATTCATACTCCGTGTTTACGTTGATCAGAAAATTTTGAATTTACATTGTTAGTTGAACAGCTTCCATTGATTTACAAATTTTGTAGACTCAAATCGTATAAATTGTTGGCTGTGGTGTTAATTTTGGTATTCAATAAGTATTTGTTGTTTTTGTTATATTTCCATATTTGAGTCCAAATTTATATGGTTGTGTTGTGTTTGCGACCTATTCGTTTGACCAATGTATAATTACGGGCAGTGCGAACCTGTAATTTATAAATACTGGTATCGAAAATTGTATTGTCCTCTTGATTTGTATTTTTTGTTATAAAGAATTTTGACTTTTAAAAGCGATATTATAGCCGTAATTTTGAGATATTTCTTGTAAATGTTTGTTGTACTGCACGATTCTGGCACCAAGCAAAGGTATACTATTAGTTTACACTGTAGAATGTTGGGTAGTTTGTCTAAGAAATCTACTATAATTTGCATTTAACAGAATCTACAATTTTTTCACGGATATCTTTCTATAAAGTCAAAAATCTAAAAACATCTCCCGCCCACAGTTGGACTCGGTCGTAGTCTCCATTAATTGTGCCCTTACTTGCGTTTGCTGCGACTGACTTGGAGTTAACAGCTTTTGTGTTGTATGACTACCATTACGTCGATATTCGCCTCTCGTATTTCTTCGTGCATCCTGACATAAGAGGTTGGATAGAGTTCTTTGATAGCGAATTCGGCGTGATAAGTTCGTGATCTTATCGTTGTTTAAGACTTGAATCACTGCTCTTGTCTCTGCTCTTGTTGCTTACAGGCCGAGTTGGTAATTACCTCTAAAACATGGGTTCGTTGTTAGCTGCGCGGGTTCATACGTAGTGATTTGGTTTGTATTTCTTCAATCTGCAGATACACCATATATGAAACAGCACCACAAAGATATTATCCATACCGCATCTTGCTTTTTAAAACAGAACAATGATGTAGGTCCAATCCTAGTTATTCAAAGAGACCTGACTTACTACCTAGGTTAGTATCTATAATCTATTTCTTATGTTATGTTATTTGTCCTACCTAAGCTCAACCTAATTACTGGTCTCGCTTGGGTTACGGCAATAAGCCAGAAACAAAACTGCCTTCACTTTACCTTTACATTACCTGCATACAATATCATAGGTATTGTAAAAGTAAAATGATAACCGCGGAAAATTTATATTTTTGCTGAAACCAGTCGCCGATTCGACCTGGCCAGCACCTCATCCTCTAATCGCAAATCCAGAGCACCCAAATCGGTGATTTACTGGTATTCGCAATTGCATCACTAGCCACTCAATCAACGGGTGGATCTCAGCCTTAATGCGAGCGCAGCTTAGTCTCCAAAATGAAACATTTATACGGGCGCCGCAGAATCTCTTCGAACAGCCGAGATTTGCGCACAAACCCACCGGAAACGCTCCTAATTTTTCCTCTGTTCTTACCAATGGTCTTAGTAGGCACCTTACACAACCCAACGAGCTCTTGTTTTACAGCAAAGCATGCGCCACCTGATAACTCAGGTATCGAATGATTCACCGGCACCACATTACTTGCGTTTGCACTCTTTATTGTACTTGTGTCAATGTGTGTCAATGGAACTGAGTCTGCTTCTCTACCTGTGCCTCTATCTCCACTTGTGTATAATCTTCCTTTCGCACTTCTTCTGTCTTCTTGAACTCTATTTCTTTCAAAAGTTCAACTTCGCCAATTTCCGCTTCATTTAGTACTAACTCTTCATCTTCCTGATCTACTTTCTGTTCTACTAGCAGACTTATCTCCTTCTGTTCTTATTCTCTTATGTTCATGGGATCTTCAACTATTATTGCTACCCCTGGATGGTTTGGCAGCTACGTCGCTCGGTAAACTCACGCCTTTATCCAAATCAATGTTCATCTGACGCATCATGCGCACCGTTATACATACGTGCTGTAATCTTGCTCTCAGTATTGGGCATGCTACATTGCGATAGCGATACCACGTCCCATGGATGTGCATTAATCTGGCCCTAATATCCGAATATATATGCTTATCTGGAGCACCGGTCCTGATCTGTTTTAATAAGGACTGCTGCACCAACCACAACTTCTTTTGGCAGGTTGCTATCTCATGTTCCAGCCACAATACTGCAGACTGTCTCCACTATCAGAGCCTCAACTCGCCTCTTGACTTCTTCAGCTTCTATTCTGCCCTTCTTTAATTTTTCTAATATTTCGCTGTATGTGCTGAGCACATCACCTAACCCGTGGAATAACCTACCCCACCTGGGAGATCTTTTGCTCCGGCAGGTCCTACTTTCTATCTGTGCGACCTTAGTCTTGACATTTAAGATCCAGTTGAGTTCAGCTGGTTGTTTTTCCAGCCCCTGTGACACCAGGTGGCGCAATTCATTAAGGACAGGCATTTCTCGTATTCACTCTGTGTATTTTTTGCCGCGGCCTAGTGCATCTTTTCGCGCTTCAGGTACCATTCCTCATGCTTTTCCTCCAGCTTTCTGGTCAGCGGTTCTTTCAGCGTACCTGTCACGAGGAGTTTCTCGTCATCTAATAACAACACATTCATATTCATTCTTCAATAAATTATTAATTTAAACTAAAAAAAAATGTTGTACTAAATTAAATTTTTATTGATATAACGAATGTTCCATTCATGCTGGAATGAATATGTAGTGCTGTTTTGTTACTGCGATAGGTCAAAAAGGAAAGGAAAAAGGAATTGTAATTTCTAGCTTGTCACAACGGTTGGCTGTTTCTGCAATCCCAATCACGCAGTGGCATTCCAACTCTATACGAGTGAGTCTCACTCCTATGGGGAAAATAGGCATTTTAGCTTTATTGGGTTTTCCTGTAGACCCTTATAATTACAAACTCTGCTACATATACACAATCGGCATCCATTTCCTCTTAGAAGAGCTCGATTGTGCGAATAAAGTTGTATCGTATTGGCGTGGACCGGCCTATATTTCCATGGTACATGAGCAGACATGGCTTGATCACTCTCGCACAGGACAACAACTCACCGGTTGTTGTGCTCCGTTTCGTGTTTCTGTAATATACCCACTGAATAGCCGTACTACCACACCCGAATTCCATACCCGTCCGAGGCAGATCAAAGGCCTGATAGATAGTCAGGGATATACCCTGGACGATAACCTAATACTAAGTAAGCGGACCGACGACCCCAACCCGACAGATCAAAAATTATAACTTGATAACGAGGTAAATAGAAACGACGCGAACTTAACTATAAAAACTTATACCAAACGGACTTTTTAATTTTGAATATTGAAAACAGGGAACTAATTGTTAGAATAAGTTGGGGCATAGCCTCAGTGGAAAGTTTTTAGAATATTTTCGGTGATACTCACCGAATATTTTTGGGCCCCTTTAGTTTGGGCGCCAAGTAATAATCTTCAAGGTCGCATTGGCATGTTTATTTAGAAAATTGATTGATGTAAGATAAATTGGTAATGGAGAATGCTAAGCCAGTGTTCATTTGTAAAGTTGCGATGTTTTTATTGTAATAAAGAGTGTATAGACGTGAAGGTTATGTATGGAACACAACATCCGATAAATGGCCGCCTCGTGACGGCAGGCACTCGTTGGTCTTTTTGACAAAATTTTCGATGACATTATGGCATAGTGTGGGCTCAATTCAGATATTTTCTTTGGGTTATTGGCATATACTTTTGTTTCAAAAAACCCCAATGATACAAATCCAACGGCGTCAAATCGCATGATCTTTGAGCCGCATTCTCGAAGAAGAACGTTCCAATCACTCTGCAAGCCCAAAATGTACAGCAAACACGTTGAAATGTAGTCTTTAATTCACAGCTCGCCAAATGGGACAATTCTGTTTGTTGACACACCCCTAAAGTTCAAAAAATCATCATTCTCTTGTTGTTGCTCTAAGATCCATTCTGTGTCTCAACAACCGCCTATTTTGAATTTAGCGTGGTTTTTTTTTACAGGGTCGGTAGCTGTGAACAATCGATGAATCCCGATAATAAAAAATATGAACTGTGTTGTTACTTTCTCGAAAATTTATATGGCTGCAAAATTTGTGACTGTGAGTTTTCTTCCGACAAAATAATGAGTTATTTGAACAAAATTTTCGTAGTTCAAAACCACCCAGGCTCAACAAACTAATTAATTCCTGATTTAAGCTTGATGCTTCACTAAGCTTTGGACAACCCGTTAAATCGTTATCAACGTAAAAATCACTGACCAATACTTTTGACGCTACTGGATATTTATCGCATTCGTCTTTGGACAGCTGTTTGAGTGTATGTGTTGCCAAGAATGGTGCACTTTCCGTGCCGTACGTTACAGTACATAATTTAAATAATTGTAAATCATTTGAGGAATGGTTGCGCCACCAAACTCGTTGTAAATCTTGTTGCTCGGCATTTAATCGAATTTGGCAGTACATTTTTGCGATATCACCACAAAATGCATATGTATGTATATATGCTTGCGGAATCGAGGCATTATTGTAAAAATACTCTGTTGTATGGTAGGTTCAACCACCTACCATACAAGTAGGTCCAACCATTAAGCAATAATTCAGTGAAATTTGTGACGAAGTTTTGGCCGATCCATTGAATACCACTCGCAGCTTAGTGGTGGTACCACTAGCTTTTAGCACGTAATGATGTGGTAAATGGTATGTTTTGGATTCGTTTGCATTAATGACTGGGATCATATGGCCTAATGTGAGATACTCTGACATGAATTCTTTATATTCTTGATAAATGGCATGTCTGATTCGAAGACGTTTTTCGAGTGCGAGGAACTATTGAAGAGCAGATTGATTCGAAAATCCTAGTTCATTTATTTTGGGTTTAACTGGAAGTGAGACCGAATATCTACCACAAGGTAATCCCTTGACGGTTCTGCTATAGTGCTCTTCACATCCGACTTCTCCTCCGACGAAAATGTGGTCTCACGAGGAGGATTTTCTCTTTCCCATAACAATTTAAGTTGTGACTCGAGGGTTTGAATATTGCATAGCCCGACATATGATTGCGGTTCTTGATGCCCCGAAGTTATAAATTCTGCCTTGCCACAAACCACGTATCCTAAGTCTGTTTTATAGAATGGAGGAAGCTCCATAATTAGCTTAACAGACGCCCAGGTAAATAATTGGTTACAACCCTCAGGCCCGATCAGCAAATCAATTCGATCGGGTACATTAAAATGAGGGTCTGCAAGCTTTATGTCGACGGGAATAGACGCGAGGTCGACGTTTAGCGGCAATGACGGTAAATCATTAGCAATTTTTGAAATGACATAAAATTTTAAATCTACAGTATAATTGGACACACCCGAAAATACAGTGAGGTACATTTTCTGTCGTATTGTAGATTCCTTACCACCAATGCCTGATATAGTTTAAACGGTTGGATATTTATTAGCTTGTAAGTGCTTGCACGCCTAATTTGTTACAAAATTCAAGTGAGACCCGCTATCAAGTAAGGCTCTACACAGTATTTGATTACCATTTACGGTTCTGGCATTTACAAGAGCTGTGCCAATCATTACTACCGTCTTTTTAATTTCGTGATCGAAGGGCCCATTTGCGTCACCCTGCTGTTGAATAATTTGGTTGGGCGATGAATGACATGATGTGTGAACGTTTGCCATCCAATTCATGAGACCGTTAACAATTGAATCATTCTGTTCTGGTTTGGCTGAAGTTGAAATATTAGTTGAATTAGTATAACATGAAGAATGGCTAACTTTGTTATTCGAACCTTTGTAGTGATTAAAATGAGGCCTGATATTATGTTTCAATGAACACAGCTTACAAGTTAAGAGTTTTACTCGAAGATTATATAAAAAAAATGAATTTATTTTATTATTTTGTGTTTATCTTTTACATTTCAAACTAAAACTAACTAACATTCAAAATATGTTAACATTTTATATATAAAAAATTGCTTAATAAGTAAATTATAATATTCTCAAATAACTAGAACATGTCTGCGCATGTTCTTACATGTGTTTTCCTTTTAAGCTGATTTAGCGTCTTTAGGTGATGCGCGTGTTTGCAATTTATGTTGAATTGCAATTCTAGCTGTGTTAACTCTTCCCCCCTACAGGATCCGCGTCCCGTGGGTCAAAATTTCAGGCTAATTGGTTGGACTCCAGATTGGCTGATGATGACTTCTTCTTGACATGGTTTTGGATTTGACCATTTTTTGCGTGTTGTTCTTAATAAAACGATGAGTATTATGATGAAGATTATGGATATTATACCGAAGTCTACAAAGGCTGCTTCCTTATGTTTTGTAAATAATTTTTGTAGTCGATCTACATTATTTAGGTGCAGGTTATGAAGGTATCCTGGGTCGATTTTTACACATTTATCTGTTATATTAGGTTGTAGTACTGTTGGTAGTACTTGTGATTTCCTAATATCTCTGCTGGTGAAGGTTTTATTGTTGATCTTAATCGTTTCATTGTCGTATTGTACTAGAGGGCTTCCCTCCAGGTGTTTATCCGTGTTGTTGTAAAATATATCTCCTTTAAAGTTGCTCAGAAAAATCGTATTGTCGTTTAGGGTGTCGATTATCTGATTCTTGTTGAATTGGTAGTTACAATGGGCATCTAATCCCCTTATGAGCTGGTTCATGCAGTGGTCGGCTTTTAATTTTTCCAAACTATCTGTCTCGCACAGTATGGTCTCGCGAAATAGTTTGCATTCTCGAAGGATCCCGAACATTTCGTCTTGATTTACCAGAAATTCGTTGTATTCCAGGTATATCTGTTTATTGTTCTCAATCGTTGATCTTACCATGACGTGATTGTATTCCGGTTTACTTGTTTTCGGTATTGATATAACATATAGTATTGTTGATTCTTTAGCCAGCATCATCGGTTCTGCGTATTCTATTGCCTCTATATCGTTAGAATATGGAAGGGTTTCGATTTCTGCAACCAGGCGACTGATTTCTTCTTTATCCAATAAATTTGTATTGATTATTTTTCCTTTTGCTAATTGCGCGGCTCGAATGATTTCTTTTATCTCCTCTTTCATTATGGTTAGTCGGTTGAATAGTATTTGTTGGATTTTTTCATCTGAGTTTTCGTGTAAATGATCAACAATTTTGTTGTATTCATTGAGAATCTGCTGTGCTGTGGTCATTAAGACATTATTGATCTTATATTGTTGATTATTGTTATCGATGATTTGATTTTGACTTTTCATTATTTGATCCCAGTCTGTGGCGTCTGGTGATCCTGCAATCCATTTCCATGCGGAGCCGATCCAGTTGATTGATCGGCGAGATCGTGTTTTTTGACCTTTGAGTTCTGATATTAGCTGCTTGGTTTGGTTCATTTGGTGAATCAGTTGAGGTCGAAGACTGCTTTCTGGGTCAAGGTTGTCAAGTGAAGTTCCAATTCTGTTGATTATTTCCTCATATTCGGTCAAGTTGATGACATGGATTAATTTAAAATTTCCATTGATGATTCGTCCATTGCCTTGTTTGAGAGTTATTATTGGTGTGGTATATTTGTAGATGGTAAGTGAGCTTGTCAAGCCCAATATCCAGAAACTGGAAACAAGAGATTATTGCGTTAAATTTTTTATTTGAGTCTTGTGGACCCTTTTTCCGGAGGTGGTGGTTATCGATTATCTTTCGCCACAGTTTCTTCTTTAAATCTGGGTTTCTCTTTTCCTTGTATCTGCTTGATTGTAGTGTATATTGTTTCCCCAGGTTTATATTTTCTTGGTTTATTTCTCTTTGCGTTTTCCCTAGAGATGTTAGTTTTTTTGGTTTTTCCTAGTTTGTTCTGCCACATCCTCGTTGACTTGATCTTTGAAGTCCACAAGATTTTGGTAATTGATTCTCTGCGTTCTCCCAAAAAATATGTCGCAAGGTTTATGTTGAATAACCGAATGTATTGAGTTGTTATAGCGATCTACTGCGATGTTAACTAGTTCTTTTATGGTTAATTCCTTATATTCCATTTGAAGACATCTTATTATCTCGATGATAGTAGAATGCACTCTTTCGATGGCTCCATTTACCTCACTTCGCTGGGGCGGTGTTAAGTATATTTCTATCCCCAAGGTTTTTAGATAGTCCATTACGATCGGACTTACGAAACACCCCTCATTATTCATTACTAATAATCAGGGAATTGTGAAGTAATGCAGAATTTTGATTATTTTGTCTCTGATGTGAAGAACGGATTTGTTGTTGATGTGGAAAAACTTTGTAAATTTAGAGAATTTATCCACGCATGATATAAATTTTTCATTCTTTATCTCGATTATATCCATATGGAGTATTTCTGTTGGATATGTTGGAACCGGCGTTTGTTGGAGCTCGACTCGATTTGGGTGTCTGTCATATTGATTTGTATTACAGATGCTGCAGGTTTTGGTATATTTTTTTATTAGGCTGGTCATTCGTGGAAAATAGTACCGTTCTAGGATTTGTTCCTTGTTCTCAGCGTAATTTCTGTGTGCTCGATTATGCTCCTCTGTTATAATTTTGCATTTATTTTCCTCGTTGTTGACGTCTTGGACCACTCTTTGTGTTAGACGTTACTTCAATCCCGGGAACTGTTCTTTGAAAACGTCTTGTAACATTTGGATGTGTTCTTCGGGTACTTTTATTCCATTGATGATGGTTGGATGGAGATTATCCCTTAGGATTTTTGTAAGAGTGTCCTTATTTATTTCCGGTAGCCTAATGTAATGCCTATGATAAGTAGGATGTGGTTCTTCATGACAATCAATATATTTGCCTGTCTTGATTATCAGTTGGTTTCTGAAGACGTTTATAGGTGCTTCGCAGTACTGGATTAGGTCTGTGCTGTCTTCTTCAGCGCTGTGTATCGTGGAGGTTGATGATAGGGTGTTGACCTCTAGTTCTAATCTTGACAAGGCATCGGCTACTTTGTTGGTACATCCAGGTTTGTATATGAGTTCATAGTTGTACTCTTCCAATCGGGCCTTCCATCTTTTTAATTTTGCGTTATTATTTTTAGTACTTAGTGCAAATCTGATCGGCTGATGGTCCGTGAGGATTTTAATTTTTTTCGCTCCGTACAGGTAATTTCGTAAGTTATCTAATGCCCAAATGATTGCTAGCATCTCTTTTTCATTGACCGCATAGTTCTCTTGGGCCTTGTTTAACGATCTGGATATATATGTGATTGGTCTGTCCTTTCCGATGTCACCCTGTGATAATACGGCACCAATTGCATAATCTGAGGCGTCGGTAGTAAGTATAAAAGGTTTATCGAAGTCTGGAAAGATTAGTATCTCAGTGGATGCTAAAACCTCTTTGATCTGACGGAATGCTTGGAGTTCTTTTCCTGTTAAGCTGATTTTCACTTTTTTTGATTGTGTTGCTTTTATTTGTGCGTTTTCGCCTCTTGTGAGGTTGGTTAAGGGCTTGGCGATTTTCGCGAAGTCTCTAATAAAACGTCGATAATACGATGCGAGTCCAAGAAATGATTTAAACTCTTTTAAATTATCTGGGCTCTTTAGGTTTCGTATAGCCGCTACCTGCTTTAAATCTGGCCTGATTCCGTGGTTTGTTATGATGTATCCTAGGAATTCTGTTTCTGTTTTCATGAATTCCGTTTTGTCAAGGTTGACACGTAGGTTAGCTTTTTCAAGTTTCGAGAATTTGAGATTCTTTTGACATTAATAAGGTGTTCTTCTTCGGTTTTCCCTCCGAATATGATGATGTCGTCAATATTATACATAGCAGATGATTCCGATGAATTCTTTCAATACGTCGTCTATCATTCTTTGGAATATAGCTGGCGCATTTTTTAGTCCGAAAGGTAGTCTTAAAAATTCATATTTTCCATTCATCGTGGAAAAAGATGTTTTCGGAATATCTTTTCTATCATCCTGATTTGGTGAAATCCTGATGTAAGGTCGATGGTTGTAAAAAACTTTGATTTTCCAAGATTTGCCAATGTGTTTGATACGCCAGGAATTGGATATGTGTCTGACACCGTGACGGCGTTTATTCTTTTAAAATCGACGACTATCCTATATTTTTTGATGCCTGATGCATCCAGTTTTTTTTTTCAACTACCTAAATTGGTGAGTTGTATGGGCTTTTAGACGGCCTTATGATTCCATCTTTTAGAAATTGGTCTATTTGTTTCTCCACTTCGTGCCTCATGCTGACTGGATAGGGATAGGATTTCGTGTAGATTGGTTCATCTGTTGTTGTTTTTATTTCCGCTTTTACGTTAGTATCAATTGTTTCAGTATTGTTGACTGGTTTAAATAGTGTTTTGAATTTTGCCACGATTTCTTTGAGGTTTTGTCTGGCTTCTGAGGATAAGTGACTATCCCGAACTTCGATGTTGTTTACTTGAACTGAGTGTTTTTCCTTAAGTGGAATTTTGATATTTGGAGTTATGGTTAAAATGTTATGTTTCCGGTCGATAATTGCTCCAAGTTTTTTTAGAGTGTCGTCCCCGATTATTCCGTCGAATGTTTTCAAACCAGGTAATACAAAAAACTCTATTAATGTGTCAATTCCAATGCATTTGAAAAATTGTCCGGATATTTTTTTACTGATCTTGATGTCCCCTCCCGCTGATTTTATTTTAAACGGGACATTAGTGGGAATGGATCCTTCAGCTAGTTCAGGTTTGATGAAGTTCTTGTTGGCTCCCGTGTCGATTAACAATTTGAGGATGTTATTTTTTGCTGTTTTGTACTCTAGGTATGGTATGCCAGAGAGGCTTTCTCCATAAAATTTATCTCTGAGTTTATTTCCTCAGGTTCGTCTTTTAATGTCTCGATATCCGTATTTTCATTAATTACCTGATTATATTCCTCTTCCTCCTGTGTATCCAAATGATAAATTCTTTGCTGTGTTGCAGGTTTTGGATAAATTGGCCTAGGTGGTATTTGTTGATTCAGATTTTGATTGTTGTATGATGTTTGGTTGTTATAATGTTAATTATTGTATACCATGTTTTTCCGTTGCCGTGGTATTAAATTGTGGATTACTCGTGGATTATGTGAGTTGGTATACGAAACTTGGTTGACCGAGTTATTAATTCGTGGATTTTGTGGGTTGATATACGAAAATTGGTTGATTGGAGCTGTTACCGAGTTATTAACGTTCTTTTTCTGAATCGTCAAATTTCTGAAATTCATGTTTTGAATCTCAAGGCAGGACCCATATGCTTCCGGAAGTGTGGTCGGTTTTTGGATGAATAACATTCGTGACAATTCTCCATTTAACCCTCTGACAAAAACATCCAAAGCCCGATTCCTGTAGTTTTCGACTAGGACGCTGATGGTTTCTGTCGAATAATCCTCCGTTTTTATCTTATTTACTATCAATGAGAATTGATGATTCACATTGGCATAAAATTCATCGATTGACATATTTCTTTGTACAAGGTTATTTAATTGATGTTCTAACATTCGAAGATCCCTCTTATCTGCGTAGTGGAGCGACAGGCACTTTTTTATAGACGCCCACTCATCATCGAAGATGTTATATGATATTAATGCCGCATCGGCGTTTCCTCTAATCTTTTGCCGTATGTGTTGCAGTATTGCTCTATAGATTGGTTTATTGCGTACAATGTTATAGTCTCGTAGAATGTTCTCGACATTGTGCACCCACCCAAGAGATATATTGAGTTGGATTTCCATCAAACTGTTGTAGTTCCTTCACGCAGTCAGGTAACTTACTTATGTCCTTAAGCCCGTGTTCGTTTTGTGGGACTGCGAATATTGTTGTTGCAGCTGGATTTATAAGTTTCTCCAGTACCTCGAGTCTCCGCTCGATTTGTTTGGTGAACTCAATTTGAGCATTTAGGGCTCCGATTATTTTTGTCAATGCAGCTTGGATTTGATCTAATTTTTGATCCACTGGTGTCGTCATTATGATGTTTCACTTTTTATTATTATATTTTAAATTTTGTTTATATTAGTATCGTTGATTATTATGATCACTTTTTATTGTTGTAATTGAACAAAATGTTTAGTTACTTTTATTATTATTTGTTATTATATTCACTTTTTATTATTGTTTATTTTGTAATTGTTATTATAAAAGAATATTTAGTTACTATTATTATCATTATTATAATTACTTTTTATTATTAAAATTCTCGTTATTATTATAATTACTGTTTCTTAATATATTTTTTTTTATTTTGTTATTAATTCTTACTTACATTAAAATTAAGAGGCTTTTCATGGCCTATTTGTGGATTAGTTTTGCCACAAAGGTCTTTATAGTGCACAGCCGGTTTTCGTACACTAGGAACCCGCACGTGTGTCTTCTAAATAAATAGATATGCTGTATTTCTCCCGTTTGGCGATGATGCGTTGATATTTGTAACCCGCCTACTAATGGTACAAACTTTATCACGGTTTATTTAGTTTCACTACTTCAGTGGAACGGCTTTAGCTATGTTCTTATGTGTATAGCCTTTAAAATTTGTGGTAAAAAAACGGTTATGTTCTCGTGGGTATAACTTCTGTTTTTAATCAAAAACTGTCGTTCTTTAATTTTAGATATTTTTCAGTAGGGGTTTGCTGATTTAATGATCTTTTTTATTTTTCACTTTTTTGTTACTTGCAATTTATATTATTTTATTAATATTTAACGCCAGGTCCCTGTTTCGGCGCCAGTTAACAGTTTTACTCGAAGATTATATAAAAAAAATGAATTTATTTTATTATTTTGTGTTTATCTTTTACATTTCAAACTAAAACTAACTAACTTTCAAAATATGTTAGCATTTTATATATAAAAAATTGCTTAATAATTAAATTATAATATTCTCAAATAACTAGAACATGTCTGCGCGTGTTCTTACATGTGTTTTCCTTTTAAGCTGATTTAGCGTCTTTAGGTGATGCGCGTGTTTGCAATTTATGTTGTGTTGCAATTCTAGTTGTGTTAACTTACATGGTGGATTTGAACAATCGCGGACATTGTGTGTCATAATCAGACAATTGGAGCATAATCTATGCTGTCGAATAAACTGGAACCGCATCTGCGGCGTTAATTTTTCATCGTTGAATACTGGACAATCAACTATTATATAAGACCCCGAACAATATCTACACCTATCGGAATTGATTGTTAAGACGGTTGACCTGCTAGGGTTCGAAGACTGGTTTCTAGGATCTTTCTGTTGTTGAAGAGGTTGGCGCGCAGAGTTAGCTTGTAATGCTTTGTGTAAATGTACCCGATTTTTTAAAATTTGAATTAATTCTTTATGCTTACCAATCCGGGAGGTGGGGGATCAAGAAAGTTTCAGCTCAGGCAAACGAATGCCCATTGAAGTAGACATCTCATCTGACGCTTCACACATGGAGCTATTTTGAAATGAGATAGCACTGGTTGAATTCTCGGATCTTTTAAGTTCATGAATTTTATTTAGAATTATGGCTTCTAACTTTCCATAATCGTCCTCGAAATTCTCTCAATCAACTACACTGGCATCGTCACAGATTCTAACTTTGATTGAACCGAATTACATTTATCATACACTAGCAGTATGCGACGTACTAGCGACTCAAACGAACCCAGGGTTGTTGCTATACTACATTGATTTTTAAAATATGTTAATTGGCTTTAAATGCGGCTCGTTGCCTTTTCAATAACTCTAGTTTTTCATTTTTACCCGACGCCGACATATTGCAACTAAATCAGTGGTTACGAGTTCAACTTTCTATGTAACGTAGTTTATTACTTAACCGACAATTTAACAAAACTTTAGGTAACTTATTTAATAAACCAAATAATATAATCACGCTATGGTTGTAAAATCCGTATTCTGTGACAGCGTATGGTGCCACTGACGAAGACACTAAGATGAGTCAGCTACGATGAATAAACTGTTAGTTCCGGAATGTGGTAAATTTCGACGATTAATCCCAATCAGTTTACTTATATTGAAAGTAAATAGCGATGAATGATTTATTTTCGACCAGTTTGTGTTTTGTTAAATAAACTGTCTGCTGTATTTGGATGTTGATGAAGAAAAATTTCATTAATTAGAAACCTATTGAGACTGCAACGACGTATACTGATTTCGAACGACGATGAACAATTTACTCAGCTTATGAATGACGGGTACTGAGAGTAAAGGCGTTGTTTTATCTTTGCACTATTGTTGCGCAATTAGTCCTTAAAAATATTGTTACAGTACTGTGTACACACAAATGCGCGATTCTATTGAAAACAGTGGCTTATATGAAGTAGAAGACCCCCAAAATGGATGTTTTGTGCACGATGTAAGTATTTACTGCATAATGGTAACAATCGATGACAAAATGCGGTGATTTTTGGCTGAGTACACAGAAAATGGGTGCCTTGCGTATTATGTAACTGTTTACTCCCCGTTACGGTCGATGAATAAAGGCAGCGACCTTGAACTGTGAACAGACAGATATTTGTAAATGAATAACGCTGCGCAATATCTTGATTCGAAGACAAATCCGATGACGATGTAATTGTTTCTTACTTCTGCGCGAATGACGTTGATAATGCTGCAGCTGCTGCGATGATGATGTTAGAATTTGTCAATTTGTTATACCGATACTTTCTATGATGAAAAAACGATTGGTCAACGATTTTAATTCGGAAGAAACTTGTTGAATATTATTGCACACCTGATGCGCCTTTTATTTTGTTTCATCAACAGATTTTACAATCGATGGCTTGATTTCTATTTATTTTATTGTAAGTTACTTTCTCGAAAATTTATTTAACTTATAATTTATTTTATTTGTTACAAAATAATAAGTTTTTTTTTTGTTTTATTAATTATGGGTGAACCAAACACACTTGTATCACCTCCAAATAAAAAGAGCCATATACACTTTTTCTTGACAAAGATGCCAACTTATAAACAAAAAAAAAACAATCACAAGTTGATTTTCCCAAAAGGGCAAAAGAGAAAATCCCAGAAAGCAAAAATACGTTGCTATAAATTAATCTGTTCCACAAATGTGGGTTTCATCTTTTGCGCTGTTGAAATCTCATTGTTATGATCAATATTGTTGATTAAAATTTGTTAAAAAGTATGATCAATGTCAGGCGTTAACAGTCGGTAATACAGCTATTTTTGCAGCTAACATTCACATATGATAGCTGCAAAAAAACCTGTATTACCGACCCAAAAATTCAAAATAGGCGGTCTTAATGATACATGCTATAATAGATAGAAAAAAGTTTTGATTAGTTTTATAAGGGGTGCTTATCAAATTGACTCAATTTTTGAATAAAGAAAAGTATAAAAATTACACTTGCGGATATACTATTTTGATAAAGGCGAGAAAAGCGCTAAAAGTGGTGATTTTTTGCATTTTAGGGGTGTAGCTTCCATTTAGGGATTCAAAACTTATTTTTTCGTAATATACGCTTCGCAAATATAAATTAAATGTAGTCTGGAAGCAGCCGGCGAAGTTTCCTTGTGAGCATTCCAATTCCCACAAAAAAAATTATTGTTCATTATTTAGAGTTCAAATTATTGCGTTATGTGAAAATAGTTCAAATATTTGCTACCATTACGAACATTCTTTTCATAAAATAAAATTTAAAATTCCCTTTTTCCATACTTTATAATTTTTTCAAAAGTTTAGAATTTTCTGCGGCTAGCAATTTTTTCAATCGAAATTCTCTAAAATTCTAAAATTTTATTTGTATTATTTTTAGTGTTTTTAAAAGATTGAACCACAAAATTGAATATACTATGTCCGTCCTATATGAATAAAACCTCCCCTAAAATCCCGTTATTACCATAAAATATATAAACACAAACATTAAAAGCAAACAATGTTCAAAAACCAAAAAAATTATTTTCAAGCTATTTATAATGAAAAACCACAAAATTAAACAACAATCGGAACAAAAAAGAAATATTCAATCAACAGTGAAAAGCTTTTATTTTCACCCTTTGCATACATTTTTTTTTGTAATTGTTTTACAAAAAAAAAAAAAACTTTTATATTTTCATTTATATATATTTATAGAATATTGTGTACACAATTTTTTCTATTTTCCAATTTACATATTATGGTCGATTTTGTATATGAATGTATTCATTATATAAATTTTAACATCGATATTTCTATTTCACCACAATGAAAATGTGTGTACTTGTGCTTTTTACATGTAAAATTATTTGAGAGAGCTAATTAGAATCCGTTTTGATGCTGGCTGATGTTGAAATATTTTATAAATGGAAAAATTAAATTGAATCAAGCATTAATTTTAAAAATTGAAAATTCGATGTAATCATAGATTAGAGAACAATCTTTCATACGGGCAGAACGGGATTGGATACATAAGTGATGCTATTTTTTGTACTTAGCGTAGACCCGAAGAAATTGATCAAATTATTTCTGCAGAAATACCTGATTAAAATATGCAATGGACCATGCGGTACACTTAATCCTACTTCACCATGTATTAATATTGGCAGATTTACAAAACAATTTCCAAAATTTTTTTTGGCAGACACTATACCTGGAATTGATGGTTACCCGTTATATCATCGATGTTGAGTAGAAAATGGTGGTCATTCATTTACATTGAATATGAGAAACATGCAAAATAAATTTGTGGTTTACAATAAATGGGAAAGGGCCATATTCGTTGAGCGAATGCTGCTCAACTGCAAAATAAATGGCAGCAAACCAAATTTAAGCACCCCTTTTATTTATGACACGTCACGAAGTCCCAGTTCTTATAGTTTTCGAGATGGGAAAGGTTTACATTTGGTGAATTTGAGCCCACCTACTTCCAACCCCGACAACATTGTTATCTGATCTTTGGTTCTATGGCCTGTGTTCGACAATATCCATTCATAAAACCAAATTTAACTTCTTTACTCTCTATTATTATAGTTTTCGAATTTCGGAAGCCCCATAGCTTCCAACACTGACCATTTTTCTACCTGATATTTACTACTTTGGGCTATACTCCATAATATCCACGTATATATCAAAATTCAAGCCCCTAGTTGTTATAGTTTTCGAATTAAAAATGACCATAAAGAAGGTGAACCACACAGGCACCGTTCGTGTTAAATTGAACTTAAGGGATAATGAGCGTTTCCGACCCTAATGATCGTTTCCGCTTTATGTTATACTCCACGACATCTATATAAAGTACATACCAATATCCAAGTTCCTAAATGTGTGCCAAATTTCAAATTGGGGAACCTATAGTAAAAAATGGCGTTAAAGAAGTTGAACTACACAGACTTCGGTAGGATTATGGGCTGATTTTGGCTCATAGATAGTTGTGATTTTTGCAAACGTCTATGTGCTGATGATAAGATTTAAAGCCGATAGTTTGGATATCTTATCCAAAATTATCCCTTTTATCAATACCTGCAGTTCTTTAGCGAAATATCGATATTGTGCAATCCTAATCGACTGTTGCCATTGTTATGAACGTAAATGTTTATGCTCCTTTGGTGTCACATACATATTCACTTCAACTAAAGAATGCTTGAGTTTTTATCAATTAATTCATGAAGCGTGTTTGGTTTGTATTTGAGATACTCATTTGGCTAAAAAGCCTTCTACCTTTATGACTTCAGCTATTATTCAGCCCAAGATTATAGTGGAGTCCGTCCAAGCGATCATCAGTACGTCTTGGTAGTTCAAGGTGTTATTGACATAAACTGGAAGCCTTGATAATTGATGCGCTGAATTTAGTACCAGTCTTGGTGTTTAAGCCACGATAGCTTGGCGGATGTTGCGATTGGATTAAAACACTTGAATCGAATTTGTTAATGTTAATTCATTTAACAGTTTTGGTTATTAATTTTGTTTTTCTTTTATGTTTTATTAATTAATGTATTATTAAGATGGCCACTGTGTAATTACACATCATATTGGTTGACGTTTGATATAATTTTGGTGTTACCGACGATTGGTAATTTGTTGATTCGGTATGTTCGCCACCAGATGTAATGTTAGTCGTGTTAAATGATCCATTGCTGCATAGGCTTGTTGTGAAGCATTTTTCGCTGACGTTATTTTATCCCATCTTGTTAAATTTATTCTTCTTAATTCCTCTAATTCGGTGTTATATTTTTGCATTGGTATCTATAGCTTCTGGTAACTTTTCATCCAACTGTATATCAGCTCTCCAGGTCTCTTGTTTTAACGGGTTTGCTGCTATCGTTATTGGTGATAGACAGCCGATAGCATAAGACAATTTTGAAGAATCAAATATTAGTAGACGTTTCGTTGGTTCCTCCTTTTTATTATGTGGTTGATTTTTGTAATAAATTAATCATGCATTTTGCTCGTACGTGCTCAGGAACGTTAGTTAATATTTCAGCTGAATTTCACTCTCATTTTTGCAATGGAAATACTTCGCTCTTTGCAAATGTTACGATCTGTTGTTGAGTGGTTACAATCTCTTCCTTGCTATCACTGCCAGTCAGTAGATCGTCTCGTAGAAATGTATGTATCTCGATGAACTTTGCTATTAGCACGTATTTGTCGGATCGCTTAAGATGATATGAAGTACGTCACTTTGAATATTGGGCCCGTTCAACACTATCTCGTTCAGGGCTAGTCCCCAGCTAAATATACTTTGCCTCCCCTCCCTTGACACCGTGAGGTTTTCGCCGTTAATGGTGACGTCCACTGCGTTGCTAGACTAGTTTTTGTAGGTTTTGTGAGGATAGAAATAGACCAGCTGGTTTTTTGTGGCATTGATGGTGTTGAAAACATGCCAGGTGTCGAAGTAGGTCACCAGCGTATTAAGGTATGCTTGGATTCTGGCAGAAGAGTGGTACTCGCTGTATAACTGCTGGAATATACAGTGGTTTAGTCGGCATATGCTTGTAACCTGGTATAAGGCTGACTAGGGACTGGTATGTCGTGCATAAAAAATATGTACTGTTGTAATGTTCCCAGCACCGATCCCTGAGGGATCGCTTTCTGAATGTCCAAGAATACTACCGCCGTGACCTTGCGACATAACTTAGCTCGTTTAAGGTCATTCAGGAGACGCATTATTGCGTCTGTTGTCGACCTATGCAAAGGAAGCCAAACTGCTCCACCGGGATCAAGTGCTGAATCGAAGACCATATCCTACGGTGAATTACTCTTTCCACCAGTTTACTGAGTTCGCACAACAGACTTATAGGCCTTGTATTTTCCGGGCGCCTGGTTTACCAGTTTTGGGAATTACTACCACCTTGGAGAGCTTTCAACATTTGGGAAAATAGGCATAAACCAGAATGACGTTTGTTATTTGTACCAGTTGTACGATAGCCGAGATTGGTAGGTTTTTGATTCGCTCGTTAGAGATGCCATCGACCCCCGGCGATTTTTTATTTTTTAGTTGTCATGTTTGTCAGTTCCTCGGCGTTAGTCGCCTCGGGAAATACCGCAAAAGGCCCTCTTTCATTTGCAATGAAACCGTCTGTCTGGTCTACTATTTCTTGGTCTACAGTTCGTGACCTCTCGCTAAACACTGTTTGGTAGTAGTCCGGAAGATTATTGGCAATTGTTGTAGGTTTGATGTCCGGGCTGTCAGGGCCGTCTAGCACTATATTTAGTTTTTTTCTTGGTTTGATAGTTCTTATATATTTGTATATATTTGACTTGTCGGGGTCTACGTTTCGGAGTTTGTCGTTTACTTGTTTTTTACGAAACTGGCTGATTTTCTCATGCACAAGCCTCGTGGTTCTGTTAATTAATTTCGTGGTGTATAGTGTCGGCCAGTAATGGTGTTTGTTCCTATAGTAGTTCCTGACTTTAATCAACTGAACTATAAGAGCAGGCAGCGGTCTGATCCTATTCTCCATTGGTGGTACATAGTTATCCGTGGCTATACCGATAATTTTTGTGAGCTTGTCAACTCTTTGGTCGATTACCTTACCGTTGAATCGATTGGCGGTTCGTTGACCGGAGCAATTTTGTGGTGAATATAATGTCTATAGCAATACCAGTCTGCATTTTTGTACTCCAAAATTCTGACCCCGGCCGGAATTTGGGACATATCGAATCGATAAGAAATATGAAAGACTACCAGCATATGATCGGAGCATAACTCGTTCAGGTCCAGTACCGCATGTCCCCACGTTCCCAGAGGAGGGAAGTGGATGGTAACGTTCCTAAATTGGCAGTATTCCGATAGTGTCCGCCCACTGGTGCCATGCAAACTGTGTAGGTCTTCGGCCACATCCTTCCAAAAATAGGCAGAGATTAGTACGAAAGACTCGTCTCCCTCCCCATAATTACCGAAGTAACAACTAAACTGACCCGTATGTAGTAGGCCTTGGGCGATAAGTGTTTTACACTGTCTCAGACTAGGATCGCCGTACCACCATATCTCTTAATTTTGGAATGGGTTGTATGTATGCCATAGTTTTCGAAAAATAGCGACTGTCGGTCGTTTAGTCGGGTCTCCTGTTTGTGATGGTTTAGGAATATCGATAGCTCTTGCTGACGGGCAATATTAATTAGGCTGTTGCAATTTAAGGTGACAATCTTCATTGCAGGAATTGTACAACGAAATTGAGGTACGCTGCCTTTTGGCTGGCTACGTCCTGGATATTTTTTAATTGAATTAAGAATTTAGATACGTGGGTGGTGAGCGAGGTAAATCTCATGCCAAAAGGTTCCTGCGACTTTGCAAAGAACTCACCAAAGTCGGCATAGGAGACACCTTTTTAACATAGTTTGATGCAAATATTTTGGGCCGAGCATTGCTTACATTTAATAGATTAGGTTTAATTAACTTACCGAGTCTTTTCTGCCTCTCTGGACATTCAAAGAAGCTGGCCACGTGTCCTCTGCCACAGTTGCCGCATTTCACTGGGACTGATTTGTCTTCATTCCTGAGACAGGCACTTGGTTGATGTGATCCCGCGCACTTTACACATTTATATTGCATGCTGCACCCGGCTGGACATATCCGAATCCTTGCCATTTACGGCACTGCGCAATAGGGATTTTCCTTTTATTCTCCCAGCTGACCTTGTAGCTACAGCAACCGTTGACTAAAGTTATGTTTAAGTATTTGGTGGCATGCGCGAAGGATACCGTAAAGCAGGGTAGCTTTATTTGTTTCTACGAGCCGTCGTTCTCCTTGATGGTTTTGTTTAGGGGGTATACACTTTGGACCGCTAGCCCTTTAATTGCTAATTCAGCTTTGATGTCTTCCGTTTCTGTATCCTGGTGAATACCCTTCATCAACATCACTTTTGGCTTTTTGTTCTTTTGGATATACGTGAAGAATTATAGGTCGGCCTTTTGAGCTTCGCTACCAGTAGTTGATGGTTTATAGTGCTGCTAGGGTACACCTTGAACAGGGTGCCTGTGAATTTTCCGGTGATTCCTTTGAGTAGGTATATTTTCGATGACTCAAAGTCTTTTAAAATTATTGGTCGGGGTTTGGCTACCCTGGTTGCGGCTTGCCTTCCAGTTCCATATTGATCTTGTCAGCACTTACGTCTGACTCCAGTCTATTAAGTTGCCCGCCAATTATGCTGCTTGGGAAGACTACATTTTCAGTTTCAGAATCTGTATATTCATAATCGGAGCTATTGTCCAGCATCATTTTGACGACCTGTGAGACATCGTTCTCCGGATTGTCGCTGCTCTTACACACTGCACTCTCTTAGACTTGACGCTGCTTAACGTCGACGAGCTGTCTACTTCGTTGGACCGAATAGAATGTCTTCTATCGGAAAGGAGTCTGCTCGTGGTATTCGGGAAATGCACGATCCAGTTACCGCTCACTATAGGGCTCTTAATTCACTTGGCATCAAAGATGAGCTAGCTGAGAATTTGCTGATTTATCTGCTGCTGTCGAAATTGAACTCATCTACCGCCATGAAGTGGGCGGACTCTACAATCAAGGATATACCGACGTGGGAAGGATTTTGTACATTTTTGGAGAAACGTGCTTGCATTTTAGAAAAAATCGATTACAATAAAAAACAAACTGGCCAAGTTCCCGTACAGTCATCAGCCGCCCGTTCATCTAATCAAAATCGCCGCAGCCACTTGGCATTGGTTTCACCGAATCTGGTTAAGTTATCTCTCTGTATAAAGTGGAACTAACCGGATCATGATATGGTTGCCTGTTCCAGTTTTTCAGCGCTCCCTCCCGTTGAGCGATATCAATACGCAAGCAGAAATCGTAGTTGCATGTTTGTAACAGTTTGTCACATCAATAACCCTTCCTATAGTAATCGTCTAGAATAAACAAGGAAAAATTATTAATCACACAAACTGCCGCAGACTCCTCTTTGGCTTGATCCATGCAGCTTTTTTCAGCCGGCTAGCTTGCAGTGGCCGGGGGGGTTATTTATGGACCAAAGAAGAGCTTGATGAGCTGCTGATGTTATACTTACAAAAAAAGGTGACATGCCACTGTTGGGTATGGTCAAATCAAATACATCTCCAGTGAATGAGAAAAAAAATTAAATGTACATTATGTATCTCATAACTGAAAAATTAATTAATTAAAATACGATTGAATTTCATTGAATACTAATAAATCATGCCAAATACTGATTTTATTGAAAAATGAAATTTAGTATGCTTCCAAAGAGAAAAAAAAAATATAAAAACAAAACAAAGAAAATAATGGTTTTAATTTAGCTTTACAAAATGGAAACTATACTTAAATCTAAGAAACTTATTTTTGGCCATAAAAAAAAATATATCTTAAAGACGTATTGTAACGAAATGAAATTTTTATAACAATCAAAAATGATAAAAGAAATAATAATAATATTAACAATATAGTAAATAATTATAGAAAAAAAAATATAATATGAGTACTCATCTTCGACGCGATCCAATACCCATAATTCCCGTTTTTCACAAGGTAGAAATGATGCCAAATTCACGTAATCCCAAAATGATGATATCACTTTTATAATTTGCTGATGATGCACAGTAGTATTATCCACTGGTAGCTTAAGTTTTTTTTTATTATTAGTATGTATTCGTTTATGTTATATTTTTTTTCATTCATCACTTATTTGGTATTCATCAACATTTGTTTATAACTTAGTTTAATGAAATTTATTTTTTTATTGATTATTAACAATTAACTTTAGCCACTTACGATTTTACCACTAAGATCGTTTTCTATCCACTATTTTTATCCGGTAAAACTATATTAAGCCATTGTCTGAACTTTTCATAAGTTGCACACACACACATACACTCGATATTAGATATCATTCGTTTGCTGTTTTTTTTTATTATTAATTTTAGGATTTGTCTATTTTTATTTTATAACTTTAAAACACTTTTTAAATGTTGTTTATTGTTGAACTTGAGTAATCGCTCAATTCCTATTGCACTTTTTTTAATTCAATAAAAATTATTTTGCATTAATTTGCAACCATAGCAAAAATTTTCAAAAAAAAAAAAAAACAACAATTTTTTTTTCATCTGACCACTTTGAATGTCCAAACTCTAATCCTCGTTCGATTTTTTTTTCAGTTAACCCCATAAAAGTTTTCATGATTCTTTTTTTTTTTTGTAATTGTTATGCCCATTTCTCAGGGATTTATTACCTATCAACTAGATAATACAATATACGGTCGCTTCATAAAATGTACTATTAGCTAAATTAAAACCTATTAAATGTTCATATAATCTATGTGATACAATCAAACTTGTCACATGTTTTGACTTGGAGGAAAGCATTCTGCGAGAAACTGTCGGGTTTCTGTATGTCAACGGTACTTTAAACGTCACCATACAATGCTCCATTTTGAAAGGAGAAAACCCAGTAGTCGTTCCAGATATTAGCCACAACCATCATCAACGTGCTTGATAACCAAGGTTTACCGGTCCCATGTCGCGCATTCTTAGATAGTGAGGCATCATTCTGACAGGTTTGGGCAGACGTTAAACGTAGAACGCTATAAACTGATGACATCTGTAGGAGGAATCGGATCGGCAGGCACTTCATCAAAGGTGTCGGCTCATCATTGTGCCCAGATTTTGCACAGCAGAGGCACCTATATCTGCGGTTATTCTTTCTAAGATCAATGATGTTCAACCGCCACATCCAATTTCACCAATAAAGTTTCAAATTCCAGCTTAAGTAAATCTGGCTGCTCCGTTATATTTTAAGCCGCAGAATGTTGACCTGCTTATTGAAGCCGCACTATTTTGGGATTTATTGCTGCCTGAGAAAAAGATACTGGGTGAACACCTTCCAATACTACAGGAAACCAAATTTGGATGGACAATAAGCGGTCCACATCATTCATGACTTCGATCTGCCAGAACCGCTCTCACAAGTGCTGCCGATAGATATTCCTCGCTGGAAAAATTAGATAACATGAAAAAGCTGGTGCAGTCTTTTTGGGAGTCCGAAACATATCCTGTTGCAGAAGTGGAAATAAGTAAAAAAAACCAAGAATGTGAGAACCATTAATTCTTCACAGTCGCCGAACAAATAATGGATGTTACATTGTCCCATTGCCGTTTTCAAAAAGTCCATCATGTTTGGACAAATCTTATAATATTCCAATGCGTCGCATACTGAACTTGGAGAAGAGCTATTCGGAATTTATTTATGAATACAAGACGCTGAAGCACTTGGAGGTGGCCAGTTCAAGCACAAAATTGATGGACGTTTTCGATGGCTCATGCAAGACTTCATCATCATTTTCGTTGAATGGTATTCTGCATTCTAGATCAAAAATTCAGGAAGATATCTTCGTTACTCTTTTGCGGTCCAGGTTGTTTCGTTATGTTTTAACCGGCGACATCCAAAAGATGTATCGCCAAATTCAAGTTTCTGAAGTTGATCGGAATTTGCAGTTAATTTTGTGGTGGTTCAACCAAGATGATCCAATTCAAATTTTTCGCATGTGCACCGTAACTTATGGGATCGCACCTGGGGCATATTTGGCTAAAAGAACGTTTCCCGATTGGCGCTCGAGTACTCCGTCGGAATTTTTATGTTGATGAACTGATGGTGGGCGCAAATTCAATCGAGGAGCTCTTGGAGATTAAAAAACAAATCACGAAATTGCGGGAGACCGGAGGCTTCTCATTATTCAAATTCTATTCCAATGACAAGGCGATCATTCAAACAATTGACAACCAGCATCCAGAGAGGCTCCGTAAAATCGTTGACCATGATATGATCGGAATTTGCAGATATACCGATATATACCGAGATATATAGTAAAGGTGCTTAGACTAATTTGGCAACCAATAAGTGATGTTTTTCGGTATTCCTATTTTCCAAATGGTACTTCAGATAAAATTTCGAACCGGATCGTTCTTTCCGAAAATGCGAGTTTGTTTGATCCATCAGGATTATTATGTCCAATTATAACCAGTACAAAAATTTTCTACTAAGATCTTTGGAACCAAAAATTGGATTGGGACAAGGAACTGTCTACTGGTTGAAACTGATTTCGCACTGAATTGGGCTCACTTGGGACTATTATGATTCCCTTTTTCGGGTGAGAGCGAAAAAGCATATAATGCTTGCTTATATCTCCGTTCATGTTTCGAGAGCCGACGTCCGGTAATTCGATTGCTTTGTGCCAAATCACGAGTGGTACCCACTAAAACTATTACGATCGCCAGACTGGAGCTGTTGGGTGCAAAATTGCTGGCTGATTTGGTATGTCGTCTAAAGAGCGAGGTTTTGAATGACATCACGATTTCAGCATAATATTATTGGACCGATTGTTTAATCTATCTGTGCTGGTTAAATAAGCAGCCCCATAGTTGGAACACGTTTGTTGCTCATCGCGTGTCCAAAATTCGACAAATAACCAAAATTGTGAAATGAACCCTGCAGACATCGGCGCAGCCGTGGTGTTATGCCGAGCAAGCTTTCCAATTCTAGTATATGGAGTTTCTATACCAAAATGAGGAAAATTGGCCTCCTCCGCACTAACCAATTGAGGATGAAGAGGAGCGACGCAGCTTGAAAATTGTCCTAATGGGGGAAACTATTGAATATATTACTGACTCAATGAGCTTCTCTGGCAATTTCAGGAGTATTCGATGAAGCTTTGTTTTCGTAATGCGCTTTATTAAAGGGTCCCGCGCACCCATGATGACAAAAAACGAGCGCAAATTACTTTTACAACGACATGAATTGGCTCATATTTTCACCAAGATACCTTCGCCAACCTATTCCCCTGCGCAGCATCCAACGGGCAGCGTTCCCTGATGATAACACGAAGCTGTCAAATAATATTATAATATATATTATTATTAATAATAATAATAATAGGCTGATCTCCCATTTAACGCTCGTCATCCGGTCAAGATATTGGATTCTAAATGGACTTGATGCGTGCTGCAATATTATTCGAAGGAGTGTTTGGTGCTTTCGTATGCGCCCCAAGATTATGACGCAGTTTATGGGTAATTTACCGAAGGATCGCCTTGATTTTAAAAGAGACCTTGCAGGCCCGCTTAGCGTCCGGCACCATACACGTTGTAAAGTGGCGAAAAAGGTATATATAGCTTTGTTCATTTGGAATTGGTGGTCGATTTGTCAGCGGAGGCATTTCTACGCGCACTTAAACGTTTCATCGCCGATCGAGGTATGGTAACTAAGATTTATTCAGATAACGCAAAAAATTTCCTGGGGACCGCCAATCAATTGAAGGAAGTATAGAAGATGCTAGCAAATGACACGAATGTCATACAACAAGCTTGCGCCAGCGTTTGCATGGAGGAGATCTTTATACCCCTAGAGCTCCTAACTTTGGCGTGCTTTGTTTGGGAACCTTCAATTAAAATTATGACGCGGCCCATCCACAATATCATTGATAAAGTAGAGTTAAACAGGTGGCAGCTGTAATAAATTTGCGTCCAATAAACCCTCTTTCTGCAGACTCAAATGATCTACCATTGACTCCCGGTCATTTTATTTATGGCGGACCGAAAACTGCACTCCCGGAATTGCCGCTTGATATCCGCGTCAATCGCATCAAATTGCATCAACAGATCGCACGCTGCAATCTCGATCGCTACCAATCGAAAACAACGAACAAAAGTAATTCTTTGGGACTTAATTCGTCCAAGGCGGGGATGATGTTGATACGTAATTCAACTGTATTATAAAATTATTGTACACCCTATTATTGGGTAATTTTTCAACCTCCTATGGTAATACGGATTCCATATTTTTGTAAACATGAAACAATGTCCTTGAAAATTTTAGTTTAGTATTTTTTTCCTGTCCAAATAAATTTGTCGAAGAGTAAAGTAGTGGCTCCCATTAAATAAAATAAACATTGTGCAGTTGATTTTTTCACTGCTAATATTATTCGCCCGGATAGTTGTTCCGTAAATCAACAGTGCTCTTGGCTTAATGCACGCGTTTTTGTTCTAAAACTTCCACTTTATTCTAAGCTTACCTCAGTTTAGAACTACGAGTTACCAAAAAGCGAAATATTAGTTTTAGTAGCACATGGTTAACCCTTCTCGTGATATGATTAACCGTGTTCACACTGAACATTGTAGTTCTCAATGTTTTTTATCGAATATTCACTGCACAGGAGGGGAAACAAAACGTGTCTTCTGTTTATGGATGTTGAAAAAGCTTTTAAATGTGTTGATACTTTTATTTTAAATGAAAAATATTCAATCTTAAATCCATCTCCATCGGCTCCAGTTCCTCAAAGTTCTTTATTATTTAATTTCAAATAGAACTACATTTTATTTGAGTCAAGAGTAAAGGATCAATTTATTTAGCAAAAATTATTTCATGCTCAACGATGTTAAATACAACAAGGTGATCAAAACCATATGTTTGGCTTATCATTGATTCTAAACTTGAGTCGATTTAGCCGGATGGGTTGATTTAGCTTATTTGACAAATAAGATTTTCATTTAACAGAACTCATTCGTCTCATTTCTCTTATTTGAATACTATTTGGTTAACCTCTTCACAAATACTCCAAAATATGGTTTGAAGAATTAAAGAAAACAGAAAAGAGTTTTATAATGAAAAAAAAAATTCTTAAATCAAATTTATTGATTAACTTTGTGAGTTTCCTGTATAAAACTTATTTTAATGCGAAGGCAATGACACTTTTATGTTTCTGCATCCTCTCACAAGTCTAGTAACCCGTAAACACTTAGTTTTTAAACGGATTAATTAAACATTTATAATGGATGACCACCTGATTTGAAGGACACCAGCAAGTTTGTAGATTTTAAATCTGAGTTGAAATTTAATGTATTACTAAACATTTATCGAATGCTGGCATCAATTAACAATCATTACTCAAAAAAGTTAACGTAAATTGAAAGAAATGACGACAAATAATGCCAGTTTTGAAAACTATTAGTAGGTCCAATAAGTTGATGGTGAACGTACTATTTGTATTGTATGTATTTTCATAGTTTTTTCGTTAAGGCACCAGTTGATTGATTTCTAGCAAAAAAATAATAAAATATTTTTTAGGGCATGACTTAAATTGTATGTAGCTTGTGAATCAATTGAAGATGTTATAAATCAAAGTTACCAAACCATTTGTTGTCTACATAAATTACTAAATAAATGTCACATAAGTCACATCAAATAAAAACTTTTCTTTATATTCTTTTAAATTGTATTACAGAGAGTACGAGTATATGACATATGTCACATAATTTGTTATTTCTGATTTGGCAGTGACATATAGAATAAATACACTAAATTAGAAACGAGTTAGTTTTATACGAATAAATTTTTTGTTTGATTGACTTCAGGATTGTGATTGTCTCTTATACTATATATACATACAATTGATTATTATATGGCTGTACTGTCGGTTAAAGTAATAATCATTTTAATAATGGGTTTGTGAAATGAAAAATTTATGAATATAACAACTTATCAATTTAATGGATCGAATTAATTTATTGTGGTGGCGTAAATAAAATCGAAATGAATAGTTTAGTCTAATTAAGTTTGGATTGTAAGTATATCCATGTAATTAAGGAAACAATGGCAATTTGATTTTTTCAATGTAGATTTTATTTTAGTATACAGAATCACATATACAACCTTAATTGTTGTAACGATATAATTAAGTTACATCATTTTAAAAGAGATTCCATTTTTATTGCTCCCTTTATTGCTTTATCCTAAAACTGGTTAGATGTTCTTTACTGCTTATTTGTGGAATTGCAGTGGAAGACATTTTATGAATATTCTTTTTTTTTCAGTTGTTCCAGAAAATATAGAGGTTTCTTCGATTGTCAATCCTTGAGTTACAATGACTATAATGGTTCCAATAAATTAAGGAACGATGTCTGATAAAAAAACAAAAGATTTGTGGCACTTCTGTGTTAATGTTAATTCTTTTTTAGCATAAACGGGCTCCAGAAATTTAATTTAGACTGTAGGTGTCTTGTTGACGCGGTCATTTTTTTGGAGTTAAAGCGACTTTCGCACTGCCACTCATAATTCAGATAATTGAATCCAACGCTTGAAAAATAATTTCCTACAAGTTCTTCGACTGTCTTTAGAATAACTCAAAATTAGGGAAACAAGTCAGTCTCATAAAATATTAGGACTTAACGATGAGTGGCAAACAATGTTGGCATCAACTGTTGTCGAACCAAGTATCTAAAAAACTAAAAAAGAATGCACTAGTTTTACTGATGCCTAAGGAAATTGAATAGAAACCCAACCGTCTTCTGAGAACTATTAGATCAAGATTCCTATGATTCAGAATTAATTCTAAAATTTGAAGAGAAAATCGAGTTATTTAATATAAATATGGTAAGATTGGTCACAATCCCTTTGTTACACCACAGGTAATTATTAAGATCACTACAGATTCATTATCCATAAAATCATTCAAAGTAAATTCAGTGATAAAACCTTCTCTTAGAAGGTTTCTCGCCCGAAACCTGTGATAAATATTTTTTAGTACACATTTTTGACAATTATTTGAAAAACCGCATACAGCCAAATTACAAGGTGGGTAACATAGTCGCCTTAGCATTTTATGTCATCAAAATGAAAGGTCAACTAATCAATACGATAACAAAATGTATCGTTTGCAGCAACATAATAATAGCAACATAATAATTTTCAACTGCAGCAGCTTGACGACAATTATTTTCTTCTAGTTTATGTCAACTAAAAGCTCTTATTTATTTATTTATTTAATTATCTAAACTTTAATTTTTTATATTTTTCACATTATCATACTTTATAATTAATGAGCACGTATAATAAGCGTAAAAAAGTAAAAAATCCTGGAGGATTCTGTGCCGAAAGTACGACAGAATCGAATCCACCAATTAAAAAAAATAAAAAAATTATAAAAAAGTGAAATACATAATTACTAAAAAAAAATATCTAATAACTAATTATAAACTAAAAATATAAACTAATAACAATACAAGACAAATATAAAAATATAAATTACATAATCACAAAAACTACAAAAATCAGTTATCACAGTGCAGCAAAAATAAAAAAAAATAAAAATACATTATATAGAAATCATTTATTTAACAACCCGAAAAAGAAATGTAATGTCAGCCGTTTCAAGAAGCAATTTTTTAATTTAGGATAGAAATGATTTGAAATGAATATGCCCTCTAATAAAAATAGGTAACGCGTTGAAAAAAACTGGAGCAGTAACAAGGACATAGCGTCGGAAGTGGTCAGTAAAAAATCGGGGAATATTATAAAGAAAACTATGGTTACCTCGAATATTTTTTTTTTTTTTTGTTTTTTTTTTTTTTTAATAATTTTATTTATGATAACAATAAAGTTTTTTTTACAAAGTAACTAGTCATTTTTGACTAATAGCGTTTGACTCTGACAATATAATAATAAAGCACTCATATGTGTTCTTTTACATAAAGTGTTGTTTTGGTTGATGTTGCATTGTGCGGACTATTCAAGTAACTTAAAAGGTTTTAGTCTTTTGAGTCTTCTTATTATACCCTCTTGATGAAGTAGTCTTGCAGCTTCGATGTTAGGGTGATGATGGAGCCTCTCCTGGTGTTTTTGAGTACATTTCTTTATTTCACTTGCGACTGTGTCTATTCCGAGATCTCTATGAAGGTCACTATTACGAGTGTACCAAGGGGCATTTACAATTCCTCTGAGGACTTTATTTTGAAATTGTTGAACTATCTGTTGATTGCTGATTTTGGTGCATCCCCATAGTTGAATACCATATGTCCAAACCAGCTTGAGTACTTGTTTATAAAGCACAAGTTTATTATGAATGGATAACTGAGAGTTTGTTCCAATTAACCAGTACATTTTTCTATATTTTAACTGAAGCTCTTCTGCTTTCTTTTTCACGTGTATTTTCCACTTTAACTTTGCATCAAGGTTCATACCAAGGTATTTTGCTTGATTGGCATGTGGTACAGAGATATTATTGAGAGTCACAGGTAGTGGCTCTATTGATCTATTAGTGAAGTTAATTTGAGTAGACTTCGATTCATTCACTTTAATTCTCCACTTAGCTAGCCAGTCTTGTATATTATTTACGGCTATTTGTAGTTTGAATGTGACTTCACCGATTGTGTCACGAACAGCTAGAATTGCAGTGTCATCTGCAAACGGGGCGATAGTTGTATTGTTCGTCTGCGGTATGTCGGTAGTAAACAGTACGAAAAGGAAAGGCCCTAAGACACTCCCCTGAGGGACTCCTGCTTTAGCTTCTTTAATACTGGAGTAAACTCCTTCCTGTTTAACTCTAAAATATCTCCATTTCAGGTATGACTTTAGCAGTTCGCAATTTTTTTTTTTTTTTTTTTTTTTTTTTTTTTTTCGTCCCTGCCCAAAAGCGGCTAGCACTACGACCTAAAAGATCTTTTGTGCTGTTGGGTACTGTTACTCCAGGAGCTTCTCCACCTCTCTAATAAAGGCGAGAATGCTATTTATAGAGGCCAATTTACATTTCTCCGGGGTCAGATACCTCTCTTCAAAATGAATCCACCTCCGTGTGCACAGAGCAACACACTCACATAGTATGTGTTCTGCGGTTTCTGTCTCTTCCAAACAGAGTCGGCACTCCGTCTCTGTGGACAGGTTCATTTTGTTCAAATGATATCTCAGGTTACAGTGACCTGAGAGAAAACTCACAAGTTTCCTAATATTTCCTTTGCTGAAATTGATCGCCAAATTTTTGTGGTGAAATGGTCTGATCAAAGATTTGGCTTGTCTAAGGCCGGGAATACAGTTCCAATAAGTCAAGCACTGTATTTTTTCCCATTTACTGATTGTGTAGGTTGCAGAAGCCCACGGGATACCACAAAAAGGCTCAGGGCCAATGAGTGTAGTCGACGAGCCTGCCCGTGCAAGTTCGTCGGCTATCTCATTTCCAGTGATGCCCATGTGACCAGGCACCCACCACAACCTTACTTTGTTTTGACAAGAGAGAGATTGTAGCAGTTCATAACAACTTTGAACCGACTTGGAAACCAAGCAGTTAGAAGCCAATGCTTTCAGTGCTGCTTGGCTGTCAGACAAAATGTGGATGGATGCGCCTTTAAGACCTTTGGTCATAATAATAGAGGCGCAGATTTCGATGGCGTGAATTTCGGCTAGAAAAACACTGGGGTAAGTACCCAGTGATTTCGACATTTTGTGATTGGGTCCAAAGACACCAATGCCGACTCCACTATCCATTTTTGATCCATCAGTGTACCAGACTAGGCTGTTAGGTTCCATCTGCGGTAACCCAGTATCCCAGTCTGTTCTATCGGGGATTGTTACCACGAAATTCCTGCCAAAGCAGAGTTCTTTCGGCATAACGTCCAGGACACTAAAGAACATATTCAGGTCTGGAAGTTCATTCAAAATGTCCAGGTGACCCATATGGTCATCATGACTGTATTGATTCGCGAGCTTCAATCTAGCTGCACAGGTAGCAGCTGATTTTTTGACGTGGATATGAAGTGGAGTGAGCCCGATGAGAGCTTCCATTGCCGCCGTAGGGCAGGTGCGCATAGCACCTGTAATTCCGAGACATGCTAGTCTCTGTAATGAGGTCAGCTTGTTCATAATAACTTTTTGCTGTACCTTAGGCCACCAAACTATTGCCCCATATGTTACAATTGGCCTCACTATCATGATGTACATCCAGTAAATCATTTTTGAGTTCAGGCCCCAGGTCCTGCCGAACATACGCCGGCAGGCCTACATGGCCCTGGCCGCGCGTTCGGTAGTTGAAGTAATATGAGAGTTCCAAGTTAGTTTCTTATCTAGGACAACACCCAGATATTTGACTTCATTGGAGTATCCGATATTTATATTATTAAGACTAATTGAACCAAGGTTCAAATTACGTCTTTTGGTGAAGGGCACCAGGACTGTTTTGCTAGGGTTAATCGAAAGGCCCTCCCCAGTGCACCAATTCGAAATAACAAGCAAAGCCTGTTGCATGCTGGCGGACATCGTACGTTCATGCCCTCCAGAGACTATGATAACCAAATCGTCCGCATAACCAATGGCATCGTACCCAAGTAGATGTAAATTATCAAGCAACTCGTCGATCACGAGTGACCACAGCAAAGGGGACAGGACACCGCCCTGCGGACACCCTCTTGCTGCCGTAATCGTGACTGACTCATTACCTAATTTAGATGTAATCTTCCTACTAACCAACATGGAACTAATCCAGTGGTTAGTCGGATCGTCAATACCTCTACGCTTGATTGCCCTAGCAATTGAGTCGTATCCAGTATTGTCAAAAGCTCCCTCAATATCCAGAAATGCACACAGAGCAATTTCTTTCGAGCGATAGGCTGCTTCAATCTTGGTGACAAGTAGATGCAGCGCACCCTCTGTGGATTTGCCTTTCCTATAGGCGAATTGATTTGGATTTAGAGGTCTGGTTGCCGTTAACCAGTCTCTGATATGAAGATCTATAAGTCGTTCCATGGTTTTAAGAATAAACGATGTAAGACTGATAGGTCGAAAGGACTTAGGAAGTTCACATGGCCGATTGCCAGGCTTTGGGATAAAAACCACGTTTACTTGACTCCAAGCCTGTGGTATGTGACCCCAATTGAAGCTAGTTCTAAACAAGGCCACCAGAGCAGGGGTAATCAAGTCCAGGCCCCTTTGAAGGAGGGCGGGGAAGATTCCATCCCCTCCTGGAGCCTTGAAAGGCTGAAAAGAGTTAATGGCCCATTTGACTTTATCCGGAGTAAAAAGCTTACCGGATAAACTATTAACCCAACCCATATTTACACCCATGTGTGTACCAGATATGGAGTTAGTGATTGTATTTGTGTCGCAAACAGTGCAGCCCGGAAAGTGCACTTGAAGCAGGGTTTCGAGCGACTCTTTGCGACCTGATGTATAACTACCATCGGATTTCAGAAGAAGCCCAATCCCGTTGGACTGATCTTTAGCTAGAACTTTATGGAGTCGAGCAGCTGTAGGTATATCCTCGATATTTCCACAGTTTTTCCTCCACGTGAGGCGTTTGGAACGCCTTAGTTCTGTGTTGTAACTGGTTAGGGCTTGCCTATATTCATTCCACTCATTGGAATGCTTTGCCCTATTAAATAATTTCCTAACCTTCTTACGAAGTTTAGCCAGCTGTTCGTTCCACCATGGAACTTTGCGATTAACCACAACGTTACGCACCACACAGCTGCTTTCGTAGGAAGATAGGAGCACGTCATTAAGCAGACCAGCTGCGGTTTCTAGGTCACTAATTGAATTCAAAGATGTTGGCAGCATGTCTGCTTTGATAAATAAAATATCCCTATATGTTTTCCAATTTGTAAAACAAGGGATACGACGCTCTGTTGCCTGTATGATCACTCCCGGTATATCGAACCTGATGTGCATGTGGTCCGACAGAGAAGCTTCGCTTGAAACATGCCAGTTTGCAACAGAGTTGGAAATAAACTGACTTGACAAAGTGAGGTCCAACACCTCTCGCCGAGTCGAGTTTATGAAAGTGGGGTTCGAACCTTTATTTAAAATGTCTATGTGACTACTCATAAGATAATTTAAAAGGGACTCACTTCTGCCATTTGTATCACTGCTGCCCCAAATGATATGGTGTGCATTAGCATCGCAGCCTATGATGAAATGCTTGTTTTTTAGGTTGCAGTAATCCACCAGATCCTGTACAACTACAGGTGGAACACTAACCGACTCACCAGGGAAGTACGCAGAGGCACATATTGTCTCCTGCATTCCCCTGCTAGTCGGAACCTCCAGGATTACTGCAACCAAATCCTTAGTGGTGAACTCTGGAATTGGAAGAACGTTAATATTAGATGAAACAAATATTGCTGCTCGGGGAACTTCCTCCCTTCGATCGTAAATCAACTTACATGACTTGAGGTGGAGGCCTCTGATTTTTCCTCCATTAACCCAAGGTTCCTGGATAAGGCCAAGGGTTAAGTGTTGTTTCGCGAACCTGTTGCAAAAGGTATCCGAAGCTCCTTTTGCGTGATGCAGATTCGCTTGTAGTACCCTAATAGTACCAGCCATACTGGATGATTAGGGTAAAGGAGCTCTACGCTCCTGGCTGCTTGCCAGCCGTCTGCTTTGCGGGATTTGGCCTGTTTCTGCCACTTTTCCCAGTAACACCCCGAGCGCCCATATGCTTAATTTTCGGGGTGAGTGCTGATTTACTCGATCCCACAGTAGGAGTTGCGGAGAGATCCGTTGATCGTGCTCCCGACGAAGAGGCAGCAGGAACAGAATGCTCAATAGCGCTGCTGTTCCTGGATCCCTCCTCGTCTGTGATTGTGCCTACTACTGGGGCTGGTAAAGTACCCTCCTTACTGGAGCTGACTCCAGTGGTTGGGTTGGTAGAGGGGGAATCCTTCTTGAGAAGGAGTTTTATCCTACCAAAGCGGTATGCGATGTTCCCGTTGGATTCGCGTAGTTTCTTCATGGAAGACTCGCCTATGGCCATAACCAAATGGACGAGTACGCCAGTTGTTGTCCGTTGCAGTATCTTCCATGAGTTGGCCGCGAGACCATCGTTCTGCGCGGCCATGGTAGCGAGAATCTTCTCGCTAGTTAAGCTAAGGCTCTGTGGAAAGAACCCCCTAACGATGTTTGGCCGAGGAAAATCATCCTCTTCCACCAAAGTTATGTTCAGACCAATTTTTTCCCTTAGGCTTACAAAACTGTTCCTCATCCATTCCGCTGTGGAATGATCGGAACATATAAAAAATAGCCAACCTGTTCTCCGGAAACAGCCAAGGAATTGCGGCTTGTGGTTTGAGCCTTGCATCCCAATAATGAGGTCAATGACACACTCCTGTATGTTTGCCATTTGCTCCATACTAAGAGGATTGCCACTGAGATCACCTGGTACGATGCCCAGCTTAACACTGCCTGCTACCTGGCTGAAAGAGGGCTTTACCGGAGAAGGCCCTTCTTTTGCTTTTTTGGCAGGTGGTTTATTTGGTTCCGGAGCAACCTCAAAAGACCTCTCACGCTTACCACCAGACCTCTTGTCTAGGGTAGGAGCAACAGGCCCCGAGGATGCTTTCAGAGGGGTCGCGGACTTAGCAGCAGCTAGAGCCTCTTCTCTAGTTTTGCCTTCCTTGAGCCCCTTTTTAAAACGCCTTCTTTCGAAGGAGTTGAGCTTAACCCATTCCCCGGCGTTGAGGGACATGTTCCCAATATCAACACCAATGGTTGAGGTGCCCGATAACTGTGAGATTACACTTATGTTGTCGTCACAGAAGGTGTCCGTAGTAGAAGAGGTGGACTTTTCCACCTTTTCCTTGGTCCGGACGTTAAGATAATCAAGAGTGGTGACCCTTGTGGCATCTACCATTCCATCATAGCTTAGGAGACCCAACTCAATAGCTGGTGAAGTTGATGCTTTTAAAGAGGCATCACCCTCTATGTTTTTTTTAAATTCGGTTTCCATTTGAATCCCACGAGTATCCGAGAAATGAAGGTCACCCACAGCAGAGATCGGTATACTGTGGGAAGGCTACTTTAAACCGGGGGTCGCCTGGTACCCGGAGTTCACATACTAAAGACTAAGCTCCCCCTTAGCCACGCAGCTCTCAGCGTATGTTGTCCCACCAAAGCTTGGGGCAATGGATTTACCGCCATTGCACGGTCGTGTAAGTTACTTGGCTACATTCTAGGATGCATTGCCCGGTTGTCGCCACGAGGAGGCGTAACTACACTAGGAAGAAGTCTTATGAGAATCGCATATCCTAGAAAGCTTTGACTCCTAAAACTACTCCCCCAACAACCTAGCAGTTCGCAATACTCAAATGGCAGAGTTTTCTCCAATTTAAATATTAAACCATCTAGCCAGACTTTGTCAAATGCCTGCGCTATGTCAAGAAATATGGCTGAACAAATCTTTTTTTCCTCTAAGGATTTTTCTATTATATCTGTTATTCTATGGACTTGGTCGATTATGGAGTGTTCCTCTCTAAATCCAAACTGATGGGACGGAACAGCTCCTGATTTTACAACTTCTGGTTTAATTCGTTTTAATAACAATCTCTCAAATAGTTTTGACATAGTTGGAAGAAGTGATATTGGCCTGTACGAGGCCAGTTCACTTGGTGGCTTACCTGGCTTAGGTATCATTATCACTTCCGCAAATTTCCAAGATAGAGGGGCATAACGGAGTCTGAAGGAAGCATTAATTATGTCCGATATTTTTTTAATAGCTTTATTAGGTAGTTGTTTTAGAATCTCTCCAGTTATCAGGCCATGTCCTGGTGATTTTTTAAGTACTACATGGTTCTTTATTACTTGTTTTACTTCTTTAGCATTAGTTAATGGAATTTCCTGTCTCAAGATAGTTGTTTGGTTTTCGAACAATATATCCTGTTGGTTAAGTGTTGTTAAATTTGGCTGAAAGGTACTCTCGAGGTGATCCGCGAATTTTTCTGCTTTTTCTTCTTTGCTTTTAGCCAGGTGACCATTATTTGTTCTTATTGGTGGTATATGCATAACTGGCCTTTTCAAATATTTGGTTGCTTTCCACAATGAATAATCACTACCTTTATCATAGGTGAGAGATTGTAGGTATGAATTTATTGATTTATTTTTAAATTCCCGTATTTCTCTACGTATTCGTTGTGTTAGATTATTTAATCTATTTTTGACGGTTGGGTCTCGTGTACGTTGCCACTCCCTACGGGTACTTCTCTTCTCTATAACTAGTGATTTAATTTCCATTGGATAGCATTTGCCAGCTATTTTTTTGTTTGTTGTGTTAGTACTTTTCCACGCCGCTAGCTGTATGTCCTTGACGAGCTTCTCCACCTCCTGTTCTAATGTTTCTTCTGATGAAAGTTGTGTGTTTAAAATGATGCTATTGTTTAGTTCATTCCTGAACTTTTTCCAATCAGTATATTTATTTGTTAACAGTGGCTGTTTATCATTAGTAATTATTGTATCACTTATTATCATTAAAATAGAGGAGTGGTCAGATGTGGAGTCTAATCCTTCCTGCACTTGTATATAATCAACCGGGATTTTTCTTGTTATAAAGAAGTCAATTATGTCTGGTGTTTTATTTTGATCACTGGGCCAATAAGTTGGTTTTCCAGTAGAATGCCAGTTGCAGTTGTATTTAATTATTGCTTGATGAAGGTCTTGCCCTTTAGTTGTGGTTAGTCTTGATCCCCAGTCAGTATGTTTAGCGTTGAAGTCTCCCCCGATTACAAATTTTTCACCGAGATGCTTGAAGAACTGAGTATTAGTATTCTCTTTGATATTATATCTAGGTGGGCAATATATTGCGCATACCACTAACTTGTGGTTGCGGGTATTAATGTTAACGCTAATTGCTTGTATTTCATCACTTTCAAGTTTTTGTTGCAGATGGTATTTAATATCTTTTTTTATAATCACGGCACTGCCCCCTCGTGCATTATTATTAGGATGAACTGCTGAGTGAACTTCGTAGCCGCGGATTTTCAGAAGACTTTGAGTAGTAAGGTGTGTTTCAGATAATAAACATATATCTATTTTTTCTAAATCAAGAAATAGTTGTATTTCATTTTGTCGTTGCAATATACCATTGCAGTTCCATGCAAGAATTTTTAAATTATTTGCCATGATTTTCGAGTAGAGTGAGCCTTTGTAGGATTGATATAAGGGATTTTTCTTGCTTTTCTTCTTGTGAACTAAGTCTATCAAGAAAATCTTGTAGTATTTTATTAGTTTGGTTATTATTTGAATCATTAAATAAAAGAGAACTATGTTGTCTTCTCGAACTTCCAGTAGATAGTACATCAGCAAATGTTACATTTGGATTAGTTCTTGATGGCTGGTTTAATGTTTGGTGTGGCCTTAAATTTGTAGGTATTCTTGTTGAGGCTGAGTTAATTTCTGGCCTGGTAATTATTGAAGTTTCCCTTGTTTTGTTGCGAATTTTTTGCAGCTCTTTTATAACAATGCAACCTCTGTAGTTGGCTGGGTGTGTCTCTCCACAGTTGACACATTTTGGCGGGGTGTCTTTTGGTTTCATACATTCAACCGTACGGTGTTTTCCTACACATTTCACGCATCTGGGCTCCTTATTACAAAAGTTTTGCGTGTGTCCGTAGACTTGGCACTTTTTGCACTGGGGGATCAGTTTAGATTTTTTAACTGCTTCTATTTGCACTTTCATATGGAGTATTTCGCTGATTGCATAAATATTTTTAATGTCTTCTGTTCTTTCAAAAGACAACATATATAATGGAAGAGGTGTTTTGTCACCTCTTTTTAGTAGCTGTGTAACTTCTTTAATTTTGTATTTTTTCTCCAAAAGATACTCTTTTATCTCTTCTGGTTTGCATGAAGCGTGTAGCTTCCTAGCAATGACTTTGGTTTGCCTTGTCTGCTTATCTTCGTAGGAATACCACGCTGTCTTTTCTTCGTTAAGAGCTCCTGTTAACTTTCTATAGCTATCACCGTCTGTAACATTTATTTTGATATCACCACTATTTAACGCTGTAGCTTGAAACTTTATATGATTGTTGTCCATGATGTTTCTAATACTCTGATAATTATTGCAATTAGATATTATTACTGGAGGCGGCCGTGGCACTTTTTTCTCTAGTTAGTACATTCTTACTTCCGGTTGGGAATTCATTACTTGGCCGTTTCTGTTCCGACGGAACCTGAGCTTGGTCCTCCTGTTGCACGTGCTTCTTCCGGTTGGAAGCTGCTCAACTGATTGTTTCGAATCGGGTGAAATCTGTGGTGATTTCCTCATCTTACGTTTCTTATTTTTTTTGTTACGGTTCAGAATCCATCCCGTTTCTCTATTGAGTTCTTCCTCGTCTGTTTCATACATAACCTCTATATGATCATTGTTGTTGTTTATCTTAGTGGTTTCTTTCTCAGACATTACTGCATTTAGAGCATCTTTTAACTCCTTGTTTTCTCGCTGTAAGTTTTTGAGTTCCTTGTTTAGATTTAACGTTAACTTTTCTATTTCGTAAATCTTATTGCGAAATTCTGCGTTATCCCTTTCTAAGGTGTTCGCTATTGGTGGTGGTGATCTACCCACCCTGGATTGTTGTTTAAATGGGTTGGGTTGCCCAAAAGGGCTGCTAAACAATGATTGGCTCACCCCAGAATCCTTTGAGCCAGCCTCGTTAGAGGGTGGATTTGCCAGCTGATTAGCTGGGTTACCACCTGGGGTTCAATTTCCTGAATCCGTTGTACTCATTGTTTATTTTACTGGTCATAAAGCATCTACCACTCTGACCAGTACGAGTTGGTAGTGGGTCTGGTTTGAGAAAATCATTTACTAAATTCTCGGTAGTCAGTTATACCGCCGTGTCTCGGTCGCCAGAGCCTCGTTAGTTATCTAGCAGGGTGCACCACGTGCAGGTGAGGATGACATTTGAACTATTTGTAGACCAATTACTTAAGCCCCCTTTCCCACCCCACCTCGAATATTGTACCGAATAAGGCTCCTTATGGTTTGTTGCCCACTGCGCCTAAAAAATATTCCTTAAACCTTATAAATATACAAATGTTGTAACGGCAAGATATTATTAGCCGTGAATAGAGGCCAAGATGACTCAGATCTGCTTTTTCTCAACAAAATTCTCAAAATAATTTTCTGTTGCACACATAAATCAAGTAACATAGTTGCACAGCACCCACCCCAACATGATAAACCATATTCCAATATAAACATAACCAGTGCATGGCAGATTATTAAATAATTTTTATATATTATATAAAAATAATTAAAAAAATAATTTTATTAATTAAAATATTGATTAATTCAACGAATTTTCCTTGCGCAAAATTTAATAAATGGAGTTCATTGAATTTTTTTTTTCAGTGATAGACGTTTCTATTGTCAAATCTATTAAAATTTCTCATTTCACTTGTTATTTTCGAGTTTCAGCATATTTAACAAACATAATACAATTTATAGCCGTTTAACAGTAATATTATTTAAGATATAGAATTTGGTGGCGAGCTTTATGAGGTTGAGCTACTAGCTTAACACAAAAAACATTTAAATTATTTTTAGTAATTTCTTCAGTTATTTTTAGTTAAACTAATTTGTATGTTGTTGTTATGAAAATCCTAAGTGAGACCAATCTCAAATAATTTATAGTTGTTTAACAGAATATCATTTAGGATATAGAAAATTGTGCAGAACTTAAAGCTCTTATGACTTTATAAGTCAGTTTAAACAAAAACCGTTTAAATTATCTTAAGTAATATGTTATTTTTAGCGTTTAAAATTGCTCTTCAGTTGGTTTTTATTCCCATACTTTTCGTTTTAAATGAATTTTCCAATTTTCTTTTATCTTCTTCGATCAGAATAGTAAATCAAAAATTCATGAATACTATTCAGTAACAAATGAATAATGAGCGAAGAATAGAATAAAATAAGAGAATCGATGTATTGAATAGAATAGAAATATACTTTTCTTCCGTTTTGTTCACTGCTAAGTGAATAGTTTTTGAATAGGATTTTAATGTAAAAGTTTTATTAAAGGTGAAAATTTTTTTGATTTATTTTTGTGGCTATATCGAGAATTAAGTTCGAACAGTGATAATTTTGGCCAAAAATTCGAATATTTTATGATAATTTAGTGTAAAATGACAATTTGTATTTTCCTTATGCTCAACCTAAACCAAATTACCCTTCCTTTCGTTAGTTTCACTCTTCTCTTTGTATAAATAACGAATAGAATATTTCGCAGTATTGAATTGACTGAGTAGAGAATACTTTTCTTTATTCGGTGTAAAAAGAATAATCAACATAATATGTTTTGTTTTCTACTCACCATTCAAATCGATCAGTTTACAACTGAGAACCAGCACGTTTAACAAAGCTTTCTGCAATTCGCCACTGGAACATCTTCTCTCTTCCCCAATCGATTTAACTAGACTCCGCTTCACTGACTGGACAGCTCGTTCAGCTAACCCATTGGCTTGAGGGACATATGCTGGACTTTTCAACGGAGAAATACCATTGCGTTGACAAAATTTCACAAACTCAGCTAAGTTGAATGGCGGACCATTTTCTGTGACCAGCTCATTAGGAAAACCAAAGACCGCAAACAGTTTTTCGAATTTGCCAATCACGTCAGCAGCTGTTGTTCCGCCCATAATTTCCACATCGACCCATTTAGATGTTGAGTCAATTATCAACAGTAAGGTTTTGCCACCAAAATGGAAAAAGTCGGCATGGATTCTGTACCATACCTGGTCACTCTTTGGCCATGAAGCTTCTTTAAAATCATCAGGCTTAGCTCGCTGGTACTTTTGACAAATACCACATGATGAAACAGTTTTTGAGATTTCCTCATCAATTTTTGGCCACCAACACAACGATCTGGCCAACATCCCGGATGATCTTCGTGCAACAGATTTAGCACATATCCACGCAATGACAAGGGAATGATAATTCGGCTTCCCCAAACGACACAACCGGCTTCATGTGTCAATTCATGTTTACGTACAAAAAAAGGTGACATTGTTGAATCGGTCGTTGACACTGGCCATCCCTTCTTAACATTCGACATCACTTTAGTTAGAATAACATCTGATTTTGTTTCTCGTGCCACATCTTCATAACATATTGGTATCTCGTCCACCTCCAAAAAGGCATTCATCACACAAATTAGTGGATATCCACTTCTCTCGTCTTCTTGTGACAGACGCGACAAAGCATCCGGACCTACCATGTCTTTCCCTTCCGATATTTTATCGAATAATTGTACCCAGACAGAATTATAGCCCATCGTTGGAGTCTATGAGCAGCAGTAATTGGTATCCCCTTTTTGATATCAAACAACGATACCAATGGTTGATGGTCCGTCACTAAAATAAAAGAGCGACTAAATAAAAATTTATGAAATTTTCGATGACAAGCTCGCTGAAGCAAACATTAATGGACGGTCTAGCCCATCGACCAACTGGCTCAAAACTTCACCAACCCCAAGAATGCCTTCAGTTGCGTGACATTGGATGGAATCGGGGCATTTCGAATGGCAACAATTTTAGCAGGACTAGGTGTAATTCCATCACTCCCAATGACGTGGCCAAGGTATTCAACCTTTCGTCTGAAAAATACACATTTATTTTGATTAACGTGCACGTTATACCTGACGAGTCGTTCAAAAACCGCTTTCATGTTAGCACGACACTCCTCTAGATCCACTCCGGCTACCAATATATCGTCCAAATAACACACTGTCTTTGACAACCCCCGCAGTATTTCATCCATCAATTGTTGAAAGATTGTCGGAGCGCTTGAGATTCCATAAGTCAATCTGGTGAATCGAAACAAGCCAAGGTGAGGATTAATCGTAAAAAGTTCCACCGAGTCTTTGGCTATTTCAACTTGCTGATAAACACCAGCCAAATCCAACACGGTAAAGCAGCTACAACCAGAGAGACTCGCCAAAATGTCATCAATATTGGGAAGCGGATAATAATGAAAATCCACCCACTTATTGACCGAAACTTTACAGTCTACGCAAATTCTGAGACTCTTGTCGTTTTTAGGGACCACCACAATTGGACTCGCCCAATTACAGTGTTTTACCGGCACCAACACACCAGTCTCAGCCATCTTCTTCAATTCCACCTCCACCAATGGTTTAATTGCGTATGGGACTGAATAAGGCTTGCAAAATATGGGCTTCGCACCTTCCTTCAATACAATTGTTGCCTTAAATCCCTTCATGGCTGTGGGCTCTTCAGAAAAAACCAATGGATATTCCTTCTTGAGCTCTACCATAGGAGTAACAGCTGAATCCTCACTAAGAAACTGTACACCAACACCACACATCATTTCACGAAACCGATCGCGCCAAAAAGGCATGAGTTGATCAAAACATGGTCTGCCAAAAAGAGGGATTTTATACGCACCACGGAAAATAAACTTCTCCAACTTCACTTCTTTTGATCCAAATTGGACGGACACAAGCACCTTCCCCACAACATCCAAAGTCTCACCGTTAGCAACGGTATACTGCTTTGAGACCCTTGTCAATGATAAATCGGGAAATTTTTTATTAAATACTGCCGAACTAATAACTGTAACAGCCACACCGATATCTATCTCCATGTCAACAGGCACATTATATTTATTAATAACTGCACGATTTCCGATTTCAAATTTACATTATGGACACTATTTAAAAAACATAACGACTCGAAGAAATCACCTTCTTCATCCACCGAACCAATTTTTGTATTGTTCGGACACATACTATATTTTTCGCGTGACCTTTTTTAAAACGTAAATAACAGGTCCAATTTCTCGCCGGACAAAATTTACCATGTGATCAACCGCACTGACCACATTTATTACCGGTTTTATTTTTTGTTTCGTCATGCGACACTGATTTTTTTATATTTGTCCCGATCTTAGCCATATCTGTACCACTATCGATTATTGTTTTTGATTCTAAAAACGCCAGTTCCATGCTGACGGCCTTGCCATATACGTCATCGAATTTTAATTCGCTACTTTCCGATAACAATCTTTTTTGTATAGCCTCGTATTTTAGCCCACAAATTAACCGATCACGTAACGCGTCATCTAAAAATGCATCGAATTTACAACAACGCGCTAACCGTTTTAATTCCACTGTATATGACGCAATTGTTTCACTGGATTGCTGTTCACGTTTATGAAACCAGAATCTTTCAAAAACAACTATTTTCTTTGGATTATAGTAGCTTTTCAACACATCAGTTATATGTTTTATCCGCTGGTGAATCGGGAGTACACAAATTTTTTAAAGTACCGTACGCTTCAGCACCACTAATTGTTTAAATCGTTCGATATAAGATTCAATATCCGCCTTATTATTATCGAAACACTCTCACGTACTCACGAAAGCCATTATTATATAAATTTTATGTCCGAGAAAATCGCACACCAAAAATCACATCAATTTGGTTCAAAAACAGTCGAACTTGTTTGTGTTTTCGTTTCTCCGTTTTTTTTTTTTTTTATTGCGCGTTTGTCGCGTTTTCACAAAATATACAGCAACAAAAAACAAAACAAAATATTTTTTACGGTGCAGTGGTTAAAGCTGCGGCGGGATGCAAAAGGGATTTTTTATCATCTGATTACGATCGGTGATGAGGATGAACACATCTATGACCCCCTGTTGAGAGTGCGGAATCCATGGGCCGACCCACCTTTTATGTCAGGACTATAGGTTGGCATGAAGCAATGCAATGTGCAGGTGGTTTAAACGAAAACGGGTCTATAGCCGTACGTCCTCGATTTGGCTACTAAAGGCGTAATGTAGGACGTAAAAAGCGAACTGCGAACGAGTTGGGAGTGCCTCGAGCCCCAGAACAGATTCCAGGGATAAAAACAAACAAACAAACAACTTATACACCGTATTATTTTAGTATTTATTTTTTTTTTTATTATTGTTTTATTCTCGTCGCCAATTATTATGTACGAGGATCGAAATTAAACAAGTGTCCGAGTAAAGATCAAAAGTACAATTAAATATATTTAGGTTTAAGTTCGCATTTATACAAATGTCAGAATGAGAACATGATATAGAGATAGATATGCAATTAAATTTGTACATACATAACAGTTGTCAAAATTCTAAGTGAGGTGTTATTGTTGTCAAATCTATAAAAAATTTAAATATCACTTGTTATTTTTCTGGTTTAGGGTCCCTATTCTCGAATTCCACATCCATTTTCCACATGTGGACATCTGTTAAAATTCATAAAAACGTTCGGAAATTTTAATTTGTGTATTCTTGAATTCCCTACTAATTGAAATTTTTCGGTACTAAAGGAATATTTCCGAAACGGTATAAGCAGGTGAAAAAAATTCCCCATATACGAAAATGCCAATAATTACATAGATTTTAGATTTATTTTTTGTGAATAAAAATGTTTATTTTGTGAATCAAAAATCATTTCGAATTTTTTTTTTATATCATAATTCTTAATAAAATGAAAATAATTCTTAAAAAATGAGCTGTCATACACATAGGAAAAAAACATTGCAAAAATATATTTAGTTGAGATTATTGACAATTGCTGCTTTAGTAAATTTACAAAATTGCATTGTAAAAAATAAAACAAAACATATTTTAGATAACCAATAACGTACAACACATAGAAGAAATAAATAAAATTGTTGTTCTTGCTTAGGATAATTCTAAAACAGCTAAAACAATTTAAACCAAAAACTTTACCAAAACAATACAACAAACCATGGTCAAAATAAACAAAATTTTGTAAATTTTATATCACGCTGACAAACCAAACACAAACAATAATAAAAAATAAATTCAACGCACTACGAAATTTGACACAATTTCAGAGTGGTGAATAAAAAATTCCGAATTATTCAAGAATAGGGTATTTGGTTGCATGTGGAATATACATAGGGAATCACCAAGGGAATTATTAAGGGAATTTGGACAGATGTCCACATGTGAAAAATGGATGTGAAATTTATTATCAGCCTATTTCACACACATAATACAATACAAACAAACGTTAAAAATATTATAAGTGACACGTTAAGTAATTTGTTTTATCCTAATACTCTAGACAGGCTGTGGTTTAATAAATCCGATTTAGCTAAACTTGTTTACGTTTCTATGCAATAATAAAGGGATTAGCTAAATCGTGGTTGACACACTGCTTTTATTAAATCGCAGTCTGTCTAGGGTATTAGTTCAACATCCTAAGTAAGTTGTTGTTGTTGTCAAATCTATTAAAATTTCAAATGGTTCTATTTTTTGAGGTTGAGCTCATTTAACAATCATCAAAGTAAAATCTGTTTTAACAATAATATCATTGTAGTTATAGAAATTTTTACCATTACGGGCTTTGATGATAATTAATTCGGTTTTTATTTTAACATTTTTATTTAAGAAGCTCGATAAAATTTGGAAAGTTCACATTTCCCGCAAAATTATAAATCTGGCATCACACAAATATTTTTAGAATCGAACTACCTGCAAGCTTAATACAACACACAATAGAGGCTACCATAAAAAGAATTCGTACTTTTAAAAAAAGTTAACCGCAACACATACACGCTGAGAAAGAAATAGAAATCACCCTTCATAAATCATGCATGCTTTTGTAAATATCTATAGTGTTAATATTTTCTTTTGTTTTCAAATTTAATTTGCATCCAGCTATGTAATGGGACTATAAAGAATGTGTAATAAATGAACAAAAATATTACTGCTGCTATACACAACCGAACTGTTGCAACAATGCAAATAAAATTTTTTATGTTTATATTTTTTTTTTTGACGACAAATATATTTTCCATAATTTTTCCAGTACATCATGAAACATGTTTTTTTTACAGAGAAATCAGACAACATATTTTAAGTTTATGTAATTTAAAAAAAAATTGTTTGATGTTGTTTCACAAAAATACTTTCAGGAGCTATTTAGAGATGAATATTTTTGTTTTTTTTTTATAATTTGTTTTGTTTAATTTATTATTTTTTTTTGGTTTATTTAAAATAATTTACTTTTATTTATGTATAATTTTAAAGTACATAAAAATATTAAATAACCTACCTGAAATTAATTGAGTTTTGTTTTAATTTTGGTGCGGTTAGGAACAAATTCAACGAGAAAAAACGGTATCGGGGCGTGTACAAATACAGGTGTGGTACCACGGGGAACGAAATGAGTTAGTTGTGTCCCTAATGGCTGGTGATGATCTGGCGTATCGAGATGATTCGGGTGGACACGGCAATTTACCGGAGGCGTACGCTAAAGTTAAAATTGCTCCCAGGACGTAAGTACATGTACATTTATAATTAATATTTGCTATTTAAAAAAAATATATATATTTTATTATATAAGAATGGATTAATTACAGTGGTGATGGTCATGTCGCACAAACCGAAGTTTCACCACCATCCCTAAATCCAATATGGAATGCAACACTAAGTTTTGCTAATATACCACCTGAAAATCTAATGGATCGTTCACTCGAAATTGAATTATGGGATTTAGTGCCACAAACTGAATCCGTATTTCTCGGCGAGTGTACCGTCGATTTACAGAAAGCATTCCTAGACGACCGAGCAGTTTGGTATCGCTTGGAGGATCCAAAACAGCTACGCCAATTAACATCTTCCCAACCGTCTAAAACACCAAATGCATCGCCACGCGGTTCAATTGGTGGTTTAGATGTAATGCGAATACGACGAACTGATTATCTAATAAATAGATCAATGTCCGACGATGTTGATTCAATTGGTGATGGTACATCATTATTGCATCCGGATACGGCATGGATCGCCGGATCAAGGCGCGGCTCTTCACAATCTGAAACGCTCGAGGTTGAAGTTTATAATCTTGGTAAAGATTTTTCGCGGTCACTACCCGGATCAAGGCGATCATCGTTTCAAGATCGTGAGGAAAATAAAGAAATTGAGGCAACCCCACCACCGCCCAGTTATAATCGTGATCGACGGCGATCGTCGTGTATACGGCGAGATCCTGATGAAATTTTGCGTTCACTAAAAGCGGTCAAAGGAGAATTAGGGCGTACAATGAGTTTAACGGGTTCGACGGAAAAAACCTTATCCAGATCATCGTCGAGAAGTAAGATGAACATTTTGATTTTTATAAAGAAAAGAATTGGAAACAGTCGCAGTATGAACTTTATCTTATTTAATTTTTTTTTTCTTAACTAAAACTAAAGCTTTCTATCTTTTTAAATTTCACACTGTGTGCCAAACTAATCGCGCTTTGCCAAATTTTTCGTTTGCAATTTATACGAAAAAAAAAATATACTCGATAAAAGTAAGGCTAATTTTTTCACAAAAACCATGTTTCTCAAATTGTAAATGACTGAGTTACATTACACTTAGAGCAATATTTTACCAAAAATCCACCAACACATTTCAATATTTTTCAAATATTTACTGCAATACTAATTCGTGGCACCTTTTATCTAAAATATATGTATGTTCATGTAATTGTACTATTATATATAATTATAAAACAAATAAACAACCAACTATTATTTTTATGTACCTAACTTATTTATTTACTTTCTTTCTGTTTAGTTTTATAAAAACAAATACTTTTTAAATATTTTACAGTCCTGGATGATTTCTACTAGAAAATTAAATTTCACATTAAACTATATAGATAGATTAAAATACAAAACACAAAAATAAATAAATTTTAATTCTAAACTAACAAACATAAAAAAAATAAAAATAATCAATACGTAAAATATACACCTGTATGGTAAGATGATATTGCTTGCATGTAGTACACCCTGTTTGTTGAGTTGAGTTAAATAAAATTCGATTGTTCATTATTATGTTGTTAGTGTAGGAAAATGAATCTACGAGCTAGACAAATTTTCTTTTATACATAAAACATTTATATAATCCAAAGTTGTTAAAATTTTTATTTTGCTTGCTGTTCTAATTTAAATACATATTTAACTAACTTTCTAATATTTATTATTGTAAATTTATGTTTAATTTAAAGTTATTTAATTATTTATTTCATGTTGAATGAATTTATAAATGTTTTAGATAATTTATAAATTTTAATATATAATAGTAAACTAATCAAGAAGACATAAATTTTATTAACAGCATGCTAAAAAAAAATTATTTAGAAAATATAAAGGGCTGAAATCTCATAAGTTGGTTAGAACTTCGGTCTTGATTAATTTAACTACCAAATCAATTCCGAAATGAACCTCTTATGTCAATCTTCAGCTTAACATCTAACTCAATTTATAACTCAACCTCTATCTCAATCGCAGCACAATCCTAAACGCTATCATCAAATTAACGGCCAACCCATCCATTAATTAAATCACCAAATCCACCCTCAACCTAATTCTAAATCAACCCTTAAATAATTCCCCAACCGAACAACTCACAACACAATACAAGCTTACTAAATCCTAATTATACGTCAACTCAACTTAGCTCGACTCAAATATCAACTTTCTGTTCAACTATATACTTATTTTCCAACCCATTCCCAAAACTAACTCGATTGGAAAGCTAAATGCTTGTATGAACACAACTCAATCTAACCTCCTAATAAACCTTAAATTCAACCTGAAATTAATCCCTAACCAAACATCTCTTTCAAATTCAACTCAATTTTAACTCAAACCCTTCTCTCCATCATAGCGGCATACGTACCGTCATACCAGCATAACCATAAACAATCAATCCATCACACCATTATTCCATTACACCATTATACCATCATGATACTATACCATTTAACCATCGGACAATCGTACCATATAATCATACCAACATACCCTCATATGATTATTCCGTCTTACCATCATACCGTCCCTGTAATCCTACTATCATACCATCGTACCATCATACTATTAGGCCATGGTATCATCATACCATCCAACCGTCATACCATTATACCGTCATACCATCATACCCTCATAGCATCACACGATACCATCATTACATCGTACAGTTATACCATCATACCTTTATACCATCGTACCAACATACAATCATACCATAATACGATCATACCATCATACAAACATACGATCATACCATTATACAATCTTACAGGTCTTGCACTTCAAATTGGACCTTTTACATTCCAAATTGAACCTTTTACATTTCTAATTGAACCCTTAACAAATTATATGAATAACCAAATAGGATGGGGCTTGGCTATTCCCTAACCGATTATGATGAATTTTGACGTTTCCAACAAATAAAAGGAAATGTGATCCAAAAATTATTTTTAGACGATGTTGTGAGAAATATCTCAATAAGGCGTCTATAAATGCCTTGTTTTTTTTTGTATTGGAGAGAGCGGACGGTTGTTTTTAAAACAACAAAGCAATATGGTTTTGTTTTGTTTTTGCTCTGTCTGCACTCTCCGATCGAATACGCCAAATGTTGTCTATCTAGGTTTCTGTGAACCATTACATTGTTGAAGTTTCTATAAGGCCTAAACATTATCTCCTTAATAATATTCAAGTTCCATTAGAAATTGTCTTGACAATCCCTCGCTTTCAACTTTGGGTTATGTTTTCTGAGTATTTGCTGTCAGAGCGGTAAGTTTGCCCGGTTTAGAAAAATATAGTATGTAGCGGACATGCGCCTCAATATTAAAACTGCTAACGGTAGTGCAAAGTTTTGGAATTAGAAATATTATTTTAAATCCCTCATTCCCAATCTTAGAATCCCATTTCCAATGCATCAGCCGAATTTCATCATAATTGGTTGAGAAATACGCAAGTTCCTTCATACTTGGCCATATTTCAAAACTTCATCCTAAAACCGTTTTAGAATCCAATATCCAAAGCACATGTCTAATTTCACCTTAATCAATTGAGAAATTCCAGAACTTCACCTAGAAATCATTTTAGAATCTCATTTCTAAATGGATGTCAAATTTGACTAAAATCCGTTAAGAAATAGATAAGTTCCATCCTAATTGGCTATTCATATAATTTGCAAGAGGTTCAATTTGAAATGTAAAAGGTTCAGTTTGAGGTTTGACATATTAACCGTGACCTTTCTTAAGTCTTAAACAATATTTGGGTACAGTTTGGTTCAAATCGGTCAAGGCGTGTGGATTAACAATACACATATGCTGTACATACATACAAACACTCACTTATATACATAAATTGCTCAACCACTAACAAAACACTAATCTAATCCCAACTCAACCTCAATTCAACCCGCAAACGGTCCCAAATCGAACCCTCAACTCAAACGCAAATTCGCTTTCAATTCAATCCTCAAACCAGCATATATACGGTACGGAACATATACTCATCCCAAACACCTTCGTATCCAGATCCTTAAGGTCTTCCAGATCTTTTGGGTTTTGATGAAAACGCCCATCTTGTACTTCGTTAAAGTCAGGCAAGTTCTCTGAAAAGTGGCCTATGTGTGAGTCTAAGTAGTCGTGGGATGAAAATCTAAAGATTCGTGAGACTTCTCTACAGCTTTTCCAGGCTGCTTTCTCCACCCATGTCATTTTTTTTAAATTCATTATCTTTTAAAAGAGATCTGACATGAGGACAATTTAAAATACTTTCTTTGATTTTCACTTCTGAAGGCTTGGGAAACTTTGTGAAAAGTTATCCAAAAGCTTCGCTTTTTTAAAAAGAAAACTAAGAGTTGTCCTCGCTGGCTAGTTTTTTTTGACGTAGTGTTATTAACGCGAACGACTATCCCATTCACACAAAAAGCAAGGAATTTTGTTGTGAGCAGATTGCTGTCCTAGTATGATTGTCATACTAGTACTAACGCTGACTACACTAAACTTACTCAATAAGAAATCGAGATCGTTGTAGTGCTCTTCGAGAGTTGCTGAATGAGCTACTAGCAAGGGAGTAACAATATTCCTGTTATGAAGGAGAATGGCTTTTAAACTTCTCATGGATGAGTCTTAGATACTTTAAACCCTCTCTAATGTTACAGTATACTAATCCACTCTCTGAAGAAAATTAGATGGTAACAACAGTTTTTGGAGCTAAGCACCTAAATCTCTTTTGAGGTTGTGCAATTCATCTTGATTAAAAAATCCTTCAAGCGTATTATTTGAATCTGATTCTTCTTCAGTATTATGGCTAGCTTGCGAATCATTAACACCTTCTTCAGATAAAGATTATTCAGATATTATTTCTTTTTCAAACAGAGGAACCGGAAAAATCACATTTTTACTATATAGATCCCGGATACATCACACAAGCAAAAGTAGCTATCTCTATAATGATTTTGAAATTGACTTCAGAGAATAGGAAATTCAAATCGGTTAGCAGGCTGCCCTCTCTTTTACCATCGTTTAAAACGACATTTTCAGGAAGAATATGCTATTTTTGGTGTCTACAAATTATCTGGATCACAAACATTTCATGGTACGAAATAAGTAATAAGTAATGTACATTAAGGGAACCCCGCAGGGTTGGTTCTGTCCCCTCTTTTCTGGAATATAGTGGTAAACGGGTTACTACTAGAATTGGAGAGAGAGAGAGAGAGAGAGAGGGTATTGAAGGTATCGCTTACGCGGATGACGTAGCTTTAGCTGTTACCGGGAAATTCCTGGGCACGATTGTAGACGTAATGCAGAATGCCCTTACCATCGTTACGAAATGGGCTGGCAAATGTGGACTTGGTATTAACCCGTCTAAGACAGAGCTGGTACTCTTTACTAAGAAATACAAAATCCCGGTAGTTGTCTCTCCTACCTTAAATGGCACGAGACTTGCTTTTACGGATAGAGCTAGATATCTGGGCATTATCTTTGACAGTAAGCTTAGTTGGAAGCCCAACATGTTGGCGGCAAATACGGCTGTACGACTTGCAGCCGTCTCTCAGTGGAGGTGTCTTAGTATAGGACACTCTACTATTTTTAGATCGTTGAATGATGAGCTGGTGAATCTTGACTACATTAAACCTGCTCTACTATTTCGGACCTCCTTCCCTTCAAGGAAATCCTGAAGGGATAGACCGTTATCGGAAACCGGAGCGTTGCAATTCTTCACAGATGGCTCCAAGCTAGACGGCAAAGTAGGAGCTGTAGTATTCTGTGACAAATTAAATGTAAACATTTCTATTCGTCTCCCTGATTACTGCAGCGTGTACCAAGCTGAAGTCGTAGCGATTGAGGAGGTTATGATGTGGTTGAAGCATAATATGTTATCCTCAGATGATATCACAATCTATGTGGACAGTCAAGCGGCGATCCGGTCGTTAGAATCGGTGTCTTTGGCGTCACGAGTGGCGTTGAGTTGTCACTTATCTCTAAATGAGATGGGTGAGCATTTCAATATCCAGGTAATCTGGGTCCCAGGTCACTCGGGCGTCATGGGGAACTGCAGGGCGGATGAACTTGCTAGGCATGGTACTACTCTACAGCTGCAACCGGAAAGAGCAAGTCTGGGGAGGGCTATCACAGCACTGAGACAAGCACTTGGGAAGCAGGCGCTATCCTCAGCGGGGGAAAGGTGGTCTAACACCCTCACCTGTAGAGTTGAAAGACAAGTTTGGCCAAAGCTGGACTTGGGGCGCACTAGATCATTAATATCCTTACGCAGACGTGAATTAAGAACGGTCGTAGGAATTCTCACGGGACACTGCCTTTTTGGAGAACATGCAAGAAGGCTGGGTCTGGAGGCTAATGACTTCTGTAGAAGCTGCTTGGACGAAGAGGAGGAAGAGACGTTGGTTCACTTCCTTTGCTCGTGTCCAGCATTGGTTCTCAGAAGGCACAAACACTTAGGTAAGTTCAGGATGGACTGCCTCTCGGATCTCGAAAACAGCAAAGTGCGGGACGTCTTACGCTACATAAGTAGTTCGAAATGGTTCCAATAGGGGTAAAAGGGGAGATATTCTGTGGTACCACAATGGACCGTCACCTGTCTAAGTGTGCCTAAGCAGCCACTCCAACCTAACCTAACCTAACCTTATGTACACAGACCCGTCTACACAACTAATCTTGGTGACTTTTCATTTGCGTAAAACAACTTTACCGGCACAGAAAACGGGCCACCGTAAAAAAAAATGTTATTTGATGCGAATATCTTTTGAACCGCACTAGATGGAAACATGAAACAAAAACCAAATTCAAGCTCATTGAAAACAATCTTAAAAATAAGAGTAAAGCCTACTCTTTCTAAACATTTCGTTCAGGTTTTTCGAATTTTCAAAGAAAAACCAAACATTGACAAATTTTAAAAATTTTATTTAAATTTTCACAAACATAAACACAACAACAATCCTAATTAATCAATAAAAAAGGTTTAGTAGCGAGTATCACCCCCTCATCTTTAGGATTCATATATATGGACTCCTTGCCGACCATGTCATCGTCAAAATATTTACCTCTGCCAAGTACTCATTCACTACTCTGGCAACATGAGGTATTGCATTATCGTGCAATAGCATGAAATTATGGCCTATAAATTGTGTGTATTGAACAACATATTCTTCCAATATATCGCTAATGTCGCAAACGACCGTTACAGATCCAATTGAAACCAGGTTGAGCTCGGTGCCTGCTTCCTTCGAAATTCTCGCCCATACCATGGCCTCAAACCATTTCGCTAAAGGTGCATGTAGTGTAACGCTCCCCTGGTAACCACCATACTCGTTCGCGCCTATCAAGAAACCGCAAATAAATCTTAATTCATCGGAGAATAAGGCTTGGCCGAGCAAGCCTGTGTTGTGGCAGAAGTTCTGGGCCTGCGGCTGGTCTTCGTGCATGAAGATCTGGTTCTCCCAACCTTCGCCGTATTGTTCTTCTGGTTACATTTATATTACGTACGTGTAACAATTGAAACTACAAAATGGTCATCTCGAAAGCTTGTTACTCTTTGTCTGCCAGTACGAGGTCGCATGGTATACAACAATGTCTCGAAAAATCGCGACGAAACACGTTGTACGTAGCGTTGAATTCTCCCAAATGCCACACACAACATCGCAAAAACAATTTCACAAATTTTCGATTTGCCGATACATTCAAATTTTCCATGGTATCTTACATTTTCTAAGATTGTTTTCAATGACCTAGAATTTAGTTTCGGTTTCATGTTTCCAGCTAGTGCGGTTCAAGAGGTATTCACTTTTGAAAATTTCGTTAAAAATCATGTTGTGGGATAAGTAAAAGTAACACAGCCACATTATCAAACAAAGTATGTTATGGTAATATTTTCTAAGATTGTTTTGAATGGCCTTGAATTTGGTTTTTGTTTCATGTTTCTTGCTGTGGGGTTCAAACATTATTCGCATCAAACTAAACATTTTTTTAGGGTGGCCCGCTCTCTTTGCCGGTAAGCTTGTTTTACGCAAATGAAAAGTCACCAAGATTAGTTGTGCGCATGCTGCATGGGCACATAGAGGAGTATAGAGGAACACAGAGCGAATATTTTATCTGTATATAGCGAAAAGTGACGCAGCTTATCTGTGTGCCACTGTACACAGACGTGAAAATATAAAGAGATTTAAAAGTCACTTAATGCGTAGTTGATGCTACGAATTTTGTTATTTTAGATTTTAATATTCCTAAATATTGTTTTTTATAACGGTGATGATTGGTTTAAAACAAAAATAGAGATAAATTTTGAGAAAATAATTAGTACAGGCCGTCAATAGAAACGTCAATACAAATACTTCTGGAAACATTTTTTCATTTTTTTAATATTGCTACTCGAAAACATTACTGACATGTATTACCAATAGTTTCTCAAATATAAATCTCAAATATAAATATAAATAATATAAAGCAATATTTTGGAATATCAAAATCTAAATTAACAAAATTCGACCCTGTTAAAGTTAGCCGAAAGTTTCAAGCCGAAAGTAAGAAATGAATTGATTAAATCAGCCTCTAGAGTGATATATCTAGAGATGAATTGCATTGATGTGACTGTCAATAGCTATCGCAGGAAAAGAATTCAGTTCAATTTTGCCGTGGGAAATCTCGGAAAATTCGATTTTCCAAAAATTATTTAACAATTTCTATAAAATAAGTGTTTAGAGTGTAATGTCTGGAGATTTATTTTATTGATGAGACTTGTCAGTAGCTATTGCAGGAAAAAAATTCAGTTCATGTTAATAGAGGCTGATTTTATATAAATTTTCTATTGATTTTTGGAAAGACGAATTTTCCGAGATTTCCCACATGAAACCAGAACTGATTTTTTTTCTGCTTTAGCTATTGATGATAAGTCCCATCAATGCAATCCATCTCTAGACATAACACTTTAGAGGCTGATTTTATACATTCATTTCTTACTTTCGGCTGGAAATTATTTCAAATTTTTTGTGATTTCCCACGGGAAACTTGAACTGAATTTTGTTAGTAGTAATTGCTTCATTTCATCGTATTGCCTTTAAATACGAAGCAGGCATCGCTTATTACGTCCATCCTAAAATTTTTATCAGTGAAGTGGATAAAGAATGCAATTATTGTCATGCATTAAAATTTAAAAATGAATCTCTTGGGATGTGTTGCCCTTCAGGTAAGTTTTTTTTTTGGACCCTCGTCCCCCTTTTTATTACGTCAAAAATTCATAAAATATTATCGTAAAATATTTCAGGTAAAGTTGTTTTACCAATTTTAAATCCACCACCTGAACCTTTAAAATTCTTGATGACAGGAGAATTAAGTGATTCAAAGCTGTTTTTGTCAAAAATAAGGAAATTTAATCAATGTTTCCAAACGACATCTTTAGGCGCAAAACAAATTACCAATAGTGATTCTCTTGGTCGTAATTTTGCATCAACTTTTAAAATTCAAGGTCAAGTTTATCAAGGCCAAGTTGGATCAATGTATCCAATGCCAAATGAAAATGCGAAATTTTTGCAAATATGTTTTATTGGATCAAATGAACAGCAAGTTCAAGAACGTTGCGAAAAACATCGCATAACCGTAATTCGAGAGTCAACAATTCAACAATTTTTAATGGAAAAAAATCAATTAATACAATTGTTCCAAAAAATTACACCACAATTGCAAAATGATAATTACACGATCGTCATTAAAGCAGATAAAACACCAACAAGTGCTCACGTCCGTAGATATAATGCATCAACAGTTGATGAAGTTGCTATTGTAATGGTTGGGGAAGCTTTTGAATCACGTGACATAGTTATTAAGCGTAGAGATAACGTCATTCAGAAAATTAAAGACACTCATCGCTCTAACGACGCATTGCAATACCCTTTAATTTTTTGGGAAGATGATCATGGATATTACATCAACATAATACAGACAAATCCATCCACCGGCGCAGAACTGACCAAAAAAGTTAGTGCTATGAATTATTACGCTTATCGACTAATGATTAGATCTACTGAAGACAATCACATTCTAAAATGTAGATATTTATACCATCAGTATGTTGTCGATATGTATGCCAAAATCGAGAGTGAACGTCTACGATAAAATCGTTTTAATCAGTCAAAATTACGAAACGACGAATACAGCCACTTGCGTGATGCAATAAATGAGACATCGGTAATACTGTTATTCTTCCTTCATCATACATTGGCAGTCCGCGCCATATGCAAGAGCATATTCAAGACGCTATGACTTTCGTTCGTCATTACGGAACACCCGATTTATTTATAACATTCACATGCAATCCAAAATGGAACGATATTGTAAAATTATTAAAGCATGGTCAACAATCGCATGATCGACATGACATTATAGCACGAGTTTTTAAACAAAATGTAAAATCCTTAATGGATCTGATTACAAAGTATCATGTGTTTAGGCAAACGAATTGTTGGATGTATTCGATCAAATGGCAAAAACGAGGACTTCCTCTAATTTGGCTGATATTCCTGATAAAGACACGGATCCAGAATTGTTAAATTAAATATGGTTCATGGTCCATGTGAACCACTTAATATGAATTCACCATGTTTGATTAATGGTAAATGTTCCAAAAGTTTTCCTAATGATTTTACAATGCATACGATTACTGGAATTGATGGCTAGCTATTATATCGCAGAAGATCCACTGAGAAGTCTGGAAAGTCATTCACGATAAATATTCACACAAATGAATTTGAAGTTGACAATGGATGGATTGTGCCTTATTCGCCCTTTTAATCAAAAACATTTAAGGCACAAATTAATTTTGAACTATGCTCATCCGTAAAATACATAAAACATATTTGCAAACATATCAACAAAGGAACTGGAATGGCAGTTTTCAATATTGAGCGACAAGACAATTTAAATGGCGAAATTTCAAGATTTCAAACTGGAAGATATATAAGCACCAGCGAGGCTATTTGGCGTATTTTTTCATTTTCAATGCACGAAAGAGATTCAGCAGTAATTCATCTAGCGGTACATCTTCAAAATGGACAACGTGTCTATTTTACAAACCAAAATATTGCACAGCGAGCTGTTTCTCCACCAACAACTACTTTAACAGAATTTTTCAATGCATGTCAACAACAAAATTCATTTACACATAATTTGCTGTATTCAGAAATTCCTTCCTACTAAACGTGGGATTAAAAAAAAATGGGAACTTCGAAAACGAGGTACACCTGTCGATGGACATCTTGGCATTTTTAAGTCAAATGTTTTAGGCAGAACTTACACCATTCATCCAAATCAAAAAGAATGTTCCTATTTACGTTTATTATTAATAAATGTTCGAGGACCTACATCATTTAATAATTTAAAAACAGTTAATGGACACCAACATGAAACATTTCACGCAGCATGTTTGGCTTTGAATTTATTAGAAGCAGATTTACATTGGGATTCCACAATAAACGATGCAGTCATTACCTCATCTCCAAATCAAATACGCCAATTATTCGTCATTATCATTACAATTCGCAGTCCTTCCAATCAAAATGAACTATGGGAAAAATTCAAAAATGCAATGACTTAGGATATTCTTCACACATATCGCAGTATTCACAACGACAACACAATTGATTTCTTACCAGTCATGTTCAATGACTGTTTAATTCGACTTGAGGATATCTGCATGACTATCTCAAATCAAAATCATCAAACTTTAGGATTGCCATCACCTTCAAGATTAGCAAATGATCTAATTAAATATGATCTTTCACGAGAACAATCAATCAATACGCTTGATTTACTTGAATTTGTTCAAATTAATAAGCCAAAATTGATAGATGAACAAAAAATTATTTACGACAGAATTTTACATGCAGTTCAAGCCCAAGCTTGGGGGGAAAAACTTTCATGATTTCACTTGTATTAGCAGAAATTCGTTCCCAAGGTAACATTGCATTAGCCGTTGCTTCGTCAAGAATTGCTGCAATTTTATTAGATGGAGGGAGAACAGCGCATTCAGCATTTAAACTGCCATTAAATATTCAAACTAATGATAACGCAACATGTAATTTAAAAAAAAATTTAAACATCGCCAAAGTACTGCAAAAATGTCGCATTATAATTTGTGACGAATGCACAAAGGCTCATAAACATTCATTGGAGGCATTGAATCGAACATTAAAAGATTTCAAGAACAACACAAATATTTTTAGTAGAACCATAATCTTACTTTCTGTGGATTTCGGACAAATACTACCCGTTATGCCACGATCAATATATGCTGATGAAATAAACGCATGCCTTAAATTTTCATCTTTATGGCAAACAGTAATACCAATGAAATTATCCACAAATATGCGTGTACCATTGGAAATGAAATAATTGCTGCTGATCAAATAACCAAAGAAATCGAATTTCCAGAAAATTTCTATACGATTGTTAACTCTCGGGAAGAACTAATAACAAATATATATCCAAATATTCTACAAAACTATAAGCAAATTCAATGTTTATAAAATCGTGCAATTTTAGCGCCCAAAAATATTGAAGTAGAATTTTTGAATCTAAAAATTGAAGATATGTTGGATACAGAAACAATGTCTTTTAAATCAATCGATACTGTCATTGAAGAAAGTGAAGCAGTTAATTATCCAACGGAATTTTTAAATTCCATAAATATACCAGGTTTGGCACCACATCATTTGCAATTAAAAATTGGTTCTCCAAATATTTTATTGCGCAATATTTAATCGCCCAAATTGTGTAACGGAACTCGCTTGGTAATTAAAAAAATATATGGCAATGTTATTGAAGCGACAATTATAACAGTAAAATTCGTAGGAGAACATGTATTAATACCACGTATTCCTATGGTACCAACAGATTCGCCAATTCCATTCAAGCGACTTCAATTCCCAATTCGATTGGCATTTTCAATTACAATAAATAAGTCACAAGGCCAAACATTCCACATATGTGGTATTGATTTAGAATCACCATGCTTCTCCCATGGTCAACTTTAGGTCGCAGTTCTCGCGTCGGAAAGCCATCTGGATTATACGTTTTTGCTGAAAATGGCAAAACTATGAACGTTGTTCATCGTGCAGCTCTTCAATAATGTAATATTTTATTTATTTTACAAATATAAATTTCATTTAAAATAAATTAATTTGTTTTCAGATTACACTGGATGGATGAAAAATAATAAAAAATAATTTTATCTAAGCAGCAATACAATTTAATACAAATACAAATCTTTATAAAATACGATAATTCAAACAATAAAAATGTATTACAACATCAATCAACATCATTTTTTAACTAAATAGTTTTCACTGCTTCCCTTTTCAATTTTTCTCCATTATTATAACACGGAAGGGAAATACAAAAGGGAGAAAAAAATTTGTTCCCCCAAGTTGATATAAATCGATTGTATATACTATACATATCAAAAAACGAGCCGGGCAACGCCGGGTAATATCGGCTAGTAGTATATAAATTTGTTACTGATTTTGGGACAGTCGAATTTTCCGAGATTTTACACGGGAAACTTGAACTGAACATTTATCCTGTGATAGCTATTGACAAGTCACATCAATAAAATAGATCTCCAACTTTCGGCTAACTTTAACAGGGTCCGATTGATAACGACTCCATTTTTTATTTTCGGCTAGGATAACAATCTACATTACCAATTTATTTTTACTTTCATTTGGGATCACTTAATCTGCATTACCATGTTTACGTTCGGCTGGAAACTTTCGGCTAACTTCGGCTAAAATCTTGGAAAATTCGATTTTCCAAAAATTATTAGAAATTTATATAAAATCAGCCTCTATTAACAGGAACTGAGTTTTTTTCCTGCAATCGCTGTTGACAAGTCTCATCAATAAGACTCCAGACATAACAATCTAAACACATATTTTATAGAAATTTTAAAATGATTTCAGCTGGAAACTTTATTACTGACCTCCGGCGACAAACACTTGTTTTTATCGATAAACTACAGTTGGCTGGGAAGGTTCTTTTTATCGCCGTTACAGAATTTTGTAAGATCGAACAAAGCTTACACGTGTTTAAAAACAAAATAAGAATAATTTCATCCCCATTGCAATAAGCCACATCATCACCAATTATTAATATGAAAAATCAATACATGTTATACAAAAAAAATTTATTTTAAAGAAATCCAATAATTTTTGAAATTTATAAACAAACCCCTAATACTAGAAAAAATCGTATTAAGCGATAGAATTTACAATAAAAAAATATATGCTTTTTTTACGTGCATAATACGTATATATACAAATGGGTAAACCTCGTATATAACGAAAAAAAAATTTTTTTGAAATAAAATAAAACTCACCAATCCAAAAAATGTCCTCAGAGTACTCTCAGGTAATTTGGGGTGCTGAAAATAATATATAGAATCTTTCTGCTGCAAGAAATATCATTGAACACACAGCGCAATATCACACAAAAAGCATACATTTTTGTTCAATTTAACAATATTTTTTTTCTAACTAAATCTTAAAACTACTAATAATTATTTTTTTTTTTTGTAATAAACAAATTTTTTTTCACTGATCAAGATTGACTTTTTAAACTTTTAATCTTCACAAACACGACAAGTTGTTTCATAAAAAAAATCGAATGATACATTTATCCCATGAATTAATTCGCAACACGAAAATACTGCAAGCGGGATAACAGCGGTTTTGTTAGATGACCTTGGACTGCTTAATCGTTCTTAATGAAACGGTGGAAGTATTCCCAAATCCACTGAATAACCTTGGTGGCTGAGGTAACAGGCAAATATTAATATCATATATGGTTATTACTTCATAATCCAATTACCTGAGACTCCGTCTTATTCTCAATTTCACAATCGAACTATGAGAAAGCTCCAGTAATTCCACAAAAAAAAAATAATGAGGCACTTTAAAATTCAACAGTGTTTTGCCTTACGTACTCCAAATACAATTAAATATTACTATATTTAAAATATTAAATATTACAATATTAAATATTACAATATTAATTTTAACTGCAATAATCCAAGAATAACCAAGAATAAATTTTTTTTATTTTTTAAACTTGAGCACACGGAAGCCTCACTATCAATAATTTCCAGAAATATTTTTATTTGTTTAAGTCGATAAACAACAAATTATTTCTGTCCCTATGTAAATTCGTCAGCTTAACTCAAATATATAATAAAAGTTGTAGTATTAGGTCACCCATACATCTTCCTAAAAAAAATATGACCCATACACCAACCTGAACAAAAAAAAAACAATCACCGAGAAAACGGGTCTCTACACAGGAATAAATACAGACAACCAAACCATACAACTTGATTAATCTGTGACGCATGGCTATTTACAACAAAAACAATTAAAAATCAAAAAATTCGTAATAGTATCATTCTATTTCATACAAAAAATAATAAAACAAGAAAACTCAGTTCAATGACCAGAGAACCGTAAAAGGAATTCCCTTAATTTAATAATCAATAATAATAAAATCAGCTGAAATCACGGCACTTATTAAACCGTCTGCAAAAGTAAATACTAAGCGGCCGTAACAACTTTTTCAAATTTTCCGGAAACTGGAACTGAATTTTTTTCTTCGATATCTATTGACAAGTCACATCAATAAAATACATCTCCAGACATAACACTCTAGAGGCTGATTTTGTACAAATTTCCAAATAATTTTTGGAAAATCGAATTTTCCGAGATTTCCCACGGGAAACTTGAACTGATCTTTTTTCCTGCAATAGCTATTGACAAGTCACATCAATAAAATACATCCAGACGTAATACTCTAGAGGCTGATTTTATATAAATTTCGTAATGATTTTTGGACAATCGAATTTTCTGAGATTTCCCACAAGAAACAAGAAGTGAATTTTTTTCCTGCAATAGCTATTGACAAGATACATCAATGCAATCCATCTCTGGACATAACACTCTAGAGGCTGATTTTATACATTCATTTCTTACTTTCGGCTGGAAAGTTTTAAAAATTTTGCGAGATTTCCCATGGGAAACTTGAACTGAGCATTTTTCCTGTGATAGCTATTGACAAGTCACATCAATAAAACAGATCTTCAACTTTCGGCTAACTTTAACAGGGTCCGATTGATAACGACTCGGTTGGGATCACACAATCTACATTAACATGTTTACGTTTGGCTGGACTAACACAATCTGCATTACCGACTTTCCAATTTCGGTTGCCAACTTTCGGCTAAGTTTAACAGTATCAAAATTTGAATTTTTTTTTTTTTTTTTTTACTTTATTAATTATTTATTATATTATATTTTTACATTTAGTTAAATTAATTTAAATAGTTAACTAAGTAATATAATACAAGAAAAAGGGGGAAAAATGTATGCAACAGCTAAAGGAAGCTAACGCATACAAAAAGACATACTAAATTGTGATCGCGAAAAATTATTTTCATAATTCCAATTTAAGTTACTTTAACAGTGGTTAAGAAAAAACAAACAAATGAAGTTAACAAAAACAAATTATATGCATAAAAATATGTTTTGTTCCTAGATATTGAATTATTGGTATTCCAAGCTAGTAATGCAGATTTTTAGTTTATTTTTGAATGCCGAAATCATCTTTTCTGGCTTTATTTCTTCAGGGAGTTTATTGTACATTTGTTGTGCCACCCCCATTTCAAAAAACTCTCCTGCAGACCGGCAATATTAAAATTGTAATTTAACTTTGGCTGTGCATTGTTGATGAATTTACAAAACAGCTCCTGGCAGTCAAAATTGATATCCAATCCATTGTGATGAGATCTATCAGGAACAAAAGACTCCAACGACTTAGTAACCAATCCACAATTAGGATCATTCAGTAAAACTAGATCTAAAATTCTACCATTCAAGTTAGCAACTTTGCAAATTTGATGTAAATTTAAAGACAACATGGTATCAATAAAAATGTGTTCCACATCACTCGTAACATTGGATGGAAAAACAGAAATAGTATTATCATCATCAGTACACCAATATAAACCCGGAAGATTGAAGTCACCCAATACACATATGATGTCATGTATGCTACACTCAGATACAAAATAATAAATATTTGCACAGTGTAATCTATAAACCTCAACAGGGCTCAGAGGTGGGACGTATGCAGCATACAAATACATTGATTTTACTGTCCAAGATAATTTCACAGCAACATATTCCACAGTATTATTCGGACATACTACATCATAATTTATAATTGAATTATGCACAGTGTTGTGCCATCCAACAGTCTCAACCTGAAATGAAATCTGAAAAAAGCATGCACATGCATGCACGCCATAAAATGAATAACATAAATTAAAATGAATAACATAAATTAAGTTCGGAAACTATGTCATATTTAAAAAAAAAATGGAAACATTTACAAAAAAAAAATTTTAATAAACAAAAAAATAAAATGGAACATAAATACAAAATAATGAGAATAGGTTAAAAAACCTAAAAGTAAGCAAAGATACTACATAATTACAATAACAAAATAACACACTTTGGTAACACAGAAAGAAAAACAAACAAATTTGCATAATAACAAATTGGCACATTTCGTTTAACACAGAAAAATAAAGTAAAGAATTTGACACCAATAATCTTTGCGCCCGAAAGTTGTCTAAATAAAAATTACATACAAATAAAAGAAAAAACTTAATTTCTTTTTGGAAATGCCATTTAGGGGAATTAAAATAAATAAGGTATGACATTGAAAAATATTAACATTGAAAATATTTCCGTAAATATTTTATATATATAAAATTTGTAAAGTTCCGCGTGTTAAACAAAAAAAAGATTTCCGCATCTTCAACAAAAAGATTTCCGCAGCTTCAACAAAAAAAGATTTCCGTATCTTCTGTAAACATTGTAAACAGGAAGATTAAATTGTAATATATAAAGACATAAAATTGTAAGGTAATCAGAAGTAAAGACATAAGGTAATCGACAGTGTAGTCAGAAGTAAAGAGACAGTGTAGTCAGAAGTAAAGAGACAGTGTAGTCAGAAGTAAAGAGACAGTGTAATCAGAAGTAAAGAGACAGTGTAATCAGAAGTAAAGAGATAGTGTAATCGACAGTGTAATCGATAGTCTAATCGACAGTGTAATCGATAGTGTAATCGACAGTGTAATCGATAGTGTAATCGAGAGTGTAATCATAAGTAAAGTAAAATTAACAAAATAAAGAAAGTATCTTAAGTGACAAAAAATCGAGATTTTCAATTCAGGAATACATACAATTTGGTAAGTATAAAATAACCAACATACTAACATCTGGGTACCGTTGAGATTGAGTAATTGTGGAAGAAAGAAATATGGCAGTATTTATACCCGCTGAATAATCTTTCACACTTATAAGATCTCATCTTTCTCACAACTAACATTTAAACTCTCCACGCTTAAATATATCACTTGGGTCATAGCCCCTACCAGCGGTAAGCGCCAAGTGACTATACAAGCTCCAAACCATCGTCTCCATATAACTACATTAAATCTATATTAAGTCAAGCTAACCACCGACGTATCCCATACTCGGAATTTGTCATACACACACGAAGTACAATTAACTGGACATAATAATTACCCGGTACATATAACAAAGAATTCCCAAACACCTATAAACATAACAAAGCATTACCATAAATACCCAAAATATTGACACTGTAGGCTAACCGATTTCAGATAAAATACAAAATCCCATCACGAAAAAATACAACAGAATCAATATCAGATACAGAAAATAAAATATTTAACTAATATCTGATAAAAATACAAAATACATTGAGAGCCCTTGGTAAATCGGGTTGTGTTGACCTCCACTCGTGCGGCAAAAAACAACGTAATAATTGCTGGTCGGTCTGGTACCATATGAATGGACGGATCTAACAGAACGAAACAAAAAATTATTTTTAATTAATCCCATTTTTATTTTGAAAATAAGCAAAAGAATTTCAAAATTAAATAGCTGATCAAATTTAATTATGTTGTTGTCATATAAAGCATTGATGAGGGAGTGGGCGGAGGCATTTTTATAATTTTTAGACTTTTGTTTATCAGGATATGTATATCTGAGAGATATGTTGTAGCAGCTGTACCATAAATAGGCAATAGATATCGATCACTGCTTTGGATGTGCGAATGGCAGATTAGCATTTTTAATTTCTTAGGTAAGATGAATTTCATTTGGTATAGAATGAAATTGGTTTTCCTAATTTTATCCTTGATTTTTCCGATATGATGGCACCAGTCCAGCTTAGAGTCGATCCAGAGTCCGAGATACTTATAGACATAAACATTTTCTAATGGTATGTCGTTGACGTATATATAAATTTAGTTTTTGTTTCATAGATTTTTAACCTGTTTTGTAAATTGTTGATTTTGATAAGATCATTTTGCATTTTGGCATTCTTATCGAAAATAGTTTTTGATTTAAACGGCAATGCCATTTCATCGGCGTACATGAACAAACCACCTGATAAATCCAACATTGAATAAAGTGGGACAAAGAATAGATCCTTGTGGTACACCATACTTAATGAATTGCTCATCGCTTTTTCCATTTCCAATCATAACAAATAGTTTTCTGTAATTGGTAAGATAGTTTTCAAATAGCTTTAGAGCTGGTCTATTGATGTTTATTTTGTTTAATTTTTGGAGTAGAATTTCATGATTGACAAAATCAAACGCCTTCCGCAAGTCGATAAATAAACAAACCGTAAATATTGCTGCATCGAGATTGCACTTGATATTCGATATCAGCTGAGTCCCTGCCGCTAAGGTATTTGACTGTGTACAGAAACCAGACTGATTCTTATTAATAATGTTGTTAAATGATCTAATAATTCTCGAAACGAGTTTCAACTGCATTTTCGAAGATCTTGGAAAACACTGTCAAAATGGAAATTGGGCGATAGTTTGCCTCCGATAATTTATTGTCGCTTTTATATACAGGTGTGACTTTGGCAATTTTGAGATACTCTGGGAATTCCCCTCTCGTACAATCATTAATTAATTTTGAACGGATGAGGCTAAGAGGATTTATTATGAAATTGCAGAATTTTGTAGAAATGATGTCGTATCCAACCGCTGATTTTTTTTTAATTGTTTTTAAAATATATTCGATTTCTATATTATTTGACGGGTAAAGATGAAACTGATTAGTTATACTCGAAGGGGTTAAATTTACAGAAATATGAATTGGGTTTTGCGGGATATTTTTTTCAACACAGGTAACAAAGTAATTGTTGAATTTTTCGCAAATTTTATTAGTATCGTGAACGATATTGTCATTTTCCTCAAAGAGAATTGTAGCACTACTTTTAGTTTTGTTTAACATTTGCTTAAAACATTCCACAGTTTTTAGTAGTCATTATTATTAAGTTCATTCAATGTTTTTCTAATGTGTCACTGTTCTTTTTGTAAGATTTAAATTGTACTTCAAAGAAATTATTATTTGGATATTTTTGTTTTAATTTGTAAAATTTATCGCGCTTTTTTTTTATATTGAGAGATTGATAATCAAGGAGCTGTTTTGAGAAAAATACAATTCATAAATTTTTCTGAACACAATTGTATTTAAAACATATACAACAACACCACCTCCTCTGTTGTCATCTGTACTTGAGTAATATGAATCATAGTTGTTGAGTTGATATAAATCATGTTCATTATTGTATATAAATATTTCACTGAGAACAATGACATGGAGTTCGAAATCATATGACGTAATTAAAATTTTATCTCATTAAATTTGTTCCGCAAGCTTCGAATATTTAAGCACATAAAAAAAAATAGAATTGACTGATTTATTAATTCTGTTAACCGTATGTTTTATGTTTATATTATCAATTACTTCCAACCCATCACTCATATCGAATAATTTAAATTTTATTTTTTATTGGCTTATTAGATTATAAGCATTAGACTTATGGATTAAGCTGAGTTTTTATGTGCTCAATATCGTTTATTGATTTAATGTGGATGGTGTTAGAGTCTCTTCTGACCTGAACTTTATTATTAGCAAACCAGATGAACTTATAACCATAATCTCTCAAAATTTTTGCTTGATGAAATAAATTGGAGTTGAAAGGCGTCAAGAAGGATCGTATGTTAATTTGATCACTTTCCTTAGCCTCATGAAACAGAAGTTTGGTGTAGAAAGGGCCATGCTGTTTTTTTGACTCCATGAAGCGGCTCTTAAAAATAGGGTGATAGAATTTCATAAGACTTCGAAGTAGCAACTTATTTTTGTTTCACTCTGCATTTCTTTTTCTCTTTTGCTTTGGATAATTTCTCGCCATGCATCATAATTAAAACCACGCTTTAGTTAAGCGTCTATTAAGAAGCGAATTCGATTAGACATTGCAGCAAACAGATTCGTCAAGTAGTAAAATATTATACCTGATAATAGGAGCTCCCAATAATTCTAGTCTATTCAACCTAAAAATGTAATGTTTTCTTTTTATCAACATATTTATTAAAATCGTTGAAGAACAATTTTCTTATTTTTTTAGACAATAGATTTGAATTATTCATATCAGTATGCTATATTTGCATACCCTACCTAATTAACAAAGTTACGAAATATTTATATTATATAACAATAAAAAGTAAATGTGAAAGGATGCCTGTATGCCTTAAATGTGCGAAATTAATACCGCATGGACCGATGACGTGATAACATGTGAACCGATTAAATGTTCAAATTGTACAACGGAGCATACCACATTCGACAAAAGCTGCCCAACATTCCAAATGGAAAAAGCGATTATTAAAATAAAAACCATAGAGCGATTACCAACCATAAAGCTAAGTAATTTTATTATCGTCAAAATGCGAATACAACAGGAGCAACCATCGGCGCACAAACCAAACAATCATACAGCGATGTGCTGCAACAAAACACTGAAAATAATAAAAACAGCAACCAAAATATCAGAAATGAGAATAACAACAACAAAGATAACAATAATATTAATATCGATAACTGAAATAATAACAATAAATAATAACAATAAATAATAAACAATAATAACAGAAATAATGAGAACAGTAATAATAATAGCAAAATCAGTAACATTACAAACAATAATAATAGTAAAACACAGAACAACAAAAATTCAATTAAACAAACAACTGAAAAAAAAAATGAAGGAACAACAACAACAAATGAAAATTTGCCAGGCAGTTCAGCGACTGCTGTTAATAAATTAAAACAACAACAACAGAGGAAATCAGAACAACACAATATACCAGCAGGAGCAAATATTCATATTTAAACCCGAACGAGCTAAGTATCGCGATGGAAGCAGATGGAGGTAGGACATAGGTATTTGGGAATCTGGATCGACAATCGATTGAGTTTTAAAGTGCACATGGAAAAATTAGCCGATAATTGTAAGAGCAGATTAAATGTGATCAAAAGAGTGAGTAAACCAAAATGGGGGCTCACCCTAGCGTGACTGATTTGCTGCGAAAAGCGCTAGTGTCTTCTAAAATTGCTAATGGGTTGAGTGTGTAAGGTGATGGATCTGAGGTCGTGCGAGAGACTGTGCAAATGTTGACCAAAGATAATGTGTTAGTGAATGAGATAAAAGTAAGATTGGAAGGAGGAACGGATTACCAAAAAACGCATAGGTCGAAAATAATGGCGGAAAATATGAATATATTTTCCAAAATTAGACAAGTGGGTCCAAAAGTTCCTCCCGAAAATCTTGCTGTGTGCTTGAATTTTGGAGGCATAACAAAAGCGATGATGAATGAATTATCGGTTAAGAGAGAATTTCGAAGAATGCAAGTGAATTATTTTGCACATGTGGAAGTATATACGGATGCTAGTGTTATTGAGGATCGAGTGGATGTAGGAATTTACGTTCCGGCAATGAAAAAAGAGAAAATGTTAAGATTGATTGGTAGCATCTGTATAATGAATGCAGAATTGATTGGAATTATGGAAGGAATCAAGTTGGCAATGAATGAAGGGAGGAGGAGAGTAGTTCTATTCTCCGATTCCATGAGTGGTTTAGAATTGATAAAACAGGGAGGGGATACTCAGGGCTGTTTGTTGGTAGAAATAATGTATGCGAACCTTCAATCTTGTGGGAGCGAGGTGATTCTACAATGGATAGCTTCACACCTATAGATTGAAGGCAATGAAAGAGCCGATATGCTTGTAAAAAGGGGATGTATGCTTGAGGAGATAACAGATTATGAATTCATGATGTGAAGGATGATTTATGTGAAAGCTGTTTGGTTGTGGAGGACATCAAACATTTAATTCTAAAATGTTCCAAATTTAGCCAAAATAGAGGGATGCTCGATGTTCTAATGAATGCAAGAAACTTGAATGAATTATTACGAATGGGGAAAAATAAGTACAAGATAATGTATGAATTTATCAAGCTGAGTGGTATAACGGTATAAAAGTGGATCGCTGTATGAAAGTTGATAGAAAGGAAAAAATAATAATAATAATAAAAAATGTAAAAAATAAAAATTGAAAATTTGAAATCGGGCCAGAAGGCCTTTTTTTTGGAGCTAGTGCCATAATAAATATATAAAAAAAAACAATTTTAAAAACTCAACAATAAGCGTAATATTTACTTAATAACTGCCAATTAACTAAAGCATCTTGCCTACCTGATGATTTTCTTTTATTATTAGGCTTGGCCCCTACATAAAAAAGAGCCATGTTGCCAAAAATCCAAATTTACAAATTTCTGTTTGCATATTTTTAATTCAAAATTCAATTTTCTGATATATTCACTTTAACATTTAAAAAAGAACAGGAATACTCCCTATACACATGTACTGTCGGTTCTTACTTATTCTGTATCAAACCCTTATTCCACTTATCCTAGTAAATACATACGATTCTTTCAAAGCCAAACCTCCCTCATTCATTAAATCACTTAGGTTTCTTGCATTCTGAAGGATTTTGCACTTAGGCCTCCATTGGTTGGTGTCTGGGATAAGACAATATTCGTTCCACAAGCATTCCTTCCAGTTTCCGCAGTATCTCCTTCGAGCTCCTTATAGAAAGTAGTATTCAAAAGAATACGGCGCACCCTGTACCTGAGTATATATACTACAAGCTTACCTTATCTTTCAATAATACCTTCATATGCACCGATATCCATTCTCTACAAACAAAAATTAATTTACGTTTTATACAGCCAACGATTTTCATTAAAAAAAAAATTATGTTTCTGAACTTGAAAAGGGTACTTGACAATATGTAATATAGGGACTTTACGAATTGTGGTACTAATAATAATCAAAACAAAAAAAAACGTAATAAGAGATAAAATTTCTTCTTCTTGAATTATTTTTATTATTATCATTTTTTACTAATTCCAAACAAAACTTTTGCATGAATTAACATTAATTGAAAAAAAAAGCTTCTAATAAACTTTTTTCTTAATTTCTTTGTAATTATCTTGTTAGAAGATTTTGGTTTTTGTTCTTAATTTCATAATTATTATTTTTCTAAATTTTGTTTACTTCTCACAAAAAATCATCAAAGAAGCAATATGTACTTCTTTAACCATTACATCATAAAGAAATTCGCCTTTATAATTTTGTTGTAGTAACTCTATTACATACACATAAAACATTGAAAGTTCATTTTGTTAATTTAAAAATTCGTTAATTTGAAATAATTCATTGCCAAACAAACAAATAAAAAACTTTGTTTGATATAACCAAAATTTTTACATAATTTTTTAGGGGCCAGTCGTGTTTCACGCAAGGATAGCGTAATGGAATTACCCGAATTGTTTGTGGTAACAAATCAAATTAGTCCACCATCTGATGACGATTTGAGTTATTCAACAAAATGGAAAGGTTCAACGAGTGCAATCGGTAGTAGTGGCGGCAGTAAAACTAGAAATTCGTCAATAACAAATTTACATAAAATTGGTAGCAGTACAAGTAATCTAATTTCAACCAGTATAATTATGCCCAAAGAACAACAGAATGTGATTTTGGGACCGGCACAAATACAACCGAAAGGGTATCGCTTAATTTCCGGACGATATGGTGAATTAAAATTAGATTTTGTTATAACCAAAGGTATGCTGGAGGTGGATGTGATTAGTGCACGTAATATTGTACCTGTTGATTGTGAAACACCGCCAGATACGTATGTCAAGTGTTATTTAAAGGATGGCGATCGTTTGAAGTATAAAAAGAAAACGAGGGTAGTTCGTCATTCGGCTGAACCGGTTTATAAACAAGTTTTAAAATATGGGGTAAATATTAATAATACACATAAAAATCAAACTAAACAATTAAATCACAATATATTTTTTTGTTTGTATGCCCAGTCTAGCGATATCCATGGCCGTAACGTAGTTATAATGGTTTGGCAGCGATGCATTGGTTTTGAACACAATCAAGGCTTGGGCGGTGCTGAATTGAATTTTGATAAATTAGGCTTAAGTAAACATATTGGCGGATGGTATCCATTATTTCCAATGCATTCATTTGGTTCCGATCCAAATGATTCCCCTTGACCAATTCAGGTGATTATTTGTATGCAATACTAATTTTAACCATACTAATTATTATATTTGGATAAATTTAAAACATAATTAACATTAAATTTTTTCCGCAAACCCATTATAAACACAAAACCACATACACACCACACAAAAAACGAAATCTTTTTATCAAAAATAAAAATAAAATGAAAATTTAAACATATCTCAGATCATCGTCTATAACGAAATTTTACAAATATTATTAATTAACTTTAACTATTTCAAATTTAAAAACAAAACCGACTGAACCGATAAAATTTGCGGTTAAGAAAAAACCAATCCATACAATTTTATGAGCAACGATAATTTTTAATTTTATTATTTTATTTCGAGATGAAACAATATATAAGATTACACATAATATTTAAAAACAAAAAATTTAAAAAGAGCTTTAATTTAAATAAAAATATGTGTTTGTACATAAACCAAAAAAAAATTAATTAAAATTTCATGTTATAATATTATACAAAATAAATAAATATAAAAACTATAGTAAAGTGGGAAAAAATGCGTTTATGATTAAAAAAAAAAATAAAAATAAAAATATTAAAATTCTAAATAAACAAAATATTAAATTATACAAATATAATTTAAATTTATTCAGTTTTAATTTCAAATTAATTTTATTTTTTTAAATAATGTTACTAAATAGGTTAGTTATTAGTAGTTTTTGTATTGTAATTTATTTATATTAAAAATTTTATATTTTTTGAGCAATTTGCGTTTCATTAATTTAATTAATTGGTACTTTAGCCAATTTCAGCTTTAATCAAACCAAAATATTGTGTGTGACATTAATATAATTAATTACATAAATATAGTTCACTTGCACAAATTTGTGTTTTTTGATTGTGAATATTTTGAATAGTTAGTGCAATATTAATTTTAAAATATTGATTTAAAACAAAAACATTGGATAGAGTTAAGTTTTTATTAATTTTAAATTGGTTGTGACTAAAGAAAGTTGGGGTAAATTATGTTAAGCAAATTTGTAATCAACCAAAGTGAAAATCTTTAATTTTATACATACACTCTTCTTTTAATGCCGGGCTAAATAAAAAATAATTCCTACAATTAATATATTTATGTAAATACAGTAATGGTCAGATAAATGTTACCATCCAAAAAATTTTGATATTTCGAAAAAAATCTAATTTATAACCATTTATTTAATCCAATTTCTGTAATAATAGACGGAATACTAATTTGCTAAAAAGGAAAGGAAGCTAATTATAGAAAAAACGATGTTGAATAAGAAATATTTCTGTGGTCAAAAGGCAAAACAGCCTAAATCAAATTTGATAATTTTTCTAGAGAGGTAGAAAAAGTTGAATTTTAAATTCATTTTCCACTATGCCGACAAAAAAGCTATTAAGGCTTGCGCCCTCCGCCCTTGGCCACAAGGCATTACCACTTAATTCAAGTTTAGTGGAGTTAAAGGATGGCTATAAAACGTTGAATATTGAAAATATTTTTTGTCTTAAATCAACTTAAGCTGTTTTGCCTTTTGAGCACAGATTTATTTAAATTGCATTCATTTGCTAAGTATTTTAATATTTGGTGTGCCTTCCTCGGGCTTTAATGACGGCTGAAATCTTGTCGGGCATAGAGTTAATAAGATTCCTGCAATATTCTACCAATATCTCGTTTTCTCAAGCTTCAATTAGTGCTTGCTTTAATTCTAATTTAGTTTTTGAGTTTTTTCTATTTATCCGCTTCTTTAAAATTGCCCAACAATTTTCTATCGGATTCAAATCAGGACTGTTCCCAGGCTAGCTCAGTTTTTCCATACTTATTTGTTGGACATATTCATTCACCTGTTTATTGTAGAAGTAGATACATCGTCCATTACAATACAATTTAATTACCAATATGATACACTAAATTAAAAAAAAAAATACCTTTTTGGCTCTGTGGCACGGAACAGAATCATCTTGGAAAACCGGGTTAATCGTTATTGGAAAGAGGCTTTCAATTGAGGGATCCAAACATTTTTTTAAGATCTCAATATACCCGTTAGCGTTTAATGCCTCATTAATAAACGCCAGGCACGGATTGGTTTTACCTGTCTCACTTGACATTTTAATTTTTCGATACAAAAATGTTTGCAAATTTTGGAAAAGGAAGATTTAATTTCTTTTTAAATTAAAATAGAAATGAATAATATTTACTAATGTTTATTCAATTTATTTAATTAACTTAATAATACGAAAATAAACAGCGATTTTTAGTTATTAATATTTCCACTGTAAGAAATAAATGGCGCCACTTTGACTGAGACAGCTAAAACCAATGCTAGCCGCCAAGTCTCCACATCCATAGTAGCTGATGCATCCCCAGACAATAAAACATATTGGAATTTTATTTCGCGTTAATATAGTGTCCTGGTGTAAATCTTCATTTACATTTCGGCGCACGTATGTGATACATTTACAGTCAGGACAGGATTTACAGTCAATAGCGATAGTAGACAGCCTCAATAATTTTTCAAGTTGTTCGTCACATAAATGGTTTCGGTATTGATTTTTTATCATTGCCATGTGTGAAAATGTGTTTCCGCATGTGTAATTACTTGAAAATAAAGGGTTATAACCGCTTCATACAAATTTGGAAACTTTGATGGGCTAACGAGCTTCCAAAATTCAATTCCGGTTTGTTTTGAATTTTTTAAATTAACATCGATTAAAATCAGATGTTCAACATCCTCCACACAAAACACAATCTTTATCCTCACTCATCGACGTTTCCACAATCTTTATCTCCTTTGAGCTCGTTGTAAAAGGGATTTCTTAAAGGAGTACTACATAATTCTCTGTACTTCGTTCCTTTCGTTAAATTTTTTTCATTATATTCGTTCTCCCGTTTTCTCCACAGATTCATCTGAAACATTCGAAGTACATATCTTGCATCGTTCCTTTCATACTCCTTAACCCTGCCATTCCATGTACCCTGTTTAACTAATATATCGGTTCTTTCATTCCCCTCGACCTGCCTATGTAGTGGCACCCATTGTATGGTCACATCACGTCAAAAATCAAATCAGCATACACATTGCCTTGTCTTCCACCTCCAAATTTTAATAAACACAAACCACTCTGGGAATCTGAAAATATTACTATCTTCCTATTTCTATCATTCATTATACAGATACTTTTATCCACTCTAAAACACTTTTCCACATTCGTACTGGGCATGAAAATACCAACGCATACATCATTATTAATCACACTAGCATCTGTATAAATGATATCATGTCTCACGTATTACCGATTGATTCTCCCAAACATAATTTTGGCGATAACTTCATTCATTCCCTTATTATATTCCTCCATATTAATGCATACATTAAGACTATTAGGAACGGGTTGGGGACCAGCATTGCCTATACTTCAAAATTGATTCATGTTTTCCAGTGCAATGCCAGCTCTATATGTAGGTTTGTACACCGCCCTACTTTAAAGTCTCACTACCATTTCATTCCACAAACTCATTTTCTTCGTTATCATTCGCACTATCTCCCTCACTGTGATCCACCCATTCTTGTAATCGAGAAGTGAATCACGTATTTCAGACCACAGAGTATGTATTGTCACATGCATCTCTACTATCATCAATTGACTAAACGCCCCTTTCGAACCATTTCCATACACACTAATGCCATATCAATTTTTGGGAGATATAAGGGCCTTTCTTAGCATATCAGTCACAGTGGGGTGAGCAGCGTCCCATTTGGGTTTACTCACCCGTTTAATCACATTTATAGGATCAATGCAAAATTCATGCGCTTATCAATCCAAATACCAAAATACCTGTATGTGTTCACATGTCCAATTATATTATTATCCACCTTAGGTTTAGGTCATTCGTTCTAAAGCTCACGCAAGCACACTTATTAGGATTCATTCTTAAATCTAACATTTTTATTTTCCCAATAACTTCATCTACCCCCTCTTGCGCCTTTTGAGTTGCCGCATCAATACTTCTTCCTTTTCCTATTATAACAAAATCATCTGCAAATTGCAGTACGATTTGATTTTCTGTATTGATGCGGTGTATCTCGCTGGTATATAGGTTGAAAATAGCTGGAGATATTTTACTTCCTTGCAGAAGTCCAACTTCCACTTCCATTCAAAATAATTTTTCTTTCACTCATAAAATCTTTTACCCACATACATACTTTCCAAAATTATGGAAAATCCAAAATTCGAAAGAATTTGTTGTAATTTCCACGGAACCACATAATCATAGGCCTCTCAATGTCCAAAAATACCGCAACTACCTTCAATTGTTCCGATCTTCTCTTATTTCCTATACAAACTTTTCTACACACTCGATCGCAGAGTGGTTCTTTCACCCAGTTAAAGTTAGCCGAAAGTTTCCAGCCGAAAGTGAAAAGCCGATCATGCAGATTATGTTAATGACATTCCAGCCGAAAATAAATCAGCCTCTAGAGTATTATGTCTGGAGATGAATTGCATTAATGTGATTTATCAATAGCTATCGCAGGAAAAAAATTCAGTACAAGTTTCCCGTGGGAAATCTCGGAAAATTCAAAAAAGTTTCCAGCCGAAAGTAAGAAATGAATGAATAAAATCAGCCTCTAGAGTGATATGTCTGGAGATGGATTGCATTAATGTGACTTGTCAATATTTATCGCAGGAAAAAAATTCAGATCAAGTTTTCCGTGGGAAATCTCAGAAAATTCGATTTTCCAAAAATTATAAGAAAATTTGTATAAAATCAGCCTCTAGAGTGTTATGTCTGGAGATGAATTGCATTGAAGTGATTACTCAATAGCTATGGCAGGAAAAAAACTCAGTTCAAGTTTCCCGTGGAAAATCTCGGAAAATTTGACATTAGGCTGGAAACTTTTTGGAATTATCCGAGATTTCCCACGGGAAACTTGAACTGAATTTTTTTCCTGCGATAGCTATTGAGTAATCAAATCAATGCAATTCATCTCCAGACATAAAACTCTAGATGCTGATTTTATACAAATGTTCTAATAATTTTAGACTTGTACTTGTTTTAAACTTGTACTGAATTTTTTTCCTGCGATAGCTATTGACAAGTCACATCAATGCAATCCATCAGAGAAGATAATCAGATAGTAAAATTGTTTTGAGTGAATCAGATGGTAAAAAAATCAGATAGTAAAAGTTTTAAGTAAATAACGTAGGGTTTCACTGTACGGTTCGAAAAAAATGTCTACACCCAAATAATATTTTTCTTTACCCACAAAATTTGAATTTTAGTTTATAGGACATGAGACGTCTATATGTAAATCTTTTATAGTTGTTAATTAAATCTTCGAAGAATTTGTAATACCGCATTTAGATATTTATTAAATGGCAAAATGATAAAATAATTGGAAAGAAATTTTTAATTATGCAAACAAACAAATCGGCTAAATAATAGCTGATATTTAGGTTCAAATTGGTTGAATTAGATTTTTTTTTTAAGAATAGGAAAAGCACACGGTAATCCAATGTTATTTGAATCATTTATAGCAGCTTCATCACAAGTTTATAATTTTTTATTTAAATACAAATATAAAAAATTAATTTTAACTACTCTAAAAAATGGTTTCTAAACAAAATTCTTCTAAAGCTCAAATCTCATATCATCTAATAAATGTGTGTGAATAATATTAAATGTAACAAAAAAAAATACATTTGTAAATATATCATAAAATTATTTTAACACAATTAAATAAAATAAATAATATTTTTATTATATTTCTAAAATAAATTTTTAGTTAAAAAAAAAATATATTTTTACTCAGTATGTCTCAGTGAACTAATTAGAGTTTCAATAAAATTTAATAATTAAAGATGAATCATGATAAAATATATTTTTGAATTCAAACAAAATAAACGTTTCAAGATGAATTACATTTTTCATTGAATATTTAGAAAAAATAATTTAAATATGGCCTCACATTAAACTTAATATTTCTCTAATCTTCAACACACTACAACGACTGCTTATAGTATTTTAAAAGACTTCAAATTTAGTATTTAGTCGGTAAAAGTAGTAATAATATAAAATAAAGACACCAAACCTTGTAATATTATTCATCTTGAAAATGTATTCCTCCAACAAAACAATAAAAAATAAAAAAATAAAAATTACAATAAATTAATAAAATATGGCAAATACTAAAATAAATAATATTTATTACAAAATATAATTATGTTGTTAATATTGATTGAATATTATATTTTGATAGCATTATGCGATTATATCATTTAATTTAATTGATTCACAAAAATCCATATACGTATGTATAGTTGAGTTCCTATACCGTTTTACCGCAGACTCTAAAGTTGCTAAATGGATTTTGTTGAACTGGTGACAACAGCGTTCGTAGTCATAGATCCAAAACCCTATAGGTACCAAGTTTCATTGCTTAGTATTAATTATTTGACGAATTGTAAATTTTACTCAGTATGTCTCATACTGCGATACATGTTGCGATAAACAACAGTAATTTGTTTTTTAAATCGTATTTAAAACCTACCACAAAAGGTTTCTTGAAAATCCATTAATAAACTTCAGACTCCGAGGTTTTAATTTTTTTCCAATAAAGGAACTCGACAATAAAACACACGGAATGTATTTTTTTTTCTAATTTTATGATTTAACAAAAAAAAAAAATTGTAAATATATTTAATATTAATAATATAGAAGACAATCGTTCACAATATAAATGGTAATAACTATAAAAATTCTATATTTAATGTATAAATAAAATATTTAATTAAATACAAATCCTTGGAGTGAGATCAAAAGTTTAATTATACTTTATACAGCGAAAATGACTAAAGGGTTCCACCTTTTGTTCAAACTTAATAACTCATTTTTATTATTACATATTAAGCTTAAATTTGTGGCCAATTTAAAAACGATGGACCTAAACTTTTAAATCGGTCTGCTCCGTATCAAAGGTCAAACTTTAAAATAATTCAAAATTTCCTAATTATACAAATATTTATTAATAATTTATTTTAGCTTACGCTAAATATCAGTACAAAAAGAAATCTTAAGTTGTTCAAAAATCAATTGATTTTGTATCGAAGAGAGCCGAAACTAGGGGATCCCTTTGATCGATTTTCTATAAACGATCAAACTTGGAACCACCATAAATATAGCCAATATAAATTTTATGCTTTTAACTTGATAAAAAAATTCGATAGGGCAAAATTTCTACCTTTACAGTGAAACAAATTTGTGGATGACACGGCCTAGCTTCTCCAAAACATTACTGTTTATGAATTAATTTTTTTAGTAGTGGACAGGGACTTCAGATTTAGTTTAGCTTCTATAATAAACATTTTGAAACTGGTATCATTTTAGAAAAGTGGAGTTTAAACTAAATAAATGAACCTTATTGTTTTGACCCATAGAGGGCGCGGCTACCATTCTATGAAAATGTTCGATATATCACTTGGAAGAGGAAGGTTCAACATTTGTAGTGAAAGTAAATTTGTGGATATTAAAGGCGTAGTTTGGCCAGTATATACAATTTGTTATCTTACGTTATTTAATTATCGTCCTCGAATTTATTTTTCAACATTTCTGAACCTTTATTGAAATTAAAGCTATTTAAGTTTTCCACAACTCAAACAACTAAATCTTGGTTTGTGGCAAATGTATATAAATCCTTGAACGGTCCCACATCATTTAGACAAGCATTCTCTACAATTACTGACCTAAAAATAAGGGTTGAACTTGTCAGTTGTGAACTACCGCGTGATATCATTAATTAATTAATTAGCCCAAAATGGACTAGCGTTGGGAGAAATGAAAGAAGGGCCCCAAAGTATAATATATAAAGGGCTAAAACCTTACCAAATGGTCAGACCTTAAGTAAGATCTCCAACTAAAACTTAAACTCAGTCTTCAACTCAACCTGCAACTCAATCTATACTCAATTACCAAATTAATATTGCCCAACCTTCTACTCAACCACTAGCTCAAACTCAACTTCCCAATTCAATACCTTGATCAACATTGCTCAAAAACTGAACTCGTCCATAAACTCAACATAATCTAGCAATCAACCTAATCTTCGGCACTACTTCCAAATAAATCCCAAACTGAACTCCTCGCTGAACACTAACTGAATCGTCTACTCGTCTACAGCTCAACCCCCTCTAAACACCCAATAAATCCCCAAATGAGCTATTGAATCTACCACAACTCAACCCCAACCTAACCCCAATTCAAACTCAACATTCTACTGAATCCGAAACTCAGCGCAAAACACAATTCCCAATTCAACATAACCCGAAAAAATATATGCTTACCTGAACTCAGCTCAAGCTAACATCCAATTCAACATAAACTTACTCCAATTAAATACACAACTAAACCTTTCACACAACCCTTGCTAAACCCCAACTCAACCTCAATTCAACTCTGCAACCATTAACACAACTTCAAATTAATCTATATCTGAACCACCGGCTCAACGCCAACTCGACCACCAATTCAGAATTTAACACATACGTATATCGTAAACTCGTTTGAAAACATACGTATATCGTAAACTCAACTCAAGTTAACTCTAACTCAACCCTCAATTCAACTAGCAAACAACTTCCCAACTGAACTTCTCACTCAACCCTAACCCAACACAAATTCAACTGGAACTCAACCCCAACTTAACGCAAACTTAACGACCAAATCAATCCTCAAATCAACCTATAAAAAAATTGCTGAACATCGGTCGACAACAATGGGCTAAAATGACGTGGTTTTGCATCAATTAAGATTGCAGGTGCCCGATCCTGTCCAATGAACAGATTAACGAAAAATAAAATCGAAATCGGCCAAGCCGTTGTCGCGTTACCCTGGGTACGAACATTCAGACATTCTAGTTGTTTTGGACAAAGAAAATTATTGGTTAGTACCAATACATCTGAATGTGTTTCTTAATATATAAGTGGGTTTCGTAATTATTGTCCGTTCTTCATTAATTGTTTTTCAATTTTTGAATTATTTATTGAATTATGTAAATCAAAAAGTCGAGTGGTGTTACAGTTATGAAACGGACTATATTTAAAATCAATATGCTCCATCAAAAAAAATTAAAAATTGTATTGGTGTTATGATTGGCTGATGGAGTGTTTCTCCTACTTTTTATTTATTTCGTTTTTTAATTTTGTATACTATATAACTATCAATAAACAGTATAACCTGGTTTTAACGAAACTCACGAAACAAAAACAACGCCGCAACAAAGATGTTTTATAACTTACTTAGCTTCGGCCGCAAGGAGCAAAGGCTGCAAATGTTATTGAAATCTTAACAAAAATAGCAACCAATTATTTTTTTTTATTTTTTTTGTTCATAACAAGTTTTATCGACATATTGAAGACGCCTAAGTCCGAAAAAGCAAAAGAAGATATCCATATTGTTCGATTTGAGATTTTTTTGATATAATCAAGGCGGAGAATTGAAAATCTTTTGGAACCTATGTGTAAAGATGGTTGGGTACCTACCACAAGAATTGACCCAAACCGATGTAGTTATTAACACGTAGTATTGGGAGGGTGGTCTATGTTATGGTTTAATCAGGTGATTTTCGATCCACGTTGACCAATTGTTATTTATGATAGTTAACCACGGTCCAGAAGGTGCGAAATTATTGAATTAAAAATTTAAATTGTCTGTCTGTAATCAATTGATTTTTTCCGGCTTTTTATAGACAAATATATTATGTAATTTTTCATGACATTACCAATATTTTCGATTTGGTAAACCAGAAAAATAAAGAGGCTAATCCCTCATTAATATATTTGTCTATAAAAAGCCGGGAAAAATAAATATTCGTGCGGGCATAAAACACACACAAATGAGGTTTATCCATGGGTTTTTGACATTTGATGTAGTGAATATAATTCGCTATGTCAGTACGTTCTGGCTAGATACTTAATGTGAATGGCGAGAGTTGTAGTTTGTTCGTAGATACCTGATGAGTAGACCAACTTTTCAGTACGAAAACATACTACCAACATAGGAACTCAAGGAGGGTTCTCATTTTTGAAGAGTAATACATTTGAATAACTCTTGGCCCTTGGGATAAAGGACGGGGAGGGGGAATGATATTTTTACTATTTTTCAGTAGGTATGTTATGAGGAATTGGCCTCTTTATTTTTCTGATTTACCAAATCCAAAATATTGCGAATGTCATGAACAATTAATATATTTGCCTATAAAAAGCCGAAAAAATCAATTAAAATTTTTTAAATCCTGTCAAAAATGATCAATAATTGTGTTGGTCCAAAATCTCTTTCCACGACGTTTTGAAATTTCCTTAGTCCGAAAAAGTAAAAAAAAAAAATGTCCATCGATCTGTCTGGATGTCTGCATTTCTGCCTGTACCGATGGTATCACGAGAACGGCTTGATGATTTGAACTCCTTCCCCCCCCCCCTCCCCCCATCTATTTTTATGGTCTATATGTACATCAAGAGGATATGGCACCTGCTATACGATTTGACCCAAAACCACGTGGTGATATTACTCAATTGATTCATTTTTTTATATACATATGTTATTTTGAGAATTGAATTGGGCCTTGACCGGAAGTTGAGTTGGGGTTGAGTTGGATTTGAATTAGAGTTGTATAAAGGCTTAGTGAGCAATTAAGCTGCAGATATAATTACTTAAGACACAAATGAACGGTTCAAATAGAGTTAGCTTGAGCTGAATTTATGTGAATATATTTTTCTACACAAGATATATATCTTGAGATATATTTTCAACGGAAAGTACAAGGTAGTGATTTGATTTAAACATAAAAATTGTAATTAGAAATTAGATTTTATTGTGCAAAAATAAAATTATATAGGTACACAGAATTAAACAAAAAATAAAAACAATTTTACAAATTTAAAGATAAAAAATGTAAAGGGCTGAAACCTAATAGGGTGATCAGAAAGTCGGTCTTGATTAATTCAACTCACAAATCAATCACGGAATGAACCTCTTAAGTCAATCTTCAGCTTAACCTCCAACTCTTTTTACAACTCAATCACAACACAATCACCAGATTAACGACCAACCAAACCATCAATTAAATCACCAAATCAACCCTTAATCAGCTTGGAAATCAATCGTTAATCTAACTCCAAATCAATAGTTAAATAATTCCCTAACCGAACAGCTCGCACCCCAATGCAAGCTAACTAAATCCTAATTCTACGTCAACTAAACTTAGCTCGACACAAATCTCAACCTTGCGCTCAACTCTACACTTATTTTCCAACCGAATCTCAAAATAACCTCGGTTCGAAAGCTACATGCCAGTATAAACTTAATTCAATCTAACCTCCCAATAAACAATAACCAAAATTCTCTTTCAAATCCAATCCCATTACCATCGCACATGCAAAACTCCATAAAACTCCGTTAAAAAATGGACAAGTTCTAGCCTAACTGACCATATTCCAGATCTTGATTTAAAATTCATTTTAGAATCAAATTTCGAACGCACATGTCAAATTTCATAATAATCGGTTGAGAAATATATCAGTTCCCTCATATTGACCATATTCCAGAACTTCTTCCAAATCATTTTAAAATCCCATATCCAATGTACGCCGAATTTCATCATTATTGGTTGATAAATATGCAACATTCCTCATACTTTTCCATATTCCAGAACATCATCCAAAAATCATTTTAGAATCCCATTTCCAATGTGCAAGCCGAATTTCATCATAATTGATTTTAGGCAAGTTCCATAGAATGGAAGTGTAGAATCCCATTTCCAACGCATATGTCAAATTTCACAATAATCGGTTGGGAAATAAGCAAATTCCATCATACTTGGCCATATTCCAGAACTTTATCCTAAAATCATTTTAGAATCCCATTTCCAACGCACCTGTCGAATTTCGTAATAATCGGTGTATGAATATGCAAGTTCCATCATACTTGGCCAAATTCCACAATTTCATCTTAAACTCATTTTAGAATCCCATTTTTATCGCGGAAGTCAAATTTCACCTAAAATCAGTTAAAAAATAGATAACTTCTATCCTAATTGGTCATTCATTTAATTTGCTAAAGGTTTATTTTGAAATGTAAATGGTTCAATTTGAGGTTTGAGATATTAACAGTGACCTTTCTTAAGCCTTAAACAATATTTGTGTAAGGTTTGGTTCAAATCGGTCAAGTCGTGTGGATTTGTTTAAATATCGTACACTTATGCTGTACATACATACAAACACTCACTTTATTTTATAGATTGCTCAACTGCTCACTAAACACTGGTCCAACACCATCTCAACCCCAATTCAACCCGCAAACGGGTCCCAACTTAACCCTCAACCCAACCGCAAACTCTCTTTCAACTCAATCCTCCAACCAGCATATATAAAAAATTGGTTAACTGCTCACTACTTCTTAACCTAACCCCAACTCAACTCCAACTCAACTTGAATTCAACCCGCAAATTGACCCCTAACTGAACCTTCAACTTAACCCCACACTCAATACCCAACAGCATATATAAAAAATTGGTAAATATTTCTATAACCAGGTATTTAGGGTCAATTCGTATGGCAGGTAGCCGACCCTCTTGACGCACAGGTTCCAATAGCTTTTCAAATCTCGCCCGTGACCAAAGAAACAAATTGGCAAAAAAAAAACTTCTAAATCGGACAAGCCATTCTCGAGATACCATGGGTACAGACCTACAGACATCCAGACAGACGGACGGACATTTTTTTTTTCTTTCTTAAACTCAGGGACTTTCAAAACGTCGAGAAAAGTGGATTTGGACCAACCAAATTTTTGATCATTTTTGACAGGATTTCAATACTTTGGTCTTCTTGGACCGAAGTAACACACTGTGTTGACTTAGGGTTTGAGTTGAACTTTTAATTTAAAGATTGATTTAGGGTTGAATTATGGTTGAGTTTAGGATTTGGGTTGAGGGCCGAGTTGAGGTTGCGTTAGGTTGCATAGGGCTTTAGTGAATATTTCGGTTGGGGATTAGTATGAGATTGAGTTGATTTTAATTGAGGTTTCGAATCGGTTTGATGTCGGGATAGAGTTGGTCGTTGAGTATGGAGTTGAGTAGAGGGTTGAGGTTTAATTCGTGCTAAGTTGAGTTGAGTTCAGTAGGGTTTGAATTAATTTACGTTGGGGTTGACTGAGGAATTCAGTTGGTGAATTATTTGAAGGCTAATTCGTCGATTGAGGCGTCCAATTTTGATTTAGTTTACGGGTTCATTTGAAATTGAATTGGTGATTGGGTGTAGGGCTCGATTGGCGGTTGAATTAGTTATTGCGTTGGTAAGTGCGTGCGATTGAGTTGAAAGTTGAGCTGTGAGTTGAGTTGGGGTTTACCTGAAGATTTCGTTAGAGGTTCAGTTAGGACTTAACTTGGGAGTTGAGTTAATGTGCAAGAACGAAGTTCAGATTACTTTGCAAGGTGTCAGCCCTTTATAATTTGTGTGTTGAGTTTTGGGTTGGTTTGAGTTAAAATAGAGTTAGAGTTGAGTTGGGGACATCCTTAGTAAAATCGTGGTCAAAGATAATGCAGTTTTATTGGTCAAAAAAAGGTTGGTTTTGAAAAATTAGTACCGATTTCAATATGAAGATGCCACCTTTAAGAATATTGAACTGACACTATTCACTGAAGTATCGAATGCAGAAGGAATCTCCTCATTCTTAATAAAATCTAGGCTAGTCAAAAGCTGATTCCCAGGATTCTTTCGTGAGTAATTCATCCGGTTCAAAATTTAAATCAGGCCCTCTCATTGGGCCACAATTTGCAAGAAAATAAACAATTTTATGAAGCTGGGTGCACAACAAAAGATTTTTAATCAAAATTGACCTCCATTGAGGATGAACTAATTCAACTCATGCATTTATTTAAAATTTGATATTTACCCAAATAACATTGAGACTTAGCATATTTGTTGTTTACTCGTGTACTAATATCACAAACAAAAAGATTTTATATAATAAAACACAATATTTTGGTTTTGTCACTTTCTTTAACGTAATATTTATTGTATTTGAAAATGAAATTACGATCGTTTTGGATGTTACAACCGCACCATCGTACAAAGTTGCTAAATAAATTAATTATTTTCTCGGCATAAATACATAATTACAAAACGATCATTCAATTAGAAATAACATTGAACTCATCAACAAAATAGAATCAATAGATACACCACCTATAACGAATCTGACATCATTCGACATAACCAACATGTATACAAACATACCAACTCAAGAGACAACTCAAATAACCAAGGAAAAGCTGTTACTGTTAATCAACACAGTAACATAACAAAACTATTTTCAACACAATAACAAATTCTATTCACAGACTAATGGACTTCCAATGGGGAATCCTCTATAAGGAACCTTAGCTAACGTATACATAAATCACTTTAAAAATTAGCATAAATTAACAGAATCGAAGAACCAAAACCAAATAGTTAGGTACTGGCACAGATACGTGGACAGCTCAGCAACCTTCACAAAAACATAAACAACAAACATTCGAACATGAAATTTTCTCTAGAATCAGAGACGAACAAAGCCATAAATTGTTTAGACTTGACAATAACATATGTTAACAACAAGCATACGTTCAAAATATACAGAAAAGACACACATCTAACCACCCATACCAACATAAGATGACAACGTTCAACTTTCTAGTACTATACGGAAGAACTGAAAAACATTAAACACATAGCAATAAAAAACGGTTAGAACACGGACTCAATTGACAAAATGACCAATAGGTACATATAAGAATATAACGAAGGTTTTTAAAAACATGGATAGACGATGGGATTTAAAATAAACAACAAATTAGGGAATCGACTGAAACAACGTAACATAAATACACCAATAGACACCGGAATCTATAAGAATACATGTAATGATTGCCCTAAATTATACATCGGACAAACTAGCAGGAGTTTTGAAGTTAGGTTTACAGAACATACCATATAAAAGAAATCGGAAAACCAAAAATCGACTCGAAATATGCACATCGAAAAATTACGTGCCTATGTGAATTCATATCAAGTCAACTTAATCTAACCTCCCACTGCCACATAAATCTCTAACACCCCCAACCTCACTCAACCCCAACCTCAATTTACAACTCAACCTCCAACTCAGTCTTCATCTCAACATCGAACTAAATCAACCACCCAATAATTATTTAAATAAACCCATCACTTAACAAAACTGAAGATGAATAAATCCCTTTCAGCTTTAACTCAACCCAAGCTCAAACCAAATTTCAACCCTCTACTCAATCCCAAAATTAGTTGTCATCTCAGTCTCAAAATCAACTCTAGTCGAAATAACATGCGCGGATAAGGCCTCAAACTTAAATCAGCCCAACCTAACCTCCAAATTAAAGCCTCAACTACATCCAAAATAAATCCCCCTATCCAACCTCACGCTTACCTCGATAGAACCCTCAACTACACCACTAAAACAACCCACAGCTCAGCCCTAAACGTGAAATTCAATTCCCAAATCGGCACTGCTCAAAACTGCATGCATACTTAAACTCAATTTAATGTAACCTTCAAATCGAGCCTCGACTTAACCCCCAAATAATTCCTTAGACTAGCTTAATCCGCAAGTCTGCATGATCCGAAAAACCACTTAAACTTAATTCAGAACACATAAGCTGACTTCAAATCCTAATCTGCACCTTATAACCCTAAACTCAACGCCTAACTCAATCCCCAAGTCAAAGCGATCCGAAAAATTACTTACGTACATAAACCGAATTCAAATCAATTCAACATACCAAGAAAGTGAATCCCTTACTAAACCCTAAATTCAAGTTAACTCAATCCCAACTCAACTTCAACTCAACCCCAACTCAAACAAAATTTCAACCCTCTATTCAACTCCAAACTCTACGGGAAACCCAATTCCGAAATTAACTCGATTTGGAAAACGACATATGGGTGTATGAACTCAACTCAATTCAACTCAATCTAACTTCACACTTAACCCTTACTTAATCCCAATTCAATTTCAACTAAACTAATATCCAATTACAACTCGAGTTCAACAAACCCCTCAACTCAAATCCAACTGAACCACAATTCAACTTTAAAATCAACCCCTAACCAAACTCCAATTCAACTTTCAACTCAATCCTAAACCCCTCGTTCAACTACATCAGTACATCAACTCAACTTAGTATAACCTCCAACTCAACCCACTCAACGCTCAACTCAATCCTTAAATCGACATGGCTCCAAAAACTAGATACCCCAAATATAAAGATGCCCAAGTAAATGGCTGAATTAAGCTCAACCTAAAACCTAGCTCATCCCTCAAATCAATATAGCCCGAAAACATATGGTTTATACCTACTACACCCCAGTTAATATCCAACTCAACCCTGAAATCACACTAAATAAATCCCCTACTGAAACTCTCACTCAACCGCCACTCTACCCAGTTTCAACTCTGCATGAAAGCTTCATTTGTACTTAACTCAATCCTAACTCAACCACCAAATTATTCCCCAACTCAACCCCAACTTAATCTGCAAATCACCCTGATCTGAAAAACTACATTCGTATATGAACTGAACTCAACTCAATTCAACTTAAGTTAACTCTAACTCAACTCTCACCTCCTAAATGGGGTGAAACATAATTCAACTAATATCAACACAAACTCACAGGTATTACATAGAATACGAAAAGGATTACTAATGAACAGATTAGAAGAAGTGGAAATATACAAGGAAAGGTATAACCCATTTTTAGAAAACGAAAAAATCGGTCGCAACAAAATTTACGACCTCATTTTAAATCCGTAATTAATACCCGTTTGAATATACACACCCACATATACCAGATGGTCAACAAATTCTTATCTGTTTTTTATCATAAACACGCACCAGATGGTATATAAAGAAAAGAAGGGCGGTACCACCCCTTTAGGGGAAAAAAAATAAAATAAGGGGGACAGAAGATTCAGAAGGATAGTAAGCACAAAATATGGTATAAACGCAGCTTTTAACCTAATTGCAGAGTTGCAGAGCTTCAATTTTGGTTAGGGTTCACTTAGTTAGTGTGAAAAATATTGTAAAAAATTACGGAGTTCACTTAGTGAACGGACCGTTATTCTCTAACTCCACACATTTCAAATCAATAAAATTTGTACGTTTTTGAAATCACGCAGCGCTGTTCTCCGAGATGTCTAGCTCAAAAGTGTCATGACCGGATGTTTGTCCAACCTTACTTGTTATATGGAAAAAAAATTCATTAAGAATTTTGAGGTAGATATATCTGAGTAAGGCGCTAAGTGATTTTCAAAACGTACAAATTTTATTCATTTGAAATGTGTGTAATTGTTAGAAAATAACGGTCCGTTCACTAAAAGAACCCCGCGATTTCTTAATAATTTTTTGTAGTGCAAAGTATGTGTTTCATTAATTCGAGATGATTTACAATTTCTCTTGATTTTCGGGCTTACATCTAATTTAGCAAGGAAACAAACCACTAAATAAAAAAAAACTTTTCAGGATGAATTTTCGTGCTATCTTCACAGACATACAATGATAATAACTCTTATTACAAAATGGTTAGGATTGAACCCAATTACCCAATGTACCAACTATGTATATACGTAAAAATTTACATTGACACTAGCGGACAAACTCAATATCACGAGACTTTTTGGCATATATTAAATTACAAATATCACGCCAAATCTCACTCCAAAAATATTTAATTAAATATAATTAATATCAAGATATATAATTTTCTTAAATTAAAATTAATAAAGAAAACAAAAAATTAATTTGTGATATTTTTTATAGTTCAAAAGAAAGCAAAAATAAAATTTAATTAAAGTTATCAATATAAAATATAGAAAGATAAACTTAAAACCGAAAAATATTTTTTTTAGTTTATCTGATTTCTCCACAACAATATTTTTTTGAAACCAGAATAATTTTCCCGGCCATTAAAAATTAAATTTCATTACGAGAGGAAAATATAATAATAATAATAATAATGATAATAGTAATGTAATACCACAAAATTCAATTAGGATAATTTCCTTATTTCCTACGTTTATTTTTTATTTTTTAAATAATGAAAATTATTTAATTTTCATATTTTTCTGAACCCAATTTTATTTTCCTCCCTAAGTATATATAGTACGTAAGGATATTAACACGAAATAAAATTATGTTAATATTAAGCAAAAATTTATAAAAAATAAAAAAAAATAAAAATAACTAGACAAGTTATTCTTTTATTTTGAAATGGAGGTTGAAAGTTAATGGAAAATAATATTTATCTAAGAAATTATATTTAAATGTTAAATAACAAAAATATTATATAAAATATATAATAAAAACCCTTTTTTCAATAAAATGAAAAACAAAAATATATTTTTATTTTTTAATTGCCTAAAAATTTGTATTTTAAATTGAAAAATTGGGGAAACAAATAAAAATTTGTGAACTCGATAAAAATTTAATATTTATATATTTATAAATAAAATATTCGTAAATTATTTTATATAGGCTAATTTGAGACAATCTTATACTATAAAAATTATTTTAAAAACCAAAAAAAAAAAAAATATTATTATAAAAAATTAACGTTTGATGACAAATAATGAGAGTAAAGATATCTATTTCTAAATTTATAAAAAAAAATTATTTAAATTAAAAAAATGTTTTCAATTTGCAATAGTTACGTGGCTATTTCATTGTGATCAGTCGGCACTAAAAAAACAACTGGGGAAAACAGTTGTCATTTATTATTTTGTGAAGATTTTTTAATGTAAAGTAAATTTAATTTTAGATCCATCCAAAAAGGGCAAAAAAAAAACACACTTCTCACATTTCCACCCGAATTTATGTTAGGATTGTCGATTTTGATTGGAATTCTGATTTAATAGACGCACACAAAATAATAGACGATCCACTTAGTAATGTTAGATACCCTATCTGTATTCACAAGCTTCGAGATCTGTCACTTAACCAAAAATATTACTACGTTTCCATGACCGAGTTAACCTGAATTAAGAGTTTCGTTGAGAGTGCGAGTTTACGTAGATCTCCAACACTTTTGTACTAGAAGCTGGACAACATAAAAAAGTTAAAGCTTTTGAATTCTCAAGAATTTTTACTTAATGGAAATGGATGGGAAAAGTTGCCTGTTCTAGTTATATGTCGAGATTGAACTTATTCGAGGGTATTTGACACTGAGTGTAATGTAGCAGATATTATTAAACATTTTAAAAGGAATTAAGTATAGCATTCAGCTTCATGATCTTACAGAGATGAGATTCTAATTTCCGATTTTTGGATTTATCTAGATGTCGTGATTTAAATACCGATGAGTGGCTGGCTTATGACATCATCATCGCAATTTTATTATACTGGATATTTCTCAGATTAATCGATATTCCTAATGGTTTCTCGTTTTCTTCAATATTATAGAGTCTAAATTTATTCGAGTTTTCTGGGAAAATTCGACACTTTTTGTTAACGTCAAAAGTATTCTAAAATTGTAAGATTATTCGACCGTTTCGAAATTATTCACTCATGTTTCTCGATATTCCTCGTAATTTGTAACAGTTTGATTGCAGCGTTTTAATTAAAAAGAATCATGGCGACATTTGCTTTTGAGCTTTTCGTAATTTGCGTTATATAAAGATAACATTTTTTTGAAGTTATTTCAAATTTTCTCATATCATCGAAATAATTTTGTATTAATCAAACATTGCAAATTTTAGCAAAAGTGGGTCCTTGGTATCGAGATTACTACTGCTAAACATTTACATAAGGTTGGATACAGAAAGATGCTCAATGTTTGCGTGTCGTCGTTCGTTGATTGACCGAATTTCCGTCAGTAGATTGCTACTGAAATGCAACGAAATTCACCAGAAATTAGTAACAAAACTTGGTAAATTACGAGAATTTCTTTCTAAAAAGATCATGGTCAAAGAAAGCTGAACCACCACAAACGACTTCAAAGAAAGGATTGACTTCTCGTAAGGTTATGGTGGGTTTAAAAGGAAATCGTGCATTATTAGATTCCAGAACCTGGACAAACGATTGATTCTAACCTCCCCTATTAGAAATTAACCAGATTGATCAATAGAAAGGTCGTTGTCTTCCACCATGATAACGCCAGACCACACAAATTTTTGATGACCCGGCAAAAATTGAATGATCTTGGCTGGGAAGTTTACATACATCCACCGTATTGCCCAGACTTTGCACTCTCTGACAACCATTTATTTGGATCTCTGCAAAACTCCCTTGGTGGCTTAAAGTTGGCTTCAAAAAAGGACTGTGAAAATCACTTAGCCAAGTTTTTCGCCGATAAACCCTAGATGTTCTACACCAACGGAATTATGAAACTTTCCGAAAAATGGCAAAAGGTCATAGATAATAATGGCAACAAATCTCTCGATACTTATCCCCAATTTATTTTTTAAAAACTTCAATAAAATCCGAAGAAGCAGCTTAAAGGAGCCAATTTTTTTTTCTTATTTGGAAGATAATATTTTCACCTACAATCGCTGATAAGTTTTACAATCGAGCATGACAGAACAACACAACTTGACATTTATAAAAATCGATTATAATTACTGCTTTTTTGATTGACTTTCAAGATTAGTACATTACAATTTATTTTCGCGTTTTACTAAGAAGTTGATTCCATTTTGAACGACAAGAATTGGTTATGCTTTCGATTTTCTGTATTACTTTTAACTAGCACATTGTTTACCATTTCCGTAACAATGTTGATACTACTCGAACAAAATTAGCTAAGTTATTTTTATGGGTGATTCCTGAACGTTAGACATGTGCTTTAGCCAATCCAATGGAAAACAGAACCCATCTAGAAACATTTTTTTTTTTTGGACTTTTATCCAGCTTGTTTCGATTTGGTTGCACTGTGCGATGGATTGAAATCAAAATTAATACTTACAATATTTCAAAATTTGGAACAAGCGATACAACAGGGATTTTACAAAATCAATAATATTTTGAAGGGATGCCGTGCCAATTCAGCGATGTAAAAGTCAGCTTCAAATTAAACATTTTCTACCTGTAGTTTAACTCTACGGTGTGGAAATATCATTTAACGTATATCCGCATGATTAATGTAACGCGTAATTAATGAAATACCAACTATAAATCCCAAAATATTTTTCCTAAAAATCTCGCATTAGTTTCTCTTTTTATTTAGCATGCGAACAATAAGGATTTTTGCCAAAAATCCTCCGATTCACAATCAAATAGCCTAAAATCTATTAAGTTTTATGTCTTTTTCGACTAAAAAAAAATCTCAATGTGATAGGCGCTCTATTTAATATAAAAAAAATAATTAATTTTAAGTAAATTTTAATTAATTCAAGTACCTTCTGTATATTTACTTATGTTACGAAAATAAAATAAGTTATTTTCAACATTTAATTTAATTTAAATCATGTAAATGCGCTTATCGTATGACAATACTATATAATTAATGTAAAAATAATTTAAATTTTATTGTATTATTTAAATAGAGTCTTAATTAATTCAAACAAATTATCTACACAATATACATATTTAAAAATAGAAACATATCTTAATATAAAAACGGTTCTCATTTTTCTAGTTAGTTGAAATTTATTCTAAATCTTCTTATCTTAAAAATAAATAACGAAATAAAGTTGTTATTAAAACTTTACTCTCCCTTTACTCTCCCTAAATAAGTATTATAAAAAAAAATTGAAAACATTTTTTCTAAAGTAAAGAAAAAATTTATGTTGAACTGAAATTGATAAAAATAATTAATTAATTATAAAAAAAAACAAACAAAAAAAAATAATAATAATAATAAATATATATTTTATAAATGGTGGTAGAGTTTTAATAAATAAATATACACAATAAAATAAATAAATAATATTATTTTTATTATTGTACTTATTATAGTTTCTCTTCAACTTCGAAACTACTAAAATTTGTTTTATTTATAAAAAAAAAAAAAAATTGGTATATGAAAAAAAAGACATTCACATAATGAAAAATAAATTGTTTTAATTATTTATTGAAAAAAAAAAATTAAATAAATTTACTGTAATTAACACCATCATAATAACTTAATAAATAAATAATTAAATTTATATGTAACCAAAAATAAAAAAAATAAAAATACAAAACAAACCAAAGTTATGATATTTTATGTATGTTTAAAATTGGAATAATAAAAAAAAAAAAAAACCAAATGAAACATTTCAGTACATTTAATAAAAATAAAAAATATTTAAATAAAATGTGATAAAAAATTTGTTGTTTCTATTAAGTTTGTGAGCTTAAAGTAGGCTAGTTGGATATTAATCAACCAATTATGTATAAGGCCGATATTACACTATAATTTTTCTACATCGAAGAAATATTTCAATATTTTTTTTTTTTTCAGTTGCAATTTTGCTACCACCGAGTAAACATTTAAATAATTTACTTATTAACTTGTCTGAAAAGTTGAATCAGCTTTTTTTTTTTTTAAATATTGTGATGTGAAAAATAACTGAAATCGTGATGTTCTCACCTCCGCCTCAAATAAAAAAGGCTGGGCCAAATCAGTAGTCAGCGATGTCCACAAGCGATTTGCCACTGAACGTCACGATGTCAATAATTTTTAATAAAAATATAAGAGTGCAGCATAGTACAAAGCGACAACAAATTTTAAATGCTCAAAAAATTACCTTACCAGGCAATTTAAACCAAAGTGAAATTATTAATTTAAATAACATTGGTGTGTTGAACCATAACGAAACTAAAAGTGCATCGTCGCCAAATATTACCAATGACTGAGATGACAATAAAATAAACAGTGATATAGGTCAGTGTTTAGTGCAAATGGGTATAGATCGGTATATTACTGTCCGATCAAAACGAAGGAGAAGCCCTAGATCAGCGGCCAGTGCAAGCGCGAATAAATTCTCTAAGCTAGCTAGCGTTGAATTAATGCATGGTAATAGGTAGTGATGCAAAATATTCATCAATGTTTCGATATATTATGTAATCGATGGTCGATGTTACGGTATTTTTACATCGATTTATGATATTTTGATACATCGGTGATAAATCGATGTTTTTTAAACATCGAATTTAAACATCGATGTTGTGTATTTTATGCCGGATTGTTATTCTTTCTTTAGATTTAAAACGCTTCAATTAAATTTCTTTATTTTTCTTTAATCACCAACGTACACTTCTATATCTTTTCTTACACTGTCTTTTTCTTAATCCTAACTTTAGTTTTACAATTCATCCTCATGACATCTATATTTGAATATTTAAATTAACTCCATACATTACATCCGCCACTCCTAAGAATATACATACACAAAAAAAAAAAATAAACAAAAAACCAATACCAGCTTTAAATTTAAATCTTCTAAAATAATATTATAAAAAAATGCTGGTTTTCTTCATTAACAATAAAATCCCTTTACATTAATTTTATATCTATAATAATTCATTCAGTTATGCAAATTACATCTATTATTATTATTATACAGACTAAAACAACACATAGTGCTCCAACTTTTTAGGTTTGCAAATCTGCGATCTATCGCGTAATCCCTGATTTTCTCCCCAACTCTGATTCTGTTCCCTATTACTGATCACCGAATTTTCCACATTATTCCCCTCTACAAACTCTTCCAATTCAACATCATGATTAACCATAGTTGACTCATTATTTACAAGATGTCTATTACCTGAAACGCTAACATTGATAGCTTCAGTTCCATTAAACCCATGGTAGAACATCACAATACTAAATTCTCGATTCTCCTCATTTTTAAATGGTTTCCTTTTCTAAATTTCCTCAACATCGTCTAAATCTTGTGCCTCGATTACTTGCCTTCCATCTCGTATTTCCACTTTATTATTAAGACTTAACATATTATTTCTAACCCATCCTATAATCTGATTCACATGTCTATGTATTATCTGACCATTCATCAATCTACACACAGACACTCTTGGTCCCAACTTTTTCTTTATTATTGCTTTAATCCATTTTTTATTTGACCTGTAGTTTCGGATTAACACTTCATCCTTCTCATTGAACTTCCGACCCCCTTCAATCAAATCACTGTCCCAAACCTTTTCCTTTCGGTAGCGATTTTGGTCGCAATTTGAGGATTGAGTTGAGAATTACCGGAAGGCAATAGTATTGATAAATTGTATTGGTGTCAAAAGAATAGAGAAAACAGAGAATAAACATTTGAAAAATAAAAAAAACAATTCAGTGTTATCTCATGCGTACGAAAGGAATGTTGTACATATTTTTATTTCCAGTAATTTTCTGTAAAATTTAAAACTAATAAAATGGTAAATTAAATAATCATTTAAAGGTAAACAAAAATTAGCTAAAAAAGGAAAATAAGTCAGAAAAATATTTATAAACTATAATTTTATTAATAATTTAATAAAATATTGCTCATCCCAAAACCACTAATTTACTTATATTTTTCACATTATCGCTCTTATTCGATGTTAAACAAAAAACAAAAAAAATGATGGGCGTTTTTTTTAGTTTTTTGTTTAACATGATGCAAATAAGAGATATAAAATGATACGAAAAAGAGGGATATAAAATATAATGTGGAAAATATAAGAAGTAAATTAGTTATTTTGACTTAAGGCTGAGGCACATAGGTTTCGTTACGTTTCGTTCCGTTTCGTTTCGTTTCGTTTTCTAGCCGGCACCCTGGCACAACAGTTTCGTTTCGTTTCGTTTTTTTTTCTATTATCTGACGGAAATTTGATTTATTTGATGAAAATCCATTTTATATTATTTATATTATAACTCAAGCACGAAAATTTATTTAAGTATTTTCTTTTATTTAATCACAATAAAAATAATCACAAAAAACTTTTTACCTAAGACGTCAAAACGAATATATTGGGGTTATGGTTTAAGTTTTTATTGAAATTTGATCAACTCTTTCGGTTCGTTTCGTCCCTGAACTTATCATTTTTGACAATGTTTTCGGTTTTCCATATGTTTTGACATATCCAACTTATAAGACGGAACGAAACGAACCCGAAACGAAACCTATGTGCCTCAGCCTTTAGTGTTAATTCAAATGCAGGAGAGGAAGGATGTACGTCGTTTGTCGTTTCATCATTTAAAATTATTAATAAAATTATAGTTTATAAATATTTTTCTGACTTATTTTCCATTTTTAGCTAATTTTTGTTTACCTTTAAATGATTATTTAATTTACCATTTTATTAGTTTTAAATTTTACAGAAAATTACTGGAAATAAAAATATGTACAACATTCCTTTCGTACGCATGAGATAACACTGAACTGTTTTTTTTTATTTTTCAAATGTTTATTCTTACATAACTCAAAAAAAAAAAAAAAAAAAAAGTTAAAAATATTATGAATGTGGCCGACGAAGAATGTATGAATTAAAAACCATTTATTTATGCTACTCTTTGTTTTTTATATTGAAGATCACGAGCAATTTTTTTGATTGCGTACATTGTTTTGGATTGTTGTTAACGAAGTAAAATGAATGTCTCGGTTACAACAACAGTAGATAGAAAAACATGAATTCCTCATGTTAAAAGCGAGGGAAAAGTAACTCAAGGCGAGCGGAAGCAACAAAAAGTTGAACCGATTTCACCCGCTTAGCTTATTTTTGATACTTACCATCATGAGAAAACACACTAATACAATAAAAATATTTGACGGCACACAATAGAAAAATGTATATTATACGCCGTGTATATATACAAAATTCTCAATCCTCAATCCTCGTTTTGCGACCAAAATCGACGTACAGGGCTAGGCAACAGCAAATCCAACTTTATTTTAGGCTTAAAATTCAGAACTAATGACGTTGGAGCAACCTTTGTTGTACAATGAGCTACATTTCTATAATCAGAAAGAAAATTGCACAACATGTGGTCTACATTTCCTGGACTTTTGTCAAACCCCACAGTATACAAGGCCTTGGCCGTTTTTACGGCATTCTCAGCTGCCCCATTTGTGGCAGGGAAAAATGTCGGTGTCAACGAATGCTTTATGCCATTTTTATACACAAATTTCTTAAAAGCAACTCATACAAACTGTGACCCGTTGTCACTTACAATTTGTTCCGGTAAACCAAATCGTGAAAATACATTCGACAAACAACGAATTGTGATTTTCGTGGTTGGACTGGAAGTGTAAAATAACATAACTATAAAATACCTATTACACATAGGTCCTGCAAAATCAATATGGATTCTCTTCCATGGACCATCTGGACGCGACCATGGAATAACTGGCGCTTTTGGAGGATTGGACAATACACTTATGCAATTCTCGCATTTTCTAATTAATGCGTCCACCTCCTTATCCATTTTTGGCCACCATACATATGACCGCAATATTGATTTTGTCTTAACCATACCTAAATGAGTTTGATGCACTTGATGCAATAACTGCTGTCTGAGAGTACTTGGAACTATCACCCGATGTCCAAACATTAACACTTCCTCTTCCATGACTAACTCATCTTTCTTTACTAAATACGATCCAAATTTATTCTTATCCATATCATCAAAACAATTGCTCTTCACCGCCTTTATCACTTCCATTAGCTCACCATTCTTCTCAGTTTCCTGCCTTATCATATCCCAACTTAGAGGTAAACTATCATTTGCACATACATACTTGAAATAGTTAACCTCTTTAGTACTTGGCGGCTTAACCTCAGATGGAAACCGACAAAGAGCGTCAGCACAGTTCTGTCCTGCCTTCCTATCTAATACTTGAAAAACTTCTTGGTCGCAAACACAATTGCCAGTGCCTCTTTTTCAATGACTCCGTAATTCATCTCACTATCAGACAATGTTCTCGACGCAAACTCAATTGGTTTTTGAACATTATTTTCGTATCTATGGGACAGTACTGCTCCTATACCAACTTTGGATGCATCACAACTAAGTACTAATTCCTGCTTTGGACTATACTAGACCAACACTCTATCCCACATAATCTCATCCTTAACCTCCCTAAAGGCTTTATCACATTTCTCATTCCATTTAAAACCTTCCTGTTTCAATAAATCATAAATTGGATAGATTTTTGTGAACAATAGAAGTCTCTAACTGTATATTTACTACTTGCCCTGTGTATACCTTTACTCGAAATTATATATCCTATATACCCGATTACACTCTTCCCAAATTCATATTTCGACGCATTAACTCGAAGATCTGAATCTAATAACTTCTTTAGAACACTATTTAAACTTATATTAACTAGCTTAAACGCATGGAAAGAAAGCTATCAGCACTTGAAGATTTAAAAACCATTGTTACATCGTTAAAATTTGAATATGAGGAAATCAAGTCGAAAGTTTGTGTTTTGGAGGAAAAATTGCTTGTGCATGACAACAAATTACGTCATTTGGAAGCTGAAATCGATAAACCAAATCAACAGCAAAATGTATCCAACATTATTATCAGTGGCTTACCATCTAACCATGAAGACATTCGTAGTTTAATAACTTGTGTTATCAAAAAAATAGGGGTGAACATAAATGGTGATCAAATAGTCTCAGTTGAGAAGATCGATAAAAAAATTACTGTCAACGCTGCTACACATAGAAACCACTTCAAGCCATTGTTAAGAGATTTCTTTATTGTGAAACTAAACTCAACTGAACTTAAAAACAATATTTTAATGCAAATGCGAAAACACAAATCACTGTCTACTCAAGATTTGGATGTATTTCTACCAGTAAACCATCCAGTCCAGCGTATCTACATTATGCATCACTTAACAGCGTTCCAGTCAAATTTATACCGTGAGGCTAAAAATATAAAAACATTATATAAGTATAATTATTTATGGTGCAAAGCTGGACAAATATATTTACGGAAATCTGCAGGGTCTGATGTTCATCGAATTGCTTCGGTCAACGATATTTTTCGGATTAAAAACATTCACAAGAAAATTGAAGGCAATACATCTGATTGAACTATCTGGGAACCTGGAAATTTATAGATTGTTAAGTATTGTGATTTATTTACCTGTACTAGCTCAGTTTTTATTTTTTCTTGTGTTTTTATTTTATTTTATTTTATTTTATTTTATGTCGATTTCATCGCCACTATCAATTGTTTTATCTATTTACATTTCCTTAACAGATTTAATTAGTCAAATTTTTTTGTGTTTAATTTCTTTTACGTTGGCACTATTGAATATTAATACTATGAATGTAAAGCACGATGTAAGTTATTTTTGGTCGTTTTACTCGTTTTTTGTTTTTTCTAATATTTTAAATTTTTACGTAAACATATTTTTTCTTATCATTAAGCGAATTTTAAATTCAACGCGATATTTTATGATTATTGCTCTATATTATATTTTTGCTCAATTTATTTTTATCATTGTTTGTAAGTTATTTTTGATTTGCATTTTTTATGAGTAGTAAATATAGCATACTGCACCAAAATATTCGAAGTTTAAGAGCAAATTTTGATATGTTTAGTACGTTTGTAGCCAGTCTGAATACTCTACCTTGTTTGATTTTTGTTTCTGAAATTTGGATTTATTCGAACGAAACAACAGAATTCAATTTGCCTAATTACAGCTTTAAAGCTTGCTGTAACGACGGTTACCGCGCCGGTGGAGTTGGTGTCTTTATACATAAAAATCTAACAGTTATATCATGCTGTACTTGTAATTGGATTTCAGCTGATGTTCTTAGATTAGACATTCAACTAGGTAAAAATGTTTGGATTTTTCTGTGTCTTTACCGTTTTTGTAATAGTGATCTTAATGATTTTTGCAATGATTTAGATAATTTGCTGGGAACAATTAACAATAATAACATAGTGATCTTAGGTGATATTAATATTAATCTATTGAATAACGTAAGCTGTTTTAACTACCAAGCAATGCTTGCATCATATGGATTCCTCAGTGTATCTAACAATCCAACTAGGAATCTATCATGTTTAGACCATGTTTTTGTTAAATCCAGTAGTACATATACTTTTAGTATTGATAATTTACCAATACATTTTTCCGATCATAATTTAATTACTCTCAATATTTGGGTAGAATCGAATAGACCTGTGATATGTTATAGTGGAAAGAGTTCAAAAGTTAATTATGACAAACTTAGAGATCGTCTTCTAGTTGAAAACTGGGATCTTGTTTACCATGAAAAAAATTGTAATACAGCATTCGATATTTTCTTAAATAAATTAATTTCCTATATTGAACTTTCCAAAGAAACAATTACTTATCGCAGTAGCAAGAAGTTAAAGCCCTGGATGAATTATTATCTTTTGTGTAAAATTAATAAACTTAAAAAAATTTCTAAAAAATTAAGAAGGTATCCAAATAACACTCGGTTAGAAAATTATGTAAGAAAACTCTCTAAGCATGTAAATATGACTGTTAAACGGGTCAAAAGAATATATTACAAAGATAAATTTGGTTTAATAGGGAATAATCCTAAGCTTATGTGGAAGGAAATTGATGATATTTTGGGTAGAAATACGTCCCAAAACGAAAACCAAATAACACAAATTTATGAATATCAATCAAATGTTCTTCTTACTGATGATCAGAATATATGTAATGAATTTAATAAATTTTTTATAACTGTTTCATCCGATATGACTTCCAATATTTTTCCTAATAGTACTAACAGTGGAGAGCAAAAACAATTTATTTTTGGAAACCGTGATAGTTACTGTACTTCTTGTTATTTCGATGAAATTAATTCCTTGGAGATTATTTCTGAAATTCAGAAGTTAAAAAACAAACATTCTAAAGGATTTGATGGAGTAGATAATATCATTGTTAAAAATTGTGCCTGGTATTTGGTTGATGTATTAAAATTTTTATTTAATTTAAGTCTAAAGAGCGGAATTTTTCCAGACGCCTTAAAAATAGCTGTTGTTATTCCAGTTTTTAAAAAGGGTGATGCTCTGCAATTAAACAATTACCGACCGATATCACTATTGAGTACTTTTTCCAAATTATTTGAGAAATTAATTAAACGACGATTAGTCTCTTACCTTGGTAAATTAAAATTTTTTAGTGACCACCAATTTGGATTCATAGAAGGAAAATCTACGGAAGAAGCTCTTTTAAATTTTCTGAGCAATATTTTTTTAGCAATTAACAACTCTCAGAAATGCTCAGCAGTATTTTTGGACATTTCAAAAGCATTTGATACTGTTAACCATGACATACTCATAATGAAATTGTCAAGTATTGGTGTTAGAGGCAAAATATTAGATTGGTTTACAAGTTACCTTCGTAAGCGTAGTCAAATTGTAAAAATTAATAACGTTAATAGTCCTCCAGGTCTTCTAAAATGTGGTGTTCCTCAGGGCTCAGTTTTGGGACCCTTATTGTTTTTAATTTATTTCAATTCTATCTTTGAAATTAATCTTAGAGGGTGTGCTACAGCGTTTGCAGATGATTTGGCTTTGACATATGCGTCTAATGATTACGTTGATATTCAACGGTTTATCAATATTGATTTATGCACTCTAAGTAAATGGTTTTTTTATCACCGACTTGTTGCTAGTGAAAAATCTAGAATTATGCATTTTAGACAGCCCGACATAACAGTTGATCAAAACTTTTTCAAGTATCACGTATACCCGTGTGATAAGAATCCATGTTTTGGGCAATGTTTTGATTTGCCCTGCATTAATGAGTTTAAATACTTAGGTGTAACAATTGACTCGCAGCTAAATTGGACCTCCCACCTAACTAATATTAGGAAAATTGTTATTACTGCAGTGCATAAATTTTATAATCTTCGACCTTTGTGCCCTTCTTTTATTTTAAGAAGGTTATATCATGCTCTTGTTGAATCTATCTTAATGTATGGTATAACTAGTTGGGGTGGAATTTACTTTGCTAATATTGCAGATCTTTTTGTAGCGCAAAAAAGAATTATCAAATTAATTTATGCTTGTCCAAGGAATACACCCACTATTCCGCTTTTTCGCGAGTTAAACTTGTTGCCTCTAAGGTATTTGTATGTTTTTAAAGTATTGAAAATGTTTTTTGTTCGTAGCAATAGTTATCATAGTCGAATATACCACGTGTATAATATGAGAAATCCAAACAATTTTGTCGGTCTTCGTTGTAATAGTGAAAGGTTTAGAAGATTTTATTTATATATGGCGCCTTTTTGGTTCCATCTTTTACCTAAAAATGTGAAAATGCTTCCATCTGCGCAGAAGCATATATTTAACAGGGAAATTCGGACTTGGTTACTTGACATCGATGATATCGAGCAATATTTTTAGTATAAATGTTAAATTACATTATGTTCTAATGTGCCGTCGTGTAGTTAAATATATCTATTTTAATAACTGAGCTTGTATTTTGTTGAAGATTATTGTTAATTATGTAAACAAAGAATATTATATAAATTTTAATTAAAATTTGTTTTAAATTGCTCCACTACAGACATAATGTCTATAGGAGCTGTACTTTATTTCATATTTTATAATGTTGTTTCAACTAGATTTTAATTTTGTATTTATTTTATTGAAATAAAGATAGTAATAATAATAATAATAATAATAATAATAATAATAATTATGACTTTCCGTATCCTTCGCAAATATTAAAACATCATCTAAAAAGCAAATTACACCCTTTATATCTTTCAAAACCTTTTCGAGCTCTCGCTGGAAAATTCCAGACGCCGGTTTAACACCAAAGGGCAAGCGATTCATTCTAAAATTTCCAATATGCGTACTCAATGAAACCAAATTTTTTGACTCTTCCTCCAATTCCAGCTGATAATAAGCCCTATCCAAGTCTAATTTCGAAAAAACTCTTGCATCTCGTATAACCTCAATATTAGGTAACCTATAGTTTGTCTACTTCAAATATTTATTCAAAGTCACCTTGTAATCGGCACATAACCTTATATTCCCATCTTCTTTTAATATCGGAACCAAAGGTGTACTCCAATTTGTAGCTTCAATTCTTTATATTATCCCTGCCTTTTCTAATTTTGTTAATTCCTTTTCCACTTCTGGTAGAAACACAAATGGAACTTTTCTCGCCGGAACATATGTAATTAGGAGTAGCACCCTCTACCATAACTAAACGAACTTTCACGTTCTTCAATTTCCCTAATTCGCCATCGAATAATCCTTTATACCTATTAACAATTTGATTTATATGGTCAGATCCCTCTACATTATCTAATTGGTTAATTTCAATTTGATTTATATCGAACGACCGGAAAAATCACGACCTAAAATGGATTTCTGCACTCCCTCAATAACTAGAATTTTTAATTTTTTTTTTTTACAGCATTATACGTTACAGGCACATAACTACACCTACGTAGTTTTAGCATATTTCCACCATAATCTTTCACCATAGTAGAATCTTTTAACAACTTAACATGCAATAACTCATCACCATACACCTTTCCAGGAATCGCTGAAATCGAAGTTCCAGTATCTAACATAAACTTAATTGGTTTATTTTCAATTGTCAAATACAGCTCAATTGCAGAATTACATTCAGAACCGTTATAATAAATTTCGTTAAAATCCCTGGTATTACTTGAAAACAAATCATCTTTTGCAACACTGAATGAATTACCATTTACAATTTGAACTATACCCTATTAATAAACACTCTTTCAACACTAAGATCTACCACTAGTTCTTCATTCCAATTATCACATTTATTTTTTTATATTCACCTTCTCGCCCAATTCAGCTTCGTCACTCCACAATATGCAATTTGACTCCTCCTCTCCCACTTTGGTGCATACCTTCTGCATGTGGCCCCGTACATTACACCTTCTGCATATTACATTCTTAAACCGACAATAATTACTCAAATGGTTATTGTATCCGCAATGTACACATCTTACACCCTTTTGTTGTTGATCCACTGACTGTTGTGTTCCTATTCTTGGTGTAACTCTTCTATCATTGTCATTATTTTGTTTACCCGACATTTGTTCATCGCTCCTACCACCCACATATTTCTTTGTCGCCATAATTTCACTCGGCTTTTCGACCATCAATTTATTTTCTCCATCTTCTTTATAGATCCAACGCCTTTTTTATGCTGTCTATATTTCTCGTATCATCACACAGTTCGTCAAAAATTTTGTTATTATTTATTCCCGTGACAAATTTATATAAAATCGTATCCTCCATATGCTGACCAAATTTGCAATCCATAGCCATACCACGCAACTTCATTACAAAATCTTGGCACGATTCACCCTCTTCTTGAACACACTCGAAAAAACGTTTCCTCTGGATCCACACATTCCACCCAGTTTCTTAATCAATTCTTCGTATTTAACCTCACTCAGCTCAGATGGACAACATAGACTATATATAATTGATATGTGTCATTTCCGCAAAAGTTTAATAATGCCGTTTTTTTCTGGTTGTCATCTTATATTTTAAATACAGTAATAAACTGCTCGAATCGTCCTTTGTACACTTTCCAGCTATCTCGCTTATAATTAAACGGTGGCATGTGGCCCCATAGTGATTTGAGGCCCCACTCATTTTTTTTTTTTTTACTTTATTTACCAAAAATAATCTTATTATTCTTAAATTTGTGGGTTTTTCTTTTACCTCGTCGCCAATGTTGTGTATTTTATGCCAGATGGTAATTCTTTCTTTAGATTTAAAACGCTTCAATTAAATTTCTTTAATCACCAACGTACACTTCTATATCTTTCCTTAACTGTCTTTTTCTTAATCCTAAGTTTAGTTTTACAATTCATCCTCATGACATCTATATTTGAATATTTAAATTAACTCCATACATTACATCCGACCATTTTTTTTTATTACGCTATATACACATTATACAAGTATACTCGTACATAGTATATAATACAGATATACAATATGTAAACAGTTACATACGAATTATATCGAAAATAGACCATTTTACGAACAACAACGAAGTAAAAAAAATGTACATAAAAATAAAGAAATACATGCTGTTATTGTTCTAACCACTACCTGATACAACAAATAAAAGTGCCACTACTTCTGATCAAAATTGTTCTTCGACAGCCCAAAAGACGACGGTCCAAAGACAACGGTCGAATGAAGATCAAAAGACAACGGTCGAATGAAGATAGGTATTCTTTAGCATTTCTACATTTAATGAAGGCGGTTCCAGTTATTTCACAGCAACTAACGCCATATTATAATATGATACGTCAAAATTACCAACCTATATCGATTGTGGATAACCACGGTTTTAGAAATTTAATAAAAACATTATCGGACGGGCGTTACAAAATTCAATCAAGGCCGACAATTACTAATTCTAACGTAAGCTATTGTTTAACAACGGACATATGGACTGATACGATGCAAACCCAGTTTTTTAGGGGTAACAATGCATTTCGAACAAAACTCCCAGATAAAAGGCGTAAAGTTAGCAGTGTTCGAAATGAAAGATAAACAGACGTCAATAAATATAATTGATGAACTTAGTCAAATTTTTGAAGTTTGGTCCATAAATGATTGTTGAAGCAACAGTATGATGAAATTCACCTGAAAAGAAAAAAAGGGAAATCTATTAGCATCAACACATAAAATATCAATCATACTTTGTTGTACTATTTGTAATTTCCCATTTGAAATCGATTATTTCTATTGTATACAAACCCAATCAAAATCTGAAATCAATTAATTATATTAAAATTAAATTTATAAACTTGTCAATTTAGAATTATATACTTATCTTGATCACATTAATTTATTCGCATCAAATAAGGCACTTGAATTAATTAGATTTTAATTTAATTGAATTTGTAAAGCTCTTGCTTTTATTTGTTTACATTATATTTAATGACATTTTAATTATCTAAATTTATAATTTGCAAATGTTGTGTAGAATTTCGGCCATCTGCCTTTAAGCATAAAAAGTTAAAAACCAAAAATGTATTATACCATATATTATATCTAATGCTGTTGTGTAGAGTTTTGGCCATCTGCCATTGAGTATAAAACTAAATTTTTGGTATCATAAGAAAAGCGCTTAGTCATTAAGAATTAATTTTTTTTGTAAAAAATAAAATAATAAAAAACTCTCTTACTTACCAACCATCAAGGCGTAAACATCTAGTTGACAAAATAATAAAACCTTACATTTAAAATTTGGAATTTGGGATTAATTCATTACATAAAAATAAATTGAATTATTTAATAGAATTGGTTCTATTAAAGTTATTGCACCTTCTATTGTACCGGGTTTATTTATTGTTCGTGGTACCCGAAACCTTGGTACGAAAACATGATAATAATGTAACTGCGGTATTTAGTGATGGTACCAAAAATATAATCAAAGCTTTGGAAACTAGGTTTGACTCGAACAAACACCTGCATTGTTTGGTGCATCAGATTAATTTAGTTGTGCAAAATTCTATTAAGGCTGTTGAAGTACTCCGGCCTTTAAAAAAAAAAAAATTAAAGATATTGTGACATGGTTTAAGCAAAGTAGGTATTAATCCGAGTGTTGAACTTTGTAAAAGCCAATCTTCGAGCTGTACGAAAAAGCTTAAACAAGAAGTGCCTGTACATATGATTGTAAGGTTTTTAGAACTAAGTGACATAATAAACCAAATATTATATCGCTATCCATCAGCAGCATCGTTTATGGTTTCCACTAAGGAACTTCATCGGCTTAAAGAAATAAAAATGCTATTACAACCGTTTAAGGCAGCTACGAAGGAAATTAAAGGGGAAAGTTACGTAACTAATAGCTTGGTTATTCCAATGGCGTTTAATCTTTCTACGTTTTTAGATCCACGTATTAAGAAAAAGTAATTCGTCCAGAGTAATTCAGGAAGTAAATCGAATGCTAAAAGAGAATGCTGCTCTTCTTTACTTCATTTTAGATAACGTTTGTTATTTTGATTTAGATGTAACTAACACAAACAAATCTTTATAGCTAACCTGAGAAACAGTCCAACCATGGATCACATTATTTATGGGAACCTCATACAAATTTAGTGCGTAAAATTACGTGGACATTAGTTGAGGACAACAACAATGATTTATCTTCTGAGCTCCATTTATTTTTAAATAACCCGGTTATTTCGTTAGCTACAATTCCATTAATATGGTGTGATAGTATGTCAGCGCCATATTCAAGCTTGAACAAAATTTCTATAAAGTATTTAGCAATAGTTGCTACTTCCGTACCATCAGAGCGTTTGTTTTCGAAAGCTGGCCAAACAATGACTCAACAAAAAAATCGGATGAAAGGCAAACGGCTTTCAAATTTATTATGAATTCAAATAAAAATTAGCATTTGTATTTAGAATTTAGATTATAAAACTATGAACAATTGAATTTCGATAAATCGATATTTCGATGATTTATTCCGATGTTTTTTCTACCTCGATGTTCAACAGTTCGATGTAAGTCTCGATGTCTAACATCGATATTTGACTTCGATGTTACATCCCTAGTAATAGATATTCTTGCTTGGTTGTTGACAACCCGCCGCCCGAAATAACTTCAAAAGCTGAGAAGCCGACACCAATCTATTTGAGGGAAGAATCAAATAGAGAACTTGCAAAACGATCGAGTTTATTACGAAAGGTGCATTTTATATTTCCGGGATCAAAAGAGTAGATATAAAAGTCACAAACATTCAACTGCTCAATATTGATGCTTACAGTGCGTTAATTAAACATTTTGACCAAGTTGGTAAACATTACTACATGTATCAACTAAAGAGACAAAAATAATTGGTTGTTATGTTAAAAGGAATAGAAAGTTACGTTACTATTACCAATATTTTTAATAGGGAGAAGGTTCCCAGCCATTGTTTCGTCTGGAATTAGAACTAGACAATAAAAAGGTTAAAGGTAACCATGCAATATTTGACCTAAAATATCTACTACACAGAAGGGTTACCATCGAGGAACCCAGGAAAAGAAATGGGCCGGTACAGTGCGTTAAGTGCCAAGAATATGGGCACACTACAGCCTATTGCACTTTGAACGATGTTTGTGTTATATATGGTGAACTCCATAATTCAAAGGTTTTCAATAAAGCAAAAAAGGAAGCATCAGTGAGAAAATACAGCAACTGCGATGGAAATCACACAGCGAATCCTTAATCTTCATTCTTCAGCTAGAAAAGAAGCACGGCCAAATTATGTAAACACAAACGTTCAAAATGGAAACCGGTACGCAACTGTAAACGGCAGCGTGCACCAAGGGGTTTGATACGCAAATGTTCTTGAAGGTACCGCTGCTAAAGTGCAAGCAAGTGAAGAGGGAAAATCACAAGAGCTTAAAGTAAATTGACTAATATCATCAAAATAACCCTATGGAATGCAAACGGCCTAGCACAACATAAAGCGAGGTACATGCATTTTCCTTAAGTACCATGTTGGTTTCAGAACCCAAATTGATGGTCTGGAAAAACGCGCCGTTCTTCTAATATTGGTTTCAATTTCGTTAGTAACATTTTTTCAAATAGCTTTGAGATTGTGGGCAGCATGCTTATTGGACGATATGAGGAGATTTGCGTTTCATTTTTCCCTGGCTTATGAATTATTGTGGTCAAAGATATCTTCCATTTCTGAGGAATATAACTGGTTCGCGATCGCGTTGAATACAAATGTTATTAGTTTTATGCATTTATCCGGCAATTCTCTTATCATTTTTCCAGTAATGAGATCATGTCCCGGTGCCTTTTTCGGGCTTATGCAAGTTTGAATTGTATTCTTAACTTTCTTCCAGTTATACTTTATAGGTTTGTAGAATAAACCATCATCCGTTGGCTGGGGTAGCACAAAATAATTATCTTCTTCGTGCGGGACGAATACTGTTGCTAGATGAGCAGCAAAAGCATTGGCTTTTTCTTCATCACTTCTCGCCCAATTTCCAGTTGGTAGTCTAATCGGTGGATTCGAATTTGTTGGCCTTTTTAAATTTTTTGTTGCCTTCCACAAAGAATAATCTGTCCTCTCGGTTGCCGAGAGATCACTTAAGTGCGCGATGGTTTTCTTCTTCGCTCAAAGCAAATCTTAGGGTCTTAATAACTCGATTTAATTTCCACTTCAATAACGGTGATTTAGTTTGCTGCCATTGACGGCGAATTTTTCGCTTTTCCTGGATTAGTTCCTGTATATTATGTGACAGTTTATTAACTTTTCCGAACTACTTATGCCGGGTGTAGCCCTTTTAGCAGATAATGTCATGACATCTTTTAGATTTTCTGCCGCCGCATCAATATCAGCTGGTGTGATCAGAGGAATATTAAATAAACACTTTTGTTCGACTAGCCTCCTATATTGATCCCAATTAGTTTTATTGTTTGTAAGACGGTTCGGTATTTCGTTCCTTAGGACATCAGTACTCAATGTTACTATTACCGGTGAGTGATCAGAAGACAGATCATAGCAATCGGTGGCCTTAGCATATATACGTGGAATGCCCTTAGTTACACAAAAGTCAATTAGATAAGAAATTTTCTTTTTATCTGTGGGCCAGTAAGTTGGGTTACCGGCAGATAAATAATCCTAGGACTGTTCCTCTATGGCATCATAAAGTTGTTTGCCTTTCGGCGATGTTAATCTGGATCCCCAATGAGTATGTTAAGCGTTGTAAACACCGCCCGCAAGAAATGTATTACCCAGCTGGCTGAAATAATCCAAGAACTGGAGTTTTTTGATAGCATGTTTTGGAGGGCAGTACACTGCCGATATGACGCAGTTTCCATACCACTCCTGCAGACAGATGCTCGTTGATTGTATATGTTCTTTCTCATATTTCGTAAGTTCGTAGTGTTTTAATCTTCGCTTAATCAATACAGCAGTGCCTCCATGTGCTTTACCATCTGGGTGCTTGATGTCATAAATAGAGTACCCATTAATTTTGAAATAGCAATTTTTGATGAAGCGTGTTTCTGATATTAACATTATGTCAATATTGTGCTCAATGAGAAATGCATGTACCTCCGCTTTATGTTGTACTAGGCCGTTTGCATTCCATATGACTATTTTGATGATGGTCATTTCTGGCTTTTTACGACTATCTGCATCAGCGTGCAATAAATCCATGGTTCTCTCCATCATCGCCATGAAGCTTTGCATCATATTAGTCAATTTATTTAAAGCTGTTGAGATGTTTCCCTCGTCACTTGCTTGAACTTTAGGAGCGGTACCTTTAAGAACACTTGCGTATGAAACCCCTTGGTGCACGCTGCCGTTTATATTTGCGTACTGTTTTTCATTTTGAGCGTTTGTGTTTAGAATTTCTGGTCGTGCTTCTTTTCTAGCTGAAGAATGAAGATTAAGCATTCGTTGTTCTGCTCGCTGCTTTGGATTGATTCTCCTTTTCAATTCTAGATAAATTGGGCACCCTCTATAATTAGCTGTGTGATTTCCATCGCAGTTGCTGCATTTTCTCACTGATGCTTCCTTTTTTGCTTTATTGCAAACCTTTGAATTATGGAGTTCACCACATATATCACAAACATCGTTCAAAGTGCAATATGCTCTAGTGTGTCCATATTCTTGGCACTTAACGCACTGTACCGGCCCATTCCTTTTCCTGGGTTCCTCGATGGTAACCCTTCTGTGCAGTAAATATTTTAGGTCAAACATTGCATGGTTGCCTTTAACCTTTTTATTGTCTGGTTCTAATTCCAGACGAAACAATGGCTGAGGAACCTCTTCCCTATTAAAAATATTGGTAATAGTTTTGCACTGGAAACCTTTTTCAGCGAGAGCAGCTTGAATTTCGTTTGCATCCACGTAACTCTCTATTTCTTTTAATACAACAACCAATCCTTTTTGGCTCTTTAGTTGATACGTGTAGTAATGTTTACCAACTTGGTCGAAATGTTTAATTAACCCTCTGTAAGCATCAGTATTGAGCGGTTGAATTTTTGTTTCTTTTATATCTCCTCTTTTGATCCCGGAAATATAAAATGCACCTTCAGTAATAAACTCGATCGTTTTAGCAAGTTCTCTATTTGATTCTTCCCTCAAATAGATTGGTGGCGGCTTCTCAGTTTCTGAAGTTTTTTCGGGCGTCGGCTCGTCAACAACCAAGCAAGAATACCTATTACCATGCATTAATTCAACGCTAGCTAGCTTAGTGAATTTATTCGCGCTTGCACTGGCCGCTGATCTGGGGCTTCTTCTTCGTTTTGATCGGACAGTAATATACCGGTCTATTCCCGTTTGCACTAAACACTGACCTACATCACTGTTTATTTTATTGTCATCTGATGTCGATGCACTGTCATTGTTTGTTTTATCGTCAATATTTTGCGATGATGCACTTTTAGTTTCGTTATGGTTCAACACACCAATGTTATTTAAATTAATAATTTCACTTTGATTTAAATTGCCTGGTAAGGTAAAATTTTGAACATTTAAAATGTTTTGTCGCTTTGGACTATGCTGCACTTTGAATTTTTATTAAAAATATCTGAGGTCGTGAAGTTCGATGGCAAATCGCTTGTGGACATCGCTTTCTGCTGATTTGGCCCAGCCTTTTTTTCTTGAGGCGGAGGTGAGGAAATCACGATTTCACTTATTTTTCACATCACAATATTTATGTAGATGCTGGAACAAATGATCATGTTGGTGATGCTGGAGTTTATGCAATTGAGAGAATGTCTCATTGATACTAGCATATCAACACTTACTTTGTTCTGGCTGATGATGTTTTCATTACTTGGGAACAATAAATATTTAATTACCATTTTTAATTTTTTTTTGAATGTTAATTAATTCATGTAACTTCTAATATGCTACCGGTGATTAGACAATTTTAAATGTGTTTTTATTAACACGTAGAAATATATTAGTATTTATGAACAATCATTCAGCGAAACCGACTAATAGACAGAATTCTATTTATTTAATTTTTAATTTATATGGTTTTACTATGTTCCGAAGATTGTAAGAGGCGGCAGCGACTTGACTGATTATACCACAATTTACATTCTACATATACAGAAAGTACTGTGCGTTATACTAGCGAATCATACTAATACAGATAAATTATCTTACAATTTTTCTTCTTCACGACATTCACACAGTTCTATTTCTGTGTAAGCTAATCCAGGAGCAGGAGGATAGTTGAGAGTTAAGAGAAAGTAAGAATTATTACACTTGCATGCTGTACCCTACATAATCTATTCATAGAAAAGCGCAAACATACGAATACTCAAAGAGAATCATTTTTAGAAAATGATTAATGAAGCTTCAGTTCTGAACTCTTTGGAGGATAATATAGAAATGCAAGTTTTTGGTAAACAAAATATAAATACGGGGAACATGCGTGCTGGAAAAGAAGTGAGAGATACCTAAAACATTTTTTATAACGGTGTTGGAAAAGTCTCGTGCTAAGACAAACATATTTAATATATTGTATTATTATTTATGAAATATTAGTAATAAAATACATTAGTTTCCAGATTATTATTTTTGTTCATTATTTACAAAATTATTTAGTTTAGAATTATTAGAAATATTCTTCCTCAATCAAACTATAACAAGTTAAATTATATGAACTACCAGTACGCGGGGTGTGTAATCTATGTTATCCTATGTGTTGAGAATCACCTGTTGTAGTTTCCTTTTCGCCTGGCGTATAACTATTGCATCGGAGGCCGCTTTTATTTCCTTTAGTTCATCACTGGATAAGACCGGCGCAGTTGTTAATTTAGACATTTCTGTCATAGTCTTCGTTGCCCTTGAAAATAAACTGTCATAACCGTCGTTGCTTTTTCAATTTTTTTTTTTTTTTGCAACGTTCCGATTTTGTACATTATGCTGGGCCTGCTGAATAAGAAATCTATCTGGCTCTTCCATAATTGAACCTATATAAATAACAACAGTCAACGGACACTATACGTCGAACAAACTTTAAATCTGTGAATTCGACCGTACCAAATCAAAACCAAACTACGGAAAACTAGGAGGCTCGTCACGTTTCGCGGCAAGTGACAACAGCCATTCAAATTGTCGCTTGCGGTTGCACTCGAATTGACAACAAGAAAACAGTTCCTCATCGACACAGGGGCAGAACTATCCGTCTTAACACCAAATGGACGTGAGAAATACGCGAAATCAGACTTAAAGTTATATGTGCCCAAGTCAACAGTAATTGAAACATATGGCACTAAAAATGTAACTTTGAACTTGGACCTACAACGTTTTTTCACATGGCAATTTACAATCGCGGACGTGGATAAATGCATTATTGGAGTCGATTTTCTGCTGCATTAAAATCTTAATTGTGACATCCATATTAACAATCGGAACTTCGGTTTTCTTGCCTTCATATCAGCTGACAACAATAAATACGGGCGCATGGAATCCACAGATCAGTAATTTGTTAAAAAAGTTTAAGCATATCATCACGGAAACGCCAACGTTCAATACGGTCAAGCAGACCGTCGTACATAAAATCAAGACAGAAGGTCAACCGTGTGCAGCAAAGTTCCAGCGCGACGGCTCAACACAGAAAAAATAAAAATAGCCATAAAGGAAATAGACCTTTAGATAAATCAAGTCATTTCGTTCGTCACGGATTTCAGTCATCAACTTCACGGAACTAATATTTATTCAAAGATCGACTCATACGGACATACCATCACATCACAATCGAGAAGACAGACATAGGGAAGAGGGCCATATGCACTCCGTTCAGTTTGTTTGAGTTTCCTCGCATAACTTTTTGTCTGCGGATTGCGGCTCAGACATTCCAGAGATTGATTCATTCGGTTTTCGCATTTCCATACATCGATGACATCCTGGTGGAATCATCCAGACCAACACATTGAACATCTGAGGATAGTATTTCAGCAACAGGACGCACGTTTGGTCATCAATTTAACTTCAGGCATTTCAGCTTCAGGCATAGCACCAGCCCAAGCCCGAACCGAAGCAATATTAAATTTTGCACGTCCAACCACAACCAAAGATATCCAAAGATTCTTAGGTATGATAAACAACTACCGCATTTTTCTGCCAAATGCAGCTCAAGATAAAGCAGAATTGTACAATATAAAAGGCCGCAGGAAGAATAACAATAGCAAAATCGAGTGGAGTGATCAATCTAACCACGCTTTCTAGCACTGTAAGAAACGTCTAATGGTAAAATAGCTATCATGGTCGATGCTTCAAATCAATCTCTTGGATGATTAGTACAGCAGGAAACAACAAAAGCATGGCAAACCCTAAGCTTCTTTTCGCGGAAACTATACCAGACACGGAAGAGACTTGCTGGTGGATTATGCAGCAATCAAATAGTTTAAGCACTTCATCGATAGTCGCGAGTTTACACTTTATACCGATCACAAACCTCTTGCATACGCACTATATCAAAACCTAGAAAAAACGCCATCACGTCAGCACAGGCAACTACACCTGATAGCTCAATATACAGCAGGCATACGACATATCTCCGGAAAGAATAATGTGGTGGCGGACACCATCTCTCGAGTAGAAGCATTTGTTACAATCACGAAGAATGATGAACTGATTACACTAATCGAAAACAACACCAGTCTTAAGCTCGGCAAAGTACCAATGATTAAAACAGACAAATTCTTATATTGCGATGTGTTGACAGGCATACCAATACCAGACGTACCTAAAAAATCTGACATCAGATCTTCGAATTATTCCACAATATCTCACATCCGGGAATACGTAGCACCGTCAATCTAAGTCGGAAAATGTTCATCTGGCCAGGGCTTAACAAAGACGTTCGACTTTGGTCAAAATGTTGCATAAACTGCCAAAAATGCAAAATCACAAAATACGTGAAAAGCCAAAATTCAAATCGATGTAGTAGGGCGGTCAAAGCCATCCGAAAATCAACGTTACTGTTTAACGATTATAGACCGGTTCACACGATGACCCGAGTATGTTCCAATGGCTGACATTAGAGCCGAAACAGTTGCAGACACATTATTAAAAACATGGATCAGTCGGCATGGAGTACCTATTAGTGTCGTCTCCGACAGAGATGCGCACTTTGAGTTTGATCTATTCAACAACTTAGCTAATCTAATCGGTTTCCAACGCAAATTAAAAATTATTTCAAATTCGTTCAACCGACTCCTCCATCAAGACATGTAAAAAACAACAAGTTTCGTATTTAAGGATCTTAAAACGTGTTCGCATGTTCAGGTCCGTACAGACGCGGTACATTAAGTATTGCAACCTCCGTATGAGGGACCTTACCGTGTGGTAAACCGTGCCGAAAAATACTACACAATTGTAGTGAAAGTTGTCGAGTGAGACGTATCCATAAATCGAATAAAATTATGTTTAATCGAAAACGACGAGACAGATACAGCGAGGGCAGCGACCAGTAACACATAACAGGTTCAGCGGGCGAAATTGACGACAATCTTCAACAAACTAGCCCAAATAATGTTTTACAGTCAGTCCCATCGATCAATAAATATAGTGAAACAAATAAGAAACGGTTGTTAACAATCGAATTAGACTATGGAAGCAAAGACGTCCCTCGCGCTATCTATAATCGCTCACTGCATTTACTAGGGGTGGGGTGGTGTGGCAACACCGGAGGATTCGCTGATAAACTCGTGGCAACACCATTAAACGATTCCTCGAAAAACAACAGAAAAAGTACGAGTATTAGCCACTGTGAGCTTCTCAGCCGTTCGTTGCTGTGCAATAAAAGAAAAAATTAATTAGAGCCTACGCAATAGCAATCAGTTACCAAATGCGTACAAAAGGAATGAAAATCGCTTCGCAAATTGTGTCGTATTTTTAATTACGAACAAAATAAAATCGCACAATTATTTGTAATCTGTGCTTGTAGTGGAAGGGACATCCGCCACCAATCAATATACAAAAGGGGCTCTGTTGAGTGCTCCCAGCAGTGAAATATCGTCAATCACTACAGTCTCACGTAGTCGGCAACACAATTATTAACAATAATTCACAAAATCACTTATTACATTCTATAGCTTTCTAATTAGTAATTATCCAATTCTATATAATTTGGCTTTTTACTCAAATTTCTAGTCTGGTAAAATGTAGGTTTTAATTTAGTACAATTTCCCCCATTTAGATGTCACTCGTACAGTTTACGTTAATAATTAACTAATTCTATTATAATCTAGATGTCACCGCAACGTTTACGTTTTTTAATAAACACCATCTGTCTGTTGGTCTTACTGACTAACATACACTACTGTTGTTTCGCTTCTTTGCTAACTTCAATTCGCATTTGTAGGGTTCTTCATATTTCATTTCCGTAATTGTATTGTTTTGAAATGTGTGAAAACTATGGTTTGCGTCTTAGATACGATGATTACTTTTCGTAATCTTTTCAAAAGATTATAGCAATCCCACTAATTTCAGCTGTCAAAATTGTTACTTTGCTTTTTGAACAAACAAAAACCTAACCTCAATAACATTGCTCGTTTTTCTTAAACAAATCGTTTTAAATAAAATTTAATAAATTATTATAAATTAAAATAACATCAAAACCATTCAAGTATGTCTCATAACATAGCGCACAACATTGAAAATGATGAAACAAAGCGGACACAAGACATTAGAATTGAAGAAAATTTGAATTTTGCCGATATGCTAATTCCGGAAAAGATACTCGACGGATTGCATCGAAGTGGATTTAAAACGCCTAGCCCAATACAATTGCGTGCTATTCCACTCGGGCGCAATGGTTTAGGTAATATGGTGAAAATATATTATGTACAATATTTTTAATAAGTCGGTCTGTTTCTTCTGCACAGATTTAATTGTTCAAGCCAAATCTGGAACTGGAAAAACGCTTGTTTACTCTGTCATCCTGTTAGAATCATATTCAAGTGAAATAAACTCGCCACAATCATTAATTTTAACGCCTACACGAGAAATTGCTGTTCAAATTGTTGATGTACTGCGGAATGTCGCATCCGCCATCTCTGGTATGTATCGCGAACTATCTCAACATTTTTAATTTTATTCTAACCCAGTATTTAAACCATTTTCGGCAGATTTTAAAGTGGACAGTTTCATTGGAGGCCTAAATATAAAGGATGACCGAAAAAAAATTCAAAATTGTAAATGTATTGTTGGTACCCCGGGCCGAATATTACAATTAATCCAAACCCAAGTATTAAAAACTGAAGCAATTAAAATATTAGTGTTCGATGAGGCTGATAAACTTATTGAAACATCATACCTCGCCGATATCAATAAGATCGTTAAATTACTTCATAATCGGCGGCAAATGATTGCAACTAGTGCCACCATCGATACACAATTAAATTCGATACTATCCAGTTATATGAAAAATCCGGCCAGTGTTACACCAAAACGTGAAATTCCCGTTTTATTGGGAATTAAACAGTTTGGCTGTGAAATTCCCGATGTAGCAAATCAGCTGAAGGAGATGCAAACAAAAATTGGTGAAATGAAAAAAATATTTCGTTCGATTACGTTTAAGCAGTGTTTGGTATTTAGTAATTCACAATCGCGGGCGGAAAGCTACTGCAATCTGTTAAACAATGATGATTGGCCGACCGAAGTGATAAGTGGTGCTCACGACCAAAAAACACGTCTAGACATATTGCAAAAGCTTAAAGAATTTAAATTTCGTATTCTAATAACAACTGATTTAATGTCGCGCGGTATCGATGTGGAAAATATTAATCTGGTAATCAATTTGGACATACCGTATTCGGCTCCAACATATTTACATCGTATTGGGCGAGCTGGTCGATATGGGTCGTACGGCATTGCGATCACCTTTATAAAAAAAGGGTTTGAAATGGAAAAATTTCAAAAAATGCTCGGTACAATCGGTGGCTCAAAAATGTCGGTACTCAAATTTCCAAACGCCGATAATATTCCAGATGTATGGAATTTTAATGATGTCGATGCCGAAAAAGAGAAATTCGGTGAAATATTTGGCATTGTGGGCGACACTGATTCGTCGACTGAATCTACTACAGCGGAGTGTGTTGATTCGCACGATGAAATAACTAAAAAGTTGACCGAAAATTTAAATTTATTGGAAATTACAAAACGTCTGGTCGATGATCCCAACAGAAAGACGGCTGTATCTGATATGCGATCAATATTTGATGAGTATAACGAATCGAATTTAAACAATAATATTACAATTTGTGATGAATTAGTAACGTGTCCGCAAATTTCAAACACCTTACCAATAATCGATTATGCAAATCTTTTGGGTGAATATAAAAAAATGCGCGACTCTGACAATGATGATGAAGGTGTAAAATCTGATTCGATGGTAACAAATGATCGAACCGAAAGTAATTTTGATGAACCTGATGACAGTGATTCGGATAAAAGTAATTATGGTTCGTCATCAAGTCGAACATTGTCGAATAACAATGGTAATATGTCAAATTCGACGTCGTCCGATGAACAAGAGCAATTTTTAAACAATGATGATCAGTACGGGGAGGATGATGGTGGTGGAATATTTTACCGTAAATTAAATGAATTACCAAATCATGAAGATCATCGTTTGGTATTTTGGAGCCGACAGTATAACAATCAGGTAAATGCCATTCAACAGTATGTTGAAATATGTCGAAATATTCGTACTTAAGCCGCGTTAAGAAATTGGATTAGATTAAAGTTAATTATTATTAAAAAAAAATAAAAAATTGTTTTAATTCTAATATTCTCAATGGTGCTGTAAGGCACGTTAATACTTTCCACTCGATGATCTCAAATTAATACAAACACTCATCGATCTGTTAAACTTTATAATTCTTATTTATTTCGTTCACCGATTAATTTATTACTTGATTATTACAAAATCCTCCGCTTTCTTATACCTTCACTTTCAGCAACACGATTCCGAATGCCAACCCCTCTTCCGCCGCTCACTGTCGCCCGATGTGTGTAAATGTCATTACCCTTCCACCTGTACCACTACTCCCTACTACCCAGTATATCTTATGTCTACTGGGTTACCATCTGTCATTTACCCTACATCTCGGCCTATCTGACTTAACATCGCCCTCGATGTCCTTCCCAACTCTCCCTTAAAAGTGCCTCTCATTTAATTCATTTATTCAAAAAAACATATAACAATTCAGTTCTAATTTATATCTGTAATTCCTTCCCCGCTTCCCTTGTTCTCCCTTGCGCGTTCAGTCCTCCTCATCCTGCAATTAACAATAATTATTCCTCGTAATCTTCTATTTCTTCTCCTTCCCTTTCTGTCTCATCTTCTTCGTTCTTTTTATATAACTTCATTCTCTCCGAGCTTACAATTCCCGAATAAGGTAACCTTCCTACCTAAACTCCCAGAATATCTAATACCAAATATCTATCCTTCGCTCTATACGGCCCTTTGAATTTACCCAATAACTTGCTCTTCTTCCCTATTACCTTTCTGCCCTTCAGCAGTACCAAGTCTTCCTCTTTAAACTTATGTTCTTTCCTTACCTTACTATAATAATACTCCTTATTGTATTACTGCCCTTCCTCTATCCTTGCCTTAGCTATTGCTCTCCTCTCCTTAATTGACACGTCTTCCTTGTTCAATTCGTCCATCCAATCGTCCACTTCCGACTTCTGTACAAATCTCTGACCCACCCATATAATAACCGCGCTGGTAATAACCTTCTCTTTATCTACTAATTTCGCTAATATGGGCACCAGCGTTCTGTTAAATCTTTCTACCTGCCCATTAGCCCTTGGACACGCTGTTGCTGTCTTCACGTGTCTCACTCCATTATTCCTCCCCCACTCAGTGAATTCTTCTGACGAGAATGCTGTTCCTCGGTCCGATACTATTCTCCTCGGATACCCATACACTCTACTATACACGTTCATCGCCTTTATCGCCTCTTTGATCTCCGTCGTTTTTGCTGGGTATAACCGAACATATTTAGTGAACGCGTCTACTACAACCAATATATACTGGTATCCTTTCCTTGTCTTTTCCAAAGGTCCAATGTGGTCGATATGCACCGTATCTAATGGCACTGCCTCTCTTCCGTAGATGTGCAATTTGTGTTCCTTACACCCCGACTTGTCATTAAATCTCAGGCACATCAAACACCTTCCTATATGCTCCTTAACCAGCTCTCCCATTTTACTGAAGAAAAAATTCCTTCTGATGTTCTTAATGGTCTTCCCCCCCCCCATATGACCCATTCCGTCATGCATTTGGAATATTAGCCCTCCTATCATACTGTCCGGTATTACCAACTGCAACCTCTTCCCATCCTGTCTATACACTACGTTGTCTCTTACTTCATACCCTTTCTTACTTCCTTTCAAAATCTGCTCCCTTAATTTGCTCACTCTGTCATCTCTAAGTTGCGCCACTATTATCTTCATCTTCCAGTCTTCTCTTCCCCATCGTCGTCTTCTTCCTCTACTCCTCTGTTTTCTTCTCCTTCCTCCAATTCCTCCCATTTTAACACATTTACCCTACTCAATGCGTCCGCATGTCTCAACCTTTCCCCTTTCCTATGCTCAATGGTAAAATCAAATTCCATCATCCAAAGTGCCCACCTCTCTATTTTTGGGCTAACATCCCTCTTTGCTAACGTCATCTGCATTGCACTACAGTCCGTTACTAGTTTGAACTTCATCCCAAACAAGTACGATCTAAATCTTTGTAGACTATACACCGCTGCTAACGTTTCCAACTCGAAAATGTGCAACTCCTGCTATAGTATGATACTGGATATGTTGAGGATTATACACTTTAAAAATACCTACCATCAAAATTCTCAACATAAAAAACATAAAAAATCATCAAATCGCAGCATATAACCTGAAAATATAAACAACATCATTAATACGTCATCCATATAAACCGTAACCTGAAATTTAAAACACAAGAAATTGTAATTATTGTTAGCATATTTACTTCTAAAACTTTTCATAATGCATGTACACTTTCTTAGAATTAAGAAAATCATTTATTTACTAAAATTATGTCCTTTATCGAGTTATTTAAGTTATACTTACATGTTTATGAAAAAATATCGTAAATACGCCGACATTTGTTGTAAACGTCAAATTTTCCTTCACTTACAGACAAGGTAGTAAAATTTCTTGGTTGCGTACACTCATTCATTGTGTGGGACGCATTCATAAATGGTTTTAGACCAATTAACTTTTAGTACACTTTTTTGACAGAAAGATAATAAAAAAGGAAAATTTGTCAGTGTCATTTTGTGCGGCTTAGAATTTCAACTTACATTTGAAATTAAAGTTAAAATAAAATTAAATTAGTGTGAAAAGGAAAATAAAGTTTATAATTAGTAGTGTAAAGTAAATAACTTGCCTTTTTACTTGTGCTTTTAATTGAAATCAGCCGTAATCATCTTTATCAGGGAGAGACTCGCAAGGCCACTTGCTAATTTGGAAATCTTTATCGACGTAAGTGGATTGCCCCTACAGGATATAACTTCCCATCCTCCGCATTTCTCTGCATTAGGACTGCCCCAAACCCTTCCGCCGACGCATCTGTATGTAACTCCGTTTCCGCCGTGTGCGAAAATATTTTTAGTACTTGCTCCTCTAACAACTTATCTCTTAGTCTGCGAAACGCCCTATCGTGCTCTCTCTCCCATTTAAATGTATTCTTCCTTACCACTTCTAGCAACGGCGCCACCACACCTTAGAAATTGGAAATACATTTTCTAAAATATCCCGCTAGTCCTATGAACCTCTGCACCCCTTTAACATCCATTGGTCTTAGATATGTCCTTATCGCCTCCACATGATGATCACTCGGTGTTATGCCTTCCTTATCTATTCTATAACCTTAAAAAAATTTTCGTCGTTCTCAACCCAGTTACACTTTGCCATCTGTAATTTTACTTTATTTCTAGCCACGGTGTACAATAATCTTCCCATTATCTCCAGATGCTCCTTTATCGTCTTTGTTGCTGTCACTATGTCGTCCATAAAGTATACCACGTCTTCACATCTTCCGAACTCTCTCAACACCCTCTCCATATATCCAATAAATACAGATGGTGCATTCGCGAATCCAAATGGTAGCATATTATATTCGTACTACCCTTGTGTCGTCATAAACGCCGTATACTTCCTAGAACCTTCGTCCACATCTACATGGTAAAACCCGTTTTTTAAATCCGAGGATGTAAAATACTTCTTCCCATGAAATTTTTGAATTACATCATCGATTACCGGCATCGGATAATGCTCCTTTTCCACTACCTCATTCAACCTCCGGTAATCGATACACTTCCTAAACCGGCCATCCTTCTTCTTAACTAATACCACTCCACTGGCGTATTCCGAATTACTTTCTCGTATAATACCCTCCTCTAACAACCTTTCCACCTCTTCTCTTATTCCCTCCTTTTCCACCACGCTCATTCTTCTTGGCTTCGAGTATATAACCCTATTCTCTTTCAAGCTAATCTTCACCTCATGTTTTACCGGCCTAAACCCCCAGAAATTATGAGGAGGTTAGCATACCCTCCTCATAACTTATTCTAAACAATTCTTCTACCCTTCTCTTCTCCGTTCGTGTCATTCTATCATCTTCTACCACTAAATCTAATACGCCCTAATCTTCCTTCCATTCTATATTACACAACTCGCGAAATTCCTCTTCTTCCTGTTCCCGCCACCCGATGCGACTTATCCCATTCTCCGTCAAGAAATCCCTTCCCAATATGGCATCTTCGGTCATTGTTTCCTCTGGTACTACCAAAAGGTTCGCCTCGTACACTACCTCCTCTATCTTTAATCTAGCTTCTACCTGTCCTAGAACTCTCAACTCCGTTCCATTTATTCCCTTAATCTTCCTTCTCCTAACCCATTTACCTAAACCCTCGTTATTTATTTATTTAGTATTTTAATGGCATTTACCGCACTTCCGGTGTCTAACAGTGCCTTAATCCGGCTGCCGTCATTCATCAACGCGTTTACTTCCTCCGTCTGGTCAATCTTGATTTCTTTGTTCATCCCTCCGCTTCTTACTGTTTCCTGTTGATCTCCTCCATCCACCACCCTTATACCCTCTATTACATTCTGCCATTGCGCCCTTACATGCCCTTTTCTGTGACATCTATAGCACGTCACTACATTCTTGTCTATTGGTAAGGTGCACTGTCGCGCTATATGGCCTATTCGCCCACACCCATAACATGACAACTGGCCTGTTCCTCCCTTTCTTTCCGCTCCATTACTCTCCCTACCTTTTTTCTTCTCTTGCTCGTCCCAATACACTATATTTAGCCACAACTCGCCCCTCGTCATCTTCTCGCACTTCAATCTCCTCTCCAACATGTCTCGTAGCGCAGCATGCCTGCTACCACTCATCACTGCCCTCACTACCTCCTCTTCCTCTAATTTACCCTCTTCTAAAGCCTCAATCTCTAAAAAATAACTTATAAGCGAAGAGGGGCCTTCCTCTCCGTTGAGCTCACTACTTTCATAATCTCGAACGCCGTTCTCCTCACTTTAAAATCCTTCACCAAGCAACCATCTTAGGACACTACCTTTCCATTTTGCCCTATTGGCTGCTAGCAGCGTCCTGTCGTCAACGTCGTACAATTTCTTTATCTCTTCCACTGCATTCGCCCACTCTTCCACTTTCATGCTCGTCCGACTCTCCGGATCGAATTCTGGTAACATTCTTTCCACTTCACTCACACCATTCTCAATGACGTCCCTTGTATTTTCTCCCTTTTGAATTCTTCACTTCCGCTTTCCACCGCACTTAATTTTTCCTTTCTCACCGCTCCTTCCTTGAGCTCCTTGCACATATTCCTCAATTCTCTCAACTCGTACTCCATCTTTCCCTCGTACTCCCGTGCTACTTCCGCTTCCACATGTTCCTTTTCCTCTTTGAATTTCCCGCACTCAATCCGTACACTCATCAACTCTTTCGCCAATTTCGCTAGTTCTTTTTTTATTTATGGATCCATTCCCGTTAATTATCCTCCCAATTATTGTTTAATATGCGGCGATTGTTCTTCGGCACGTTTTATTAAAAAAAAAAAATGCTAACCCCACATCTGAACTGTAAGGCACGTTAATACTTTCCACTCGATGATCTCAAATTAATACAAACACTCATCGATCTGTTAAACTTTATAATTCTTATTTATTTTGTTCACCGATTAATTTATTACTTGATTATTACAAAATCCTCCGCTTTCTTATACCTTCACTTTCAGCAACACGACATCTGTCATTTACCCTACAGTGCCCACGGCAAAAAACAGGCCAAGTAAGTATTACACTAATTTAGGTTGAAAGGGTATTTATTTTTAGAAACTACGAACAAGAGAATAACAATATTCAAGACTCCATGGAATCACAATTGCAAATCAATTCTACAATCAAAAACTTTGCTACCTTAGAAGTAAGAACAGCAATACAGAAGAAGTTAAGTCGCATATTCCAATAGAAGCAACTGAGCACAATACAAATGTCCATCTACTAACTAGAGCACAAAAATTATCTTAAGCTATTATTAAGGACCATTCTTTAAGGGTCCGTTCCTTAATACCCGGTAATTGCCGGTTAGATTTTTCCACAATATATTCCAATAACTACTTTACAATTTTGTATTTCAAATATTTTGAAAAGCTAACTTTTATAAAATGGCCAACCTGTTGCAAAATCGTTTTAGGAAGAGTAATAAAACAACTCGTGCCTTAGAATGGAAAATATAAAAAAATACTATTTATTTGAAAAATAACTAGGATAATCGTTAATTTGTTGTTGCTCGGACGATGGATGCCAAGCGACTTCGTTCATTTATAAAATTGAAGCGCACACGTAAGATCAACGCATGCTCAGTCGCAAAAATTTGAAAAACCAAAAATCATAAGAAACTACAAATAAAATTCGCCGTGGCGCTCACAATATGATCTACATTTTTCAACATTTTCCCACCTTTTTAATTGCTTTAATTGACGATTTCGGTAATTTAACAAACGTCCATATAGATAATGATTTATTTTAACATGTCATTCGATGTAGCGTTTCGGCATCTTGACTGCCCGCCCTCGTCGTGTCTGCAGTACCTGCTGCACTTCGGATGAGTTTTGTGGGGGCTCCATGGTGTCACCCGAACTTGATCCGCCCCTTTCTTGTCGATCTTCGTCGATTGGTTCTTCAGAACATTCCTCTGGTGTTGACTTTTCCGTCGACTTTTCCACGGATTTATGGAGATATTCATCGGAATCCGCTTCCAGTGAAATCAATCGCTGAACTGGTCTAATCAATACATTTGAGGAGGTTCTGAGTTTTACTGTCCTAATTTCTCCGTCGTTGCCGGGAATTAGTTCTTGTATTCTGGCTACAGGCCACTTGCAAGCCTTTTGGTTATCAGTTGAAATGAAGAATAAGTCACCAACCTTGAAAGTTTTACAGAGATCAAAACGATCTTTGATTTCCTCGCGTAGTCGCTGCCGATAACGTAACTTGCGGGATAGCGATGTTTTTTCAATTTCGTCTATATCGTCTACGTGAATTTCTTTCAAAAACATGTCTGGGCTTATGACACAAATGTTGTTTTTATCTTCCGGTGAATATAGGTGATGGGACGAGCATTAATGACCGATTCGCATTCGCAGAGTGTGGTGTTCAATTCCTCGTAACTGAGACTTGTAATGCCAAGGGTTCTTTTCAGAAGATCTTTTACAAGGCGTACTATTCTCTCCCACCATCCACCCCACCATGGGGCGGATGGAGGATTAATAACCCACTCAATTTTTTCGGTCGCACAATAACTCTAAAGTTTCTCCCAATTGACGTGTTGCAGTAAACGGTTAACTTTGACAAAATTGGTACCGTTATCGCTGTAAATGTAGCTCGGTCTTCCTCTACGATGTATAAATCTGCGCGAAGCTTCGAGAAATCCGTCAGCTCACAATGTCGTAACTAGCTCAAGATGAATGGCACGGTATACTGCGCAGGTAAATAAACAGATGTAGCACTTTTGACCTTCTCGTAGAAAGAGAGGCCCTGCGTAGTCTACTCCCGTGATTTCAAAAACTTTTGCATCTCTGACTCTCTTTGCGGGCAAACTCGTAGGCGGTGCTTTTAATGTTTTTCCTGCAAAACGGCGACAAGTAACACACTTTTGTATGACATTTTTTACAGCAAGCCGACTTGAAGTAATCCAAAAATTTTCTCTCAAAATTTTTAACATTGTATTGATGCCCGTGTGATTATTTTTCAGGCGTGTATGCGTAATAAGCAGTTTGACCAATTCATGATTATGGCTTAAATCTATCGGAAATCTGAAGCCAAAACTGTCATCGCGAGTTGAAACCAGTGATTTCGTTCTGATTAATCCGGTGCTTTCTTCTTTATAGACTTCGAGGGTCTTTAATCTTGAATCGTTTATTCCTTCAAAGGCCTCGTCTGGGCTGATTTTCAAAATTCGCGATTCTGCATCAATAAATTCTCTCGCGCTGTTTTCACCCTTCTGGCGGCATTCTGGATTTACTTCGCAATTTCGCGCAAATCGAAAAATCCAAGCAATGATTCGGACGGTTTTTAAATAACTTGACATTCTGAGCAAATACCACGGTGGATCAGATTCTCTGATAATCACATTAGCACAACTGAGTACCGCAGCCTCATGAATGAAACTTTCGGGCGTAGTTTTCTCTGCGTTTTTCTTCAACTCTGCGTTAACTTCATCCTCGTTAATCTCAAAACGATCAGCTGGCCAGTGATCAGGAGAATCTTTTAGCCAGTCTTGTCCCTCCCACCATCTGGAATTTATGAGCTGTCTGGTTGTACAACCTCGTGACGGCAGATCAGCCGGATTTTTATTGCCTTGTACGTAACGCCAAGTTTTGATATCAGTGGTCGCTCGTATTTCTGTTATTCCATTCCACACAAAAACTGCACATTGACCATTACGACGAATTCAGGACAAAACAGTTGACGAATCCGTCCAAAAAATTACCTCTACCTTCTTTAATTCTAACGAATCGATTGTGGTTTCCATCAAGCGTGCTCCAAGCATTGCTGCCAAGAGTTCCATGCGTGGAATCGAAATACCTTCTCGTGACTTCACTCGTGATTTCGCTTGTACCAGCTGAACGGACGTACCATTTTCTCCTTCCACTCGAACAAAAAGTGCAGCCGCACATGCGGTTTTGCTTGCGTCGACAAACATGTGGAACGTTACTTTGTCACGTGTGTCTCCGAAAATCCACCGTGGGACACTTAGATCTCGAAGTTCAGGAATCTGATCGTATCAGGCTTGAAACTGTTTTTGGTAGTCATCTGGGATCTCATCGTCCCAATTTAATTCTTTAATTCCCCATAAATTTTGGAGCAATATTTTCGGAGGTAGCAAAGTGGGCGTGGCCCAACCGAGTGGGTCGAAAACTTTATGCGCCGCAGATAGAACAAAACGTTTCGTAATTTTTTCTAGTCGTTTTTCCGTTATTGTTATATTAAGTCCCAAAGTATCTTTGTCCTTGTTCCAAATCACTCCGAGTACGGCACTGTTGTCAGATTGGCATTATCGTGCGTCATCTCCCACCCTCGGAGGTCAAAACAGGCTTCTTTCATGATCCGTGTAGTTTCGTCTTGGAAATACTGGGCCTCCATTTCCGATTTCACGCTCGTGACACAATTATCGACGTAGAATGAGTCGCGTATTTTCTCTATCAACTCTGATTCTTCAATGTTCGTGGATTTTTGAACTATTTTTTTCCAAATGACAATCGATTGTTGCTCCTAGCAGAAATGGGCTACAGGTCAACACGAAAACAATGCGACGGTGTTGAAATTTAATAATTTTTCTTGGTTCTGTCTTGCTCCACCAAAAAAATTTCAAAAATTTTGCAATGTCAGCAACTATTCCAATTTCATGATTCCTGAATCTCAACAAAATATTAGGGATCATTTCTATTAGGTTTGGACCAGTTTCAAGGCATTTGTTGAGTGAAACTCCGTCTTTTGTTTTCGCGGAAGCATCGAATACTGGTCGGACCGCTGTGGTGCTACTAATTTTTAGAACATGACGATGTGGCAAATAATAATCATGCTCTGATAACTGATCACTGGGCACTTCTTCGATAATGCCGTCTTTTTCCCAAAGTGTTAATAAATCGTCGTACTTCTCAAACAAGTGTTCATTTTTCAATTTATTGGTCAGATTAATTAATCTCTTTTCGACTATAAAACGATTATTGGCGAGTGGGGGGTGCTTCTCCTTCCAGGGAAGCGCCACTTCGTAGCGCCCTTCTTGAGTGACCCGAGTGGTGGATACAAAATTTGCCTTTGCTTGAGCGAGATAATTTTCCTTTGAAACTCTCTCAGCTGGATCTGTAATTCCAAGCGCATCAAGTCTCCATAAATCCGTAATATCTGCTTCTCTAGCAAACATCGAAATAACTGTGAGAGCAGCATCTTGGCGTTCCGAAAAATTTGTTGAATTTTTCCCCATTATAGTCCAGCCAAGAAGAGTTTCCACCGCGGTCTCACCGGTGGGAATTTGTACAATTTTACCTATGTACAGTCGCCCGACCACATCTGCGCCTATCAACGCAGCTGTAGGTTCCGTGTCGTTGCCAATGTCAGATAAGTAGATTCCTTTACTTTTCAGCTCGTTCAAACGTGTGCTGTTTTCATATGCCGCAATATTTTGACAAATGATCTCCACGTGAAATGCCGAAAAAATACAATTGAATGTACCATCAAGTTTACTTAGTGTGATGCGTGAAACTTGGTGTTGTCGGGGTTCTGACATCCCCCCACCAAACAATAAGTGCACAATCTTCTTTTCACCGATATTTTCAAAATCTAATTTTTCGGCCAAACTGGCTAACACATACGATTTATGCGACCCGATGTCAATGACCGCGCGAACAACTCGTTCTCTCGTTGGCCCTTTTAACTTGACGCGGAGCGTCTGCAAATAAACTTGGGGATCTTGGAAGGTTATGTTGGCGAAAGCGAGATTTTTTGTCATTGTCTGGATTTCACCCACGGTCTGATCGCTATCATTTTTGGTCACTTCCCGACACATCAACAAAGCATGTTTTTTACCACACCAGGCACACTTTATTCTAGAACGACACTTATTGTAGCTGTGGTTCAATCTCAAACACTCAAAACACGCTTTTTTGTCTTTCACAATATCTTGTCTCGCACTCAAACTCAATATTTTTTGCTTTTTCACATGAATCGCTGTCGTGACTCTCCCCGCAAAAAATACACTTACTCGGAATTTTGTTTGTTTCGTTCGATGTAAACAAAGCAGCCGCGGTTGGTATTGAAGTTTCTGTCACACTTCTGTTGTTCATCGTACTTTTGTTGTTGTTGTGACTTGAGTTTTGCTCGTCGAATCCGTTTATCGCTAACGAAATTCTCTCTTCGTTTTACACTTCTGATTCCAAGAATTTCATCAAAACTTTCAATCGATCTTGGGTATTATCAACTCTAGTATTTTGGCGTTGCCAGGCACGCAAAATCTCTTCGGGTAGAGAGGATTCGACCAGAGGAAATAACATTGCGGCGCACATTTCCGTGGTGACGCCTAATGATTCAAGAGCTCTCAAATGCGTTTCCAACTTATCGTAAATCTGTGTTAAATTACCTTTCGACTTGCTGAGCACGAGTTTCAATAATTCCCGGGCGTAAATTTCTACTAGAAGATCGTCCCGTCCGAATCTATTTTTCAAACGTTCAACTGCTTTCGTGTAGTTTGCCGCCGTCGGCGGGTAACTGTTCACAACTTCGCTCGCTCTTGATTCCTCACACATCGATTGGATTAAATATTGGAACTTATCTTCGGTTTGAATTAGGGGGTCTTCGTGCACTTTCTCAAACATTCTCCAAAACTGCAACCAATCTTTTGGATCGCCGTTGAAACGCTTCAGCTCGAGTTTTGGTAGTCTAAATTTTCGCGAATTTTCTTGTGGAACGTTCACTGTCGAATTATTTCCACCATTTTCTTGGGTTACCGGTGTGGAAAATCGATTGAATGCAGCTTTTGCCACTTGAAAACTACTTTTATATTCATCAGAACTTATATCATCTGTCTCAAAATCCCCTTCAGAGCTATCCGCTTGTATCATGTGTTCAAAAAGCTTCTTGTTTGTTTCTTCAAGTTCAGAAGCTTTTTCTGAGAGTATTGCAAACTGAGCCGTTACCACATCGGCCGATGGATTTTCGTTTTCCATTTCAGCGTTCAGTTTGCCTAAACCTCTTGTAAACGCTTGTCTCTGCACTTTCCGAACTTTCTTGATATCGTCCATTGTTTTTCACGAATTGATACAGCTCCACACTAACTGAAATTTTCTTCGCAACAACACTAAACTTGTCCTATCACGGTCGCCAGATGTTGTAAAATTGTTTTAGGAAGAGTAATAAAAAACCAAAAATCATAAGAAACTACAGATAAAATTCGCCGTGGCGCTCACAATATGATCTACATTTTTCAACACAACCATTAATATTAAAATTTAAGGAAATGTACATCGATTTATTAAGTTTATCTTTAAACTATTACTTAAGGTAACTCTCGAATCGATTATGCAAATATATTCCACTACTAAGTGGATGAATTTACAAAGTGCTTGATGAATGATATAGGTTAAAGCCCTTAAAATCCAATTCCTTAATTCTTCCTTCAGGTTACAATGTTTTATTTCACTATCACTTAAACCGAAAGAATCATCATCGTCACTTAAACCAGTATCGACCAGTAAGTGATTTGTTTTCCTAATTCAGTATTGTATTGATTCTGAAACTTCGCTTGGGCTTATTAGATAATTGACAACTCTTTTGGCTTCTACAGCTTTATTAAAAATAAATCGATTCTTTCGAATTCGATATTGATAAGGCCTAGGTACAATAGTTTATACTTTTTCCAAGAATTAAAACTGTACATTGCATTATTTTCACTTTTGTTAAAATCCAAAAATAATTAAAAGCAAAGGTACCTAAATAATAATTAATCGAAATATGCTTCCAATATCGTTTCTGTAAAGCTGCTTATTACAAAAGTTTAACGTTTAATAAAAGCTGTTTTATAGCTGATATTGCTGTCTTACTGTTAATTTAAAGCTAAAGCAATAATAGAGCAGCGTCGCCTACCTATGCAGTGCTACGCCTATATTGTATCTCGTCCAAAATTCTGTTAAGATAAGTGTATTTTCTTCCGTTGTAGCTTTTATGACTTGCGAGAAAGTTCGGCGCAAATAATAGGCCTTAAAGATTGCAATAACTCCTCGATCCGCCGGTTGGATTAAAGACATCAGATTTGATGAAAGAAATCTTATTTGAATATGTTAATTTAAATTACGCAGTCCAGTCGGATAACCTGGGGCATTATCTAAGGTCAACGAAATCTTTAACTCTTTGAACACGAGTGGTGCGCCTCAGTCACCATGCAATAGTAAGGAAACAACCCGAAAGGTTCCTCTGAGTCACCATGCAACAAGAGAGAACAAAAAACAATGGATTACCGTTATTTTTTTTTCTGTACACATGTATGGAAAGTAGATTTAGCAAACGCTTTTATTTTGATCAGTTTAATTGCGCCCGTCAAGTTCAAGGAAGATTTATTATTTTAAAATGTTTTCAAGTGACCATATTAGTAGCGGTTATAATCAATTTAACATTTACCTTATCGGAACCAATACAGATAACAATTTTATTTATACAAGTGATATTGATGAGAGTGAAGAAAGCGATCATATTGGTAATAAAAGAAAACAGAAAATTAGAGTAATTGATAGTGATATCGATAGTGATTCTGATTCGTGGCAGGATGTAACAAAATCTGTGGAAATTCCAAAGCGAAATTTTGAATATGGGAACAATGCCAGCAGCAAAAACTAGCGAATACTGGTCAACGAATGAAAGCAGTCACATTCCATTTTATTCCAACACATTTACAAGGGACAGTTTTGCACTGCACCTTGTGGGTGTGTTGATGTGAGTTTTAATGTTATGTGTTCCCTCTATTAACACTCCACTATATTCGCAAGGTTAAGTTCACTACACGTGTTTTATATTAATCCGAAAATTAGTTACATCAATTGTTGTTTTGTTACTTGTATTTTATTCACCAGATAATCGATATTCGTTTATTTATTATTTAGTTAATTATTAATATTTTATTAAGAATTACAGATATAATCAAAACATTATTAATTTGCAGCCATCTTATTCCGCCGTTTTTTTCGCTATCTCCATGTTTTTAAACTCCTGATTTTTTAATCTCGTCATTTTAGAATAACGTGGTTTTAGAATACCGTGCTTCTATCAACCAGTAAACCAAAAAAAATTATCGAAAACGAGCTGGCCTAACGATAACGCGGCCCCTCGGGATTTGGATTGTTCAGTAGGTTTGGGATGAAACGTTACTCTTCCTTCTATGTTTATCAGGTTGCGGCGCCTCTATGAAACAAGGTTTAAGCCGGTTTATTGAAACCGTTGATTCGATCCTTTGACCAGCAGTGTGAAACATTTTTTGTTGCGTTTGACTACCGAAAATGGTCCCTCTTCTGGAGGTTGTAGAGACTGATGGACTGCGTCTGTCCGTAACAGCACGGATTCGCAAATTGACAACTCTTTAAATAAGAAAATTTGTTCTTTAGCATGTCGTGATGTCGATGAGGATTAAATATTTTTAAACTAGTTCCTCAACTGTGCGACGAAATCGGACTGATGAATGTTCCTGCTTGGTTGAATGAAATCCGCTGGTAGTCGTATATGTTCTCCATAAACGAGTTTGGCTGACGTACTCTGAAAATCGTCCTGGAATGAGGTTCTCAGGCCGAGTAGTATTATCGGTAAAGATTTTGTCTGTGGCGACGATACGTATGCGCGTGGATTTCCACGCGAAGAAGAAATGACATGCTGCTTGGACATGAAGCAAAAATGAACATAAAAGAAAGGAAAAATTTAGTATATTTTTTATTTTTCAGTTTTTAATTTTATTATTATTGGTATGTCTGTCGACACACCATTTTTAAAAAGAGATTCGAAAAGTTTTTTTGCAACAAGAAGTTAGCATTCAGCTTGGTATAAAGCGTTATAATTTATATTTTTTAATGAATCGATAAAACAACGTGTTTATAACGTATTTAAAATTAAGTTTTTTTATTGTGTGACTACGAAAGTTAGTACAAGACAATTGGGGCTCATCCATTTTGTTCTTTCTCGTAAACCGTTGTAAGCTGAGGGAAACAAAGAGTCGTCGTCGAACAATTCTAACCTGCAAAACATCACAAGCTCCACGTGACACCCATATGTCCACTGTTTTTCAGCGACACACATTATTGCGCTTTTAAAACTACGGTGCCATCGTTCGCAAGCAGTTGTTCGTTTGTGGTGGAATCCAAGTGATTTGGAAAGTTCGTCGAACAGAGTTGCTTCGAACTGTGCACTCGTATCAGTCACGATGCTCGATGGCACTCCAAATCGGCTGATCCAAGTTTTGATTAATGCATCAGCTATGGTTTCTGCTCTGATCTAGCCTCTGGCCAACATGTGTAGCAATCGATCTTGGTCAAACAATATAAATTACCTTCGGATGGGCGTAACGGTCCGACTATATCGATGTGGATTTGTCGAATCGTTTACTGATCTGTTCGTAAGTTTCAGTTTTACTTTTGACGTGTTTCGTAATTTTACACTTTTGGCAGCATATGAAGTGTTTGGCCCAAGAGCGTATTTCTTGGTTCATCGCTGGAAGGATCCCGGGGTGAGAAATATTGTGCAATGACTCGTAAATTTGTCGACGAAAGGATTTAGAGATAAACGGCCTTTGTGTTCCCGTTGAAACATGGCATAAAATTTCCTTATCGGGAATTTTAAAGACGCGTTTGATTCCATCAGTTTGCGAGCTCCTGATCATTTATTTGTTCATCTGCTATTGCTTCATAGTCAATTGCGCTTCCTATTTGAATTGGTTCGATTCGTGAAAGCGTACCCGCGACGATGTTGTTGTTCCCCGAAATGTGACGAATATCCGATGTATATTGTGCTATAAAGTCAAAGTTTCGGCGTTGTCTAGGCGATGCTTTTTCGAGACTTTGACGTAGTGAGAATGTCAGTGGTTTATGGTCAGAGAATAGAATGATTTCTCGACCTTCAACGAAATTTTTAAAATGTTTGGTAGCTGAATAAGTGGCTAAGAGTTCCCTGTCATACGTACTGTAGCGGGTTTCGGTATCACTTAGCTTTCGTGAGTAGAAGAACGGTGGTTGCCAGCTTTTTGTGCCTCTTGTTACAATACTACTCCTACTGCTGTATTTGACGCGTCGACGTAAATTGCAAATTTACCATTTGGAATCGGATACGCTAGCTGAGTACACTGTGCCAGCTTTGTATTGCACGTTTCGAATGCTTTGGTAGATCCGTCGGTCCAATTTATTGGTGACTTATCCTTCTTCTTCTTTCGCCCTTTTAAAAATTCGTATAAAATCCTCTGATCGTGTGCTGCATTCGGTAAAAAGATTCGGTAATAATTTATTATCCCCAAAAATCGAAGAATGCCATCTTTTGTAGTTGGTCGTGGGAAATTTTGAATGGCTTCCACTCTGTGTTTATCAGGCGACATGCCGCTTGCGGTGATATGAAATCCGAGGAAAGATATTTCGTTCTTCATAAATACGCACTTGTTAAGATTTATGACTAGTCCCGCGTCACTTAGGCGAGGGAAAACAATCCGTATGTATTTCAGATGCTCTTCCGAGTTTTGTGAGGCGATCATTAGGTCGTCGATATACGGATACACGAATACCAGATCTCGACTCCTGATTTTTTAATCTCGTCATTTTAGAATAACGTGGTTTTAGAATACCGTGGTTTTATCGACCCAGTAAACCGAAAAAGGTGATGCCAATTTTACTTGCATCGACGGTACTGTTCCCGCCACAGCTTCCTACATAAAAAACAGTCTAATATAATGAAAAAAAAAAAAATAAAATAAATGTTTATATTTATTTAGTGGGCGCATGCCAAAAGACTTCGGGTCTATAGACACGCGTTCTAAACTAGAAAGATATATTTTTTCCATCTCTCTCGTGTTATATTATAAAAAATTACTAAACATAATACAACAACACCAAAAAAAATTAGTAACTTTTTAGAATATAAACACACAATATAAATTTATCTTTTTAGGCTGCTTTCCAAACGATACTTATTTGCTTATTTGTTTGTGGAACCTAACTTATTCAACTTAATTTCTTATGGAACAAGTTAGGTTCCACAAATGTAACGGATGGCTATTTTCTCATGTCATCGTTACAAATACCCATACACCCAAGGCCGGATTAATAATAACAATCAGGTCATTTCCCTTCGTACATATAGCAATATAATTGAATTTATATTGTTAATTGCAATATATGTATATGCCACACAAGGCAAATTCCAAGTAGTCGTCTTACAACAGAAAATAATTTCCAAATTTCTGTTTGGTAAGGCGATGCAATACGGGTGCCCTATTCATACACGTTTTACAACAACTACAAATTATTGTAGTTGTGACATTCGTGTTATATTTTTTTTGTTGATTGTGCATTTTTGCATATTTCAAAATCAAGTGTATGAACTTGATTTTTCACTTTTTTTTTTGGAAAATTTGCAAAAAAAACGTGGAGTTCGGTTTTTATACTCGACAAGAGAAGGTTTTTTTTTTTTTTTTTTGGGAGGATTTGACTCACCGCGGACTGTTTTTTTGTGTTCTTGTGAGTGAAAATTAATAACATTTTAAGAGAGTTTTTGTTTTTTTTTTGGGGTATTTGACTTTATCGGGAAACAGTCGGCCGGTTTTCTTTGAATTTTTTTTATTAGAAATTCATAATAAACTTTTTCGTTGTGTTTTGTTTTTATGTTATGTGAAAATCGTTTGGTTTATTTTCAATAGATAGTAGTGCAAATAATTTGCCTCCCGACTGTTGAATAATAATTTATGTGTGTGTCAATGAGAATTTTTTTTTAATTTTAGTAAGATACACTAAGTAATAGTTTTTAAGTTATTTTGAGTGATTTGAGTGTTGATATATTTTTATATGAAATTTTTATCTGGAAAATATATTCCAATTTAACAAAAAAAAAAAACCAATTTATTTAACTTTTGGATAAAAAAAAGCATTAGAAAATGGACTAACATCATTAAGTAAGGTAAGTGGTAAAGTTTTTTTATATATTTAGATTCTCTGTTATAAATTTTATTGTTTATTTGTGAGTTGACTAAGCCAGACTATATCATGTCTGGTTAAAGTCTAAATGTCTTTCCTTTAGTGCATGGGTGATTGAACCGAAACTATATATTATATCAATTTTAAATTTCTTCTTGTTTCGCTAGTGGTGGTATAGTCGGCCAATCCCAAGTGTTTTTTTTATGTCCTCAAATACTTTTGGTACATCTTAGGATGAACCACCGTCCCCATATTCACAAACATGTGCGGTTATCTAGGTCATCAATTGCGTTACCCCAAAACCCACGACCAGCAAAACGACCACTACCGACTGGGTCAGATATTGCCGCACGGGGTAACGATGTAGTGATTGATAACAACTTTCTATAATGAAATGAGAACACTCATCAAAATGATCAATTCATTTCAATCAATCAATTTAGAGAAATTGAGATATTTTGATAAATTTACCCCCCCCCCCTTCTCTTCCAGCAAAATTAAAAATGTCAATTATGATAATAATAACAACAACAAACGAGACTCCATATTTGTAATTTGCTATTCATGAATACAAATTACAAAATTGTTTATATTTTTTACAACTACATACGTAGCCACAAAAGTTCATAGTTTCAATTTTAAATATTCCTTACCCCCCAGACAGTCTCGATGTTGTAGCGCAGTCACGCAACAGCGCAAAAGTTAAATTACATTTTTTTTTTTTTTTTTTTTTCTTTTATTTAATATTACAACTGATTTACAAATCATTTAGTAATTTATCTTTCTTAAATGAAGATTCACATTTGACGGGCAGTAGCCCAATGGTTACTCCCGTTTGAATTTACATAGTAATTATTTTTCTCTATCTAAATTAAATACAACTGCCCAATTCCAAAGGTTTCTGCCTTTGAAGTCTTCTTACTGCATTGGTGGTATCCAACAAACTTCGTATGTCTGCATTTTGGTGCCGAGATATCCGCTGAATGTGTTTCTTCGCATAATTTTGTATTTCTTCACTTACATATTCCATGTTTAAGTCCCTATGGAGGTTATCATTTCTAATGTACCATGGTGCGTTTACAATGCCACGCAGCACTTTGTTTTGAAAACATTGAATCATTTGTACATTTGTCTTCTTGGTACAACCCCAAAGTTGAATACCGTAGGTCCATACTGGTTTAAGTATTTGCTGATATAATAGCAATTTGTTATGTATTGTAAGCTCAGAGTTTCTACCTAATAGCCAATACATTTTTCTATATTTAATGTTCAATTCTTCTTTTTTCTTTTTAACATGCTCTTTCCATCTAAGCTTGCAATCGAGAGTCATGCCGAGGTATTTGGCTGTATTTGCATTTGGAACCGGCCTTGAATTAAGTTTCACTGGAATCCAGTTAACTTTCTGGTTCGTGAAGTTTACGTGAACCGACTTTTCTTCGTTTAGGCTAATGCGCCATTTCTTTGTCCGACTACTCACTGTGTCGGTTGCTTTTTGAAGTTTGGTCGTTGCTTCTGATATACACTTTCCAGTCGCCAGAATAGCTGTATCGTCTGCAAATGTTGCTATGGTGGCACCTTCTGTATTTGGCATATCTCTGGTGTACAGGATGTACAATATAGGACCCAGTACGCTACCCTGTGGTATGCCTGCTGATATTCTCTTTAGTTCAGAGTACTCTTGGTTATATTTTACACGGAAATGTCGGTCTGCGATATAAGATTTAAGAATTTGATAGAATTGCTTAGGTAGATCTCGATGCAATTTAAATTCAAGTCCTTGGTGCCAAACTTTGTCGAAAGCTTGTGCTACATCTAAGAAGATGCTGGAGCATATCTTCTTATTCTCAAGTGAGTCTTCGATTATATCCGTTATTCTGTGAACTTGTTCTATCGTAGAGTGATTTTCTCTAAATCCAAATTGGTGTGGTGGAATCAAATTTCTCTCTTCTATTATTGGCTTGAGTCTCTTGAGCAGTAATTTTTCAAATAATTTTGAAATTACAGGAAGTAGTGAAATCGGTCTGTATGACTTTTTATCGTTCGCTGGTTTGCCTGGTTTGGGGATCATAATTACTTCAGCAACCTTCCATTGCCGTGGGACATATTTTAGTCTGAAGACAGCATTGATAATTTGAACCAATTTTCGTAGTCCCTTCTCGGGGATGGCTTTTACGACTTGTCCAGTAATTAAATCATATCCTGGAGCTTTTTTTGCGTTCAAATTACACTTGATCTCATTTTTTAATTCCTGTAATGTTACACATCGAATATTATATTCATCAATTTTGCTAATTGTTATTATGTTTTCATCTGCTGTTTGCCTAGGTAGCGGTTTAAAGGTGTCTTCCAAGTGAGCTGCAAATAAAATAGCTTTTTGCTTGTCACTTTTGGCCCAGGTTCCTTCCCCATTTTTAATAGGTGGCACATGCATTTTAGTTCTTTTTAATCCCTTTGTTGCTTTCCAAAGAGAGTAATCAGTATCTTTATGTTCGGTGAGACCATTTAAGTACTTGTTGATAGTTTCATTCTTAATTTCTTTTATAAGTTGTTTTAGTTGACTAAGCCAGACTATATCATGTCTGGTTAAAGTCTAAATGTCTTTCCTTTAGTGCATGGGTGATTGAACCGAAACTATATATTATATCAATTTTAAATTTCTTCTTGTTTCGCTAGTGGTGGTATAGTCGGCCAATCCCAAGTGTTTTTTTTATGTCCTCAAATACTTTTGATACATCTTAGGATGAACCACCGTCCCCATATTCACAAACATGTGCGGTTATCTAGGTCATCAATTGCGTTACCCCAAAACCCACGACCAGCAAAACGACCACTACCGACTGGGTCAGATATTGCCGCACGGGGTAACGATGTAGTGATTGATAACAACTTTCTATAATGAAATGAGAACACTCATCAAAATGATCAATTCATTTCAATCAATCAATTTAGAGAAATTGAGATATTTTGATAAATTTACCCCCCCCCCCCCTTCTCTTCCAGCAAAATTAAAAATGTCAATTATGATAATAATAACAACAACAAACGAGACTCCATATTTGTAATTTGCTATTCATGAATACAAATTACAAAATTGTTTATATTTTTTACAACTACATACGTAGCCACAAAAGTTCATAGTTTCAATTTTAAATATTCCTTACCCCCCAGACAGTCTCGATGTTGTAGCGCAGTCACGCAACAGCGCAAAAGTTAAATTACATGAACATACATGCGAATTGACAAAGTCGAAGGACGGAGCGCATTAGACCAAGTACTAAAATTAAATTATTTTCATAATTGCACGCAAGAACAGATTGAAATATCACTTTCTGATGTAAAAAAAATACAAAATGAAAGACATTCTTGGGAACTAAAGTTATCCAAATTAAAGTGAAGCCAATCACATGAAACTGTTTTATGTAGCTAAATTATTAGTTATTAACTAGATTAGTAGATTTAATACTACGACGGAAAATTTAATTTGGTCAAAAAAGGCGTTTACAAAATAGGGTTTAGAGCCATCAAATTATGGATTTATGGAAATCAAATAGGTGTAGTTCATGTTAGATAGTTTAAAATTATTTTAATGTCAAAAACGTGCGTCGAGATTGTCAGGAAAATTTTTATTTTTACAGTACTAAATTAATTTATGCGTTTTGTGCGTAACTCCGTCAATATAAACAAAATTTCTCTTGACAGCTAATCTTACATCTAAAAAAATTGTTGTTTTGTTTCCATCACAAAATAAATTTGCTTGTTCGTTCTATGGGATAAAGGAAAATTATTTTTTTCATGTTGGCAGCTCATGTTCGAAAAACTATAGTTTTATTTACGTTTAAAAATTCCATTAAAATCCCAACTAAAGTCGCTGTTTTAATGTCGTTTAAAAATACCAGTTTCGGAATTCAATTCCGAAAAAACTGTAACTACAACCAAAAGTTGTAGTTGCGTCTATCGATTTGGCCCTTACTTGTTTGGTGGAACCTAACTAAATACATAAAAAATTACATTAATAAGTTAGGTTCCATCAAATAAGTAGGTAAGGGCCTAAGTGTAGAATGCGTGTCGAGAAACCTGAAGTCTTTTGGCATGCGCCTACCTTCACGCTTATGTTTCACCCTTTGTTGATGAAAATCGCAAATAAACAACAAAGAACAAACATAATTTTATGTTGTAAACGAGCTGCTTTGTTCAAAGGATAAAAAATATCTAAACTCAAAAATCAACTGCCGTCTTCCTTTGGTCACTCATAAAAACCGAAAATTATTTTCTATTTACTTTTATCAGTTGACATTAAAAATTAAATAACAAAACAAAAAAAAAAGGTCAAAATTATTTCTACAATAATTCTATACCAAAGAAAAGTTGGTTTGAAACTATTCATTCCGGAATGAAAATACAAGGCATTGTTTTTGTAAAATTCCCAAAGTAAGACTACAAGTATGACAATTTCACAGCTAAAGACTTTTAAATGTATGTTTAACCCTTAGAGTATCACAAAAAAAAGTAACGTAAAAGACCGGAAGTGTCCAACGGACCCCTATATTAAAAATGCTTAGAAGAAAATATAAATATATTTTTTTATTATTTTTCATTGAAATATTAGTTTTTTACATGTTTATTACATTTAATACATACTATGGTTTTTTTTTTTGAGTGTTCGGTACATACATGTAAATGACAAATTTCCCAAATTTGTTTCGATTTTCTGGAAATTCTATTTGGGCACAGATTACATCTTTTTTTTCGTGGAGGTCTAATTCGGAGCTTGTTCCACTGGGTCCAGCTTCGGCTTCACCCGGAAGAAGATGAACAATTTCCTTTTGTTGTGGTTCACATAACCCTTTTAGGCTCCTTCTTCTAATTTGAGGTGTTACTAAACTTGTAGCAACTGATCTCAAAAATTGTTTCCGGGACATTTTTTTGTTCACATTTAATTTTTCATAAATTATTTTAGCTGCAACTCCACCAACATCAATTATATTATAGAGAAAAGACAATGGCCATCGTCTTGTTCGTCTATATACTGTATAATTATGAACCATCTGATCGAGGGTATCCACTCCACCTTTCGTATTGTTGTAAAATAAATTTATTTCAGATTTGTTTTTGTTGCTTTCATCTGTAATGGTAGTGTTATGTTTTGTTGATAGCAAAAGGATGGCATGATTTTTCTTTCGGAACATAAGAAACTAAGCACATATTTTTCCAAAATCCAAAACAATTACTCTCTACTGGTCTGCTTTTATTAGGCATAAAAATTTGTAGGTATATACTTTTTATTTTTACGTAATGTGCCAACGCAAGTTAAACCATTTGACAATAATGACCCTGATAGTGGCTTACTTGTAAAGAAATTGTCGAATGTTACGTTTCTGAACGTTCCAAAGTAAGGTTCACATAATTTTTCCACGACTTGCGGAGCTAGGTTTGCATTTCGGACTAAACCCTCTTTTCCTAAATAAGGAATGCCGTAGAGTGGGTAACTAGTAGCATTGTCGCATACCAACCATATTTGTATTCCATATTTATCAGGTTTACTTGGAATGTGCTGTTTGAATGAAACGCGACCACGAAAAGGTATGAGTTGCTCGTCAATTGTTAAGTTTGCTCCTGGTAAATATGTTTTTTTTAGAGTTTTGTTGAAAATTTCCCAAAGATCTCGTATTGGAGCTAGTTTATCTCTTTCGTTCTACGGACAGATTTAAATACTCTGTAATCGAATCGTATAAAACGCTGAATAAATTTAAAACGGGTTTTGCTCATGGTTGCTCGAAATATCGGATTTCCACAAAGCGGGTACCAGAAACCCAACATATTGATTTTGCTTTGTTTGTTTGTCCCAGCTGTCAATAAAAGTTCAAAATATGCTTGTATTTCAAGAAGATCAGTACTTTTGCACTCAATTCCAAGAATTCGATTCGCTTCAATGTTAGTATATTTGATATCATATCTAAAATACTGTTGTCTAGAAACAAACTGAAGCATTCTACTGGTTCTTCAATCATTTTACTTGGGTGTAATATCACTTAATCAAAAGACCCCTTTATACCGCGTTGTGCGCAACTACTAGAAAATGGACATGAATTCCATTGAGTACCATCGCTACTTGTGAATACTGCAAAATCTTCAGTAAATTCCGAACATTCTTCTGAATTTTCATCACCCTCCTGTTCATCTTCTTCTTCAGAATCAGTTTATACTATATCTTCTTCGCTATCTGATCCATAATCAAATGTTACATTTGTATTATCGTCGCTAACATCGGATTCAGCCAAAAATCTGTCCATTTCCTGTTCACTTTCATCACTAGTTTCTTCCATAGCTCGTTGAATTTCATTTTCATATAATCGTCTTTTAGTCGTCATTGCTGTTTAGAAGGTTAGGTTAGGTTAGGTTAGAGCGGCTGCCAAAACGCACACTTAGACCGATGACGATCCGTTGTGATACCGAGGGATCCTACTCCCCTTCCACCTTCACTGGAACCAATTTGAGCTATTTACGTAGCGTAAGATATCTCGCACATTGCAGTTCATGAGATCCATAAGGTCGTCCAAACTATACTTGCCCAGATATTTGTGCCTCCTGCAAGCTAGCGCCGGGCATGAGCAGAGGAAGTGGCTCAGAGTCTCTTCCTCCTCCTCATCCATGCAGCTTCTACAGAAGTCATTTGTCATTGACCCAAGCCTCCTAGCATGCTCCCCAATGAGGTAGTGTCCTGTGAGTACCCCTACGACTATACCTAAGTCAGGTCTGCGTAGGGATAGTAGCGTGTTGGAGCGCTCCAAGTCCAGTTTCGGCCAGATTTGCCGCGCTACATTGCATGTTATGGTGTTAGTCCACCTCTTCTGTGCCGAGGCTATCGCCTCATTACCAAGCGCCCTAAAAATCGCCGCTATGGGCCTCTCCAAATTTGCCCTTTCCGGTTTCAATTGGAGAGTTGTACCTTGCCTTGCCAATTCGTCCGCTCTACAGTTCCCCCGTACATCCGAGTGACCGGCGACCCAGACTATCTGGATATTGAACTGCTCACTCATCTCGTTAAGAGATGAGCGGCACCTCAATGCCACCACGGATGTCAGGGAAACTGTTTCCAGCGACTTGATTGCCGCCTGACTGTCCACATATATTGTTATATCCCTTGTGGTTATGACATTATGCCTCAAACAAGTCAGCGCTTCATCAATCGCTACCACCTCCGCCTGGTACACACTGCAGTGATCAGGAAGACGAACGGATAAATTCAAATTTAATTTGTCACAAAAGACTCCTGCTCCGACTTTGCCGTCTAGCTTGGAGCCGTCAGTGTAAAATTGAATACAACCAGTTTCTGCTATTGACCTGTTCCCCCATGATTCCCTTGAGGTGAGAAGAGTCCGGAAACCCATTTCAAAGCAAACAACCGGTGTTGTGTAGTCACTATTCACCACATCTGCCTTTAGCGACCTGCCAATCATCGAGTGGCCCGTCTGAAGACATTTCCACTCATCCACGGCAGAGAGTCGTGCAGCCGTAGTTGCCGCTCTCTGCTTACCAAAGATGTCGACAGGAAGAAGGTAGAACATAGCCTCCAGAGCACGTGTAGGGGTTGTCCCCAGTGCCCCGCTTATAAGCAAGCAGGCCGTTCTCTGCACCTTCTCTATCCTATTCTTATAAGTTTGCTTGTCTAGTGCTGGCCACCACACACTCGCCCCGTACATCAGAATTGGTCTGACTACAGCGGTGAAAAGCCAGTGTACCAGCTCTGGTTTGAGACCCCATCTCCTTCCGACGGCGTTCCTACACGAGTACAGAGCCATGGTAGACTTCTTTACTTTCTCCAACATATTGGGCATCCAATTTAGCCTACTGTCAAAGATTATGCCCAGAAATCTTTCCTATCAGTAAAGGCCAGTGGCGTACCATTTAAGGTAGGTGACGCGACTACCGGAATTTTCTATTTCTTGGTGAACAGTACCAGCTCTGTTTTGGATGGATTTATACCCAGCCCACATTTGCTGGCCCACTTTAAAATGATTACGAGCGCGTGTTGCATGACCTCCTTAATCGTGCCTAGGTACTTACCCGAGATCGCGATCGCCACGTCATGCGCATACGCTATCACTCCTATTTCCTCCCTCTCCAGTTCCAAAAGTAATCCATGATAACTATGTTCCAGAGAAGAGGTTATAGGACACCACCTTGCGGAGTTCCTCTAACTACTCGCCTCCTAATGGTTGTTAATAACGAAGCAATCTAAAATAAAAATAGTCTCTTAGGCTTCGAAAAAGAAATGAAAATAAAGAAAAAATCTAGAGGCCTTAGGATAATTTTGTTCGTTTAGATCGAGAGACTATCTTGAACTTTTATGTTCGTTTAGGGAATTCAAATAAATTCAGAATACGGGTAAAAAGAAAATACCGTTAGGAAATAAAACTAAAATTTGTAAGAATTTATAATTTAGTAGAATTACTGTTAATTTGTTACAATATATAATAATTGTGAAATGTTTTAGGTTTTAGTTCAACTAATTAAATGTACACATATGAATTTGTACAAATAAAGAACACAAACAAAAAAGTACTAAAACCATTTACTTTAAATTCCAATAATGGTGGTTTCCCCCATATCCGCATTAATAATCCTGCCTTCTAGCATCTGATTTATTAATCTCCCTAAGGGGTCGTCCACACCTAAGAAAGAAAGTCCTTCCCTAACTGCCTCCGTCCTGACATTGGTAAAGGCGCTCTCTATATCGAGGAAGGCTACCATACAGTACTCTTTCGAGGGAATTGATTTCTCAATTGTTCGCACCAGGGAATCCAGAGCCGTGTCCACAGATCTCCCTATCCAGTACGCATGTTGAGAAGTCGCCCACCTACTGGGATTTATTTTTGTACGAATGTACACGTCGATCAATCTTTCCAATGTTTTCAACAGAAAGGATGATAGAGTTATCAGTCTTAGGTCCTTTGGGTAGGTCTGTGAATTCTTTCCCGTTTTCGGGATGAAAACCACCCTGACCTCCGTCCATTTCCTAGGAATATAATTCAATTTTAGACACCCCCTGAAGATCACCTTCAGCCATGGGAGAATGATCAACGAGTGTTTTTGCAGCTCAGCTGGGATGATACCGTCCGGGCCAGCCGATTTAAATGGTTTAAAGCCGTTTAGTGCCCATAGGATCCGATCCTTGCACACGATTTCCTCCGGGTACCCCGACGATACTCCTTCCCACTCCCCGCCAAGCTCCGTCGACACATCCACACTACCTGGGAAATGGGTATCCAGCAGAAGCGCCAGTGATTCCCCAGTAGACGTTGTCCACAGCCCATAAGGTTTGATTAAGTAACTAGGGCTCGTTGGTCTCTTAGACAAGGTTTTTCTGAGGCGCGAAGTTTCCGAAACACCTTCCATTTTTTCACAGAATAGCCTCCAAGACCTCCTCCGCGCCCTCCTTAGTTCCCTTTTATACTTTTTAAGGTGCTCCTTATAGGAGTTCCAATCCTGAGCTTCCCTAGAGCCCTTTGCTCTATTGAATGCTTTCCTACACCCTCAACGTAGGATTCCCAGCTCCCTGGACCACCATACCGGTTTCTGCTTCCCTTTAGGTATTCTCCTGGGGCACGCAGTGTCCAAGGACAAGTTACAGGCGCTTGTGATTTCCTCCACCAGTAAATCCAGCTCCATTTCTGTGGCTGGTTGCCTCGGCGCATCGGTCGGTAAGAGTCCTACTAACACTTTCCCGTATTCGTTCCAGTTAGTCCTTCTAGGATTCCTGAAGGATTTCCGGGTAACAGGGTGAATGTCAATATTCAACGTCACGTACCGATGGTCCGAGAAGGAGTGCTCCTTCGCAACCCGCCATTTTTTGACCATATGTGTCATGAAGTCCGAAGCAAAGGTAACGTCCAGTCCAGTACCTCCTGCCTGTTACTAATAATTAAAGTCGGCTCTTGCCCCAGAATAGACACTGCAAGATTAGTACCCAATAAGTAATCAAATAAGTACTTACCCCTTTCATTGATGTCAGTGCTACCACAGATTGTATGGTGCGCATTTGCATCACAACCCAGTAATACTCCGATCCTTTCCCGTTCCGCTTCGAGTATCAGTTCCCCAAGGTTATCCGGCGGAACCTCCTTCTCGCGGTTCATGTAGGCTGAAACCAGCCATAGTAAGCAGCCTCCCGTCTCCAGGCCGACTGCTGCTTAGAAGGTTTTTTAAGAAATAAAAAGTTATAAAATATATAGTAATACGATTTTGGTGTTACTTACCAATTATCAATTATTATTATTTATATTATATATTATCAATTATCAAATATTAATTATTTATATTATATATTAATTTAGAAAAATTCTCTTGTTTACAACTCAACAAACTAATTCAATTGATCACATCAGTGATGAATGAATTCCGAGTATTCCCCTTTCTATGCAGAGAAAATATAACGTTTCATTTACAGTATATATAAAAAATATATTGCGATCTCCTCCTGCTCGAGTAAAAAATCATTCTATTTCGATTTCTATTCTTCGATTTTATAATCATTCTATCTCCACACATTTATTTATTGACACTTTAGCAAAACAAGGAAAACGGGATAGTGCACGAATTTACAAAAATAAGCTGAGATGGCAACAGAAATATCAATTTCAACAATTTCACTTTAGCATCATCAGATATTGTGAATAATTGCATGTACGATCATTCCATTTGAATATTAATTACACTACTGTAAACTATACAATTTTTTTCGGAAAACAAATAATGTGACTTCGCAATCGGAGAATTAATTTTTTTATTTCATTTTCATTTTTATATGATTTTTTTCACTCGTTCACTCTTTCTAATTAACATATATGGGTCCGATGGACACTAAGCGGTCCTTTACGTTTTGAAAAATAAAAAATAAAAATGTTGAAGTAAAAAACTACAGCCTAGCATTTGATTATGTATTCTTATTCTACCAAAATTTGTGCATTGTAAAAATAAAACAAAAACCAAATAATACCTGTAATAAAACTTTTAAATTGAAGTAAAGGTTAAACAGGGTCCAATTGAGCCTTCTTGTCTTTTAAGGGTTAAAGTAATCAACTTTAAAGAATAAAATTAATTGGATGTTAATCATTTGCCGAACAAAATGATTCAAATGATATTTTCACTGTAAAAAGAAAATGAAAGTAGGAATTACTCCACTCTAACAAATAAAGTAAACCTAAAATATCGTAGCACATTTAGAAAAGTTTCATTTCAGTAACAAATTGAAGAGATTTGAAAATTGAAAATACCCAATTTGATATAACGCAAAACGAGGTCGTATTGCTTAATTTTTCCGAAAACCTCAAAAAATTGTCTTTAAAAAAAAAAAAAAAAATTTGTATTTCCATAAATTTGCCCTATATATTAATTTGTTGGCAATAAATTAATTTTGATGATAATTTTTGTCCCCACTCTATTTTATTTGGTTCCTTAAAGAACATTTTTTGTATAGACATTTCTAATCAGCCAAATGTTTTATTTGATACCTATTTATTATTTTTGTTTCTAATGGTTGACTCTCAAAACCTTTTATTCAATGCCCAAAAATAATTTTTTTGTGTTCCCTTCAAATAATGCGAAAAAATAATAAATGTGGCCAAATTATTATATTTTGTTCTAAAAAATTAATTTTATGATGCCAAGAAATTTTTTTTTGTTGCTCATAAATTTGTGCCGCTTTATTAATTTTTTGTATCTCATATATTAATTATTTGTGTGCCGCTTTATTGCCAGCCTTTAAAAAATATTTATTAATATTTATGTAAATTCATTACAGTCACAATTAAAAATTTTACAAAATTAAGAGAGATTTTACCAGTCATCCCAAATTAGAAAATCCCAAATACAACTCAAGTTATTGCTAACAACGTAAAAACGATTAAATTTGTGACGAACCATTTGTATACAATATTTATTGCAGTGACTTTATTTTCATCGTAAATTTGAGAAGTATTATTAGATTACGACAAAAGTACTTCCGAATCTTTGTTGCCATATTTTTTCTTTTTCGAAAATGAGGTAGGTTCCCTTCGTCGATAAATGTGAAAATCTGTAACAAAATTTTATTCGCGGGTTACAATATTTATCCATTCTTTGGTATAGTATGAAAAGTAAAAAGCTATAACATTTTAACATCATTCAATTATTTCAGTAAGGCTGGCAATAAAGCGGCACACAAATAATTAATATTTGAGATATAAAAAATTAATAAAGTGGCACAAATTTATAAGCAACAAAAAAAAATTTCTTGGCATCATAAAATTAATTTTTTGGTACAAAATATAATAATTTGGCAACATTTATTATTTTTTGGTATTATTTGAAGGGAACACAAAAAATTATTTTTGGGCATCGAATTAAAGGTTTTGAGAGTCAACCATTAGGAACAAAAATAATAAATAGGTATCAAATAAAATATTTGGCTGATTACAAATGTCTATACAAAAAATGTTCTTTAAGGAACCAAACAAAATAAAGTGGGAACAAAAATTTTCATCAAAATTAATTTATTGCCAACAAATTAATATAGGGCAAATTTATGGGCATACAATTTTTTTTTCTTTTTTTGTAAAGAAAATTTTATGAGGTTTTCGAAAAAATTAAGTAATACACCCTCGTTTTGCGTTGTATAAAATTGGTTATTTTAAAGTTTCGAATCTCTTTCTTTATTTTGTTATTGAAATAAAACTTTTCTAAATGTGCAATGGAATTTTATGTTTGCTTTATTTGTTAGACTGGAGTAATTCCTACTTTCATTTTCCTTTTATAGTGAAAATATCATTTTTTGTTCGGCGGCAAATGATTAGCATCCATTGATTACATTAAACATACATTTAAAAGTCTTTAGCTGTGAATTTGTCATACTTGTAGTCTTACTTTGGGAATTTTTCAACAAAAATGCCGTGTATTTTCATTCCATAATGAATAGTTTCAAACCAATTTTTTTTTTTGGTATATAATTATTCTAGAAATAATTTTGAATTTTTTTTTTGTTTTTTTATTAAATTTTTAATGTCAACTGATAAAAGTAAAATACATTTTTTTCGGTTTTTATTTTGCGCGTAATTTGCATTTTTATTTTCATACCAATAACTGTTCAAGTGACCAAAGTAAGGCGGCATTTGATTCTTGAGCTTAGTTGTATTATTACCCTTTGAACAAAGCGGCTCATTTACAATTATACTGTATATGCTGCGAGTCGAGCCGAGTTTAATCCGAGTTTAACTCTCACTATATACGGAGTCGAGTTAAACTCGACTCGATCTAATAATTTGTAGAGTCGAGTTAAACTCTACTCTAAAATTTGCACTATATACGCATAGAGTAGAGTTAAAAAACAACAACAAAATTAAAGAAAAATTCTTGCACCAATATTAAAAAATATTCGTTTTAATTTGTTCAATTAAATTTAATATTTTATTTTAAATATCTTATTTATTAAGATTTTAATTAATTAATTTTAATAATAAATTTTTGTTTTGGTATTGAGTTTTTTATTTTTTCGAAAAAATTACTCCAACATTTCCGGTGGTCTATCCCGTAATTTTCATGGAGTTTGATTGAAAATTCCAATTTTTTAGACATAATATTGCTTGCAAAATGACAATAACATATATATGGCAATCAACAAAGAAAATAATTAATCTTATGATCATCTGAAATGATATTTTGTTCCATTTTTTTAACTCGATTTCAATCCTATTTGAACTCTGCATATGTTTAACTCTGCAGTATATACACCTAGAGTTGGTTAGAAAATAATTCGACTCCGTATATAGTGAGAGTTAAACTAGGATTAAACTCGACTCGACTCGCAGCATATGCAGTATAAATATAAAATTATGTTTGTTCTTTGTAGTTTATTTGCGATTTTCATCAACAAAGGGTAAAACGTAAGTGTGAAGGTAGGCGCATGCCAAAAGACTTCAGTACTTTTCACACCAGGCGCCTCGCCTCGAAATATTTAGTTACCACAAATGCGAAGCTGAGACCCTTACATACCGGTGGCGTTGGCTTTGAACATACGGTTGCTATCAAATATTTTATTTATGTCTATTTTACACGTGAATTATAGCAAGAACTGAAGTATTCTAAATTTGTAACTACATATGAGCTAGATTTTTTGATAAGTATGAAAAATTTGTGCAAAAAATGTGATTTGTAGGTTATGTTGAGAAAGCACTTCGCTTTGTACTACTTTAAAATCTCGCAGTCGAGTGTGGAACGCATTGCCTTGGTTTTGTAGATAACTTCATTGTAATATATTTTTTTTTTTAAATTATCACCTAAAAATAAATTATTTTTCAACAAATTGAATTTTTTACTAGAAAATTAAACGGTATCAATCGAATAAAACTAATTTACATAATTAAAAAACGAAATAAAAAATTTTTATTCACGAAGCTCAAAGCCGAGGCGCCTGGTATGAAAAGTACCTACTGCTCCAACCTGTAAGAAGACACAATGACACCACAAATTTCCTGGTGCCGCAAACTCTTTTTTCTGAAAAGCTGTAAACAACTATTATTATTCCCTCCACCATTTTTTCCATTGGCGGTTGTAAGAGGGGGCGAGATTTCGTTCCATCATCATGTTCCCATTCGGTCACCCAAATTCGTACTAACTGTAGGTAGTGGTGCTTGACGTTGTTGTTGAAATCGTTGCGTCTCTGCTGTCCCTGCTACTCGCCCCCGCTGCTCTTGGTGTATACTATATGACAGCAAAATTCGATAATGCATTTTGATTCAAAAAGATACAAAATAATTTTTCTAAAATACATTCATATTTATCGTAATTATGAATGCTTTTTTATTTTTATTTGTATTTACAACCATTTATTCAAAAAAAAAAAAAACTAACACAACAACATCTAAATTAAGGCTGAAACACACCAAGAGCAGCGCGACATGCCCCACATATTCCACTTGTGATAGATTTTCTTTTAATCAACATTTATCTATTAAAATTATCAAAAATTTAAATGCTTTTATAAAAATTGCTTATACTTTTGCTTACGACTATCTACGTATATTTAAATTTGCTGCTCGCTGCCGCTACTCGATGTGTTTTACGCTTTAGCTTGAAGATATCGCATTCGTTCTTAAATAGACAGATAAGTTTAATGATCGAAAATTGGCATGAAAATATTCAGGATGTATTTCCGAAAACGGATAAGATATAACATTGAGGCTGTTTTCCAAACGTGACTTATTTGATATTAATTGCCTTATTTGCCGCTATTTTAAATAAGTAAATAAAGTCATTCCAATCGATTTAGCTTTTACCCCAAACAGATTAGCGGCGCTCTACGCCTGACTTTGTTTCTCTTCATCTTTATCTTTTTTTTTCAACTACATAAGTGGCTTTCACACGCATCTCAATCCAATTTCGAACTTAATCCGAAAAATGGTCGTGTGAAATGTGCAAATCTAATGCCGAAGTGGATTATCAAATACACTTTATAATTCGGTATTATGTACTCCACTGCGGTACTGAATTGCCGTGTGAAAAGAATGACAGATATTAATCTCAGAACTGAATAGATGTTTTTGGAATTTTAATTAATAACTTAATTAATATTTTTTTAGTTGAATTTGATACGTTTATCGAAAATTATTTATTTTTGTTTAATTAAATTCATATTTTAAAAATGTGTAATTGATTTTTAACAAATACATTTTTGACAACCAATGAAACTAGTTGCGCTTCAGTCGGAAAGAGCCTAAGCCCATTAGAATAAAAAATACAAAAAAATTAAATTTTGTGTTTTTTATTGTCGGCAAAATTTTTTGTTTGATGCTGAAATATATTTTTTTGTATAACCTTAATAATTTAACCACATATTATATTTGCTGCTTATTTCTAATTTTTGATGCTACTCTTTGTCGCTAAACTATTTTTTTTGACGCTGAAAATTATTTGTTTGTATGTTCATTGTTTTGTTCCAAAATATTATATTTGTTGCCAATTTATTAATTTTGATGCCAATGTTTGTCGTCACAGTATTTAATTATGTCCTTCAAAAATATTTGTTTGTTTTTTCATATGTTGTTCCAAAATATTATTTGTGATGCCAATTTATTATTTTTGATGCTAATGTTTGTCGCAAAATTTTTTTTCTTGTATGCCCGTTTAAATTGTCCCTTTCAGTAATACCAATCTTTCATTTAATTTTTTTACAGTTTATTACTGTTAAAATCATTGCTTGTAGCAATATAGTTTCAATACTATGGATATTTACTTAAGTTCATGATAAGGCAAATGAAACATTCATTCATTAAAAATAAAATATATGAAATATTTATATACACATCTGTACAAATATATAAATTATTAATTACGATATAATTTAAAAAATTTAATTATAAATAAAACAAGCTATATCCATAAACATTTTCTAAATTTTATATGCAAAAAAAAAAAAAAAATTGCATATATAGTATGTAGTTTAGTCTTCTAAAAACTGTAAAATTAATTATTACAACTTAATACGTTTAAAGCTGAGTTTATACAACAAAAATGCATTTTAAACAAATCGTTTAATTAGTTTTCTTGATTTTAAAACCAAAAACGAGTTAAACTATAAAAATAATGTTGATTTAACTATAAAATTAATTCTTGAATTTTGTTGTCGCTGTCGTTGTTCTTGTTGTAATATTAAAGTTTGCATATAAATGCAATAAATCACAATGTTGCGGTTATTTTAAAACTATATACCTGCTCAGATTACATGAGTTGGTCTCGTGTGATCTTTCTGGTTAGGTCGACGAAAGCAAAACCAAATGAATTGATTATCTATGGTTAAAGATAACTAGTATGTATAGTAGTTTGAACTATGTAAACTACCCTATGCTATTAATTTAAACAAAAAGTGTTCTAACTGCGAATTTATTTTTAAATTGTTATCTTCTAATAAACGACTTGGCTCAACAAAAAACATTAATGAAACCGTTTGAATAATTACAACAAATTTATCATTTCGCTTTTATTTTGTAAATTCACTTAAATCATTTCGATTATTTTGAAGGAAATTAATTTTTTTTTTTAAATCTTCGGTTATTTAATTTTTGTAAAGATTGCTAATTGATAAAAAAAGAGGTAAAAAATCATTAAAAAGTAAGAAATGAAATGTACAATTTAATATTATTTGAGAATTCCGCCTTTAATAAAATAAAATAATTTGTAAAATGTGAAATTCAATTTTGATTCTTATTTTTCATGATTTTTGCGTTATTCTGTCTTTTTTTTTGTTGCCAGCCACCTCTTTATATTGATTTAATGTTGTACGCTTTTTTGTACGCCCGACTACAGTAAATTCAATTCAATTAATTTATATGATTTTTCAAAAATTGACTTTAATAAATTCTTCAGTCATTATTATATATTAGATGAGGATGTGAAAGAAATTATATTAATAGTGCCGAACCCTTCCACATGTTTTGTATGAAGATAAGCTTTTATGATAAAAAAATTCTTCTAAGCAAACGGTAAAATAATTTCAGTTAGAAAATGGAAAACAAAAAATGTGCGACGGGCGGTGGAAAAGCCACACGCAATATGTAAAATATAAAAATTTTTATTTTAATTTGTTCATAAAAATACAAATAAGTTTATCTTTTATCCGATATAACAATGAAGCTGTTGTCCTGCAATTTTCCATCTACATTTATATAAATAACAAATGGGTGAATAGTCGCTGGCTTATTATTCCAATGAAAACCTTGCGCTGCATTTTGCATTAGAAATTTTATTTATTTATTTATTTTTTATTTAATATTACAACTGATTTACAAATCATTTAGTAATTTATCTTTCTTAAATGAAGATTCACATTTGACGGGCAGTAGCCCAATGGTTACTCCTGTTTGAATTTACATAGTAATTATTTTTCTCTATCCTAATTAAATACAACTGCCCAATTCCAAAGGTTTCTGCCTTTGAAGTCTTCTTACTGCATTGGTGGTATCCAACAAACTTCGTATGTCTGCATTTTGGTGCCGAGATATCCGCTGAATGTGTTTCTTCGCATGATTTTGTATTTCTTCACTTACATATTCCATGTTTAAGTCCCTGTGGAGGTTATCATTTCTAATGTACCATGGTGCGTTTACAATGCCACGCAGCACTTTGTTTTGAAAACATTGAATCATTTGTACATTTGTCTTCTTGGTACAACCCCAAAGTTGAATACCGTAGGTCCATACTGGTTTAAGTATTTGCTGATATAATAGCAATTTGTTATGAATTGTAAGCTCAGAGTTCCTACCTCTCTTCTATTTGAAGTTTAATTCTTCTTTTTTCTTTTTAACATGTTCTTTCCATCTAAGCTTGCAATCAAGAGTCATGCCGAGGTATTTAACTGCATTTGCATTTGGAACCGGCCTTGAATTAAGTTCCACTAGAATCCAGTTACCTTTCTGGTTTTTGAAGTTTATGTGAACCGATTTTGCCTCGTTTAGGCTAATGCGCCATTTCTTTGTCCAACTACTCACTGTGTCGGTTGCTTTTTGAAGTTTGGTCGTTGCTTCTGATATACACTTTCCAGTCGCCAGAACAGATGTATCGTCTGCAAATGTTGCTATGGTGGCACCTTCTGTATTTGGCATATCTCTGGTGTACAGGATGTACCAATAGGACCCAGTACGCTACCCTGTGGTATGCCTGCTGATATTCTCTTTAGTTCAAAGTACTCTCCGTTATATTTTACACGGAAATGTCGGTCTGCGATATAAGGTTTAAGAATTTGATAGAACTGCTTAGATAGATCTCGATGCAATTTAAATTCAAGCCCTTGGTGCCAAGCTTTGTCGAAAGCTACATCTAAGAAGATGCTGGAAGTGCGTCTTCGATTATATCCGTTATTCTGTGAACTTGTTATATCGTAGAGTGATTTTCTCTAAATCCAAATTAGTGTGGTGGAATCAAATTTCTCTCTTCTATTATTGGCTTGAGTCTCTTGAGCAGTAATTTTTCAAATAATTTTGAAATTACAGGAAGTAGTGAAATCGGTCTGTATGACTTTTTATCGTTCGCTGGTTGGCCTGGTTTGGTGATCATAATTACTTCAGCAACCTTCCATTGTCGTGGGACATATTTTAGTCTGAAGACAGCATTGATAATTTGAACCAATTTTCGTTGTAATTTTAACAATTTATCTGTTTGGTTTGTAAGACCAAACTTGTTAAAATTAATAAATTTTATAACTAATTCGGTTACCACGGGTGGGGCCAAACTAGTTAGAGATAAAACTACTTATTTGATGGTTAATTTTATTCTGATTTTATTAACGAAATGTCTACAGTTTAAATACTTATTCTAAAAGACTTAAAACACTAACAACAAAAATTTTTATAGTGATAAGCATTTTAAACATTGTTTTTAAATAGTTCGTTTACACCAATTAAACTGCAATTATGCATTATTACATTCAATTTCATATAATTTGATCGTTTAATAATAGTTCATTTACACCAATTAAATTGTAATTATGCATTATTGCATATACATTTAACTTCATACAATTTTTGTAGTTAAATATAAACTAATAATAAAGCTCATTGCCCTGTTGAAAACTACGTGAGTTTTAACATATTCCCACGCGCCAGTTGTTATTAGTTGAATGACGTTAATGAAGAGTGGCCTTCATTATACATAAGATTCATCAACCCTTGGTAATGGCGCAGGAGGCCTGCGGTTAGTTGCTTTTTTATGTAATTTTCGTATGATCCAAAAAATTACTACTGCTAGGAAGCTCCAAAACATTATGTGAATCATAGTATAGTGGTGTATATGATGAATGATTGGATCATCAATTAAGACCTCATTTTCTCTCAGCGAAGCTAATTGGTTGTCCAGATCAGATGTCTCAGGAGTGGTTATTAATTCCAAGTTATCAACTTCTAATGTCCTGTTTTTGATAGATGAATTGAGCTGGTTCAGATTTTTAGCCCCATGTATCAGTCCAGTAATTTTAAGAGAATCTCTGTTGATATTGTTGTGGGCTGCACCTACAGCGATTATGAGATGATCTGCGTCTCGTAACATACATCCTGCATTTATTTCCACCACGCCAGATCCCCGCAAGTTATGAGACTTGATTTTTGAGCCGCATATGACATCTACAGTAGTTTCGTAGGGCACTACATAAATCCACTGGTTTGGAGCGTTTAGCTTAATCCAATGATTAGTTGCCGTTGTTGAGCCAATGTTGCAAAAAGCTTCAAGTCTTGGTTTCCGCTGCATGATGGCAATCTCACATTGACTTCTATTGGTCAAGGTGTTGACGATTGGTGAGATTTCGCATAAAAATTGCATTGGTTGCAGTGCTTGACAGTGATTTATTTCTTCTTTTGTCAAAAACGCTACGTGTTCCCGCCTACTGTCCACAGCTAAATATTTTGCTGAGGTAACGATGTAAGATTGAGTGTTGTCATGAATAATGTCTGGAACTGAAATCACCGAAAAGAGAGTATAATCCCATGTGAATGATAGTGGGAGGATGATTTCAATTATTATGGTTCGCTGTGTTACTCGGCTTCGTATGTTCATGCTTTGGTACACGTGGATAAGATCTTGTATATTATGACCTGGTACTGTGATAGAGGCTGGTATATGTTGACGGATTAGTTGCAACTCATCCTCGAGTTGTACCGGCGAAAGTATGGATGGATGTAAATTGCCCTGATGGGCATGATGTATTACGTCCAATAACCCTTGTTGTGTATCTTCTAGGTTGTTTAGTACTAGGGTCAACTCTAACATGGTCACTAACACTGACCTAACTCTTTCCTCGTACGTTTGATATTCTTGTAATTGAAACATTTCCTGCCGTAGCCGCTGCTGAGTTTTGATTAAGTTGTTCAAAGACGTCATAGTGAGATTTGAATTGTGCCTCACTAGTTTAATGGTGTTGTCAATTACGCTGGTTTGGTTCTTTATCAGCATCAGTAAATGGTTTTCGTTCTTGCTTATTGTTTCGAAGTGGGCCTCGTACTCGTGTGCTTCTCGTTGCGAAAGAAGTCCAAACATATCACTTAGCACGGTTCCTATTGTATCTCCAAAACCGCGTTTAACCCGTCGTCGTTCCTTGTTGCTTTCTAGCAATAGCATGTTGTCAGCGATTAGGTTGTTAAGACGCCACTGTAGTTGCTCAATGATTATGTTGCAATTTATTCTGGGGAGCTCCTTACAAACCGTCTGTAATTCTGCATGGGCTTGCTTAAAAATGTCGATCTCTTCCCAGTAATTACTCATGTTGTAATGAATTAATATAGTCCACTTCATTGCAACCACTTCCAGCTTACCTAATTCTTCGAAAAATATACCGGTGGATTGGTTGAAAGCTGCTATTTGGATATCAGCTTGGACAAGTCCCAGACAGCCGCAAAGTGACAGCATCGCTAGTATAAAGTAGTTGTTTCTCTTCATATGTTTTACTCGTCTATCGGGTTGTTGTCGTGGTGCCAGGCTGTTATTTTCGTAGGTAATTGAAGTTGTCTTTTTAGGCGTGGTACTAATTGACGGCGAGATGGTTTTTATGGGTAATGAATCCCTTGCTTCATCGTCGATTGGTAATTTACATAGTTTTACAATTGGTCGTTTATACACTGCGTCCTTGCATTTGACAGTTGCGACACGTACGAGGTTGTCCTCTCCAGGATGAGTATACAGAACACGTCCTAGCTTCCATCGAGTGGCGGGTTGTTGATCGTCCTTTATTAATACTAGGTCATTTTCCTTCAATTTTGGTTGTGCACTCATCCATTTATTTCTTTGGTGTAGTTGGTGAAGATATTCAGAGGACCAACGTTCCCAAAAATCTTGCACAACTTTCTCTACCATGTGCCATCTGGATCTTAATCCCATATTGTCGATATCAGCGCATGGTAGTGCTTTGATAGAATCGCCTATTAAAAAGTGCCCTGGAGTTAATGCTGACAAATCGGAAGCATCGTTGGTCAGTGGTGTTATAGGGCGTGAATTAAGGCATGCTTCAATTTGCGTGACAACGGTATATAGTTCTTCAAAGGTCAATGTTGATTCTCCTATGACTCTTTTGAGGTGAAATTTTACCGATTTGATTCCCGCTTCCCAAATTCCGCCGAAATGAGGAGCGTGTGGTGGTATAAAATGCCAAGTAGTCCCCTCGCTGGCTAGCATAGTTGCTATGTTCGTTGGAAGTTTTGTTAATGCGGTGTGGTAGTTCTTTTTCATTGCGGCATTTGCTCCAACAAAGTAGGTTCCATTGTCGGAGTATATATCTGTACACAAGCCTCGTCTGGAAATGAATCTTTTGTAGGCAGCAATAAAGTCATCGGTTGTTAAGCTGCTTACAATCTCGATGTGGACAGCTTTCGTCACCATGCAGATAAACAGTGCAATGTATCCTTTGTACGTCTTATGACCTCTACCTTTGGTTGTTCTTAATAGAATGGGACCGGCATAATCGATTCCCGTTTTGGCAAACGGTCTTCCCGGCCTCACACGAGAAGATGGCAAATTTCCCATTAGCTGGTTAGACTGTTGTTGTTTGCGGCGAAAACAGATAATACATTTATTAATTATCTGTCTTACAGCACGTTTACCGTCGATTACCCAGTATTTATTTCTTAGATGAGATAATGTCAATTGTGTGCCTCCATGTAAGGTACTGATGTGAGCCTCTTCTATGATTCTCTGTGTAACTATGTTATTTTTGTCTAAGATTACTGGGTTTCTGCTGGCACTTGGGAGGATTGAATTCTGTAGTCTTCCACTTGCTCGTAGCAAACCATTTTCGTCTAATGTTGGATTTAGTGATAGGATTTTGCTTTTCTTGTCAATTTCTTTGGCGTGTTTGAGATGGCCGATTTCACTGTGAAAATCTTGTTGTTGTACCATTTTTAAAATTGTTAATTCTGCCATTTGTAGTTCTGAAGCAATTAATTCCTTTTTGTTGTTGGTTTTAAGAATGCTATTGTTTATAAATCGTTTGCAGTACGCGACTATACGCTTTAGTTGGTTGTAACTCGAGCATCGCTCGAATAGCTCTATAAGCGCGTGATTTTCCTTCCTTATTGTAAGTACTTCATGGATTTTCTGTTTTAATTCTTGTTGTTGATTTGTGCAACTCGGATTGGATAGGCGGATTTCCTTGTACATCATCAGCTGTTGTCGTAGAAATTCTGGGCCTTCCCACCATAATTTATTTTTGGTGAGCGCTAACGGAGTTGTGCCACGTGAAGCTATGTCTGCTGGATTGTCGCATGACTTCACGTGGTGCCATGTTGTTGTTGGTAACATAGTTCTTATTGCTGAAATTCTATTGGCCACGAAAGTTTTAAATTTGTTTGGCTCCCCTGTGATCCAACAAAGAGCAATGGTTGAATCTGACCACGCATAGGTCTCGATGTTGTTGATTTTCAACACTCCTTGTACGTGTTTGAGTAGTTTGGCCAATAATAGAGTTGCATTCAATTCTAACCGAGGGATAGATAACTTTGTTTTTGTTGGAGCTACTCGTGTTTTTGAGATTAGTAATTGTGTTGTAATTATCCCTTTCTCATCTAATGTTCGACAGTATATCGCGGCAGCGTATGCATCTTCTGAGGCGTCAGCAAAACCATGCAGTTGAATTTCGGTTTTGCTTGTTGTATTGATCCATCTTCGTATTGTTATGTTTCTTATTTCCTCTAACTCTTCTTTATATTTAGTCCATTTGGTATTTATTTTTTCAGGTAACGGGTCATCCATTCTATTCCCGTTGTCCATACTTCTTGCATCATAATTTTTGCTGCTATTGTTATTGGGGACAGCCATCCAACTGGATCAAAGAGTTTAGATGAATCCGATAGTAATGAGCGTTTGGTTGGTCGCTTGCTCGATAGTTGCAATTTCTCGATATCAAATCTAAAGGTGTCTTCTTGTGGATCGTATAGAATGCCTAACGTTTTAATGCAGTCATTTAACTTGATTTGCATATTTCCTTTACCGTGTAGTTCTCTCGGAATATGTTTCAGTAAGTCCTTTGAATTGGAGAACCATTTCCGTAGATTCAGTCCACCTTTCTCCGTGAGCGCTTTTAACTCTTGTAGTGCTTGAATTGCTTCTTCCATATTGTCACAACCTGTTAATAAGTCGTCCACGTAGAAATCTGCCAACATGATTTTTGATGCTGTTGGGTATTCACTGGCTCCTTCGCTTGCGAGTAGTTGTAATGACCTTATTGCCAAGAAACTGGCAGCTGTTGTTCCGTATGTCACCGTTTTTAATTTATATGCCTCCATTGGTTTAGAGGGGTGAGTTCTCCATAATATTCGTTGAAAGTTTTGATCTTGCTCGTTGATCCAGGTTTGGCGATACATTTTTTCTATGTCTGCTGTTATTACGATTTTGTGTTTTCGCCATCGCAATAAAATGTCGGCTAGATCTTCTTGTAATTTCGGACCATTCATCATACAATCGTTTAGTGATGCTCCTGTTGTTGTTTTGGATGAAGCATCAAACACGACTCTTAGCTTGGTGGTGGTGCTGTCGTTCTTGAATACGCCATGATGGGGTATGTAGTAGATGTTACTTGCTTTGCCATCATCAATTTTTTCCTGCACGGGTTCCATATGTTTCAGATTGATATATTCTTGCATGAACTTATGGTATAGTTGTTTAAAATGTGCATCCTTCTTGAAACGTTTTTCAATTTGTATTAGTCTGGCAGCTGCTCTCTTTCTTGATTCTCCTAGCGCTACATGATTATCCTTAAACGGGATTTTCACTATGTATCTGCCGTCCGATCCCTTTTCTACTGTTGACTGGAAGTGTTCTTCGACCTTGATTTCTTCCTCAGTTTTAGTTCTTTCTTCTGGTACTGAGTCATTGTCTATCAATAATTTTAATTGACCCTCAATTATTTTGGTAGATACCATTGTTGTTTTATGCTGTACGCTTCTGTCATTTCTGCTTCCAATGATTATATACCCAAATTCTGTATCTTGGGCCATTGGCTCCAGCTGACCTCCTTTGATTATGTTGTTTTTGATTATTGTTGGGTAATAATCTGCACCAAGGATGAGATCAATTGGCTGTGACTGGTTGAAATGTGGGTCAGCAAGTTGTATTTGTTTGAGATGAACCCAGCTGTCTGTGTTAAAGTCTTCTTCAGGTAGCTGTTGATTGAGTTTGTCGAATATTAAGGCTTCGATGTTTAACTGGAATCCTCCATCAAAGGTTGGTGATAATTGTATATTGATGGTGTGTTTGCAAACGCCTGCTGTAGCTCCACCGATTCCAGAGATGGTGACATATGTTTTCTTCTTTTTAAAGTTTAGCAGGTTCGCGGCTCTTGCCGATATTAATGTTGCTTGCGATCCTGGGTCGAGTAATACTCTTAGCGTGACGTAATTGTCTGTTCCGGTTTTGGCTCTAACTACCGCAGTTGGTAGTAACACTTGTCCTTGTTGGTTCACCATGAATGTTTTACTACTACTGCTTGAGGCTGCATTATTGCAGTGTAGTAGTGTGTGGTGTGCACCTTTGCACACAACGCATGCTTCTGCTTTGCAGTAGCTGCCTTGGTGTTGGCTTAAACAACTTTTGCATAAGTTTTTAAGGTTTACTAGCCTTGCTCGTTCTAGTGTTGTCATGCTTTTAAAAATTCGGCATTGCTGTAAACTGTGTTGTTCCTTGCATCTTTCTACATAACATGTACTCGCTGCCGTGGCTGTATACACCCGTTTTGGTGGTGGTTTGTACTGCGGCCTCGTGGTTGTTGGCTTCTGATTACCCATAGCTTCGAGGGATTGAAATCTTCTTTCCATGAATTTGAAAATTTCTTCTAGTTGTGGAATTTCTCTCGGTTTCTCAATTGTTGTTTCATATAGTCTGATTGATTCTGGGTCCATTTTTTTACTTAAAATAAAACCCACGAAGGCTTCGAAAGGCGAGCTCATCTTCAGACGATATATGTTGTGCAAAATCTCCTTTGCGGTATCGTGTAGATTCCTCACTGATTGTGCGGATGCTGCTTGCAGTGTTGTTAATGACAATAATGCATTGAATTGGTGGCTTGCAAGTAGTCTCGCATTGTTGTATCTATCTTGGATTATGTCCCAAGCTGCTTTATAATTGTCACCTGTTGTTGATAAGTGACTTATCAGTTGTGTTGCCCCTTTCATTACATGTGTTTTTAAGGAATGGGTACGAAGGGCCGAATTTCAAAGGGCCGAATGTCGAAGGGCCGAATGTCGAAGGGCCGAATGTCGAAGGGCCGAATAGGTCGAAGGGCCGAATGTGTCGAAGGGCCGAATGTCGAAGGGCCGAATGTCGAAGGGCCGAATGTGTCGAAGGGCCGAAAGTGTCAAAGGGCCGAATATCGAAGGGCCGAATAGGTCGAAGGGCCGAATGGGTCGAAGGGCCGAATGTCGAAGGGCCGAATGTCGAAGGGCCGAATGGGTCGAAGGGCCGAATGGGTCGAAGGGCCGAATGGGTCGAAGGGCCGAATGGGTCGAAGGGCCGAATTTTTTTTTTTTTTGTTTTGTTTTTAGAAATATAATTTTTAAATTTGTTGTTTTAAGAAATATTTGGTAATTTTTTTTTGTCAAATATAAATTAATTTTTTATGAGTTTATGTATTTTATTATATTTAATCTTTGGATATTCTATCAACAAAAATATTGCATTAATTGAGGTTGTTTATATTTTGCGTTCCTTTTGGTATTATCAAGTGAAAAAGTATTTGTACATAATAGGTATTTTACCAAAACCAAGTCTTATTATTTCAATATAAATGGAATATATATGTAGGTATACACATATGTATTACTTTTGTAGTATAACCCGCTCGTATATAATAACAAAAGGCGAAGGTTATTTTTTTCTAATATGCGTACCAAATGTAAATAGATTTTAAATAAGAAAACGGAATTTTGTCATAAAATGTCATAAAAATTCAATTTACTTCTGTTCTTTAAACTGATGATAATATTCATTCTTCATTATATACATAGTTTATTGCTATTGTTTTAGAAAAAAAAAAAGTAAGTGGAGGAATTTGTCTTTTGGAACAAAGAATCCTAATTATCGGTCGGCTTTCTTTCAACCTCACTATACGAAAATGCATTATTTTGCTCTACACGATAAATACATAAAAAAAAGGGATGTAAAGATTTTTCAAGTGTGGATCTACAAAAAAGAGTTTTATTGATGTATCCATGAACATAATCATAAATAAATAATGTTGTATTATGTGTTTTGGTTATTCTATATACCTATTTGCTTCATGGACAAATATATCTAGAAAAAGAAAAGACAAGAGAAAGATTACAAAAATATCTAGAAAAAGAAGAAAAGCTCAAGAAGAGAAACTAACTTCCGGAATTATAATTTTAAATAAAATTTGTGTAATTATTACAATTTGTTTTTTATTAATTGAATCTGAACCATCTTGACGTAAGCAGATAAATGCCTACTCATATAAAAAATCAACTTAAAATAAGGGACATAGGAAAACTGACTTTGGTATGTAAATTTTGCATTACAACATATTGCAATTACAAAAAGTTGCAATTATAAAATATTGCAATATAACACCTTGCATAACAATTTCCCGTACTATTTTTTCCTTATTCTGAGGAAAATAAATTGAAGAAAAATGACATCGACTAATTTAACTTGGAATTGTAGAGGCTAACGGCTTCGGTAACTCTCACGGGCACGCGGGAGGTCGCTGCGCTCCCCCCCGCTTAGCCCTCCGAGGGGCTTTAGATTTGAGCTTCGGGGGACGTAGGAGCCGGGATCAGCAAACATGTCGCACTGCGTGCCGCACGTAGGAGCGGATTATATAGAATAAAAGGATTACCCAAATACATAATGTTGAAATTTATGATTAGATGAATGGAAAACATCAATAAAACTCTTTTTTGTAGATCCACCCCTTAAAAATCTTACCATCCCTTTGTTTGTTATGTGTTCGTCGTGCAGAGAAAAAAAAATACATCGTATAGTGAGATTGAAAGAAAGCCGACCGATAATTAGGATTCATTATTTACTTTTTTTTTCTAAAACAATAGTAATAAACTATATAATGTTCTCGAAAATAACATCGTTGGTAAATGAACGAATTTTTATGACATTTTATGACAAAATTCCTTTTTCTTATTTAAAATCTATTTACATTTGGTACGCATATTAGAAAAAAATAACCTTCGCCTTTTGTTATTATATACGAGCGGGTTATACTACAAAAGTAATACATATGTGTATACCTACATATATATTCCATTTATATTGAAATAATAAGACTTGGTTTTGGTAAAATACCTATTATGTACAAATACTTTTTCACTTGATAATACCAAAAGGAACGCAAAATATAAACAACCTCAATTAATGCAATATTTTTGTTGATAGAATATCCAAAGATTAAATATAATAAAATACATAAACTCATAAAAAATTAATTTATATTTGACAAAAAAAAATTACCAAATATTTCTTAAAACAACAAATTTAAAAATTATATTTCTAAAAACAAAACAAAAAAAAAAAAATTCGGCCCTTCGACCCATTCGGCCCTTCGACCCATTCGGCCCTTCGACCCATTCGGCCCTTCGACCCATTCGGCCCTTCGACATTCGGCCCTTCGACATTCGGCCCTTCGACACATTCGGCCCTTCGACAAATTCGGCCCTTCGACATTCGGCCCTTCGACACATTCGGCCCTTTGAAATTCGGCCCTTCGACATTCGGCCCTTCGACATTCGGCCCTTTGATATCATTCCGTTTTTAAATACTGCATCTTGACCGTGTCAGACAATTTGCTATTTCGATGAACTAACTCGGTGAACATGTCATTGAATGTTTCCCATCGATCGTATTCACCGTAAAATAGCGGAATTTCTACCTTGGGTAGTCTTATTTGGGATGCTTCAGCTGTCGTTGTTGTTGTCTCGCTTTTATGCTGCTGCAATTTTATGATTGTTACTTCTACTTGGTTTTGAAGCTTCCCAAAATAATCTTCAAAGAAGTAATTTGACGTTTGCTCGTCATCTTCTAGTTCTACTAGGATTGCTGTATGCTGCTCTGATACTACTTCCATTTCTTTCTCCAGTTGCTTAATCTTGAGGTTTATGTACTCCTTGGATATGTTGTCGGTGTCCATTGAGTATTTTATTGATGCCAGATTTTTATACATCTGACGCATCAAGATATCTTGCCTTTTCATTAGCTTGTTGTTGGTCACCTCAATTGTTGGTTTGGAGTTTTCAGCTTTGTTTATAGGCTGCTCTTCATCTGTTTTACTGCCAAATTCATTGCTTGTCAATGTGTTGTTGATTAATGGCTGCATGGGTTTACTTGTTGTTGGTGTGACTGGTGGGAAGTTATTGAGCCGTTGACGCATATCGTCAAGGGCCGTTGTGTACTTGTCAGCAATGGATGTCCTTTTGTTGTAATATTCATGTTTGGCATTCAGCTCTGGCTTCAAGTCACGAATCTGGTCATCCACTCTTACGTAGTCGTTATATAACGCCTTTAGAGTTGCTATCCTATGTTCTAGGTATCTTATTGTTTTTCTATCCGCTGGATCTTTACGGTAGTTCTGGTCCAGCTGGATTATTTTTTCACCAGTTTCCTCCTGTTCTTTGATTAATTTCTCCATGTTGTTACTTGGCTGTATTTGTGGCACTATCTGGATATCTGGATTACGTTATCTGGATTTTTATCGTAGCTGGTTAGCTCGTTCGATTTTTATTTTGCCGGTTGTTTTAGTGGCTTCGAAGGACCATGTAATTTTAACAATTTATCTGTTTGGTTTGTAAGACCAAACTTGTTAAAATTAATAAATTTTATAACTAATTCGGTTACCACGGGTGGGGCCAAACTAGTTAGAGATAAAACTACTTATTTGATGGTTAATTTTATTCTGATTTTATTAACGAAATGTCTACAGTTTAAATACTTATTCTAAAAGACTTAAAACACTAACAACAAAAATTTTTATAGTGATAAGCATTTTAAACATTGTTTTTAAATAGTTCGTTTACACCAATTAAACTGCAATTATGCATTATTACATTCAATTTCATATAATTTGATCGTTTAATAATAGTTCATTTACACCAATTAAATTGTAATTATGCATTATTGCATATACATTTAACTTCATACAATTTTTGTAGTTAAATATGAACTAATAATAAAGCTCATTGCCCTGTTGAAAACTACGTGAGTTTTAACATTCGTAGTCCCTTCTCGGGAATGGCTTTTACTACTTGCCCAGTAATTAAATCATTTCCTGGAGCTTTTTTTGCTTTCAAATTACACTTGATCTTATCTTTTAATTCCTGTAATGTTACACATCGAATATTATATTCATCAATTTTGCTAACTGTTATTATGTTTTCATCTGCTGTTTGCCTAGGTAACGGTTGAAAGGTGTCTTCCAAGTGAGCTGCAAATAAAATAGCTTTTTGCTTGTCGCTTTTGGCCCAGGTTCCATCCCCATTTTTAATAGGCGGCACATGCATTTTGGTTCTTTTTAATCTCTTTGTTGCTTTCCAAAGAGAGTAATCAGTATCTTTATGTTCGGTGAGACCAATTTAAGTACTTGTTAATAGTTTCGTTCTTAATTTCTTTTATAAGTTGTTTTAGTTTATTGCATAGAAAATTGAGAATTTTTTTGTTTTCCGGGGCGCGTGTCCTATGCCAGGTTTTTCTTGCCTTCCGTTTCTCTCTAACTAACTCCCTAATCTCAATAGGATCATTTTGATTCCTACGGGATTCGGTGTGACTAGCAGGAGAACTTTCCCATGCTGCTTGTTGAATAGTACTGTTAAATACCTCTAGTTCGTCTTCCAACTGTAACGGTGTTTTAATCGGCACTCGTAGATTTGTTTGCATTTCAATTAATTCTTGGAATAGGTCCCAGTTAGTTCTATTGTTTGTTAATTTAGGCAGGTTATCGTTATTAATTATCATTGGGCTGAGAGTCATGATAACAGGTGTATGATCGGAATATATCCCCTCGCTATTTTCGACGCCCATGTAATCCCCGAAGATCCCTTTCGTTACATAAAAATCAATGAGATCTGGTATTTTATTTATATCAGTAGGCCAGTATGTTGGTTTACCTCCATAGTGGAACTCGCAGTTATTTATTCGTCCGGCTTCGAATAGCTCTTTTCCTTTATGGGTTGTAAGTCTTGATCCCCAATAGGTGTTTTTTGCATTAAAGTCACCACCAATAATAAAATTGGATCCTAGTGATTTAAAGAGTCTATTATAATCTTCTTTGTTTAGACTATAGCGTGGAGGGCAGTAGATAGAGGAAATACTGTATTCATTATTATTGTTAGTTTCAATTTTTATGGTTTTAACTTGCATAGTTTATTCTTCGATACTAGGTTCTTCATAGTGTTTGAAATTCTTTTTCACTATTACTGTTGATCCTCCTCTGGGTTTTCCTCCTGGATGAACACTCCAATTAACAGAAGAGTTGATTGAAAGTGTGTTCCCAAATATTGTTCAAAAATACAGGAATCACAATTGGTTGAGAGAACGCGCAATACTGGCACCAAAAAATGTACACGTCAATGCAATCAATTATCAGATTCAAGAAAAATTACCAGGTGCAGTGACATCATATAAATCTGTTGATAGCGCAATGAATGCAGATGATGTAGTGAATTATCCAATTGAATTTTTGAATTTATTGGAACCACCTGGTATGCCACCGCATTGTTTGAATTTAAAGGTTGGCTCATCAAATATTTTACTGCGGAATGTAAATGCACCAAAACTGTGCAATGGCACAAGATTGGCAGTAAAAAAATTGATGCCGAATTTAATTGAAGCCACAATATTGACCGGAACAGCGAAAGGTGAAATTGTGCTCATACCACGTATTCCACTGATTCCAACAGACATGCCATTTGAATTTAAGCGTTTGCAATTCCCAGTGCGTCTATCATTTGCCATGTCCATCAATAAGGCGCAAGGACAAACGCTTCAAATATGCGGATTAAATTTGGAGGAGCCGTGCTTTTCACATGGACAGCTATACGTGGCCTGCTCAAGAGTTGGAACTCCAAATTGTTTGTTTGTGCTCGCTTCAAATGGGCAAACGAAAAATATTGGATATCCAAATGTTTTGGATTGACATTAATAATTTTGAAATACAATGCATTCATTTCATAAAAAGAAAATCTAGAATATTTCATTTCTTTTTTTTGGTTGGTTGCAACGAAGTGCGGTTATATAATATAATTTTTATCAATTAACATTTTACTAATTTAATTACCAAATTTTAAACCAAACAAATTTTCAAATAAAGAACGTTACAATAATTTTATTCGAATTTCATTTCACATAAAATATTTATTAAATTTTTTAATAATATTCTTCCATCAGGTATCACTGTGCGGCATATAATACGAATCATCTACATTTATCTTTCCATTGTCAGCATTTAACAGCAGTTTGCATTCCAATAGCTCATTAACAATATTGCCAAATCAATTTCGTGTTATAATGTTTACACTCTAATACAATGTACTTATTGTACAGATATACAAAAAATGAATTTTCGATAACTAAATGCTGTGACATCTACTTAAATCGAGAGACAATACAAAAGAAAAGGTTTACTTAGTACCAGCAAGGCGGACCGGGCCCAGCTAGTACTCAATAAAATACTTGCAAGCAATAAAACATCTGCACCCTAATTACGGCGAAGAACGGTAGGCGTAAAATAAACTAATTGTTTGGCCAATTTTTTGACACATCAGTTGCAGGGTTATACCGCCTTAATAGAGGCAAAAGGCGGTTCAACAAAATATTAATATTAAAAGTAGAATTTTCACAAACCAATAAACTACAAAAAAAAGTGTTTATATAATTCCATTACTTCCACGCCCTTAAGTGCCAAATGGAATATTTTGAATATTTTAGCAATTTTTCGATTTTGCCCCCTAAATTGTAGATATTTTTAATTAAATTTTTTTTTTTTAATGAGTCATAAATGTATTTAAAATAAAACTTTAAGTCAAATGATTTCAAAAGTTTCGTAATTTTTGCAAAAAAAGACTCCAATTTGTAATAAAATATGTTTGCCCAATTTTTTTTCCCAGCACTGTATTCCAGTCCAGTTGTACATTCTCCAATGACCCTATTATGACATTACAATCAATTAAATTAGCGTCGTCTAATGGAATTAAACTGGCTGTTAAAAACCATATTTATCACCATAGGGTTCCTCCAAATATTTCTCTTTGTGTTGTGAGCGACAAAGTTTTCTAATTTACAATATTCAATCTGATTTGAACATATACGAGTGGAATTATAAATATTCCTTAGATTTCTCTAGTACTTAAAATAATTTTTGATTACCGTAAATAATAAAATATGACCTCATCGATCAGAGTTTATGTAATTTTTTCTAAATATAAATTAATTAGAAAATAAAAAAATAATAATTGTTAAGTTTTCTTACACAGGTAAATATACAACAAGTCGAAAGTTCATCACTGATCTTAAATTAACAAACTCATTATTATTATTATTGTGTAATGGGAATCTCTAATTTTGTAGTACTCGTATCTCCACAATATTTATACAAAAAAACAAAACTCAACATTGATCGTAATTTCGAGATTGAGCCCTGAATTTTCAAGCACACAAGATCGGTTAAAATTGATAACTCATTTATAATAATTTTTTTTTCTATCTTGGTATTTTATTTTGTAGGTTTGATTCGATCACATCTAATACTCTTAAGGTATATATGTATGAGCATATACACACACAGCAGATATCTCTCAAAATATGAAAAATAAATCTATGTTACAAAATAAAAAAAGTGTAAGAAAATTAAAATTCCTGAACTTTTGACATATTTTGATTGATTGCAATTATTTTATTGGATTTTTTTGAAATGATTTTTATCACAAAAATATAATACTTGCTACATACATACATACATACATAGATACACCCGAGTAAGTATGTATATCGAGTTTAAATTTTTTATGTTTAATTTTGTTACACGTTTCATTCGACTTGGAATGCTGGAGGTTGAATATGCGAACGTACTCGCATACGTACATGCAATAAAATTGATATTAAATTTCATTTTATTTTACAATATGTCAATGTCAGTTTATTAAATGAAATATAAAACATAAAAGTTCTCCGTTGGATAGTGACACAATTCAATCAAATAAAATTAAGAACAAAAAAATAAAAAAAGTCTTAACTTATAATCTTTTAATACCGATACTTTTATTACTACTATTATCTTTATAGTTTATTGTCATTTTATTGTGAGACACAAACGGTCACTATAGATTTGTATAGACGTTTGTCATTCAGTTAGCAAAGAACACACGCTGATCCTATTTTTTGTTTTCGTTGAACATTAAAATGACGGTTATATCTGTAGTTTTATTAAGCAAATTGTAATTTTTTGCTGCAATTGAGAAAAAAATACGTTACTGGATGAAATAGTTCTGATTATTAAGTGCACCATACGTCACAAGGTAATTGCAACAATCACTATCGTCTTATATCATCTATCCACAATCTTATTTTGATTGAAAAATTTATAAGGATTACAAACTGGCAGAATCTTTAACATGTTGCAAACAGCAGGAAGGCTCTCTAGTTAATTCATTGTGAATGCAAGCAGGAGCCTTCATTATTCATTACATTTACAACAAGCCTAAACTGCGTAATATTAACTATAAGTGCTAAAATGGTATTCATAAAATTTAACTAAAATGAGAGACGACGACTGAGTTCGACGTTTTAACCGTGACCACTCTCACATACCCATCTTGACCCTGGTGAACGTTGATGATTCGAGCCATAGGTCATTTTAAAGGAGGCATATTATCTTCCTTTAATATGACAAGATCTCCAATCTGTGGAGACTTACACGGTACATTCCATTTCCGACGTTGCTGTAATTGACTTAAATTCTTCTCTTGCCATCGTTTCCAAAACCTTAGAAATGTATGTTGAACCTTTTGAAAATAACTGAGTCGGTTAAAATCTAAATGTAGCAATGATGGATCGGGAATTGAATTGATTGGCTGATCTGAACAATAACGGTATTCAACTGTTCAATAGAAAAGGCATAATTGCTGAGAACTCGTTTAATGTGGTGTTTGGCGCTCTTAACTGCCGCCTCCCACAATCCTCCGAAATGGGGAGACCGCGGTGGAATCGCATGCCATTGAATATTCGATTCCCAGCAAAACTTGAGAACTTCGGTTTGATGTAATTCCGATAAAAATAAACGACGAAGATCGAGTGGTTTGGACTTCGACCCGACAAAATTAGTGGCATTGTCCGAATTTATGGTTGAACATAGCCCGCGCCGAGACACAAATCGTCGAAGAGAAGCTACAAAAGCAGAAGTGGACAAATCCGACACCACTTCCATATGGATCGCCTTTGTCGCGCAACATACAAATATTGCAACATAAACCTTTACTTGGACCCTTGATCTTAATTTATTGGTAGTCAAAAATGGGCCACAGAAATCTATGCCAACATTTTGGAATGGTCTCGGAGGTCAAACTCGATGACCGGGTAATTGACCCATGATTTGCTGTAAAGTGTGAGGTCTTGCTCGAACACAACGTATACACTCTCCTACCACCTTTCGACACAAATTTCGGCCTCCTGTGATCCAAAATCGTTGTTTTAGATTATAGAGGACGGTTTGAGGTCCCGCATGAAGAAGACGAATGTGTTCATTCCGAACCAGTACTTTTACAAATGAATGTGATCCTGGCACCACTAATTGATGCTTATGATCATTTTTCAATCGACCACCGACCCTCATCACTCGATCACCATCCAGAAACGGAGCAAGAGAAATTAGTTTACTTTGACGAGAAACGCACTGATTTCTTCGAAGCTGATGAATTTCCGATGAATAGTAGAATTTTTGTATATGCTTGATAATAAGTTTCAAGGCGCCATCAAGGTCACAGACTTGTAGCGGTTGTGCCGATGATGTGCGATCTGATATTTTTTTGAGACGTTCGATTTTTTCTTTGACAGCCCTTGATAAATCGATAGACATAGGCGAAAATGCGCAAAATCTTCTGATAATCGGACCACTTTACTACAGAAATCCATTCCTCAATTGTCACTGCACTTTCGACTGATATAGTGGAAACTTTTACTGGTCCTGATTCTAGGTTTGACAAAATAGGTTGCTGAGGTAATATTAAAACCCTTTTATTTATGAACGGCGGACCTTTCCACCACTGATCACAACTTGATAATTCTTTAGGCATGAGCCCTCGGGAAACCAAATCTGCAGGATTTTCTAACGATGGAACGTGTTTCCAGTCATCTGGGGAACTTAAATCTTGTATTTTAGAAATCCTGTTGGCTACGAAAGTTTCAAATTGCCCTGGACTCGACCTTATTCTATGCAACGTAATCTAGGAATCTGTATATAAGAATATTGAATTGAATTTAACCAGTGACCATACAACTTTTTGAACCACTTGGGCCAGCAGAAGTGAAGCGCATATTTCTAAACGTGGTATGGTTTAAGTTATCAGAGGAGCAACTCTGCTTTTCGAGCAAACGAAATTAACGAATACATCATTCTCAGAATCAAGACTACGAATAAACACTACACATCCGTAACCTTTTTCGGATGCGTCTCCGAATCCGTGAAGCTTGATCGACCTTGCCATTGGCATAACAACACATCTCGGAATAGATATTTCATCAATTGAAATCAATTGACGTTTAAATTCGTTCCAGTGATCATGCAATTGAGATGGTAAGATCTCGTCCCATCCCACCTTTGTTGCCCAGAGTGTTTGCATGAAATATTTTGCTTCGAAGACAATAGGTGCGCATAGACCTAATGGGTCAAACAATTGCGCAATTTCCGATAATACTAACCTTTTCGTAGATTGTTGCGCGATACTATATTTTTGAAACGAAAAATTGAATTTATCAGTTTCGATGTTCCACTGCATCCCAAGAATTGAAATCGATTTCGAATGATTTGAGGTTATTTTACGTAAGTCAAATCCTCCTCTACTCAAAAGATCTACAAGATCACTCGTCAACTTCATCGCGGATTCCAGATTGTCAGAACCGCAGTCAAAACGTCGTCAACATAAAAGTCCTGGTCAAGCACCTTTGAAGCTTCCGGAAAAATTGACTGTTCATCCTTGGCCAACTGGACCAATGTACGAATTGCCAGGAATGGAGCACTCGCCGTGCCGTATGTTACTGTTCTGAGTTTATAACACTTTAACGGTACCGATTCTGACTCACGCCACCAAATTCTTTGTAAATCTTGGTTATTATCGTGAACTAAAATCTGACGATACATTTTCGTTATGTCGCCAGTTATGCCAATCAAGTATTTCCGAAATCTCAGAATGATTGAAAAAGAGTCCTGCTGAATAATCGGACCAACCATTAGACACTCATTCAATGATATGTTCGTCGAAGATTTTGATGAGGCATTAAAAACAACGCGTAATTTAGTTGTGCTACTGCTTTTGCGAATGATTGCGTGATGTGGCACAAAATAAGATATTTTATGTATACAATCGGTTTCGTATGGGTTAATTACCTCTGTCATGTGTTGTAATTGCAAATACTCGGACATAAATTGTGAATATTGCTTTAATAATTCTGGGTCTTTATGAATGCGCCTTTCAATTGCCAAAAATTGTTTCGAGGCGTTGGTCGAAGAATTCCCTAACTCTTTGATCTTAGGTTTTATTGGAAGGGCAACACTATACCTTCCCGTTTCAGTTCGAATGACATTTCTGGAATAATGTGCTTCACAGATTTTCTCCTCGATCGAGCGCGCTTTTGGATCATCAATGCAGTTAAGATTTGACGTATACTCAGATGTCCGAGACTCTATGAAAATGGTTACTCTTTCTGTTGCCGTTGATACGTCACCATTGATTCCGGTAATTTTGATATGCACAAGCTCTGCTTTTAAAGACAACCTTTTGCACATATTTTGAGTCAAGAAATTTGCTTGGGAACCACTATCTAAAAGAACACGACCTGGGACACGGTTGCCAAATGAATCTTTAATCCAAACTACTGCTGTGGCTAAAATAATTTGATTTGATATAGCTCTCGGAATAGAAACACTACGATAATCTGTTCCGAATGATGTTGACACTGACGATGATAGACTTGAGGAAGCTTCAACTTTTTTATCTAAACTCGTTTTTGTTTCTCCATTTAATGAATTAGATAAACTACTCTTTCCTAAATGGCGCAATGTATGGTGTTTCAATGAACACACTGAACATGGCGAAGATTTACACTCCAGGGCACGATGATTATCTTGAAGACAATTAGTACATAACTTGTATCTTTTAGCAACTTCATATCGATTCTGAGGACTTATATTGTTTTCTTTAAATTTTTGACATTGATCCAACGTATGTTTACCGCTGCAGTATTCGCAATTGATGTTTTGCATTGACATAACGCGAGTTGGCTTTAATGTTGTTCCTTTCTGTGACCTATCGAATTGATGTGAGCCGATTGACGCTTTTTGAGCTTCAAGGATTTTGCACATTTCTCTCAAAATTTCTATAACTTTGTCAAAAGTTAAACCCTTTGCTTGTGGGGAACCGTTAATTATTACAACTTTGGACTGATCATCCACTCGTTCTGAGATATGGTGAATGAGAAACAAATCCCAGTGCTGAACTAGAACTTTTAAAGCCTTTAATGAATTATAACTCTTTACCATACTGTCGATAAAATATTGAAGTGATGATGTGATGCAGAATTTTCACTTGGCCTTTAAATTTCATAAATATTTTTCATGTGTAACTTTTGGATTATCATTTCATCATTATAATGATCGATCAAGTTTTTCCATGCAATTGGATAATTGTCATTTGAGATTGGAAAAGGTTGCACAAATTAATAGCCCTTTCCGTCTCTAACGCACGAAATTAGATAATGAAACTTTGCAACATCGCTTAAACTTTTATTTGAGTGAATCGATTCAATAAAAATACCCCGAAAATCCAACCAATTTAATTCGGACCCATCGAATTTAGGCAGCTGAATAATTGGAAGTTTGCGTGATACGGAAGTTTGCAAATTATTTTCCCCCGAAATCTCAATTTTATTTTGAAGTGGTTTGGATCCTGTTTTTATTTCATTGATCTTATCCAATAATTTAGCTTCGATTGATCCAAACTCATCGTCGAATTCATACCGGTACAAGCATTCATCTTCACAAATCAATTTCAATTTCGTTTGTGTATCATCGAACTTTGAATATGTTAAACGAAGTCGACGTAGTGCAGATTCCAATTCGCCGATGCTCGTATATTCGGACCTAGTTATTTTATTTTCAAATTAAGTAACACGATACTTATATGTACCTGACCTTATATGTTTTAACTTTTTAATTCTTTTTTCACTAGCCGCGACATCTTCGTCTTCAGAACTCGTCATTTCTATATAGAATTATGTTTTTATCACGAAATGAATTACAAGAATTATGCAGTAACTTGCGAATTACAATAGAAAATAAATTAAATAAATTAAATTAATTAAGGATACCTGTTGATTACTTGGTGTTTGATGAAAATTACTTCGATGATTGTTGGTTGACCGCGGTTGATACCATTCCGCTTACTTGAAATATTTCAAGATGAAATAATATGACACGTTTGACCTTACGGTGTCTGTTGTCTGAATAAAGTGTTTGCCTAAAGCGATGTACAGTACAATTTACGATGATATTTATTTCTTTACACTCGATAAACCGGAACAATGAAATATTTATATTTATACAATGTTTATATGGTTCTCCTTTTAAAGATGATTTAAATTCAGCGATGAAATTTGTTCGAAGATTTTATTGCTAATTAGCTCGAAGAATAATGTCGAAGATTTTATTGTATCATCTACTGTTATTAACCGAAGAATTATGTCGAAGATTTTATTGTTGCTCGAAGAATGACGCCGAAGAATAATCTCGAAAATTATTGTCAACCGAAAAAGCGTTTCATCATATACAATTTGGGTGAAATAAACAAATACCTTGGAGTTCGAATTATTAAAAATGATCCAACATTTTTGCTCGATCAAGAAAAATATATAAATAACATTGTTCATGAATTCGCTCTGAATGAAGCAAAACTAATCAATTCTCCGATGGAAACTGCATTTTTTAAAAATGATCCAGGTGAATTACTTTCAAATAACGAAAATTACCGAAAAGAAATTGGTAGCCTATTATCAATGCAGTATCAATATTGACTCAATGAGTTGAGAAACCTACACAACGTGATTGGATCGAGGTCAAAAGAGTCATAAAGTATTTAAAAACAATAGCAGCAGTCAAATTACAACTTGGTTTTTCAAACGAAAATGAAAAACTGATTGGTTTCACAGACGCAGACTGGGGTGAAGATCGTTAAACCAGAAAATCGAAAACAGGGTTTGTTTTAATTCTTGGTAGTCCATTTGGTTGGTAAGAAATAGGCAAGTTCCATATACTTGGCCATATTCCAGAAATTCCTCAAAAAATCATTTTATAACCCCATTTCCCCACACATCAAATTTCATCATAGTCGGTTATTTTCTATTAACTTTGTAACAATGTCTTTTTAATGCTCACTTCTGGTGTTTCCTAAGAAGTTTTCATTAACTTCTCTAAAACTCGCTTTCTCATTTTTTTACATGGTTTTAACGGAATTTTTCTCTTGAAACAGTTTTCGTATTTGAGGTTCATTAAAAATACCTTCTTTAATTTTAGCCTCTATCAGTTTTGGAAATTGTTATGCTATATATTGGAAACTAATGCCTTCACATAGTGCTTTATCAGCCCAAGTTTTATGTGTAGGAGAGGTTTCCAGAGACATTTAAAACAAGGGTACTTCACAAAACCAGGCTGCTGTCCTAGCAGTTTTTTTATAATTTTTAAATCCTCACAAATTTGCCAATTGTGCTCCGAGTACTTAATTTTTTGCAAAATATATCCTAGATCACCATAATTCTCTCCCATAGAGATTGAGTGGACTATTAAAACAGTGCCATATTAATTTCCATTGTGCAGAGTTACATACCTGTAACGAACCAACATCAGTACATACTCGCACCGAATCAACATCCGCATTCTAGCTGATGAAACATAAAACACAAAACAATTGATGTCACGTTGCACATACACCAAATCAACGACATCGGAATCATAGCTGACACAACCAAATAGATGTAACAAGATCACACATCACGTTGTGTCTACCAACGATTACATTTTACCGGGAAATTACCAGACATAACATGACACCATACATTCTGTCTAGCTTGCTAAATTATGAGTAGAATTTATATTAAAATTATATTTTAAGATCATTATTATTATTGTACTCATCAAGTTAACATTGTAGTTTTTTCAAATCTAAAATAAATAAAATATCGCTCTGGATAAAATCCAGAGTTTTAAAAAAATAAAAGTTTATAATCGTGAAAACTATAATTGGCGCAGTTGGTAGTGGATATTTTTTAATATCCGTCCACTACGAAAAACCACATATACTGCAAAGTGAATAAAAGCCCGTGTTTTAAGTGTCACAATAATTGTTTAAGTTAAAGTGAAATACTGACGGAATATCAGTAAATAGTGCTTAGAATCAAAATTTTATTCTCGAACACACTACCAAATAAGTAAAAACCAAAATCGTGTGTGTTGTTTGACGGTTAGTCAAACGTAATTAAGTGAAAGTGTAATAATTTTTTTTTCTCGAGGTATCTAAAGTAGGTATCTAAAATTGAACACATTTCTAAAGAAATAAAAATAAAAAATAAACATTAAAATTTTTGTGTTGTTTGATGGTTAGTCAAACGTAATTAAGTGAAACGATCAATTAATAAATTAACAAAATAAAAATAAAAAGACGACTAGGCGTCAGTACCTAAACAGTGAAAAAAAAAAAAAAAAAAAAAACCGTAGCGGAATCAACCCAGAAAAGTCAGGAGAAGTATCGACATTGCCGCGAATAAATGATGGTTCATCAAATATTTTTGGCAATACTTGTAATAAAACTGTGGTGAGTGCAAACTATTTGATAATAATCCTTTACTTATCCCAAAATTCTGAGTATTCCCAAAACATTTCCTTTTGATAAATTATGAAATTCCACTATTGAATACAGTTAAAGTCTAATTATTATAGAAAATAAATTGGTTGAATAATAAAAAAAAAAAAAAATTGATAAACTTCGTGAATATTGCATTAAATATTAGAGTCTAATTATAATAGAAAATAAAATTTTTTTTTGGTAAACTGTGTGATTATTGTTTCGATAAATTACGAAATTCCACTATTGTATACAGTTAAAGTTGAATAAAAAAAAAAAAAAAAAAAAAAAAATTGATAAACTTCGTGAATATTGTATTAAATATAACCGGAACAGAGATCTTTTAAATATGACGGAAGAAGAACAGATTACTAAAATGGAGAAAACTCTCCAGTTATTGCGAATACCAGACGCCATAAAAGACATACCGCCATTCGACGGTAACCGAACAGACCTGAACAAATTTATTACGCACGTTGACGACATTGCGGCAATATTAAAACCTGCATTTGACAAACAAGTTTATGGAAACATACTGCTCCGTGCCATACGAAACAAAATTATAGGAAATGCTGATAAAGCATTAGAAATGTACAATACAAAAAATGAATGGCTAGAAATTAGGCGAAACCTTATCTCACATTTCGCAGATAAAAGAGATGAGACAAGTCTCATCAGAGATCTGCACAACATACATCAAAGAAATGACCCAGTAGAAATATATTTTTCGCGAGTATTAGAAATTATTAATGCTCTCAAAAATTGGGCATCGTTAAATACAAGCGATCAGAATGAAACAAAATTTAAATCAAAGTGGTACGACGAAATGGGATTGGCAGTATTCGTTTCAAATCTGAAAGATCCACTAGGATCAATGGTTAGAGCCATGAAACCCTCCGATCTACCGACATCCAGAATTTATTGTTTAAAGGAACAAAACACCATTTACATGAGAAATAAAGTTTTCGGTATAGACCAAATGCAACTCACAAAACCAACGGTACCACCACGTGTACAAATGTATAAACCTAATTATGTCACAAGCTTCCCCAGACATACAAATAACAATTTATACCCGCCGCGTAATGATCATCAATATTTTAATCATCGACCATTTACTAACCATAATCAATTCGCTAACAGTCGCGGGCTACCACCAAAACCCGATCAAAGGAAATTCGAGCCCATGGATACAAGTTCAAATAGTAACAAATATAGGCAACCTACATTCGCGCAACAAAAACCTTCTAACTTTATTAATCCACGTCAATATAATTTCAACACGAATGGACCGCCCAGATTCCAATCAAAGGAATTGTACAATATTTCCACCAATCCACATGATCACGAAAGCGATCACTTTTACGAATCATACGATGGGAACGTACAAATTGAAAATTATGAAGAAACGTACGACCAACTTATAGAAAATACACCAGAAGAACCATCCCCCATAATTGAAATAGAAGATGAGGATTTTCACCAAACCCCATCGGAGGATACGGCTACTTGAGCCTACTAACTAATCAACATCAAACAGGGTATCAATTACCTTACATAAACTTAAAATTCAACCAAACAAATTACAAATTTTTAATAGACACCGGATCCACTAAATCTTTCATCAGTCCCGACATAATTAATAAAGAATGCATTCAAAAAATCAAACCATTGACCATCGCTACTTTGTTCAACAGTACCACTGTCGACCAAATGGTAGTATTAAAAGGCCTAAAAGAATTCGAAACAACTGAACCTTTACAATTTATTTTATTCAAATTCCACGACTATTTTCAAGGTCTAATTGGAATGGAGATAATGCAAAAATTAAAAGTCACCCTGGATCTAGTAAATTCTAAGATAATTACACCTACTCTAGAAATCCCAATAAAATACAAATTAAATTTTATCTCAGCAACGTATAGTATAGCACCAAGGAGTAAATTAGTTGCAAAAGTTCCAGTAACTGTAGCCAACGGAGAAATCTACCTTAAACCTCAAGTGCTGAGAAATAACCTCATAATACCAGAGGGAATTTATACAAGTATTAATAATTTCGCCTACGTAGAAGTAGTGAACTATGGGCCTCAACACAAACAATTCGCTGTAGAACATCCAATGGAATGCGAAGAATTGAAAGCAAATCACATAGAAGTCCATAACATTGAACCAATGTCTACAAAAAACGATAGCGAAGACATCACTCAATTAATACGGACGAGTCACCTTAATTACGAAGAGAAAAGAAGCATAGAAAAACTGTGTTCAAAATTCGAACACATATTCCAAAGGGAAAATGACCCATTAACCTTCACCAACGAGATAAAACACAATATTGATCTGAATGACGAGAAGCCAGTCTTCACTAAAAGCTACAGGTACCCATTCGTTCATAAACAAGAAGTGGAATCACAAATTAAAAAAATGTTAGACCAAGGAATCATCCGACCAAGTTTTTCACCGTGGTCGTCACCAATATGGATCGTACCAAAAAAGAAGGATGCATCAGGTCAAACCAAATGGAGAATGGTTATAGACTACAGGAAGCTCAATGAAAAAACCATTGAAGACAGATATCCACTCCCTAATATCACGGACATCTTGGACAAACTCGGGAAGTGCATATATTTCACCACGTTAGACTTAGCCTCTGGATTCCACCAAATCGAGGTAAATCCAAACGACATACAAAAAACTGCTTTTTCCGTTGAATTCGGGCACTGCGAATATGTTCGTATGCCCTTCTGCCTAAGGAATGCCCCAAGTACATTCCAGAGAGTGATGGACAACGTACTTGGTGAACTACAAGGCAAAATCTGCCTGTGTTATATGGACGATATTATCGTCTTTTCTACATCGCTCCAAGAGCATATGGAAAGTCTAACCAAGGTATTTACAAAGATACAAAACGCAAATCTGAAAGTCCAATTGGACAAATCGGAATTCTTGCACAAAGAGATAGCCTTCTTGGGACATATAGTCACGTCGGATGGAGTAAAGCCCAATCCAGACAAAATTAAAGCGATACGAAATTTTTCGCTACCCAAAACAGAAAAACAGATAAAGAGTTTCTTGGGACTCTTAGGGTATTATAGGAAATTCATAAATAATTTCGCAAAAATTACAAAACCAATGACAGAATGTCTAAGAAAAGATGCTTCTATCATAATCAATCTCAGAAAAGATGCTTCTATCATTTGTCTGACAGCCAAGCAGCACTGAAAGCATTGGCTTCTAACTGCTTGGTTTCCAAGTCGGTTCAAAGTTGTTATAAACTGCTACAATCTCTCTCTTGTCAAAACAAAGTAAGGTTGTGGTGGGTGCCTGGTCACATGGGCATCACTGGAAATGAGATAGCCGACGAAGTTGCACGGGCAGGCTCGTCGACTACACTCATTGGCCCTGAGCCTTTTTGTGGTATCCCGTGGGCTTCTGCAACCTACACAATCAGTAAATGGGAAAAATACAGTGCTTGACTTATTGGAACTGTATTCCCGGCCTTAGACAAGCCAAATCTTTGATCAGACCATTTCACCACAAAAATTTGGCGATCAATTTCAGCAAAGAAAATATTAGGAAACTTGTGAGTTTTCTCTCAGGTCACTGTAACCTGAGATATCATTTGAACAAAATGAACCTGTCCACAGAGACGGAGTGCCGACTCTGTTTGGAAGAGACAGAAACCGCAGAACACATACTATGTGAGTGTGTTGCTCTGTGCACACGGAGGTGGATTCATTTTGAAGAGAGGTATCTGACCCCGGAGAAATGTAAATTGGCCTCTATAAACAGCATTCTCGCCTTTATTAGAGAGGTGGAGAAGCTCCTGGAGTAACAGTACCCAACAGCACAAAAGATCTTTTAGGTCGTAGTGCTAGCCGCTATTGGGCAAGGACGAAAAAAAAAAAAAAAAAAAAAAAAAAAAAAATCATAATCAACGATAAATACATAAAATGCTTTGAAGATAGTAAAGAATTACTCAGTAATAAACCTACCCTGCAATACCCGGATTTTTCGAAACCCTTCCTCGTCACTACAGACGCCAGCAATATGGCTATAGGAGCAATATTATCACAGGGACAAATCGGACAAGATCTGCCTATTTGTTACGCTTCTAGAACGTTGACAAAAACGGAAGAAAACTATTCCACGATTGAAAAGGAATTATTAGCCATAGTTTGGGCCACAAAATACTTCAGACCGTACCTTTTCGGGAATAAGTTCACTATTATCACAGACCATAAGCCATTGACATGGTTATTTTCGCTAAAAGAGCCTAACTCTAAATTAGTTAGATGGCGACTAAAACTAGAGGAATTCGACTACGATATTGTCTACAAAAAAGGGATACAAAATGCTAATGCTGATGCCCTTTCAAGGATACAAATTAATAACGTTGAGGTCAATAACACAGAAGATTCCTCCTCAGTAGAAGATACAACTAGCATGCTCTCTACTCCTGATGATTTAATACCAACTACGAAAAATTCAGTTAACACGTTCGATAAACAACTTATAATTCACCTGTCGGATATATTAAAAAGTCCCTTGGTTAAAAATGAAACATATTTTGGGACAAAGAAAAGAGTAACACTACAGCTACCTAGAAAGCGTGGGATTAAAACGGCCATTTGCGAGGAGCTGCGAAAATTGTTTGGGAGAACCCGAAATCTCACTTGCATACATACTACGGAAGAATGCTTCCAATATGTAATGGAAGCATACAAAGCCATGATCTCTACGAAACCCCGAAGCACAAACCCAAAGGTAAACTTAGTGCGATCAAAAACGTTTTTATCGGATGTACAGGAAAAAGAAAAACAAATGGAACTAATACAACATATACATTTAGAAAATGAACACAGAGGAATAATTGAAAATTACGAAAAACTAAAGCAAAAATATTACTTTCCACACTCTAAGGAAATGATTAGAGAGTTCATAAATAAATGTGATATTTGCCAGCGAACAAAATATGACAGGCAGCCACCGCATCTACAATTAACCTTGAGTGAAACACCAAAAAAACCAATGGAAATTATCCATACAGACCTATTACTATTGGATGGAAAAGTATTTCTCACGATAATCGACAAATTTAGTAAATTTTCGGCAGCATATCCATCAACAGGAAAAACTAATAAAGCTGTATCGGAAAACCTTATACACTTTTTCAGTCAACATGGATTACCGGAAAAACTAGTAGCCGATTCAGAGATAGGAACTGGAAAAGACATAAAAAATCTACTGGAAAAACATAATATCCAATTACACGTTACCACACCATATAATTCCACGGGAAACTCTCCAGTCGAGAGGTTACACTCTACACTCAAAGAATTATGTAGCATTATAAAATTGCAACGACCAGATGACCCTCTAGAGGTAATTATGGTGTCAGCCATACTTGCGTACAATAACACTATACATTCAACAACACAGATGACTCCATTTAATCTCTTAAAGGGGCATTATGTAACAAGAATGATTGACTTCAACAATGAATCAGACTATGCAGCCCAAAGAAAGGAGTTATTCGAACATTTATGTAATGAAGTACACGAGAAATCATTAAAAATAAAACAAAACACAATACAAGCGCGAAATAAAAAGCTAAAACCTCCCGAACCCATATTACCCAAACTGTTTATCTACGTCAAAAAGAAAAAACGCGGAAAATTACGAGCAAATTATAAAAAACTAGAAATTATTAAAGATAACGGGATAACTATAGATACAAATGAAGGAAAAGTGCATAAGAATAAAGTTAAAAAACTCTTCCAGGTACCCCATGACGTACACACAGGAAATCAAAGTAACATCACTCAAGGATAATAAGGGAATCATACCTCTAAAAATAGGAGACGCAAGAGTTTATAAAAATTACCGGAAAATGATTCACATAATACAACTTCAGCCATACGAAAACCTAATCAATGAAATTGAAAACCAAATCACTCAGACAACCAACGAATCGTCGAAAAACGAATACACGATCATATTAAATAATAAAAGGATAATAATTCAACACAAACTTGATAATCTGAAGAAACTATATAAGGAACTGTTACCAAAAAGGACCAAAAGGGGCCTAATAAATGGTTTAGGAACTCTCAATAAAGACCTCACAGGAAACCTCGATAACCAGGATTTTATAGATATACAAAAAGCAATAAACGAAATCAACGAAAACGAAGATTTACTCAACAATCAAATAAATAAACAAATTTACATAAACAACCAATTAATCACAAGGATGCGGGACGTTCAAGAATTCGTCAACACAACCCTCACACGACTACAATTTGAAAACAGACAAGTAACTGACAAATTAGACCTGCTAGAATTACTATTAATATATGACCAACACTTTTACAAAATAAACCATATTATAGACATCCTACATAAAAATATGGACGAAATTTTAGACATAATAACGTTTTCACAACAACAATTATTTTCAAAACATTTACTGACACAAAACGAAACAACGTACGTACTAAATTTACTCAGACATGACGGCATACGCATACAAAATGACAACCTCATTTACAGCCTATTACAGTTTAAAGGGTTCTATGATAGCAATAAACAACTAATTTTTATTATCAGAATACCAATTTTCAATAAAGAAAATTTTGAAATATATCAAATAAAAACTATACCATTTAACAACAAAACCCTAAACCCTAATCCTCCAAAATTCATTATCCCAAATAACGTTTATTATCAAGTATATGCCACAAGTTGTAAAATAATATACAACACACACTACTGCGAAGAAACTCGAATGGAACAAATAAAAGGATCATGTGTCCCGGCAATCATTAAACAACAACCAGCTAATTGTGAAAGTCAATATGTAACTCTCCAAGAAGAAATAGACTACTTCAGCTACGGGAAATTATACATTCATCCCAAATCAACGAGTATAGTATATTACTCCAACTGTAAACAGACAACAAATAAAATCACCGAACCAACTTTAATTGAATTCTCAAATTGTACAATAACAATCCGAAATCAGGAATTTTCAACACTGGAAAACGAATTCATACACCAGCTAGAGATCGAACTACCATACAACGATGTATTCATCAATCATACATCACCCGAAATTAATCTCCAAATTTTACATGACAAAACCATAGCAAACATGGAACGTACGAATCTACTACATAAATATGATAAACTACACACATCATCAGGACATGTCTCATTGATATTCATAATAATTATTATCTCCCTCATAATCATACCTTCTATTAGGAAATGTTATTCAACCACTATAGGACCACTATTGCAGCCTGCCGTTATTCTTAGGGGGGAGGAGTTACATACCTGTAACGAACCAACATCAGTACATACTCGCACCGAATCAACATCCGCATTCTAGCTGATGAAACATAAAACACAAAACAATTGATGTCACGTTGCACATACACCAAATCAACGACATCGGAATCATAGCTGACACAACCAAATAGATGTAACAAGATCACACATCACGTTGTGTCTACCAACGATTACATTTTACCGGGAAATTACCAGACATAACATGACACCATACATTCTGTCTAGCTTGCTAAATTATGAGTAGAATTTATATTAAAATTATATTTTAAGATCATTATTATTATTGTACTCATCAAGTTAACATTGTAGTTTTTTCAAATCTAAAATAAATAAAATATCGCTCTGGATAAAATCCAGAGTTTTAAAAAAATAAAAGTTTATAATCGTGAAAACTATAATTGCAGTGGTACCTCCTTTAGGCTGAGTTTTGAGAAGTCAATGAACAGTCTCCACTCGTTAGGTTTGTAAATATGTATTAGGTTTTAAATCATTAATCAGTGCTGGTATATTTGTGCTATACACCAATGAAGTTTTTTTATCTTTGGTAAAGTGCTTCCGAAATTCCTTTTCTCTTTCTCGACAAATTGAAAATTTTGTTCCAGGGACTAGCAAGTTTCCAATTTTCAATTCAGTAACTAAGTCTTCACATACATCTTTTGGTAATCCATATCTCCTAATCAAATTATTGAGGTCATTCTGAGAGAATAGTGTTGGAACTTTCTCTTCTTTAGGTGCAATATACTATTCTTCACTCTACTCCGTTTCATTTTCACTGCAGTAAAATTCTTCCCCGCTGGACGCTTCACCCTCACCTACGTTATCCTTTGAAACTTCCATTACTTCATTGTTTGAAAAACTTGAGTTGAAGTAATTGGACTTTACAGGTTTCTGCATACTTTATATTTGATTTACTCTTTAAACTAAAATCTTTCACTTCGGTATTACAAAAGTAACATCTCCCTTTCGATAGAGGTTTTTTCTGATAATGAAGAGTCAGAAGTAAATTTGAACTACTCTACGGAATCCTTTTGCGGTTAAAAATACTCCTACCGAAATATCCGGAGTGTACAACAAATAGACTTTGTATTTCCTTGAGCAATTTTGACCCAAAATGGGGGTTTTGTGGAAAACTGGTGGGTGATGGAGCAAAACGGACATCGGATTCATATTCACCGCATCACCGCATAAGAACTGACATGTCATGCCTCAGGTCCAGATATTTTTTTTTTTTGTGTGCCGGCTTAATTTATGTAACGGAGTTGATAAGTTCGAAGTAGCCAGAAGTGTCACGATGTTTTTCTCTTCATAAAAAAAAAATATTAAAAATTTCGATTTGTTGGGGCATTAATTGGGGATCAATGGTTAAGTATTTTTCCTTTGTTTACTTTAACTTGCCATTTGGATGAAGCGTTCCTTACCTTTATTTGTAAGTATTGCACATCAACTATGCCCACGTCGTATTTACACTTTAGTTTTGATTTTAATTTTAGTTATGTCATTATTAGGGCAGTCATTTAACAAATCCAATATAGTTTTGAAATCTATGTTAGTCGATAGGACACTATTAAATGTAGCAAGTAAACAGTTGACATTCTTTGTTTCTCTGAGACCTATTTAAGCTCAAATATACCTAATTCAGCTTTGGCCATCAAAGGTTTTAATATATTTAGGGAAGATGGAGCGGTACCTCCACTTAATTATGTTGGTTTATGTATGTATGTATGTGATCACATAATGGCTCGATTAGTATTGGATTTAGAGTTTTTATTTGTAAACGTTTTCATTAACGGTTGTAAAATCTTATTCGGTATCGTCTATAACCCACCAAAAACTAGTAAGAGGTCCTATGCCCAATTTAGAAAATCACTTGTAGACTTAGAAAGTTTGTTTAGTTATTTCTCTTGTAGATTCAATGAAATGAATATATCAGGTGACTTTAATTTCGATATACTCCAAAATTCCGGCTTCCCTCGGTATTATTTGAATCATTTAAATAGCCTTAGTTTATCCGTACATAACACTGTGGCACCGACGTTTTGTTCTCCAACCGCCAGCGATTCCCTTATTTACCATATCATCTCTTTTACTAATAACTCTATTTGTTTTTTCAATCAGTTGTCTCTCGGTACGGGATGCCATCATGATCTTTTAGTTGTTTCTGTGAACTACAGATTTTTCTTGTATATCCAATTCCCGCCTTTACTTGGTTTGTAACTCGGTTCCTTGGGAGAATATTTTTTACCGTACTTCTGCAACTAGCTAAATAGAATTTTTCATCTCGTATATTAGTTTGGTGTTTGATAGTTGCTTTCAGCTTATAAAGGTTACTTTCAAAGCAAAATCTCCGCCTTGGTTGTCTCAGGAAATTTCGAATGCCATAAATATTAGAGTTAGTAAATATCGTTTATGAAAAAGGTATCGTAATAGCCAGTCTCGTAATAGAGTTTTGGGGTTAATTCGGATCGCTAAATGTAATTTTTTCAAGGATAAGTTAGACTCCTTTCTGCCTCCCAAGGTTTTCTGGCATAATGTTCGTAATTTAGGCTTATAGGCAGATGCAAGAGTAGTTCTGGTGGGGTTTTCAAACCCAATGATATTACTTGTTATTTTTGACTTGTTCTCTAACGCGTCCTCTAATTCGTTTTCGTTTCCAAATATTTTTCTCGAGGATTTACAATCTCTTATTTGGAAGGTTAAATCGGAATCTTCTGGTCTCAAAATACTTGTTACATATATTCAATTTTATTCTCATGTCCTCTTCCTTTACAGATCAGCGGAAGCTATTATATTTTCGGCCAATTAGCATTTTAAGTTCTCTCTCTAAAGCTTTCGAGATAGTTGTTTAAACATTAATGTACACTAATGACAAAGAATCATCTATTCAACATTTTTCATTTCACATTTTCGCTGAATAGCCGTTTAGATTAGGTTCTATTGTTAGGAATGTTTCTCTGATAAATGAAGATGTAAGTAATGTCGTTAGTTGGTCGGTCTCTAACAGGCTCGTTTTAAATGCGAATAAATCTCAGTAGATTATAATTTATTAAAAACCGTAGATACTTCATCCTTTCCTGGTATTTTTCTGCAGGCTCCTCGCTAATTAAATATTCAAATACCGTTAGTGATTTAGGCTTACCTATTAATAAAACTCTTACTTGGGGTGACTATTTAGTTATTTTTAGTAAGAGGGTTTTTATCATGCTTAGTTGTTTGTATAAAGTAGCAGGATTTTCTGACAGTCAGTTTAGGGAAAAATTGTTTTTGTCTTATCTTCTTCCTCATTTTATTTATGGTGACATAGTTTTATTCGGTATGCTTCAGGAAAATATGAATATTCTCCTAAGATGTTTCAATGCTTGTACTAGGTTTATTTTTGGTATTAGGAAGTTCGATCATATTTCTGCCTACTCTAGTCTTGTTTTAGGATGTAGTTTATCTATTTAAATTTTTCTTATTTTTTTATTTTTAAACTTCTTAAAGGTAAGGAGCCTTGTTATTTATATAGGAAATTACTAATTCCGACCAAAAATTGTTTTAGGTCGTTAAACAAATCCTTTTATGTTAGGGGACTTCTCTTTGGAACTCAATTCCACCTCTTGCTATACATTTTATTGTAAATAAGCTGCTGCTCAAAATAGAATGAGTAAGCGTGAGGTGGAAATTGTTTGAAAACATTTGGTGTGCATTTCCTTTTAATACTAAATAATTAGTAAAATACCATAAATAAATAAATAATGTGTACTTTTAATGAGTACTGATATAAGTCAATTTAGAGCTTTAAAAGTTTTAGTATTTATAGTACATGAAACGGCATGGAGCTATCAGTTTTAAATCAGCAATGTAATAGCAGAGAAAACTTATAAGAGCAATATCACCTGTTAAACAGCATTCATAAAGTGGTTGGCTTTTGAAGTACTATTTACAGACAAGTTAGTAATCCGCTACAAATATTAGCACTAACCAGAGTGGGTCATTTTACTTACCTAAACACATGCGATGAGTCTCTTCTCTCGGACTCAAACTCTATTTTTAAAGCAGGATTAACTTTTTTTTTTTACTTTTTTTTGTTTTCAAAATCTAGTACAGAATTGTTACATTACTTCCATGCGTTTTGATTTTATTTAGAATAAGTCTTGATTATATAATTAATAAATTTTAATATAAATGAAAAAAAACTTCTAATCCATAGATTTGTTATAAAGATATTCTTTAAGCTGTCGTTTAAATTTTATAATTTGATCCGTCAATTTTATCTCACGTGGTAATCCGTTATATTCCATAAATCTACGGTAAAAAATATTTTTACTGGCAAAATTTTTCCTCATTTTCTATGGCATCTTTAAGCCTTCGATATAAAAGTGAGAATTTGATCTTGTTGGGTATGAATGTATATCCGATATACATACATCTGATATTTATGCTGCACTTAAGCAAGTTCAGCTTGATTTTGTGAACAAAAGCTAAAACTTCAAAATCAGATATCAAAGTTAGCGGCACCAAACAGGGGCTATATAAATTTTTTGAGGGTATCAAGCGAGGAAGGCCCTTTATGAAGTCGCTGTACACTAGATGAACTTCATGTAGGAAAGATGAGAGTTAATATGAGCATGATATATTAACCAAGCGCTATTTTCATTAATCAAATTTAGTATGTGTCCCCCCCACTTTAATTTAGCATCAATAACAATATCTAGATACGTAGTGGAGTTAACTTGGTTTATTTTTATGTTTTTAAAATGATGTGGGAGGCCAACAGGATTTTTTATTTTTTTTGAATGGTAATAAACTGTTTACGATTACTCATATAATCACACAAGAGTTTCATAGCTTTCCCACTTGGATTTAAGGATTTTAACTTATTTATTGGAATGTTATGGTTAACAAAATCAAATGCCTTCTGTATATCAATAAACAATACCCCAATAAACAGATCTCAATTCCATCATAAATTAAGTTATATAGTTTAGCAACTGCGGCTTGAGTGTTGCTGGTTTCGATGAAACCAAATGGATATTTATTTATTATTTGATGGTCTCTAAAAAAACTGTTCAAGCTGTTTATTGATAACCTACTCAACAATTTTAGCAAAACATGTTATAACCGAGACCAGTCTCTGATTTGAAACAACGGTCCCATTTCCACTTTTGAATATGGGTGTAACTTTTGATATTTTTAATTCGTTCTGAAAATTCCCCTTTGAAATGCAATCGTTTATAAGTAAAGCTAACCTAGAAGTAAAATATGTCTTGGGTGTGTAGTAGTTTCTTTAAACTTTAGTTCAGCTGATACATTATTGTTGGCAAAATCTTGAAAATTAAGTATTAAGCTTTGAAAAGCATTAGAAGCATTAAAGTTTTCTTTGCTTATATTTATGAAATATTTGTTCAGATAGTTAGCCACAATTAAGAGGTCCGTTGTCAAATGGCCATCACAGCAAAGGGTAAAACTTAACAACATTGGAAACCGTGTAGGTTTATTTAAAATAAGTGAATTAATTATGGGCTCTCCATTATTTTCAGTAATTTTCTTGGAATATAATTTTATTTTTAGAGATTTGACCACAGAGGTTCAATTATTCCTGAGCTGTCCAAGTTGTTCCTTAATAAATTCGTTGTGTGGATATTTCTTGTCATACACCTTATCACGATTTTTAATTAACTTTAAAAGTGGTTTCTTGAACCTTGGCTTTTGCCATTTTACCTTACACTGTATTTCCAAACTATTATAAGTCATAATGGATTTTGTTGTTTCAATTAAGCTTTCAAATGTGTTTGAAAATTCGTTAGTTGAAGAAAAGCATTTCCTAATTTCGTTCTGATTTAATATGACGATGCCGGTGTAATATTATTAGATCTAATATTGAAAAAAATTTATTTACAAATTATAATAGCAAAAATAAAATTCAGTGTGGCATTTATACAGATGACGAACTTGCCAAAATGCTGATGAAAAAATACACAATTAAGCATTTTACAAGTTAAAGACCAAATCATCACATAATATTGATACAAAACTTAGTACAGTAGATGCCTCCTATAAGTTGCTACATTAATCCTTTTGTTAGTGATATAGACAAGCCGCACTGAGAGATCTGCATATATTTCTATTTGGTACAACCTTGCTGCAGCAATTTAGTGTCACTGAGCAAAATTCGTGTCTCGGATAATGCACATATTATCAACCATCCTTTCAGCATAAAATAATATTTATTTTATTGTGGTTTTCAAAATCTGTATTGGGATTATGCGCTGCATGGAAATATAAACGATTTTGTTCTTAAGGAAGGTTCAATCAATATCGACTGCAGTATCAATCAATATCGACTGCAGAATACAAACCAATTTCATTTAACTACAACAAAACCTAAACTGAATTTGACAATAAGCGATTATCAGTCCGCTATAACCTTTTTACCGGTTAACACAAAAATAACCGCATTGAAATCAAATATTGAAACTTAACGACACAGCGACAAAACAATAAAAAAATCTTAAGAAAATCTACCGACAAATTTTAATTCAATCATTTATCATTAATTGTTTCTTGTATTTGTCTCTTTAATAATATCATCCAACTATACTCTCGTTTATAGTATCGTACCACCGTTGCCGCCGCCGCCGCCGCCGCCAAATTCAACAATCAAAAGCAACAACAGTACACAGGTTCATGTAAGTAAATTATATGTAAGAGAAATGTGTGTATAATGTATGCGCGCACCCAAACATCGTTTTACATTTAAAGATCGCCAATTTTTGTTTTTGTTTTTATTATTATTGTTTCACTTTGCTACACAAAATATGCAAATCGTTTTGATCTCAAACATAAATTATCTTATTTTTTTCTTGTTATTTATTCGCGTTTTTTTTTTTTTTTGGTTTTCTTGAAAATGCAAATTTATTGTTTGGTACCTGTATGCGCGCTGCAAATTGAAAATCAATGAGTGCAGGCAACATCTTTGTCTTTTGAAGTTTCGGTGTTGTGTTTCTTAAAAGGGACAAAACGATTAAGAAGTAATAATTGTTCGATGTTGTTCACATTTTTTATTTGTTTTTTATTGATGGTTTATTGTTGTTGATTTTGGCTTTTCATTTTTTTTTTATTGAATAATCTTTGATGAAATATTTTATGCTTTGTGTAATTACATGTGTTGCTGTTAGTGGTGTTTGCAATTGTGTGTCGTGAAATCACAAACATGAAAGTAGTTGTATGGGCAGACGTTGGGCCAATTGTATTTTTCTGTCTGAGGTCAACTTGTTTCTTTATTTTATTGAGATACAAGACTAAATCCATATAAAATTTAATTCATCTGTATATAATACAACATCTCGAATTTGGCAATAATATTTTCCCAACAATATTTTATAAATTTAGCAATATCGTCACTAATGGCATTCAATCCACTAGACTTCTACTATGGTCCAAATTTGCGTAATTTGCAAATTGAAATAAAACTTGATGTAGTACAATGATAAAATGGTTGTATACTATTTATTTATGTAATCGCTATTATAGTCCCAGCAAATATAGTCACTACCAGCGGTTAAGCCAAATGTAACCATGTCAAGATTTTTGTCAAAATTTATATGTGGCAAAACATCGTTCTACTTTCTCGTGGAAAATTGTCGAAAATATGCGGATCTTTTCCTCTAGAGTGTTATATCTAAAGATAGATTGCATTTGCGTTAATTTGATTTGTAAATAGCTATAGCCAGAAGAAAATCAATTTAAGTGACCCACAAAAGTAGAACGTAATATCTGGAGATGGAATGCACTTATGTTATTTGTCAATAGCTATAGCTAGAAAAAAAATCACTTCAAGTTTTCCATGGGAAATCTGGGAAAATTCGACTTTCCAAAAAATCATTAGAAATTTTGTATAACAGTATCGCCGGAGAAAATTTTAATTTAAGTTTTCTAGTTCTCGCACCATTTCATGAATTGTTTGATAGTAGTTAGCATATTTGGGAATATGTAATTGATTGATTGATTGATTTGAATGTACGATCAAGCATTAAGCAAGTCTCCCGTATTATAAATGCGAATACCACACCACTATACCCATGTTACAACACGACACCATAACTCTCCCTCACCAAGGAAATATGTACCATTATACTCAGCTTTTCATGAAGCCAAACATAACAATATTCACCCAGTAAAGGAAGGCGCCTCATCGATAACCACATAAGTCTAATAGTTTGATATCCGCCCCTGGCCAGGCAGCCATCGTACACCTTTTATACATATAACAAAACCGAAGGATTGGATAGGATTATTAGTATTGACAGACTCGACCCAGTTACAGTCACCAAGCGATCGATAGTTAGTAAATTATTAGTATAATATATAATAAATAGGTTAGCACAAGACAGCACAATCTAACTACATTATTAGATGATCATTTCTTTGGAATCCAGGGCCCGATACTCAGGACTCCCTAAATCTAAATCAGGACTTAAAAAATTATTAATGTTGTAATTTCCCCCTGTCCGCCTTTCATTAATTTACCTGATAAAATATTTAAGAAAAATTAAAATTACTAAGCTAAGATTACAAAAACAGCGCTTATTTCATTTTTCATGGTCCTTCTATATCTAATTAATTAATTATTACGTACTGCAACATGAATTAGAATAAACGTTAAAAACCATTTTAAACATAAAATTTTACTTAAAACTAACCAGAAATTTCCTACCGATCAAGGAAAAGAGAATAAATAATTAAAAATTCAATTATTTTATAAAATTTATAATAAATAAATTAAAAATGATAATGTTACAGCACCACAACAGCTTAAAATCTTCAATAATTTAGTTAGGTACTTACTATAAGTATATCAAGAATCAACAAATAAAATCAATATATAATCTCCCAGGCAACTCTGAAAACTAATTTTAATTAATAAATCACCATAATATCAAAGTGAAATCTTATTCTGAAATTCAGGATTAATTTAATCCCCATATTAAAGATTGATTCTGGAACTATGTTATATTCTGAAAATTGAATTATTTATTAGCAAATTAAGGAAGAGAAACCTTTAAATATTTTTAAACTAAATTAATTAATATATATTAATGAGCAAAACACAATATATTACATACAAGTATTACAAAATTTAACATTTTATGAAATTGCCTATGTAAACTCTCCCACTTCTAAGCTAAAATTCTAAAGGAATGTTCAAAAATTTTAAATTGTTAAGTTATAATTTTAATTCACAGCACTTGTTCCATTAGTTACCATTCTCCTGTAAATAGTTAATTAATTGTGAACCTACTGCAACTAGATTTAAAAATAAAAAGTTGAAAATATATATTTAACCATACTATTAAATTTAAACTAATCGGCAATTTCCTACAAATCTAGAAAAAAGGAAATTAATAATTTATTTATAAAAGTATATAATATAATTTAAATGCCAGAACTCAGGATTTTATAAATCTAAATTAGGACATCAAAAAATTATTAATATTATTGATGTTTTAATTTACTAATCTAGGTGACATAATTAAAATAAAACAACAAATTAAAAACTACGAAATTTATTATTTATTATAAAACTTTTACTCCGTTTATGGACATATTACCCTGCAAAATAAAGCCTGCAAAGTAAGTAAAATAATAAATCCACGAAATAAAATTGAAACAATATTCTCCTAACAAAACTAATCGGTGTACTATACAAGCAAAATTGACGTTTACGTGTGAAAAACTGCAACCTAAAACTTCAATTGTATTCCATTAAGTTAATAATTAAGTTCAATACATTTAGCCTTTTGAAAATGTTTTCACATAATTCCACCTCGTTCACCATCTTTTAATCGAAATTTGGCATGCATAAATGAATACGTCATTATGTGATGCAAACCAAAATCACAACTCAACTCAAATCAACACTTCCAAGTTAGCATTTTATTTATATGGTTTAGTTAATTTATTGCCTTTTTACATTAATTAAATAAATTTAATAATTTAATGCATTTTATAATACCCTGTAAAAAATAAAATAACTCATTTCTAAAGTTAATCCATCCTATATGAATTATATAAGGCGGAGTCCAATTCGACTCAAAACTTATTTGATTATACAAAAATATAAAAAAACTATTTTAGTCGAATACCCAAAACCAACACTAATGTAATACTACAAGCCTGATTCATTGATGAAGCACGCAGATACTCTCTTACATTTAATACCTTATAGTTGAAAGTGTTAGTGCGAAAATAGAATAAAAATACTCTTATCTAACCAATGACAATTAGTTTTTTTCATTATTAACATACCCAATTCTCCCTCCACAATTCATTTGTTTTGTTTTATCTACAATTTGTATGTTTTTCTCACTCATTTATATAATCTGTCGATCACCAATACTTTCATGTATAAGCGCAAAATAAATTTCTAAAATTGGTGACAATCAGGCTAGTAGTACATTAATGTTGGTTTTGCGAATACCCAAAACCAACATTAATGTACTACAAGCCTGATTGTCACCAATATTAGAAATTTATTTTGCGCTTATACATGAAAGTATTGGTGATCGACAGATTATATAAATGAGTGAGAAAAACATACAAATTGTAGATAAAACAAAACAAATGAATTGTGGAGGGAGAATTGGGTATGTTAATAATGAAAAAAACTAATTGTCATTGGTTAGATAAGAGTATTTTTATTCTATTTTCGCACTAACACTTTCAACTATAAGGTATTAAATGTAAGAGAGTATCTGCGTGCTTCATCAATGAATCAGGCTTGTAGTATTACATTAGTGTTGGTTTTGGAATACCCAAAAATTTCGTTGTGTTTGTACAGTTCATGTTTTATTAAGAACATTATAGTTGTAACATGAATACAAAAACAAAAAGAGGGGAAATAACAAAATAGAATAAAAACAACAGATTCTTATATACTAAACCACCAACACACATTAAAAGCAAATATCTCTACAATCTTCCATGGGCGTAGCAAAAGACTTATCATGTTTTCCTTATTTTATATACAGCTAATACCATTACAGCGAACATACAAAACAATCCTGATCTATTATCAAGATATAGAAAAATATTGGGAACCACTATGCAATTAAAAAGTCTCTGTTTTTGTTATTGTTGCTTAGCTAATACATAGCAAAAACCAATAATAAATAGTACATTTCCCTAATAGGATCCGCGTAAAGAGCGAACGAGGCGGTCCGTACAAACATTTCGTTGGCTTTGTCATGTATCAATTTTCAAGAATGTATTTCTGTCTATTATACTTTGTACATAACATAAAAACCAAGAACCAAAACCATACCGAAACCCACAAAAATGTTTATACGTATGTATGTATAAACGCCTTTGTTTGGCTTGCAAGAACGCATTCAATTATGCGTAAATATAAAATCGAACATGAAATTAACTACGACGTATGTTAATTTACGTTAAAAACCATTTTGATACGATCCAATTATTAGGTTTTAGTAATAAAATCCATGTACAATCACAGTTAGAAACATGCACCCAATAGAAATAAATAATTTTCATTTCTTTATCTATAAATATAAAACATTGCCTGATAAATGCATCCCGGTGGATTGCATTTCCCAAAATTACACTTTAAATTATTTCACTTCCACTTTAATTATTATTCCACTAAAAACTGAATTAAATAGAATTAAAATTATAATTATAATTAAACTTTATATACTATATGTATATAGAGTATACATGTACAAAACACTACATCAACTACATAAATAAAACAAAATAAAAATTAAATTAAATTAAATTTTTGAAGAGGATAGAAAAAACACTTCTATCCTCTTTGACGAACATTCGCTCACCCCCTTCATCAATGAAATATACATATGATACGAAAAGATATAAATATTCTAAAAAGAAATCAACGTCGCTAGTATCACATACTCCTTATTGTGTTACAATAAACACAATGAGGAGTATGTGATACTGGCGACGTTGATTTCTTTTTAGAATATTCATATCTTTTCGTATCATTTGTATATTTCATTGATGAAGGGGGTGAGCGAATGCTCGTCAAAGAGGATAGAAGTGCTTTTTCTATCCTCTTTAAAAATTTAATTGAATTTTATTTTTATTTTGTTTATTTGATATCCAATTGTCCAGACTTTACTGATTCCAAGATTACACTACAGATGCAATTTCAGTTCATTCGGAATCATAGATTATGTTTGATTGGTAATCGTACCGTTGATAGTTGTTGCAACCCACCTTGCAATTTCTGTTCGCAAAAACATAATTCGCTTCTTCATTTTGGCAAAACTTCCTATTTCAAGGGTACTAAGCAAATTTCAAATAATTTTTCTACTAGCTTAAGCAAACCAGCAACGGAGCCTCTAATCGAAGACGATACATTGTCAAATAGGCCGCACCTAAGTGGTATTACGTCGTGCAAATCAGATCATTATAAAACCAATCGACCATGTTATTCGGTAGATGTCAATCAAATTTTGATCGGAACAGCCTTACTTAAAAGTTTTGTCGGATTCTAATACACAATTATTGTGCAGAGCAATGTTGGACAGTGGTTCGCATTTAAATTTTGTTACTGAACACATTGTCAATCTATTGAAACTCAAAAGACAGCCAACAAATAAAATAATCTCAGGTATCGGTGGCAAAGAAACTGAAATAAAAACTAAGGTTTCATTACTAGTATCCGTAAATTTTCCTCGAATATATCTGTTCTTTCGGCAAGCTCTGAATCTTCGTCAAATGTGTCTCTAGTACTTGGTCTATCATGGGAAACTTTAGGAGATGACTTCGAAATGAATTTTTCCAAATTCTCTTTGAAAACTCCTTGTACTATACTAAGAGAAATGTATTGTCAGAGATATGTCAATTGTTCGATCCATTAGAGCTGTGCTCTCTCATGATTTTAGTTGCTAAAATAATAATGCAGGATATTTGGACGCTTCGTAATATAGACTGGGATGACCAAATTCCACAACAAATTAGAGTTCAATGGATCGAATTCAAACCGCAATTTATTGATTTAAATAAAATCACGGTTCCTCGATGTATTTTAGCACCAAAAGCTAGCTTAATACAAATTCATGGTTTCTCAGGCGTGTCTGAAAAGGGTTTTGGTTGTGTGATTTATCTTAGAGTCAAAGACGAGAATAATAGAAATTATGTCAAACTAGTTTGTTCAAAATCTAGGGTGGCTCCATTGGGAAGACAGACTATTCCTTATCATTAAGCAAAGTACTTGACAGCCTTAAATTGCAGTACAATAAAATATATCTTTGGTCAGACTCAGAGATTACTCTCCTTCGTATTAAATCAGAGCCATCGAAATATGCCACGTTTGTAGCCAACCGAATCAATCAAATCCAGGAATTGTCTCCTATTCAAAGTTGGTGCTATGTCCCTTCGTCCAAAAACCCGGCTGACTTCATATCACGAGCCTTAATGCCTAGTGAATTTTTGGAGCCTAAGTTATGGTGGTCAGGTCCTTCGTTTCTTTTAGAAGACCCATCTAAATGGCTAAAAAATTCTAACTTAAAAATTAGTTCAGATTTATTATGTTTAGATCTTCGTCAAACCGTGTCAAGCACAGTGTATAATTCTTCGTCGCCTTGGGATTTATTTGTTCGCCATTCTTCGTTTACAAAGCTTCTTCGCGTAACAGCCCCCATTATTCGATTCATTAATAATTCTAAAGTTAAAGATGGACTTAAGATAACCGGTGAGCTAAGTTCAACTGAGTTAAAAACGTCGTTACACTGTCTGATAAAAATAGTTCAGCTAACCGAATATACTAATGAGATTCAATATATGAAAAAACATTCTACTGTGCCGAACACTAGCAATTTAAAGGTGCTATCACCATTTTTAGACGAAACAGGAATTCTTCGTGTTGGTGGTCGACTTAATAATTCAAGCCTCCTTAACTATAATAGTAAGCATCCAATTGTGGTACCATCCAAATATGTATTCACGAAACTCCTAATTCAATTTGAGCATAAACGTTTACTTCATTGTGTGTCACAAAGGTTATTATATAATTTAAGATCACAGTATTGGATCATCGGAGGACGGAATTTGTGTAGAAAGTTGTTAATGAGTGTATTCTTTGCTCTCGGAATAAACCAAAACTGTCTCACCAATTAATGGCCGATTTACCTATCGACCGCGTTACTCAGCCTATACCATTTTCCATCGTGGAAATATCACGATCATCCATTTGGAAATTGTCATGGATGTTCCGTCAGAATCAGTTTTGGCTTGCCTTCGTAGGCTCATTTCCCGACGAGACTACTGCATAAAAATATATTCGGACCATGCGACAAATTTTATTGGTGGTAAATCTGAATTGAAGGAGCTTAGAAATTTGTTCTTGTCAGAAAAACTTCAAGGTGACACAAAGATGTTTTGTGCTAACAAGCAGATTGAATGGTTGACAATTCCCCCACGATCTCCACATTTTGGTGGATTATGGGAATCCGCGATTAAAAATGCTAAATGGCATATGAAACGTGTAATTGGTGCACGCTCTCTAACCTTAGAAGAATATAACACTTTAGTATGCCAAGTTGAAGCTTGTCTTAATTCCAGGCCTTTAACTGCAATTTCGAATGATCCAAACGATTGTTCTGCTTTTTCTCCAGGGCACTTTCTGATTGGTTCGCCTTTTTTGGCGTTGCCAGAACCTTCATTATTAAACCTAAATCTAAATAGGATGTCACGATTCCAGCTGATCCAGATGATGTTTCAGGAGTTCTGGAAACGCTGGCATATTGAATATTTAAATGGCCTTCAAAATAGATACAAATGGCAAAAATCATCGACTTATAATTACAAAATTGGCACGTTAGTCCTCCTGCATGAAGAAAACATTCCTCCTATAAATTTGATTTTAGGCAGAATAATTGAAACACATCCAGACTCTGACGGTCGGGTTCAAGTAGTCACATGTCAAACATATAAATCTATTGTTAAGCGATCGATTACGAAAATTAGCGTATTACCAATTGACTCCGAATCTGAAAATTAAAAGTTGCCAGTCATGCACATATATTTGTTATTTGATAGTTCGACTTATTGATGATATAATACTCTTTAAGATAATCTAATTTTCTATTAACTAATTTATAATTATTGTAGAAGGAATACGAATATTTCTTATAATTAATCAAAACTTGTATTGGATAAAATTAAATTTAGTATTTATTTCTAGAATTAAAAATAGTTATTTCAAGGGCGCGGATATGTTCACGCATTGCAATACATTTTTAAAATTAAGTACGTAGCCCTTCGAGTTCGTAAGCATTATACTGTATATAAATAAATAATTTCTGTAGTTGAAGTATATAATAATCATAATTGTATGTTTATATTAAATTTTAGAACAACTCTATGTATTGGAATTGTATATATGTAATCAATTTTTCATGTACATCATGAAATAAAGGCGGTTTTTTGTATCTTTCGGATGACATAGATCATTATTTTCAACAAAATAATAATAAAAAACAAATAATAATAAAATATTCGGTGTTTTATTAAACAATATAAATCTATTAAGTTTACAATTATTTAAGTTGTAGTTAAATGGAAATAGTTTTAATATCTTCGAACAACTATTTACCAGGATATTTGACATTATGTAAATATAAATGAAACGGGATCGCGCTTAAGATAAGTGTTTTGACTCTCTATTAATTAATTACAAGTGTTGTGGACTGTATGAAATTTTTTATTTTTAAGAAATATAATTTTTTTGTTGAATACTATATTTCAATGAATTTAAATTTATTAAATTAAGAGTAAAACAATTAGTTTGTATAAGAATTAATTTATTTAAAGTGAAAACTTTGAAGAACTTTATAATGTCACAATGTGTATCTTGCGAATACTAAAAACTGATTAACTAAAAATTTATTGATTTTTGTTGCTTATAAAACCATAAAAAAATACTTAAATATAATTGGTTACATAAATATTTATTATGTTGGCAATAGCTGATTGGCGGTTTTGACCTATTCATTTATGGTTTAAAATTCGCGGTTAACTATAAAATTCAAATATTAGTTTGGACACAATTTATTGAAATTATTAGTTAAGTCTCAAACCATTGACCGATGGTGAATTACTTGGTCAAAGTTACTTTACATAGGTGACACTACTATAAATAAAGGAATATAATACAAATTAAATTTCTGTAGGTAATTCTAAATTAAATATTTAATATACATTTAATTAATTAAATTTAATATATTGTAGCATCACCTGCCCAAATATATTAAATGGGCTTGGGATTTCACTTAAGCTAAGTATGTATTAATAATAATTATTAATTTATTTTTTATGTTTTAGATTCAATGTCGATTTGTTTACGTTAAGGTGGGTATAGGCAGAGATTATAGGAATATACAAGATAGATTAAGGATATAACTGGCGCTTAAAATAATCAGCGGTAAAAAATTTAAAATCGTTGATCGTCGCATGACTTATACTACCATACATTTAAATTGTACAATATACCTAAATTTGAATTTGTGTATGTAGGTTTATGCATATAGAAACTAGAATGAAGAACATAGCCAGTAAATGGATAAAGAAAAATGAAAAAAAAATAATTTATTGAAATGCCTTAGAAAAGAATAGAATCAAAACCAACAATCCATCCAAATTTTTTTTTATTTTTTATTTAATACGTTCACGTGCGCACACAAAGTGTTGTAGTTTTAATTATGTTCCTTGTTGTACATTATTGTGAAGGAAAACAAAGGAGATTCTTTCGTTTTTATACTATACAAGTATAGTAAACAAAACTTTATGAATGAACGAAACAATAAAAAACGCAACCATATGATTAAGTTTCACTAGTATGTGTATATATTAAGAAACGAACGATCGTTTCCATACCATACCATTCGCTTATAGATTTTTTAATTTTTTTTTATTTTGAGGATTTTGTCAGTGTATCCTATTCTTATTTTTCGAATTATATTTTATTTGTGTGTGTACGCATTTAAAAGTGCACATTATTTTAAAAAACCCAAATCTCTAAAATAAAGAAGGGAATAAAGATTTTTATTTTCCTACGACACGAAAACAAAATCATATGGGATTTTAAAATTCATGATTTTGTGTTGTCTTTATTTTCAATTTAAATGAAAATTTTTATTTATAAATATAAATAATTTGAAATTAAATATATTGAATACAATTTTAATTGAAATTAATAAAATTTTAACTCACAATTTTGCATTTTAGTAAATTGATTTTTATTCTCAAACATGGTCAGGCTTCGTGTTTCTTTAAAATTTCATTTCGTACATAAGTCGTGTTTTCCATGAGAACTGCACTAGAACTCGATAAATTTTAAATTCCTTTTATTCTATGTAAACAGGAAAAAAAATTAAATTCATAAAGTGATAATGTGTAGTGCATTTCACATAAATACATATTTTAAGTTGTTACACCAATAAATAATGACAATTATAGCTTATTTTTTTAGTTACACTGGATAAACCCATGAATTTATCGAGTGTAGTTGCGTGTAATGACGTCAGCAAGAAATAAGAAAATATTGATGAAATAACTGAAGGGGGAAATTTTTAAACTCAAAATATGTAATTATATCAAGTACACTACACATTCGCGCTTTATGAATTTATTTTTTTTCGTTTTACATAGAATAAAAGGAATTTAAAGTTTATCGAGTTCTAGTGCAGTTCTCATGGAAAACACGGCTATAGATTACTATGTATACGATTAGTTTTATTACTTTGCGCAAATGAACATAAATTGTTTAAAGGAGCACGAAGCATGATGATGTTTTGAGAACAAAATAACTTTATAAAAACGAAAAATTTTAAATAATTATTAATTTCAATCAAAATTGTTCGCAAATTACATTTCGATATATTGAATATCAAATTATTTATATTTTTAAGTAAAAATGTTCAAAATATATTTTTATAGGCCACTCTGAATTCTTTCCATCTGGTCCAAAGACTTTGGTTTAATTTACGAAGCTTTCTTCCATTTCTTCAATGAAACTATTACCTAAATTGAAACATTATATTATATTTTCTTCAATAAATTATAAATGTAATACCTACATAAGTGCTTTTGATGTATAGTATTCGCTTTCAATCGCAGAGTTTCAAAAATTTATTTTTTTGGTAAAATCAGAACATGGTGACATTATTTGTCTCTCATCTCTTTGGAATGAATCGAAAAAGATTATATTGGTTACTTTTAAGATATTTCATTTAACAATTTATTTTGTGTTCTTGGTTGAAATTTCAAAATTTAATTTAAAACCCATAAAACATAAAATGATATATTCAACATTTTTCATTCAAATGATTGAGACGGTGCTTGAAGCTTGCCAAAGCAGTCCGTCATGTAATTTTTGTGTTTTATTATTAACTCAGAAGTACATTATAAGTAATCATTTTCTTTTAAAAGTGTTAAGACACAGACAGCACAATTACATTTTTTTAATATTTTATTTACTAGATATCCTGTAAAATACCTAGTTGATGGATCTGAGTTGGTATTAGTTTGACAAAAGGAAGAGCCTAAATCAGTTAATTCCTCTTCGATCTCGATTACAATTAAATGATCGTTGCTATCACTTTCATTGGTTTGGTCATTAAATAAGCAAAGTTTGGTGGTACTTTATTGAGGTTCTCCAGTATCTATTAAAGATAGCTCATTTTGTTTTTCCTCGCGAATAACGTCCAATAAGGTTGCATCTGTATCTTCTTCACAATTTGAAAGTGTTGTGAACGGTGTAATATATTTAATTGATAACAATTTAGCGACTGTGTAACTTAACTCTTGGACGGATGGATTGAAATTATTTCTATTGGCGGATCTAATCAAAGAGAATGTATTTTCCAAAGCATCTTGATTTAGCCTTGAAGTAAGCAAATATTTAAAATGGACATTATCTTGTGAAAATGACTTAAGGAGGAAAATAATTTCGCGAATCGTTTGCACCATTCCATCAAATGAATAAACTTTCTTTTCGTTGACTAGTTTTATGTTTTGCATGTAAATCAACATTTCGTTCAGGAATTTGAATATGCAACAGCTTTCCTCAACTGTTAGAGCACATTTAAATTTATTTGCAGCATATAAACATTTTGAATTTAAACAATCAAACAATTTGTCAAAATTATCAAAAAGAATCAAGGTGGCAGGTACTTTATTTTTGACAGAATCAGAGAATTTATTTAACTCAAATGCTGTTTTTATTCCAGCTACCACGGTCCGGCTAAATGCTTGGGTGGATAGTTTAACTTTCATCTTATCGAAATGGCCTGGATTCACGTGTTTATCACTAAACTTAGGACACATTCGAGTGGATGACGATTGTTCTAATGTATTCAGCTAACGAACAACTTGCAAGCTCGCAATACCATCAGGTGTTTCGAGGTCAGATTTCAGCATACAATTTCGGAAAGATTTAAATAAATGCGGGGGATCAAATAAACCTACAATTTGAGAAGAGCTAACATCGCTTAAAATTGGATTATTAGTATTAGCTCCCAAATTATTCAGAGCTTTTCGATTGTTTGATCCTTGGTCACATATAACAGCTTTAACCGTTAGACATAAGAATTTACACAATTTCAAGTTGATCTCTACTAAATTGGTTAATGTATTTGATGAAATGGCATTCTCAGAGACGTAGTAGCATAAAATGTTTTTCCAGTTTCCAATAATGCCGCGAACCATGAAAACACAAATATAGCTACCAATCTTAGCTTCTCTGCAATCGTCGCCCAAGTCAACATATCCGTCTACACAATCTCGGATTGAATTATATTTCAAATCCTTTGCGAATCTTAATTTCATCAAAAACTAAACTGCATTGTTTATCGAAAATATCTAAAGCCGATTATTTCTTTTAATTTGTTTAAAATTTGTACATTATTTGAGCCTGGGAAAAAATGTTTTATTGGTTGCCACCGTATAAGCGAAGATTTCGATGGTAAATCGAAATTCAACCCGTTCCTCAAAAAATTATATGATTTCGGGGACCGGTAATAAATATTTTGCGCAAGTATTTTAAATGTTTCGGGCCACTTTTGCGTTTTCTCTTTTTCTAAAAGTAGCAACCGACAAAAGTTTTTGGAGTGATCACTTTTATTTGTTTTGGTAATTAAATCACTTAAACAGGATTTGGGTTGATTTTTCAAATCGATCAGTTTTTTATTTGCAATTCGATTTCTGTGCTCTAAATTTTTAATTTTTCTTTGTAATTCCTTATTATCATTTCGCAATTTGGTAATTTGAAAAAAATACTTTCGATTTAAAGATCGGTAAACCTCGATATTTTTTTCATTTTTTCGCAATAGCTACAAGTTGGAGCATTTACTTGCAACTTATTGTCAAAATACGGATGGGGTAATTATGCGATTTCTGCTAAACACATATCTTCCTGTGGCTTATTTGAGTAGGTTTTTAACTTTGAAGTGGCATTATAAGGTGCTGGCAATTGTAAAGGGTTTGATATGTTTTGAAGTTGATTAGTTGACTCAGTATTTAAATTAACTACCCCTTTGGTAACCATGCATTCGTTTTGTAATAAGGGGCTTTTATTAAATTAACTACCCCTTTGGTAACCATGCATTCGTTTTGTAATAAGGGGCTTTTATTTAAGTTAGTCAACGTTTCCGATAAAGGTTTCTGTTTTGAATTTGTAGGCTGGGGTAAACATAATGTTGGTACAGCTGTCCGTTTAAGCTTGCGTTTAAGAATACAGCTTGCCTCAAAATGATTTGAACAAATAAATATTCTCTTTTTACTGAATGGTAATATGCCACAATTTTTTAGCCAAAGTTCGTGATTCGAATAATGCTTTGAATATTTAAAAAGACGAGCACCATCTTTTAATTTAGAATTACAGTGCAAAACTGCACATTGAAAACCCGACGGTCTACTCATAATAACAAAAATGATATTTTTATTTAACGAGTACAAATAATTACCTATAAATCGATTAAAATCAAAAATAAATATCGGCAATGAAAAATTATCTAAAAACAATAAGTAATAATAAACAAGATTTGATTATTAGAATAAATTCGGTAAAATCTAATAACGAAAATCAGATTGACGACAGCGAAATAAAAACACAATATTCCTCTATTGTACATATGTACATACTATATATACGGCTCAATAATCCAAAATTCAATAAATAGTAAAAATTTGGTATGCAACTACGAACTACGAACTTAAAATGCATACAGATGTATTATGTATTTATGTATATGTAATATTATGTAATCGAATCAAAACCAACACTAATGTAATACTACAAGCCTGATTCAGTGATGAAGCACGCAGATACTCTCTTACATTTAATACCTTATAGTTGAAAGTGTTAGTGCGAAAATAGAATAAAAATACTCTCATCTAACCAATGACAATTAGTTTTTTTCATTATTAACATACCCAATTCTCCCTCCACAATTCATTTGTTTTGTTTTATCTACAATTTGTATGTTTTTCTCACTCATTTATATAATCTGTCGATCACCAATACTTTCATGTATAAGCGCAAAATAAATTTCTAATATTGGTGACAATCAGGCTTGTAGTACATTAATGTTGGTTTTGAATCGAATACAAAATATTTTTTTTGCACCTGTACTGCTAAATGTATCCTATTTGGTTATATAATTGTAATTTGTTTAAAATACGGATATTTCATCAAACTGGCTAGGTATATTAAAAACCAAAACAACATAAACACATTGAAAATTTCCTTAAATATATTTTTTTGTTATATATATATATACATATGTATCTACAACCAGAACCGACTGTAAAAATATAGAAACGAAGTAAATAAATAGGGATATCTTCAATTTTATTATTTACATGGTTTGGATTTAAAAACATTTGAATCCAATTCATTTTATAAAACAAAAACGGTTTTGTTTGTTACTCGTACATTAAAAACTAAAATAAAATAATTTTCTTTTACTCCTTTCTAGCTGCTTTTATTTAATGTCTCGTTTTCGTGTGTAAGTTGAAACAAAAATAATTTCTATAAGTATATGTGTTCAATATCAACACAATTTTACAATTGTTTATGTATTGTATTTTTTATGTTGTTAACTTGGTCGTCACTCGTCCGTATATAATAGCGACGATCATCGTAGTTCCAAAAATTGGAATATGTTGTGTGTCGCTACAAAAAAATTACCATTCAAGAAATACACCACTTGAATTACATATCTTATATATTCCCATAATTTTTGGTATAGGCCAATTACTCGGGCCTTGCTCGAGGTTAAAATATAAGGAATGGAAAAGGTAAGGACACGACGTATAATTAACGTGAATTGTTTTGTGCTGCCATAACACACGATTTTCTTAATTCTAATTTGTTTTCTCTTTCTTATTTTCTTTTAGGTTGATTGTAACTGGAAATTACGATTGGGTCTAAACAACAAGTATACAAAAAAAGAAGCAATTACATAAACAATTAAACATTTTTCTTTTTAGATTAAGAACTTAAACAACATTGACTAGTCAAGGCGAACTCTCGAAGTGTGAGTTGGCATTGAAATGGAGAAAGACTTGTTCTCTATTCATTTTAAGTACCTAAAACGTCATTCTAGATCTTGTACATGAATTCAAAAACATATAACCTTCAATTGTTGCAACATACACTTTATTTATTTTACTGAATTTCTTATTATACCTACCTGTTGCAAGCATACAATTGAGAGCTATTCTTAAATATATATTTAATTTTTTACTAATATTTATCTAAAATAAAATTATTGAATGAATTATATAACTTGACTAGTCATTTAAGGAAATTTCTTTTCAATAAAAATAAAATCTCCTGTTGTTGAAAAAAACTGTTAAAATTTTGTTTTTGAGTAAAACATATTTTGTAAAATTAGCTATACATTAACATTAGTAAAATTATATTCAACAACTCTTAGGAATCAGACATATGTTAGAACTATAAATAGCCGTAAATTCTTCGATGCTTGAGTACTTTCCTTGAAAAGTCCCTATAGGCACTAGGCGGATGACTAAGACTCATGGCTCATACAAGTGGAATACGCTTGACCACAACAAATTAAACACAAAAAAAAGAAAACAAAAACTTCTATTATACTATAAAGTCCAATATTTGTAAGAAACGTTATATTTCGGTAGTATAAATAATCTGGACAGCTCGTTGATAAACAAAACAAAATCAATAAATCTTTATTTATTTTGTCGACGAGAAAAAAAAAATTCAAATATTTCACGAAACTGTCAAATAAATAAAAATAACTGCTAATAACTCATAAAATTTTTGCCAAAACCAAAGTAAAAAAAAAAAAACAATCGTTTCGGTCATAAAACAAAAAAAATTTCCATTTCAGCCATTCGTGAAGTAAATATCAATTAAAATTATAATTCTTGACCATTTTATAAATTCATCTCGTAAGCATAAACCAAAAAAATAAAAACGTTAAAATCAATTAATTTCAACACACAACCAAAAAAAGCCACCATCAAAGAATAAATGCCTAAGAGAAACCAAAGTATGTACATACTCTTGTGTAGTATACGAGTAGCTAGCTATATAAATAATTACAAAACAAACACACAAAATTGCAAACAATAAACCAAGTAAATAAATTAAAAAAACGTACACAAAAAAAAAAAAAAAAGAAAGAAAATCAGAAACAGGTAGCACTTCTTAATCTTACATAAAAAATAAATAAATAAGATAATGCATTATTATTTGCAATAAGAATAATTGAGTCATTAATTTTTATGTATTTTTTTTTTACTATGTAGGAGGAGGAATTTGTTGTTGTGTATAGTTTTTGTTGTGAGGCAAGCTCTATTAAAGTGAACACACATTTTTTTTTGAGGAGTGGTTCGATCCGATATGTATACATAGAAATGTCTAAAACTGAATTCTCTAAATTATTACGGTTATTATCTTTTAGCTGTGTTATATAATTAAATTTAGGTTAAAATAGAAGCTGATTGAAATTTTATGTTCGGCCGTGTGCGATTTACACCCAATGATTTTGCTGAAATAAAGTAAAATTATTGTAATCAATCTTTATCCGCCTAGTATAAACATATATACATATGTACATTACAGGCATACATCTATTTACTTGTTGTCGGTAGATACGGTAGAATTTTTGGTCGTTAATTTTAATTTGTTTTCAGTTACTTGATTTCGAAATTGTGTAAGCCTTAGGATATTAAAATTATTTTTAAAATACATTTTTTGCTCATTGAAGGCTCGTTTATCTTATAGGTGAGCTTGAAATGGGGTTTGTTCGTTAGATACAATCAATTTAAATTCGATTTTTTTTTCTTTAAATTCAATTAAGATAATTATTGATTTTTTTTTGTTTTGTTTTGAAACCGATACACGAGATAACCAAATCAGAATACATATCTTGAACTGTACGTATTAAGCCATTAATTAGGAGACATGCAGCCAAAGTTTCAGGGTATTTATAGCATTGCTTAAAACGACTTTGGTTTATTGCTTTAAGTGTATTAATATTTTTCGGCTATCGATTGGAGTTGTTTTAAACCAATTTTGCCAGTTCCGTAAAACAAAAAAAAAAGTTCAAATTCGTTCAACTATTACTGTACCTTAACCTTAAAAACATATCAGAATACATGTCGTATTACTTCGGCCTAAAAAGACAAAAGTATTGAAATCCTGTCAAAAATGACCCAAACTTTGGTGGGTCTAAAACCACTTTTCTCGGCCTTTTAAAAGTCTGTTACGATGTAACGCATAGCGTCGTCCCCAATATTATACAGGCGACATGTTCTAGTCGGTTTTTGGATCATACCCTGGGTCATGATTACAACCTAAAACTAAAGAGAACACACAAAGAATCATTCACTTATAAATATAATTACCTTCTATACTTATCTGACAATTTTCTCCATCAGAAGGGCTTTTTGCGCATATATTTGGTTATCTGTAAATGTATAAAAATTTGCTATATTTAATCTAAAAATTGTATTGTATCAATTCAATTAACTTACTATACACAAATTAATTTGTTTATTTTGACAATTACCATTTATATATACAAGATGAAGAATATTATACTAGGTATGTCGTTCCACTTTCAAGGAATTGGTACTAAAATTATTTAGGGTGTAACTATGTTTGTAATATGTAGGCAAATGTCTAATAACAGATGTCACTCGTTATATAATTGAGATTTGTTTTTCATTCTTTTCTTATTATTGTATAAAATATTAAAAAAATTGAGAGAACAATAGGTAGAATGGAACGAGTAACTACACTTACCCGAACATATGGGCGACATATTCCGGTTTCTTTTGTTTTTCGAAATTAGGAGTTCGTTTTTCGGATATATGTTGCCATGCCTAAACATAGATGTCGGTTATACGAAAAACCAAAGAAAATAATAAAGAAAGAGATAGAAAACATCAACGGGATAAATGAAGGAAGGAAATACACAAAGAAGATGCTTTTGCTTTTGAGCGAGCGTGACGATCGGAGGTGTAGCCGGACAACACAAAAATACTAAAGAGAATTATAAAGTGACACCCAAGAAAAAGCGTGAAAGAAATTACAACCGCAACAATTGGAAAAAAAACTAAGGCGATTAGCAGGTAAAGCGTAGTATTTTTTTTTGTTGTGGGTTTGATTTTTTTTGTTTGATTGAATTCCCAAGAACAATACAAATCACACGATATCCAGTATCCGAGAGCGGCGTATAGTTGGCGGTGGCGTGATATACCGGGGACTTTGGCTCCACCATTTAACTTGGCGACATATCAAGGTCAAGTACGCAAAGATTAAATCCGGTGATAAAACCTAACCTAATCAGTGTATAACGTATTTAAACCGTGGCTATTGCGTAAACCGGTGAGAATCCAGTTCAAACTCGAGTGGCCATAAATTACAGCCGCCGTACTGGGTGACTCAGTCCAACATTAAATGGCGATCATCCCTTTTAGCGGAGAATAACGGCGCGGCGACGGAAACAGTCGGTGGAAACGTAGTGTTTTTTTTTTTGTTTTTATTTTTATGTAATTCTTTTGTTATTGTTAACGTAATTTATAACGTTGGAACGCTGATTAATGAGGGTGAGTGACGGGTGTGTTTGTTGTTTTTCTACTTTTATTTTTCATTACAGAAATACAACGACGAGATACGGCGAGCTCCCGGTGTTCTCATCCCGTTGTTGCGGTCGCGCTATCGACATTAAAATAATCCAATATTTTTATTTTTTATTTGTTAATTAAAGTTATTGGTTTCCTTATAATCTCTCTTTGGAAGATTACTTCAAAGTTATGCTAAAATTATGTATTCAGTCGGAAGCCGGCTACATTAAATTACGAATTTCTTGTTGTGAATAAAATTGATTTCATTGTGAAAAAAATGTATATTGTTTAATTATTTAATTTACACGAGATGAACGAGCCAACATGTGTGTGTGTGTGTGTGAACAATATATTAAAGTAGCAGCTGTAGGTTCTATGGGGACATCACCCAAAAATACCCCACCCCAAAGCTTAGCTCTAGCCGGCTTATGCTGCTGGTATGGGATGACCCAGGGATAAATTTCTGTTTGCGATTTTCCGCAAGGCCGATCGTAACAAGTCCCTGAGTCTGAAAAAGCAATAAAACAAAAAATGTCGTATTTGAAAAGCATTTGGAACCTGTACGTCAAGAGGGTGTGATACTAGCCATACGAATAAACCAAAACACCTGGTTATAGAAATATTTACCAATTTGTTAAGCTTGCTGGTTTGAATATTGAGTTGGGCATTGGCTTTGACGATCAGTTGAAGGTTAAGTTCTGGGTCAATTTGCGGGCTGAGTTGAAGTTAAGTTGTGGTTGGATTAAGATATAGTGAGTAGTTAACCAATGTATTATGTATGCTAGTTTGAGGATTGAATTGAAAGAGAGTTTGGGTTTAGGTTGAAGGTTGAGTTTGTTGGAAATGTAAACTAGCCTTAATGACTTTTTATGTAGTGAGAGGTGGCAGCCCTGTTATATAAATTGAAATAACGTTAATTTCAGTTCTGTTTTTAATTAATCGAATATACATGTTTATTTCAACTTTTATTTTTCTTTTGCTGCTACTGCCTATTATTCTAGAGGTTATGGGCTATCGCGTGTAAATTGGTGCGAAACAAACGTTTAGTTGGGCCAATTTAAGCAATTTTATTGGAATATATTTGTGTATAAGAATTTAAGATGGCTGATGAAGAAAAAAGGACGTGAGTTCGACAACTGGTTTTTCCGCCTGAAAATTACTTTGGAGGAAAAGGGTATCGAAAAATGGCTGGAAGAAGATGCCACCGAAGCGAAAATTGCACGACTTCGAAAAAATCAAGAAGGAGGATCGCATGTGCAAGATGCATATAACTCGAAGTGTTGCGGATTCACATTTGGAATATCTGCAAGACCGGCCTACAGCGTTTGCGATGATAAATTCATTGAAAGCAATTTTCGAACGTGCAAGTGTGGCGACCGAAATTGCTGTCAGAAAGCGTATGTTGGCAAATTTTCTTGCATTTGTAAAATTGATACGTGAATTAAAGGCGTGTGGCCCTGAGACAAATGATCGAATGCTGGTTGTATCGCTCATAATTACGCTACCGAAGCGATATGACATGTTCGTGACAGCATTGGAGACGATCGAACCATCTAAATTGACGATGGAATTGGTGCGCTCGCGCCTGTTGGGCGAGGAAAGCAAAACTTCGAATGGTCGTCTAAATGGTGATTCAGACAACTTCGCCATGTATGGCAATATTGCTTCGAAGCAAATTAAGTGCTATTTCTGCAAAAAGCCTTGTCATCGAAGGGACGCATGCCCGAAATTGAGTCAACGGTACTCTACTAGTGGATCATCGAACAGCAATTTTAAGAGGAAACCCAATCAGCAGCATTACTAAAAGCCAAATTCGAATTGCGCGTTGAATACAGATGCGTATGGAGTGGTATTTATGGCTAATGCTGGTGATTTTGCGCTACATTACAAAGGATAATTTGGATATGGCCGTAGCCAGGCGCAATGGAAAGCAATATGTGTTTGAGTTGAAGGGTGTGCGACATGAAGTAGCGAATATTTCAACATCATCAAACGAAGGCTTTGCTGCGAAAGCGTCGAATGGAATGGAATCTACGCAAGTGAAACAAAGCATTCGTCTGTGGCATCGTCGGTTGGCACATTTGAACTACGCTGACGTTAAGCGTTTGTCGACTTTGGTCGATGGAATGGGTGCCATGAACAACGATGCTGAAGCTGTTTGCGAGCCGTGTGTTTTCGGAAAACAAGTCGTGTATTGAAGCTTGTGCGCAGTGATGTGTGTGGGACTGTTACGCCAGTCACGTGGGATGATCAGCGTTTCTTGGTGACATTCATCGACGATTACACTAATTTCACTGTTGTATGTCTGATAAAGAACCAGTCTAACGTTCTTAATATGTTTCAGAGGTACAAATCGATGGGGGAGACGCACACTGGGAAGACAATTTGAAGAATCCGATGTAACAATGGTGGCGAATATATTTCCAATAAATCCAGGGCCATGTGTGATGAAGCCGGGATTCAGATCCAATACAGCGAACCGTACACACCTCAACATAATGGCGTTGCCGAGCGAATGAACAGGACATTGATTGAGAAGGCTCGTTCTATGATCGCTGATTCCAAAATGACCAAGAATTTTTGGGGCGAGGCCGTGTATTGTGCGGCATACATAGCGAATCGCAGTCCGTCACATGCGATTATTTTGGATGCGACACCAGTTGAGCTTTGGACAGGCAAGAAACCCAATTTGTCAAGGCTTCGTATTTTTGGATCGCCTGCAAATGCACATGTACCAGACCAATTACGCAAGAAATTGGATATGAAATCATCGAAAATGGTAATGGTCGGCTATGCTGTGAATGGTTACCGCCTGTGGGACCCATCGAAGAACGAGATTGTTACACGACGAGATGTTGTGTTTAATGAGTCGCAACCGAATTCTTCTTCAGTTTTCTTCGAGACAGAGTCATTCACGGACGGTGTTGAAGACTTTGAGAATTCAGACGGTGTTGACGAGGCGGAGAGTTCAGCGGACAGTGATACGATGAATGTCGAACGAGATGATGCTCGATCTGCTGGTGCAGATGCAATCACCGATCAACCATTGAACGTGGTATCGCGACCGCAGCGAAAGCGTCAACAACCGAAGCGGTATGAAGATTTTGTCGATCCGACAAAGCTCAAAATGCATGAGGACAACGGGGAAGAGTACTTTTCGGCGTTTGCATTGAATTCTAGCACATTGGGCTTCGCACTTGGTGCCGTGGCGTACGTTGATAATGTTCCTCAGTCATTTTGTGAAATAGCAAAACGAAATAATGCAGCTCAATGGATGGAAGCAGTTCATTGTGAAATTAATTCACTCAAGCGAAATAAAACTTGGACTTTGGTTGAACGTCCGCCGCATCGATCAGTTGTTACCTGTAATTGGGTGTGTTCCCGAAAGCGAAACGATGTGGGTAAGTTGGCATCGTACAAAGCGCGACTGGTAGCCCGTGGATTTACCCAGCATCAGGGATTTGATTTTCACGAAACCTACTCTCCGATGGCAAGGATTATTACAATGAGAGTTATGCTGGCTCTTGCTGTCAAGCGTGACATGGAAATACATCAAATAAATGTTAAGACGGCATTCCTCAACGGAAAACTTGAAGAGGACATTTATATGGAACAGCCGGATGGATTCGTGCAAGGTGATTTTGTTTGTAAATTAAATAAGTCACTCTACGGATTGAAGCAAGCGTCACGTGTGTGGAATGAACGATTCCATAGTTTCATGCTCGGAAACGGTTTTTTTCGCTCAGAATATGATCATTGCTTATATTCTCGTAACAATCAAGACGAAATGGTAAACCTGCTGTTATACGTAGACGATCTGATTATATTGAGCGAAAACATCGAGGAAATCATCAAGATCAAACAGCTGGTGTCAAATGAATTCGAAGTGCGTGACATGGGCGAAACGAAGTGTTTTCTCGGAATCAACATCGAATATGACCGGGGCCGTGGAATTTTGAGAATTAACCAAAGCGGCTATCTAGAAGACGTTTTGCAACGTTTTGGAATGGCCGATTGTAAACCGAGTTCGACTCCAATGGAATGCCAACCAAAATTAGAAAGGAACCAAAATTTGAAGCAGAACTGACGACTAAACCATACCGAGAATAAATCGGATGCTTGATGTACGCGGCTTCTACGACTCGTCCAGACTTATCAGCGGCAGTGAATTACTTCAGTCAATTTCAATCATGTCCAACTGAAGAGCATTGGAAGGCAGCGAAGAGAATATTACGATACATCAGAGGAGCAATTGACCTGAAACTGGAATATCGGAACGATGAGAATTCGGTCGTGTTGACTAGATATGCGGACGCTGATTGGGCTGGCGATATCAACGATAGAAAATCGGTTTCTGGCAATGTGATGAAAGTGTTTTGCGCAACTGTGACTTGGATGACACGTAAGCAGACTTGTGTTTCTTTGTCGTCCGCCGAAGCTGAATATGTCTCACTGTGCTTAGCCACATGTGAAATTATGTGGCTGCGTGGATTATTGGTGCAAATTGGAGAAACTCCCGAAGAACCAATAATATTGCACGAAGACAATCAAGGTGCGATTGTGATCTCATCTCAGGAAAAAGAAATGAAGCGTAAGAAGCACCTTGATATTAAGTTCAACTTTGTACGTGATTTAATAGCCAATGATATCATCGAAGTCAGATATATTTCAACGAATGAACAACTAGCTGATATCATGACTAAAGGACTACCAAAGGCGACATTTGAATATTTGCGAAATCGACTAAACTTAATTCGGATGAAATAATTATTTTATTTGCATTAATTTAGTTTGATTTAATTTGTATTATTGGTTTATGTGAGTTCGACTTGATATTTGCAATTACCTATCGAACTTGGATTATTATCGATAGGAATTGAGGCGGAGTGTTGAAAATGTAAACTAGCCTTAATGACTTTTTATGTAGTGAGAGGTGGCAGCCCTGTTATATAAATTGAAATAATGTTAATTTCAGTTCTGTGTTTAATTAATCGAATATACACGTTTATTTTAACTTTTGTTTCCCTTTTGCTGCTACTGCGAATTATTCTAGAGAGTTGGGGCCGCTTGCGGGTTGAATTGGGGTTGGTTAGGGGTTGGATTAGTATTTAGTGAGCTGTTGAGCAATCATTATAAATGAGTGTTTGTATGGATGTACAGTATATGTGTATATCTTAACAAATCCAAACGCCTTGACCGATTTGAACCAAACTGTACACAAATATTGTTTAAAACTTAAGAAAGGTCACTGTTAATATCACAAACATCATTTATCATTTCAAATTGAACCTTTAGCAAATTATATGAATGGCCAATTAGAATGTAACTTATCTACGAATTTTAGTCAAATTTAACATCAGCCTTGGAAATGAGATTCTAAAATGATTTTTAGACGAAGTTCTGGAATATGGCCAAGTATGAGGGAACTTGCCTATTTCTCAACCGATTATGATGAAATTTGTCATGTGCTTTGTTAATGGGATTCTAAAATGATTTTTGGGTAAAGTTCTGAAATATGGCCAAGTATTATGGAACTTGTGTATTTTCCAAGCAATTTTGATGAAATTCGGCTTGTGCATTGGAAATAGGATTTTAAAATGATTTTTACATGAAGTTCTGAGATACGACCAATTATGATCAAACTTGCATATTTCTCAACCGATTATGAAAAGATTTGACAATTGCTTTGGAAATGGGATTCTAAAATTATTGGCCAAGTTAAATAGAAGTAGGACGGAACTTTGCTACTCCTTAACTAAGCATAATGAAATTCGAGATTGGAAATTAGGATTTCAAACAATATTTCTAATTTCGAAACCATGGACTATCGTTATTAAAATACCATACATCCAATACCACCCATAATAATATACTACCGTCTAAAAATAATTTTTGGGTCAAATTTCCTTTTTTTCGTTGGCAACGTCACAATTTATCAAAATCGGTTAATAGCTAAATTATATTATTAAATTGACTGTACTAAAGAAGTTTATCCAAAAATCATTTTAGAATCCTATTTCCAACGCTTTTAAGGGTTAAATTTGAAATGTAAAAGGTTCAATTTGGAATGTAAAAGTCAGTTTGAAGTGTAGAAGGATCAATTTCATTTTGAAGTGTAAAACCTGTGTGATGGTATAATGGTGTGATGGTATGTTGGTGTGATGGTACGATGGTATGATCGTATGATGGTAAGAGATGGTATAATGGTAAGATGGTATGTTGGTACGATGCTATAATGGTATAATGGTATGACAGTACGATAGTATGATGGTATCGTGGTAAGATGGTTTATATTATGATATATCTGATACAACGTACGACCGTATGAGGGTATGATTGTATGACATTATAATGGTATGACAGTTGGATGGTATGATGATATCATGGCCTGACAATATAAGTCTATGATTATATGATAGTGTTACGGCCGCATTATTTAAATAGCTTGCGCACTCCTGATATAAATGATTTTGAGTTGTAGTATTTGGAAATAAGTACCATTGGAAATAGTATCACTCATACAAGTAAAGTTCAATGAACTTTATTTTATTTCGTTTGCTTGCTCATCAACTTAGTATTACATATTGAAATATTGTTATCAGTGTAGGTGCATTGGATTATTAATGGGGAAAGAAAAGTAATTATTTGAGATCGTGATGATCAATTTGCAATTTGCAGATGCATTATTTGTTTATAGTGAAAATAAGTAGTGAATATAATTTGAAAAGTTGCAGTGTAGCACAAATTAATTATTAATAAATATTTTTAGTGGCTTAGCCAAAAAATTTAACTGGTGAGCTTATATTTTTTGGTGGGTAATATATTTTTTTTTGTGTTTTCATCGCTATTACTAAATTATTTGTCACGTAATAGGGCAGTCCTTTTGTGCTGCCTGCCCACTGGTTAAGCCTAGAGGTAGGCAAAAACCAGTATGGTGGTCCAGGGAACTGGGAACCTATCGTAAGGCTTGTAAGACAGCCTTTAATAGAGCCAAAAATACAAGGGAGGCTCAGGATTGGGACTCCTATAAGGAGAAACTCGGAATTTATAAGAAAGAATTAAGAAAGGCACAAAGGAGGTCTTGGAAAATCTTCGATGGTAAAATGGAAGAGGTATCCGAAACTTCCCGCCTTAGAAAGATTCTTTCCAAAAGTACAGCTAGTCCCAGTTTTTTGATAAAACCGGACGGATCTTGGACAGCTTCTAGTGGAGAATCTCTGGAGCTTCTCTTCGAGACACACTTCCCAGGGAGCTTTGAGGACCTGCTGGTGCATAGCAATCATCAGAAAGCACTGTCAGTATTCACAGAGGATATTGTAACCAGGAAACGGATTCTATGGGAACTGAGGGGTTTAAACCATTTAAATCGGCTGGTCCGGATCAAATTATACCAGCGGAACTTCAAATCAACTCAGTAATTATTCTTTCGTACCTGGAAGCTATATTCAAAGGGTATTTGAAGCTGGGCTATATTCCTAGGTACTGGACGGAGGTCTATGTGGTGTTTATACCAAAAGCGGGAAAAAGCTCACGTCTATCCTAAGGACCTAAGACCAATAACTCTATCATCCTTTCTTTTAAAAACCTTGGAAAGGCTGCTGGATGTATACATTAGAGATAAAATTGATGCCAGGAAGTGGGCACCGTCTCAGCATGCGTACACAAAGGGTAGATCTGTGGACACTACTCTGCACGCCTTACGATTTAGAAATCGATTAATTCGAAGGAATTCTGTTTGGTGGCCTACCTGGATATAGAGGACGCCTTTAATAATGTAAAAGCGGAGGCAATCAAGGAGGAATTGTCATTTTTGGAGGTGGACATTCCTCTGAGAATGTTAATCAATTATATGCTGGGAAGTAGGATTGTTAGCTCGAAGTTGGGGGACTCCACCATCAAGAGGCGAGTAACTAGGGGAACCTCGAAGGGGCGGGGGAGGGGTTATGTCCCCTCTTCTCTGCAACATAGTGGTAAACGGGTTAGTACTAGAATTGGAGAGAGAGGGTATTGAAGTTATTGCTTACGCAGACGACGTAGCTTTAGCTGTTACCGGGAAATTCCAGGGCACAATTGTAGACGTAATGCATAATGCCCTTACAATCGTTACGAAGTCGGCTGGCAAATTTGGACTTGGTATAAACCCGTCCTAGACAGAGCTGGTACTCTTCACTAAGAAATACAAAATCCCGGTAGTTGTCCCTCCTACTTTAAATGGCACGAGACTTACTTTTACTGATAGAGCTAGATATCTGGGCATTATCTTGGACAGTAAGCTTAGTTGGAGGCCCAATATGTTGGAGAGAATAAACAAAGCTACTATAGCTTTGTACTCCTGTAGGAACGCCATTGGTCATAGATGTGGTCTGAAGCCGGAGCTGGTACACTGGCTCTACACCGCTGTAGTGAGACCTGTACTCATGTACGGGGTGGGTGTTTGGTGGCCAGCTCTGGACAAGGTAGCCTATAAAAGTAGGATTGATAGGGTGCAAAAAACGGCCTGTATGCTGGTTAGCGGGGCATTGAGGTCGACACCGACAAGTGCCTTAGAGGTTATGTTGCACCTTGTTCCGGTCGACATTTTTGGTGAACAGATGGCGGCAAATACGGCTGTACGACTTGCAGCCGTCTTTCAGTGGAGGTGTCTTAGTACAGGACACTCTACTATCGTTAGATCGTTGAAGGATGAGCTGGCGAATCTTGACTACATTAAACTTACTCTACGCTTCGAGAAGCTATTTCGAATCTCCTTCCCTTCAAGGGAATCCTGGAGGGATAGACCGTTATCGGAAATCGAAGCGTTACAATTCTTCACAGATGGCTCCAAGCTAGACGGCAAAGTGGGAGCTGGAGTATTCTGTGACAAATTAAATGTAAACATTTCTATTCGTCCCCCTGATTACTGCAGCGTGTACCAAGCTGAAGTCGTAGCGATTGAGGAGGTCATGACGTGGTTGAAGCATAATGTGGTATCCTCAGGTGATATCGCAATCTATGTGGACAGTCAAGCGGCGTTAGAATCGGTGTCTTTGGCGTCACGGGTGGCGTTGAGTTGTCCTTCATCTCTAAATGAGATGGGTGAGCATTGCAATATCCAGGTAATCTGGGTGCCAGGTCACTCGGGCGTCATGGGGAACTGCAGGGCAGATGAACTTGCTAGGTATGGTACGAATCTCCAGCTGCAACCGGAAAGGGCAAGTCTGGGGAGGCCTATCACAGCGCTGAGACAAGCACTTGGGAAGCAGGCGCTATTCTCAGCGGGGGAAAGGTGGTCTAACACTCTCACCTTTAGAGTTGCAATACAAGTTTGGCCAAAGCTGGACTTGGGGCGCACTAGGGAATTAATATCCCTACGCAGACGTGAATTAAGAACGGTCGTAGGATTTCTCACGGGACACTGCCTTTTTGGAGAACATGCAAGAAGGCCGGGTCTGGAGGCAAAAGACTTCTGCAGAAGCTGCTTGGACGAAGAGGAGGAAGAGACGTTGGTTCACTACTTCTGCTCGTGTCCAGCATTGGCATTCAGAAGGCACAAACACTTAGGTAAGTTCAGGATGGACTGCCTCTCGGGTCTCGAAAACATTAAAGTGCGGGACGTCTTACACTACAAAAGTAGCTCGAAATGGTTCCAATAGGGGTAAAAGGGGATTTATTCGGTGGTATCACAATGGACCGTCACCGGTCTAAGTGTGCGTAAGCAGCCACTCGAACCTAACCTAACCTAACCTAATCAATATTGCTCTTTTAAAAATTCTATACCAAATACAGTTATTTAAAGTAAATACCTACTAAGAAGAAAAAAGTTAATTATTTTCATATGATTTTTGAAGAATTTATTCTTTTGACCTATGTTAACGTGTTCTTTGTTGTTTTTTTTGGTAATGTGCACGAATAATTTGTTCGATCACGAATTCGGGAACAAAAACTCCCCTAGCCGTCAAAGCTATCTAGTAACCGTGCACTGTATAATTTAGAGTTAAAGAAATTTACGTAACACACAAAACAAAGCAAAATCATTTGCATGCATTAGAATGATAACATCACAAGGTTTGCGTATGAGACCGATTGCTTATATTTATACTCAAACCATAACAAGCACAAACGATTCTATACAGAATTTATTATTATTTATATATTTACCAATTATCTTAATGCATATTACCGTATATCCCTAAAATTAGAATTATTTATTGTACTCGAATTACTGACATTTATACTTACATTTTGTTGGTAAACAAACTACCACTTGACATGTACGAAGTTAAAATTGTAATAGATTAATTATAATTAATGTCATTAAGAACAGTACCACTTGTGTACTAATTTATGTAATTTAGTACTACGAACTGGCGATCAACAAACATCAAAAATTATAATAAAACCAAATCTTACTTAAATAATAATTATAAATAAAATTAAGGACATCTTGTTACTGTGGTGTTTCAATTAAATGTTTATTTAATTAAATAAAATATACCAATTTACAAACAGTGATTCAACGATCATTTTTATATATAAAATTCTTCCCAATTACCAGCTACATTTTTTTTGGTCCTTTGAGCCGGATACAGATAATACATTCGGAACAATTATACCAGCTACACCATTTTTGAGAAGAATTTATCAACCACCATTACCTCGTGGAATTGCTGTTTGGATGCCATTTTGGATTTACATGTGTCATACGCATACCATAACTTAAGTATACCATTTTTATTTTCCATATTTTTGCATTTTTTTTTCGATTCTTCATTTCGTTTATTCCACTTTGAATTTTCCTTCACCTCAATATAATTTCGGTATTTAAAAATTTTAATTAAACGGACGATATGGCTAACCTATCGAATAATTCGGGCTATATTTAACAATAAAGTGATAAGTGAATTAAATTAGTGCAGTGAATCAAATCGAAAATGCCGCCAAAGGTAGACCAATATTTGCGACGCCGCGAAACCACGTTGCTGCAAATAAAAGCTATTGAAACGTACGCCTACAACCTCACCGATACCGAAAATATTGAAACAGTTAAGGCACGATTGGAAACCTCGCAACGTTTGATGACAACATTTACAGATACCGAAGATGAAATATTTGCCAGAGATGCAGAGGCGGAATCGGGCGCCATAGAATGTGACGAGATTTATGATAAAACTATTGGCAAATTGAATACACATCTAAAGGGCATGTAACCGACGATGCCACAATTTGATGTTTCCACCAACATGAATAACTCGACATTAAATCAATCACGTTGTGACATAAAATTGCCACGCCTAACACTACCAGTATTCGATGGCAATTACAAAGAATGGCAATCATTTCACGACATGTTTGTCTCAACAGTGCATGAAAATCCTGGGCTTACTGGTGTACAAAAGCTTCAATACCTTAAGGATTCGTTACGAGGAGAGCCTCGAGCATCATTAAGACACTTGGCAATAACCGAAGCCAACTATGTCGAGGCATACCAGAAATTGACAAAAAGGTATAGTAAGAAAAAATTAATTCTAAACTCTTTTATAAAAACATTTATTAGCCAACCGTCAGTCAACCAAGCAACCGGTAAACAACTTCGTCAAATTTGCGACACCTCTGACGAAGTAATACGTGGAATTAAAGCACTGGGAAACGCAGGAAATGGTCGCGATCCATGGTTAATCTATCTAATATTAAACAAGATGGATGAAGACACACAACAGCGTTGGGCAAATGAGACCACAGAGATCGATTTTCCAACTTGGCAATCATTTTTGGATTTTTTAACGAAACGAGCTGACTCGTTAGAAAATTGCCAACCACCACCTAGGAAACCACAATTACGATCTACCACCATCCACAGCCATACAGTAGCAGTCAAAAATTGTCCATTATGTAATACCGTACATAATTTATACCAATGCGCTAAATTTAGAGGGATGGATGTAACAGCCAGACGTGAATTCATGCAAGGGGCCAACCGATGTTTTAATTGTTTGTGTGATACTCATTTGGTTTCGAGATGCCGATCAAAAAGGTCATGCATGAAATGCCATAATCGTTACAATACATTACTCCACTTACCATCCAACCACAACGCCACCACAAACCACGCCAAAAATGAGGCGAATATTAAGAATACACCTACCAACAATGTTGAAAAAACATCGGTTTATTTAACACCGTCTACCACCGTCCACACCTACCAATCACAATCACCAACATTTAACGTCGGACTTCTACAAACAGCACTTGTAGATATTCGAGGAGCTAATAATCTTTTATATCGTTGTAGAGCACTTTTAGATTCCGGAAGTTTAGCCTCATTCATCACCGAGTCGTGCGTTAAAAAATTGCGATTAACACGGAAGAACCAGAGAACTATTGTCGAGGGACTAGGTTCAACCAAGGTGGGCACTTCCAGACGACGCTTGAATATTGAGGTATTTTCGCGAACAAGAAAGGACACATCATTCCATATGGACTCGCTTGTTCTATCATCAATTACAACCGCAGATACGAATACCTGATTACCATTGGGCGGAGTTCCAAAACCTACCATTGGCAGACCAAACGTTCCAAGAGCCTGGCGAAATTGAAATTTTAATTGGATGTGACAATTATCTTTCGCTACTACTACCAGGTCATATTGAGGGTGTCAAATCCAACTTAATAGCACAAGAAACAATTCTTGGTTGGATAATTTCGGGAACATTAAGAAACAAGCAGCCATCACAAATTACAAACCTTTGTACATCCGTTAATATTGATGAAGCTCTGACAAAATTTTGGGAAATTGAAGAGATTAAAAAACCCACACCCCAAACCCCAGAATAAATTTATTGCGAGAATCATTTTTTGGATAACTACAGACGAAATAGCGACGGTAAATATGTCGTCGCATTACCAATTGACCCGAAAGCAGCACCACTTGGAGAATCCAAATCGCAAGCCGTCAGAAGACTTCATTCCATCGAGCGTAAACTTGAGCGAGATTCTGACCTAAAAAGAGAATATATTGCATTTATGAGAGAATACCAGAAATTGGGACACATGGAACGTATAATCGATAACGAAATTGATATTCCATTAGACCAGTCATATTACTTACCACATCATTCAGTCTCTAAAGAAACCAGTACCACCACCAGAGTTCGTGTTGTATTCGATGCGTCGGCCAAAACCAAAACCGGAAGATCGCTAAATGACAATTTATGCGTTGGCCCATCAATCCAGCAAACTCTACAACAATTACTATTGCGTTTTCGGTTTCATCGTTTTGTTATGACAGCCGACCTGGAAAAAATGTTTATACAAATATTAATTACTAACCAACATACAAATTTTCAGAGAATTTTATGGAGAGAGGATTCATCGGAGCCCATACAAGAGTTCCGCTTACTGACCGTCACATATGGCACATCACCAGCGCCGTTCTTGTCCACTTGAGTTTTAAAACCAATTGCTAACGACAATCAAGAAAGTTTCCGAATGCAGTAGCAACCATGGGTAGCGATTTCTACGTTGACGACCTGATGACAGGAGCAGACATACTGGATCAACTCATCACCCTCAAAAATGAAATATCACACATAATTAAATCGGCAGGATTCAATTTATGGAAATGGCTATCAAACTGTCTACCCGAAGATGAGACTTCAACCAAAGGCAAAAAATCAATTGATAATGACCGAGATTCGCATCATTCAAGGGTTCTAGGAATTATTTGGAACACCAATCTAGATCATTTCACATAAAAGGTTGCGCTGAAGGATGTCCCAGTATATACCAAACGAGGACTGTTATCCGAAGCTTCTAAACTTTTTGACCCTCAAGGTCGGCTTGCTCCTATAACGATCTACGTTAAAATTATATTTCAAAGGACATGGGCAAAAGGTTAAGATTGGGATGATCCACTACCACAAGACATTCTAGACGACTGGAGCAATTTTCGAAATCAATTACTATTAATTGAGTCTATAACCATACCACGATGGCTCAAATTTACATCTAATCACATAAATTTGCTCGGTTTTTCAGATGCATCCAAAAGTGCTTTCGCTGCTGTCATATATGCTGCTTGTACCAATAAAGATGGCATTATGGAAGTGACTATTGTATCAGCAAAAACGAAGGTCGCACAAAACAAGTCACTATACCAAAGCTGGAACTCTGTGCGGCACTTTTACTGGTAAGATTAATGGATAGTGTGATGGAATTGCTATCAGATAGAGAATCAAGTATTTATATGTGGACCGATTCAACAATAGTTTTACAATGGCTAGAAACACTGTGTTGCTGAAATTACAACAAATTACCCCAGGAAATATTGGAATCACGTAACTACGAGGCAAAATCCAGCTGATTGTGCTTCCAGAGGCATACTACCATCCGAATTGCTGAATCATAATCTATGGTGGACAGGACCAGAATGGCTTAAATTACCTGTATCCGAATGGCCAATCAAATTTCAACCAACTATCACCTGTAATTTAATGTCATCTCCATCAGTGATTGATTTAATTGTAGCTAACAATTCCAATTTTAATAAAATCATCCGAGTGTTAGCATATTGCAAACGTTTTATTAATAACCGTTTTTTGAAACCTCAACAAAGACTTAAGACATTTCTCAATAGTGCTGAATTAAGTGAATCAAAATTAATTTTAATTAAATATGTTCAAGAAAAACATTTTCATACCGAAATAAAAATCCTAAAAGACAATTTACCATTACCAAAAACCCATAAACTTATTAACCTTAATCCTTTTGTAGATAAAAATGGTATTTTTAGAGTTGGCGGTCGGATAGAACGAGCAACGGTTCCATTTGATGTAAAACACCCGATAATATTACCTACAGAAGACATCGTCACAGAAATTCTGGTGCGTACAACTCATGAAGCGTTACTATGTGGGAATCATACACTTTTGTTTACAACGTTGAAACAAAATTATTGGATTATAAATTGCAAGGCTGTAATTCGACGAGTAATCAAGAGGTGTATAAAGTGTTTTCGACATACCTCAAAAATCATTCAACCAATGATGGCAGATTTACCAACCAACCGAGTCACACTTGTCAGACCATTTATATCGACTGGTGTGGATTATACTGGACCAATATATGTGAGACCATCGAAACGTAGAGGACTGAAACCTGATAAGTCATACATTGCTGTATTCGTATGTTTGAGCACAAAGGCAATTCACCTAGAATTAGCTGGAGATTTATCCACTGCCACATTTATTGGAGCATTTCGACGTTTTATATCCCGCCGTGGCCTTTGTCGTGAAATTATTAGCGACAACGGGTCCAATTTCATTGGCGCCAAAAAAGAACTCAACGAACTTTTCAATATTGTGAAAGATATTCAAATTTCCAATTTTCTTTCACAGAACCAAATTGATTGGAAGTTCAACCCACCAACAGGTTCACATTTTGTTGGAATTTATGAGGCAGCAGTGAAATCAATAAAATATCACCTGAAAAGAGTATTATCAGAAGCTTTACTCACCTATGAAGAAATGGCCACTCTCCTGGCACAGATTGAATCCATCCTGAATTCCAGACCAATTTGTGTTATTTCAGATGATGACCTAAATCCGTTAACGCCGGCACATTTTTTGATTGGTCACCCATACACCTATCTACCGGATCCAGACACCAGTCATCTCAAATTGAGCCACCTTTTGAGATGGCAATATCTCCAGAGACTTCGGCAAGAATTCTGGAAAAAATGGCATTTGAATTATTTAACATCACTGCAAAAAAAAAACCAAGTGGCAAACAAAATCATCAGATATTAAACCCGATGATACCGTTTTAATCCACGAAAACAACTTACCACCAAGTAAATGGAAACTGGGTCGAGTTCTACAATCACATCCCGGAGCAGACAGCATCGTTCGTGTGGTCACATTGAAAACAGCATCTTGAATTTTTAAACGACCTGTGGTAAAATTATCAATATTACCAGTTGATAACTAATGCATGCAATTTTCTTGGGCCCGGAGGATGTATAATTTAGAGTTAAAGAAATTTACGCAACACACAAAACAAAGCAAAATCATTGGCATGCATTAGAATGATAACATCACAAGGTTTGCGTACGACACCGATTGCTTATATTTATACTCAAACCATAACAAGCACAAACGATTCTATACACAATTTATTATTATTTATATACTTACCAATTATCTTAATGCATATTACCGGATATCACTAAAATTAGAATTATTTATTTTACTCGAATTACTGACATTTATACTTACATTTTGTTTGTAAACAAACTACCACTTGACATGTACGAAGTTAAAATTGTAATAGATTAATTATAATTAATGTCATTAAGAACAGTACCACTTGTGTACTAATTTATGTAATTTAGTACTACGAACTGGCGATCAACAAACATCAAAAATTATAATAAAACCAAATCTTACTTAAATAATAATTATAAATAAAATTAAGGACATCTTGTTACAGTGGTGTTTCAATTAAATTTTTATTTAATTAAATAAAATATACCAATTTACAAACAGTGACAACGATCATTTTTATATATTAAATTCTTCCCAATTACCAGCTACATGCACAGTTCCCGGAAGATCTGTAACAATAGTATTATGGAACCATGGTACGATGGTATGATTGTAGGAACGGTATAATGGTACGTTGGTATGATTATATGATTGTATGATGGTACGATTTTATGATGATGTGATGGAATTTACCTTGGGGAAATTGTTTTTTCAAAGAAATTTACATTGGGGAAATTGTTTTTTCTGTTCCTTTCTAATGATTTGATTGGTTCAAAACGCAGATTATTCGCGGATTATTTTATTCACAAATAATCTGCGTATGTGCAGCGGCCTTAAAAGGACAGAAAATCCATTAGTAACGTATTCTTGTGATGTAATCAATTTTCTTTACTACGCGTCGTAAATTATATTGAAATTAATTTACCACCTACTTTTATTTAAACAAATAGATAATTTACTATTTCATTATAATAAAATCCACCTAGCGTGAAATCATCTAAAAACTCTAATAAGGATATTTACAGCAACAAACGACTAAATATACAAAAAAAAAAAATTTAACTCAAATATAGTTAAAATGTGATTATTATGCTATGATATGCAATAAAATTGAAATTCAATTCATGAAATAAAAAAATTATATATATGTTCTCTTCAATTGCAATCCAAAATGTATGCATTATGAACATGAAAAACACAACACAAAACAATCAATAATAAATTTATTAACATCGTATTAATCGTTTAATAAAAATAAATTTGTAAAGCTCTGCAGTTTACAGCAATAACAAAAATTATTATTGATTTAACAATTCAACAATAACCAAATATACAAAAAGTCAATAAAATTTAATGAATCTTTTATTTAGTTTTGCAACGAAGAAAAGAACCTCGAGACCATTATTAGATTATTGTCCCCGGTGTGTTCACGCTGCCGCAAAATATACAGAAATTATATTTATATTGAATTCCATTTAAGAGATGTCACACCCACATTAGTATTATAATAAAAAATATAGAAATATGTACAAATATAATTATTTTATATTCAGCAGCCCGCTACAAAATGATATCAACATAATTTTAATATAACGATGATTACGGCATATTTTTAGGTACACAAGACGCTTGGATTTCCACAGATCAACGATATTCAATATCATTTTCGGAAGTTGATCGCCGTTTAATTACTATTTTTACGATAATTTTTATTATAATAAATATTAATAATAATATGGGTGTGTGTGTATGTAATATATCTGTGTGGCCAACGAACGCGAGTATAAACAAAAAATAAATTAATATTTTTATTACAAAAAATATTATAAAAATAAAAAATAAAAATATTAATTTAATTTTTTTTTGAACATATTAAAGGTGGCGCCAATGGCCTCCAGGTCATAAAAGTTTTTCTGTGTATGTATAAATTCACAGTCATTTTCTTATATTTATGTTGTGTTCGTTGGCTCTTTGTTGATTAATATTCAGGTACGCTATCAAAAAACGTGAATCAACTGTAATATATTTGTATAAAAAATTAAAGCATTAATAATAATATTATTAATAACAACAACAATAAACGTTAAACTTAAAAAAAAAATAAAAAATAAGATCGATCGCTAGATTATACATTTTTAAGGGATTATTATTCTTTGTATTTTGTTTTATTTTACCGTAAATTAGTTTATTACCTTCATATAGAGAGTACATACATAATACAGCAAAATGATTTATAAATTTTCAATTATTTTTTGCTGCTTTTCCACATGGATACGCTGCGTGAAGTAACTTTTTTGTTTTTATTTTTTATTTTTATTTTTTTATGAAACCAACAGTAGTAGTTGGCTTAGAATGTATTAATTTTCCAATCGTTGAGATCTGTTTTAGATAAAAAAAAAAATATTAATAAAAAAATTACTTACGATCTTAAATATAATTAGTTAATTATACATGAAAGATAAATTAGAGCTTGTTTTAAAATAAATGTAACGATAAAGGTGTATGGTGTTGTTTGATCATCAAAGATTGCATGTGTGATCGCGATTTTTTTTAACTAATGATTATTTAAAAAGTCTTTCTGCGGGTATATTTCATTTAATGCGGTTGATTTATAGAATTGATAATTTCAAATAACATGGTTGTGTTTGATTGATTATTGCCCTTATTGCGTTTTAAGGTTTTTATTTAAAATTATTTTATAGCCTTAGCTTTCGAATCCTATTCGGATTCATTCTCAAAAGCAAAATTAATTTTTTATTTTTTTTCCAAAAATTGGTTTCTTCATACAGCCAAAAACTTATTGCAATTGACACTAGGTAACCTGCCATCTAACAGAATTATGGTGAAAGTCTATTGTAAGACACAATTACTGATCACTAGGGCAACTAAAAATTTGTACTATAAAATCGATTTTAAGCGCTTAAAATATGCATTAAAAATATGCTGTAAAAATCGGCAAAAAGATGTACCTTTTACCAAAAAATTGTAAAAAAAAATTCTGAAAACACCCTTACTAGAATAAAATCCCAAAAACAGCTTATTAAGAAAAAAATAAGAAAAAATCACATGCTCTTTGCCATTTTAAACTTTTGTTTTATTTTAAAATTCGTTTTCAAATTCAAAATAATTATAAAAATTTATTGTTTGATTTATTGATTAGTTTAAATGCTCGTTGCAATAAATTACGAACATGTCGCTTAAATTTTCGAATAAAAAGCTATGTCTATTACATCGGAAGACGCTCTTGTACATCGAAAAACTTCTTTCCACGTCAACGGATGTTATTGGTGCATATTTAAACGTTAATATTTCTTCAACCGTATATTTGTCAGTTATGGGATTCTTGGATGCCCCCGTTATCATTGTTGAAATGCCAGTTAATACAGTGAATCCATGATTTTTCTCAATTACACTGGTACATTTTTGTTTTTTAATATCAGCTACATCGCCTTCTACTTGATTTATTTTATTTTCAGCATCCGTTACTATATTAATTTGTTCGGAAAGCGGCAGGTCAGAACTCTCCAATTTCGTAATGGCAGTGTCAAGAAACCCATAATTAGCTGCAATAAAAATTAAATCAGCTTTTACTACGGTATCTCGTAATAGCTATTTTGAAATTTTGATTGAGGCCGTCTCGTTATCGCCCAATGCATCGAACACACGAATTATTTTTTCAAAATTATTTGCATAATATGTTGCAGCTGAGAGCCAAGTTCCCCATCGTGTGGTAATTGGTTGTGGCGGAAGTGGGAGTCCCGATTCCATTTCTTTAAAAATCTGCACTCTCGATGGAGCTTTTAAAATACTTTTTTAATATTCGATATCAGTTGATCAACCTTAGTATAAATGCCGCGTATCTGCTCACATACACGGTGGAGACCGTGCACAAGACAAGTTAAATGCAGTATTTTCGGATAGAACGTTTTAGACCGGGAGCCGTAGAGTAACAAAAATGAACGAAAACGTACACGGTTTCTCTATACGCGATTCAAAGGATAGTAAAATTTCGAACTGAAACGTAAAAATTAAATAATAATTTTTGTTGATGATGTCCTTCAAATTGACTCTCAAAGTGGTAAGTGTCGTTGTTAAAAAAAAAACGACAAGGTACACGGATAGTTATTTGACTAACATAATGTAGATCTCCAATCATAAAAAAAATCATTCAAGCGTCGAACAGTTTTTGGTGACCTTCAGTAAGAAAATGAGATTTGAAACAGGTGTTGTCGTTGTTAAAAAAAAACAATAAGGTACACGGCAAATTCGTAAATCATTTGAAAGGTTTTAATGCGAGCTTTCCAAATATATACTTGGTTTTTATATAGGCGATGACAAAGATGGTCAATTTTACATATATAAAGTAATCTATTTCTACAACAACTGAAACAATTTTATGTAATAGCATGTTCAAATGTTTAGTATTCAATTATTTTCTCAAGTGTATAGAATCGCAAAAGTGGTGCATTAGCAAAACTAGAATTACATTTTTTCAAATGGAGCCTTATAATACTACAGGTAAGTTTAAATATAAAAAAAATAATTCATTGCATCAACTTCTGTGTTTTTCCCATATTTTTTAACTTATTAGTACAGATTGAGTTTATATGATTACAATACATTTCTAGATTCAGTAACAGAAACTTCGGTTGTCTCGCGAATTGATAAAGATTGTGTATTTTGTGGTATAAAAAACAAGAGGAAAAACAAAAAATCTATTCCTGTAAAATGTTTCTTAGAGGAAACTGTTAAAGATTTTCAGAAATATGCAATCCTTTGTGATGATGCAAGAATGATTGAAAAATTATCGTTATCACACACTTTTTTATTTTATCACAATGATTGTAAACTAAAATATATTAAAAATTGCGAACAAATTATAATCAAATGTAGATTGTGAAGATAAAAATTATCGTGTAAACTACAGCAAAGCTTTTGATAGTATATCAGGCATATTAAAAAAATCTCTACTGATAGATGAGGAATATGTGTATTTGAATTGTATTTATGATAAATACATATACTTTATTAAGCTTTATTTGGAAAATGATTTTGTTGTTTCTTCGTACATTAATAAATACTACTTGCAAAAGCCTTATTATGGACGAGTTTGGAAGTAAAGTAACTGTTACAAAAATTAGTAGAAAAACTACAGTAGCCGTGTTTTCCATGAGAACTGCACTAGAACTCGATAAACTTTAAATTCCTTTTATTCTATGTAAAACGAAAAAAAATAAATTCATAAAGCGCGAATGTGTAGTGTATTTGATATAATTACATATTTTAAGTTTAAAATTTTCCCCCTTCAGTTATTCCATCCACATTTTCTTATTTCTTGCTGACGTCATTACACGCAACTACACTCGATAAATTCATGGGTTTATCCAGTGTAACTAAAAAATAAGCTATAATTGTCATTATTTATTGCTGTAACAACTTAAAATGTGTATTTATGTGAAATGCACTACACATTATCACTTTATGAATTTAATTTTTTTTCTGTTTACATAGAATACAAGGAATTTAAAATTTATCGAGTTCTAATGCAGTTCTCATGGAAAACACGACTAGTATTGCACAAGAGTGGTACTGCCTTACCAAATTGTGACATTTTGTACCATCAAAAAATGCAAACGGATAACAACTATATTGAAATGTTCAAGTAAGAATTCTTATTATAATAGTAATTAGTTAGTAATTTCGCCTAACAATAAACTTATTTGTATATAGTAAATAGCAAAAACATAAATTAAACAATTATTAATATAGTATACCTATTATTTTTACCAGTAACACTGCAAAAAAAATTCGTGAGAGTATTATGAATATAAAAAAAACCAGTCCCCAATAATGTTACGTTACCAGCGCTAATAAACGGTGAATGTGAAATCCCTGAAATTTTGAAAAATTTCATAATGAACTTTATTTGCAGCCATAAAGAAACTAATGATCCATTTAAAATTTCAAAAGTAAATGCAATATGTAGTGACATTATATATTGTGCTACCAACGGTGATATAGAGCCGGCTAAAAATATTCAATTGGGTAATAATATCTAAGTACTATTCAGATTACATTTTTTATTAATTATAAAATTAAACAGTAAAGGAATGGCAATAAAAACTATATCGGGTAGTAAAAAAATAGTAACCATTTTAAATCGATTAGGGCACTTAATTAATTATAACTTGGTTGAGGAATATGAAACTGAATTGGTTTTCTCTTCAGATGCACAACAGGATGGTATTTTACCTGAAGGCATGTTTCCTAATCCTAATTTAAATACAGGATTAGCTTATGACAACTATGATTGTTATGTGGAAACTGCTAACGGGAAAAATACATTACATGACACCGTTGGAATAGCTTATCAAAACATAGTTGCAGAAACCCATTATCTCCAAAAATCAATTTCATTACCTTCAACATCTACTGAGTACAAACGTAAACGAAGAGCTTACGATGGAGAAAGAACTTATATAAAACCAATATATAAAAAAGCAAGAAATGCTACTTTGTCAGATGGAATATGTTTAAACGAAACTTCCCAAATACAAACATACAAAAAAATAGATAACTTATGGATAATGTCCTTAGCTCTTAAATGTAAAAACGTTCCAATGTGGGTTGGTTGGAACTCTAGAATCATTATTGATAATAATATCTAACAAGGTGTTTGGTATTTCCCACAAATAAATAGTTCTCCAACTTGGCTTCAACCGTAGCCAAAACTATGAGGAGATCGTTGGAAATAATGGAAAAATGCCACCAAACTTATATGACTGTTACATATGATTTGGCTATAACAAAAATCGCATTGGAGATACAAGAAAATGAATCGCCCATTTACGATAACTTATTTATACAATTAGGGGCATTTCATATAGAGTTAGCTTACTTCAAGGTAATTGGTAAATACTTAGATGGATTCGGTGGTGAATATATCCTCCAAGAAAGTGGAATTCTTGCTTTAGGTTCCACTTATACCTTTATTACAGGAAAACATTACAATAGGTATTCATGATATGTAAAGATAACTTTCCTATTTTATTTCATTCCTATTTTTATTATAGGTGCAAACGACTACATTTGCTTTTGGGAACAGCATTTCAAATGTTACACTTTGAGCAGTTTTTGGAAAAAAAAAAGCAATTTTAATCGATTCTATATTAATAAAATATGAATTAGAAGCATTAGAAGCATTTGAAGAATCTCCCAACATTTCGAAAGATCTTTCAGACATATTAGAGAAATATTATATATATAAAGAACAGACATTAACTGGAGAACAAGGTGAAACAGCTAAGTTTTGGTGTATTTATATTGAATTGGTTTCGTGAATTTTCTCGTTGTATAAGAATGGGGCATTTCGAAGCCTATTTAATTTGTCTTGAAAAAACATCTTCACTATTTTTTACATTTAACCATTGTAATTATGCTCGATGGCTGACTAAATATTTAAAAAATGTGTACAACTTAAACTAAACGCATCCAGACTTAGAGAACAGCTTTAGAAATGGTGGATTTGGCATAAAACGAACCAAGAAATTTTTTTCGAAATTACCAATAGATTTAACATTGGAACAAACTATTAATGCAGATGCAGCTAACAAATATACAGGCATATCTGCATTTACGAATTCCATCACAGCAAGACAACGATGGTCAAAAAGTCATTATTTAAGGACTTCATTATGCTCAACATTTTTTAACAGTTTACATCTTAATTCCAATGACGATGTTTCTAAAGATTTACGTCCAAATATGATTAAGAAAAATAATGAAGACTTGCAAAAATTAATACAAATTATAAATTGCTGCAATCCATTCAAAACATTAGAAACCCCAAAGATTTTTAATATTAGTTCTGGAAAATCAACTTCTGCCGTTACTTCAAAATTTTTGTTAAATATTTTTGATTTCGGGGACAACCAGAAATTTTTTTTTATAACAGAGTGCTTAGAAGAACCGCAAAGATTTCTAAAACCTATAAAAAAAATATAATTTCGAATTTTTCAAAAGAGTCTATATCAACGAAAAGAGAGACTGGTAGTAGTGATAAATTACGAAGTGTAAAACTGGAACGTAATTTATTTGCCAGGATCATCTTCATTGCTATTGAAAAACAAATTAATATGGAATTGGTATTAACTTATCCTTTAACACCAATACCATTGTCGTTATGTCACCCGGATGGAACTCCTCACCAGACGCAAAAATCTAAACTTTTAATACATATCGAAGGAAAAGTAAATAGTTCTCAACCATCTTCAATTGATACAATTATTTTTGATGGAATGTCGTTATTGCATATGCTTAGTGATGTTCCTACAACTTATGGTGGTTTGATTAAGCATTTGTTAAATAAAATGTTTAAATCCCAAGCAAAACAAATCCGACCGATTTACGATACCTATCTTAGTCCATCTATAAAAGATGTAGAACGAAACAGACGTATGTCGAACCGTCAAGATGTTTATAATATAATTGGACTTGACCAAAAATTACCTCGTAATCTCCATCAGGCCCTACAATCGGAATCATTCAAAACCAAATTTGTACATTTTTTTGTTACAACGCTACAAAATTATGGATAAAATTTTTACAGTTGTTTTAATGAAAAAATATTGTATTGTTCAGCCGAAAACTAGTGTTATAAATTTAGTGCAATTGAAGGTGAAATATGCTGTGAAAATGTTGTAGACCTATACTGTGAGCACGAAGAAGCTGATGTCAAAATTGTATTTCATCTAAGCAAGATAAATAGCATGTCACAAAATGTAGTTGTTCGAGCAATAGATACGGATATTATGATAATTATATTGGGAAATATGTATAATTTTCCAAATTTGAAAATTTATATGGAAGTTGGGCGGGTATCTAATAATTCTTTAAGATATATAGAACTTCACATATTATATGAACATCTCGGAAGTTCGCTTTGTAAATCTTTACCATCATTCCATGCTTTCACTGGATGTGATTTTTCAGCGGCATTTCATGGAAAAGGAAAAATAAAACCATTCAAATTACTACAACATAATCAAGAATTTCAGGAATCTTTTTCTGCGTTAGGTTTATCTGAAGAAGTGGAAGAGGATGTTTCTTCAAAACTAGAAAATTTTGTGTGTTCGATGTATGGCAACCCCACAGTCACATCGGTAAATAAATTAAGGTTTATTTTGTTTAATAAACTTTGTAAATATTCGGATAAAAATCAACTTAACAAAATTAAAGGTATGTATGCTCCAGTTTTACTTTTAATATATTATACATATATTATAATGTATTGTGTTTCAGAATTTGATGCATCTATGTTATCTCCTTGTTTTTCGGTTTTATACCAAAAAATTAAGGGAGTTAATTTCATAACGGCCATCTGGAAGAGTGCTGTGCATATGAAGCCACCACATTTCGTAGCACAAAATAATGGATGGATAGAGAAAGATAACTCTCTAGATTTTTACTGGTTCGGTGGGACTCAAACACCAACTGATGTACATCAAATATTAGATGAAAATGAAAGCAGTGACGAAGAGAATGATGAAATTGGCATACATTCGAGTGATGAGGAGGACAATACTTTTTAACTATAAACCAATTGTTGTTAAATTAATTTTTTTTTGAAAATTATAATTTGTCTATTGTTTTAACTAAACTAAATTTAAACAAAATATTATATTTCAATTATATATACAATATATATCTTATGGTAATTCATACTACATTCAAATAGTACATTCAGCCCACTTTTACCAAACTTTCACACGTAAATTTATGTCAGTTTGACCACCCCAGCGATTTCCTAGACCATCTTGGTAAATGTGGTATTTACATAAATAGGCACAAATGTCATATGGCCAAAATTTCAGATAGCGCAAAACCAAATTTTCCTTCACCAAACTGTCATCGGTAAATATGCACATTTACCGACGAACACACATTTACAATAACATATATAGATTTTTATTCTATATTCTCGACTACCCATCATAATTCCCACCTATATTATTGAAAACTAAAACCGAAATAGAGAAAATAAATTAACGATACTTAATAATTATATATGAAAAAAACACCAATTTCTGTCTAATTTTGGTGAAATTGACCATCTTTGTCATCGCCTATATAAAAACCAAGTATATATTTGGAAAGCTCGCATTAAAACCTTTCAAATGATTTACGAATTTGCCGTGTACCTTATTGTTTTTTTTTAACAACGACAACACCTGTTTCAAATCTCATTTTCTTACTGAAGGTCACCAAAAACTGTTCGACGCTTGAATGATTTTTTTTATGATTGGAGATCTACATTATGTTAGTCAAATAACTATCCGTGTACCTTGTCGTTTTTTTTAACAACGACACTTACCACTTTGAGAGTCAATTTGAAGGACATCGTCAACAAAAATTATTATTTAATTTTTACGTTTCAGTTCGAAATTTTATTATCCTTTGAATCGCGTATGGAGAAACCGTGTACCATGTCATTCATTTTTATTATTCTACGGCTCCTGCTCTATTTGTATTGCTCGACCCGCTTTCATCATATAAGGTACTGCGTCGGTTACGAAGAGTAAAATTCTATCCTTGTCGAAACTGTCCCCCAAAATCTTAATCGACTCGTGAAAAAGCTGAGCAAAAGTGGTGTGATTCACTTTCTCTAATTGTGCTGTCTTCAATAAAAATTTTTGTTTGGCGAACATATCGTCAGAATCCAGAATACCCATAATAACATTGCCCACATACCTGCCAGCTGCATCAGTTGTCTTATCAATAGATATCCAAAAAAAATTATTTTTAATTTTACGTTTAATGTTATCGATGGTGCTTTTGTAAGTGGCCTCTGACATAACTGGCCCGTAAAGTACTTTCAGATGGAACCTTATGCTCCGTATATTTTTCTAAAAATGATCGGATTTTTGCATTCCGCATTTTATACAACAGGATATCTGCTCCTACAAAGGCAGCGCACAAATCTTGGGCAAACTGGTCGTCTTTTGTTGAACCAAAGGATTCAACGAAATGTTGTTGAGTCGATTTTTTAGCTTCATCCCGCTCCTTGAGTTTTATATGTTTAGCTGGGGGCCTATTATGAAATTTTTCGAATTTGATTTTTTTCGATATCGAAAAAATTCGCCCTATTATGAAACTAAAAAGAAAAAATGGAATCGAATTTTTCCGAATGCACCGACAAAATTCTACTGCTATTTAGATGACGAATTTTGTATACGACTGATCACATTTATCAAACTGTTTAATAATTATTAGCTTTTGTGTAAGAAAATATATTTTAAATTATTTTTAAAAATAATAACTAGATGTTCAAATAATAATTATTGAATCAAGTTTATTCAAACAATTTTTTTAGAATTTATTTAGGAAATACAGAAATTACGTTTCTTATATTGACTTTATAATAAAAATGTCGATGTAAGTTTTATTCTAATTATTTATATTTAAATTGATTAAGAAATATAGAAGACAACTAATAAATTTTTTTAATTCAAATATATTTATCAGGACGAAGAACGCCTACCAATTTAATATGCTCTATTACGTCTATAGGGTCTGTTACGAAATTTTTCGATTTCGAATTTTTACGATATCGAAAAAATTCGATACGCCGCGGATTTACCCTATTATGAAATTTGGAAAATCGAATTTGTAATATCATTTATTATTATAAATATTACAGTATTGTAAATAATATTTCATTTATTTAAAATTAAATAAATCATTTACAAAAACGTATTTCCCACAAAAACACAAAATACCATACATTTTACAAAATCCGCCAACCAAATAGCAGTCGAATTTTGCCATGTGCGATCGAAAATATCCGATGCGAATTTCCTTTTTTGTAGTTCATAATAGGAAAATTTTTTTCGATATCGTAAAAATCCGAAATCAAAAAATTTCATAATAGGCCCCCTGTTTCACGGAGAAAAAAGAGGGGATAGCAAAAAATTATTTAAATTCCCTTAAATTTACAGAAACTAGTAACAAATTATGGGTAGATTTGACAACAAAAACAGTAATTGGTTGGAAAAAAGTATGGATTTCATGAATTGTTCAAATGTTCCACACAAATCAAAGATAATATTTTTTTTATTTTAATTACTATTTTTAATTAACTTTATTAATCACAAACTATAGCGCAAAAACTTTCTATTATGGTTAATATGGGACTTATCGAGAATTCGAAAAACTAACTTTCATAATAGGACAAATCCGCATCGAATCGAATTTTTACGATATCGAAAGAATCGAACTCGAAAAATTTAATAATGGGCCCCCTGTTGCTAAATGCTGTTTGACTGCGAAGTTTGTTTCTGCTGACACCGCCTTGTTACAAATTTTGCAGTACAGTATTTTTTCATCCGTTTTAAAGTCTACATATTCTGCAACAATTTTTTTTTAATTTATTTGAAACGGATTGTTTTACTTTTGGCATTTCCTTAGGAAAAGAATATATTTACATATGTATTTAAAAAACAAATTTTATTAATGTGGTTTGTGTACTTACTCAATTTAATTGTTTAATTTTATATATAGTATGTGTCAATATATGTGTCCACGGAAGTAAAATATCCTAACCACAAAATGTTTAAAAAAATTAGAGATTGGTACTTTACCCATATAATTGTCAACGTCAAACAAAACTACAACAAACAATACCCTGTAGACAAACCAAACCAATAATACTATTTTATTTACTGTAGTGGCGCTAGTATAACTAAAGCGAAAAATCATGGAAAAATTAAAAAGTATAACAATAATAAAAATTGTTTGTGTTTAAAAGATTGAATTTCTAATAGAATTTGGACAATATGCCAATTTTTTTTACAAAATATACCAATTTCATATAAAATGTACCAATATTATGCAAAATATGCAAAAATATGCACTTTTGAGTCAAATATGCAGAAATACTATAAATATTATCTTTTGGGCGAAATATGCAAAAATATGCACAAACAAATAGGGCTTAAAATGCTTGGCTTTTCATGAAATGGGTGAATATCATTCACTTGTCAGGGTATGTATAAAGGAAAAAAATATGTTAATACATATGTTTGGTTACCGAGCAAATGGCGCAGTGGTTAAAGCTGCGGCGGTTGGATCGGGAGGTATCGGGTTCGAATCCCTATAGGGACGGGATGCAAAAGGGATTTCTCATCATCTGATTACGATCGGTGATGAAAATGAACACATCTATGACCCCCTGTTGAGAGTGCAGAATCCATGGGCCGACCCACCTTTCATGTCAGCACTACAGGTTGGCATGATGCAATACAATGTGCAGGTGGTTTTCAAAAGACGGATCTGTAGCCGCCCGTCCTCGATTTGGCTACTCCAGGCGTAAAGTAGGACGGAATCGGGGAAAAGGATCGGAAAAAATAAATCAATAAATCAAACAAACGTACTACAGCAGTAGGCGGAAGGACTTCCGATAAAGCTGTATTTACCTTGACAAATTTGCTAGATACGTTGAAGCCAGTTGACGGAGTAATGGTAGACAAGGGGTTCATAATTGGAAATGAGCTTTCAGAAGCAGGAATTGAGATGATTCGACCAAGCTTTATGAATTACGATCGAATCAAAGCCGATGTCGAAAATGATCGACTAATAGCTGCTGCTAGATTCCACGTTGAGAGGCGTATATCCAGAGTTAAATTGTTTAAAACTTTATCTGCAAGGGTTTCGTTGTCCATACTTCCTTATTTGGATGATATTTTAACAGTTGCATGTGCTATTTCCAACCTAAGTAATCCTATTTTAAGTGACGACAAGTTTATATAAATAATAATTATTTAAAAGAAAACAAAAAAATACGTATTTATCACATTAAATTCAGCATTTTTATTCTATCACAAATCAAACTTATATAATATCAAAAATTGACTATCTGTCTACAATTCAGGTAATATCACACTTACTACATTAATTTAAATTCAATTATTCTTAAAATATAAAATGTATACTATTATGTTATATAAAATAAAAATTGACTTTGTCTCAAAATTCAGGGTCGTAATAAGTATAATGTAAGTGTATAATATGTATAATTATTCTAAAAGCAAAAACGACATCAAATTTTCAAAATAGATTTGAATAAGGGTGTTTATACAAACATCTAAGAAATCTTCGTCTTTAGGAACTTCAATAATTTCAAAAATATCATCTTTTGAGGAGTATATCACTAAATTACAATTTTTTAAATTAGTAACGGCAAGGCCCAGATGAATTCGACCAGAATAATAATGGTGCTTTTTTAATTTATACTCATTATATTTATTTAAAATTAAATATGGCAAAGTTGGGAGTAAATCCGAAGCTGTTAAAAATTTTCCATTAACAGGACATTTAATTTCTAGTAGCTTCCATTCATCTCCATTGAATAATATGCCATTCGGGCTTTCTCCAAGAAATGGGAGGTCTGGAGAAATAATTAAACCGGTCTCGAAAACAAGGTAATGCTTACTAACTCGTCTTTTCGCCAGCTTTTCGGCGTGCAGCCCGTATCGTGTGGCATCATTGCCCATAAAATTTCCATTATATAATGCATTTAATTTTTTTAGTCCAATTTGGACTTTTGTTCGATGCGTACGTATACATGCAGTACGATATACTCCCTGTGATCCTTATTTTACGCTCCACTAGTCATTGAGCACTACTTTGCTTGACGGTCGACTTGCAAATCTGTATTACCTCGTTAGTTGTTTTGACCACTTTAGCGGTGTATTGAACTGGCGTGACAGGGTTTAAATAAGTAAGCGATAACGGCACAAATCTTTTTAAGCCACCGTGACATATAATTAATTTTGAATTATAAAAATTCATTCTCATTGTCATCGACAACGTTATTTTCCACTGAATGGCAACTTGATCTGTATCCAGCCCTCATTTTTGCTATTTCAGATTCAGGCGCACCTAGAAAAATATGAAATTTAACTAAATTTTTATTTGTTTTAATAGGATAAGTTTACCTTTGATAAGCAGTGACCTCACAAGCTCTTTCTGGTCAACTGTAGCTGCTTCCTCTGGTTTGGTATGCCGTTTTATATCGACATGGCACATATTTTTGACCAGAACCGCATTATACCGGTATGCCACCGATTTAGCCGATTTTCCCGATTTCTGCTTTAACTGGGTGCAACTTATCACTTTAAGGCATGGCTCACTAAAAAATAAATTATTATAAATAATAATAAATAACTGTAATACCAATGATTGAGAAACTAATCATATTACCGGAAAATTTTAAGAAGACAAGATGTAATATGCTTGCATTTTTCTCCCTGCCCGGCTTTGCAGCAACAAACACATTTCCAGTGACAAATTTCTTTATTTAAATTATCTAAAGTAATTTCGTGCGGGCTGCTCATCATTGCAGACGTTTGCATAACGAGCCCAATTATACGATTTTTCGTTGGAAGTGGAGCGATATCTAACGCATATATCCACCCAGCCTTAACGATTTCTTCTCCAGCACGCAAGGGTCTTTTGGCTTCCACAAAATATACGACTAAGTTGCACAAAGATATATTTAATGTTTTGCTGTCATCATTATCCATTCTAACAACAAAAGTATAGTTTGGTATTTACAATAAATCATACATATAGAAAAATAAAAATAAATGTATCTGCAGTTTTATCATTAAAATTACTACATATTTATTTCATTTGCATCAAATTAATACAATAAATAAATCAAAATAAAACATCTCTGTAATTGATTTATTTGTATTTGTTGACGCTAACTTAATATCAAAATTCTTGAATTTAACACAAATTATTTTACATTTTTATCAAGATAATTGAACCGACAAAGTAATTTTTGGACTGGAAGCAACTAATTAAACTATTTACATAGCAATAGTTTAATTAGTTGCTTCCAATCTGGGTTTAGAAAATTTCATAGCACTTCTACTGCGTTATTAAATGTATGTGATGATATTAGGCGTAATATGAATAATAGGGAATTAACTTCTATTAATCACAGAATTCTTTTTAATAAACTCTTATCTCAGTTTAGATTTTCGCTTTCTGCTGCCAAATTGATTTTTAACTATCTTTCTTATCGTTCTCAGGCAGTTTTTTCGACAATTCCTTGTCTGATTTCCTTCCTGTAATTTCCGGCGTGCCTCAGGGTTTAGTACTGGGTCCTCTATTATTTTCTATGTACATAAATGACATAGAATCCTCCATTCAACATTGTTCATTTCATATTTTTGCTGATGACGATCAAATTTATAGAAATAGTCGTTTAGATCAGGATTCTATTGTTAGGAATATTTCTCTGATAAAAGAAGATTTAAGACAGTTGAGTCTCGATTATCCGAATACTGTTTATCCGAACTCCGCTTTATCCGAACACAAAAAAATATATTTTTTTTTTTTGTTTTTGTTATCCGTTTACTTTATGTTTTCATTTTAGAAACTGAATCAAATAGGGGAACTCCCATTTAAAAAAACTAAATTGATTCTTTGGACGTGTCCGATTTCTGTGCGAAATAATTTTTTTGTGATAAATTTGACATTAGCGAAATAATTTTCTCTTCCATATTTGAAATAAGTTCATTTGCTGTCCGAATACTGAAATAATTTTGAAATAATAAAATTGACATTTGGAAATACAACAAATGACAAATTGTATTATTTCTATTAATTTTGGGTTACATGTGTTTAATGAGAAGAACACGGAACTTTGCGCGACCTTTAATAATGGATCTCCTAAACTCCCAGGTATGATACACTTAAACTTACAGGTATGTATGTTAGGTATTGCTCATTTTTTGCAGCGACAAATAATGTACACAATTCCCTTAACAAACAGTATTGTTAATTCAATACTTAGTTATAATGATTCTGTGACGAGAATGCATTTAAGGATATCGTCTAACACTTTCATCGCCATTAGCAAATTCTTGCCCAATAAAAACCATGGTTGGGGACCGGAAATGCAACTAATGATATTTTTGCTGTGGCTGGCAAGTGGGACTTGTTATAGAATTGTAGGTGCAGCAATGAACATGTCAACATTCACAGTTTGTGATATTGTTCACAAAATGCTGGACACTAGAAAATGTTGGAACTTATTACAGTCGAAACTCGATTTTCCGGGATCCGATTATCCGTAAACCTCAATTATCCGTGTTTTTTTTTTACACAGTCGATTTTTTTGAGTCACTTCTTTATCCAGATTTTCAATTGATTAACCGGGATTTTTCATTTTTATTTTTTTCGTTAAATTTTGGCAATAGTGTTATTTCTGTGTTAAGCATATATCTACATATGTATATTGTGTATTTTTTTATAAAACTGAAAAATTCGATCAACCGAGATCTTTGATTATCCGGGAAACGTTCGGTCCCGAGCATCCCGGATAATCGAGTTTCGACTGTATATTATATAAATAAAATTAAATTAAATGATATAAAACTTATTTTGTTTACTTCACCGGCACAGAAACAAGAATTATTACGGACAAGTCAAAATTATAACACACCTCTGCTGTGATAATTTGGCTGCGTACAGTTTAACATTAATTTATCACAGAAAAATTATTTCGCACAGAAATCGGACACGTCCTTTGTAGTATACATATAAATTCTTTTAGTTTATTAATGTATTTTGTGCCGTGCGCTACGAATGTCCGAAAATTATGTAAAATACATACATATGTATTAAAATATTTTAGGTATGAATATTTATTAATTAAAAATGTGTACAAAGATTTTACAAAATAAAATTTACTGAAAAAAAATTAATTTTTTTAGGAAGTTTATTTTAAAATGGATAATTTAAAACGCAAAAAATCGTTGTTTCTTTGGAAAAAAAAGTACAAGCGTTAAAAAATTAAATAGTGGTTCGTCGATTAAACAAATCGCAGTAGAATATGGAGTAGGTCAGGCTACAGTTGTTGATTGGAAACGGAACAGGGATAAGATAGAGGCATGGTGTAGAATGAAAGCTTCTACATCTACTGGCCATTCTCGTCAAGCTAGAAAAACTATGAAAGATAGTTACCATCATGAAGTATTAGAGGCGCTATATATTTGGTTTTGCCAACAGCGAGACAAGGGAATACCTTTGTCAGGTCCAATTGTGCAAGCAAAAGCTCTAGCATTTCATAAATTACAAGCTCACGAAAATGATGATTTTACCGCCAGCGTAGGTTGGTTAGATCGATGGAAAAAACGTTATGGTGTAAGAAATTTAAAAATATCCGATGAAAAGTTATCAGCTGATGAGAATAGTCTGGCAGATTTTCAGGTGAAATTAAAAGAAATCATAAAGGACGAAAGTTATTTACCGGAGCAAATTTATAACTGCGATGAGACAGGATTATATTATAAATTGTTACCATCTTCTACATTGGCATCAGGGCGTGAAACATCTGAACCAGGATACAAAAAAAATAAGGAAAGATTGACATTATTGGCATGCAGTAATGCATCGGGAACTCATAAGATAAGATTAATGTGCATTGGAAAATCAGCGAAACCTAGGGCATTCAAGCATATGAATCCTAATGCATTTCCCGTTTACTACAAAAACCAAAAAAGTTCTTGGATGACCTCCGAGTTGTTCAAGGAATGGTTTTTTAAGGAGTATGTACCAGCTGTGGAACGATTTTTAACAGATTCCAATTTACCTAGAAAAGCTTTACTGGTAATCGATAATGCTCCGTGCCATTCGAATATCCAGGAACTTTGTAGTGGGGACATAAAGACCATATTTCTTCCACCAAACGTTACATCAATTTGTCAGCCGATGGATCAAGGCGTTTTGGAAGCATTAAAGAAGAAATATAAGAGTAAGCTTTTATAAAAAATTATAAGCAATGAATCATTGGCCGAAACTTCTGTCATTAGCGATTTAAAGAAAATTGATTTGAAAGAAGTCATCTACTGGATTGCCAGTGCATGATATTCAATTTTACAAACCACTCTACAAAAATCATGGAGTAAACTTCTTCAGGGAAAGGTACGTGAAAATAGTGAACACACTAATACGGCACCAGAAGATGACAACTTATTTACGCTTGCAAAAAATGTCCCCGGGTGTGAAGCCATAACAGAACCAGAGATTACAGATTGGTTGACAATTGAAAATAATGAGCCAGATCTTAGCGATACCGAAATTATGAACTGTGTCAAACAAAAAACCACTTTGATGGAAATTGAAGAAGAAGAAGAAGAAGAGGGGTTTATAGAACCGAAAATCAGTCATAATGACGGATTTAATGCACTAAATAAGGCATTAGAGTACATTGAACAACAAGATGAAGCGAATGCTTCTGATATTCTTTTAATTAGACGATGGCGCGATATTGCATCTAAAAAAAGAACCAATTCCTTGAAGCAACAAACAATTACCAGCTTTTTTAAGTCAACTAATGTGAAAAGTATTTGAGAATGCAATTGATGTGACTGCAATTTCATATTACATAATTTTTAATTATGTATTATTTATTTATTTTTTAATTATTTTGTTATTTACACATTACACATATGTATGTTTAGTGAAATATGAATGAATAAAATATTGAAATTACTCAAAATAATAATTTAAATTCAAAATATCATGTTTATTTTAACCACCATAAAATGCAAGAGCATTTTACAGTACATACAGAGCATTTCCGGATTATCCGAAAATCCGCTTATCCGAATTGTCTTCGGTCCCAACCACATCGGATAATCGAGACTCTACATATCGTTAGCTGGTCGGTCTCTAACATGGTGGTTTTAAACGAGAATAAATCTCAGTCGATTATAATTTAAAAAAATCCGTTAGATACCTCGTCCTTTCCTGGTATTTTTCTGCAGGGTTCGCTAATTGAATATTCAAATACTGTTAGGGATTTAGGCTTAGTTATTAATAAAACTCTTACTTGGGGTGACCATTTAGTTACTATTAGTAAGAGGGTCTTTGGCATGCTTAGTTGTTTGTATAAAGTGGTTGGATTTTCTGATAGTCAGTTTAGAAAACAATTGTTTTCGTCTTATCTTCTTCCTCATTTTATTTACGGTAACATAGCATACCGAATGCTTCAGGAAAATATGAATGTTCTCCAAAGATGTTTCAATGCTTATACCAGGTTTATTTTTGGTATTAGGAAGTTCAATCATATTTCTGCCTACTCTAGCCTTGTTCTAGAATGTAATTTATCTATTTTTTACGAATTTCGCGTTTGTCGATTTTTATTTTTTAACTTCTCAAAGCTAAGGAGCCTTGTTATCTATATAGGAAATTAATGTTTAGTAGGTTTCATTCCTCTAACTATCCGGCTAATTCCGGCTAAAAATTGTTGTAGGTCGCTAAACACGTCATTTTATGTTAGGGGAGTTTCCCTTTAAAATTCAATTCCATGGGAAAATAAGAGATTAGGATCGGCAAAATTATTTAGGTAAACATTTTTGGAGTGGCGTGATTGATGGGCAATACGTAGTTTTTTAATTTATTTTTATTAACTTTGTTAGTTTTGTTAATTTTGAATATTATTTCACCTCGTGCTGTATATTTTATTGTAAATGAGCTACTGCTCAAAATAGAATGTGTAAGCATGAGGTGGAAATTGTTTGAAAAAATTAAGAGATTTTTATGCCTAATAGAAGCAACTTCATTTTTTTTTATTTTTTGTTTCGATTGCTTTGTTTCCATGTGTGCTTTTCCTTTCAATACTAAATTATTTATAAAATACTATAAATAAATAAATAAAAAATATTTTCGTCAACCTTGATGACAATTGCACTGAAGAATTAGCTGTCATATTTTGTCTTATAAAAAACTTTCGAAAATATAATCAAAGATGGCACTGAAATCACTTTACCTAGTGTCAATTGACGATTAGAAAACTGCAAAATGCGATACCTATCGGAAATAATGTAAACCCTAACGCTCTGCATGAAATGTCATTTCTCTCCGTATAAAACATATGGAGAGTGAAACTACCGAAATTAAATTGAATCCTACGCTCTTCATGCAAAATCATGACAGTCCAATCGTCAATAACAAGTTCTTTTTTAAAAAACGACTTTTCCTGAAAACGCACCGCTATATAATTTTTCGAATAAAATTTTATAGTAAAGCGTTTTCACGTAAAAAAGGTGTACATTTGAATAAAAATAAATTTTAACAGACAAATCGAAATTATAAAAACAACGCGTAATCGCGTAATCTTTTGCAATGTTTATTAAATTTGTACTTGATTTAATGTATAGCATTTCCAAAATCGATATTTTTCTAAAATTGTTATTGTACACTGTTAAGAATTCAGAATTTATCTATAAATGTTTTGTTATTAAAATAAATTTCCATTAAATCCAATGGATTAAAAGAACATAATTTTAATTGAAACTTATATGTAAGAAAATTTGTAAAATGCGAATCACAATGCTCATTTATTTTGAAATATCAAGATTCCGTCCATAAATGAATACATATTATGTTAATTTGTGCTATTGTCGTCCATTATTTTACTGAATTTCTTAATCATCACGACAGAATAAAATAACAAAACAAACATATTAGGAGTTTTGCTACGGGCTAAATTTAAAACCAAAGTTCCGAACCATAAAAATAAACATCAAAGTTTTAGTAAAAATTATAAATTTGTTCCAATAAGCATCCAATTTTCTATCCAATAGAAAAAATAAATTACACCAAAAAAAAATGTTAAGCAAACAATTAGTTTATACAATAATTTATTGGGTGTAAGAGGTAACCTGTTCACAATTCGCAAGTGGCAACCACTGGTAACTAAGGCCATTTGGTACATTTTTGGCCATTTGGCACAGGCTAAAGTACGGCGCTAAAGGAGAAACCCTTGACAAAAAACCCTAATCTAAGGTGGAACAGCATATCCCGATGGATGAATGGATGATATGTTAATCAACCCAAAATATGCGGACTCTGGATACCAGGCACCCTCCAGTTTTCTTTAGCCTTCCTGTAGTAAAGCTGGGTGACCTACAGGCGATTTGCAATTCCCAGCAGCTTGTAAGAGTAAAATCAAACGGAATACGGGGCAGGAGTAGGAATATACGGGACTGGGGCAACCCTCTCGAGGTCCTTGGGCTCCAATGCTACCGTCTTTCTAGCGGAACTACATGCTGTAGTAAACATCTAGAAGTAGGAGCAATAAGCCCAAATAGTATGTATCACGTACCGGAAGGCAGTATTGTCAGGTTCATTAAGAACCTGAATATTGACTGGACGGATAATTAAGTAGGATCAAGCACAATTGATATTTTAGGTCGCAGTGCGAAGTGGCTGATCGCCCGCATGGCCCTCCAATAATAATAATAATAATAATAATGGAGAGTTGAATTAAAATTGAAAATGGCGTAAGGGATCCATTCATCCCAAGCTAACGGATCTTCATTAACAAAATTTCTCAAATATTCGGTTATCGTACGATGCGAACGTTCTTAAGCACCGTTGGACTCAGGATGGTAAACGGTTGTATTAATTTTTTTAATTTTAAGGATTTTTCAAAGTTGACTGAACATTTCTGACATAAAATTTGATCCCTGATCCGTCACTAAAGAATTAGGCGAACCAAAGCTGCATAAAAAGTCTTCAAAAAAAGCCTTAGCCACTGTATTCGTGTCTTGGGACGGAATTGGAATTGCCATTGAATATTTTGTGAGGTCGTCTTGTATCGTTAATAAATATTTATTCCTATTATGCGAAACCATCATACTATATCCATAAACATTTTATTAAATGGATTTCTTGAAGTTGTAGTATATACTCATCCTTTTATTGGATATGAAATACTCGAATTACACACTCACCATACTTTGATTCAATATATGGCGTATTTGAAGAGCCAATGCAGCACGATAAATAGGATGACAACAATAACTTCATAAATCTTAGGTGTGTCCATTCCTTGAACTGCCCACAGCACCAAATAAAATGATACCGAGATTGGCGTCAAACTCAGTAGCAGTTATTGTCTTCCATAGCCATTCCATTTTATGCCTATGATAACTTTGGGCGGCTTTCTGATTTTTCTCACGAATAATGATATGTATTACAAATTTTGTTTGTTATTACTAGATTACGGTTTGCAGAATGTTTAGGCTCAATGTTTTTTTAATGGTGGTGGCCGATTTTGAAAGATTGTGGGAAATATTTCTTTTAGGTAGCAGAGGAACTTCGCTCCATACTGGTCCATTTCTCGTTTTATATTCAATAGGTGTATGTTGATCAATATTTTGATTTGCTTCAGCTAGATCATCGTCGTCTGAATCGCCATCTTCTGGGTTGTATTTTGGTAGAATCGGCTCTTCATCGTCGAAAGCTGGGTCGTCTATATATGGTTTCATTTCGGTATATGCTTCTTGTTCAACTCGTCCAAGGAGCGCTTGCTCACTCCAATAATAATAATAACTATCAATATACGCGTATATGCTTATTTGTTTCCAGCATTAGAGCATTAGCAAATAGTTCTAACAGCCGTCTTAAATAGGCTTCCTTTTATTCGTAAGAAAATTTTGTTAGTTGCTGTACCGTTAAACGTTCTCCATCCATTTTAATTTAAAGATATAAATTTAGTTTTATATTAATTCTACTTAGTTTGCAAATGAAAATAATCGTAAAATTCAGTTTCAACAAAACAAACGATTGCTACGGCCAATAAGGTCGAAAAGCCGAATATCGAAAAACCAAATGTCGAAATTTCGAATGTGCCGAAAGGCCGAAAGTCGAAACGCCGATTGTGTCGAAAAGACCGAATAAAAGTGAAGGAAAATTTTCTAAAATAAATCAATAAAATTCGATCAAGAATCGATAGCACATTCCCATGAGTGAATAAGTGAGTGAATCTGTGAGTTCTGTAGATTGTTTCCACCCCTCGACAATTCTGCTTGTTAACAAAGCCGTTCTACCTTCTACCTCATCGCTCCAGATGATTTTCTTGCAAAATAATTTTTGATAATTTCAATATGCGTTGCGCTTTTACATCTTTCCATAATGAAATGTCAGAATAAATATTAAAATAAATTTCAATGACAGTTCCTTAACTTCAAGGATACTAAATTATAAATCAATAATCCTACTTGTATAAATAATTTATCACGAAAAACAATAAATGGCATTATAGTAAATCAGTTTAATTCTTTTTGTAAATAATTATAATGTCAGTTAACGGTTGTCTATTTTAGACAAATTTCAAACGTAGATAAAATTCATAATTTATATATGCAATGTATGGAAGACAACCTTAACTATTAAAGATATTAAATGGCTTGAATTAGCTAATTACTATTTTTTCTTAAGCATCACACATCTATAATAATTACATTTTTTTTATGCTGAAGACTTAATAATTTAAATCGTAAAACTCCACAATTTATGTATTAGCTTGTTAATTATTTACAGTTTTTTTTCTGAATAGGAACTACATATTAGTGAATTTCTTTCCACCTCTATAAATTCCTAAGTAATTAAATCGAATACCTCTTTTTTATTTTAAGTTTTTTATAATTTGCATTTCAACAGGTATACGAGTCGATTTTGCGTTAATACGGGAGGCAACAGTGTTACCTGCATTTCATAATAATTAACAATAAAAATCTTAAGTTTCTATAATTACAGTTTTTTTTTATAATTGTAAATGTGCATGCATCGTAGTTAAATTATACAAAATCGTAAAATATTAATGAAACTGTAAAGAAGGAAGTATACTTTAATTAAATGAGTCAGATAAGTAGGTAACAAAAAAAAAAGACTTTTCCTATCTTTTATTTTTTATTGTTACCGATTAATTAAGTTTAAAAAAATGTTTCTATACATTGTTAAAATAAATTACAAGCTCATAATTAAGATATTTCAAGATAAGATAAATTTTTTATTTTTAAATTTTATGTGAATAATTTAGACGTTTATTTATATTTAAGTTATGCCGTCGAGTTTGAAGAAAAATCATTTAATTAAATTAAGATATAAATTTGTTATTAAGCTTAGTAAATTATTTTAGTGGTAATTAATTTAGATGGTCAGCGAAGCGTTCAAATATGTACATTGTATGTACATAATACGAACAAAAGTGAATTTGTCAAATGGATATTTGTTAATTTTATATTTAAATTAGTGACAGTGTTAAATTACCGTGTTTGTTGTGATTGGTATACTCAGCTGGAGATTACAACATTAATTCATTAGAATTAAAAAAAAAATCAAATAAATTTAAATAAAATCACCATTAGAATCCACGTCGGCTGTAATTAGTGTAAATCAAAAAAAAAAAAAAAAAAAAAATTCAATACTCTATTTCGGTGACACACCATAAATGAAGTTTTAGGCGGAAAGTATTACATTCCTGTTAGAAGAACTTTAGAAAATATTAACCCTTAGTAGGCGCTGCACGATTGGCATTTTATTAAATTAGTTAAAAATCAATCGACGGGTTAGTAATGCTTTCATTACTATCCGATTACGTCTCATTACTAACCCTTTTTTTAATATTACTGACCGCTTGAAGTATATTCATGGAAATCGTTCTCTTTCGAACCTTTAAGAGGTTGGAACTGTTTGTTACCAACTGATTGTGAATACATATTTTTTCCCACTAATAATAAATTTCGAGAAAGTAGTGTGTAATAGAAATTAAAAAACAATAAATTCATAGAAACTATAACTAAGGACAATTCTTAGCACACCAAAATTGCATGGTCTGAAACGGATGAATGTGAAGTTTATGCTAAAAAAAAATAACAAAAAATTACACTGTTAAATTAGCTATTTTCCAATTGGGATTTAAATTATATGAAAATTTAAATTTTTTGTAATTTTGGATTTTTGTACCACCAAACAGATTGTTTTCATCAGAAAAAAGGTTCTTTTCATCTTTTTCAGATAATTGGACCATATGTTTATATCGTTAACCAAAAGCGTCCAATTGTGTTGAACATTACTATATTTCAGATAATTTAAAAGTTGACTGAATTTTGATGGTTTAAATAATTATTTAGCGCCGATCCTCGAGATGTCCCGAAGGCCCCGCACATTTCGTAGAATAGCTAAGCTATATAGCGGTCAATATCACCAAGCCGATCCAATTATGATGAACTATAATATATTTCACAGTTTTTGGAATTTTTAATAATTTTCCATTATTTTAAAAGTTTTATATCGCCGACCGCAGAGATGTCCACATTGTCTGGCCTATATGCCAGTCTTCGTGGTCAACCTTATCCAATTGTGATGAACTATACTATACTTCACAGAATTTAGAATTTTTTGATAATTTTATTGGTTTTAAAAATTGTTGTATCTCCGATCACTAAGATGTCCACAAGGTCTGGCGTATATTTTTGGATAACTTGACCATATGCCAGTATACGTGGCCAATCTTATCCAATTGCGATGAACTATACTATACTTCACAGAATTTCGAATTTTTAAAAATTTTATTGGTTAAAAGTATTTGGTCTCGAGACATTTTCTTTTCTTTGCATTAAGCAAATCAAAATTGTATCCATCTCTGTGATCGGAGATACAACCATTTTCAAAACAAATAAAATTATTAAAAATTCTAAATTCTGTGAAGTATAGTATAGTTCATCACAATTGAATAAGATTAACCACAAAGACTGGCATATGGTCAAGTTATCCAAAAATATGGGCCAGACCTTGTGGACATCTCTGTGATCGGAGATACAACAATTTTTAAAACCAATAAAATTATTAAAATTTCTAAATTCTGTGAAGTATAGTATAGTTCATCACAATTAGATAAGGTTGACCACGAAGACTGGCATATGGCCAAGTTATCCTAAAATATAGGCCAGACCTTGTGGACATCTCTGTGATCGGAGATACAATCATTTAAAAACCAATAAAATTATTAAAATTTCTAAATTTTGTGAGGTATAGTATAGTTCATCACAATTCGATAAGGTTGACCACGTAGACTGGCATATGGCCAAGTTATCCTAAAATATAGGCCATACCTTGTGGACATCTCTGTGATCGGAGATACAACAATTTTTAAAACCAATAAAATTATTAAAATTCCAAAAACTGTGAAGTATAGTATAGTTCATCACAATTGGATAAGGTTGACCAAGTAGACTGGCATATGGCCAAGTTATCCTAAAATATAGGCCAGACCTTGTGGACATCTCTGCGATCGGAGATACAACAATTTTTAAAACCAATAAAATTATTAAAATTTCTAAATTCTGTGAAGTATAGTATAGTTCATCACAATTAAATAAGGTTGACCTCGTAGACTGGCATATGGAAAAATTATCCAAAAATAAAGGCCCGACATTGTGGACATCTCTGTGATCGGAGATACAACCATTTTCAAAACAAATAGAATTATTAAAAATTCTAAATTCTGTGAAGTATAGTATAGTTCATCACAATTGAATAAGATTGACCACAAAGACTGGCATATGGCCAAGTTATCCATAAATATGGGCCAGACCTTGTGGACATCTCTGTGATCGGAGATACAACAATTTTTAAAACCAATAAAATTATTAAAATTTCTAAATTCTGTGAAGTATAGTATAGTTCATCACAATTGGATAAGGTTGACCAAGTAGACTGGTATATGGCCAAGTTATCCTAAAATATAGGCCAGACCTTGTGGACATCTCTGTGATCGGAGATACAATCATATAAAAACCAATAAAATTATTAAAATTTCTAAATTCTGTGAAGTATATTATAGTTCATCACAATTAAATAAGATTAACCACGTAGACTGGCATTAGGTCAAGTTATCCAATAATATGGGCCAGACCTTGTGGACATCTCTGTGATCGGAGATACAACAATTTTTAAAACCAATAAAATTATTAGAAATTCTAAATTCTGTGAAGTATAGTATAGTTCATCACAATTAAATAAGATTAACCACGTAGACTGGCATTAGGTCAAGTTATCCAAAAATATGGGCCAGACCTTGTGGACATCTCTGTGATCGGAGATACAACAATTTTTAAAACCAATAAAATTATTAAAATTTCTAAATTCTGTGAAGTGTAGTATAGTTAATCACAATTGGATATTGTTGACCACGAAGACTGGCATATGGCCAAGTTATCCAAAAATATAGGCCAGACCTTGTGGACATCTCTGCGGTCGGCGATACAATCATTTAAAACCAATAAAATTATTAAAAATTCTAAATTCTGTGAAGTATATTATAGTTCATCACAATTAAATAAGATTAACCACGTATACTGGCATTAGGTCAAGTTATCCAATAATATGGGCCAGACCTTGTGGACATCTCTGTGATCGGAGATACAATCATTTAAAAACCAATAAAATTATTAGAAATTCTAAATTCTGTGAAGTATAGTATAGTTCATCACAATTAAATAAGATAAACCAAGTAGACTGGCATTAGGTCAAGTTATCCAAAAATATGGGCCAGACCTTGTGGACATCTCTGTGATCGGAGATACAACAATTTTTAAAACCAATAAAATTATTAAAATTTCTAAATTCTGTGAAGTATAGTATAGTTTATCACAATTGGATAATGTTGACCACGAAGACTGGCATATGGCCAATTTATCCAAAAATATAGGCCAGACCTTGTGGACATCTCTGCGGTCGGCGATACAATCATTTAAAACCAATAAAATTATTAAAAATTCTAAATTCTGTGAAGTATAGTATAGTTCATCACAATTGAATAAGATTGACCACAAAGACTGGCATATGGCCAAGTTATCCTAAAATATAGGCCAGACTTGTCGACATCTCTGTGATCGGAGATACAATCATTTAAAAACCAATAAAATTATTAGAAATTCTAAATTCTGTGAAGTATAGTATAGTTCATCACAATTAAATAAGATTAACCACGTAGACTGGCATTAGGTCAAGTTATCCAAAAATATGGGCCAGACCTTGTGGACATCTCTGTGATCGGAGATACAACAATTTTTAAAACCAATAAAATTATTAAAATTTCTAAATTCTGTGAAGTATAGTATAGTTCATCAAAATTGGATAAGGTTGACCACGTAGACTGGCATATGGCCAAGTTATCCTAAAATATAGGCCAGACCTTGTGGACAGCTCTGTGATCGGAGATACAATCATTTAAAAACCAATAAAATTATTAAAAATTCTAAATTCTGTGAAGTATAGTAGAGTTCATCACAATTAAATAAGATTAACCACGTAGACTGGCATTAGGTCAAGTTATCCAAAAATATGGGCCAGATCTTGTGGACATCTCTGTGATCGGAGATACAACAATTTTTAAAACCAATAAAATTATTAGAAATTCTAAATTCTGTGAAGTATAGTATGGTTCATCACAATTAAATAAGATTAGCCACGAAGACTGGCTTATAGCCAAGTTATCCAAAAATATAGGCCAGACCTTGTGGACATCTCTGTGATCGGAGATACAACAATTTTTAAAACCAATAAAATTATTAAACATTCTAAATTCTTTGAAGTATAGTATTGTTCATCACAATTGGATAAGGTTGACCACGTAGACTGGCATATGGCCAAGTTATTCAAAAATATAGGCCAGACCTTGTGGACATCACTGCGGTCGGCGATATAAAACTTTTAAAATAATGGAAAATTATTAAAAATTCCAAAAACTGTGAAATATATTATAGTTCATCATAATTGGATCGGCTTGGTGACATTGACCACTATATGGCTTAGCTATTCTAAGAAATGTGCGGGGCCTTCGGGACATTTCGAGGATCGGCGCTAAATAATTATTTAAACCATAAAAATTCAGTCAACTTTTAAATTATCTGAAATATAGTAATGTTCAACACAATTGGATGCTTTTGGTTAACGATATAAACATATGGTCCAGTTATCTGAAAAGGATGAAAAGAACCTTTTTTCTGATGAAAAGAATCTGTTTGGTGGTACGAAAAATCCAATATTACAAAAAATTTAAATTTTCATATAATTTAAATTCCAATAGGAAAATAGCTAATTTAACAGTGTAATTTTTTGTTATTTTTTTTAGCACAAACTTCATACTCATCTGAAACGGTGCCGCCGTTTTCATAGAAGAAGTCAATAAAGTTTTCCATTGCATTTCTTTGAAGGGCGATATGTCAATTTTAAAATCTTATTTTAAAGGTGACACTTCATGGTATAGAAGTCATTTTTTTTAAAAGCGGTATTGAGGGTAAACAACTTAGGGAAAACGCTTGTTGCGGTAAAAATTTAACTTGAACTGGATACATAAATTTAAAAAAACTGTGACAAAAAGCAAATTAACGTCTAGATTATGCAAGAGCTAACCAGTTTATTTACGAAAGCCAACCTAAATTATAAGAAGAAAATCTAAAGCAAAGTAAAAACACACCATTAACACGAAAAAATCTGTATCAGTTAAAAAATATCCCGCTACTTGGAATTCATGATGCTCCAATCGTCAAATTCACAGCAAATACCCTATTATGGTTCGAGTCTTGGCTCAAAAAACACTAAATTTATAGCCGTTACAACAACTAGAACTGCTGTGATAAGATTTGTTTGTAATGTAACAACGCTTATAGTTATCAAAATCCATCACTATAAACATTGCTCCTATTTATCGAAGGTAACAAAATTAATTCGAATTTCAAATGATTTTCGAAAATCGTTGCTTTAATAATTGCTGCATTCCATTTTCCCTAGCAAAGTACTCACAAGTACTTCCCACTGCTTTCAACTACTCTTGCTCTTGCATATGAGTAGTTTGCTGGTAGTAGTTGCACCAAAAATTTCCGCTAGGTTAATTTGGTACTAAAACCGTTCAAGAGGTGGCTTTGTTAGTTTTGGGGTTATGTAAAATGTCAAAATTTCTTAAACTTTATAAGAAATATTGTAAGAAAACCAAAAATTAAATTCAAAAAGATGGAAAATATACAAGTAAGATAAAAAAAATATCGTCGATGAATCGTAGAATCGTAGTAGAAAATGCATTCGATTTTTTAATAAGTCATTTACCATTTATTACAAATTGTGTGGTAGCTGCTTGCGTTTTACACAACATGTGCATTTTAGAGGGATGTGTGGAGGATAAAATGGAAGAATACCAAGAACCTCTACCAACAAATTATCTCCCATTTTCCGAAGGAGAAGAAAATATGAGAACAAAAATGGATATATTTAATGAATTAATCAATAAAAATTTACTAGGTTAAATCAAAAAATTCAAAACATTGTCATTCAAAATCATTTTTGATGTCTTTTCTCCTTAGACGCTTCCTTGTCCTCAAGGTATTTTTCGAACAATTTTATCATTTCCTTTCTTTCCTTTAATTTCTCCGCGTAATGATTTTTTTTTTCCTAAAACAGTATCTTTAATTTCTTTTTTTACTGTTAGAAACTTTAACTTCATCATGTGGGTCATCCAGAATCGCTAACACTTCCACATATTCGTTACAGTCGCTAGTGTCTTCTGAAATATTTGTGCTGTTGGAAGCTGCATTTGATGTTTCTTTCATTCCAATAGTTACGAGATTGTTTGAATGGACAGTCGGACTGTCGTGAAATGTTGCATCCATGTCGTCCCCAAATATAAAAATTTACTCGTGCTTGTTCCAGTTCCGCGATCTTTGGCATTTTTATATGCCCGGTAGAGACTCTCCATTTCATCTCTACTTGTTCTGCGGTTGTATGGCATTCCTAAAATACGTATTAAAATTCATAACATGGAAAATTTACTAAAACATATAAAGCCTCTAAATCCGTTAAAATTGTTTCCCAAAACAATTTTTTTTCCTATACTTGAAAAGATTCCTTCCTGATATGACCAGTTTGTTAGCGTATGAAGTGTGGGCTTAATTAATCCTATTTTTTGAAGTAAAACTTCTTTACGCACGCTTGACTTGGGGACTAAGCTGGTGAATGCATTATGAAAATGCGTTACGAAAAGTGTGATCGATCGTTAATAGAATGCTTTGAAAAAATAAAACAATTTAACAATGCAAATTCATAGTTTGTGGCGTAGTGGTAAAGCACGGGACTAGAGCGGCAAAGGTCTTCGGTTCCGATCCCCATCATATTTTATTTTTATTTTTAATTTTTTAATTTTAAATAATTTTTTTTATTTATTTTATTTATCTACATATTTATGATTTCGAGTTATAAGGGTTTTAGTATTAACTATTCTATTAAAAATCCAATTTTAGAAGTAAAACTTCTTTACGCACGCTACTGTATCTTTTATATTTATAAGATACAGTAATCAAACTATTTAATTTACCATTTTATTTTAATAATTTGTTAAAAAAGCAACCTGATTAAATTTGTATAAAAAATGGACAAGCAAAATTTTTTTTTTGTTTTAATACACTATTTAATACATAATTGTGCATAAAAAGTGTGTGACAACATATTAAAGCAAGATTTTAAACCTAGTGAGACCCAATCAACTGATAATGAATCACGAAGGTAAGTGCGTATCTTATACTAGTTGCTGGCGTCGTAGCGTCATATGCAGCGTAAACATAAAATTTAACTAGTACGCAAATAATAAAATAATTTTATTAATTTTATTAATTGTATAGGTTCACCATTGCAAATAATTGGTGACATCGTGATTGAACATGACAATAATCAAATGGAAGTTGATGATAATAATCCTACTATAGATCATGTACAAAAACCGAGACAAATTATTAGAGTTAGGTAAATTAATTATTTTATTATTTTTATAATCATTCATGACTCTAATAATAATTTACTAAATTTTCCAAACTAAAATGATGAAATTATAGGTTGAATAAAGCGCCAAAAACTTCTGCAGAACGTGATCGAGAATTCACAGCACGAAAAGCACTGCATAAACAACAAAGTAAGCAACAAGAGGAATCAGATGCAATTGTTGAAATTGCTACAGAAGATATTCGAAATGCTGGTCCATCAGAAGAAAATCAAGTCCCTAAACCCTCTGAAATAATGAGAATAGAAAAAAGAGCAAAGTCTGCAGAGGCAACACGGCGATGGAGAGAGAAAAAAAAAGGCGTTAGTGAGTCATCAAAAAAACAGGCGAAAACTGCAGCTCAACGCATGCGAGAATACCGGGAGAGAAAAAAATTGTAAATAATAATTTATTTTTATTTATAAAACTTATGCCATTGAAGACTCATAAAATTCTTATTTGCATTTTTTGACTTAGAGCAAAGAAAATACTGTTGAAGTAGCAAAGTGATCAAAATGTAGATGCTATAGTCAGCACATCATCATCACAAGTAAATCAAAGGGCTGGTCCATCAACAATAAACATCATATCCGCAGAGCTAACTAGAAGAGGGAATTCACAACCACAGCAACAAATTGAAACATCAGAACGTACACGAGAATATCGTGAGAGAAGAAATGATAATATCAACATCGAATCGTAATTATTATTGCAATTATATATGTTGTATTGATGATAAAAAAAAAATTTTAGGGTCATATTTTATGTTTAAATATACATACATCTTTCTCTGCTCATAGTAATAATCCGTCGGGAAATAATGAAGAACAATCAGAAATTGACTTTGAAGTACGACGACATTACAAAACATAGAAAGGCTCATGAAAATTTTGACTGAAAAATCCGGAAAATCCATTTGGTTATTCATGTACAGTCTGCAATAGATTATGGTTTAAAAATGACTTAAAAAAGGCATCTAACAATTATGAAATCTGTTGAAGAAAATAATGGTAAGAAAAAATAATGCTAAGAAATAATATTATTTTGAAATAATATCGGGGTATGCACATGCTTTATCACTATGAAGAAATTAACAAACATAAATTTTATACTTTCCAGAATATCAACGTCAACATTAACGATGCAATGATTTGTTCGACTTGTAAAGTTGCTCTTGACAAACAAAATATTCCAATATTGTCAACGTACAATGGATTTAAATATCCAAAAATTCCTGCACATTTACCGAAACTCGACTTAGTTTCGGAAAGATTAATTTCTCCTCGTCTCCCATTTATGCAGATACGAAGACTACGGCATGTTCATGGGCAATTTGGTATATACGGTCAGATTATCAATGTGCCAATATCTGTGGATGCAATGGTGAATCAACTTCCAAGAGATATCAGCGATGATCAATGCATCTACGTTCATATCAAAAGGAAACGAATTCACAAGTCAAGCTATTTACAAGGATTAATTAATAATAAAAATATTAAGACATGGTTACAATATTTGGTAAACACGCCTCTTTATACTCACTATAATATCACAATTAATCGTGGATTCCTCAGTGATGATGATGAAGAAACTCAACAAATAGGTAACATAGATGAAGTCAGTGATGATATTCCCATCGAGGAGAGTCTTACAGCTCAGCAACATACTCTTCTGTGGAACAACGAAAAATATTTAAGAATCGCACCTGGAGAATACAATATTCCTCATATTTTATTATTTGATGAACACGCGGAAGAATTGTCATTTCCAACTATTTATTTGGGACAATTTAGAACATTTAAAGAAGACATTAGAGCTACACCATTCGTGATAGCTTCCAGTGAATTGCGTCGTACTGACCGTCGAGCAATTACTCCGTACCATTTGTTGTATATCGCTGTGAAGATTATGAGGCTGCGGATTCGAGACTGTTTGACTGTGGCATTTAAGCATATTGATCCTAATACCAACATAACAAGAGAACAAATCCAATCAGAAGAGTACATCAACAATTGTATTGAATCGAATCTTGCTTTCCTACGTTCAATACCAAATTCAACTTGGTATTAGGCACAAAGAAAAAAAGATCTTTTCGCGATGATTCGACAGAAAGGCAGACCAACAGTTTTCATGACACTTAGCGCCAATGAAATAGGATGGACGAATCTGATACAGTTGTTGTATAAATTGGCGAACAATGGTGCGGACATTTCAGAGCGTGTTGCGTCAGAACTAAGTTTCATAGAAAAAAGCACACTTGTCAATGAAGATGCTGTGACTTGCGCCATCTACTTTAATAAATTGGTTAATGTATTGCTCACAATATTATAATCCAAAGTATGTAGTCCTTTCGGTCGCTACAGAGTTGCTGAATATTTTAAACGTATTGAATTCCAGCATCGCGGAAGTCCACATGCACATATATTACTGTGGCTTGAAAATACTCCAGATAATATGATTGATGAAAATAACAGTGAAGTAATACATTTAATCGACAGTTTAGTATCAGTTTCAGCATCTCAACATCAGGAAATATTAAATTACAAACTCATAAACACACATTCACATGCTATAAGAAGATTGTTGCTAATAAACAACAAAAATGCAGATTTGAAGCACCGTTTATGCCATGTCGCAAAACAATGAATCTTACACCGATGCAAAAAACAGATGAACATTTTCAACGATATGCTAAGAGATATACTGAAATCAGATCCAATTTAGAAAGTACAGATTACAATAATATTGATGACTTTTACGCAAAAAATAATATTCAATCGGACGATGAATACCGCAATATACTTCGTGTTGGAATTACGAGACCAAAAATATTTTATAAACGCAGTCCCACAGAAAAATAACATAATCCATTCAACCCCTTTGTTTTCAATATTCTGAGGTCGAACATGGATTTCCAAATTATCACTGAGGAGTATTCCTGTGCTACCTACGTTGTTGAGTATGTAAACAAAACTAATCGAGGTGTTAGTAACTTACAACGAAAAATTATAGAAGTAATGAATGAACATCTCGAGTTCGATATAGTGGATATTACGAGAAAAATGAGTGTAGATATGTTGAATAGTGTAGAGATGAGTAGTCAAGAGGCCGCTTGGTATCTGCTCAGAGAGCCAATGTCAAAGAGCTCAGTTGTTGTCATTTATATAAATACCGTGTGGCCAATTGAACGACAAAGGATTCGAAAGAGCCAAAAAGAATTGAGTGAACTTGATGAAAATTCCACAGATATTTGGAAGAAAAATTGGTTTGATAAATATCAACGACGACCCGATGAATTGACTAACATTACTCTAGCACAATTCGTTTCTAAATATTATAAAAAAAAAAAAATAAGTGGTGTTTACGCTGAGAGAATAGTGCCCAAAGTTATTCGATTTCGAAATTATGATATTGCACAAGATTACAATGAATATAGACGAGAAATGGTTACGTTACACATTTCATTTAGAAATGATGATGCTGAAATTTTAGCTGAAATGAAATTTATCAATATCTACGATGAAAATGAAGCACTAATTTTGGAAAGAAGAAAAGAATTTGAATCAAATTTAGACATCGAGAAAACGATTGAAATTTGTCGACAATTGTGCCGTGAAGACGGGAATCCATACGATGATGAAACTGAAATTCAAGATGTTGCGAATCGCTTTCCAGAGCCCAATCCTTTCCAACAATTGTATCGTAATCCAAATGCAGACGTTAATATGGATCTTCACTTAGCAACATTGAGTAAGTTAGGTGTTATTGCGAAGAAGAAAGAAAATATTATGGAACTAGATCAATTCTGTCAACTAATGAGATCTACAAATGAAAAACAAAAAGAATTCCTTCTTCATGTCATTGACCACATCATGTCTTCTAATTCAGCACCACTACAAGTATTCTTTACTGGACCTGCTGGATGTGGAAAAACTTTCACCATAAAACTTGTAATGGAAATATACAATAGTTATTCAGATAATGATGCATATTGCAATGCATACATCACATGTGCATCCACTGGCAAGGCTGCAGTTGCTATCGACGGATCGACCGTACACACTGCGTTGAAAATATCGCTTTTAAAACTTCTTCCTTTATCAACTGAGACGGCAAATCAATATCGTACACTGTTCAGATATGTAAAAGTCTTGATCATAGATGAAGTGAGCATGATTGGTGCAGAATTATTAGCTCAAATTGATGCTAGAGTAAAACAAATAACAGGGAATTTTGAAACGAATTTCGGTGGATTAGACATGATTTTCATTGGTGATTTACGGCAACTGCCGCCTGTTTGCGCCACACCGGTATATAAACAGCCAAAACAGCATATGGTAGGACCAGTACTATGGCGAGGATTTAAATTGTACCAATTGACAGAAGTCATGCGACAAAGTAATGCAATATTTTCATCATTACTCACGAAAATCGGTAATGGCACGATATTAACAGATGACGAATTAGCAATTATTGAATCGCGATTCTTTACAAAGGAACATGCTGATCAATCATGTCCACATGGAATTCGTCTCTTTCTTACTAATAATTCCGTCAATGAATACAATAATACGATACTGCAACGTGCGGATAATAAAATAGTATCAATAGCAACAGATTTATTTGTTGGATGTCAAAGTACTGAACAGGAAGCTTTTGTCAAACAGAAATTACACAAAATGTCAGTTATCGATACTGACGGTTTACCGTACGAAATTGTTCTCGTTCTGTACAAATCGTACATTATCACCACAAACATTGATGTATCAGATGGATTGGCAAACGGTGCAGTTGGTAAATTAGTACATATAGAACAAAACGAACAAAATGAAATTACACGAGTATGGTTAATTTTTGGGAATTCACGAAAAGTTGGTGAAAAACTTCGACGTAAAGCTTCCGGTTACGTTGCGACACTTAATATTGATAAACTTGCCGCCCCAATAGAACGCAGAACATCTACCATTTCCATGAATAATAACAAAACAATAAACGCAAAACGAAATCATTTTCCTTTCGTATCAGGATGTGCCATGACAATTCATAAATCCCAAGGTGGGACATTCAATGAAGTTGTTTATGAATATCAAAGGACTCATTCTCTACCATTACTATATGTTGCTCTATCACGAGTTACCAGTATTGAAGGACTGTACATAGTGCCAAAAGACAATGATAATAGATTTTATCATGGTCGAAAAAATGATACATCAATCATATCTTTACAAGACGAATTTCGCCGATTATCGTTGAATACATAGTCAACAATAGGAAGAACGATTCTTGATTTCATGAATGACAGAAAAAAATTGTCGATGGTTGCTTTTAATTGCCAAAGTCTCAGAAAACATGTGTCGGACTTGAGCGATCCCATAATTGATTCAAGCAATATTTTGTTTCTATCAGAAACCTGGTCAAATGACGATGAAAATGTTGACATCCCGAATTTTGATTGTATTGCGAAATTTAAGCGTAAAAATGTTAAATCAGCAGGAGTGGCAATTTATCAGAAATCAAATGATGTCTCGAATATAGTAACTTCGAAAATGGACATTTTATTACGACATATTCGTGAAATCGATATTGGTCAATCATCAATTGGTGATATATGTGCTGCTCACTGTGTTTTGGACGATGGAACAAACATCATAATGGTAGTTGCTTACATTTCGCCCAATAACACAGTTAATAATATTATAAGGTTTTTATAGAAAAAAATTATGAATTACGGTCGAGCAGGCTCTGAAGAATTAGGAGAAAACTATCATACATCCCCACTAATTTTAGCAGGAGATTTCAATGTTAATTTCGCGTCCAACGATGGACAACTCTTGGTAAACTTTCTACAAGATAAATTAGAACTACAAATGAATAATCACAAGATATGGAACAACAATCGATGCAGTTTTCTCTAGATATCTTTCGAATTTTCATTCGAAAACATATGTATCTTATTTCTCATACCATAAGCCTATTGTCTCGGTCTTACAATCAACCACAGTAATTACTGATGTATCTGAAAATAATGAATAAAAATAAAAACATAAAAAAATAAAAATCTATACCAAAATATTAATTTATCTATGAAAACCCATAATAAATTTAAATATTTGTAGAAAATTAATATATGTATATGTATATATGTACATGTACATATTATACATATGTATATATATATATATACATATAGATGGAGCTAAAGAAGTTTTACTTCAGTCGTGTGGTCTAAAGCACACTCATTTTTTTTTTTAGTTCCAATTTAGGCCTAACATAACTTCCAAATATTTTCTGCAATGAGAATTTATATTTGTGATGATAGAAGCATGTGACTTTATATTTCATCTTAAATTTTTCTGTCTGCGAAATATTTATGCTGCGAAATATTTTTGATAGACATATTATTGAATTGCGACAAAAGCACTTCCATTGTTTTTTCGCGATATTTTTGTTTCGAAAATGAGGTAGGTTGCCAAAATAAATAAATTCGAGGAAATGTGCAATGAGATTAAATAATTTAGCTGTAACGTACTCTTTAACTTCCTTTAACTTCCATTTACCATTTTATTAATTTTTTGAAATATTTGAACCCATAAAGAATTTTGTAAGCAACAACCATTTTTTGTTATAAATTATTATTATTATATTATTTCAGATATCATTAGTCGTTGAACACCTTAGGGCTTTAGCCATACATTAATATCTTCTACAAATATTATTATTCCAATGTTTAGCCGACATTAAAACAGTTTCTCACACTTTCTGTGCATAATACATATTTGTTTATTGTACCTCTAAATATATACGAACTTACTTACTTACTTGTTGCTTATTCTTATCTTAATTTAAAAAAATTGAATTGCTCACGGTTCCATTCGTAGCACCTGTAATTTAATAGTATTTATTTCCAATTGTAAATAATATAATTTAAACAATTAAGTATATTTAAAAAAAAAAACCAAGAAACCTATAACGAACCAACAATATAAAATCTTATTTATTTACCTACCATTTTTATTTTATATACATAAATTCATCGAGATAACAACTTTATCGCAATACAAGATTTTATTACACAAAAATTAATTTCATCTAGAACCATGTGTATATTGTATACTCGTATTTACGTATGCAGGCTCTGGCACATAAAAATCCTATTTTAATTCCTTAAAAACAAAATAATAAAAATCTTTTTTTTATATTGTTTTTGTAATAAATAGAAACGAAACACTTTACTATGTGCGATGGTACTCGTATATGGAGGTAGGTATGTTGTGGGAAAATTAATTAAATTTAATTGTTTTTTTTTTACGATGCCAAATAGTTCGCAAAACAAACAGCGAAAGAAAATAACGAAAAATAATTAAAATCTAATGACAAATTACAAATTAAATCTTATTTAATTTTTTTATTTTTTATTTTTATTTAATTTTAAATTTAAAACTCATGTAATTTATTATAAAGATTTTTATAATTGATTAATTTTATTTTTATTTAATTAAAAGTCGTGAAAAATTTATTATTACATTTCTAGCTTTGTGCCTATGTATACAAAATAAATACATATATTTTATTATGTGTTGATATTGAAAAATTGTTTTTTATTGAAATTTAATTAATTTTATGTTTATTTTGTATAAATTACGTCTGATAAAAGAATTTCAAAAATATTTATGTACAATATTTGATTAATTTGCAATAAAAATTTAATTTCACTATTACTTTTTGAACTTTAGTTTGAACAACGCTTTATATTTTATTACCAGAAATTTACTTATTTATTTAATTTGTTTTTTATGAAATTTAATTAATTTAAACATTTAAATTATTAACAATTTGATTTACGACTTCTTGTTAAATTTTGTATGCATATTTATTTATAATTAGGATTTTCAATTATTTAGGGTTATTAAATATATCGATATTTGTTTTACAGTGTCCATAAATTTTGCATATAACTATACGAATATTTATATAATTAATTTACCCTTTATTTATTTAGAATGTCGAAGTATTATTTAGCAATCGTAAAACCAGGAGGTCAAGTGATAATTTATTAACCATAATACGTTTTGAAAAATAATTAAAATTATATTTGGTTTTGAGTATGGAATAGTTTTTAAGTTGTATTCTATATTTGTGGCTTTTATCTCTTTAACACAATGTAAAAACTTTGTATTTGATATATTTTATTTTACTTTTGTATTCTATAGTTAGGATGGTCAATTCATAATTTTTACTTCTTGGTAATTTGAAAGTTAGGTATCATTGCTAATTATATAGATTGACATTTAGAAATTAGGTTATGGTATGGTTTCGACCTTATAGGGTCGATTACTTTTGTGTGTTAATTAGTCATATCACTATGTACACGCCAATAGAGAAGAAACCGTGGTTTTTAAAAGTCTTACAAGCCAACTACATCCTGTATCCTTTAAGATCAAGGCTGTAAAGATTGGCCTAGAATTAAACATACTATAAGTGGGTCCTTCCCGGGAATTCCCGGGAGCAAAATCCCGGGAAATTGATAATTTTTTATAATCCCGGGATAACGGGAAAAACTTTGGCATATTAAAGATAATAATTTAAAACCATCGCCTAATTGCTCGAATTATTCAATTTCTCGTAGATTTACTTTATGGAATATTTGGCCTTGGGTAATTTTAAACCTTGGAAACAGCTGCAAGGACATCGTCAAATTTTCGGAACCATCGAGAATCGCTATATGCAAATGTTTTTGTAACAAAAATATTTCAATTTCTTTTTTGTTTTTTGAGCTATTTTTAAAGGTTTTCCGTTTATATGCAAATCAAGGAGCGACGTATTCGCAAGGATTTAAAAGCGATGATTTTCCATTGACAGCTTTGTAGTTTTTCGAAAGAAATACGTGTAGGGCGTTTCACATTTGAATGGGTGTAAGGATTGTATAAGACGAAGGCGGTTTGGAAGAACATATTATATAAGTTGCAGATAAAAGCGTAGTCTTCCTTGATTTAATTTGGTGCGTTTCCAAAGTCGTTTTTTTAAAAGATTTTTTGTTTGTCGAGGGTTTTGATTTAGTCTGGACTAGTTTGTTGGTTCGTGTCTTTCAGGTGTCATGTAAGTGCACTAATGTTTGAATTTTAATCTTTATCGAGGTCACTTGTGCATTGAAAAAGGATTTTTTCTAAAAAATTGCTTTGTATGTTCTGTCCAAGTGGCATTGTAACCCTTTAGGCTAAATAATCAACATTTGACTATTTTTTATTCTTATTGCCTACAGACTAGCTCGGGTAAAGGTTTAATCAATCAAAAATATAATTTTTTCATCCAAATTGGGTTAGACAAACATGTTTACGTGATGATTGGTGTGGTATTTTATTATTATTATTATTGGAGGGCCATGTGGGCGATCAGCCACTTCGCACTGCGACCTAAAAGATCTATTGTGCTGGACCCTACTTAATTATCCGTCCATTCAACATTCAGGTTCTTAATGAATCTGATAATACTACTGGCCGGTACAAGATACACACTATCCGGGCTCATTGTTATCCCTCCTAGATGTTGCAGTCTTTGCTGGAAAAAGGCTGGGCGTTGGCACAGAACACGTTCCGCTGATCCCGCTTTCAGATCGCAGAAGCGGCATCCATCTGTCGTACTTAGGCTCATATACTTAAGGTGATATCTTAATGGAACATGACCTGTGAGGAAGCCAATAAGCAGCCTCAACTCAGGTTTCCTAAGTTTAAGACACTCCTTAGCCCTGACAGACGAAGGTGATAAAAATTTCTTCGCCTGCCGCAAACCTGGAATTCTGCGCCAGTAAAAGCACTTTTGAACATCCTCCCAACATTTTACCGCTGCTCTAAGGTGTCCCTTAGTGACGCCGCAGAAGGGTTCTGGCTAAATAAATGGGAAGGCAGAACCCTCACGGGCGAGGCCATCAGCTGCCTCGTTTCCTTCGATTCCAGTATTCCTTATTTAAGCCTGCCAGATGTTTAATAACCTTCAAACAATCCCATACCAGCCTTGACTAAACGGTACAAGACCTAAGAGCCTTTAAGGCCGATTGGCTGTCTGATACAATATAAATCTTTGCATCGTTTAGGCCTTTTGCTATGCCTATCTTAGCGCAAAATTCTATAGCATGTACTTCTGCTTGAAAAACGGTAGCATTGGTACCCAAGGACTTCGAAAGGGTAATGCCACTCCCGTGAATTCCTATCCCCGCCCCATCTTCCGTTTTTGATCCATCTGTAAACCATACCATGGACCCTCGTCCCAAGGATGGTCCACCTGTACTCGACACATCCCGGTCAGGTAACCTAACGCAGAATGGTTTGTGAAAGTCCAGTTTAGCTGGCATACAGTCGGAAGGCATTCCTATGGTAGGGTCTGTCTGAAATTCCTTAAGGATTTCCAGATGACCCACCATATTGCATGGTTTGAAATTTCCTTCCGCCTGCATTTTCAGGGCCATAGTTGCAGCATCCTTTTTAACATGCAGGTGTAACGGTGTCAGTCCGAAAAGTGACTTCATAGCCGCGGTTGGACTTGATTTCATTAAGCCAGTAACACCGATTCAGGCTATACGCTGAACCTTATTCAATAAGGTTTGCGTTGCCTTCTGCTCAGTTTTAGGCCACCATACAACCGATGCGTAGGTGATAATAGGCATAATGATTGTAAGAAATGATCAGTAGATCATTTTTGGTTGTAGTCTCCAAGTACGCCCTTAGAGTCTTTGACAGACCCAGAAAGCCATGGTGGCTCTATTTTGTACTTTCAACAAATGTTGGTTCCACTTCAGTTTTTGATCTAGGATAACCCCTAGATATTTAACCTCGCTGGAAAAAGGCACAGTAGTACCGTTTAACGTGGAAGCTGTAAGCGCAAGCTTTTTCCTCCTCGTAAAAGGAACAATGACAGTTTTGTTTGGATTGACACTGAGTCCTTCCTGGTAACACCACTGCCATATTATATTGAATGCATTTTGTATGGGATCAGAAATGACCTCATTAAACTGGCCTCTGATTATGATAGCCACATCATCCGCAAATAGCCCTGGACAACAAAACCCATGGGGACTATCAAAATAGTGGTGTTCGTCTTTTCGAGTCCTTGGGAGTTTTCCTGAGAGAGAATCAATTGGAAAATATTAGAATATTATTATTAAGCGTTAATGTTTCTCGAAATTGGTTAGCACGTTGGCGTTTGAAAATTCAGAAATTTCATGTCCTGACTTGCGACAATAATTGCAAATCATAACATTTCGTGCTGTATTCGTTAGGTTTTTTTAATGAAGATCCTGAATGATTTTGATAAGTTGTGCTTGGTTGAAATGTGCGAGAGGCATTGTATGATAAGTTTTGTAAACATAAACTATAACAAGCTGAAACACTATGTCCCTTTGTTCAACTTCGATTCCACAGTCATTCTGTTCGGATTTCACTCAACTCAAATTGTAGGTGTACATATGTCGAAATAAGATGTCATCGATGGACACCTGTAAATAAACAATTGTAATGTTAATAACGTATAATATCCAGGATAGAACTTAACTTAGCTTGTGTTAATCCAATTGTAAACACTGTTGAGTATAACCTAAAATCACTTAAAATTGTGTTTACTTTCTTAAGTACTCATGTAACGAACACTTTTCTATCTAATCATCTCAACAGTGGCAAGTTGTGTGGAGTAGTTTATTATAATTAATTAATTAACATTAGTATCACGTAAATAGTTTGTTACCTTATCATTGTTTACTACTACTGTAGCTCAATTCGAACTGTCGATCGAATTGAGTGCGTTTATGTCCCGAGTAATGTGTTTAATACTCTTTTATTTTTTACACCTATCGTAGAGCATTAGTACTATTGTAATTGTCAAATTATTCCAAATAAAGAAAATTATTTCTGGCTTGCTCTCTTGCGGTTCAACCAGTGAAGTCATCACATCAAAAATAAAATTATTCGAACAATTAAAAATAAAATTTAAAGAAAAGTAAAGTGGCTTTTGTTTTATATCACCTTGTACAAAAGTGTTCGTACACCCTTCTTGTGGCATATTTGGCATTTAATTACTTTTATGGATCTAGATTGATGTGGATTATTATAGCCAACTAATCATGTAGTTGGTTTAGCTGAGGTTGTAAAAGCCAATAACGCTTCTTTGTTACTTATACGGGTAACAGCATTTTGTAGAGTACTAAAATGACACGCTTTCACAATAATTTTAATTGACTCTACTAACCCTTCTTGAAATATGCGTTAAGCTGTTAGGTCATTTAGATTTCGTATGCCATCATTACCTGCTGGAGGTAAAGTACTGTCGTTTAATTCAAATAACTGTTTTTCTCCACGATTGGCAAATAAACGAACTGATTCATCTTTTGTCTGCCTATAATTCAATAGTTTCAATTGATTTACTTCTGATGATCGTTTAGAACTAAATTGTAATTCTAATGCGTTTTTTCAATTGAAGCCATGTTGTTTTCACAATATTTAAAAATAAATTAATTTCTGATCGTTTTAATAAGGTACGAGTATATTATGTCACCACAGGAAATAAAACGAAAATCGTCGAATTCCGGAATTAACTTTTGTTGCGAGATTAATATTTAATTCAGCCCTATTCGAATTATTTGGTATATTATGGTTAGTTTGGATAGATTTTTAATTTTTTGTTTTGGTGCTTATATTAAAATCGCTATCTGTCGAGTCTGTTTTACTAAGAACACGTAACGGAGTATTAGAGTCAGTATTTTGGTCGTTTGAGCCAACTGGGATATAATAAAGTGACTCACCCGGTGATGATGATGTTTCAGGTTCTGTTTCAATTGTATGAGATTTTGTACTAAAACTTTAATGGAAGGAATGGTAGAACAGGTTGCGATATGTCGTTCCCTCACTGGTTATGATGGCATTAATGAATGAGGTGCGATTCATCTGAGTTTATCGTACTTGGATACAAAAATAAAAATTTTAGCTTCCCAAATTTTGTAGGATTTTTGTGTTTTTCCATACGGTGGTTATTATTTTCAATCTGATTATATTTGATGACATGTTGCCATCGGTTTAATATGTGGTTTTAAACATGTGATATATTTCACGTTATGAAGGTCACTTCACAAAAATAGCAAGCGCATGGAAGTTAAGTGACTTATGCGGTATTATTGACCGTTATTTATCCGGTTATTAACTTTAATCACAGCTTACAGTTTTACCGTATAGATTTAATTTATTTCTTGGTATTCAAGCTCATGTTTCGCACCATGATCTCACCGCTGTCTCCAATTTTTTTTTTTTTTGTTGTATAAAATTCACTCAAAATTCACTAAAACCGGCTAAGACATAGCCAAGTTCCATCCTAATTGGCCATAGATATACTTTGCTAAAGGTTCAATTTGAAATGCTAAAGGTTCAATTTAAAGAGTAAAGGAAACAAATTGTAGTGTAAAAGTTGCAATTTGAAGTGAACTCTTAAAACCTGTATCATCGCAGAAATATCTATTCGTGCCGCTGTAATAAAGGGTCAGCTTATCTAAGGAGGTTTTCATTAAAAAACTTCAGTTGCATGGGACTTAAAGGTTTGCCTGTTGAAGTAAGGATTCCGCTAAATTGAGTGTCCGTTGAAATGAGGTTTCACTGTTTTTAAAAGTGAGTGTTTATATATATATATATATATATATATATATATATATATATATATATATATATATATATCTGTGGCATAGTCTGGGTTTTGGAGATAGGGAAGCACTTGACGTTAGGTAGTTTCGAGCTTGATCATTATAATCCAATAATTAGCACCGCATACCAAAGCACTATTCTTGTTTTTCCTGTGAATTGAGAATTGATTTATTATCACGTTTTTAGAGTTTTTTGGCATTAGTTTTTCAAGAGCATACTGTAGCAATCGACACATTATGCTCTGGAAAAATAATATCTAAGCAGTTTAAAAGTGTCAGAATATTGCTACATGAGCTATTTGTTAATTGGATTCAATATTTTGTATTGGATTCTTATTTGAGAAGAATCAGTTTCGTTCGTTTCTTATTTATAGAATACTTTGTGATACGTCGAATCTTGAGTCGAATACGTTCGAATCGACTTCACAAATACCCTCGCAGATTAAAACTTTCGTGCGAAGTTACATAGATACTTTTTTATTTATTTTGCATGCTAAAAAAACAAACAATGTCTATATGTGAAAAATATTTTGCGAAAATCGTTTTGCAGACAATATATTTGCAACTCGAAAAAACGAATAAAATCAACTTTGTTTTTATCGAACACCTACCAGTTTAACGAAACTTTTACTGTAACGAATTTAGTTTCGCAACGAATTTTCATTCACTAAACTCGAAGTTTTACTATAAGGAAATGCCCTGTGTACTAACCAAATGAGTAAGGAAAAAAGGAGTCTCCTTTGAGGCGGGTTTGTTTGGGTGGTCACAAGTGAGCAAGTAACATTGCATCCAAATATACGAATAACGAAGAGGAAAGTGAAGTCTATTTTGTTGCTCATCCGAGGTAGCCGTTTGATGAACCCAAGCCGACCCTAGGAACATCGCTCAATTTACAGTCTGCAGGTTGCCCACCAGGGAGAGAAAATTTGTCAAAAGCGAAGAATATCAAAAGGTATATAAATCGTTCATGCAGGAATATATTGCCAGAATTTGGTGAAAATTAGCACAGAAAGGGTAACCCAAGATATACATGTGTATTTTTAACATCAGCACAATGTTAATATTAGTATTCGATGCACCAGCCAAAACTGGATCGACCGCTTCGCTCAATTATGAACTCCTAGTTGGGCCAACAATACAATCAAGAATCTTCGAAATAATTTTGCGGTTTCGGGAGCATGCCAGGAGGACCAATGTACGTACAGAACTTGGTCACTTATGGTACCGATTCTTCCCCCTTCCTAGCAACAAGGATTATGAAGGAACTAGTCAGACTAAACCAAAATACAGTCCCAGCTGCCGCAACTTTACTTAATGCTAACGTGTATTTTAAAGAACTGATGACTGTGACCAACGATTTGAGGGAAGCAATAACTTTGAAAGATGAAATAACTAAAACCCTGAAGGCTGCGGGAATGCACTAAAGTAACTGAGTCGCTCAAGTCAAAATAATCACACGTTATTTTAGTTCCCTTTTGGAATTTTGTTTCAATTAGTTTTTTACATTTAGAGCGGGTAAATACATATTTTTTTTTTATTTTTAGGAAACGGTTTTTGTTCGCTCTCCAGCCAATATGAAAACTTTCAAGATCATATAATGAAGCATATTGTAGGGGATCACTGCTTCCCTTGCTTCCAAAGAAGCTATGCCCCTGATATATATATATATATATATATATATATATATATATATATATATATATATATATATATATATATATATATATATATATGTATATATATATATATATATATATATATATAAATATATATATATATATATATATAAATATATATATATATATATATATATATATATATATATATATATATATATATATATATATATATATGTGTACAATTTATGTATGTAATATATAAACAAATGCACACGCGTTGATCGATTTGAACCAAACTTTACACAAATATTGTTTAAAACTTAAGAAAGTCATAGTTAATATCTCAAACTTCATCTTCTTCCTAAGCGATGATAATCAGTTTCAGAAGTTCAAAGTTAAGGAGCCTTGTTATTTATATATGAAATTAATATTTAGTAGGTTTCATTCCTCTAACTTCCGCCTAATTCAGGCTAAAAATTGTTGTAGGGCGTTAAACAAATCAGTTTATGTTAGAAGAGTTTCTCTTTGAAATTCAGAAATACTATAAATAAATAAATACAGAGGAATTTCTAAAACTTCAAAAATTTAGTTAATTTTTGATAGCAGTATGATGATATGATGGTATAATGGTATGATGGTATGAGTTAAGCAGAGGTTAAGTGGGTTGTTCGGTTGGGGAATTATTTAAGAGTTTATTTGGAGTTATGTTAAGGGTTGATTTCAAAGTTAGTTTTGGGTTGATTTAGTGATTGATTTGAGGGTTTGATTGGCGGTTAATTTGGTGATTGTGTTTTGGATGAGGTTTAGATTGATTTGTATATTGAGTTCGAGGTTGAGCTGAATATTGATTTAAGAGATTCATTTCGGGATTGATTTGGGAGTTGAAATAATCAAGACCGAAGCTTATTTAATTATTATCTGGGCTTCTAACGTTTGGTCTTCATGTGGCTGGAATAGTTTTTCGAGGTGTTCAGCAAATTTTTGGGCTTTTTCTTCATTGTTTCTAACCCATTTCTCACCTGCTATTCTTATTAGGGGAATCTGCATTATTGGTCTTTTAATTCTTTTGGTTGCATTCCAAAGAGAATAATCAGTACTGTTATCATTAGTTAATTTTCTTAAATAGTTGCTGATTGATTTATCTTTCAATTCTGTGATCTCTCTTCTTAATAGTTAAGTTAGATTGTTCAAATTAGTTTTATCTTGGGGGGGCCCTTGTTTGTTGCCACGATCTTCTAAGTTTTTTTTTTCTGCTATATGAGTTCCCTATTATCCATGGAGTAGTTCCCTTGATTTTATTTTTAATTTCAGGAATATTTTTACGAGCTGATTGCTGTACATCATTTACAACTTTGTGAACTTCTATGTCTAATTAGGTTAATTTTTTCTGCTAGCGGTTATCTAAAGCAATTAGTGTGATTAATGACAAGAAATGGGTTTCTTTCTTTTTAAATGATTTTTTCACTTAACGTTAGTAGTATCGGTGAATGATCAGTGTTTAAGTTTTGACTTTCATCTACTTGTACATAATTCACAGTTATGTTCTTTATTACGAATAAATCAATCAGATCTGGTACTTTATTTGGATCAGTTGGCCAGCAGGTTGGTTTTTCAGTTGAGAGGGCTTCACAACTGCATTTCCTGAGAGATTTTAGGAGTTGTTTACCCTTAGTCATTGTTAGTCTGGAACCCTAGTTTCCATTTTTTGAAATTGAAAAGTTTCGAGCCCGAATATTGTAAGCATTTTTGTTGATTTTTTATAAGTCAAACAATTTTACTTTCAGTTTCGTTTCATCTTTTGTTTAAAAAAATTGTAAGTACCGTGTATTAAAAATTCCAGTTCAAAAAATTGTATATTTTTTTCAATTTTAGAAAACCAAAACTGCAAAAATGGTTATCACGAAACATCAGACCAATTTGTCACAAAACGTAAGTTTTTCTTGTTACAATAATTTGACGATTTGGGACAATTTTTTTGAGGGCATTTTGTGACAAAATACATTTTGATTTTACCTACGCAGAAAAGCAGATTTTTGTCACCAATTTGCCACAAAATGATAGATATTCTTTGTGAACAATTATTGTTAACAATTTATCATGATAAATTGTGAGATCAGTACCTATTGCCTCAATAATCTGAAGGCTTAAGAAATATTTTATTTTACGTTTTACTAAAGTGGGGACCCCATCTTTCGTACTGATTTCTGTTCAAAATTATTTGATTTATAATCAGAGGCGGAACGTAACGCGATTTGACACGAAACGACGAAACGAAAGCTGCACGCTAACCAATAAGACCAACTCGAAACTGTGATTATCGCCACACAGCCTAATTCAGCGCGGAATTGGTTTTAAACCCCTGGCCGATATCAACTCCTTCTCCTCTCATCTCACCATTTACAAAACGGTATATAAGATTCATCATTTAAATGTATCGTTTTGTGTGACTTATTCCACGTTAATATATTGTAAAAATAAAATAAAACAAATTTTATTTTAATTATCTATTAAACTTCCGTTTATGTGGAATTATTTTTTTTATTTTTTATTTTTTATTTTTGTAATATCGATTTCGATTAACAAGTAATCATCTTCAGTTACTGAACTACTAAAGAAAATTATGGATTCTGTCATCTTTATATACCTGTTTTATCCCTACGTCATAGCCTACTTGATCAAGAATTTCGAATTATTATGTCGTATATTTTATTTACAGGAGTATTAATCTTATTATTAAGTAAATTATTATTTCTTCTGTTTTTATAGATCAATAATTCTTCCATTCCATATTATCACCTTTTCTCATTGTATATAGAATTTTCATGTTAGTATTCATGTCTATATAGTTATGTTGTGTTGTATTGGTATGTATAGCAAAGTTTGATGTCGCATACATTTTACCAATATCACGAACGTGTTCTTTATATCTTTGACCGAAGGATCTACCTGTTTGTCCTATGTAGAAAGCAGGACAATCTGAACAAATCAACTGATATACTCCAGTGTCTAAAATTTCTTCTTTCTTAGGCTTTAATTGCATTTCGAGGTTTTGTTGAGTTTTAAAAGCAATTCTATAGCCAAAATTCCGAAATATTTTTTGTATTTTAGAACTCGTGAAGCTGTTATATTCCATTGAAATGTATATTTTAGATGTATCTTCTTCTAAATTTAATGTTGTATAATTTCGATACATTATTTTGTTTTTGTATGATAAATTAATTTGATCTATTATTTTAGGTCTATATCCATTTTGACTTGCGATGTATTTTATTATGTTTAACTCTTCTAGTTGATCCGCTTGTGTCATTGGTATAATATTTAATCGATTTATCATATGATTATACGCTGCCATTTTATGTTGTAAAGGATGATTTGATTTACTATCAATAGTTTGGTCCGTTTGGGTTGGTTTTCTGAATACTTTAAATTTATGTTTTTGATCAACATTTTTTATAGTTAAATCCAAAAAATTTATACTTTTCTCTTCCTCCATTTCTAGTGTGAATTTAATTTTAGGATGTATAGAGTTGATATAATTTAATAGTTGATTCATTTGCCGATTTGTACCCGTGTACATAAATAGTATATCATCTACATATCTGTGCCAATATTTAATGTTCTTATAATAAATATTTGTATGGCTTAAGATATGTTCCTTTTCAAAATTATTTAAATAAATATTTGCCAACGTTCCTGATAATGGGCTGCCCATTGGGAGTCCATCGGTTTGTTTATAATATTTCTCGTTAAATTTAAAATAATTTTGCTTTGTTATTTCGTTGAGAAGTTTCATGATATCGTCCACAATATTCCTATTGATTGAACTGTTTACTAATAGCTGTTTTGCAATAGATATTGTTTCTTGAACAGGTATGTTGGAATACATGTTAGTAACATCAAATGAAGCCAGTTTACCGTTGGTTGGTATATCAATTCCTTCTATTTTATTGACAAGTTCAATATTGTTTTTGACAGATTGGTCCCTCTCAAATTTTATGTGGTTGCAAAGCCATTTGTTTACGAATTTTGATATTTTATAAGATGGAGCCGTTGTAAAATTAATTACTGGTCTAATTGGCATATTTGCCTTATGTATTTTTGGCATTCCTCTTAAAATTGGTGCAGCAGGTTTTATCATTTTATTATTATTGATTTCTCTATTATCCATTAGATTATTTGATTTATTTATAACCTCTTTAATCATCTTTTGGTATAGATCAGTTGGATCATTATTTAGTTCTATTAAGTCATTATTAATTATATAATCATTGACTTTTGTATTGTAATCATCCAATTTCATTATAACCATAGTGTTTCCCTTGTCAGCTTTTGTTATTATTGCCTTATTTTGGGTTATTTTTCTTTTAATTTTATTAATGATTTTGTTGTCACTGCATATATTAATTGGTCTTGGATTATAATTTCGTATTTTGTCCACAATCAAAGTCCTTATATCTGATTGGTGCTCTGACTTAGTCTTAGATATGGCATTTTCAATATTTAACAGATGTTTGTTCATATTTTTTATATTATTGCAGGGCGTTGTACTATATTTTAATCCTTTTTCCAATAAACATATCTCTTTCTGTTCAAATTGAATGTCCGTTAAATTTTCGAGACGTTACTGTACTTGTTAATCGAAATCGATATTACAAAATAAAAAATAAAAAATAAAAAAATAATTCCACATAAACGGAAGTTTAATAGATAATTAAAATAAAATTTGTTTTATTTTATTTTTACAATATATTAACGTGGAATAAGTCACACAAAACGATACATTTAAAAGATGAATCTTATATATCCACATACACCTAACACAAGTGTGAACGACTACTTAAACACCTTATTCAAGATTCGGTGTCAGAAAATTAATTTATTCTTCAATCGCACATGCAGAAGAAAAAACGTCATACCTAAATATATAAATGTCAAAATTAACATTAATTCAAAAGCCGCTATGATTGCTAAAAGAAATGCAGAAAAAATTTGGTTGTCAAATGAAATAAAAACACAGTATACTAAGATTAATAATTTGTCTATGAAATTATTAAACTTACAACTGGAAATCGCAAGTAGATTTCATTACTTAGATTACATGGAAATTCTAAAAAAAGTGGATTTGAAGGTAGAGAAAAAACTGAAAACCAAAATCAAAACAATAAAACATAAACTAAAACAACTTTTGGATAACCACAGAATTAATTCAGAACGAAATTTACCTAGGACAACACACAAGTTTTACAAACGTCTCGAAAATTTAACGGACATTCAATTTGAACAGAAAGAGATATGTTTATTGGAAAAAGGATTAAAATATAGTACAACGCCCTGCAATAATATAAAAAATATGAACAAACATCTGTTAAATATTGAAAATGCCATATCTAAGACTAAGTCAGAGCACCAATCAGATATAAGGACTTTGATTGTGGACAAAATACGAAATTATAATCCAAGATCAATTAATATATGCAGTGACAACAAAATCATTAATAATATTAAAAGAAAAATAACCCAAAATAAGGCAATAATAACAAAAGCTGACAAGGGAAACACTATGGTTATAATGAAATTGGATGATTACAATACAAAAGTCAATGATTATATAATTAATAATGACTTAATAGAACTAAATAATGATCCAACTGATCTATACCAAAAGATGATTAAAGAGGTTATAAATAAATCAAATAATCTAATGGATAATAGAGAAATCAATAATAATAAAATGATAAAACCTGCTGCACCAATTTTAAGAGGAATGCCAAAAATACATAAGGCAAATATGCCAATTAGACCAGTAATTAATTTTACAACGGCTCCATCTTATAAAATATCAAAATTCGTAAACAAATGGCTTTGCAACCACATAAAATTTGAGAGGGACCAATCTGTCAAAAACAATATTGAACTTGTCAATAAAATAGAAGGAATTGATATACCAACCAACGGTAAACTGGCTTCATTTGATGTTACTAACATGTATTCCAACATACCTGTTCAAGAAACAATATCTATTGCAAAACAGCTATTACTAAACAGTTCAATCAATAGGAATATTGTGGACGATATCATGAAACTTCTCAACGAAATAACAAAGCAAAATTATTTTAAATTTAACGAGAAATATTATAAACAAACCGATGGACTTCCAGTGGGCAGCCCATTATCAGGAACGTTGGCAAATATTTATTTAAATAATTTTGAAAAGGAACATATCTTAAGCCATACAAATATTTATTATAAGAACATTAAATATTGGCACAGATATGTAGATGATATACTATTTATGTACACGGGTACAAATCGGCAAATGAATCAACTATTAATTTATATCAACTCTATACATCCTAAAATTAAATTCACACTAGAAATGGAGGAAGAGAAAAGTATAAATTTTTTGGATTTAACTATAAAAAATGTTGATCAAAAACATAAATTTAAAATATTCAGAAAACCAACCCAAACGGACCAAACTATTGATAGTAAATCAAATCATCCTTTACAACATAAAATGGCAGCGTATAATCATATGATAAATCGATTAAATATTATACCAATGACACAAGCGGATCAACTAGAAGAGTTAAACATAATAAAATACATCGCAAGTCAAAATGGATATAGACCTAAAATAATAGATCAAATTAATTTATCACACAAAAACAAAATAATGTATCGAAATTATACAACATTAAATTTAGAAGAAGATACATCTAAAATATACATTTCAATGGAATATAACAGCTTCACGAGTTCTAAAATACAAAAAATATTTCGGAATTTTGGCTATACAATTGCTTTTAAAACTCAACAAAACCTCGAAATGCAATTAAAGCCTAAGAAAGAAGAAATTTTAGACACTGGAGTATATCAGTTGATTTGTTCAGATTGTCCTGCTTTCTACATAGGACAAATAGGTAGATCCTTCGGTCAAAGATATAAAGAACAGGTTCGTGATATTGGTAAAATGTATGCGACATCAAACTGTGCTATACATATCAATACAACACAACATAACTATATAGACATAAATACTAACATGAAAATTCTATATACAATGAGAAAAGGTGATAATATGGACCGAATGGAAGAATTATTGATCTATAAAAACAGAAGAAATAATAATTTACTTAATAATAAGATTAATACTCCTGTAAATAAAATATACGACATAATAATTCGAAATTCTTGATCAAGTAGGCTATGACGTAGGGATAAAACAGGTATATAAAGATGACTGAATCCATAATTTTCTTTAGTAGTTCAGTAACTGAAGATGATTACTTGTTAATCGAAATCGATATTACAAAAATAAAAAATTAAAAATAAAAAATAAAAAAATAATTCCACATAAACGGAAGTTTAATAGATAATTAAAATAAAATTTGTTTTATTTTATTTTTACAATATACAAAACGGTGATTCGTTTTGTAATTTTCTCTGGGATGATCTTTGGTCCCAAAATTTATCAAGGTCTTTTACCATGTCATGTTCCATAATTTTTAGAATGTTTCGCAAAGCTGAATAGGTGGATATCCACTAAGGCGAAAATCTCTTCTAAAGAGAATTATCCAAAGAGAACATCCCGTTCTGATTTAGCAATTTCATTTCAGAATGTAGAGTGTAGTTCAAAGAAAGAGAAGCCGACTTTTTATATTGATCCATTTTGCAGCGATGCATTGCGATTTGTCACGTCGTGGGTTTCGCTCGAATACGATGGATCTAACAAAAAGATCTGCATTCGAGTAAGGAGATCGTCCACTGTTCCAAATCAGCATTCGGATAACTCTAGATTTTCCAAAAAAGTATTAACTAGTTTATTCAATTTATCCATTTAAAAGGCAGTTGTATCCTCGCCAGCACCAGTTTCAGTTTGCCCAGCTAAATTGGATTTTTCGCAGCACCGGATAGTTTTCAACCTGAATTTTTTTTTCCGGAAGCAAAAGGTCTAATCAACGATTAGTAGGTGGAAATCTAACGAATCGGTAAATTATATATGTCAGCTCGGAACTGGAAGCATCCGTAATTGGACGCATTAGCTGAGAATTAGTGATCTTTCAAACGGATTTTACTGATAAGTTGACATAACCATAATTCAATCGAAGACTTTATAATTAAATTTCTCATAAATAATTTCCTTTATACCATAAAATCGGTTTGGTGGTATCGACCATCCACTGGTTAGAAAAAAGATTTGTAGTGAAATCTCTTCTAGAAAAGTTTCAAAATCCGACAACTTGATTCATCATTTGCATGTGCTGCAATTAATTAATTTCTTATCAAATATATTATAGTCGATACCCTAATTTATTTTTACATATTAAGCCAATTCAGACTTTCTTCTTGTCTCCAGCATCAAATGAGACCAGCAAATTCGTTGATGGATTTTACTGAAATTTTATAAATGAAATATTTTTTAGATAACATAAATAGTTAGCCTACTATATAACCTATTATTTCATGGCCTGAACTAATTTTTCGGCCCTAAAATTGGTCTGGGATTAGATTTTGTAAATTAAAACTTGGCCCAATGGCAAGAAATATTTTGAAACACTACTCGTATGCGTGGTGTTGAGATTTGGCAATTTTAAGTTACTGTACAGTTTTAAATCTTAGATAGATTAAGTTACATCTTGAAAGAATTTTTTGGTCTTATCATTTGGGTTGAAGTTTAATTTCTTCGGTTTAGGACAACGTAAGACATTGTCCCGAACGAACGCAGTATATAAAAAAACCGCAGGTACGGAGAAACCAGGACGTCTGCGCACCGCCGATATAGACCGTGTTACCGCTTGCTTCACTGTGATAATTGAGAAATCCACTGTGGTATTTGAGTTAATTATAATTTTATAAACGAGAGACTGATGCCTGCACGGAAATTCGACCACATATAGAAACATACTAAATATAGCCTAAATGTATTCCTCGTTTTAGAGACTGGCAGTAGTTGTCAGCTAATCTTTACAGCCGGGTTCAAAAAGGGCACAATAGCGAGCATGACACCTCTTCCAAAAATGAAGCATTTAACAATAAAATGTCATCGCGTTTGGAAAAGCATAAAGCTTGTAAGCTTATATGCTCAAACAAATAATATAGAGCGCTTTTTGACCTGTACATCTTAGTCTTAGTACAATTGTGATCACTATTATTCACAAAATCGAGCCTGCAGGAACCAAACCTTATTGCGTACATTTTTTAGGTAAAATCTGTGTATCCCACTAATTCTTCATTTTGCTTAACAGTTTGGATACTGTTTTGAAAACATTTCGACAATTATAAAGATAATGTAAGAATAATTGGTTTAGTTCCCAAAACAATATTTAAATAAGGATAAAAAATGTTTGATCGCTTACAATGAGAAGAAATACCATGGTATACCTCATTATCTTACAATGTCGATCAATCCAAATTTTGTTTCAAAATTTTGATTTAAATTAATTAATTGTACACAACATCAACAAACGACAGATCATCTCTCAAAATTGTTTGCTGAAACCTAATAGCTTTTATAAATAATAAATAAAAAAAAACATTTAACCACTTTAAATAAAATTTTTTAGATATCATATATTAGACACTTAATTTACGTTTATAATAATATTTAAAGTTTGCCGATCTTTGGTTGGTCCGTATGAATTAAGTTCAACTTTAATGGGAAATTAATTAATTCGCAGAAGTATTTATTACATATGGGTAGTCATTAAATTACGAATAGTCCATTATAAGAATTTGACTGCAATGAATATCAAATTTTTTTCAAATGATAAAAAAAAACCGAACACACAAAAATTTTGTGATTTACCGCACAGGTTGAATAGTTAGCACAGCAACAAGGCAAAATGACCGGAAAGCAGGTTCCAATTTTTTTTTTTTGTTTGTAACATGGTATGCGTTTTGATTTATTTCATCAGCTTTGAAGTTTAAGGTAATTTATTTTGGATATCTTACAAGTCACAAGTGATGCCAATCTCCTTCTCATTATCTTACTTTTACAATATAAAGTCACATAGATAGCGAGAGAGCCAGTGTTCGGTTCAATATTAGCGAAATGTTAATATACAATGAACTTTGCATTAAACCATCTGTGACATCTATTTAGATTAATCACAACAACTTCATTTTCGTTATCATGTACATATACTCAGTTATTATTGCCCAAACGAATAGATTTTTGATTAATGAAAAAAATTCTAACAATTTTGTTGTTTGTATTGTATCTAACAGTAATAATAGTCGTGTTTTCCATGAGAACTGCACTAGAACTCGATAAATTTTAAATTCCATTTATTATAAGTAAACAGAAAAAAAAATTAAATTCATAAAGTGATAATGTGTAGTGCATTTCACATAAATACACATTTTAAGTTGTTACAGCAATAAATAATGACAATTATAGCTTATTTTTTAGTTACACTGGATAAACCCATGAATTTATCGAGTGTAGTTGCGTGTAATGACGTCAGCAAGAAATAAGGAAATATTGATGAAATAACTGAAGGGGGAAATTTTTAAACTTAAAATATGTAATTATATCAAATACACTACACATTCGCGCTTTATGAATTTATTTTTTTTCGTTTTACATAGAATAAAAGGAATTTAAAGTTTATCGAGTTCTAGTGCAGTTCTCATGGAAAACACGGCTAATATTCTACCTTCCTTATTGTTGATTTAAAATTCAATTTGGTAAAAAAAAATAATGAACATTTTGTTAGGAAAGTTATGTAAAAAATCTTTAACAATTATAAATAAAACACCTACTCACTATCTTATCTATGAATAACCACAAAGAGTTAATAACAAATAAATGTACTTGAGTATGTACATACAACCAGTTTATTTCTTCTATTTACATGTTTTATGTTAAAATAAAAATTCCTTTTTATGTTTTTCACACAAGAGACACAATTTTTTTTTTTTAACAAGATGGAATTTTGTTCAAAAATTCAATAACATAACTTCTTGTCGTTCTCGTACACAAACACATAAAATTGGTGAGATAACATTAAAATAATGTAAGAGAAAATTTTAATTATTGTTTTAATCTTAGATAGATTGAATTAGACAGTTTTTCCTTAACATACATGGTTAATGGGTATTTTAATCACGTTTTTAGTTTCAAATAACAACTCAAAAAAATCAATTTTTGTAAAGGTTTATAGAAAATATTTGCGTTTGTCTACTCCTGTTTAGCACAGCTGGGCGAATAAATTACACTAAGTAATTTACACAGCTTTTATACGTTAAAATTTTTTAATTTACATAATCGCAATTTATACATTAATTCTGTATAGAATATAAAAAACAGAGATTTAATATTTTAACATCGCTATCAAACCATAGTAATTATTTAACAAAAACAAAAATTATTTGGTCAAGTACCGATTAAACCCAACATTTTATTAACCATAGTCTCCGTTTACGAAAAAAATATTCTTCTCTATTTATTCAAATTTTATATACACTTCCTGCATGTAAAACATTAATTGTGATAACCAATTTTAAAATTCTAAGCTCAAAGGCTTCTAGGCTCTGTGACAACCAATTTTTTATATTCCTGATTCTAATGACCAATTCTAATCGTATTTAAAGCAGCTTATTTTTTCTTATTAGTTTGAATGATATAAATTGAGCCACATTAGATAGTAAATTTTAAATTTTATGTTCACTTCCTGCATGTAATAAGTTAACTGTGACAACAGTTTTTATATTCCATATGTGTGAATAATTTTTATTGAATCGATTGTTGCCGCGAAGCTTATTTTCCATTATTAGTTTGAATAATTTATATTGGGCCGCATTAGAAGTTTTACAGTTAATTTAGAATTTAACATTCATATCTAGCACGTAATACATTAACTACGATAACCAATTATAATATTCTAGGCTCAAATATAAAAATTTTACAAATTTATTGTTGCCGCGAATGGTATTTACAGAAGGTTATTGTTCATTATTTTTGTGAATAATTTTTGTTGTGTCCAAGTAGAAATTTTAGAGAAAATATAAAATTTTATTTTCACTTCCTGCATGTAAAACATTAATTGTGATAATCAATTTTAAGATTCGTATCAAACGACATACGCGAACCTTATTCAGTGCAGTTTATAATTCAGTATATGTATGTGATAAAAATTTATATTGGGTCGCAGCAGAAGTTTTAGAGTATATTTAAAATGTTTCTTTAGCTTCCGGCATACAATTCAATAACTGTGTTTACCAAATTTTTATCCTTAGCTGAAATGACAAACGCGAATCGTATTCAGTGCAGTTAATTGTGCCTTATGTTTAAAGAATTTTTATTGAGCCGCATGAGAAATTTTACAGCAAATTTAAAATTTTATATTTACTTCCTGCATGTAATAAGGTAACTGCAATAACTTATTTTGATGTTCTAGGTTCAAATGACCAACGCGAATCGTGTACTGTGCTGATTGTTGTTTGTTTAGAAGTTTCATTATTTTCTTGCAGGTAATACATTCACTGTATTACCTAACTTTTATTTTCTGGCTCAAATGATCAAATTTTAAAAATTTATCATGGCTGTTCAATGCAGTTTATTATTCACTATTTGTGTGAATAATTTCTATTTGGTCGCACTAAAAGCACACACAGATGATTAAGACTTGTTGCACTCAAGAATGTTATACTATTGTATACACGGTTATTTCTATAATCACTTAACATTTTAATTCACTCAGATTGCATGACCCTGTGCCAATTCAAATTTAACTCTGATGATATCATTGATATTTTTATTTTTATAAATTCACTATTTAAAATTTAACTATTTCACATTATTAGCATTTCTTTATCTTTGATTATTATAAAGTTTAACATGTAGGTTTTCCACTTTGTTTATTTGAAAACGTTCATATTTTTTTTTTTATGAGTTTAACTGTTGGTTTGTATTATTTTACTTCTTTTCAAGACAATAATAGCGTTAGCGTTTAACACCAGATTAAAGTGTGCAATGATCTTTTCTATAGATTTGCTATTAGTTTAATTATAATTTAGTTTTATACATTGACTAATATATTTTAACAACTAGAATAATTTGTACTAATCCAAACTTTTAAGTAATACATCCGAAAATGCATAATTATTAGCACAATTTAATTTTTTTTTTCTAACACATATTCTCAACCGACAGCATACGAATCACGCTATCTACCACGCATAAGATTTTTTGTGAGTCTTTTATGGTTGTTGTCCTAAGAGGAAATATCTAGAACATAATTACGGTTTTTACCGCACGAGACACCGTGAACCGTTATCGATTCAACGAGAAATTAATTATTTAACGTTATAAGATATGTAATGTTTATCTTATAGTCACGTTTAACGTTTTTATTTTATATTCACGTTCGTAAGAAACAAAATAATTCATTCACGAATGAAAAAAATAAAAAATTTTCTTTACGTTTATTGCACTCAACAATATTTATTATTCTGCATGGACTGATCAAAAATCAAATCCACAGTTCACTAAAAAAAAAATCTTTTTACTATCGACAAGTAATTTTGCCGCGCTTTCCATGTTATATGTGTGTGTACTCAACTACAGGTAAATCAGGAGAGTTAAACCTTCACAACTTGTAACGTAGCGCGAAAGTTGTGACGCGTCGTTACAAATCGTGGGGACGACCTACACCCTTGAGACAGTCGCAAGAAGCCGGATAGAATAAAAGAGAATCAAATTAAATGTTTGAAAACAAATTACGATTTAACTTGAGGGGACTATTTATTTATTTATTTGTCTGTCTACATAAATTTTGCTTAGAGACCACTCCATACTTACACAACCTATTTTGTGCAGAAGCTCATTCATAACGGATTGTGAAAGATGAAGTGGTTTAACATATTAAAATTAATAAATCTTCCGCTTCACCATTCATGCCATTTCAGCATCAGCTTCACTGCAGCTTCAGTTTCACTGCAGCTTCAGCTTCACCCATCCACTCAAACTCCAGCCAGTGATACATACATTCGCTTTATTTCGGTCCAATCTTCTTGTATTGGACACGCTGTTTTTTTGGTCAAATCTTGGAACACAACATCAGCACATCTTCTTTTCGAGTTTTGAGGAACTCCTTTTCGAGCATATTTACTTTTTCAGCTTATTCACAATAGAATTCCACTGTAATATAACCAAATAACACGATCCAGACCGGTCCAATTTTTTCTGCAATATTGCATTTCTTCTTGCTGGCAATTTTTTCCAAATGTTTCAACGGGCATCACGAGTTCCCCTGCTTCACGCATCAAGACCAATGCATACATTTTTACATTTTAAAAAAAACATAGAATATAAAAAATATACCTAATTAAATTTTTGGAAAAACTAAAAACAAACAGGCCCAATTGATTCAAAAAAAAAAAAAAAAAAAAAAAGGGCGAGGATCGCTCGCATGATAAACACCTAGTGGTTCATTGTGAACATCCCGGAGTTCAAAAGCAGCATTACCAATACGTTTATTAATAACGGCTTTTTTAAATTTTGGACAAAGCTTAGCAGACACTTTATTGATTGCATCACCGTGCACGTAATTTTTCACAAAAACGGTTTGTCCGACTTGATACTCATGTGGACGAGATCTTAAATTGTATCGTCTACTAGACTGTTGATAAGCGTTTTGTAAATATTTAATAACGTCTTGTTGCACCAAAGTTAGTCGGTTCATATTTGATAATTCAAGTTCTCGATCGCCAAGAAAGTGCAATAGCCGAAGGAGTTTACATTGCGAACCATGACAAATATAATGTTGGCCAAAGGTGAGAAAATAAGGAGAATGCTTAGTGCTGACGTGCACCACCTTCCGAAGAGCTGATCCAGTAGCATATAAATGTGTATCCCAGTTACGGTTATTGTCTTTAATATAAGCTCTAATTGCGTATAAAACTGACCGATTTACCCTTTCACTGGCATTTGCTTGAGGGTGATATCTTAATTTTCATAAGAGATCAGGTTATTCTTTTGAGGAAAACTGCCTATCATTGTCACTTACGATGGTTTCCGGAACGGAAGATAAGCTAAAGATTTGCTTATCGAGAAATTTACAGACGTTTTTAGAGGTAGCGACCCGCATAGGTTCTAGGAGTAAAAACTTTGAGAATTGGTCCACTGCGATGAAAATATAGCAAATTAACATCCGTTGATCTAGGATAAGGACCGAGAAAGTCTAAGAAGATTTTCTGGAATTGTCGATTAACTTCACAGAAATTGTCCATTGGTACTCGTGACAAGAAATTGGTGAGCTTGCATTCTTTGCACACTTTACACCTCATGATAAAATCATGAATATGTCAAATCATACCTGACCAATAATAACAGCGTTGTATGAGTTAAAGCGTTTTTTTAAAGCCAAAAAGCACTGCGTTAGGTGGGCATTGTGCACGTTCAATAACTTCTAGAGTTTGCAAGCGGGGGACATATAATTTCCAAATTGGAATATCGGTAAAAGTATTATTTATCGGAGAATGTGTAGGTGTGTAGTATACCCGGTTGTCTACTAGTTTCATATTTTTACAACACTAGGGATTATCCAACAGATTTTTAACCAGATCAAGGTATATTCTGGGTCTCCATCGAATTTATGGATGGCTAAATCACCAGTTAGTTCACATACCGATCCAATCTCATCTGAAATATCAAAAGTATATCTCGACAGAGCACCCGGAACTACATGATCGCGTCCTTTTTTGTAAGTGATGGTTAAGTTAAAACCCTGAAGTTTTAGGCTCCAACGTGCGAGACGGTCTAAGAGGTCCCTTTGTTCCATCAACCACTTGAGACTGGCATGATGTGTGGTGATTGTGAAAGGTAAACCCTCCACATATTGCCGAAATTTCATCACACTTAAGACAGCAGCAAGACACTCCAGCTCTGTGATGCTGTAGTTGCGTTGAGCACCGTTGAGCTTCTTAGAATAAAACGCGATAGGACAATCATCACGAGTATCAGATTTCTAATACAAAACACTTTCCACTCCGATCTTGGATGCATCGCATTCGATGTAAAAGTGTTTACGAAAATCTGGGTTGTAAAGTACCGGGGATAAGGTCAAGGCTGATTTTAGTTTGATAAACGCCTGTTCGGCATCCTCGGTCCATTTAAACTTTTGGTTCTTCTTAAGTAATTTAGTGAGTAGCTCCGCTAGCTCGGCGTACTGAATTATGAACCGGCGGTATCAACCAGTAACACCAAGGAACTGGCGTATTTGTTTTACGGTTTTAGCGCGATTATAATTAGAAATTGCGAAAACTTTTTCAGGGTCTACTTTGAGAATGCCGTCAGCGACGATATAACCTAAGTATTGGATTTCTTTTAGAAGAATTTACTTTTTTCAATATTTATGGTCAAAATGGCACTAAATCTTAGTGGACTATTTAATTTTTCTTTGTAAAAAAAAATTCACAGTTTGTTTAATTAATTCTTGTTAATTCAGTTAGCATTCATATTAAACATTTTTATTTACGTTCACCCCGTAGGCGCAGTTGCAACTAGAATTTAGATACTATTGATTCTATCGACTCAACTGTTGGCATCATACGGACTATAATCATTTTTCCTAATTTTTGCTCTTTCTTTTACCTAAAACTTTGGTATCCGACTTTGATCGCAATCACATTACTTCCATTAAACTAATGTTGAATCTAATGTTTGTCTTGTGATTTTATCGGCTTAGCCATCATTAATTTAAGCTCACACTGGTGCAATGACTTCCATAAAATACGTAGACTGCATTGCAACTTAACGTGTGTAGTTTAGAATTTGTTTTACTATCGCAACTTCATCCAAAAATTTCTTTTTGTATATTAGTTTGCGAGTTTTTGTAATTCATTCTTTCTAGCCCCATAATCTGATGCAAAGATTTTCAATAGCCACTGATATTGTAGAATCATTTGTTAACAGTCAGATCCCTTTTCCCAAATTTTTTTTTTTTTGTATTTTTCAGTCACGTATCAACTTAAAATGTAACAAACAAAATCGGTAAGAAAGCTCCGTGGTCACACTTATCAATTTCATCCTTTTGTATACCTATACTTGAGTTGATTATTTTCAAATCGCAAATTTAATTTTATTATAGCTTAAAGCTAATGAAACAACTGATCAGTTATTTTGAACAGCAATTGATTTTTTTTTATTATAGCTAATTAGGTTACCAAACTATTCGACAAAGTGTGTATTCAGCATCAGTTATTTCAGGGGTGTAATTCATTATAATGCACCTTGTCTATTCAATAAGAGTTAAGTGTTTGAATGTTCCTTCTATGTATTGATTGATATTCGGTCGGTGGTTTTGGAAATAAATAATGTATACTCAGTTTTGAATTTGAAAGATGTTGAGTTTCTGTTTTATGGTGATTTTAAGTTCGTTCGGTTCAGTTTTTTTTTAAGCAATTAGGGTATAAACTTGTTATTTAAAGGATGAATTGGTAAGTCTGACCGCGATCTGCCGCGGTAAGTTGATACTAACCCCTCTTTCCCATTTTCATAAGTAATTGTTCCCTAATATGGTCTAGCATGGACACATTTAACCTCGGAAATCCCTGCGCCCCACCTGAGCTCTAGCCGGCCTAGGATGACATACCGAGGCTCTGAATGTATGAACAACTTTTTGAGTAACAACTGGCATTCCTTGTTATCGATTTTACTCGGGAACCACTCATGCCACAAAACAGTTGTTACAACTTCCTGCATGTAATACAATAACAGTGATAATCAATTTTTATGTTGTAGGCTCAAATGAACAACGCTTATGTTAAAAATTGTAAAGTCAAAAATGTATATTCACTTACTGCATGTAATACTTTCATTGCAAACCAATTTTTGTATTCTAAGCTCAAATTATCAATTTTTATGAATTTGTCGTTGCGGCGAATCATGTTCAATGCAGTTTATTGTTAATTATGGGTCTACTACGAAATCCCGGTTTTCAAAATCCCGCATTCAAAATTCTGAACTCAAAATACCAGTTTCCAAAATCCCGGTTTTCAAAATCCCGGCTTTCAAAATTCCGGTTTTCAAAATCCTTCTTTTCAAAATCTTATTTTTGAAAGAAATAATTTTTTAAAAATTTTGGTGAAGGAGAATTTTAATTTTGAAACGAGATTTCATAGTACACCCGGGATTCTGAAAATCAGCATTAACAAAAACAAAACATATATATATATAATTTTTTATGAATAAGAATATTGTTTTTGAATACACCTTTATTTCAATTTAAAACGAATTATCTTTTTATCAAAAACCGTTATAAATGGAAAATAAATTTTATATCACAAATGCATAGAGATGCAAATATGCATAAAATGTAAAATTTACTCTGAAACTAAAATTGCGACTTAATAAAAATTATTCTAATAAATAGTTAACGGGTGTGTAACGAAATCCCGGTTTGTCAAAATACTGTCTTTTTGTTAGTGCTGATTTACAAAATCCTGGTTTTAAAAATCCCGATTTTTAAATCCCATTTTTGCAAAAATAAAAATCCTGGTTTTCAGAAAGTCCCGAGTTTTATTTATATTTTACAGGTGTACTATGAAATGCCGTTTCAAAATTAAAATTGGCCTTCACAAGAATTCTTAAAAAAATATATGTTTCAAAACCAAGATTTTGAAAACTGGAATTTTGGAAACCGGGATTTTGAATCTGGGATTTTGAATGCGGATTTTGAAAACCGGCACTTCGTACACCCTTAATGAACAACAAACTGCATCGAACACGATTCGCGGCAAACGACAAATTCGTAAAATTTGATAATTTGAGCTTATAATATAAAAATTGGTTTTACAATTAAAGTATTACATGCAGGAAGTGAATATACATTTTTAAATTTACATTTTTAAATTTACATTACAATATACATTTTTAACTTTTAGCACTATTCGCGTTGGTCGTTTCAGTCTAGAACCTAAAAAATTATTATCACAGTTATTGTATTACATGCAGGAAGTGAATATAAAATTTGTAATTTACTCTAAAACTTCTAACGCGACCCAATAAAAATTATTTACACAAATAGTGAACAATAAACTGCATTGAACACGATTTTCGGCCACGATAAAATCTTAAAATTTGTCATTTAGACAAACTTGTCTAGAATATAAAAGTTACATAATATAGTGAAAGTATTAGCTGCAAGAAATGAATATACAATTTAAATTTAGTCCGCGCAGCTTCAAAATAAACAATTAACAGCACAGAACACGTTTCGCGTTGGTTATTTGAACCTAGAACATTTAAATTAGTTATCACAATTATCTTATTACATGCAGGAAGTAAATATAAAATTGTAAATTTTCTGTAAAACTTCTAATGCGTTCCAATAAAAATTCTCCATATAAATGAGGCACAATTAACTGCACTGAATACGATTCGCGTTAGTTATTTCAGCCAAGGATATGAAAATGTGTTATCACAGTTATTGTATTGTACAAAAGTTGAAGTGAATATAAAATTTTACATTTTCTCTAAAATTTCTACTACGACACAAAACAAATTATTCAAACAAATAATGAAAAATAAGCTTCGCTGAAAAGATTTCTGGCACCAATCGATCCAATAAAAACTATTCATACATACTATAAACAATAAACAGCATAGAAAACGATTCGCGTTTGTTATTTGGGCCTGTATTGCACGCAATAAGTATATAAAACTTAAAATTTACTCTAAAACTTCTAATCGGTCCTAATATATATCATTCAAACAAATAATAAGCAATAAACTGCACTGAATACGACTCGAGTTAGTCTTTTGAACCAGGTATATAAGAATTGGTTGTCACAGTTAATGCTGGAATTTAATACCATAACTGTGATAACCAATTTTTATGTTTGTTTGTTTGATTTATTGATTTATTTTTTACCGTCCTACTTTACGCCTGAAGTAGCCAAATCGAGGACGGGCGGCTACAAAACCGTCTTTCAAAACCACCTGCACATTGCATTGCTTCATGACAACCTGTAGTGCTGGCATGAAAGGTGGGTCGGCCCATGGATTCTGCACTCTCAACAGAGGGGGTCATAGATGTGTTCATCTTCATCACCGATCGTAATCAGATGATGAAAAATCCCTTTTACATCCCGCCCCTATAAGGATTCGAACCCGGTACCTCCCGATCCAACCGCCGCAGCTTTAACCACTGCGCCGTTTGCTCGGTAATTTTTATGTTCTATCCTCAAAACACCAACGCGAGTCTGTTAAAAACCAATTTTTATATTTTAAGCTCAAATGACCAAATTTCATGAATTCAACTTTTCGGGGAATCCTATTAAATGCAGTTTATTGTTCTTTATTTGTAAAAATAATTTTTATTGGGTCGCAGTTTTAGTTTCAGAGTAAATTTTAAATTTTATATTCATTTCCTGCATGTAAAAATTAACCAGTTTGACAATTCTACAATGAATTGACCCACTCGAATTGTGTAAAGTGTATGTGGTTCAAAATATGTAAATATGTAAATAATTTTTATTGAGCCGCGGCAGTAATTTTGGAGTATATTTAAATTATATATTCACTTCCTGCATTTAATACAATAACTGTGATACTCATATATTCATTTCCTGCTTGTTATACATTCACTGTGCTAACCAACTTTTATATTAAAAGCTCAAATGATCAAATTTTACGAGTTTCTCGTGATCGCGAATTATATTCAATTCAAGTTTATTGTTCACTGTTTGTGTGAATTATTTTTATTGGCTCGTAGCTTTAGTTTTCGAGTGAATTTTATATTCACTTCCTGGTTGTGAAAATTAACCGGCAACTTCCTGCATCTATAACTAAATTACAAACTTAAATCGTGTCCTGTGCAAATAGTTCATAATTTATAAGCGCAAATAATTTTTATTCGGTCGCAGCATATATTTTAGAGTAAATTTTTAATTTTATATTCACTTTCTGCTTATAATACATTAACAAAACAAATTTTTCTATTTTAAGCTCAAATGACCAAATTGCACGAATTTCTTGTGACAGTTTTAGTTTCAGAGTAAATTTTAAATTTTATATTCAGTTCCTGCATGTAATAATTAACCGGGATGACCAATTTTAAAATTCTAGAATGAAATGACCAACTAGAATCATATACAATGTATATGGTTCGAAATATGTAGGTGAAAATAAGTTTTATTGGGTCGCAGCAGAAGTTCTGGAGTAAATTTAAATTGTATATTCACTTCCTGCTTGTAATACATTAACTGAAATAACCAATTTTATATTTTAACCCTTTAATGCATAATTTTTTCATTTTAATTGAAATATATTTTCCATAATATTATTACAATAACTGTGATAAGTAATTTTTATTTTCTAGGCTCAAATGACCAACTCGAATCGTGTTCTGTGCAGTTTATTGTTTATTATTAGTGTGAATAGAGTTTATTGGGTCGCAGCAGTAGTTCCAGAGTTCAGTTATAATTATATTACGAATTTCTCGTGGCCGCGAATTATATTCAATGCTGTTTATTGTTCATTAGTTGTGTAAATTATTTTTATTGGAACGCAGCTTTAGTTTTGGAGTGAATTTTATATTTTATATTCACTTCCAGCATATGAAACTTAACCTGCAACTTCCTGCATATATAACTAAATGACCAACTCAAATCGTGGTTTGTTCAAATGTTTCATAATATGTAACCGCAAATAATTTTTATTGGGTCGCAGCAGAAGGTTTAGAATAAATTCAAAAGTTTATTTTCACTTTATGCATGTAATACAATAACTGTGGTAAGCAATTTTTATATTCTAGACTCAATTTACCAACGCGAACCCTGTTCTCTTTATCGTTTAATATATTTGTCAATAATTTTTAATTGGTCGCAGTAAAAGTTGTAGCGGCCCACTCATGCGTGCTCCGCCACAAAGTGTCACACACATACATTGGCGTCTGAGTTAACCCAACCAATAACGCAACGTCTTTACCCCGATGAACGTTGACATTACCATTTGGGAATACACGCATTCAACATGTAGAGACAATATATTTCTTTTTCACGTCAGTCTGCTCTCGTTATCTGCAACGACAACACATCGCTCGTGGTGTTGGTTGCTTACCGTATTTAGTGATGTCGGCAAAATGGTGATAAATAATAAAAATAAAAAACTTTGTTATAAATAATAAAATCAATTTCAATCAATAAATAAATAATTATAAATGTAAAAGTATAATTAAAATTGTGATCTACATTATTCAGTTCCTGTACGTAATATAATAACTTTGATAACCGTTTATTATGTTCTAGGGCCGAATGACAAAATTTAACGAATTTATGGTTGCCGTGAACGGTGTTCAGTGTAGTTTATTGTCCTAAATTTGTTGAATAACTTTTATTGGGTCTCACCAGAAGTGTTAGAATAAATTTAAAGTTTAATTTTACTTTCTGCATGTAACACATTAACTGTTATAACCAATTTTTATATTCTATGATGAAATTACCAACGCGAATCATGTTCTTTGCTCTTTATTGGTTATAATATGTAAGAACAGATTTTATTGGGTCGCAACAGAAGTTTTAGAGTTAATTTTAATTGGTATATTCATTTCCTGCATGTAACATTCACTTTGTCTACCTACTTTTATATTCTAAGCTCAAATGACCAACTTTAACGAATTTATTATCGCATTGTTCATTATTTATTAGAATAATTTTTGGTGGGCCGCAGTTTTGGTTTCACATTAAATTTTAAATTTTATATTCACTTCCTGCATGTAAAATACATTCATAATAACCAATTTTCAAATTCCAGAAAAAAATGGCCAACTGGAATAGTGTCCAGTGCATATGGTTCATAATATGTAAGTGAAAATAATTTTTATTGGGTCGCAGCGGAAGTTTTAGAGGGAATTTCAAATTGTATATTCACTTCCTGCTTGTAACACATTTAATGTTATATCGAATTTTCACATTTCAAGCTGGAATAATCAAATTTTACGGATTTATCGTTTCCGGGAACAGTGTTCAATGCAATTTATTGTTCATTATTTTTGCGAATATTTTTTATTCTGTCGCAGTTTTAGTTTTAGAATAAATTTAAAATTTATAATCACTTCCAACGTCTAATACTCTAACTAAGATAATCAATATTTATGTTCTCGGCTCAACGCGAATCCTGTTCTGTGCTGTTTATTGTTTATTATATCTGTCAATAATTTGTGTTGGGTCGCGTTTGAAGTTTTAGAGTAAATTAAAAATTGTATAATCATATCCTGTGTGTAATACGTTAACTGTGTTAACCAAGATTTATTCTAAACTCAGAAACCGTTCATAGCTAAATTTGGTAAAGTTTGTAGCATAAAATGAACCGAGAAGACAAGAAATAATTAATTTACTTACAAGAGAAGAATCACTACTTTATTCGTCGCTCGGAACGACAGACAAATAAATTAGATATTTAAAATTCTAGCGTTATATAGCTTGAATTTGTTTAGGTCAAAGCAAGATGTACTATGTGGGAACAAATCGAATTTATTATCAATATCAGCCTTGATACATTGTAACTTTATTTCTAATTAATTCCTCGTAATACCACAATTTTATTTTGTGGAGCTTAATCGAAAAACCGGATCAATGATAAAAATTCTTTCAAGATCGGTTTGGTAGTTTAAAAAATGTCGTTTCTCCACTAAACCATATTCAAAAGACACAAATCCATTTTGGTGTGCAAATTAAACACCACTAAACGTAATTGTATCGATTACGTTAAAAACTTAACGTACTTGTTCCCACAGAACGAATCGCTTAATCATTTTTACGGAAAAATTGGTTTTATAATGATGTCTCTATTCTGTTTTATCTGAAATCGAAACTGATTAAAATTGTCATATGCACACTTGTATAAAAGCTTAAATAGATTTCAAATTCGCAACTCCTTATTTTAGTTACCGAAACTCAATTAATTATTTATAATAGGTTTTTTCGCAGGCATCGGCAAATTCATTACAAATCAAACAAAAATTTTGGTTTTTTGCTTATTTACATTATCTCGAAAAACCACAATTTTATTTGATGGGTCTCTTTGGCACAATGTTATATATTAAGCATCTGACAAATTAGTTTAAAAATCGCTTCAATTATTGCTAGAAATTACTTCAAATTCATGATATCCGGGGTAATAAAACATTTACAATCAATCATTATAATTTTTAGTTTCCCCGCAATATTCCCACTTACAAATAGTTTACATATATGATTAAATAAATAAAATTTTAATAAGAAGTGATTATATCTCCCCTAATAATCGTAAATTATTTATCTTAACATTTATTTAAATTCAAACACTAAATTAAAAGTAACAAATAAAACTATAAAATGAATGTAACATGATATTCAGATGAAATATTAAATTCGATATCCTTCGCTCGCACATATTGTTTACCTGTTGTTATTATGGCTGCCTCATTAAAAATCTAAAACGAACAAAAATCTCAAAACTCTTTCTAAAGATAATAATAACGATCTACATTTTATTGATATCATTTAACGGTTTAATTTTATTATCATCATTTAATAACATACATTCATATACATACACATATAATTGAATATGTATAACGAATTAATTCATTCCAATTAAAATAAATATCTTATTTCTTAGTTTAAGTATATAATAATAATAACAACAACAACGTTCCGTTTTGCATTTAATTAAGCTAAGAAAACCATTATCACTTTCAATACGAATGCATATAGGTACTTACTTACATACCAACTCCGTAAAAAGATAAATCGGTGTGCATAGTATTAAAAACTAAGAATTTATTTTGTGTTTTTCTTCAATAAATTTGTCTTTTTCTTTATTGGCCCAACAACAACAATTCCGAACAAAAGTAAAATAATAAATAAATTACAATAATAAGAAAATTTAAAGTTATATTCATTCCTTTTCATTCTTATTGTATATTTGAAGTACATGGTTGCACTGAAACTGTCAAGTGTTATATAAATGCAATAATAAAATGCCTTTTGGTTGGAAGCACCAAAACAAAGATTTCCAAATTTTTTTTAGTTACAATTAAGAAATTTAATGATTTTATTGAAGTTAATATTTCCGAAAATTGTAAGAGAATTTATTCCAGTTTCGAGATCTGATGAGCTTATGATTATGAAAAAATCAATCTTCTCATCAGACCACGACAACTAGGCTGAATGTATGATAATTTATGTTTTATATATACAGAATGTACTATGCAGGTTGTAGTAGCGAATTTTACAAATACAGCCAAATTCTTTAGAATCTCCACAGAGAAAAAAATGCACTTAAAATGTCCCATTTTCTATATAAAATCATTCAGAATTGTCTGTAGTGTTTTTCCAATAAGAAAGATTATTAGAACTACACGATTCTCCTTCTAAATATTTTATTGTGATGACACTTTAAAATAATAAGCCTTTCACAATAACTTTTTTACAAATCGATGTGAAATCAATATTAATACGATTGGCATAGGAAAAAGTAGGTCTGATGTTTTAATTAACATTGAGCCTGATATATTAAATTCTTACTTTGCAGCAAACTTAACAAGTCGGTTCTCTTCCGGATTTTATTGCTACAAGTAATTTCACTTCTAATTTGAAAAGTATTTGCAGCATAAAATCTAAAGCAGCTGGTCATTATGCAATTGAATTAAAATGTTTAAAGAAGGTATCATCTTTTGGGTTATCACCATTAACATACTTACAAAATAATTGTATCATGCGGTCAGAATTTCCTGATATATGGAAGACAAATTTAATGATTCAGGTTAGAAAGAAACAAAATAATGAATCACTGGATAATCATAGACCAATCAGTATGGTATCGGTATTATCTAAAGTTTCGAGATTCTTATGCGAGATCATCATGTATAGAAATTTATCGGACAGATAAAAGTCATAATAAAATATCAGTTGTCGGATCCGCAACGTATTCCTTATGGTTTTTTCCAGGGAACTATCACTGGGCCGTTATGTTTTTTTTTTTTTAACCAATAGTATTTTATCTACAAAGATCTCAATATATACATGGATTTAACATCGAAAAAAAAAATAAAAATAAAATAAATTGTAATAGTGGTCTCCTTATTTAAAAAATGTGTCGGAGCCACGAAATCTCTTATTTTCTAGAATTACTTAGAAAATGTTGTTAGGGTGCAAATTATTATTATAATTTTTTTGTAATTAAAATATCAACCTTATAATAAATATATTAATACTAATTGCTACAAATATTTATTAACGAGAAGCATTGAAAAAACATTGGAGTATCAAAACAAACATATGCTCATACTCGTCATTTAAGAACACTGAAAAAAAATTTCCACATTATCAACAGAGAGCAGCCACAATTTATGGTTTTCAAAAATAATTTTTTAGTACTGATCAGTTTTATATTTTCTGGTAATTGGTTAAAAAGCTTGGGTGCTGTATACGAGAAAAACTTTCTGAAGTATTCCTTAGTGGCGAAGGGGACGTGATATTTGTTTCGTTTGCGCAATTTATAATTTGATTCAGGATTTAGAATTCTGTCGCCACTTTTGATGAAATATAAACGCAATACTTATACAAATACCTATAATAAATATACAAATACCTTAAAGGACGCATCTTATTTTCCACGAATAAAGGAAAAGAAGCAGTTCTTCTATTCTTCAAATTGATAATACGAACAAAATGCTTCTGCATTTTAATCAGTTTTTTAAGTGTTTCTAAATATATACCTCCCCAGCAAGAAAATCCATACTGTAAATGGGAATCAACTAATGCATAATACATATAGGGTTTTTAGAAATATTTGATCACAAATTGTGCGAACAAAATAAAAACTTCGTAAAGCTGGTAGTAACTTAACAGTTAGACTATTGACATGAGCTTTAAAATTTAATTTTAAATCTACAACGGCACCTATATACTTAAATTCATTTACTTGCTCGATCAACACGCAATTCATATAACATAAATTTCCATTGCATTTGAAAGAATGTTATTTGAGATCTATTTTAACTGGCTTCTTATGTCCTATGTTAAATACAATGAACTTACTTTTAGGACTCAAAACCATTTGGTGAATATAAAACCATTTTTTTATTAGTCTAAGATCATGGTTCATTGCATCTTCTAAATCTTCGACACAGTTTGATGCATAGTTTAAAGCTATATCATCAGCAAAAGCTGTTATATTTTCTATTAGTTTCAATTTGAAAATTGTTATTAAATAAATTAAAAACAAGACGGGTCCTAAGACAGAACCTTGAGGGACACCTATATTCACTGATGTTTCATTGATTCTTACAATTTGCTTTCTGTTCGTAAGACATGATTTTAAACAGATCAAATGTCACACCTCTTACACCTAATTTTAATAATTTTTCCAGTAAAAGTTTATGATTGACGGTGTCAAAAGCCTTTGAAATATCTAAAAATAGCGAAGCACATCTTAGACCACTGTTTAAATTAGAGTACAGTGGTGATAGAAAATTCAAAAGAGCATCCTCGGTCGATACATTGTTTCTGAAACCAAACTGTCTTTTATCTATAAAATTAATTTTTTCTTGATAAGCTAGAAGCCGACTTTCTATAACTTTCTCAAAAATTTTAGAAAACGTATTGAGAAGGGTTATTGGACGATAATTATTGAGATGTTTACGAGATTCTTTCTTATGTAAAGGAATGACTATACCATTCTTTAATCTACTTGGAAACACACCATTCAGTAAACAAATATTACAAATGTATGTCAGAACATTAGTAGCTAATATAAGGACAAATTTGTTTCGTCAATATTGCATTTGTTTCTTCCACTGAGATAGAACAATTTTCATACTTGGCATTTAACTCTTCATATGGTATTCTAGTGAAAAATTCATTAAAAACATTTGAAATTTCAGAAATGTCATTAACTATAGCGAACCATTTGTTTCCTCAATTTCATGAATAATGTTAATTTATTTATTTACCATCAACGAGATAAAAATCCTTTTATGATTACAATTTTATTTTTCAATTTTACAATTTAGTTTTTATTAATTTTTTAAAAGAATATTTTGTAATGTTTTCGGGTATTTCGATTTTGATTTGTGAACGCTACTTAATTTTGAACGGTAATTTTGGAAAAAATAAAAGAATTATTAAAAAGTAAAAGGGGGGTTCTACTGTATTTTAAATTTAAATTTTGTGATAGAATTTTTGTTTTGAAAGGTCGTGGTGGCATCTATCATTGAATAGAGACTACCAAATATTAGTTTTCGGAGTAATTCATCTTGGTTTCCAACCGTTCATAGATGCCTCTCATTGAAAATAATTGGTTTGGTAACACTGTATCAATTTGAGTGGGGGAAAACAATTTGGCTATATAAGGGCCGAAAAATGTGAGAAAAAAAATATGGAACCAATTAATAAATAAAACAAACGAAAAATGAGGAAAGTGAACGCGCCGCGATCAAAGAATAATAATATTATATAAGGCCATTTTTTTTTAATGTCTACAGCCGCATGGAGTCTAAAAGAAATTGTGAGTGAGTTTTTGGATATGGGCCAGTGATTTTATGAATAAAATAAAATAAAGTTAATAGAAATAGCTTGGTAATAATAAGTGAAGAAAAATAAAAGGACAATATTTAAAAAAAAAGAACGGGGACAAGTATTGAGTGAGCCTGTGCAACCACAAAGACAAATAATTTAATTTTTTTTTTTTTTTGAAGTGATTGTGTCTAACGTTATACGGGACATACGTATACATTTATTTTTGGCTATCGCGCGCACACACACATTTTGGTGTTCTTCATTTTGTTTATTATTAAATTATTATTAATTATTTGTTTATAAATGTAGCAGTTATCCGAATAATTAACGGAGATTATTTAACCGAAGTATTAAGAATGGGGATAAGTTAACCGGTTGGTGTAACTTTATGGGTTTATCACAATGGCTGCCGTTAAATAGTCAAGCAGATGCTGATCATAAACAAATCGAAGATTGGAGGAAAAGATCGCATCCACAAAACGGTAGTCAATTGGTGAGTTACCAGATAATTATTTTCCCTAGATTTCTTACTTTCCTTTCAGTTTCTAATTTCAATTTCATAAGTTCCTTCACAACATTACCTACGCCAGAGTGAATTGCTTATAAAGTTAAGCCGGTGCATATTTAGCGTGTTAGATGTCATAGCGCCCAACAAACAACAAATTTAATTTTTTTTTTTTTTGACATCAAGTAGTTGGAGGAAACTACATATAGTATTTTGGAATTTCTCTTTTGGGGTTTTTTGTAAATATGTTGCGTTAATTTTAATCGTTTGATTTTTTTTTTTCATCGCTTAAGGAGATTCGTATCAGAAAGGAGGATTCAGGAATCAAAGTATATTTGAAACCTTTATATGGTTTATTTTTAAGATTAAGTTTTCTTTATTTAGTTTAGTATTAAATTTGTTTTTTTAGTTTTTTTTTACTAAATCACATTTGTCCAAAATAAAAATGCCAAGTATACACGCTACAATTTAGAAATATTAAAATCAAACAAATCAAAATTACAACTAAGTTGTCGACAAATCGCCAGGACCGCAGCATTAGATTTAAATGTCGGCAAATATATAAAATTCCTAATCCGAGTAGGTTTACAGGGCACATGAATATCAATCTTTGCAAGTAGTTTAGGGAGGTCAATCGAACTGTTAAGCAGATCAGCGATGAATGTTGAAGCAGCACATCTACGTCTTACAAGCAATGAATCCAAATCAGCAATTCTACAGCGGTCACCGTAGGATGGCAAATTCTTTTTATTCAGTCACATTGGAAGGTTCGGATCAAATGGCCAATTTAATTTATGAAGATAGTAAATAATAAATTGCTTCTGTATTCGTTCAATTCTATCGATATAAATATTGTAAGCAGGATCCCAAATAATCGACGCGTATTCCAAATAAATTAGACCGAACAATGGAACAATACAAAGTTTTAATTGATTGTGGATTACGAAAATCTTTTGTGATACGACGAATAAAGCCAAGTAGAGAATTAGACTTAGCTACTATTAAATTAATATGGTCTCGGAAATTCAATTGATGGTCCAGGACAACACCCAAATCTTTAAATGTCATAACTCGTTCTAGCTGGTGATTACCAATAAGATATTGATGAACAATAACTGATTTTCTCCTGGAGAAGCTCATAATCTTGCACTTTTCCAAATTTATGTTCAATTTATTCATAACCTTCCATTTATACAGCAAATCAAGATAACTCTGCATTTCATTACATTGTTGCGGGCTACATACACTTCTTGATATTTTCAAGTCATCTGCATATAATTCACAGTCGCAGTACTGAAACAAAGAAGCAATTTCATTGATGAAGACATTTAATAATACAGGTCCTAGGTGGGAGCCCTGAGGCACTCCAGAATGAACTTCAATAATCTTAGATGTAAACACGTTAATTTGAACTACCTGCTTCCGATCACGCAGATACGATCCAATCCAATCCAAAAACAATTTACTCACTCCAAATCTGTACAGTTTGGCAAGAAGTAACTCAAACTTAGGTGAGTCAATTGATTTCGCAAAATCAGTGGAAACCACATCAAGCTGACATTTAGAGTCAAAGGCGCTGAATACTTTAGATGTTAAATTCAAAAGATGTGTAGTGGTAGAACGATGCCTGACGAATTCATGTTGTTGAAGTGATAATAAAGGTTTAACATTAAAATACAAATAATCAGAAATAATAAGCTCAAATAATTTTGGAATTGATGATAATATAGATATGCCACGATAATTTTTAATATTGCTCCGTTTTCCGGATTTAAAAATGGGAATTATAATTGACTTTTTCCATACCAACGGAAATACACCACTCTTCAGAGACGCATTAAATATCAGAGAAAGTGGTAATGATAGCGAGCTGTTAAGATCTTTAAGTATTTTTGCAGGTATGTTATCAAAACCACATCGCGATTTCATCTGGGATATAATTTTGATGATGCGAACTACGAGGTCCTAATGAAATATCAATAGCATTATCATTATATTTTTGATAGACTGATTAGAAAAAACCAGCAAATAATTCACATATATCGTCAGCATTAAAGGCAGTTACATCATTTAACGACATCATTTGTGGATAATCAGAACATTTTCTTTTGACATCAACAAAAGGCCAAAATAGTTTTGGGTTTGAAATTATATTATTTTCCAGCCGTGAAATATAGTTCCTATAGGCTCGGCGTTGTTCCTTATCAAATGCCCGGCGTAGTTGTAGAAAAGTATTAAGACAATCCAAGTTATCACCTAATTCTTTGGCAAATGTGTGTGCCTTATTCTTTTAGTTTCTTAAATTGACCAAATTGTTGTCAAACCATGGAGGATGGTTATTCTTACGTTCATAGCATTTAGGTATATGTTTGTCTAAGCAGCAAATAAAACCAAACAAAATGAGTCGACTAGAGCATTAACATCACTTCATTTAGAATTGAAAGTTACTTCCCAATCCACCAATTCAAAAAACTCCTGCAGACCGGCAATATCAGCCTTATTAAAACTGTAATTTAACCTTGGTTGTGCATTGTTGATGAATTTACAAAACAGCTCCTGGCAGTCAAAGTTAATTTCCAATCCACTGTGGTGAAATCTATCCGGAACAAAAGGTTCCAACGACTTAGTAACCAATCCACAATTAGGATCATTCAATAAAACTAGATCCAGGATTCTACCATTCAAGTTAGCAACTTTACAAATTTGATGTAAATTTAAAGACAACATGGCATCAATAAAAATCTGTTCCACATCACTCGAAACATTGGATGGAAAAACAGACGCAGTTTCATCATCATCAGTACACCAACATAAACCCGGAAGATTGAAGTCACCAAATACACATATGGTGTCATGTGCTTTACACTGTGATACAAAATAATAAATATTTGCACAGTGTAAACTATAAACCTCAGCAGAGCTTAAAGGTGGTACGTATGCAGCATATAAAAAAATGATTTCACTGTCCAAGATAATTTCACAGCAACATATTCTACAGTAATATTCGGACATACTACACCACAGTTTATAATTGAATTATGCACAGTTACAAGAACTCCACCACTATCAGATTTATCACTTGTTAGGCTGGAACGGTCACATCTATACGTTACATAATTATCATCAAAAAATTCAGAACTTAAAACTGCAGGTTTCATCCATGTTTCAGATAAAACATACCATATATCGGATAACATGACGACGATCGTAATAATGAAAACTGCGTTGATTTTGTACGCATACCACCAACATTCTGATAATAGATTGAGATTGAATTAGGCATTGAATTAAATGTCAATTTAGAGCACACAACACCAACATTTTGATAAAAAATAGTGCTAACTTGTTTAAATTCCAAATTCATTCTGTTAGAGCTGAGCATGGAACTAAAAAATTAGTGTTCATTGATTTCCGACGTGAATTTAAAAATTCTTTAATCAAGACCCCAGAAGGCTACGCCGATGAATTAAACATTTGGTCAAATTTGCTTACAGAAATACCGATTTTAAATGTTACATTGAAGAACTATGAGAAATAAACATCCACCATAGCGGCTCAACGGTAAGGAAAGTAGAGTTCAAATCACCACTACCAATAAAAAAATTTTTAGGCGAGTCCATATTATTGTCTAACGATTTAGCAGTTGAAGCCGTTGTCATGTTATTATTCCCATTACTCTTAGATCTTGTAAGTATTGGTGTGGCAAATCCCATATCAGTTTTTTTTTTTTTTTTTTTTAATTTTACGTTTCCTTGAGAATTTTATAAACATCGATACATACACTACATCACCATGAAAAATTAGGAATTATCGAAATGGCATCAAACACAGGTTTTTTAATCCCTGCATATCCTAAATGAATAAGCTTATTGCATTCACCAGCACAAGTAAAAAAGTTTTCAGACACTTTGGCACTACATTCACAGCACACAGACATTATTATTTAAATCAAAAATATTAGTTCATAAAATCACAGTTATGTATTTATGTATCACAGATTATTGATAGATTTTATGATTTTTAGCCGTTTCACATTTAATAGAAAAATAGTTAATTTAATTGAAAACTAAATAACAAATTTTTAAAATTAAATCAAAATGTTAACACAAAATGTATAGATAAATTATTTAATCATATGTATAAATTAAAATTTAATTTTAAGAGCAAATTGTATACGAATTCAAAGTAGTAACATCATTGAACCGCACAGTTGATGGAAATCCAAAAGTTTTCCATTTGGAGTCATCGAAATTCCAAAATGATTTTGGATTTGAAGTCATATTATTCTGAGCCTTAACAATAAAATTTTTATAAGCAATATAATGCAAATCGTCAAAATGTTTCGATAACATTAAAAATGCTAATCTGTAGTCAGCGTTTCCGGATAACTTCCATCTTCGATATAATTTTTTCTTACGATTACGTAGGTTTATTAGATCGTTTTAAACCACGGAGGATTATTACGATTAACTTTTTTATTAGAAACCGGTACAAACATGTCGAAGCCAATGAATAAAATGTCATAGAAAATTCGACAACGCGGTCAATATCCACCAACGAAAAACACGAATCCCACTCTACTGATTTGAAATAAGAATAAAGAACCTCTAAATGTATATTTTAATCCTCCATTACTTGAGACGTTCCTCAAAAAGTACCTTACTTTCTCCCGTTCTGTTCGGGTATTTTTCATTCCCGAAGGCTTAGTAACGGCCACATTGAAAATTCTTTTGGTACGATTAAAAGACGAGTTAATCGGAATGCTGCATTGGGGAAATTGCCAACCAAAACTTTAAGATTTTTAAAAGAAATTAATATTCGAAATGAATTTGTCTAAAAACGATTTATATTAAAAATTCCAAAACAACATGTGAAATCTAGAGTAAATGGAATTAAGAAAGAAAATGTTAGTAACAATAAAGAATAAACCCCTTATGTTTCAATTTTAAATTTGGAAGAAAATTGGAGAAAACGAAATAGCACTTCGAAAAAATCTTCGACACATTTTGATCGGCCCATATTAGTCTCTTTAAACTCTACGACAGAACAAGAACGATAAAGTTCACTTATTCAAACATTAACAGTTAGTAAAAAGTTTAACGAGGAATCAATTAGAACAGAGAAATATAACAGTAAAAAACTAAAGATGCAAGAAGAAAAAAGAGAATTATTTTAACACGTGTGCTTTTGATTCGTTTACCACCTGCATTCTGAATCTGAAGACATTAACCCATTACACTTCTGAAAATGATTTTATAAATTTAATAGGAAAATTGAGAGAAGATAATATACCCAGGGCAGAGCAATATCGATTCTCAATTTTGGCACAAATATTTGGCATTGCAAGAGATTGTACTAGCAATATAATAAAAGTGTCAACATTTGTGCTCAAACTATTAAATTATTACAGTGCTCAATCGATTTTAAAATGCTTAATTTGCGATGAGAAAGTAATAGATTGGTTAAATTATATTCCCATAAACCTTTTTAAATTGGATAGACTAGGGCTACAAAATTTGGTCAACTGTTTCGAAGATACTAATTTGTTGGTATGCCCAATTTGTCATAATGAATACAACAGACAAATTTTTACAAGTCAATTCACTTTTATTTATGTAGAATAATCAATAAATCCGTCTACAATTTCATTTTTTGACATACCCCTGGAAATAGCCATTTTTACTGAAAAATTCAAAATTAGTTCATTTGTGAATTATATACCAACTAGTTCTACTGTCCTTGTTTCACATTACGTATCTTACTGACTTACTGGTTGTGAGAAAATTCGTCTGAAAGGACGAATCCTCAAACATTGCTACCTGCAAGAGCTTTACCCAATCCACCACCATTTCGATGGTAACTTCGCCGAACCGACCTGCCGGGAATAAAGGCTCTAAGATGGTAGACGGCAGGTATCAAACTATTAAAATTTTATAATTTCAATTTAATAACTGTGCGACTTTTAAACGATCGTTAATTAGAAACATTTAATAAATATTCACCTCCTAAAACTCACTTCCAAAGTTGCTCTTCGCTATGTTTAATTTGAAACATACATTGTTTTGAATAACAGAAAAAACAACTCAAATTGCATTCCGCTATTCCTACTAATAACATTTAAGTTATTTATACCACGTAACGTACATTTCATTTACGTTTTATTTTTATTTTTAACGAGATGAAGAAATCGTAAAACTTGTAGGAGATATAAATGAAATGATTTCATATTTAAATTATTAATGATTTTCATTGTAATATGATCAAAACGATAGTCACGTCACACTCATGTCACAAGCATACATTTTACAAAAGCAAATATGGTTTTCATCTCAACGATATTAGTAAGATTTCAAAATATTTATGTGATTCTGTTGAATGTGTACGCGCTAAATTAAGAAAACCCTGAAGGTCTTAAATATTATTTTCTGCTTGTTTAAGATAAAAATTAATTAAATTTTTAAAAACAAAAGGAAAACAAAATATTCTGGAATTTAAAAGTCATTAAAATTCCAAGAGTACTTTTACAGTTTACATTATTACATAATTTTTATTTTTATTTTAGGATTTGAAAATGTAAATAAATGTAATGCAGAAAATGTGAAGGATAAAATAATATTTTTAGATTATATTTGAGACAAAATATTTTAGTCGGGTAAGAACGTATAGTACCGGTGGTTATCTACATAGGGGGTTTATTTAATCGGTTCGATTTGTCAACGATTACACAATATCCTGATGATTTTATATGAACTTTTTTTTTTTCCAATTGTTGTGTGTTTAATAGCAGTTTGACATTTAATTAATTTTTTTAATTCTTTGTCATTTATCTTTATAAAGCACATATAAAAATCTTAGCAAAATAAAAATCTATATTTACTGTTAATCTAACCTATCATGATCGCAGTGCAAAAATAAAACTATAAAATTATATATTATATATTATTTGAACTACATAACCTCTTCTACATCTAAAACGATATTTCGATTCGATATCAATAGATTTTTAATATTATCGAGTTTTTAATTTTTTTTTTATTATTTCTTTAATTAAAATAACATTTCGAGTAAAACACCCTGATCTTTGTTTGAAAGATGAAAAACTATACATGAACAACACAATATGTACATTACAAGATATAATCCGTATAGCAACGTTCACATATGAAAAGAGAGGTACATTGGTAAATCATATATATCAAAAAAAAAAATATGAATTATATCTTTAGTAAAGGAAGTTGTATTTATTATAGCACAAAGGTGGTCTCTAAGATCATGTGTGACAGAAAAAATATGATATATTATTGGAAATTTATTGAGATACTGTTATGAAGGTTGGCTGTTCTAATTTTTTTTTTTTTATTATTGTAAATACCTACATACATAACAACAAACAAATCTGTAGATTTTTTTTATATCTGCACGATACCGTGTGCAAGTTGCCATTGATTGTGTATTTAATAATTTCTCTAAATATAAAACTTAATCTGTAAGATACCATTATCAAAATAAATTTTTCTAACGAACCTAACCTTTAAAAAACCATTTTCGATTGGATTGCTGCTGGAAAGGTATTCAGCCACATAATTTCAATTATGCATCTTGCTTGTCTTTCTTTTAACGAAATATGGCACAAGTTAGCACATTTATAAGATCCTAAACATTTTTGGTAACTACTCATTGACCAGCCTCTCGGCTAAAACCATTAATGCCATAAGGTCTTTGTTTAAGCAGCGCAGATACTTTTGAGTCAGCCTCTACATTGATTTGTTAAGAAGATATATACATTGTCATCAAAACGCATCACTATAATCATTTTATTTTATATAATTTTTATTATTAAGAATTCAAATCAAAAATTTGGTTTATATAATATCATTAACAGTAATGATTTTTTATGTTAAGTTCACGATTACTTACAAACAAAAATATATTTGTGTAATTTTTTATTTTTATACCTTGTACATACTATGTAACAAAAATGTAAATAGGATAAAATAAAAATTAATCTGGGAGTCGATGTTTATATAATATCGCGTGTTCATAAAACCATATAGTTTCAACAAGCATTTAATATAAAAGGTGAAAAACAAAAATAATAAGTGAATTTAAACCTTTCAACAAAATTAATTGTGTAAGCTTAAATTTGAAATACACATGACCAAATTAATAAATTTGTTGTCCACTAAGTGAAACTGTGCTTTAACCATTAATCATAATTTAGTTCGTGCGGCTTTTTCTTTATTTGGAATTTTAGTGAAATTTGCGTGATAAAATGTGAATGAGCAAAAGCTTATTAAAAATAAAAACAACGGTCAGTTGTGTTTTATTTTTAATAAGGTTATTGATCAAATCGAACGGATAAAAAAGTTTTGTGATGAAAGAATAATGAATGCTTTCGTGTCTGAGTTAGAAATGCACCTTGCAGGCCTCGAAGAATATTTTGATCAATCTAACATAGTTCAGACTAATATTTAGCTATTAGAGAAAGATGAAGCTAATAAAAATGCTTGCTCTGAAGACGAGGAGCTTTATTTCACTCTAAAGCCCTCCATTTTAAAACATCTTAAGAAATTTCGACCTAAATTAAGTGTTGATAAGTCTACAAATTCTTTAAATCATTCTACTGTTGTCAAATTACCTAAAATTGAGATTCTAAAATTTTCTGGTGATATATCTAAATGGTTCGAATTTTATGAAATGTTTATTTCACTCATTCACGAGAATAAATCATTAGACGATCTTGCTCGCTTTCATTATTTAAAAAACTCAATCAATCATGAGGCTGCTCGCACAATAAAATCTTTGGAAATAAGTCCCTATAAGTCTCTATAAGTCCCTATAAACTATTGACTGGAAGATACAGTAACAAAAAATTTATTTGTTTCGATCATATCGAAAAGATATTTTCAATTAAGCCCATTGAGAAACCAAATGCTTCCAGATTAAGGGAAGCAAGCTAGATACGAAAACCAGGATGAAATGGAATGAAAAATCTTCCCCAGATAGCATTTCAACTTTGGATGAGTTTCTAACATTTTTAAATAGAAGATGCCAATCATTAGAGAGGAAATTTAATACGACAGGTCTAAATCAAGTGACTCAGTTCAAGCCTAATAACACGAGAGTTCGTTCCACTTTATTTATAGACACCCACAAGCGTAAGTGTCATCTTTGTTCAAAATCGGGTCACTCAATTTGTCGCTGCACAATATTTTTATTACTACCACCAGATGAACGTGTCAACGAAATTAAACGAAAAAAAATTTGCTCTAATTGTTTAAACGGAGCACATTCTACTCAAGTTTGTTCTAGTTCTGAGCGATGTCGTAAATGCTTTGATAAGCATCACACACTTCTTTATCGTGCGGAGATTACTAAAACATTGCTTAGTGAAGTTCAGGCTTTACCACCACTTAATTGTACAAATTCAACTAGCTCATATTATGTGTTCTTATCTACTGCTTTAATAGAAGTAATGGACTTATCTGGAAATCCAGTATTACGCAGAGCATTCTTAGACTCCGCATCTCAAATCAATTTTATTACCTCAGACTTTATGGAAAAATTGAAACTGGTTGAATATAAATGCCAAGTACCCATTACAGGAATTGGAAATGAGGAAGTTTCTTGTCGATCCAGATATATCATTAAACTGTAGTCTCGAGTGACAGGTTTCGCCACCAGTTTAGAAGTTTATGTTTTGCCAAAAATTACCGGGAATCAACCTCATCAATTTGTCGAGGACGTAGAGAAATGGCCGATACCTGATAATTCAACTAGCGGATCTAAAATTTAATGTTCCACAAAAATATGTACTTGCGATAGGACAAATTAAATTAAGCAACCATTTACCAACACTGCAGAATACCCTGTTTGGATGGGTAGTTTCAGGCAACGTAAGTAATATCAAAGGCAACTCATCCTGCCATCTCGTGTCAAATGAACCCTGGAGACAACTTGAGATCCAAATTGGAAAATTCTTGAACTTGGAAAATTGTGAAGTGAAATCATCAAAACTAACGCCACAGGAAGAAGCATGTGAAGAACATTTCATAAATAATTTTGCTCGAGATAAACAAGGACGATTTGTTGTTAAATTGCCTTTTAAGACCTTTCCAGAGATGTTAGGAAATCCTAGAGCAATGGCTACAAGACGGTTCCTTAATTTAGAAAAGAGATTAGCCAAAGAGTCTGAACTCAAAAGGTTGTTGAGTACAAAAATCTAGGACAGGTCGGCGAAGACAAATACAGGCAACTCTCTCAATGATATTTTGTTACTTGGACCAGTCGTGCAAAATGATCTCTTCACAATATTAATCAGATTTTGAGCTCATAAGTTTGTGTTCAGTGCCGACATATCGAAAATGTATCGTCAAATTAAAGTTCAAGATTCGGATAAAAATTGTCAATACATATTGTGGAGAGAACCAAGCAAAAACCAAATACAAGTCTACAGATTAAATACTTAGCTACTCTCAAATATTTAGCTACTCGTTGTTAACAACAGTTAGCCTTGGAAGGAAGTGAACGGCTGCCATTGGCCAGCAACACCATTCAAAAAGACATATATGTTGATGATCTTCTTACCGGTTCAAATTCTCATTAAAAACTACAAGAAATGAAATCGCAGGCTGTAGAAATATTACAACATCATTATTATGCGCAAAATCAAGAGTGGCTGGCTCCTTAAAAAAATACATCACTTCCTCGACTAGAGCTGTGTGCCGCTGTTGTACTAGCGACTTTAATGAAACGAGTTTCCTCAGAAGTGAATTTCAAGTTTAATGGCATATATCATATTATTGGAGCGACTCAACAATTGTTCTAAATTGGATCAGAGCACCTTCTGCTATATGAAAAACATTCGTTGCTAATAGAGTTCCTTCAATCTAGGAAGTGTCAACAATTAGTAATTGGAATCACGTGGACTCCAAACCCAATCCGGCAGATGCCATTTCAAGGGGACTCATGCCAAGAGAATTTTGCAATTCAAATTTATGGTTTATAGGCCCAAATTTTCTACCTACTTCAGAAGATTCTTGGACAAATAATATTCCAACTGTAGTGAACGAACTTCCAGAACGGAGAAGAAACGTGGATGTCTTGTTGGCAGCTAATAAAAAATGTGATGACCCGATGCAAAATGTTAAATATAAAAATTGTCTTCGTTCAACACAAAACATATTTGCATTTGTTCGTCGCTTCATTTACAATACCAGATGTCATCAGACTAATGCAAATCGAAAGACTGGGCCTCTTACTGTTAAGGAACAAAAGGAGGGACTGCAGGCAAAAATAAGAAACATTCAACTCATTTCATTTGAAGAGGAAATCAAGGCTCTTCAATCTGCCTCGAAAATCTCGTCTAAATTCCTTATCTCCGCTTCTGGATGAGATTCACCTTATTCGAATTGGCGGACGCCTAAAAAATTCTACCCTTCCTTACACTGTCAAACATCCGATCCTTCTCCCATCCAGTAACCCGTTCACATTAATTATTTTTATTGATTATCATAACAGATATATGCACATTGGTCCACAAGCACTATTGGCAATTCGTGAAGAATACTGGCCCATAAAAGGAAGAAGCTTAGCAACAAAAGTATATCGAACTTATCTTCGAAGTTTTCGAGCAAGGCCTGTACAGAAAGAGCAGCTTATGAGAAAACTATCTAGTGAAATAGTTACTCGTGCACATCCGTTTAAAAACGTCGCAGTTGACTATTTTGGGCCATTCTATATCCACTTCAAAATTTGGGGAAAGAGACCAACAAAGGCATATTTGGCCATTTTCGTCTGTTTTGCAACAATGGCGTGTCATCTGGAACTAGTGTCTGACCCAACTACCTACACGTTTATTGGAGCGTTAAAGTGATTCATCGCAACGAGAGGTCTTTGTGCCAACATATTCTCCGATAATGGCACGAATTTCATAGATGCCAACTCCGAGCTAAATGAATTATACCGTTTGTTCAATTCCCAACTACATCGTGAGGAGATTAGTAAATTCTGCTTGGAAGACAAAATTACTTGGCAGTTTCAACCACCATCCAAACCACACTTCGGGGGCTTGCATGAAGCGGCTGTCAAATCAGCCAAGTTCCACTTGAGACGGGTTGTCGGTAACGCATCTCTTACATTTGAGGAACTGAGCACGATAGTAAATCAAGTCGAAGCAGTTTTAAATTCTCGCCCGTTACCGCCAATATCTTCGAATCCTGATGAACTTAATGTGTTAACACCAGGCCATTTCTGGTTGGTCGTGCATTAACCGCAATTGTGGAACCAGATGTACAAGCTGAAAAAATATCCTTAACTAATCGGTGGCGGATTATTTAACAACTTCAACAACATTTTTAGACAAGATGGTCCAAGGAATATTTGTGTGAGCTACAACATCGTCGAAAATGGACCACCACCACAAGGCCTTTGATTATTGGAGATTTAGTTCTTGTTAAAGACGAAAACCTTCCTTCACTAAAGTGGAGACCGGCAAGGCCAATTTCGCGTGGTATCTTTAAAAACATCTACAGGCATTCTCAAACGAGCTGTGTCAAAATTATGTCCTCTTCCTCAGGCTGATGAAGCTGAATTGAAGAATAAATCTCTTCAAGGTGTGGAAAATGTTTAAGCAGCGCAGATACTTTTGAGTCAGCCTCTACATTGATTTGTTAAGAAGATGTCATCAAAACGCATCACTATAATCATTTTATTTTATATAATTTTTATTATTAAGAATTTAAATCGAAAATTTGGTTTATATAATATCATTAACTGTAATCATTTTTTATGTTAAGTTCACGATTACTTACAAACAAAAATATATTTGTGTAATTTTTTATATCTTGTGCATACTATGTAACAAAAATGTAAATGGGATAGCAAAAAAATTAATATGGGAGTCGATGATTACGAGTCGACCATAAATAACCAAATAGAAAGTATTCTTCAATTGTGTATTTTAATTGAGAAATATAAAATAAATTATAAATCTGCAACAATTTTCTACAGATTCAAAAAACCCCAGTCACCCTAGTTACTTGTTAGATTTGAGCAAAAGGAATTTGGCTGACGGGACGGATTTTATTCACTCATTTGTACTTTCAGCTGGAAACGATTTTATACAAATTTTCTAATGAATTTTGGAAAATCGAATTTTCCGAGATTTCCCACGGGAAACTTGAACTGAATTTTTTTTCTGCGATAGCTATTGACAAATCACATAAATGCACTTGTTACATTAATGACAAAAGACTTTATAGGCTGATTTAGTCGCCCATTTCTTACTTTCAGCTGGAAACTTTTTTAAATTTTCCGAGATTTCCCACGGGAAAATTAAACTGAATTATTTTCCTGCGATAGCTATTGAAAGTCTCATCAATACAATCTATCTCTAGACATAACACCCTAGAGACTAATTTTATACAAATTTTCTAATGATTTTTGGAAAATCGAATTTTCCGACATTTTCCACGGGAAACTTGAACTGAATTTTTTCTGCGGTAGCTATTGACAAATCATATAAAAACAATTCAACTTCAGATATACACTCTAAAGGCTGATTTTATTTCAATTTTGTGGATTCTTCAGATATTTTCCGATATTTTAAACGACTAAGTTACACAAAGTTTGCCACGTAAGACAATTTACAAAAGTTTTTATTGCAATCCATGTATCCTATTTACTTTTGGCTGTCAACCACCAAATTATTTATTGTCGGCTGGAATGTTAATAACATAATCTGCATTATCGACTTTTTACTTTCGGCTGGAAGCTTTTGGCTAACTTTAATAAACACAAAATTCAAGCATTTCTACTTCCTGACCCAGATTTTACTGACTCAAATTTAAATTTACAGCTTAAGATTACCTAGCTGTAAGCAAATGGATTTTTTACGTCTTACGAGAGTAGAGTCACAATCAACACCAAAAAAATGTACAATAATAAACTGGTCGAAAGTTACATTCCTGTAACGAACCAACATCAATATATACGCGCAACGAATCAACATCCGCATTCTAGCTGATGAAGCATAAAACACAAAACAATTGATGTCACGTTGCACGTCCACCAAATCAACCACATCGGGATTACAGCTGACACAACCGAATAGATGTAACAAAATCACACATCACGTTGTGACTACCAACGATTACATTTTACCGGGAAATTACCACACATAACACCATGACACCATACATTCTGTCTAGCTTGCTAAATTATGAGTAGAATTTATATTAAAATTATATTTTAAGATCATTATTATTTTTGTACTCATCAAGTTAACATTGTAGTTTTTTTTTAAATCTAAAATAAATAAAATATTGCTCTGGATAAAATGTAAACGTGAAAACTATAATTACCGCCTCCCCCTGGTTTTAATTAACCCCGACCCCCCAGTTGGATCTCATATTTCAATCAACAATCAAAAACCAATAAAATTTCAATTATTACTTTTCCCATTAAACATTAAAATTTTATTTTACGTTCTTTTCTTAAAATTGTAAAGTAAATCGATAATATTTTCAATTTCTTTTTAATTATATGCACTTAATTGATCGAAATATATAAATTGCTCCGTTACATAAATTTTCAAAGATTTAACGGAAAATTATAAATAATATTAAGATATTCATAAGCTACACCTGAATACAAGCGATGGAGCGAAAAATTAGATAATAAAGGTGGTGGCATTCGTCGTCTAATTAGTTTATTTTCTTTGTAATGAGGGATAAGTAACTTAGAAATTTAGAATGTAAAGCTAAAAATAACATTTCGTCAAAACGTATAATGATGGTAATTTACTTTTGAACTAATTGGGAATATTCGATATTTTTTAAAAATTAGATAATCAAAATGTCAATCATGCGAACCCAAATATTTATTCCGGTATAGTGTAGAGAGTTCGTTAACAACGATTCTAATATTAGCATATCACATTGTGACATACTACCAACCAACTGTAAATATTTTATAACTTTTCTCACAAACTAAATTTTAAATCTACTTATGAATTCTGGTTGACAATTTATAGCATTTTAATACCATATTCTTGATTTTTTATTTTATGAGTAATAGAAAATTGCAATCTGAATAGATAAAATTTTTATTTGATTTACCGAGAATAACAGAATACTATATACAATATACAAAGTAGTGAGTCGGCTTACAACAAAACTTAAATAATATTCAAAAGTTTTATGATTCAGATTATGATGGCAAATAAATATTCGATTAATTTATAAATTGTTTTTATTACTATGAGTTTAGCATGAATGTGGAAAAAATATCACATAAATTATAATTTAGAAGTTTCTAAGTTTTTTTTTGGTAAGTTTAATAGGTTTATTGAATAATAAATTAATAATATAACTTTACATAATATTTTAATAATCTTTTGTGGTGCGGGTATTTTGTTAAATTCAACTGTTCAAAAGAAACGAGACAGATTATTGGCCAGAAACTCTTGATAGAAGGCATAGAACATCGGAAGTTAAAATGAGGAAAAAGAGGGCATAGATGTGTAATGAAATTATTCCGTTCCATAGACTGGCATTAATTTCTCTAAGAATTCTTCTTAGGTTAATTTGGTCACCTAATTATTCCCTGTATTTTAATAATATGCTTACAGTAACCATTGTAGAATAATAGAAAGCGAATTATTGGGAAATTATGGGAATGGTGGGGATGGCGATTGACGAAGAGGCCGGATGTGAGAGAAAAGAAAAAGAAAAAGGAAGTCGAGTGTAGGTGACGAACACGCAAACATAAGTTTAAACCAGAGAAAATAAATGAAAAAAAAAACCAAATGTGGTCACGCAAAAATATTTAAACAAATAAATAAAATAAATAAATTATACAATAATAATAGTAATAAACAAATTGTTATTAAATCATAATACTAATAATAACTATAGATAAAAAAATAAATACATACAGTGCTGGGAAAAAAATTGGGCAAACATATTTTATTACAAATTGGAGTCTTTTTTTGCTAAAATTACAAAACTTTTGAAAGCAATTTTCTGGGCGCTTTCTTGCTACTTCTAGCTTCATTATAGACCAAATATTTTCTATGGAATTTAAGTCTGAACTGTATGGGGGCCAGCTCAGCACATCGATTTTTTTTCTGCTAAGTACTTTTTTACCTTTAAATGAAGAGATAAGAAAAACAAACAAGTTTTTAACAAATTATTTATGTTTATCTGAAAGCCAATTTTTCTATCTACAATTCAAAATTAGTAACTCACAATTTTGGCGGTATGGCACGGAGCGTTGTCCTATTGAAAAATAAATCTGCCAAGTCTCGCCAAAAAGATTTAACACAGAAGGCTCAAATTCGTTATGTAGGACCTGCAGATAAACAGATGCTGTAATTTTAGAACTAGAGAAGCACAATCGACCGGTTTCATTTCCAGAAAAGCATTCCCAGACCATAACTCCTTCATTTTTCGGTGGATGTTATAAAAGACATTCGTAGGTAAGCCTCTCGCGAGAATCTTTCCTTAAGAGAATTCTTTCATCTCGAACAAGCAGCTTGAATTTTAATTCATCGGAGAAAATCACATCATTCCACATCTCTTGAGTCCAAGAAACATGCTTCTGGGCCCATAGCAAACGTTTTTTTTCACTGGTAGTGTGAACTCAGGCTTCTGGACTGATTTAAGTGCTCTCAAACCAACTTTAACAAGCCCTTTCCCACTAAGCTGGCTGAAATTTATTTTCCCGTTGTTTGACAGTACTTTTAGGAATGTTTAATATTTCTGCTATTTCACGCGTGGTTAAATTTTCTCACGCCAAAATCAACATATTGCTTTTACACTGCTAACTAATTTTTCCCATTTTTTAACTAAAATTGCACTTTATTCTTTATTTGACTAGGATCACCTACAGAATAATTTAATTTTGTAAAATATGCACTATTTATACGCAATAAAACACTTGCAGGCAATAAAACATCTTTACCCTCATTACGGCCAAGAACTGTAGGCGTAAAATAAACTAATTGCTTGGCTAATTTTTTTTCACATCATTTGCTGGGTTGTACCGCCGTTATGTTTACATTAAATTGAAACTAAATTAAATTAAATACGGTCGCTTCCTATTTTCAGATTGCGACAACAACTACAGCTGTAATATTAGATAAGTATAATTGATCTTAAATTTAAACTAATTCAAATGTGATTCTTTGTGTATATGTTTTCTTTTGATTTTAGGTTATCTGTTGATCGTCGCCTGAGGAGGGTTCCCTAACATTGCCCGCTCCAGTTGAATCGGTTGATTCAATCGGAAGTCTGCAGATCTTCTGCACTGGTCGCTTGATGCTAGCTGATTTGATTTTAATAGTAACAATTCGGACTAAATCATCTCTACCCGGATGAAGTTGTTGTATGATGCCTAGAGCCCATTGTGCTGGTGGATAATTATCTTCTTTGATTACTACGACATCACTAACCTTAATGTTTTGCCTTTTGTATTGCCATTTCATTCTCCGCTGTAGTGAAGTTAAATATTCAGCATGCCAACGTCGCCAAATGTGCTGAACGAATTGTTGGAGAAGTTGCCAGCGTGTTAACAGCGATTGTTTGACATCAACCAGGTTTTGTTCAGGTACTCTCTTCATGGACCAGCCAATCATTAAATGCGCCAGTGTCAACGGATCTAGTTGGTCAGGTAATACTAAACATAGCGGTCTTGAATTCATGACTGGTTCGATTTCTACGATAAGTGTGTTTAATTCTTCATATCTCAAAATTGTGTTGCCAATCACTCTTCGCAAATGACATTTCATTGACTTTACCGCGCTTTCAAAAAGACCCGCCCCCTGGCGGTTAAATGCCAATTAATAAATTGCTGTGAAAGACAGAAGGAAATTTCACTATTCTTTTCTTTTAGCTGTTTGAATAAAGTTCTCGAGTGATTATTAGCGCCTATAAAATTGCTACCGTTGTCGCTGTAGATATCGGTACAGGCCCCACGGCACGATGAAAATCTTCTCAGCGCAGTAAGGAAAGACTCAGGGTGAGGTCGCCTACTAATTCAAAATGAACGGCTTCAGTGCTCATATATACGAAAACACAAACAAAATACCATATGCTTTATGGGTTTTCTGTCCCCTCCCCCTTTTCATGTAGATGTTGATCGGCCCTGCATAGTCAATCCCTACTTTTAGGAATGTTCACCCATGAATTGCTCCATTTGAGCCGCTTTATGCCTTGCATAAGTGACACAACTGTGAATGACCTTATTAATAGACTGTCGAGCTCCAATCACCTAATATCTCTGTTTGGATGTTTTAGTTCGTATGAGGCTGTTGATTGGTTAATTCTGCCCCTACTCTTAGTACTCCTTGTCGATTTATAAATGGATCTAACGACTTCAGTTTACTTTTTCGCGCGACTGGAAGGTTGCCTCTTAGCAACGCAATCTCTTCCGGAAATGCGTAACTTTGATGCCAAATCATGAACTTGTCAGCAGCGCTCAGTATTTCGCCTCGTTGAATAGATGAAAACTGTCGTTGTTTAATGGAACTTCTCATGTTAGCAGTCATTCTAAATACTATTGCTAAAATTTTACAGCATTTAAAAAATGTAGAGTACCGGTTTAGCAGTTGATGATAAAAATGCTGATCTTCTTGGATGGTATGTGAAACGATATATTTTGATCGAACACCAATAATCTGGTGCTTTGCTTAACCATTCAGGCCCCTTCCACCAAACGTCAAACTCGGTCTGTTGTCCTGTGGACAGAATCTCAGAGGTCCGGTTTGCCACATATGTCTCTAACGCTCTGGGAGGGTGTGATAACCAATCCAGGACGATAGTTGAATCGGTCCAAGCGAAGAACCCCTCAACTTCTACTGCCAACGTTTCTTTGATCAAAAGTAATAATTTTGTTGACAGAACCGCAGCATATAATTCCAGCTTTGGTATTGTTCGTTGTTTGAAAGTGGCTACCTTGGTTTTGGCGGTTATCAGGCTAATATGAATACTACCGCTATCATCTTCAACTCTGCAATAAATAGTAGCCGACAAAGCCTTCTGAGAAGCGTCACAGAACGAATTTAGCTGAATTGGCTTTTTAGTTGTCTTAAGCCAACGCGGAATTTTGATTTTCTCGATGTCATTTAAATCTCTTTTTAACTTGTACCATTCTTTGAGGATATAAGATGGTAATTCCTGGTCCCAAGTTAATTTCTCCAACCACAAGCTTTGAAACAAAATCTTGATGGTAATTGTAACGGGAGACAACCATCCGAGTGGATCAAAGATCATGGATGCTTCTGACAAAAACTTTCTTTTTGTTGCGCGAATGCGTGTCACATCCTCCAAGTTGACGGAAAATGAAAAAACGTTTTCTTTTGGTTGCCATTGCAAACCCAATACTTTAATTGTGGCATAGGTCTCTAACGTCTTTGGAGCAAGTTGTTGGTCTATTAATGGCACACCATCAAGAAATCTGAAGTTATTTAAAGCCCACTTTCTTAAGGGTAAATCTGCGTCGCCCAACATCGCCGTCAAGTTTCTTCGTAACACTATCGCTTCTTCCACTGTATTGCAGCCAGTCATCAGTTCATCAACGTACACGTCCTGTTTTAAAATGACGGATGCTTGTCGGTATTTCTTACAGTTGTCGTCAGCGATTTTTGCCATTACTATAGTGGCCAAAAATGGAGCGGATGCAGTACCGTATGTTAAGGTTTTATGTCAATAACGTTTGACTTCCTGACTGGGATTGTCTCGCCATAACATCGTTTGGTAATTTATATCGTTTGCATTCACCAGTATCTGACGATACATTTTTTCACATCAGCGGTAATAATGACTGCGTGCTGCCTGAAACGCACCAAAATGTTGTACAATGGTTGTTGTATTGTTGGTCCAAAACCATCACAGCATCATTGAGAGAGTTCCCCTTGCTAATTTTGGCGGACGCATCGAAGACAACGCGCAGCTTCGTTGTAGTGCTTGACAATTTGAAAACCCCATGATGTGGAAGGAAACACGTTGAAGCTCCTGTCTCTTCATCACTTATTTGTACCATGTGATCCCACTCTTTATATTTGTCCATGAACTTGTGGTATAAGTCACTAAATTGTTGATCCTTGGTCAATTTCTTTTCCATTATATACAGTCGATTTAAAGCTATGTGGTAAGATCGACCTAGTGGTGGCATTGGCTGCTTAAAAGGTAGTCGAACAATATATCGTCCTTCTGAGTTACGGGTTGTAGTGTTCACAAATTCTTGTTCACATGCCTTTTCTTCTTCGGTGTAATATATTTGATTTGGTAATGATTTTTCCTCCCAGAATTTCATAAGCGATTGGTCGATATCAATTTCGTTGAGCATGATTGTTGTACCAGAACCCATGTTTGACGATCTTCCTGTAATAACCCATCCAAACATGGTATTTTGTGCTATTGGTTGGTTATCCACAATTTAAACCTTTAAATCAATAAGCATGTGGAACATATGATCGGCTCCAATTAAAATGTCATTTGGTTTTGGTGTATGAAACGATGGATCTGCCAACTTTAACTGATTTAAATATTTTCATTTGTCAGTGTGTATCTTAGTATTTGGAATTAAGCTGGTGATCTGTGATACTATTAACGCATCAAGACATCCGTTCGTTATTATTATGTGTTGATACCGTGATAGAGATGCAACCCTTCGACGATCCTACATGCGTTTTGCCCAAACCGTTGATTTTGAGGTTTATGTTTCTCGGAGGTAACTTAAGTCTTTTGGTCCATTCTTCAGTGATGAAAGATATTTGAGAACCGAAGTTCAATAATGCACGGCATTGGTGAGTATTTCCAGAAACATATTTTAATGTTAATATAGCGGTAGGTAATATTGATTGCTCCATATTAGCAGATGGCGATGCATATGTGTCTTGATTTCCCAAATTAGATTGTGTAATAGCCGAAATCATGCTATTGGTTGATTGGGAATCTTCTGGTGGTACATTGGTAGTAGTCACATGATGCGTCGAGGTTGTTCGATTCTTGTGATCATCAATATTTGTGTTATGTATTAACGTGTGGTGTTTTCGGTAACATTTTATGCATCTCTTCTTCGATTTACATTCATATACGCCATGAGTGTCATTAAAGCAGTTAAAGCATCTATGTTTCTCCTTCACCCACGTAATTTGGTTATTCAACAGCATTTCTCTGAACTTTGGACACTCGTATAGTAAATGACTTTGGCTTACACACACATCACCGGTCATGTTATGTTTCCTGTAGATATCATACTTTTTACATGTGGACGTGATTCGGGTTTATTTTTAGTAGAAACTTCATAAATTGATCGATATTCGGAAATTCCTCTTCCACCGATGCCTCTACCCGCGTTTCTTCGGTATCATCGTCACCTTTTTGAAGGAGCAAATAAATAAGCCACATATCTCTTCCCTCTGCTCGTTCTCCAGTTGCTTTCAGATCCCTAGTCGTTTCGTCAGTTTGGTCATGCAATTTACGAATGTTTGCAACATTTCCCACGGTAAGTGATGGTAATTTCATAAAGTTGTCGATGAATTCGTTGACAATCAATCGATAATTTTTGAAATGCCTCTATATAATTAGCGTCGGTAGGCTTATGCTTGATGGGATGTATGATGTGGATTATGCTTAACGCTTCTTGGCGTAAACAACCTATTAAATGCAACATCTTTTGCACGGGGAATATTTGGATTCTCGTAGACGCTTGCAACAAAAATATCATAAAACGGTTGCCATTCTGTGTATTTTCCGCAAAATGGTTGAATATTCATTTTCGGTAGTTTAATTTGTGTTACATTTGATTGTGAGATGTTTAACGTATCGGAATTATCTATGGTATCATGTAGATTGGCACCCACTGACATACCTAATTTGCGTATCCACGTGTTAAGAGCAGATTTTTTTAAATCAAAATTTTCCTCAAATTCTGGAAAATTTGGCGTTTCATCGATTATAAATTCAATGTTATGTTCTACTTCTTGATATTGTTGCATCATGTCATCTAATCTACTTAGACGCGTCTTTAATTGTTCAATGTTCGACGCATCGTTTATTGTTTTAACATATGCTATCAATCGAGTCATTGACCCTTTAAAGGTGGCCAGTTTTTTCCTAAATGCTGCCTCGGGCATATTGCTTAGATACATTTTTTAAAACGATGTGAAACGATAAAATTGCGGAGACGCCAACCTCAATTTTTATTTTTACCGAGTTTTTTTTTTTTTGCTTTTTAGAAATTCCAAATTGTTGCCTACTAAATGTGTCAATCACGCATTACACTCATTCACTTAAATGCCGGAATACCGGTTTTTTTTCTCGCACTTTTACTTGGCTATATCAAATATCTCTTGGTTCTTATGTGAAATAGTTGTACGCCTTATCAGGAACTACGCTCTGCTACCATTTGTCGAGACACGGCTTCCAGAGGTTGGTAGAAGCGGCCAGAACTAATTACTGCTATCAAAATACTGAAAACACCCCGATGCTGCCATGAATATCAGACAAATCGGCTATTTTCAATGAATATTGAAACTGTTAGAAATAGTAACTTATTACTTGCACCTTAAAAGTGAACACACCACTCACTTACACCAAAAAGCTACTATAGTGACTGCACAAGTACTGGGATAATTATACCCCCTCCGCACGGTTAAATTAAGAAAAAAAATAAAAAATAAACAATTGTTGCAATTTGAAATGAAATCGAACTAGTCCGGCTTTGATGTTCTTTTTTTACTTTTAAGATTTTGATTCGCCACACATTTTCTATTTAATGGCTTTTTGCATCACAAAATTGTACCATTTACATACGATTAAGTCAGATTATGGAAATACAATTAGCATAACATAAAAATGCATAGTAAACGCGAATAATATAATAATACATCAATTTAATTACATTTCAACATACATAGACAATATTTTCTAATAAATCATGAAAATAAATATTGATGTATTTATTTAGATACAAAAACATAACATTGAATAATAATATTAAGAAGCCCCAAAAAGGATATAATTATTGCCGATAGTTTTAGTGTAATTTAGCATAATGCATTTCCAATGGAATAACAAAACAAAATGTTATACATGTAGCATAACAAATACATAATTTACATGTATGCACTTGCATAAAAAATAAATAATTGAACAGGAAGTTATTTCTATTTCATTATTTAGTTTAATTGAAATGATTTGATTAATGTTTATGTTGTTACAATAAGTTAGTGATTTTTATTGTTTTTTATGCAATCTTTCATTTAATTTAACTATATTTAGTTTTATAACCAATATGTAAATTGCCTTGTTGTTCAAACTGTAAAGGTTTGATTTTTTAAGCCAACCATATTATTCAAAAATGACGAATTTTCTCTTCTGTAATTTTTGCAACGAGTTGGTTTATCTTCCACTTTTAGCAGAACGATCATGAACAGAAAGAAATATTAATTTGTTTGGAATTGTATTTTTCGAGAAATTTACCAATACAGTTTTGGTTTTCAAATTGTACATCTTCTTAAAAGATTTTGCTTCGGATTTACTGCGCAATTTAAAGTGTAACATTAAGCTACTTACAACACATAATGAATACAAAAAAAAAATAACTTGTGCCACTTTTTTACTCGTGACAATCACAGCTTATGTCAAGCTTATGAAACATATAACTACTTTTTAACTGATCTTGAAAAGCAAAAGATTTAAAGTGGCAATACTTTTAAATATCAATTTCTGAGCAAAGTTAAATGAAAGCTTTATTGGACCGTTAAAATTGTTTTTGATTTTTATGCGACTTACTTGTGAAAATATAAACATTTATGTTCCTAAATAAATTTTTCCAAAGGTGAGTTGTATATAATTGGATTTCAAACTTTTAACTGAGCTTAATAACTTGTTTTGATTACCTGAATTCATTTTCTAAAGCCTTTCAATTAACTTGAAGTTAATTTTCTTTTTTGTGAATAACTTGCCAAACTATGAATATTTAAGAGTTTAGAAGGTTTCATGGAACTTTGCTTTCGACTTTTATGTGAATGGCTAGTAGAAATGTGAATATTTATATCTCTTAATTAATTTTTCTCATGATTTCCGATTAGAAGCTTTAATGAAACCTAATTCATTTTAAATTTTAAACGGAGTATAACAAGGCTGTTTTTGATTTTAATGTGGATGACTTGGGCAAGTATAAATATTTAAGGATTTTTCAAATATTTTCGATTAAAAGGTTTGATGAATTTGGAAATATGAATATTTAAGTTCCTAATTAAACTTTTACAAAGGTTTTCGAATAAAGGCTTTATTGGCTGTAAATGCAATTTAAACTTTGAACGGAACTTAGTAGCAATGATTTGATTTTCATGTGAATGGCTAGTGAAAATATAAATCTCTGGTCACAAATCATAATGGCTTAAGTCGAAATATACCATTTTACGTATACTTTCAAATTCGAAATATCCATATTCGATTTCACATCATACCATTTTTGTTTGTAATATTCCAGCAACTTCAAATGCCGTAATTAGTTTATGAAAACAAGTATTTGAAAAACCCGTACGATTTTGGATGACTCCTTAATTTCAAAAACGTTTTTCTGAAAAATCGATTTTGAGGCTAAAGCCATTATGATTTGTGACCACAGAAGTATTTAAGGTCTAAAATTAACTTTCCCAAAGGTTTTTTCAATAAAACTTTTTATCGTTAATTTATTCTTAAGTTAGATCTCAATTAATTTGTAACTAGAAAGGTGCTAAATAAAGTTGTTTGTTTAATTATTTGTAAAAATATAAAGTTCTTGAATTCATGTTTCAAAGCTTTAAAGATCTGAGTGAGTTTTAAACTATGAACGGAGTTAATAAATTTTTTTTTGACTTTTAAGTAAATGACTTATGAAAATTTATATATTTAACTTCCTAAGTTAGTGTTTCCGAAGCGTTTTGATTGAAAGCTTAATTAAAACTTACATAATTTTAGGTTTTAAACGGACAATTTTAAATTGTTTTCGATTTGTATGATAACAACTTGTGAAAATATGAATATTAATGCTTCTAAATTAATATTTCCCAAGCTTTTGGTTTAAAAGCTTTAATTGATCTTAATAAATTTAATACTTTAAATAAAGTTAATAAAATTGTATTTTATTTTTACGTGAATGACTCGAAAATGTAAATATTAAGGTGCATACATTTATTTTTGTGAAGCCTTACGTTTAGGAGCTTTGATAAATTTTTAATGAGTTTTAAACTTAATATGGAGCTCAATAAAGTTGTTTTAGAATTTTATGTGAATGGCTTGTGATAATATAAATATCTAAGTTCATAAATTAATTTTTCCAAAGCTTTTCAATTAAAAGTTTTTTTTGATCTTAATTAGTTTTATACTTTAAAGAATTATAAACTGTTTTCTATTTTTATGTGAATGACTTTTTCCAAATCATTTCGAATAAAAGCTTTAATGGATCGTAATTAATTTTAACATAACTTTGAATGAGCTTAATAAGGCTTCTAACTTAATATTTCCCGAGCTTTTAGTTTAAAAGATTTATTGGATCTTAATAAATTTAAAATTTTTAATAAAGTAGACTAAATTGTATTTGATTTTAACGTGAATGACTCCAATATGTAAATAATTGTAAATTGTTTTTTTTTTATACGATTGGCTTTTTCCAAATCATTTCGATTAATAGCTTTAATAGGTCTAAATGAATTTTAGTCTTTGAACGGAGCTTAATAAAGTTGTTTTTGATTTTTATGCGAATGAGTTTTCGATTAACAGGTTTAATGGAACTTAAATAATTTTAAACTTTAAGGGAGCTGAATAAAGTTATTCTTGATTTTTACGTGAATAACTTGTAAAAATATAAATACTTAAGTTCCTGAATACATTTTGCAAAGCTTTTTGATTAAAAGCTTCAATGGAGCTGAGCGAGTTTTAAACTATGAACCGAGCTTAATAAAGTTGTTTTTGACTTTTGTGTAAATGATGTTTTGATTAAAAGCTTAATTAAAACTTACAGAATTTTAAACTTTAAACGGACTATTTAAAATGGTTTTCGATTTTTATGTTAATAATATGTGAAAATATGAATATTAAGGAAACGAATATCTAAACGAATATTTCCCATGCTTTTGGTTTAAAAGCTTTATTGGATCTTAATAAATTTAATACTTTAATTTAAGTTACTAAAATTGTATTTGATTTTTACGTAAATGACTCGAAAATGTAAATATTAAGGTACATACTCGTACGTTTCTTTATGTGAAGCATTACGTTTAAGAGCTTTAATAAAACTTTAATGAGTTCCAAACTTTACATGGAGCTCAATAAAGTTATTTTAGAATTTTATGGCTTGTGGAATATAAATATCTAAGTTCATAAATTAATTTTTCCAAAGCATTTCAATTAAAAGCTTTTTTTGATCTTAATTTAATTTTAGATTTAAAATTTTAATTCTAAATTGTTTTCTATTTTTATGTGAATGACTTTTCTCAAATCATTTCGATTAAAAGCTATATTGGATCGTAATAAATTTTAGATTTTAAATGGAGCTTAATAAGTTGAGATGAGTTTTCGATTAAAAGATTTAATGGAACTTAATTAACTTTAAACTGTAAAGGAGCTAAATAAAGTTGTTTTTGATATTTACGTAAATAACTTGTAAACATATAAATACTTATTAAGTTCCTGAATAGAATACATTTTTGCAAAGTTTTTTTTATTAAAAGCTTTAATGGATCTGAGTGAGTTTTAAACTATGAACCATGCTTAATAAAGTTGTTTTTGACTTTTATGTAAATAACCTGATGATTATAAGCTTAATTATAACTCACAGAGTTTTAAATTTTAAGCAGGCGGATCTTAATAAATTTAATACTTTATATAAAGTTAATAAAATTGTATTTGATTTTAATATGAATGAATCGAAAATGTAAATATTTAAGTGAATACTTTTCTTTTTATAAAGCTTTTCGTTTAACAGCTGTAATAAAAGTTTAAGGAGTTTTAAACTTTAAATGGACCTCAGTAAAGTTGTTTTTGAATTGTATGTGAATGTCTTGTAAAAATATCAATATTTAATTGCCTAAATTATTTTGTCAAATATAATATAAGAATTGGTTTTTATTTGTATTTGAATGACTTATGAAAATTGAAATATTTAGATTCCTAAATTAATTGTTTCACAACTGTTCGAATAAAAGCTTGAATGGATCTTAATGAATCTTATATATTAAACGGAGCTAACTTAAATGGTTTTTCATTTGCATGTGAATGACTTATAAAAGTAAAAATATTTAGGTTCCTAAACTGATTTTTCCAAAGCTTTCGAATAAAAGGTATAATGGATCCTAATTAATTTTAAACTTTAAACAGAGCTAAATAAAGTTGCTTTCGGTTGTAATGTAAATAACTTAGTTGTTCCTTTCCCCAAAGCTAACCTATTGGAGGGTTTAATGGATGTTAATACACTTTAAATTTTAAACCGATGTTTACATGTGAATGGCTTGTCAGAATATAAATATTTAAGTTAATAAATTTATTTTCCCAAAGCTTTTCGATTAAAAGCTTTACTTGATCCTAATTAATTTTAAACTTTAAACGGAGAATTATAAATTGGTTTCTATTTTTATTTTAATGGATTTAATGGATCTAGCGGAATTGTGTGCTTTAAACAAAGCTTAATACAGATGATTTTGATTTTTATGCGAATGGGTTTTCGATTAAAAGGTTAGTTAAGTACCTAAATTAATTTTTCCAAAGCTTTTCGATTAAAAACTGTTATGGATCTTAAACAATTTAAGCACATTTTAAATTCAGAATTAATTTTACTCATAATGTAAGAATTTCTGAGTTTTATTAATAAACCCTAACAAATATTTAAAGAAATTTAAATTTTTTGATTTGTGTTCAATTTAAGAAGTTGGATGTTGACGATAATTTTGATGTTGCTTGGATGGCGGTTGAGGAGAAAAGGGCAAAATAACACGTCATTTTGTTTGACGTTTTATAATTGTCGTGTTGCCGACGACCGGTAATTTGTGGGTGCGGTGTGCTCGCCACTAGATGTCATGTTGGTCGTGTTATTCAGTGGTATCGCTAACAGAGTGTAATATGTAAAAGAATTTGTTTGTACGTCGTAACGATTAACATTTTACCTCCCAAACCCACCATCGCAACGAATATTTTATACCTATACTCCTCAAAATCGTCAAATATTCCCATTTATAGATACACTATATTTAGAACTGCGAACTATTTAATCAATTTAGCCATCTGATGAAAAATTAGTAGTAGCGACAGTAAGGATTACTAGTACTTATTAGTAGTAGCCCCAGTTTTCTATCGCAGCAATACTGTTTGAAAAATATTCTCGATGTACAAAATTTATTTTCTGAAAATTTTTGTTGTTTCATTAGTCATTAAAATGTACAAGGCTTTCGACCTACGAATAGTATTGTCAATAAGTTTGGAGTTCATCGTACCATCTGTTAATACGCAATCTCAGTCTGAGAAAAAACCAAGTAAGCACAAGCAAACACATACACGCAAACCAAAAGTCACTGAACTGTAAAAAAGCCCTTTCACAGGTCGACAACTACGTCCAGAACTACCCTAGCTTTTCTATTTGCGGTGTTGATCATCTTTGCAGTGAAAATTGTTGGTAATTTTTAGATTCTTGGATCTCGTCTCGTGAATTAAACAACATTGAAAAACAGAAACTCTAATCATGATCTGACGTTGTTTTGTAGGGTAACATTTCATTAGATTTAACTAAAAATGTCGTAAATTATCAAAGCCATCATTCCTCCACCATTGTTTAATGCGTTCATTTATACTAGATGTAAACGGAAAAATGAAAGTTCAACAAATACAACCAAAAATCATTACAACGCTAAAAGACACAAAATTAGTACAAATATTATAACATGCCTAAGTAGTACGTAGTCTGCGTCAAACTGTCTACATTATGTTGATGCTGCTCTCCCAAACGACGTAGAGAACAAATTGTGGAAAGTAGAACCAATTATAATTGCCGTAAGAAACCAATCCAGACAAATAAAAAGAATTGTGGGTCCATATTCAATTGACAAGCAAATGATTCCTTTTACTGGCCGATGTTCCTTACGACAATTATACGTTAAAGGAAAACTACGTCCAATTGGTTTAAAAAATTTCGTCGTTGCTACTTCTGGAGGAATGGTTATGATCATTGGGTTTGGGGCCGGCAGTTATCCTTAGATTAACAGAAACGTTGCCTGCGGGATCGTTTTTGTTTTACGATAGATATTTTACTACAGTTCCTCTTTTGGCAAAATTAAAAGAATTGGGATTCTATGCTTTCGGAACCATAATGACGAATCGTCTCAAAAATATTAATTTTAAAAACAATAGGCACATGCAAGAATTTTTTATTAACGATAAAATTGTAGTAGTAAAATGGCGGGATACAAAATCAGTGGTAATGTTGTCAACAGCAGTAGGTCAAAAACCGGTTAAAACTGTTTCAAGGTGAATTGTACATTTCCCAGAGTGCCAAAGAAGCGTTATTAGCTTCTGTAGTTGATCTACCTAATCAGGGATCAGATAGTGAAGTTGATACACCCCCACCTGAGCTAACAAAAAATTATTGCACACCTCTACCGTGGATGCTAAACGATATGATGGAACTAACCACTACCAGAAAATGTAGACTTCAAGGCTGTTAAAGTCGTACCAGATTTCGATGTAAAAAGTGTGATATTTATTTATGCATTACCAAATACAATGGGTGCGTCCGAAATGAAAAATGTGCATTTAGCGAAGACACATTTCAAAAAGTTACAAGCGACGTAGTTTTTATGTGCATTTTTAATACGTTGTTTGATGTAAAACCATATTTATCGATTTATTAATTTGGTCTTGACCAAACCTTAAAAAACTTAAATAAAACATTCTTGAACAAATCTTTCGACAAGTAAAAATCGAAAACTTGAGAAACTGAATTGAACAGCCGTGATATTCTCAGGATCGGTTCCGAAAGACCATAGTTTGTTGGCATCAGGTCAATGAATAAAAGCCCATCACGTTGACGCATTTGGCGTTCGGGAGCATAGATTTCTAGACGTGCGAGTAAATCGGGACAATCGATACGGGAATTAATGATATCACACAGTACAGCGCGGAAGCCACGTTTCGGCGATAGTCTAGACGTTGCAGTTTCAAAAGATTACATCGATCTTGATAAGGTGGGAGGACATATTCTACAGCACGCGTGGACGGCAAACATCGGAGCGCGAACAGAACAAATTGTTTCTGAACACTTTCAATCCTCCCGGAATGACAGTGGTATGATGGTGCCCAAGCTGGAGATGAATACTCCAAAATAGACCAAACAAACGAGACATACAGTAAGGTCAACGTTATCGGGTCCCTAAAATCCCTACAGTTTCGTTTAATAAAGCCCAACATAATATACGGGTTTGTAATAATTGTGTTAACATGTCTGGTAAATGTAGCGTCAGCTGCAAAAATCACACCAAGAACGGAAATGAACCCGACTCGGTCAACGTCTTCATTATACAGCTGAAATTGGTGAGTGACCCCCATATGGGTGAGCGGATACGATTAAAAGAAAGCGTCTTACATTTGCTCACGTTCCGAGCCAGTATATTATTAATTGACCAACTAGAAAATCTGTTTAAGTCCTCCTGCAACTTTACACAATCAGACAAACTAGAAACCCGGGCGAACATTTTTATGTCATCTGTGAAGAGGAGGCAGTTAGCAAACTCAAAGCATTGCACCACATCTTTGATAAACAATGAAAACAACAATGGTCCAATATGAATACCTTGAGGCACGCCAGATGGAACATGAAATAATTGGGAGTGAGAACCCAAGATCCTAATGGAATGCCAACGATCAGTGAGGTAGGAACGCAACCATTTAATAGGAATAAACTGACAATTTAGACTCAACATTACTTACTAAGAAGAATAGAGTGGTCAATCATATCAAAAGCCTTTGCAAAGTCTGTATAAACAACGTCCAGCTGATGTCTGGAATTTAAACTATCAAATAAGTCGCCACAAAACGAAATCAAGTTAGTTACTGTAGACCTACCGGGATAAAATCCATGTTATACAAGGGAAATGAAGATTTTAGTGTGGAAGAACAAGATTCTATGAACCATAGACTCAAACAACTTGGGTAAGACGGAAAGAATGGCGATCCCACGATAATTACTGACATCACTTTTTTTGCCCCCCTTGAAGGTTGGATGAATATAAGAAATTTTCCAAGGATCGGGTAAAAAACCGCGACGAAGGCTTTCATTAAATATGAAGGTAATAGGAAGAGTCAAACTTTCAGCAAAACACCTAAACAGAATCGGCTGGAAGCCATCATAACCCGCTCCCTTTTCAACCTCGAGCTAGAGCAAGCAATCTCGTACTTCTTTCTCGGTAAACTTGAAAATCTATTGATCGAAGGTGGGCAAAGCTAAAGGTTTATAAACCGACGCAAAAAAGTTGGCAAACAGACTTAACTCTTCCTCAATTCGCACTACATAGTTGTTGTAAAGGAACCAGTTTAGGCACTTAAATTCCTTGCGGGCAAAATCTGGATAATATTTAACACCATGCAATCTATACAATGAATGAAGCTTATTACATCGTTTCTCGAACAACACCAACTCATTGTTATACTATGGCTCCCGATGGCCGATTTTAGAAGATCGTTGAAACTTAACACTATACACTTCAAATCGGCGACTACAATAATCGAAGTATTAATGGCCAATTTGACTCGAACAGCAATCACGTTTAGACTAGGATGACAGGCAATCACATCATTAGGTACCGAATTCTTTATCGCAATCAAAACACCACCACCCTTACGACTGGTGTCAAAATCGTATCTATCCTTTCTATGAACGAAGTAATCAGATGGGAAGAATTCTTCGGAGAACATATTTATCGTAAACCAGGTCTAGCTGATTATTATGACGTCATAATCGTTGTCAAGTACGCCTACACGAAAAACCTTAGCTTTACCTCGAATACTGGAGGCGTTGTGGTAGTAGATCGAGGTGAAATCGTTCATAGTTTTGGTTGCATCAGCTTCAGCAGTTATCGGTGTTGTTGCAACGTTATGGCAGCTCTGTTTTTTGGCTGTCGTGATTGATTTACAAATGGTATGGATTGATTTCAAACCACGAGGCTACATATCAGAACTGTTTAGCTTATTGAAATGAGCATCCTTTAATCCAATTTTAATGGCGATGAAGGTAACGGAATTGTTATTTACCCGGCCCTTTGCAAGTAATAATTGACAATACACTTTTAATTAAATATATCGTTGCCGTAGTTCTATCTTGGTGTAAGCGCCAACCTTTTAGTTTTGACCAAATTTACTTCGAAGATCTAATCAAATATTAAAATTATAACTAAATTCTGATATTTCGATCCAAATCGATAAAATTGTAATGTTTTACATTTGCGCTTCTCTTTTTCTTTGCTAAGAAACCAAAACACTTGGAAAACTTGAAAATGTATCGGGTCACAAAAAAAAAATGTGATTTTGGACTTACACCAAGATAGACCTACGGAGACGATATGTATGAATTAAATAAAAACACTCGTGTTTCAACTAATTAACAAACTTTGGTTATTTAACTGCATTGTGACCTAGACTACACAATTGTGTGGAAAGGGGAAAAATGTATGTTCAGTCTCAAAGGGGTCCTAGATAGGGTTATTATTCTATCCTTTTTGCTCTGAGTCAATTCTGAACCCTGCTGGTTTGCTAGAATTTTCGCTACATCAATATATGTGCTGCCTCCCCATAGTGAAAAATGAAAAAAATGCTTCTGCTGATGTTATGTCGGTTTAGTAGAGGGTCCGTCCCATTGGCTACCTCTTAATAAATAAAAAAAAAATAAATAATAAAATTAAATAATAAAAAAAATTTAAAAACAAAAAAAATTATTCTGTTCAGGATTATGTTGGCCCTGGAAATTGGTTATGTCGGTTTAGTAGGACCACCCATTGGCTACCTCTTGGGCAATGCTGAACTCGATTTGCTTTTTTAGAATTTTCGCTACATTAATAAATTTGTGTCCTTCTCATAGTTAAAAATGCAAAAAAAATTCTAAAAATTATTATTGTCAAGATTATTGTGATCCTGCAAATTTGCCCTCGAAATCAGGGTGACAATAATCTTGAACAAAAGAATTTTTTTCCATTTTTAACTATGGGAACAAGCGATTCTAACAAGCGAATCGCATCAAGAATTATCCAAGAAGTAGCCAATGGGACCCTCTATTAAACCGACATAACAAATTTTCAGGCCAATCATAATCTTGCGGCCCTATTCTAGCTATTGGGAATCCCTGGGAATTTCCCGGGAATTGGGAATTGAACTATTTTGACAATATTCTAGCAGTTGGGAATTATTTTTTCAAAAAGTGTATTCTGGCGATTGGGAATTTTTGAAAGTACTGAAAAATAATTCCATTTTATGTAAGTTTTGACGTTTCTGTTTCCCTAAATTTTTTTTTTGGGGAATTAGAAGAAACTGGTTGTTTTGTGTGTTTTGATTATTTTATTTAAAACGTAGTATCATTAAAGTTTTTATTTTATTTGCCTAAAAGAAAATTTTTAGATCAGGTGGCTGCAAAATACGAAATAGTGTTTTTCCCATTGGAAATTATTCTTAATTACGCCAGAATACGCTTTTGGGAATTGGGGAATAAAAAATTGGGAATTATTGAAGTTTAGAAATATAGCAACATTTTTCCCAATTCCTATTTCCCAGGGAATAGCCATAATAGGGCCACTGAGCAGAAGGATTTTTTTATTATTTTTGTTTTGTTCATTACTAAGAAAAGAAAGGCAATACGTTTATTAATGTAAAAATAATACCAATAATCAAATCAGGTTCAGAATTGTTCCAGACGAAGGAGAAGAGAAGAAGAACCCTTTAGTATTCTGTACCATATTGCTCTAGCAAATTTCCAGCGCCACCATAATCCACCATGCATCCCGCATAATAAAAGTTTTACTTTTTTGAGAAAAAAAATGCCTTCAGCTCTTGCAAATTGTACAAAATCATCAATCAAACTGGGCAACCGATTTTAATAAACTATAGCTTTAAACTACCATGACAAACCAGAAACTCGGTACAATGGAGAAAATTCCATCATAATCGGTTTAATAGTTTCTGAAATAAGGGCGGACAGAAGGACGGACACCGATATTTTATTTTAGCAGAGAAGATAATTAGCTCCTATCGAAGCTCCTATTAAAAGTTTGAAATCATTTCCTTACGGAACCAACTACTAAAGGCAACATCGGTGAAACGAACAGTTACAACAGAAATTACATACCTCATTCACTTTGAAATGGATGCATTCCTTTGAATTTGAATATTCTCATGCTTCACCGAGAAATTGAAACAATTTTTTTTTAGATGTGAGCATGAATAATATTGGCCCTTAAAAATTAAATATTTTTTGTAACTTACCAGTTGCAGTACCTTCAAAATAATTTAGATATGAGTTTAAAAAAATATGAACTACATACAATCCATTACAAAAACTAGTATAAGGGCTACTAAATACTCCAGAAACATTTGCTCCACATTTCTATCTGCATGTCATATTTTTAATTAAAAACCACTACAGCTGCACATACTTCAAATTACTGTATGGATAATAAATATTAATTAAATCTTAAAACATTTCCTTAATAATTTAATTAGGTTTATTATTTAATTGTTTATGCTTCAAATAACAAAAAAACTTTCTTCATAAATACATCAAAAAAATAATCGTGGTATAATAAACATAAAAATAAAATTGTATTTCATAAAAATAATGTTATAAAATAAAAATCCAATTGATTTATGATTACTTTAAGTTTTTTGTTTGTACTTAAACAATAATAAAAAAAATAAATAAAAAGTATTTCATATTCGTTTGAACTGATTGTAAAAATGTGACTTAACAGATTAAAATGTTTAAACATTTTTTTGTTGTTTATTTAATCATAAAGACACTGGATGATATCTTAATTTAATATGCTTAATTTTTTTTTTATTGCTCTTATACTGCTGGGGGGATTAACAAAATGTAACAATTTTGTTATTGCCTGCATTATTGTTATCGCCTGTGTCATTTATTTATGTTGCATTTTTTTTTAAAAATTTTTGATGATGGGACAAAAACTGACAAGTGCGCGCGCGCGTTGGCATACAATTTATAAAGCAAACGTTATTATGGTCAAATATAGTAAATATTTTTAAATCTAGACGTGAGAAAATAAAACAAATTACTTAAACCACTTAAGTAAATTGTCAAATATCAAATTTATTCTATTCTATTATACAAATATCAATAAAAACTAAAACTAATAAATACTATTTTATTTATTTTTGAATTCATGGATGACATCATTTCGCGCTATATATGACAATAAGCAGAACCAGCAGCAATATATTTTCTGTGTGTGTATACTATACAGCAAATATCAACCGAATATGTATTATTTATTTTGTTCATCTACTGTCATTCTCGATTACTTACTGAAATTAGCATAAAATTGAATTCAATCAAAATTATGCAGATTAGTTTGTTCACATAAAAAACCGATCTGTGGTCAATTCGTTTTCATTAAAAAACATTTCGAGAAGCGCATATATTATTCTATTAAATAGTTAAACAGTCGATTCGAATTGTAATTGGGTCGAAATTAACCCCGCGATTCAAATAGATAAATGACCAAAAATTATTTAAAATCTAGACACGGAATTACTTAAGGCAGACTCTAATATTTACTTAAACTATGTTTTTAGTTACTCCATGAACAGCGTACATACTTGTATTTACTCTTTACGGCAGAACAGATCGTGTCAACGTACTTCATCTATACGAAACTCTGAACTCGTGAGAATTTTACAACTTCAAATCAATAAATCGAATTTTGATATTTAATTGCTTTAATAAAAATGCGATTAATATTTACTAATTAATGTTATTGGGGTGGGAGGGGGGACTATATTTAACAGGCTGTGAATTTTATAATCTGCATGGTGCTAAACCGCATAAATTAATAGGTAAGCGGATTGGCTGAAACCTTTATTAGGATTATTATGTACAATAAAATTATTATTTATGGCCTTTACAAATAATATCTCCAATATTTTTTTTCCATTCGATATTTTTTGAATCGTTTATGAAATTTAATTACAAGATATTAATTTAAATATTTTAATTTCTGTAAAATTTTAGTATAATGGGTTATGGCGGAGTTAACTGGGTATCCATAAAATAAGAAATTGACTATTATAGAGTATGGTGGCTTCGAAACATGCGTTTATTTGTTTGTTTCTATCTCTACAATCTTTTCTTGGACTCAAGGCACTCCCAATTCTTTCGCAGTTCGCTTTTTACGTCCTACCTTACATAGTAGCCAAATCGAGGGCGTACGGCTAAAGACCTTCGAAACGTGTATTTATATATTATTAATATCACTACTAAATTCTAAGTGCTGATCTCCAAATATTCCCAATTAAGATAAATTTTTTTTTTATACTAGTAACTGGAATTTAGACTACTCTTTCAATTTAAAAATCGGTTCTTTTCTAGCAAAACTGTCAGACGACCAAAAGGGTTTTTTTCAGAGTTTAAAATGGAATTTGATTTAGCTCTTCGCTCTTCATTTTACTTCAAGAGCGATAAAAAAAACTATTAAAAAGCTATTTATAAAGAGCGATATTGTAAAAAAAAAATATCGCTCTGAAGAACAGGAGCCTTATGTTAATTATAGGGCTCTTGCTCTTCCACTATTGCGTTTTTGTTATCATATTTTCGCTCTTTGTTATTGAGCCATATTGAGAACATCTGCTCTGATGAATAAAAACGTCATTTATTGCCCTTGCTTTTGTTATTTAGGCAAACGGTTACATTCAAAACCTTCTAAAATTTTCGCTTTAGAAAGTCTGATTGTTTTGCTAGCGAACAGATGCATGAACGTTGGAAATGGCATTCTAAAATGATTTTTGGATAAAGTTCTGGAATATGGCCAATTTGAACGGAACTTGGCTATTCCTTAACCGATTTTATTGAAATTTGACACGCGCGATGGAAAGTGGATTCTAAAATGATTTTAGATGAAGTTCTGGAATATGGCCAACTAGGATGAAACTTGGCTATTCCTTAACCTTTTATTCCTTTTAGTGAATTTGACCATAAAGATATTTTTGGCGAAATAGTGAACTCCAAGGATTTCATGACCAACGTTAACAATCGAACAAATAAATGCGCTGCACATAATTCCAATCTTGCTGTTGTATTGAACTTTATCGGTGCGACCTTGGTTTTTGCAGTAATTAGGTTGGTCAGTACTTCTCCATCCGAACTTAGCGTTCGTGCATAAATGACAGCGGCGTATGCAGAGTTTGATGCATCGGCGAACCCATACACAGGTGCAGTGTGTGTTTTCAAATAAATTTAATCTGACCCGTATATCTATTCATTGTCCTGCAACATCTGACGCAAGTTGGTCGTTCCAATCGAGTTTTAATAACCAAAGGCGCTGAAATAGTATCTTTATCCCAACCGTCACTGGGAACAGCCATCCCATTGGCTCGAAAATGCGCGAGGCTTCGAATAACATGCTTCGTTTGATTAATTTAGTTGACACTGGTAGCAAAACGTTAAAGAAAAAACTAACAGCTTGTTGGTCGAATTTAACGCCCATTATCGAAATCAATTTATTCCCTTCGCTTATTTCATGGATAGCAATTTCTCTGTCGTCTTCGGGTTTGTTTTCCAGTAGCTGTATGTCGTTGCTGGCCCATTTACCCTCAACAGGGAATTCAGCTCGGCTTGTATTGATAGAGCTTCTTCGATGGTACTCGCTCCCCAGGCATTAGATCGTCCATGTAAAAGTCCTTCATTAACCCCTTTACTGCGTGCGGATAACTCTCAAGATGGAGGTGGGCTTGTGTTGCTATGAATGACGCTGAAGCCGAGCCTTATATATTGGTAAGAAGACGATAATGTCTTATCGGTGATGTCGGATAGTTTCGCCAAAGGATGCATAGGAATTCTAAGAAAATTTTCTCAATCTCTGAGAGCGACTGTTGTACAGTCGGCCCGACCATCAATGTTTCATTAAGAGATATACCCGATGTTGATCTCGCTGAAGCGTCAAACGCAACGCATAACTTGGTGATTGTACTGGCTTCTTTAAACACCGGTTGGTGTGGTTTATAATATTTTTTATTGTTTGGTAGGTCGATTTGACATGCTAGGATTAGCTCCATATGACCGAGATATTCGTATTCCGCCATGAATTCAGTATAATCCTTGTAAAGTTGCGGTTGTTTTTGCAGTTTCTGTTCGAGTGAGCTGAACCTTCAGAGCGCTTGGTTAAGTGAATCACCTAACATGGGTCTATTTGGTTTGAAAGGTAATGAATTCCATACAAAGTTTCTCCTCATGATTGAGTTGTGCAATAGCTGGTATTTCCTCCGTTTCCCACAATTTTCTAAGTGTTCTATCAAAACTAATTTCATGGTCAACCGAAAGGCGTGTTAGGATTTGGTTGGGTTGATCATATATTTGGTTTACTCCTCCGACAATCCACCATAATTTCGTATTTAGCGCAATAGGCTTTTCTACTGCATCGACTATCAGACCATCATATATGAGCATTAAAAATCTATCACATCCAACCAAAAGATCTCAATCAGGGTCGGCTAACGACAATTGGTTCAGATATGTCAATTTTTCGCGGTCGATAGTTTGCGAAGGCAGGTTTGATGTTATTTTCGATATTATGTATATACGCGTTAGAAAGTTAGAAAGATTTTCACAGGTTTGCTGTATTTGCTGTGAAGCTTGTTGGTTTGCTGCTTTAAACCTTCGAGAGAGTTCATCCTCTTGTTTAGGAACTCCAATAACTCTTCAATTGATGGGGAATCTTGTTCTGAAGATTCTTGTCGCCATAACTGTAGCGTGACGTCATCATTTTCCCCCCGCTATATACACCAACCAACAATCGCTTGATTCTGTACTTGACCCTAGGGTTTTCAGGCCGCGAATAACCTCGTCACAAATATCGTGCAGTTGACTCACTGTTTCACTTGATGGCTTAGTAATTTGAGGTTGCTGGATGACGTCTCAATAAACTCATTAACTATGCAGTTATCTCTGAAAAGCTTCGATGTAACTAGCATCAACAATTCGGAAATATTTTACGAGTGTTTCTGCTGGGCCATGTAGTTGACCCATCAAGAACTTGAATTTTGAAGGAGGCAAGAGGCTTATATTTTCATGAACGGTGCTCATGAACAAATCATAGAATGATTGCCAATCTCGTACCCTTCCGCTGAATGTAGGTAGCGTTAGACGTGGTAGTTTGAAATCATCCGAAGGGCCAGTAACGGATGAGTTCAAAATGGTATTGTTCAATTCGTAAACTGGAGTTTAAATTTTGGATCCCATTAGTCTTTGAAGAGTAGCCACACGGAGATAATAATTGTCGTCAACAACATCGATTTTCGTACTCACAAAGGATTTATAGTGATCCTTTAATTTTTCTAAACGTGTATGCATTTCGTCGTACGGCGTAGTATCTCGACATGATTTGGCATAGATGGTCAACTTAGTTATTTGAACTTTTATAACTGCTCTTCTTTTCATCAATGACTCCATAATGTTAAATAAATTCCGATGAATTCGTGTGCTTTAATAGTGCTTTAATTTTAACCCACGCTTAAAGCTGGGTTCATAACATCGGGAGCGACGTAGGAAAAATACCATAGTAATGAGTTGAAGTTAGTAGCTGTTGGTTTTGCTCAAAATATTTGTCTATTTTGTACGTCGTTTTATTTGTGATATTTCTCATTACATACTATATTTCAATTTGCGTTTGGCTTTGGCTGTGTTAATACCAAATTTTTTTATAATTTTGTGATTATTGTGAGATTTTAAAAATATTTTTAATTTTTTGTCGGATTTCTACAACGTTCTTAATTTATTTTCTTGTTTCTTATTTCAATTTTTAGTTCATTTTACAAGTTTTTGGAGGATGATAGTTATAAATGCTTTCGGAGCCAAGATATTGACATCATAAGGGCGACAGCGGTCTTTGATAGAACGGGAAATTTCAACATATGGTATCAACAATTACAGGAGCTGCAAAATTTATATGAAATACCGAAACGTGATTCGAAGTTGCTGGTGATAGGCAAACTGAAAGAAAAAACGTTAGAATTTTATCATTCCGAGGTGTGCATGTGCAAATGGATATACATGAGTTTTTAAAGGAGATGTAGAAAATGGACGATTTACGACCGTATCGTGAAGCGTTGAAAAATCAGCTGAAGAATAGAAAATGGAAATAACCGAAGATTTCAACGTCTACTTTCAAGATAAGATTATATTGGCTAATCAAATCAATTTAGGTGAAGATTATGTTATAGACGAGTTTATCGATGGGTTGAATAATTACCAGCTTCAGCAGTATGCGCGGTTGCAAAATTTTCGGAGTCGCGAAGATTTATTGATGATGTTTTCGCGCCTAACGGTAAAAGATAGAACCATATCAAATGATTTGAACCCGGTATTAAATTTTCGAAACAAAAATGCTGGGAAGGAGAATTCCACAATAGTAGAGAAGCGCTGTTACAATTGTTCAGGCGTGGGACATGTGGCAAGGGATTGCCGGAAACCAAAAGCAACAGCACGATCGTATTTTAAATGTGGTGATTCGACACATTTTTTTAAAGATTGTCCGAAGAAATTCTCCACAAGATCCAATACTGTGTCGGTTAATAATACTTCATCCGGTGGTGTAGTATCAAGTGTTGAACCAATGAGAGAAGTACAACCGAGAAATATATCCGTAAATAACAACGAACATCATCTCTGCAATTAGGACAAGGTTAGTGAATCTAAATCAGTTAATTTAGAACTTATGAAACGATTTGAAAATATGGAAAATATAAAATTGCAAAAGTGTTCCAGTTTAGTTGACAGTGGTAGTCCAAGTAGCCTAATAAAACAAAGTTTTGTACCGTTTTGTTTGATCCAAAAGAGAAATGAAAAATTAGAATATTCGGGAATTAATAATAGTAGAGTAAATATTATAGGTCAAATTAAATGTAGAATGTTGTTTAATGATTTATTGTTTTTAAAAGAAATTCTGGTGGTACCGGATACCACTATGAATGTTAATTTATTTAGGCAGAGATTTTTTGAAAATGACTGATTCAAAATCGTTGATTGATGGTGAAAAATTTAAATTTAATGATGATAATTTTGAGAAAGAAATTTAAAATATTAATATTGATGAAAATGTGATAAAACTTGTTTCCAGAATGGTCAGTTGGCAATCGGAGATACTATCGGGTATAATGATAAATTAAAGATATATGATTTGTTCGATGGATTGTATAATGGGGTTTCTAAATCGAATGGACCAAAGATTGATTTCGAAATGGAAATTATTTTGCAAAAACATAGTTATTTTCATTTCAAGCCAAGACGTTTAACTTTTACTGAAAGAGAAGCTTCAAGGAAAATTTTAAGTGCTATAGTATTAGTCCCAAAGAAAAATAGAAGTGAATTTAGTTTGTGCGTTGATTATCGTACGCTTAAAAAGTATACGGTGAGACATAATTACCCTCTTCCGGTTATAAAGGATTTATTAGTTGATTTATCAAATAAGCGTTATTTTAGTTGTCTTGATTCAAAGAACGAATTTCACCATATTCGCGTGGCTCAGAACTCCGTGAAATACACAAGTTTTGTGACTTCTTTGGGTCAATATGAGTATGTAATGATGCCTTTTGGTCTGAAAAATGGACCGAGTGTATTTCAAATGTACATGACGAAAATTTTTCAAAAGCTCATTGAAGAAGGTCAGTTGGTTATATACATAGATGACCTGTTAATTGCAAATGATACCATTCAGGGGCATTTAGATATATTGGCGAAAGTTTTTAAGATTTTGCGTGCAAATTGTTTGGAGCTTCAATTGAATAAATGTGTTTTTATGATGGAGCAAATCGAGTATCTGGGTTATACTATTAGTTATAATTGTGTTCGTCCGAATAATTCAAATGTGAACGGGATAAATCAATATCCACAACCTCAAAATGTAAAGGAGGTTAAACGATTTTTAGGAATGTGTGGCTATTTTCGTAAATTTATTAGTGGTTTCTGTGAGTTAGCTAGACCGTTGCAGGACTTGGTGAAGTCAGATGTTGAATTTGTTTTCGGTGAATAACAAATAAAGGCGTTTAATGAGTTGAAAAAGAAATTGGTGGAACGTCCAGTTCTCGCTATTTTTAATCACAACGGTAGGGTTCCAAGCGTACAACACCAATTGAGGCTAAATATCATTCTTACGAGTTAGAGACTCTAGCTATCATTTACGCATTGAGACGTTTTAGAACATATTTGTGTGGCAATAGTTTTAAAATTGAAACGGACTGCAATGCATTAACGTTGACTTTGAATAAGCAGTTGATTAACCCAAGAATTGCAAAATGGGTTTTGGAATTACAAGACTTTGATTACACAATAGAACATCGGGAAGGTAGGAAAATGCAGCATGTAGATGCTCTAAGTAGAGTAGAGAGTATTTTTATATTAACCGAGAATCCATTTGAAAAGAATTTGGCAATTTTACAAAGTAGAGATCTGAAGTTAGGAACATGAAGTTAGAGTTGAACTAGAACGGAAAGACAGTCCTCTCTACGAATTACGAGATCGTTCGATTTAAAAAAAAAAATAGATAAAAATAAAATAAGGTTTTATGTTCCGGAGTTGATGGAAAATCAGGTTATAAAAATTTCTCACGATAATATGGGACATATAGGTCTTGAGAAAGTGATGGAAGTTATTCGACGATATTATTGGTTTCCACAACAGGCCGATAAAGTAAGACTGTATATTTCGAACGGTCCCATATGCGTTAGTTATAACGTTCCTACAGGCAAGGTTGAAGGGTTTTTGCTGAACGGAAAATGAGTGGTGATTAGTTTTCCCGAAAGAAAATGAAAATCTCTCGTCAACGGACAAAAACAAAAAAATAATAATTTAGTACGTAGTTATCCACGTATGTATTTCTTGAATTTGTTTTAAGGCGACTATCTTCCACATGAATCCAAACAAATCGCTACTCCAGCCGAAAAACCAAATATTGAATCCCCCAATAAAATATTGGCGAGGTTTTTATACGATTTTCCTGCTGATTGACCAAAAAAGAAAAATTATTTTCTACATCGATTAATCAACCGCAAAACGCTTTCCTACCACTTCCAATACTTCGATTTTCATTGCATGTATAAACACATGAACTGCCCAAAAGAAAAAAGGTTTTCACATTTATTTACTGAAATCTGAGTAGGAACAGATTTGTAAATAAACGTAAATGAAAATATGAGTCGTATGGGCACGTGCCACTAGAATTAATAAGAGTTTACACTAATTCATTTCTTGTTTGTAAAACTTATTTATGTGCATAGTTCCAAATGCAATTCGTATTATACATTTATAAATTAGTATTTAAGTTAAATTTTATTTTCTATGCTTATTTTGTAATTTTGATTCATTAGGTTTTTTTTACTGTAGAATAGCTAGTATATAAAATAAATAAAAATCATAATGTTTGGAATGTTTGTAAATATAAAAATTTCAACTCCAAATAGTACAGTGTATGAATCGAAGGCAGTTGAAAAGGGAGTTTCTAGGTTCGTGTTTCTCTTGTGCCAAAATAAGATTTTGTTGTCCACTAGCGCACTAGAGTATTGAAATGCAGCATTGGACTTAGATGCTTTAGTTTAAAGCAAGCATGGCGATAAAAAGGTTGCTAGTAGAAAGAAAGCTGAACGACAAATTAGAAATAAAAAAAACTTTCTACAATTTCGTTTTTCTCGTGATTTAAATTACTTTTTGCAGGAAAGAAGTTGCAAATTCAAGTAATTACACATATAATTAGGTTGAACATTTAGTGCGCATGCTTTCATGCTATAAGTGTACAGTATCATGAAACTACATTTTTTTTTTTTTTTTTGTAATTTCCATATTCCAAGAACTAATTAATCTAAGATCTCTGAAATTAATTAGTTCTTTTATTGCCTTTACACAACAGAAATTTTATATTAATTTTATCTTTGCAATTTTCATTTCTCATGAATTATTTTTTAATTTTTTTTTTTTTTTTTCGTCTTAAATTAAAAATATTTTTTAATTAATATTTCCATGGAATTTTGTTTTATTATCTGTATCACTCAGCAGAAGTAGTATATAGTATAAATAATAAATTATGCAATTATTATTTTAAAATATGCTTCGGTATTTTAGTTAACGTAGATAAATTTTTAACATACTAAAATACACTGAAACTTAATTTAATGCTAAACTTCAGTAGTTACTCTCATTTACAAAATTATTTTTTTGTTTTACTGTTAAATAATGATATATGGATTTTGTTTTTGTTTTAAAAGTGCAAATCTGAAGTACAAGTAAAATAAAAATACTCATATAGGTAATACGAAATTATGTAAATCAATTAGTCTACACTTTTTTGAAATTATTTATTTTAAATTTATTTATTTTGGTTTACATTGTAAACGACTCTTTGTGAATAAATTATTTTATGTAATCAGTTCAATTGATTTTGGGTTTCACTTAGCCGCATATATGTTTACAATTTTATATGTTTAAAGAAGTTCTCACAGCAAACGAGAAACGTTCAAGTGAATTTTGATTATATGTATGTATTCAGAGACGTGTTTCACACCGATTTGAAGTTTTATTTTTTTATTTTTTTTTGGTTGTGTGAGAATTTTTTATCAAATTTCTGTATCAAAATGGGATTTTTGACCTTTCTGCGCGCGGCGATTAAACATGCGGTGTATAAAACTAAAAATGTTTTTTTTAACACTTTCAAGATTAATAAAAAATTAGGAATTGGGTTTATTAATTAGACAATGCGCATTGTGAATGATTAATTAACAATTTAATATATTGTAATGTGTTAGATTTAGAGTTTTTTTTTTTTTTTTTGTAAGATCATAAATTAAAATACAATATGGGGAGAACCTTGAAATTAAAGATTAGGTTTATAAATTGATAGAGAAGATTTATACAGCTTCTGATTTCAATTTATTATCAACAAATAATTTATTAATAAGAAACATGTTGTATCCCATGAATTATTTATGAAGGGGTCAAGTTTTTTTATCTTGTTAAACATTTCAACATGTATGTTATTGAAATTTTTAATCCTTGGTAAAGTAATCAACAGAATCGATTTTAGACGTTTAATCAGCATAATGTTACATAAATGTTTCAAGTACCTGCTGTGTATTGTTTGTATTAGATTTTAATTTCTGTTTCGTGGTAGTGATGTCTATTTTCATATTTTCTTAAATAACTATTGCAACAACAACAATTTTTATTAATAATTTAATTATTGTTCGAAGCTAAAATTAATGATGCCATTAACCCTGATAGGTTAAAGATCGTATTTTATGTACATGTTTTTGTTGTTGTTCATTATTTAGACAGTTTGGAGACTGCGGTGATAAAATAAAAATTAAAAATTTAACTGACGCAATTATGGCCTCTAATTTTATGACGGTTATGATTTTGTAGCTAGATATTAGGGGTACCCATAAATAGTCAATCTTTTTCAATAGGAAAATTTGCATTCAGTTTCATTTCATTCGTTGGGCAGTTAAGACGTGTTTCGTTGTAGCTTATTATATACTAGTGGCCTGGGGCCCCTACAGGGCCGAACCTACGGTACATTTAGTTCGCTAAATCAGTGGGAGCCCTCACACGACTAAAAGCCACTGTGACATTCCAGTTAGTATTACTGGTATGTGCACAGTAATCATTCGGTATGAGCAATCTGGGCACAGCATTTCCGGCTACTGACTCACGGCAATAGGGGGTTTAATCCAGGCTCATACCAAACTTAATTTACTGTGCTAAGATGTCATTTAAGCACTGATCATTATCCAATCGTCCCACACTATCGATCGATAAATTAACACAAGTAAATATAATATGTAACTAGAGAAAAATGTCTAAACCAAATGTTGATATGAAATTAATCTCCGCTCGTCAACTTACATGCCCTCCAACGGTGTACGGGTGTGTGTAATCCGTAGTTCGCTACACCGTTAACGAACCTTGCATTCCCTCGGTGTACGGGTTGTTAATTTTATTTGAATTTCCAAGAATTCGCCACCCGCATGCGAATCCTCTTACGTAGCACCAATTTATCTTCCCCAGCGAAATAATCTACACCTGCACCAGCAATTCAAATTATCGGTCTCCAATTAATCAATTAATGAGCGGCAGAATACTTTATTATTCTTCTTTGGTTGCTAGTTAACACAAACTTAATAAACGTAAAGCACACGAAACGGTGCTGGATAGATGGAAATGGTTCCTTGACCACCCACTTGTTAATTCATTTTAATTTAAAAACAAATCATAAAGTTTTGTTATATGGATGCACAATCACTTTTATTAAACATTATAATTTTTTTGTTTTCTATTTAATTTATATTTTACAAAATTATATGTTATATGAATTTTAATGAGGTAGCACTTAGCCTTGACTTAATTATTAAATCTTATGTGAAGCATAAATATTAACCAATTTTTTTTTTTTTTTTTTATAACAATTCTGGTTGACTTCCATCAGAAAAATTCTCGACCGACTAACCAAAATTCTCGTACGATTTTTTCATCATCCACCTCCTCATCCCGTTTTTTTATTATTTTTTTTTATTTTTTTTTTGGTGTTGTTTTCATTGATTACCCAACACACACATTAATCGAATCAAAATAGAGAGTCGTTACAATCGTGGGGACGAGAGCACACCGCTGAGATGTCTCAAAGCCGGGCTGAATATTCTCATGCTATAAATATATGAACATCTCGTCATCAATGGTGGTAAATATCCTTGAGATGATAAACTCCCAAAACATTTCCTTTCGAATCTTTACATTCGAAAGCTACCTAATCTACCGACTTCGAAATAACTGCTGGAATAGCTTTTGGAGCAAGTTTAGCGTTAAAGTTCTTTGAAGCTTGACACTTTGTGCAAAGTTTTTTATGAACACTTTCTGCCCTGGAATAAATCGCCGAACACGAGTCCGAAGATTGTAATTAGCTACATTTTTAGTGTAAGCATTTCGTAAATGGGTCAAAACGGATTCACGTGCCAAGTTAAGTCTATCAGGTTTCGAAGAGATGATTATTTCACTATCATTATGCTGTGTTAAAAATTTGTGTAGAGCGTAATCGGAACCATGATTTTTCTGATGCTCTCCAAACACTAAATAATGAGGTAAACAGCCAGTAGACTTATGTACGACATTCCGCAAAGCGGAAGCTATTTCACTGAGGTGTGATTCCCAGTCACGCTGGTAAGATGGTTCACACTATATTTGATGAGTAGTGTTTTAAACTGGACTGACACGAACGGTTTTCCTTTGTCCGTCAAAACCGTTTCCGGAACTGAAAATTGGTTGAAGATTTGTCCTTCTACGAATTCGACTAGATTGGCCGAATTAGCATTCCTTAATGCTTTAAGAAAAACAAATCGTGAATATTTATCCAGCACAACCAAAATAAACGCATTACCACGCTTGGTACGGGGATAAGGGTCCAAGAAGTCGATGTATAACCATTGAAATGGATAGTGCACTTCTGCGAAATTACCCATTGGAGGACGGGTTGCATAATTTATAGGCTTACACATTTTGCACATTTCGCATTGGGATACATAATTTTTGATGCACTTTGACATGTGCGCCAGTAAAAATATCTACGAAGTCTTTCCAATGTCTTGAGGAGAGTGTACTTGTTCCATCAGTTTATGAGTCATCGAATTAGGTATCACCAATTTCCATTCCGGTAAATCCGTATCTTGAATCTGAGTACCATAGGATGAGCGTATAAGAAGTTTGTCATCTTCTACCCGTAGATTAGAATTTGCACTAGGTAGTTTTTGAAAATTTAAAATTTGTTTAACATACTCTTCATCCGTTGAAAATTCTGGTGCATTCAAATTCACGTGCAATGGTAAATCCCTTACCTGTAATTGACCTGTTAAGATTTCATCAACACCAAGACGAGACAAAGCATCCGGTACTATATTTTGGGAACCTTTTCGATGTTCGATTTCAAAATCAAACCCTTGTAATTTCAGGCTCCATCGTGCTAGTCTTCCGGAGAGGTCTTTTTGTGACATGAGCCACTGGAGACTTGAATGATCGGTGATAATCACGAAATGAAATCCTTCTATGTAAGCCCGAAATCGTTTTATGCTTAAAACTACATCATAACACTCTAGCTCCGTGGCTGAATAATTTCTCTGCGCTTTGTTAAGTTATTTTGACATGTAGGCTATAGGAAATTCTTCATCTTCCAACCCTCGCTGGAACAACACGCTGCCAACACCTGTCGAGCTTGCGTCACATTGAAGTTAAAGGTTTTCTTGAAGTCGGGATTTCGTAAAACTGGAGCTGTTATCAAAGCAGATTTTAAATCAACAAAAGCACGTTGTGCTTCTTCTTTTCAAACGCACTTTCGCCCCTTTTTCAACAAATCCGTAATAGGTGCACTAATGGTAGCATAGTTAGCGATGAAACGCCGATACCACCTAGTGATACCAAGAAATCTGCGAATCTGCTTCAGTGTACGAGGAACAGGGTAGATTTCGATTGCGAAAACCTTTTCAGGGTCATCCTAAGATACTTTATGTGTTTCATCATAAACTTGCTTTTATTTATGTTGATGGTGAGGTTAGCTTTCCTCAATAATCTTGCTACTTGTTTTAACAAGGAAAAATGCTCATCGATGCTGGCTGAGGTAATCAAAAAGTCGTTTAAATACACGAATACACGATCCTGCAGATGAACTGGAATCACCCTGTGCATCAGACGACACATTCGCTGAGGCGCATTACATAAGCCGAATGGCATGACTCGAAATTGATACAACGGTCTTCCCTGAACTGTAAAAGCGGTATATTGCCTGGACTTTTCATCTAAAGGAATTTGCCAAAAGGCATCTTTTAGATCAATACTAGAAATAAATCTAGTTTGATCTAGTCTTCCTAATGAACCCTCGATGAGTGGCAGCGGATACGCATCTTTTACAGTTACCGCGTTCACCATTGGACTTTTTAATGAGATTGACAGGCGAAAACCAACTGCTATTACTTTCTTCAATAGCGCCCAGCGATACCATTCGATCTAACTCCTTGTTTATATCGGCTTGTATGGCAGGCGAGACAGCATAATACCTCTTTTTAATAGGCGTAGATATTCCGACGTCGATGATGTGGGTGGTATAAGAGGTTTTGCCTAAACCAAGCAGATCGGAAGATTGAAACAATTCGATAAGGTGGTTTATCTCACAAAGATGCTTATCGGAGAGGGTGTGCTGATTACTAATATCAGGGTTGGAAAGCGGCTTATATGTATCTTCGACTACTACTGGAGCTAAACCAAATTCTTTCCAAAAATCTATACCGAGATATAAGCTCTGCTTTAAATCCGGTGCGACGTGCAGACGTATATTACGTGTTTTGTTCAAATAAGTTATCGGTATATTGATGTGTCCGAGAATTTAATTTTTGTGTCCGTTTGCTGTTAGGATCTATGTCGGTAAACTATGAAACTTATGTTGAAACGACTTTATAAAAGAGTGACTTCCTGGTCCCAGTAGGCTTATATTAGCACCACTATCTAGTAATCCGCGCATAATGTGACCTCCGACAAGCACTTCAGCATATGGCCTTCCATAGAAAGTATAAGGAATGTACAAGAGAGAGTAAGAATATATCTGGCGCTCAAAATAATCAGCGGTAAAAAAATTAAAATCGTTGATCGTCGCATGACGTATTACTATCATACATTTAAATTGTGTAATATACCTAAATTTGAATTTGTGTGTATGTAGGTTTATAAATATAGAAACTAGAATGAAGAATATAGCCAGTAAATGGATAAAGAAAAATGAAAAAAAAATGCTTTATTGAATTGTGTTAGAAAAGAATAGAATCAAACCCAACTGCTTTGATTTAGTGTCTCGTTTTCGTGTGTAAGTTCAAACATAAATAATTTCTATAAGTATATGTGTTCAACATCAACACAATTTTACAATTGTTTATGTATTGTATTTTTTATGTTGTTAACTTGGTCGTCACTCGTCCGTATGTAATAGCGACGATCATCGTAGTTCCAAAAATTGGAATATGTTGTGTGTCGCTACAAAAAAATTACCATTCACACCACTTGAATTATCTTATATATTCCCATAATTTTTGGTACCGATAAATCACAACCTACCTTGTACTAAATATTTCGGACACCTTAGTACAACACTAAACAGTTGCATCACCATCTATTGTCGTTTCTGAAACCAATCAGCAAATTATTTTTTTAGCTGATTCTAATTTTTATTTTCAGTGCGCTCTTTTTATGTATACAGAGGAATTCAGCTCGGATTGTTTTTTTTGGTTCATCGTTTTTTTATAAAATGTACACACTCTCTTGATAGCGTTCATTTTGACCACACGTCAACAACAATTCTTTCTTTGGTTAAGAAGAATAAAAATTTAATTAAGTGGTGGTAGTAATTAAGCCAAATAATTACTTTGTATAATAAAATTTTGGGAAATTAATTTTAATAAATAGAATAAAATATTAAACAAATAATTGTGTTCACAAATACATATTGTGCTTTATATTTTTTTACTAATAAAAAATGTCGATTTGATTCTAACCTAAAAAAAAAAAAAAATAACAATTTCGCGTTGATGCCTATTTCTTACCTACACCATGAAACAGTGTGTTATTATATAAAACATAGTGTGTTATTTAATAAAAAAGGCAAAAAAGTGTACATATGTGGTTATGTACATACATATAGTATATGTATGTATATACGTATTATGTTTTAAAATTTGTTTTATTTTGTACACACCTACACACCCAAGTAACAATTTTATAGGTAAGTTGTCCTAGACAGCAAAAACAAAGCTGTTACAACGTCGTGAAATCAAAAAAATTATACACAAATTAAATAGTTATAAATATTGTGGCAGTGAAAAAAAAGCTAATTAGCTTAAGTAGGTATTTAAGACATTCCAGCAGGGATTTGGTTATACGCCATAAAGCAAAACAGTTGGGAGAAAAGCAATTTTGCTGTGGTAGTCAACTAAACAAATATGACAGCTATAATACTTTATTTATTTTTTTGTGTACTTTTCAAACATATTTGCATTTAATCAAAATTACTGTTAAAATAACAAAATAGTTAGAAAACAAGACTAAAAAAAATGTATAAGTAATTTTGGAGGTGGAAAAGGGTTTTTTCGGCTATAATTATTAATGGATACAAAAATCCAATATGCTGTGCGGTCTAGTTTTGCGCTTTATGACAAAAAATCAAATAAGTCGATTATAATGGCGAACAAAAATTTATATAATTATTTATAATTTTATTTATTTATTGAAGAGGCATCTTGCAATTAACTAGTACCAGTTGATGCGGATGGGTATAACGTAACAGTAAGATTTGGTGATTTTCCATTGTTTTTTTGCGACCATCGATTACAACTTGCACCGAAGGAATATTTGATGTATCTTAATTTAAAAAAAATTCATTACAAAATTAACAAAATAATTTGCTTTACTTGCAGTACTACGTAATGCATTTACTTTTCTGAATTCCTTTTCAACCCAGCGGCCCTCTTCGAAAGTGGCTCCTCCTTCTAACCTTCTCATACCCTTTACTGCCAGCTGATACGCTGAATATTTGACTAGCAAGCGTGCCACTTCTGATCACCATGAATTATCGGCTTTTATCTCTGAGACCTTTGATATTTGAGGAACTCTTTGGTGTCCGGTGGATAATGAACGATATCATTATCTTCGTTTCAGACGATTCAGAGAACTTGAGTTTGGCTAACAAAATTAAAGTCTCGAATGCACTTGATGTAAAAATCATCGAATGGCCGGCCTGAGGTTGGCCATATAAATAAGAAGCAATATTTGCATCAAATATTTTACGAAGTTCCGTCGATGAAATTTGTTCAACACGTCAAATGATTTTTCTTGAATGTCCACTTGATGTAAAAATTTAAATAGCCGGCCTCAATGGTCATTCATATAAATAACAAGCAATACTTTGATCAAAAGTTGTACGAAGTTAGGTTTATGTTTGGGTGGCGGTCCACTAGGACCAGTCATAGACACAAAAAATGGTCCGTAGCCATACCACAAAAATTATTTCCTCCAACTCATTGGAACCATTTTGAGCTGTTAACAAAGCGATGGATACTCCTGAAGTCCATCTTACAGAGGTCTTTCAGGTCTTTGAAGAGGGGGAAGCCCCTAGAAACTTTAGTCTGTTTCGTGCCAGACGAGGGCAGGTGCAAAGAAGATGAAGTAATGTCTCTTCCTCCTCTTCGTCCTCGCAACTACGACAGTAGTCATGTGAGAAGACACCAAGTCTACTCGCTTGCCTCCCTATGAGACAGTGCCCCGTAATCACTCCAACAACCACACTGATCTTACTTCGATGAAGTAAGATCAGCTGTTTGGATCTCGCCAAGTCCAACTTTAGCAAGACCTGCTGAGTTATTACGCAAGAAGTGATACTTGACCATCTGTCATTCGTCAGCTTGCTAGCTTCTTCCTGAAGCAGCAGTTTGCATACCGCAAGAGGCATTTCAATATCCTTTCTGCTTTCTGAGAAGTGGTCCATTGTACCACGTCGAGCCATTTCTTTGGCGTTTATATTCCCTGTACTTATGAAATGTCCCGGCACCCATAAAATGTTGATGTTGAACTAATCTGCCATGTCGTTAAGGGATGAGAAAGAGTTCTGGACTACTTGGAGGAGGTGTGATTTAAGCGGTTTAATGGCAGCCTGACTGTCCGTATATATTCGAATATCACAAATTGATATTACATTATACCTCAACCAGTCTACGACTTCCTTTATGGCAGTTACTTCAGCTTGAAAAATGCTGCAGTAGTCGAAGAGAGGAAAGGAGAGATTTAACATAATTTCCTCGCAGAACACTCCAGCCCCGACTTTCCCGTCCCATTTTGAACCATCAGTGGAGAAGTTTATAACTCCTTGTTCCAAAACTGCACCCATCATCCAGTCCTCCCTGGATGGGATTCTAGTCCGAAACTTTGTGTCAAAAGATAGTGACGGGACAGTATAGTCGGTGGTCTTGGGAATTTGTTTGTTGCACAAAATAGATGAGTGCCCTGTATTGTTGCAGGTCTACATTAAGATGGATTTCAGCCGTATGGCAGTACAAGCTGCCAACTGTTTCCCCAAGATATCTAGAGGAGTCAAAAATAGCAGAGTCTCTAGTGCCTAAGTGGATGTGCTCCTCAGTGCACCACTTATTCACAGAGAGATATGGTTGACAGTTTTGTCCAGAGCAGGCCACCAGACTATTACCCCATCCAAGAGTATGGGTCTTACTACTGCGGTATAAACCCAATGTACGATGCAGGGCTCCAGCCCCCATTCTTGCCCAATGGCATTTTTGCAAGAGTATAGCGCTACCGAAGCTTCCTTTACCCTTTCCAGAATATTGGGTTTCCAATATAATTTGTTATCCAAACGAGACCCAGAAACTTCGCTTCAACTGTAAAAGTCAAGCTGAACCCATTTAAAGTGGGAGAGAAGAGAACCAATTCGGTATTGTATGGGTTCACATTCAACCCACAGCCATTGGCCCATAATGAAAGGGTGCCCAGGGCATTCTGCATAAGCGCACTAAGGGTGCCGGGATATTTACCACGGACAACAATAGCAACATCATCCGTATAGGCAACCACCTTGAAGCCACCGTCCTCCAGTCTCAGCAACTGGTCATTTATTACCAAGTTCCAAAGTAGGGGGGACAGTACGCTACCCTGCGGTGTACCTCTGCTTGCAAATCTTCTGACGGAGGATTCCCCAAAACTAGCGTTTATGACCCTGCCTCTAAGCATTTGATCTATCCAGTCCTTGAGTGATTGATCCACTCCCAGATCTGAAAGTGCCCGAGTTATAGCCCCTGGAAGCACATTGTTACAGGCCCCCTCAATATCCAAGAAGGTTACCATTGCTTAGTCTGTATATTCGAAAGATTTTTCAATGGCAAATACAAGAGATTGAAGAGCAGTCTCTACAGATCTCCTCTTGTAATAGGCATGTTGAGATTTGGACAGCTTTTCCGACACAATCGTGCCTCTAATATGAGCTTCTAGTTGTCTTTCCAGTGTTTTAAAAAGGAAGGAAGACAAGCTAATCGGTCTAAGCTCTTTGGGATTGCAGTGTTCAACCTTCACTTCTGTCCATTTACTAGGAATGTGACATAGTTCTAGGCTGGCTTTGGAAATTACCTCTAATTAGGAAATTGTTAGATCCGTAGTTTGTTGAATATCCGTAGGGATAATACCATCGAGTCCAGGCGACTTATATGGTTTAAAACTGTTTGTCACAAACAGGATCTTTTTTCTGCTAATAATTTAGCCTATGAGGCTACTAGCCCTTTTACCTACTGATGTGCTAGATACAGATTCGGAACAACCAGGAAAATGAGTCTCCATCAGAAGTTCCAGCGATTCCGCACTATTAGTGGTCCATATCCCATCCGGCCGTTGAAGATAACTTGGGATGGAAGGACCAGTTGCTAGTACTTTGCGTAACCTAGACATCTCTGAAGACTCCTGAATTTTGCCACAGTATAGTTTATAAAAGCTGTTATTGGCACTTCTCAATTGATATTTGTAATTTTTGAGGACTTCCTTATAGGAGTCCCAGTCTACAGCAGATTTTGTTTTCCGTGCTGTTTTAAAGGGTCTTTTGCATTTTCGAAGTGTTTGTTGAATCTCCTTGAACCACCAGGGTGGCCGAGATTTACCCCTAGGCTTGCTAAGGGGACTAAAGCCCAGTATTGCTTCATTAAAAGCGCAGGACAACTCGTCCACCAAGCCATCGAGCTCTTGCGCAGTTTTGGGAGGTTTTGGCACCGGAACTGGTAGTGAATTACCCAGAGTAGTTCTAAAGGTATCCCAGTTGGTTTTTCTCTTGTTTCTGTAGATTGGACTTCTTGGAGAAGTCAAGTCCATTAAAAATTTAAGGTAACAATGGTCAGGAAAGAGTGGTCCTGCGACACTCTCCAGTTTAATAAACTAATCGCCAGAAAGCTTGAGACAAGAGTAATATCCAATACTTCCTGTCTATTATTAGTTATAAAGGTCGGCTTATTGCCTATGTTACATATATGAAGGATAGTACTTAAAATATAATCAAGGAGTAACTCACCTCGTTCGTTTGTGTCCGTACTTCGCCAGATTGTGTGATGAGCATTTGCATCACTCCCAAGGATGACTCTAACCTTGCGCTTCTGAGCCTCCAAGATTAGCTCACCTAGAATGATTGGTGGAGTATCCACTTCATCATAAGCCAGGTAAGCTGATACTAGCCAGAGGTTTCGTTTATCGACCTCAATGCTGACCGCTGCTACATCTCCGTTACTGAAATTTGATAACAGAAAGCAACTTATGATATTTTTAATGAGAATGCACGACCGAACCTTACCTTCTTTTTTCGCGTGCATTAATCTATAATAGGGAGTCTTGAGCCCATGTACCCGGTCTTCAGTGACTAAAGGTTCCTGGATCAAGACGACATCTGTCGCTTCTTTTCCAATTTTTAAAATTAGAGCAGCTGATGCTGCCTTAGAGTGGTAAAGGTTGACTTAAAAAATGTCAGTGTGATCTCTACAGCCTCTTATGAGCTTAGCAACTTTCCAGTACGAAGTTCCTTTGAAAGAAATTTGTTTAAGAAAAATCGAAAGTCCCAAAATCAAATAATTTTTCTCGAATGTCCGTAGTATGCATATGCACTTGATTTAAAAATTTGAATTGCTGGCCCGATTTATTTGACGTACACCAGGGCGGGTCAATTGAGATTCAAGAAAAATCATTTGATTTTGGGACTTTTGATTTGTGTTGAACAAATTTCATTGGCGGAACTTTTTACAACTTTCAATGCAAATATTGCTTGTTATTCATTTGACCGACCTCATTAACCGACTATTTGATAATTTTTAAATCTAGTGCTTATCATGGACGTTCGAGAAAAATCATTTGACTTTGTGACTTTTATATTTTGTTAATCAAAAAATTCAGTCAATTATATCGTTTTTTCTAAGAGACAAAATCGCATAAATGTATAATATATTGTTTACTCACACATTTTACGTCGGTCAAATTATGGAATCAAACCAGATCCTTCTAATAAGATCCTTTACTAAATGCAATTAATTGAAGGTTTTGCAATGCCAAAAATACCATAACAAGTCAAATCCTTTATTGGCTTTTGTGGTTACTACATTCGATTTAATGAAAAATTTGCCTAATTTGCTCAACCTCTAATTCACACTTAAAGAAGGATACACCTATTATTTGGAATGACTTTTGCCAAAATAGCTAAAATTTTAATATTAACCAATTATACATTGCCCAAATCATACCAAACGATTTTATGTGATGACTAATACAAGTAACTCTGCTCTAAGAGTTCTTCTTTCATTGAAGGTAAGCGATGATGGCCTACCCATAGCCTAAAACGCCGGGAAGTACAATGTAAACTCAGATGCTTCGAGCAGAATTTCATTAGATGCTGTCGGCCAGAGTAACATTTACGTCTTTATTCAATCTGAGTCGTTTGGTCTCTTACAATGTCAGATTTTAATTTTAAGGATTTTCTTTATTATGAAAAAAAAAAATCTGTATAGGGTAAGTTATATCATATGAGATAATATTGGGCTGGGATAACAATGTATTTTTATGCATGAAAGGCTGGGCTAACTTCACATTGGTTAATCTGAGGAATAAGTTATGGCTAATTTTTTCATATTGCTTCAAGAACCATATTATGGATATTTAAGATTTCCTCGTATGCTAAATAGACAAAATTACGTTAAACAATTTTTTGTTTGATTGTTTGCGATTAATAGTTATAATAAGAGTTAATTAAATTTATTTTCGCTGCTTATAAATATAAATTTCAGTAATCCGTTTGAACAATGATTTTTGCAAAATTCCGAACAAATTATACACTTTATACAATTTGAACAGTAATTATTCAAAACTATAAACGTACGTACCTAAACTTAAATATGATTTATAATTTCCACCTGTTGAGATCTGTAATTTCGTTTCTGTTGTTTTTAACAATTTGCGTTATTTTTTTACATTGTAATCGAGTTTAATTGAGACAAAGGTAGGTTGTTTCGAGTTATTATAAGATTATGTAGATACAAAATTTAATTTGTAATATGACGAATGAAAAAAGTCTGAATGTTCAACAGACATATGACCGCACAATTATTTTTAATTTTAATATTGATGACCATTTTCGCAAGATAATCGGTATATACGTTTAAAATGGTTTTAATCATTCAACATGAATCGTTTAGTGGATGACTCGACTAATTTCTGAAACATAATAATTAAATATTAAGGTAACTTCTTAATACTTTATTTCTGGTTTCTGCCAATAATTCAAGATTATACAGTTTTTCGAATGAATCAGTTTTACGGGAAATTTTTTATTGGTGCCGAATATTAAACAATTATATTAGAAACTAATCATAAATTCAATGATTGATACAATTACATTCAATTAGTTTATAAAAAAATAAAAAAACGTTTTCTCTATAAAGGTATCTCTTAATACACGATCTACTTGGAATTCTAAATAATTCTTTAGAATTTTAACCAAGCAAAGGTATAGATTTTCTATAAAAGTGTTTTGATTAACAAATCACCAAATGAATTTGTAATCAGGAAATCATCGTGCGCTGTATAAAGCGTATATACACATAATTCTGATTCTTCACTCAATTTAACAAATTCTTTCATTTTACCATAACTTTCAAATTATGGGCACGTTTTATGCTTGTAGCTTATATATGTATATAGATAGCTATGATTGAATAATTTAAAGTTAAAGAAAATATTTCTAAATTGACAAAAAAAAAAAATAAAAAATGATGACCATTGTTTGTGCCAAAGAAAGACGACAGCGCACAAAATAAAAACACTTAATCGTGATAAAAATCACGTATTTTTGGTCGAATAAGAAAAGAAAAAAAAAATTAAATATTTATATGCAAAGCTTTATTGAAGATTAGAAATGGTAAATTTATTCATGACAACACTAAATTACTGTATTTATAGACATATTTTTTGGTGTTGACGATTGCAGACCATCCGCATGGCATGGTATGTCGCTTAGGGATTTTCGTGCCGTGATATTTATCATCTTTCGGCATATTGTAAATTAAGTTCATTCACACCCAGTAAGAACAATGTTGAATATAATTCCTTCTTATAATCATATACGATACCTGCAATAAAATTATCATAAATTCACCATCAAAACAAACCATCATACTATTAGGCGAAAGAGAGAGGCAACCTATCCAATATCATATTACCTACTGCAGTACGATTAATAAATTTATTTACACGGATAGGTAATAGATTTAATAAAAATATTCAATATTTATTTTCCAATTCAGGTAGGAAACACAATATTTTTTTTAAATTCAATAACATTAACAATAAATTTTAGGTAAAAATGTTAAAAATTTATTTAAAAGAAATAAATCAACATTCAGTGGGCAATTTAAACATTATAAATATTTGGTTAGCTATTATAAGATGAATCTAAATTATGTATTACGAAATATGTAAGTTGATAAATTATAATTCTTGGGGAAATGAGGGTGGCTAATAAATAGCTATTTGGCGTGAAGTCGTTTATATTATTATAAAATATCGTTTGGATGGTTTACAAAAAAACCTGAAAATTTGAATGTAATAACTTCCGCTGACCTTACTTTTGGAGCAATTTAAAGGCGCCAAACTTATAACCAAGACTAAATATAATATACAATAATACGGGGGTGTGAAGTTTGTCCTAAAATTAAACATTTGTCTTAAAAATTGATTTTCCTGTGAATGTAATAGTAAGAATAATAAATCTCTCGTTATTATGAATTTTTACGTAAAAAAATTATTTTACTTATGTAATTTAAATTGTCCAAAAAAATAATTTAGCAAAATCAAAGTTTATTAGAAAAGTGATTTATACATATAAATTACTCAATCTGACCCAAAGATCGTAACTTAGTGGACACAAACAGTCGGAGAACCCCTCTATCCCAAAACAATGATAAAGTCGTCATTAAGGATAGTGGGCGATCTCACTACCTAAAAAAATAACACTTTCAAAAATTTAGAACATAAATGACTTAGGCAGAAGTTTTCCTTCCCTTTATGTAAATTCGTATAAAGAAATTAAGTAATATGTAAGTTAGCATAAAGTTGGATACTTAAAAATGTATCCGCCTGGCCCAAAGACCGTACCCAAGTGGACATATAAGTTTATGGTTTGCCGGCGGTCTCCTCTATCTCAGAAATATTACAACTTTCAAAAATCTATAAATATATAGTATACGAGTATATATATTAGCCCTGTTCATTTTGTGGGGTGTTTTTTATCTTTTTTGTGCTTCACCTGGGATCGATTCCGTATCTAAAAAAAATGATTTTGCCCACTTAAGGAAATTTTTTGGATGTAATTTAGAGGTTGCCACAGTCAATTTTTACTAAACATTTTGAAGTAGGCGCTTGTCGTGTTTTGTGGTCATGGTCATTTCAAATTCTTTGTTTTGTTTAAAAAGTTTTTCGACAATATGAGTAGAAAATTTTGGGTTCTTGGTTCTCCCGTAGAATCATTTGCTGATATCAAAGAATTGACACAAAATAGTGATGTTTTGCGCCTCTTCTTGTTTTATCATAATGGTATGTGTGAAAAAAGAACAATTTCTGAGAGTGCGAACAAAACAGTGGCTACAACAATCGGGATCTGGAAGAAACTTGATTTACCAATAGCTGAACACCGGAACATGGTTACAAAATTCAAAAAACTCCATAATTCTAGGTATAATTTGAAAAAACACAAAAAATTAGCTTCTTCCAAGAAAACGGAATTCGTAAACAGTTTGTCATGTCTATTTAACGTGGGTCATAAAGACATCGCCAGTCGTTTAGCAAACTCACCGAAACTTTTATGTTTTTATAATTGTAATAAAGACAATAAACGGTGCTCATACGCTGCACAATTCAACGCTGAATTCGGAAATAACTCTTTAGTAGAATCACAAGCCAGTGTAAGTCAGATTAGATGTGAACGTTCAGGACCCAGCATTATCGAAATGTATGAAGAATCTAGCATTGAATCGAGTTCCTCGTCTGAGAGGTCTTATTGCCCGTCACCTGAACCCAAGAAGAGACGGATCGCCAAAAAAAAGCCTCTGAATTCATTCGTTTGTAATACGCGCAAAATCGCGCAAAATTATCAAATGGTCAAATGGCATACGTTGTCGGAACAGCGGCGTCCGCCTTCGGCCATTCGATAGACGAGGTATCTTGCTCTGTGAGCACAATTAGAAGACATCGCATGAAAGAACGAGAAGAATTATCACGATCTATAATAGAGGGATTTCACTCAAATAGTTTTTTAACAATTCATTGGGATTGTGAAGTCATGGCGGACAACTTAAATAATTTGATTCAAGAACACAACTTAGCTCGAAATATAAATGCGATGTGTTTTGATACGACTTCAAGCAACACTGGGCATTATAAGGGAGCTTGCGTACGTTTGGAAAGACTTTTGGGGAAAAGACTTTTTTATTTCGCTTGTAGACACCACGTTTTGGAGTTCATAGCATCGGCTGTATTCAATATTTTATTTGAAAAGTCAACTGGCCCAAATATACAACTATTTGAGAGATTTAGGAAGGAGTTTGATTCTGAAGAAATATCCCAAGAGAAGTATAAGTCAGCAATCCTGGACGACCAATTGAGAGATCGTGTCACAGAAATAAGACGTCAAACAAGGCTCGTTGTAGAGGAGCACCTGAAATTTAATCATGCTCGAGCAGATGACTCGGAGTTACTGCAACGTGTGGAATAATAAAAAACATTTATTTTTTCCAGTTAATCCAGACAATTGTGGAGCTTGATGAACACCAAGTCGTTTACACCAATATGCGGAACATGATTCTTCAGTTTGGATTATTAAAACCTATTGATTCTAATTGTGCCAGCTGCTCTAATGTGCTTTTGCGATAGTTTATTGCTAATAATTGATAAATGTGAAAAATAGTGTATGGCCTGATTTAAGGTGACTTATCAAATGAAGCACCACTGTTGCACCAAGACCTACACGAGCACGATCAAAACTAGAAATTACTTCGGTCTAAAAAAACCAAAGTATGTATTTCAGTTTGTGTTCCCTGGGGATATCCTGATTTTCCACACAAAACGAATACTTTGAGATCCCAAGGACATGGTTTACCCTGAACATAATGCTAAATGTTCAACCTACCTTTAAATGGTATCACTTATCTCTTCATCAACGGGTACAATTTCTTACACCGGAAATTCTAAGCATCGTCGTCGGACACGATTTTTAAGTGGTCGAGTTTTAATAAATGTATCCTTACAATCGCGCGGAATTGTTTCTTTATCAATAAAGTGTATATGAGACCTAAGCCAGAAAAAAATGTCCCTGGTCATGACTGGTGCAATTGATTGTATTTGTAACTCACGGCTTCAGAATATCCAACATCGTGGTAATTTTATAACTCCTATTAGCAAATGTATTTCAAACAGTTTCATTATTTCATCGCGTGTTGTGTGTTTAATACCCGAACGGCCCTTTTGTATAGCGTACTTGTTTGTATAAAGTGCAATTTGCAATATGTATAAAGTGCGGCAGCTTCTTGCTTTCTTGCGTTTTTTTGCCACTTACCGGCAAATATTTAGCAAGTTGTTATATGTTTTGGTTAGAGAGACTACCCAACTACTCTTGAAAATATGTGGCCACTAGGGTACGATATTTGGGCCAGATTGACCAGATTATATTGATGAAACTGGAATGTCCTAAGTCACTAATCGTCTAGATTTTTGGAAGTTATTGATAAGTTTCCATTTCCTAATGTTTTCATTAGGGTACGATTTTCAAATTTTCTAAATCAAAGTTCGTTTAAGCTTAAATATATAGGGATGGACATACCTATCCTAGGTCACTTATATTTTAGATTTTCGAAAGTGGTTTTAACGAGACGTTTATTACTTTTACAAATAAATTGTATGTTTTTCTAATTCCGTAAATCGGAATCAAGTTTTACACAATCCCGGGATTTCCTTAGTTTACCCGGTCTCTTTAGGTTAAATTTATAAATATTAATGTGGCTTTTACAGTATGCCTTTGCAGAAACGCAAAATGTTGACATCGCATGATCAGATATCATCAGCACTATTTTTTCGTGACGATTGCCAAAAACAGGCAAAACACTTTCGGATTCAGTTGAAGTTGACTGAATCATTTGCTATTGTTCCAGTGATTATAAATTTCTATCTGTTTTGAAGTTGATATTGATTGATCAAATTTTACTTTCTGTTTATTAGTCTTTAGTTAGCAGTGGTTGCCTTTGCCGAGACAATTTATAGAATGGTTAGTTGCAACTGGAAAAATATACGATTTAATTTAATTCAAACTTCACGGTTATTGAAATATTTATTAATAAATATTTCGCTCCAACCAAAGCGTTGGCTTTCGAACCCTACTCGGGTCCATCTGCAAAAAAAACAATGAGAATCAATCAAAAATTGCTTCCTTCTTACACAAATCAAAAAGTAAATCAATCACAAAAATTTATTAAACCGACTTACCACACCAAAAAGGTGATTTGGCGTCTACTGAAGGGAGGGACCAAAGTTGAGTAGAGTAATCTACCAGCTCCGTAACCTTTCGGTGGGTTGCACATCATGCGAGCTGTTCTGGTCATGTTTTATGCAGCTAGCGTGATGGGTACAATTGTGGAAGGAGTAACCTGGTCACAATTCGCAAGTGTACGTACTGCCTCCTCGTGGCAATCACCGGTAACTGAGGCCGTTTGGTACTTTTGACCATTTGGCACAGGCTAAAGTACGGCACTAAAGGAGAAATCCTTGATAAAAAACCCTAATCTAAGGTGGAACAGCATATACCGATGGATGAATGGCTGATAGGTTAATCAGTCCAAAGTATGCGGACTCTGGATACCAGGCGCCCTCCAGTTTTATTAAGTCTTCCTGTGGTAAATCTGGGTGTCCCACAGGTGACTTTCATTTCCCAGAAACTCGTGGGAATAAAAATGTCTGACAGAAGTTTAAAAAATAAGGATGGTAACGCTCCTAAAGCGTCACGTACCAGCGATCTTTCCGCTGTGTGGCTCTCGATGAGTGGTCCGTCGGATGGGGAGCTCCGTTTAAGGCTTGAAAAGTTAGTTCTCAACTCCGACATGGACACCTCAGGAGATGAGTACTCGGGCGTACCTCCGCTGTGAAAGCAGAGGGGAGCACGGACGTCGGGGTGGACCCGAAAGGTGAGGTCAACACCATTGACAAACCTGTCGCGGCTCCTCGTGTGAAAATGTGCGGAGCCGCGAAAAAGCGGTATAGGAGGCTTCTTGCGGAGGGCAAAACGCTCGGAAGCGAGAAAAGGCTTCTGGCGATGCGGCCACAAAAGGAGACTTGTGCTCTTACTGAGGAACATTCCGTCGATGAGGGTACTCCACCGGCACAAAAAAAGGCCAGGGGGAAAGGATCTGTCCCGGTGATATCGGGTTATGCGGTCCGCTCTGGAGTTACTTTCAGGCAGGCCGCGGAGTTGGAGATCGTTGGGATCTTGAACTCTGATTTTCCTGAGGTTGTCCTCACTGAAGAGCAACTTAAGGCTGTCCAGGAGGGCGTCCTAGATAAGGTGCTAAAGCAAGAGCCAAAGGAGCTTAAACCTAAATTTCTTGGCAGTCAGCTTCGGCCTGGTTGGCTGGTAGTGACCTGTACTGACCGGGCCACTGTCCAATGGCTCAGGGAGGCCATAGAGACTATTAAGCCATGGGAGGGTGCACAGCTGATCGTAGCCAAGGCGGAAAACCTGCCTCGAGCCAATATTGTGTTCTGCACCTTCCCAAATAGTGCTGAATTACCCTTGGAGAAGCCTTTTGGTTTTATTAAAAAGCCAAAACGAGGGCATGCAGGCGATCAACTGGAGAGTGATCAGGAGAGAGGCGAAAGGCTCTTCAGCCTTTTGCACCTTCTCTATGGACCACTCTTTAGTTTAAAAGCTCAAGCGGGTTGGCTTTAAAGTCAACTAAAAGTTTGGGACTATTCAACTTCATTCCAAGGGTGGTCAGGGTGGTGCTAAACCGGCGTCTATGGGCGGGACCCAAGTGGTCAAGCCTGTTGAGGCTACGGTAGCGGCACCTTTAGCCAAGACCACTGGGGTGGTGGTCCTCTCCAGGAGATAGGTGAGGAGAAGGCACGTAAGAGAGAGGGGAGCGTCAGGGTTTCCACGGGGAAAGGCCCCGCAAGGGCTTCCCCCGCGCGTTCCACTGGTGAGGCTTGGAGGCTCTCAGGCAGCGGAGGCCAGCAGAACGGGGATGGAGGACATTGGTCAGCCATCGTCCGGACAAACAACGCATGCGGGTAGTAGCGATGCGGAAAAGGAGGCTGAACAGGGCCTTCTGAAGAGGCCCTGGGAAAAATGAAGGCATACATTGCCTGCCTGCAGATTACCCTGCATCATGTAAAGGCGTTTTCGGACGTCCTTTGTCGCAGGTTTATCTGCCAAAACATTGGCATGGCTCTAATCCAGGAGCCATGGGTAATAGGTAACCAGATTAAAGGTATACCAAATCAAGTGGGTAAGTTAATTTATCGTAACGGAACTGAGAGTCCAAGAGCGGCTTTTTTGGTTAGTTCGCAAATTAATTGTATTCCCATTTCAGAGTTCATCTCTAGGGACTTGGTTGGAGTAATGGTGGAGGTTCTGGGTGTTGGGGCAAACAGGAGGCTATAATAGCCTCCGCCTACTTTCCTGGAGACTCAGAGTTAATACCTCCACTAGAAGTTGGGCGGCTCATAGCTCATTGCAAATGCAATGGACTGGTCTACCTGACAGGATGCGATGCAAAAGCGCACCACACGGTGTGCTGTGGAACGGACATCAATAACAGTGGTGAGTACCTTTTTGAATTTCTGATCTCAAATAATGTAGACATTGTCAATAGGGGAAGGAAACCTACTTTTATAAATGCGATTAGGCAAGAGGTCCTAGATTTGACACTTGATAGTCCGCATTTCAGCGACTTGATCAAAAACTGGCATGTGTCTGAAGAGGCCTCATTATCGGATCATTTGCACATCAGATTCGATTTGGCGGCTAAGACCATGCAGCGGCAGGAAATTAGTATTCCAAAACTGACCGACTGGGACTCTTATAGAGTCTCACTCGAATCAGAAATGCCCTCGGTTTTGGGGAACATAGAGTCTCCAGAGGGTTTGGAGATCTGTTCAAACCAGCTGCATAATTCTATACACTTGGCTTACGAGAACAGCTGCTCGGTTTAACGAAGAGAGTCCACAAAGATGGTCCCTTGGTGGAACGGGACGTTGGTTAAACTGAGGAAAAAATCGAGAAGATTATTCAACAAGGCTAAACGCACCGGTGAATGGGGCGAGTATAACATGGCCTTGACGAAATATAATCTCGAATTAAGAAGATCCAAAAGGGCTACCTGGAGGAATTTCTGTGAGGGAATCAATGAATTGCCCTCTGCAGCTCGTCTCCAGAAAGTCCTTTCCAAGGATCATTCAAATGGTTTAGGACTTCTCCAGAAGCAAGATGGGAGGTTCACTGAAAACCGGAAAGAAACTTTAGAGGTACTGCTAGAGACCCAATTTCCGTATTCAGTAGTGGTAGCCCAAGAGGACCATCATGATCCCTCAAGTAAGGTGGCCTATGCGCCTCACAGTAGGATCTGGAGTCTCTGTGGGAAAATATTCACACCCAGCAAGATGCGATGGGCTATTGGGTCTTTCAAACCTTTCAAATCCGCTGGAGGGGATAGTATCTTTCCAGCTTTACTTCAAAAAGGTATTGAGGAAATACTCCCCAGCTTGATCCAGATGTTTCGAGCAAGTTATGCTTTTAACTCTATTCCGAAACTGTGGAGGAAGGCAACTGTGGCCTTTATACCAAAGGGTAAGGGTCGCCCAGACACCCAGGCCAAGGCATATCGGCCAATTAGCCTTACATCGTTTCTATTGAAGACGATGGAAAAAATCCTGGACTATCAAATAAGAAGTGAGGTTCTTGGAAAATATACGCTGCATCGGGCCTAGTTTGCGTATTAAACTGGTAAATCCACTGTGATGGCCCTTAGCAGTCTGGTCACGAGGATTGAAAAAGCAGTGACTTATAAAGAAATTAACCTTTGTGCCTTTGTGGACATTGAGGGGGCGTTTGATAATACCTCATATGGATCGATAGAGAGGGCAGCAATGGAAAAAAGGTTCCGATTTCTACAATTAGGTGGATCCGTTCCATGCTGGAACATCGTGAGATTACTGCCAGACTAGGTGGCGAGTCAGAAACCATCAAGGCCGTAAAGGGCTGTCCCCAAGGAGGCGTACTATCTCCTCTTTTGTGGTCATTGGTTATTATTTGCAAAAATAGTGTGTTAATGAAACCCAAAATGTAATTGCAATCGTTTCTCAACAAAATATTAATAAAAAGTACCTTAGCGTGATAATTGAAAATAATACCAAAAGGTCTCTGTTCCTAGTCGATTCTGGTGAAGGTAAATTGTTTGGATGGTGATATTTTTTGTTATGCGGAAAAGAAATGCTCAATTACTAGAATTTCTGAAAGTGTTATAGAAACACTTGCAGCTTGCAGTCTAAAATTAAACTTTCCAGATTTCAAATCGGTAATTCATAACTTGCATATAACTTGCATACATTTCCAATAAGGTATGCCGGTATATTTGGTTTAGATTTCCTAAACAAGTTTAAATGTTCATTGAATTTTGTTTCAATATCATTAGGAATCCTAATCGATCAAGAAACTCATACATATAATTTGAATAATAATTTCATCGACATTATACTTCCGTCAAAAAGCGAAATAATGGCTACCCTCATCTGATGGTGATCGTATATGTCTATCTACAGAAATCCTACCTGGAGTGTATATTCCAAATTCAATTCTCAAAATTAATCACAATATAGCTCATATTTCGTTATTAAATTCCAACCAAGTTCAGTCCACTGAACATCAAATAATATACGAAATAGGTTAAGAATACTCGAATCAAAAATTGATACCGATCAACTAAACCTCGAAGAAAAACAAAGTGTATTAAAAATTATACGCGATTACAATGACTGCTTCTACCTAGAAGGAGATAAGCTCACGGTGACCGACGCAGTTACGCACAAAATAGATGTCGAACCAAATACCAAACACAAGGCAATATCGTATACCGCAAGCAAATAAAGTTAAGGTTGACCGTCAAATCCATCAGATGTTGGAGGATGATATTATTTAACATTCCACTTCGCCATGGAATTCTCCTATTTTATGTGTGCCAAAGAAATTAATCACAGAGGAACGGAAATGGAGGATAGTTGTTGACTATCGTAAATTAAATGAGGTTACCATTAGTGAACCTTTCCCGATCCCCTAAATCACCGATATTTTAGAACATAACTGGACAAAGCCATGTATTTCATCACAGTCGGTCTTGCAAATAGCTATTATCAGGTGGCAATCAAAGTTCCGGACAAAGAGAAACCCGCGTTTAGTTCCAATTCCGGGCACTATCAATTCAAAAGAATGTGCATGCGTTTGAAAAATGCACCAAGCACATTTCAACGGCTCATGAATAGTGTATTAACGGGGCTTACTGGTTTAAAGTGCATTGTTTATTTGGACGACGTTGTCATCTATGGAAGAAGTCTCACAGATCCTAATAATAAGCTTAGTGAAATTCGGTCTACCCAGAGAAAATTCAATTTAGAACTCAATCCGAAGGAAATTATATATTTTGGGCACATTATTACTCATGAGGGCATCAAGCCCGATTCATCAAACATTGACGTCATTATGTACTAGCCTACTCCAAAAACAATAAAAGAAGTTCGTTCGTTCCTGCCCACAATTTTCTGACATTTCGAAACCATTAACCAACCTAACTAAAAAACATGCAAAATTTGAATGGGAGGCAAAATGTGATGAATTATTTTCAAAATTAAAAGAACTTTTCATGAAACCTCCATTGTTGCAGTTACCAGATTATGAGAAAATTGTTTATGTAACGTGTGATGCTATAGCGATGTTGCTATAACTATAGTGATGTTGCTATAAGCAAGATACTTTCACAAGTAATTGATGGAAATTATCTCCCTGTAGCGTATGGAAGTCGAATTCATAATCAATCGGAAGAAAATTGCTCTACCACACATACGGAACTTCTCGCAATTGTATGGAAAATTAACCATTAAAAGCCATATTTATACGGTTGCACTTTTTACGTAATTACTGACCATCATCCTTTAACATAATTAAATAGTTAAACTAATCAAAGCTCACAATTAATAAGATGGAAATTACAATTAGCTGAATATGATTTTAAAATTAAATACAAACCCGGTCGAATCAATAGCAACGCCGATTCTTTGAGTTGTATTGCAATCAATAAACCTCATCAACAAGTCGATGTTGTTACACGGAGTCACTCCAAATTGAGGCAAGCTGAACTTCCTTCAACGTCAAATTATTTGGCAACCAATAATCATTCTTTAAATTTAAATCGTTCACATGAACAATTGAATCAATCCGCCGTCGATCAGGCGCAAGTTAGTGACAATAGCCTGGAAATAATTTATTTAAAAGCTAAAGATGATATTTACACTGTAATCAAAGAATTTCATGATAATCCTTTGGGTGCTCATCAAGGTACGAAAAAAATTAAACATTATTATTATTTCGAGAAAATGTTCTCAACTGTCGAAAAATATATTCGCAATTGACCTCTATGTCAGAAAAATAAAATGTCATTAAATTCCAAACTGCCTTTAAAAATAACTACAACAGCAAAACTGCAATTTTAAAAAATATTTTTGGATATAGTTGGACTTAGTGTGTCAACATACTAAAATAATAAACACATTCTCACAGCACAATGCGATTTAACTAAGTTTTCAATGGCAGTACATCTTCCTAATCAGGAAGTAGAGACCGTAGCTCATGCAGTAATCGAAAATTTAGTGTGTTTATTCGGATGTCCCGAATCAATTCTTGCTCACATGGGATCAAATTTTATGAGTGAAATTTTTGTGCGTATGTGCAAGATATTAAAAATACAAAAATTTAATACGATACCCTCCTGAATCTAATGGAGTGCTTGAAAGAAGTCATTGAACGCTCGTTGAATACCTACGGAATTACATCGAAAAAGACCATATGAATTTGGATAAATGGATACCGTATGCGCTATTTTCATATAATTCTGCGCCACACTCATCGACAAATCGATACATTTTATGCAATTCCAGCTGTTGTTCGGTCATAAATAAATTAAAATTTAGAATAAAAATTTCTGCTAACATAGCACGTTTCTTAATTTTAAAATACAAAAATAAATCAAAAACTTACTATGATAAACGGAAAGTGAAGAAAGAAAAACTGTTCTCCAGAGACCAGTTATAGTTTTATTAAGGAATGAAGTCAGAAAAACAAAATTTGATCCACTATGGCTGGGCCCTTACACAGTAGTTGAAACCCCATCGCCCGGAAATACAAAAATCAATATTGGATGTTACATTAAAACCATCCACAACAATCGATTAAAACATTTTAAATCTCGAAACGACTTTGAAAAAGACGATGGACATGACAAGCCGTCTCACTGAAATTTAATAAAGTGACGTTTTTAAAACAACACAAAATGAAAATTTATTATTTACTATTAATTCTAGAATTGAAACCTAAATCTAAGCTCTTGCTAAGATTCATTAATATTACCGTTTGATTGGTTAGAATTGATGGGGATGGTTTAAATGTTAATGTAGCATATTTATTTAATTAATGGAAATCATATGATACATGTGATTTTGTTATATAATATATATAATTACACTTGTACAACACATGTATGGGGTAGTATTTCTATTTCTGTGCTTATTCTAGATAATTTTAAATTATTATTGAATTTATGTTTTCCTTCAGAAATTTCAGTTACACCTTTAAATTTAGTGATAGTTCAGTGCATGGCTTAAGACAGTGATAAACGTATTTTACGGATAACGTGACCGTAATTTACGGTAGTGTTATACAACACTTGACCATATTTCAGAGCCTTTATGCAAAAATCACTTTAGAATCCCATTTCCATGGTAGATGTCAAATTTCACTCAAATCCGTTAAGAAATAGCCAAGTTTCGTCCTAACTAGCCCTAGTCCAGAACTTCATTTAAAAATCATTTAAAATCCCATTTACAACGCACATGTCAAATTTCTTCATAATCAGTTAAGGAATAGCCAAGTTCCATCTTACCATTCCATATTCCAGAGCTTTATCCAAAAATCATTTTGGAATCCTATTTCCATCGCACATGCCAAATTTCATCACAATCGGTTAAGAAATAACCAAGTTCCATCATACTTGGCCATATTCCAGAATTTTATCTAAAAATCATTTTAGAATCCTATTTTCAATGCACATGTCAAATTTTGTAATAATCAGTTGAGAAATAGGCAAGGTCCGTTCTACTTGGCCTTATTTCAGAACTTCATCCAAAAATCATTTAAGAATACCATTTTCAACGCACATGTCAAATTTCATCACAATCGGTTAAAAAATGGCCAAGTTCCATTCTACTTGGCCATATTCCCAGAATCCTATTTTCAACGCACATATCAAATTTTGTCATAATGGGTTGAGAAATAGGCAAGTTCCGTCCTACTTGGTCATATTCGAGAACTTTATCCAAAAATTTACCAAAAAGGTTCAATTTGAGGTTTGATTTATTAACAGTGACCTTTCTTAAGTCGTAAACAATATTTGTGTAAGGTTTGGTTCAAATCGGTAAAGTCGTGTGGATTTGTCTAAATATCATACACATATGCTGTATATACATAGAAACACTCACTTTATTGTATAGGTTGCTCAACTGCCCACTAAACACTGGTCCAACACCATCATAACTCCAGTTCAACCCGTAAACGGCCCCCAACTCAACCCTCAGCCTAAACACAAACTCTCTTTAAAATCAATCCTCAAACCAGCATATATAAAAAATTGGTCAACTGCTCACTATATCTTAACCCAACCCCAACTCATCTCCAACACTACTTGAACTCAACCCGCATATTAATCCCTAACTTAACCTTCAACTCAACCCCAAACTCAATACCCAACTCAATATTCAAACCAGCATATATAAAAAATTGGTAAATATATCTATAACCAGGCAGATACCCGACCCTCCTGACGCATAGGTTCCCAAAGCTTTTCAAATCTCGGCCTTGACCATAGAAACAGATTGGCAAAAACAAATTCTAAATCGAACAGGCCGTTCTCGGGATAGCATGAGTACAGCCATATAGACACCCAGGACTGACGGAAGGACATTTTTTTTTGGCTTTTTTAGACTCAGGGACTTTCAAAACGTCGAAAAAAAGGTTTTGGACCAACAAAATTTTTGATCATTTTTGACAGGATTTCAATACTTTGGTCTTTTTAGACCGAAGTAATATAAAATTAACATATCGTTACAAAAGATATAAACGTCAATTCCGAACTGAGGTTCGTATACACCCGACATTCAATTTCGTAACGCACTGCGTGAAAGCCAGCGATCAACGGAAGCTGCAACCGCCTTGACACCACTCATAGACCTTCGACTTGAATTATGGTTCAAATCAGGAGTCGATAATATTGTTCGCCAGTGTTTGGACTTCAGTCATGAATTGTAGGGTCAATAAGCAACACTGGATTTTAGCGTTAGTAGAAAACAAATCAGGACCTCGAAAATATTAACTTTAGCATTTTTTTTATTTTATATTTAATTGAAGTTTGAACAGTTTCCAAAGGTTACAAATTGTTTGAATTGTGTGTGGAATTTTAAAAATCCACTTTGTAATCCAGTTCGTTTCGAATTAAATTTTAAAATTTTTTAAAATATATATTTATAAAGTCGACAAATCAGGTGGATAATCGATCATGATAAATCAAGTTGAAACTAAAATTAGCTCAAAACCTCAGTAACGAAACCGGATTAAGTTATTAAAATTAGACCAGAGCCTTACAATATGAGCAAATAGTTAAACGTCCCTGTTAGCTTTTTATAAGTAACGTAATGAAAATCAAGTAAATTTGTGTATTGATTGCTAAATATCACATAGTAGTGTATCGGCTAGATTAATATCTAAAAAATTAAAAACAGAATGATTTATTTCCTCTCTGAATTTATTTATTTAATTCAGCTAAATGTAAAATATAAAAATAAAATATGGAATAAAACAAAAAAAAAACCGAAACCGATCGATAGATATTGCAATTTATTTCGTATAGGAAAGCTTCAAACGAGAAAATATCTCAAAGTTTGATCTGAATATTACATCTAATATAAACTACTTCTCCTTACATTTTATTGATTAAGATACATTACAAAAAATAAATAAAATTAAATTAAATATATTTATGTACATAAAAAACTCATAATGCATAATAAACAATTCATATTTATTTATATCTTCCCGTGTCTTTATTGCTTCTCCGATGCGATTTTGAAAGTATGTTTGTAAAGGGTGAGCCAATAAGAGTTTTACCATGTGAATAGTAAATAAAGAAATTGATGCGTTGGAATGATGTTGATTGCTTTATTGAATCATGCTTCTTATATGTGTGAAAGATAATATCGGCCAAATGTTCACCACGGCTTGGCCAAATTTAGGATGTCATCTTCTCTTAATTGCTTCTCTATTCTACCAATATGCCTTATTATCTCGTCCTTTAGCTCTCTTGTTGTTTCGGGCTTATTGCAATATACCTTACTTTTGAGATAACCCGAAAGAAAGAAGTTCAACAGTGTCAAATCGTACGACCTCCGTAACCAGGGGCCCCGATTAGCAGTTTGGCATATTATCCAGTTCGGGTCATAAAAAGGAGCCATTATGGGAGGACGCTTGGACAAACAAATTGATTTTTGTTCCACCCTTTAAATGCAGTTGCACCGTCGTCATTTTCTTTTTTTAATTTAAAAGAAAATAAATTCAATTCATTTTTATTATGATTATTTTAATAAAAAAAAAAAAAAAGATTTTTAAATTTGATAATTTTGATGATTGCCTTCGTGACATTGTGTGTAGATTTTGCTATACGTATAATATAGTTTACTGTTATGTGCATGGTGGAAAAGAAAAATCACATAAGATAAATCTCTCCTAAAGAATCCACCTGAGGATTAATATTTTCAACTTTTGTGCGTCTTCATTTTCTTATGTTAAAAATTAAATTTTCCAGTCTGTTGATCTGTGCTATCGCGGTGTGATCGATAATAACTATTTGTTTTCTATCTACATAATGTACAAAGATCTTGTCCCGCAGTACGGAAATTTATTTTGTATTAATGTTTTTGATAATTTTGCTTTGATAAATATACAAAGCTGAATATATAAGATCACGCGATCATTTCAGGTAAAATTGTATCGTAGATTGTATTGTGATCGAATTTTACATTTTTTGTCAAACATGTCTGTTTTTTTAGATGACAAGATACGACAACCAGTTTAGGAATAAATACGTTTACATTTAGTGCGTAGATGGCATGATATTTCGACATTACATTGTTCCTGTTTTCAAAGCAATGCTACTGTGTATCTGACTTGTATTTAACAATATATTATATCTTTGGCAGCATAGAGTAAATCCCTTGTGATATTTTTGTTTACATACTCATTGTTTGTTGTAATGCGTGTATTATAAAAAAATATGAATTTTTCATGTTAACAAATTTACAAGATTTGTTGAAATGTCTTTAAAATTAGTTGAAGATTTTAATCGTTGATCTTGATCTTAAATAAAAAATCGATGTAAATATCAATAGGCATAGTAACCTAAAATATATTAGTTTAGGTAACTGAGACTGCATCAGATCTCGAGTCTAGTAACGTTTTCATCATTCAGAGGAGTCTTCTTTCTAATGAAAAACTGCTCGAGTTCCTTGGCCTTTCTCAGCTGCTCTATACAAAAATGATAAAATTTTTAGATTTTGTTTTATGGAATTTTTTTAGCCAATTCAAATTTGTTAAACAAAAAAATCATTGTTATTGCCAAGAAAAAAAAAATTACAGCAAAAATAATAGACGCTATTTCTACAAAATAAATAAAAAAGAATTCATAAACAGTAACAACGTGTCAGTTAAACTCATTAGTTGGCTTACAAACTATATCCAGTTGTTTCCCTACAGCAAACATTCATTGCAAATTATAGTTCCATTGATTGTCAATTATTTGAAATATTGTCTGAATCATATTTTAAAATCTCCGTACACAACTTTAACAAGATTGATTTTATTAATTAAAAAATATAAACGAGCTGAAAAAAGTTAATAAAATGGTGACAATGACTCGTTTATGGTAAGTGCATAAAATAGTTATGTTATCGCCCTTAAGCCACAATTTACATTTATTTTACAAGCGTTAATCGATTACAATTCATAACATTATTAATCTTAAGCTCGGTTTATTTTCTTAAAATTTCTTGATCATTAAAAAATATTTTCCTTTTTATTATTTATGTATTTTTAAACTGAAATTTATTAAATATCTTTATCTACATATTAGTATAATGGGTGTTAATTGTAATGTACCCTCAATCTTACGTGGTATTTTTTATCGACACAGAATAAATAATAGCTGCGTTTTTTTATAAGCCTCGATAGATCTATTCAGATATTTGTAAAAAAAAAAAATGGGAAATTGTAGCTACATCTATCATCCACTTAAAAATACTGGCACTCGCAGCACTAAGAATGGTGTTAATTTTGACAACGCTACGTCATTGTTGTTGTCATTATAATGTTACGTTTTTTCCTTATCAATGAAGGTTCGCATCACTGGGTTGTGAATAAAACGAAACACTTCAGTTTAACACAGCGAATTTATATACTTAACACCAAAAAAACCAAAATAACAGAATTTATTAACAATAATTCCAAAATATTTGCACAAATTTTACTGATCACTTGTTACTTGCACTAAATCACTTTTTAAAGCACTTTCCAAAGCACTTTTTAATCCTTATACTTTCTCTTACCAAAAACTAGCGAATCCAATTCGACTTCGTTTGCCTTTTTATTTACGGAAACCAAACTTCTAGAAATTTCATGACTTTTCCAGTAAGAATAGTCTAGAAACGGTTAGAATAATTTTAACATGGAAAATTCCATTTTAGTACTAATAGTATTAATTTAAGTTACTCTACTACACCCTAGGTGTCACCGTAACAATATTTTGTTATACCAAAAGTGTAAATACATGAGGAAAAGTGAGAATACATTTTATCCACCTATAAAAATGAGACGGACATACTAAAACTTTTTTTTTTTTGTTTCAAAATGTTGATATGATCTTAAGGTGGTTGGCGAGAGTTCGTCGAAGAGGATAAACGTGTTTTTCTATCCTCTTCAAAAATTTAATTTAATTTAATTTTCTTTTCTTTTTATTTTTGTTTCTTATGTACACATGTATATACTTTATATACATACATATATATATCCATTTTAATTTTAAATTTTAAATTTAATTTTAATTAAATTCAAGTTTAGTGTAATAATAATCAAAGTGTAGTGAACATAATTAAAGTGTAATTTTGAAAAATGCAATTCACCGGGATGCATTTGTCAGGCAATGTTTTTATTTTTGTAAATAGAAAAATTAAAAGTACATGATTTGGTATTTTGTGGGATTGTATTGTACATAAAATCAAATTTCAACTTTTAATTACTAAAGTCTAATAATTCGATAGTATTGAAATAGATTTTAACTTAAATAGAAATACGGCGTAGTAAATTTTATATTAGATTTTATTTTTACGCACATTTATTTGTATTCTGATGTTTGATTTTGGGTACAATCGACACTAATACATATGTATATAACAGGGCCAACAATACGTTTATGTAACTGGTCTCGTTCGCTCTTTGCACGGATTCTGTGAAGGAAATGTAATATGTTTTGTTGGTTTTTTATTATAATGTACAAACAACAACAAAAAGGAGAATCTTTTTCATTGGTTTTGATATAAGGCTGGACCAGCGAGTCTTTCAGAATCCGTAAGAAAACCTTACGGAATTTAACGAAACTATTTTATTACGGAAATTTTGACAGACCGACCAGCGAATCCGTAAGAAATAAAATTTGACACAAAAATTTGAGGTTAAACCAAAAATTTATTACAGATATTAATTCAATTGGTGTGCATTCAACATTCAATTTTCTGATTATTTTTTTGTTTTAAATACGTATAAAATGAATCTCCAAGGAATTCAGGAGTTGGAAGAGCTGTTTATACTCTTCAAAGGATTGAAAGCTCTGAAGGAAATGAAAGACAAGATAGAAAAAAAAAAAGGTCTTGTGGGGTTAGAAAAATTAATATAATTAAATATATCTAAACACAATATTGATGTAAGCTAATGTATACACTTTTATGGATATAATTTATTTTAGATAACTTTTACAGAAATAAAAAATTGTGATGAAAAACATACTAGAATGACGCGGGGAGTTTTCGAGATGTTGCTAGGACTAGTGCAAATACAAATGACTGAGAATAGTCGAAACCTTTTGAGTTGCGAATTTCGCCTTGCTCTAACTCTACTGTATGTTTTTAATATTTAGATAACTTTAATAATGCAATATAATTAAACTTACATTTATAGGTACCTTTCTCAAGGTTACTCTTTTCAAAGTCTGGCTTAGAGCTGGAAAGTCGGAAAAGAGACAGTTAGATTAATTGTGTATGAAACATGTGACGCTTTATGGAGGACACTAGGCGGATTATACGTCACGGAACCAAATCTAAATGATTTAAAAAAAATTTGCTGAGAATTTCCAAGAATTATGGAACTTCCCTAATTGTATAGGTGCCATCGATGGCAAACACATTGCAAAACAATGCCCTCCAGATACCGGAAGCCAGTTTTTTTAATATAAAGGATTTCACAGCATCGTGTTGATAGCTGCTTGCGATGCCCAGTATGTGTTCACACATATAGATGTGGGGCCTACGGATCGCAGAACGATGGAGGTAATAATAATTATCCATCCACAAGATTTGCATTTATTTCAATTTTCTTTCTTTTTATAGGAATCTTCAGCAAAACCAGCTTTGGTAGGCGACTCAACAAGGGCGAGCTCTTGACTACAGAGCCAAGTAAAATTCAATGCACAGCACACATTATTCCACATTTCTTCGTTGCTGATCCAGCGTTTCCTTTGACACCCAACATTATGAAACCATATCCGGGTGTTGGTCTGTCAAAGGAAAAAGAAACATTTAACAAGCGCTTATCTCCTGCGAGGCGATGTATAGAGAGTGCGTTCGGCATTTTAGTTGCTCAATGGCGAATTCTATTGACAACATTAAATATGTTGCCGGAAAACGCTGATAAAATTGTCTTGGCCTGTGTCGCGATGCACAATTTTTTAAGATTAAACAAAGAGGCAAGAAAAGTATATTTACCTCCAAATTTTGTGGATTAGGAAGATGTCGACCATAATGTACAATCAGGGATATGGAGGCAAGAAATTAACCAAAGCCTAAAATCTGTACAACCTTCACGGCATGTGCACATATTAGGGGGCAGCAAAGCTATAAAAATCCGAGATAGTGTTTGTTACTACGTCAATAACGAGGAACGTTTAAGCTGGATGCCGTAATTATTTTCAATTTTTTAAACAAAAAACATAATTTTTGTTAACAAAAAAATTAAAATTGTTTTTATTTCAGTCTTTATAAAAAAATAAATTACATATATCACATTTCAGGTATCAAGTATATATATATATATATATATATATATATATATATATATATATATATATATATATATATATATATATATATAATATATATATATATATATATAGATATATATATATATATATATATATATATATATATATATATATATAATATATATATATATATATATATATATATATATATATATATATATATATATATATATATATATATATATATATATATATATATATATATATATATATATATATATATATATATATATATATATATATATATATATATATATATATATATATATATATATATATATATATATATATATATATATATATATATATATATATATATATATATATATATATATATATATATATATATATATATATATATATATATATATATATATATATATATATATATATATATATATATATATATATATATATATATAATATTATATATATATATATATATATATATATATATATATATATATATATATATATATATATATATATATATATATATATATATATATATATATCTATATATATATATATCTATATCTATATCTATATATATATATATATATATATATATATATATATATATATATATATATATATATATATATATATATAATATATATATATATATATATATATATATATATATATATATATATATATATATATATATATATATATATATATATATATATATATATATATATATATATATATATATATATATATATATATATATATATATATATATATATATATATATATATATATATATATATATATATATATATATATATATATATATATATATATATATATATATATATATATATATATATATATATATATATATATATATATATATATATATATATATATATATATATATATATATATATATATATATATATATATATATTATATATATATATATATAATATATATATATATATTATATATATATATATATATATATATATATATATATATATATATATATATATATATATATATATATATATATATATATAGACAATTAATTGCTTAAGTGTTTGTTCCTTAAATAGGTAACATAACTCAGCATGTCAATGCGACACTGCCCTTTCACATCTTCAGGTAGATCCTTCATCAATCCTTTATTGTTAGTAAGAAATGATTATCTAATTCTAAAGTTGCTTGAGCTTGCCGGTTGAAAACCCCTCAACTGCCTCTTTGAATACATTACACGTGTCCGCAAAACCATCTCGTCCTCTTGTGGCGGCGTTGAATTTTCGGTGACAACCGAATCGGCCTGAGATTCATAACCTTGTTCCTCACCGAAATGGTTTGATTTTGTTGTAAAAAATAAATTATGTAATGATACATACATTGCGATGATACATATATTGCGATGATACATACATTGCATTTTTCAAAAACATCATACTTTCCATGTAAATCCAACGTTCTTCCTGTGGTGCTCCGCCTCCTGAGGGTAGATCAAGCTTCTTTTGTTCTTTATTCAACTTCTCCCTCAGTAGATACCATCTCTTTTTGCGTTCTTCTTCTATAATAAATGATTAGCTTAGATAATTTTCACATAAATATCAAGTACAAAATAAGCTTACTGGACATGCCGGTAACATTCGCGATCTGTTACCAAGCCGCCTCCTTGATTACAATATTTTTGTAATTTTTGTCTCGCTTATCGTATAGGCATTTTGTATTTTACAGTTATATGGTATTTACGTTACAGTTACACATAATTATATTATTGATTGATTGATTGATTGATATGAATGCACGGCCAAGCTTATGAAGCAAGAAATCCCGTGTTAGTGATGTGGTCATTAAACTGTCACACCAACTTTATAACATAGTGAATGCTTTCCTTACTGAAGATACCTAAGCACCATTACAACAAGGAGAGCACAACCACTCGCGATATCACATAAATATGACAGCATCATGTCCACCCCTGGCCGGGTCCCACCGTGCACTCTTTCACACATAACAAAACCGAAGGATAGGATAGGATAGTTAGAAGTGACAGAATCGGCCCCGGTTACAGACACCTAGGTATAGCCGATAGTTAGTAAATTGCTTAGTAATTATATAGTAAAATAGTTAGCACAGGACAACACAATTTCTAAACTACAGCTAATTTACTACTTCTTGATCCTGGAGCGTTGATTCAAGCTAAAATTTAATTCTGAAACTCAGGATTAATTTAATTTAATCCCTATAATAATGATTAATTCTGGAACTATGTTATATTCTGAAAATTGGATTATTTATTAACATATTAAGGAAGAGTTCCCTTTAAATATTCTTTAAACTAAATTAATTAATATACATTAATGAACAAAACACAACATAATAAAAAGATTAGCACAAGACAGCACAATCTAACTACATTATAATATGATCATGTCTCTGGAATCCAGGGTCGGATACTCAGGACTCCCTAAATTTATAACAGGACTTAAAAAAATTATTAATAATGTTGTAATTTCACCCCTGTCCGCTTATCATTCATTTACCTGCTAAAATATTTAAGAAAAATATAAAATAACAACACTTATTTCCTTATTCATAGTCATTTTATATTTAATTAATTAATTATTACGTACTGCAACAAGGATTAACATAAACATTAAAAACCATTTAAACATAAAATTTAACTTAAAACCAATCATCTATTTCCTACCGAACCAGAAAAAGAAAATACATAATTATAGATCCAATTATTTTATAAAATTTATATAAAATGATTTAAATGATAATGTTACAGCACCACAACACCTAGACTTATCAATAATTCAATTAGGTACTATAAGTATATGAAGAATCAACAAATAAAATTAATATAAAAATTAATATAAAAATTTCCAGGCGATTCTGAAAACTAAATTTAATTAATAAAACACCGTAATATCAAATTTTATTACTTAAATGAATAATTATTATAACAGGATCTTCAGTATTCACGATCACACATCGTATACAACTCATTTACACATACCAAAACCGATGAATAGAATATAATTATAAGTTGGGACTCCTAAGCGATTAATATATAGCAAATTATTAGTACAATAAATGATAAACAATAAATGATAAGCAGGTTAGTACAAGATAGCCACTTTAACTACATGATTAGATGCTCGTTTCTCTGTAAACCAATGCCAGAACTCAGGATTCTTTAAATCTAAATCAGGACATCAACCATTAATATTATAATTAAAGTTTTAATTTACTAATCTTGTTGACATAATTAAGATAAACAAAAATCAAAATCTACGAAATTTATACTTATATACCCCATAAAACTTCGGCCCCGTTTATGGACATATTACCCTGCAAAATCAAGCATGCAAAGTAAGTAAACTAATAAATCAATGAAAGGAACCTGAAACGTTATTTTCTTAAAAATTTATCGGTGTACCATTTCAGTAAAAATTGACGTTTGTATGTAAAAATTGCAACCTAAAAGTTAATTAATTAAGTTCAATACATTTAGCTTAACAATTTGCCTTTACATAATTCCACGTTGTTCACATTCGTTTAATCAAAATTTGGCATGCATAAATAAATACATCACTGTGTGTTGCAAACCAAATCTCAAAAATAATATTTCCAAATTAGTATTTATTTACATAATTAGTTAATTTATAAACTATTAATATTAATAAAAACTAACTAGACATAATTTAATGCAGTTTGTAATACCCTGTAAGAAAATTAATCTTTAATCATAGCTAAATATGTTTAATATTTTATACATATGTATGATATATTGCGGTTTCTGATGCGACTCAAATTTACTCAATTAGTCGAATACACTAAAATTTTCATTGTGTTTGTATAGATCATGTTTTATTAAGAACACTAGTTGTTTGATGGATACAAAAAACACAAGGAAAGAAAACAACACCAAAATATAGTGATGGGCTAAATCGATCTTTTTCGTTGAAAAACATATGAGAAAATAAACAAAACAGAACGAAAAGGATCGATTTTGCACATCACTATAAATAACAGATTCTTATATACTAAACCCCCAACACACATTGAAAGCAAATATTTCTACAATCTTCCATGTGCATAGTAGTCTCCACTTATCATGTTTTCATTATATTATATACAAATATATACCCTTATTGCTACATACAAACATTCCTGATCTATGGATCAATACCAAAATATTTGTGACAACTATACCAAAACTAACAAAAATGTCTCTCTGTTTTTGTTGTTGTTTAACTATTATGTTACAAAAACCCATAATATATAGTACATTTCCTTGATAGGATCTGTGTAAAAGCGAACGAGACGGCCTGTATAAACATTTTGTTGGTTTTGCTATGTATCACGCTTCAAAAATGTATTTATGTCGATTGTACATAACATAAAACACAAGAACACATTCAAATATGCGTAAAAATCAAATCAAATATGAAATTAACTACGACGTATGTCAATTTACGATCTAATTATTAGATTTTAGTAATTAAAATCCATGTATTGTACAATCACATAAAAGTTAAATCATGCACTTAATCAAGAAATCAATAATTTTGATTTCTTTATCTATAAATATAAAATATTGCCTGACAAATGCATCCCGGTGGATTGCATTTTCCAAAATTACACTTTAAATTATTTCACTACCACTTTAATTATTTTTTCATTAAAAACTGAATTAATATCAATTAATTAATTTTATAATTTAATAATTATTAAAATGTATATACATACGTATGTATATACATAACACTACATAAATAAACCAAAAATAAAAATAAAAGTAAATTAAATTTTTGAAGAGGATAGAAAAAAAAACACGTCTATCCTCTTTGAATGTTCGCACTCCTACCAGTTACACATAATTATATTATGTATTTAAAATGTACATAAAATATTATTAAATATAAATTAATTATTAAAATATAAATAATTATTACATACCAATCAAAAACAATACCGCCCTAATTTGTGTAAAGTACCGCACTTTTTGACATTTCTTTCAGTTTGAGCGATAATTTTCGCTCAAATTTAACGAAACTGAACGAAAAGTTCTTAAAGTTTCGCTGGTCAGAAATGTCGATAACCATACATTTTTCAAATGCCGCTTTGTTACTTAAATTTCTTAAAAACTCGCTGGTCCAGCCTATAGTCGTCACAAATATTTTACGGTATCTTGATACATAAATCAGGTATGTTTGTATGTGCTTTAAGGTCTTCTGCAACTGCAACGCACATAAAAGATGGTAGAAAATATTTACGGTCAATGTGTGTTGGTGATTTTAGTATATAAGATTTTTTTACTTGTATGCGGGGGTCATTTATCTCATTATGTTTCTCTGTATTCATGAAACAAATATGATATTATTAAAATCATGCATTATGTGAACACAAAGGAGATTTGTATATTCGACTCAAATAGGATTTTTATACTTTGTATAATCGAATTGGTTTGAGTCGAATTGGAATTGGGAGCTGTCTATACATTTCATTTAGAATGGTTTATTTAGGTAAGATTAATAATTTTTCACAGGTATTACAAACTGCATCAAATTGATTTTAAATTGATTTTAATTTAATTTATATTATAAATTATAAGTTGACTAAATATATAAATAAAATGCGTATTTGGAAATGTTGGTTTAAGTTGAGTTAAGATTTGATGATGTGTTCATTTATGTGGTGGATTAGTAGATAAGAGAATGTTACTTCCCTGCAGGCGCAAAAAAGTATACATAAAAAGTTACGCACTTACGAACAATTTACGAACGGTTTTTTATATGCGGTACTACCGCTACTACACAATTTCAGATTTCATTTATGAATTTACATAACCCTACAGTTCTCTTCATTCCATTTCTAAACAGAATGTGATTTTTGATAAAGCAAATAATATTTAATTAATATTAAGTGAATTTTTAATTTGTTATTAATTTTTGTTGTTTATAAATACAATTTAGTGGATGATAGCTACAGCGACCTTTACAATATATGTATACAATAGATAATTAGCTATTTTTATTTAGTTGAACTTGAAACAGAATTCAAATGTGATATATCTACTGTTATATTAAGAAGCACTAATCTTGTCACTTATGAGTATAAGTAAAATAAAATGTGATAAAATTTAGTATAGGTATAATTAATAATTAATTGATTTAATATCAAATAAATAAAATGATATACATATTTGCTAAAAATAAAACAAAATACGTTGTTTTCATTAATAATATATTTAAAATTATTTGCGGAATAATACTCAAATCGTACGTAATGTTTATTTTAGAAGGCTCATAAATGTTACGCCCATGTGAGTTCAAAAATGTTACGCAAAATGTGTACACATTACGAATACTTTTTTATAAACCAATACATACATAAGTCTTCGCAAATTTGTTTCACTTCTCATGTGACAAAAGTATCATTTATGTAACATTTCTACTCATTTTTAGCGTAACGTTTACGAACACTTTAGTAGCAGGGACTCTTCGTAAAATGAACGTTTGCGTTACGCGTGGCCGGCAGGGTTGTAGGCTGGTGTTGTTGTTCACTCTGTGAGTTTTTAAAGGAACAAATATGGTGGGCTAGATAAAATGAATATACATGATCAATGAAGTTTTAGTGTATTCGACTCAAATAGGATTGGAAATTGAATTGGAATCCGTCTTGTACAATACATTGAAAATGGTTTATTTGGTTATGATTAATAATTTTTTACAGGGTATTACAAAGTACAAACTACATTAAATTGATTTTTAAATTATTTTAATTAATACTATAAAATTATAAATTAACTAAATATATAAATAAAATGCTAATTTGGAAAAGATGATTGGAGTTGAGTAAAGATTTAGTTTGCAATTTATAATGACGTAATCATTTATGGGTGCAAAATTTAGATTAAACGAAGGTGAACAAAATAGAATTATGTAAAAACTCTTCGGAAGGCTAAATGTCAATTTTACTTATATGATACACAGATAAAATTTGTAAGAAAATAATGTTTAAGGTTCCTTTCACGGTTTTATGATTTTACTTACTTTGCATGCTTGACTTTACAGGTAATATGTCTATAAACGGAGTTGAAGTTTTGCGAAGTAGATAAGTAATAAATTTCGTAGATATTGATTTCTGTTTAGCTTAATTAGGTCAACAATAATATAAGGGATTTATTGAAATTTAGATGGCGGGTTTTCTCACACAATCGACAGAATTACGTATATGGCACATCGATAAATTTTTAAGAAAGTAATGTTTAAGTTTCATAACATGGATTTATAATTTTTATTACTTTTGCATGCTTGATTTGGCAGGGTTTTATCTAGGATAAGGAAAAGTGCCTTTTTATATGATATTGTAAACTTCATTGCATTGCAAAAGTTTTGAGGTATTGATGAAAATGTCTCAGCATTTTTTGGATCTGTTTAATTTAATTATATCAAAACATCATTTTAGTCTGATGGAGTAGTTGATATAAATTACACTTAATTATATATAGGTAAGTGTTGACCGTCTTCAAGATGCAGAAATACTGGTGAATTCTCGCGCAACATCCAGAGGCTCCAAGCATCCAGCAGTTATGTAGCGTAGAAATTATATTGTCTTGTGATATTTATTTTATTTTATTTAACATTATCTAATTTATATAAGTGAATTTCTATTAATTAAGGAGTAAAGAAAGTTAGTTTTAAGAAATACCTGGGAAATCCTATTTGAGTTTTATTAGTAAATATCATATATGGGTACATGAAGTACTTTACTAAATTATTGACATTCTAGACTGTTATGCGTAGTATCATGATTAATGTTTGAATTATATATACTTTTATAAATAAATAATTAATCTCAAAACTATTAATTTCCTTTTCTAGATCTGTAGGAAACTGCAGAGTAGTTTAAACTTAATAGTATGGTTAAATGTATATTTTCAACTTTTATTTTAAATCTAGTTGGTAGTTGGTGTCTAGCAAAGGTAACTAATGAAACATGTGTTGTGAATTTAAATTATAACTTAGCAATTTAAAAATGTTTAATCAATCTTTTAGAATTTTTAGCTCAGAAGTAGAAAAGTTTACATATGCAATTTCATAAAATATTAATTTATGTAATACTCGTATGTAATATATTGTGTTTTGCTCATTAAGATATATTAATTAATTTAGCTTAAAGAATATTTAATGGTTCCTCTTCCTTAAATTGCTAATAAATAAATAGTTATATTTTCAGAATATAACGGGTTCTGGAATTAATCATTGTCGTGGGGATTAAATTAATCATTGATATTCTAGATTTCTTGCGTCGTTACATGATCAATGTTTAAATTATATTATATACTTATATTAATAATTATCTTCAACAATATTAATTTCCTTTTCTAGATCTGTAGGAAATTGCCGATTAGTTTAAATTTAATTATATGGTTAATTATATATTTTCATCTTGTTATTTTTAAATTTAGTTGTAGTAGGTAAAAATTAATTATAATATATTAATTAATGATTTACAAGTTAAAGGTAATAATTGAAAAAAGCACTGTGAACTTAAATCGTAACTTAGCAATTTAAACTTTTAACATTCTTTTGAATTTTTAGCTTAGAAATAAATGTAATTTATTGTGTTTTGCTCTTAAATATATAATATTTAATATTAATTTGCTAATAAATAATTCAATTTTTCAGGAGATAACATAGTTTCAGAATCAATCATTAATACCTATGGGTATTAATTAATCCTGAATTTCAGAATTAAATTTAAGTTTGGTGATTTATTTATTAATTTGGATTGGTTTTCAAAGATGCCTGATAAATTGTATATTATTTTTATTTGTACCGATTTAAATTATTAATGATGCGAGGCTGTTGTGTTACTGTAACATTATCATTTTAAAGTATTTTTATAAATTTTATAAATTTATTGAATTTTAAGTATATATTTTCTTTTCCTGATCAGTAGAAATTTATGATCAGATTTAAGTAAAATTTTATGTTTAAATGGTTTTTAACATTTATTTTAATTCTTGTTAAATAATTATTTAATTAGATATTGAAAGACCATGAAAAGGAAATAAGTGCTGTCATTGTAATCATAGCTTAGTAATTTTAATTTTTCTTAAATATTTTATTAGGTAAATTAATGTAAGGTGGAAAGGAGGGAAATTACAACACTAATAATTTAATAACTTTTTAAGTCCTGATTTAGATTAAGGGAGTCCTGAGTATCCGGCCCTGGATCCCAGAGAACAAATCATCTAATAATGTAGTTATGTAGATTGTGATGTCTTGTGCTAACCTATTTACTATATTTTGTACTAATAATTTACTAACTATCGATCTCAAGGTGTCTGCAACCGGGTCGAGTCTGTCCCAACTAATAATCCTATCCTATCCTTCGGTTTTGTTATATGTGTACGGGTGTACGGCATGGGCCCGGGAGTCCGGGAGATCCTGCTATAATGCTTGGTCGTACACTCATAATCAATCAATCAATCAATCAAATCAAAATGTTGATATGATCTTAAAAATGTTGAGCAACTTTTACGAAAAACGATTAACAGGTTCGATTTTTTCATTCTTTTTATCCAAAAAAAAAACACGTAGATTGCTGTAAATAGTATTAAATAACACCCTGTTAAAGTTAGCCGAAAGTTTCCAGCCGAAAGTAAAAAGTCGATAATGCAGATTATGTTATTAACATTCCAGCCGAAAATAAACAATTTGGTGGTTGACAGCCAAAAGTAAATAGGATATATGGATTGCAATAAAAACTTTTGTAAATAGTCTTACGTGGAAAACTTCGTTTAACCAAATCGTGTAAAACATCGGAAAATCAGAAGGATTCACAAAATTGGAATAAAATCAGCCTCTAGAGTGTACATCTGAAGTAGAATCGCTTTTATGTGATTTGTCAATAGCTATCGCAGGAAAAAATTCAGTTCAAGTTTCCTGTGGGAAATCTCGGAAAATTCGATTTTCCAAAAATCATTAGAAAACTTGTATTAAATCAGCCTCTAGAGTGTTATGTCTGGAGATGAATTGCATTGATGTAACTTGACAATAGCTATCGTAGGAGAGACATTCAGTTCAAGTTTCCTGATTTTCCAAAAATCATTAGAAAATTTGTATAAAATCAGCCTCTAGAGAGTTATGTGTGGGGATGAATTGCATTGGTGTGACTTGTCATTGGCTATCACAGGAAAAAAATTCAGTTCAATTTTCCCGTGGGAAATTTCGGAAAATTTAAAAAAGTTTCCAGCCGAAAGTAAGAAATGGATAAATAAAATTAGCCTGTAAAGTGTTATCTCTGGAGATGGATTGCATTGATGTGACTTGTCAATAGATATCGCAGGAAAAAAATTCAGTTCAAGTTTCCCGTGGGAAATCTCGGAAAATTGGTATATTTACAAGTAGTTATAATGGCAATATTAATAATGACAATAACACTTGTCCAATTGAATTGACTTCACGACTTCAATCAATGTTGCGCTCAAATATCAATCAATGTTTTTTTTTTTTTTTTGAAATGCGAAAAGGAAAACAAATAACAATAATGCTGATAATATAGAAAAATTATATAATAAATATCATCACACTTATGCACCACGAAGAACCCGTATAAAAGAACAAGGAAAATGGAAGTTCCAAATGGAAAATGAGAAAATCCATAAGAATTTCCAAAAATGAATCGCTTACCTTTTAATTAAGCCCTCTCTTAGTTTGGTGATGTCCGGGATCGGCTGCCCTTGACGGCTGCCAGTGCTGTGAGGTTCGGCTGGCTGGATGATCCGGATTGGTTAGTAGCGGTTGTTGTGTGGATTCTGACTGGACTATACTGCTACTGCCGTATTGCTGTATCGGCTAGGAACTGGATTTCTCACTTTTCTCCACGCAAGATAGCTGCCTTTACTGGTACCTGTTGCGCGACTATTCTATCGTACGTCGTGGTTTATTCAGGTTTTGTAGCGTTGCCTGGTATTAGGTCTGTCTCACATGTCAACTAATATAACTTAAGCGTTGTTGGTGCTTGGCAATGTTAGTTGTTTTTGGTACCCAAGTGTCGACTCTTTTTAAACGCGCCCACGACTTGTTCGGGTATGTAACTTTGGTCGAAACCAGTTGCTAATCACGTCGGGGTCACCACTATGTGGGGATGCATAATGCCCCATGATTATAAATAAATAACTGTTTACAATAAATATTTATTTTTGTTTTATTGAATACCAATTTTCAAAAACAATATCGTAATAATTCCGCATCAGGAATATTAACGGTTATGCGGTAGCTCTTTCGTTGTAGTTAGATCGCAATGCATGTTTATTGTGTCCAGTCGGTTCTTTTATTCTTAGTGAAAATTTTCATTTTATACCCGGAAAATTGTTTCGCGCTGCAATTGAGACGAAATATGTATTTGCTAACCCAAATTCACCAAACTACCAACTTGTTGATACTGATGTCGGTGTCGCTCGGGAAAAACCTAAATAATATGTCGTACTTCATTAATTTGAAACGTCAACGATGTTTGACACATTTATTAGACGTTTGTTAGATTATCGAAATATGGTAATTATAATAAACAATATATGTAGTGATTATTCATGGTCGGTGGTATGCCACGTTATGTGGTGAGTGGTACGCCACAAACTATATACTATAGACCAGATGTACGGAAAAAACCGCTTGGCTTTTTAGTAACAATTTTAGTTGTCAAAAAATCGGTTTACCAGTTCAACAATTTCAAAAACTAAATACGGTTATTAAGACGCAAAATCAGGGCTCGACTAGCGGCATTTACATCACTAGAAAACAAATCTAGCAACTATCGCCGCTATTAAATTAAACAAAAAATAAATAAAGCATGTGGAATTCCTATTACGGATCTAAATGAACATCAAAACAAAAATCATAATATAATATATAAAAGCATTAAAAATGAAGTCCAATGAAACGGAATATTATTATCATCACAACAACAATTCGATGATTTCACTTATATCCTCTCTCTATATAATGCGATATACCTTATGGTCACCACATATAATATCAAAAACATGCCGACAATTTTTTTATTTTTTTTATATAACAATTTCTTATTTTTTGTTGTTGTTGTTCATATTCGCGTAATTTTTTTTTTTTAAAGCAAACCGCAAATTTTTTATTTTACGAGTACATATATACTTTAGCGTTTTTTTTTCTTCTGTTGAATCTGACAAAAAAATAATAAAAAAAATCTCTTTCATTAGAGAGATGTTCCAATGTCAATGGATCTCTTTTTTATACGCACAGAGGATTTTTGTTGTTCTATAGAATTGTGCATATTTTACGCCATACAACACTAAAGTGAATTATTTATATGAATTTTGTTTTGTTAAGATTTGCTTGCTAATTTTTAACCAAAAATTCTAAAAAAAAAAAAAAAAATTCGAAACGAATTGAGATGAAATTCTTTTAATTCTTTTCCAACCAACCATCTGTCCAACAACATCACACATAAAATTAAAGATGAAAGGTTATTTGCCAGAAGATTATCTCATGACAAGTTGATCTAAAGATTTAGATTTATTGTTTAATGGTGGTCTACTTGTGTGCGAATATTATTGGATCTTTATAATAGCGCAGGTTGAAATTATATCTACAAAAAAAAAATTATTTATTGTACATAATATAGCGTCGTCATAAAAAAGCAGTAATATAATTGTAATGGCGCTAAGCTGTTATATTGCATGCAGTAAATGTCGAAAATTGCAAATGTCAAAGTAAGCAAGTTAAAAATTAAAATACACACGAGACAATATTTTATTAATACTAATATTTATGAATAGGCCATTTCATGTTCTAGAATAACATCTGTTACTGTAAAATATCCACAGACAATACATATATTTATATAACGCGCGCAGTTACATATGAATTTACCATTTTAAGAAGTGCAATAGACAATGAAAAAACTGTTGTCTGTCCAAAACGAGAAAACAAAACTGTATCTAGAATTCGTGACTTTAGTTTATAGATTTGTCGAATATATGAGTTTGTGTAGGAAAGTCTTACAAAATATTATGTAGAAGTTGACTGCTGTAAACGAACGATAAATAACTTAAAGTTAGAAATTTTATATGAAAATACTGATTTACCTTTGACCTGTATTATTATTGTTATTATTTGAACCTAATGTTCAATTGTTAAAATAAACAGAAATAAATGTAACTATATGGTTCATATACATATACTGTATGTTTACTGGAAGTTACAAACTTCATGTTTATGTTTCTAGTTTTCAATTTTATTTAGATTTGATTTATTGATTGATTGATTGATTGATTGATATGAATGCACGGCCAAGCTTATGAAGCAAGAAATCCCGTGTTAGTGATGTGGTCATTAAACTGTCACACCAACTTTATAACATAGTGAATGCTTTCCTTACTGAAGATACCTAAGCACCATTACAACAAGGAGAGCACAACCACTCGCGATATCACATAAATATGACAGCATCATGTCCACCCCTGGCCGGGTCCCACCGTGCACTCTTTCACACATAACAAAACCGAAGGATAGGATAGGATAGTTAGAAGTGACAGAATCGGCCCGGTTACAGACACCTAGGTATAGCCGATAGTTAGTAAATTGTTAGTAATTATATAGTAAAATAGTTAGCACAGGACAACACAATTTCTAAACTACAGCTAATTTACTACTTCTTGATCCTGGAGCGTTGATTCAAGCTAAAATTTAATTCTGAAACTCAGGATTAATTTAATTTAATCCCTATAATAATGATTAATTCTGGAACTATGTTATATTCTGAAAATTGGATTATTTATTAACATATTAAGGAAGAGTTCCCTTTAAATATTCTTTAAACTAAATTAATTAATATACATTAATGAACAAAACACAACATAATAAAAAGATTAGCACAAGACAGCACAATCTAACTACATTATAATATGATCATGTCTCTGGAATCCAGGGTCGGATACTCAGGACTCCCTAAATTTATAACAGGACTTAAAAAAATTATTAATAATGTTGTAATTTCACCCCTGTCCGCTTATCATTCATTTACCTGCTAAAATATTTAAGAAAAATATAAAATAACAACACTTATTTCCTTATTCATAGTCATTTTATATTTAATTAATTAATTATTACGTACTGCAACAAGGATTAACATAAACATTAAAAACCATTTAAACATAAAATTTAACTTAAAACCAATCATCTATTTCCTACCGAACCAGAAAAAGAAAATACATAATTATAGATCCAATTATTTTATAAAATTTATATAAAATGATTTAAATGATAATGTTACAGCACCACAACACCTAGACTTATCAATAATTCAATTAGGTACTATAAGTATATGAAGAATCAACAAATAAAATTAATATAAAAATTAATATAAAAATTTCCAGGCGATTCTGAAAACTAAATTTAATTAATAAAACACCGTAATATCAAATTTTATTACTTAAATGAATAATTATTATAACAGGATCTTCAGTATTCACGATCACACATCGTATACACTCATTTACACATACCAAAACCGATGAATAGAATATAATTATAAGTTGGGACTCCTAAGCGATTAATATATAGCAAATTATTAGTACAATAAATGATAAACAATAAATGATAAGCAGGTTAGTACAAGATAGCCACTTTAACTACATGATTAGATGCTCGTTTCTCTGTAAACCAATGCCAGAACTCAGGATTCTTTAAATCTAAATCAGGACATCAACCATTAATATTATAATTAAAGTTTTAATTTACTAATCTTGTTGACATAATTAAGATAAACAAAAATCAAAATCTACGAAATTTATACTTATATACCCCATAAAACTTCGGCCCCGTTTATGGACATATTACCCTGCAAAATCAAGCATGCAAAGTAAGTAAACTAATAAATCAATGAAAGGAACCTGAAACGTTATTTTCTTAAAAATTTATCGGTGTACCATTTCAGTAAAAATTGACGTTTGTATGTAAAAATTGCAACCTAAACTTCAAAGAATCCATTAAGTTAATTAATTAAGTTCAATACATTTAGCTTAACAATTTGCCTTTACATAATTCCACGTTGTTCACATTCGTTTAATCAAAATTTGGCATGCATAAATAAATACATCACTGTGTGTTGCAAACCAAATCTCAAAAATAATATTTCCAAATTAGTATTTATTTACATAATTAGTTAATTTATAAACTATTAATATTAATAAAAACTAACTAGACATAATTTAATGCAGTTTGTAATACCCTGTAAGAAAATTAATCTTTAATCATAGCTAAATATGTTTAATATTTTATACATATGTATGATATATTGCGGTTTCTGATGCGACTCAAATTTACTCAATTAGTCGAATACACTAAAATTTTCATTGTGTTTGTATAGATCATGTTTTATTAAGAACACTAGTTGTTTGATGGATACAAAAAACACAAGGAAAGAAAACAACACCAAAATATAGTGATGGGCTAAATCGATCTTTTTCGTTGAAAAACATATGAGAAAATAAACAAAACAGAACGAAAAGGATCGATTTTGCACATCACTATAAATAACAGATTCTTATATACTAAACCCCCAACACACATTGAAAGCAAATATTTCTACAATCTTCCATGTGCATAGTAGTCTCCACTTATCATGTTTTCATTATATTATATACAAATATATACCCTTATTGCTACATACAAACATTCCTGATCTATGGATCAATACCAAAATATTTGTGACAACTATACCAAAACCAACAAAAATGTCTCTCTGTTTTTGTTGTTGTTTAACTATTATGTTACAAAAACCCATAATACATAGTACATTTCCTTGACAGGATCCGTGTAAAAGCGAACGAGACGGCCTGTATAAACATTTTGTTGGTTTTGCTATGTATCACGCTTCAAAAATGTATTTATGTCGATTGTACATAACATAAAACACAAGAACACATTCAAATATGCGTAAAAATCAAATCAAATATGAAATTAACTACGACGTATGTCAATTTACGATCTAATTATTAGATTTTAGTAATTAAAATCCATGTATTGTACAATCACATAAAAGTTAAATCATGCACTTAATCAAGAAATCAATAATTTTGATTTCTTTATCTATAAATATAAAACATTGCCTGACAAATGCATCCCGGTGGACCGCACCTTCCAAAATCACACCCCAAATTATTTCACTACCACTTTAATTATTTTTTCATTAAAAACTGAATTAATATCAATTAATTAATTTTATAATTTAATAATTATTAAAATGTATATACATACGTATGTATATACATAACACTACATAAATAAACCAAAAATAAAAACAAAAGTAAATTAAATTTTTGAAGAGGACAGAAAAAAAAACACGTCTATCCTCTCTGAATGTTCGCACTCCTACCAGTTACACATAATTATATTATGTATTTAAAATGTACACAAAATATTATTAAATATAAATTAATTATTAAAATATAAATAATTATTACATACCAATCAAAAACAATACCGCCCTAATTTGTGTAAAGTACCGCACTTTTTTTCAATTTTATTTAGATTTGATTTATGTCGATAAAATATTATATTTGAACTTTTGTGATATTCATACTCATACATACATAAAAATATTACATTTTCAGTTTTAAGTTGACAAATAATGTCAGAATGTTTATTTTTTAATAATTATCTATGGACTGTCCAAGTTTAAACGCTCTCTCTGGTACGGTCTGATAGGATTAGTATTACCAAAGTCAACTATTCAACAAAATTAAGAAATTCACACAGAAAAAAAAGATTCTTTGATATCATATAAAAGGTGGCCTGAAATCAACAAAAGTTCTCTGATTCTCAGTCATTCACTTATATTCTTCAAAAATATCGATCTGGATTCTCTAATTTTGCAAATAAATGTTTTGCATTTGTTATTATTTCAGACCCCAGTTTAAACCATTCTAAATTGTAGAAATCTTAGAATGTCTTCAAACATTATTAATTCATACAATGCAATCTACGATTACATAAAACGGAAATTACCTAATTCAAATATAATATTATTGGATTAACATATAAAGAATTTGAAATTTCATTTATGCAATTCAAAATTTTAGGAATCAAAGAATTTTTCCAAACGCATTTATTAATTCATATAATACATTCTACAATTATGCAAAAGTGAAATTTGTGAATATAATGTTTTATAATATTTGCAGATCCAATTTGATGAAATTGGGAAATATTTGGTAACTAGGGTTGGGCACGGGTCACCGCCTCACGGTTTACCGTCCATGGTTCACCGTTTAACAGTTCACCGCGCAACGGCTGATCGTATGTACGAAGTTATCAACATCGGCCAACAACAAAAACCAAGTACAAATTTTACAAACAAATCAAAGGTAATCTCATCCCACTGTGCACGGTGATCAGGTCCCATCGACTAGCCAAAATTCTGGCTCGTTCGAAAACCAACTTGCGCGTCTTGAAGCCAAAAACGTTAAAGATCCCGCAACTCTGTCAATTACTCGCGTCGATACGGCAGATGCTGGTACCACACGAAGTTCGGTCCAACAATTTTAATACGTCGCTACCATCGACGTCACAACAACTTAATAAAATTGATGGCAACAATAATGATTGAAAAATCTACCAGAACACAGGGGCGGGATCCCAATAACAAATAATCCACACACATCTCGTTATTCGCATTCGACCGAATAAACCAGTGTAATATTATAAAATTGAATTCAATACTGTCGGCCGCCAATGGCACTATCATCCATACTTGCGGCACAAAGTTGCTTCAGTTGGATTTGGGACTAAAACGGACCTTCACGCATTCTTTCATTTTAGCTGCTGTGAATTGTCCCAACATTGGCGCCGATTTCTTTTGTAAATTTTAACTTTTGGTTGATCTTAAAAATAAACGGCTGGTTGATTCAGCGACAAAGCTATCAATCAATGCCAGAATGGTTCACGTTGAAACACCGACTCCGATCCATTATTCGATCACTAACGGCTACGGCACTCTGCTTGAAAAGTTTCCTCAACTTACAGCGGAACCAAACTATAAATTGCAAGTCCGACACAATGACACGGCAATCCAAACAAGATGATATTTTTGTTCCTAACGCACATTCCAAGTGTGAGTTTATTTTCGTAAGAACAGGCTTATCTACTCCCTATGAAGGGCCTTTAAAGTTATTCGATGCCTTCGGAAACAGTTCACTGTGTCAATTAATGGAAAAAAATCAAACTATTTCAATTGACTGGCTGAAACCGGCTTACGGCATACAACATTAATCTGTTCGTTTTAAGCCTAACACTAAACTTCCTTAGGGAGGGGAACTCACTTGCGGCGGAGTCCTGTAGCGGCTCACGCATTTCAATTATATAAAACAGTTTTTTTGCTGTGCGCAAAACATATATCTTTGCGTAACATATTTCTACTTGTCTTCAAGCGAAATAGTATGGACACAAAATATAATTGAACACTGTATCATATTTTGTGGTATTTACTCCATCTCGCTTTCAATATTCTTCTTTTCGAACCCATTTCGAATTTGTCAATTTTCTCTCTGTGACACCATCTCGTTTTCAAACAACGAAGATTGGCATGCGATTCTTCTCGTATGCCAACACACAAATTAAAAAGCAAACGAAATATTTTTTTGAACTCAGCATCACGAGTTGACAGACGACTAACATAAAAAACAAATAAACAAAAAATCGGATTTCGGATCTTTTTATTTTCGGCTTATAAAAAAGCACTCTTCTTTTGGTTTTCTTGCGAAATGGTAGTGCGTGCATTTTCTTGATCCCGAAGCAATTTGTTATTACGTACGTTAGCATTTTTAATACGGAAATAAATTAAAACGTAATGTGGTGAAAAATAAAATAATAACGTAGTGTTTTAAAATAAGAATTGTATTATAAAATGATCTTAGTCTAAAATTAAAATAGTGGTTGATATTATTATAAAATAAAGTAATTGAATTGATAACAGAATCTTTTAGTGTACAATTTATCTTGTGACTTCGATCAAAAAAAAAATAAAATACTTCGTCATCTTTTATTGTTGGATTTTATTGTGTATAATCGGATTCGCTATATTGTCAGCGTCAGCAAATTGTGTGGATACGAAATACAAATTCTATATTGGTGACCTCGCACCGTTTGCCGACAGTAAATTTCACTGATAACATTTACATTGATTTCACTTCATTCACCGCGGCGGTGAATGAAATGAAATCAACGTAAATTTTGGTGGTGAAATTGGATAAATCAATGTTTAACTGTCAAACAATAATTATAATCATATGAAGTTTTTTATAAATATTTATTTAATTTATTTCAGTTAAATAACAATCTGTAGCTAAACTACTTAATATCTCAAATATTGAATATTCATTTTTCTTTCCAAAATTGACATGTGAACATACTCCTCTTGTAGCATTTTTATTAATTCGATAACACCCACATGTTTGTGGCCGATCACAACTCGCAAGCGACGATGCCAAGCTTCAATGTTATTTTAAGTTGTTGGCAATGCAAATTCAAGTTGTTTTGCAATACTTCAGAATCAAGGGGGGGGGGGGGGGTGGTGCATCATGGAATCCTTGCACAGGCGCATTTGAATGCTTTAGGTATTTCATCTGGATATACGTTAAATATTTCAGTATTCCTCCACAGAATTTGCCCAAAATGAAAAAAAGCAACCGTTAAATATTTCGTTGATGAAAAATTCTATGCCAGCTAATGAAATTGATTTTTCAAAATCGGTCATGATGATTATGGGGTTCGGATCAAGTCCATTGAAGGAACACAAACCAGAAATGGAATAAAAAATTGTATCATACGCACTTCTTTTTTTTGCTCGGCATTAGGCAATATATAATTGGAACAATCGCTTCATAAACCATAACGCAAATATTGAGTAATTGCCACATGATAATTGGAACCACATCAAAAGTTCCATCGATAATCCAAAATTTCGTATTTGTCAAAAAGGTTAGACTAACAATCGTTCAAAGAATTATATTGCGTTCTCTGGCGAATTTTACATCAAACAGAATGAAAGCTTTACCTTCAATATTTTTAATTTCCTCAGGAATAACGATATCAGCCTACTTTTGAGACTCACTAAACATACTCTTACGCTGGCGGGTTATCTTCTTTTTCTGAGCAGCCTTGCTTGGGGTCTGTTTACGGACATCGGAATTGCAATTTAGCTCGCTCGACAAAATAATTTTAGACGGGATCATCACAGTTGTCGCTGCCAAGCAGTAGTAGCAAAAGCTGTTTGACTCCACTTTTTTTCAAGTTATACACATAACCATCGACCACTAGCTTGTCTTTACCCGTTTCGATTTTACAACTTCTATTACCTCCAATTATTGGGCAATTTTATGTTTTTTTATGCATTTTTTTCAGTAGATATATTGGTAGTTAATTTGAAAAAAAATATAGTGAAAACGGTTAATCGTAAGCGATGAACTGTTATGACGGTGAATAGTAAAAATGGTGAATTAAACAGGCGGTATAACGAGAGGCGGGGACTTCAGTTTTACGGTGAACCGATTCAATCCCGATTTGTATACATACTTATATTGTATACATGTTGCATACAAACATTAAACGAATCATGTTGCGTCAGTTTTTTAATAAAGCAACGATTTGTAATTATAAACTTTACCTAATCCAAAAGTACACCGAGAGAAATATTTGCAGTCTATTAACGAAGAAACGCTCTTTAAAAAAATTGATTAATAAAATCTTTATATTTGAGAAGACATTTTTAATATAACGAATTGCTGTAAAATATACTGTAAATTTATTCAAACGTATATATTGATTTTAATTCATAAACCATAACGCAACCACCATCATCATCACCATCATCATCACCATCACCATCACCATCACCATAACCATCACCATTACCTGGTTGTAGAAATATTTACTAAGTTTTTATATATGCTGGTTTAAATATTGAGTTGAATATTTTTTGGGTATTGAGTTTGGGGTTGAGTTGGAGGTTAAATTAGAGGTCAATTCAAACAAGCCGAATTTCATCATAATTTCTTGAGAAATAAGCAAGTTTCATCATTCGTGGCCATATTCCAGAATTTAATCCAAAAATCATTTTAAAATCCCATTTTCAACGCATATGGTGTGTCAAATTTCATCATAATCGGTTGTGAAATATACAAGTTTCCTCATACTTGGCCATATTCAAGACTTCATCCAAAAATCATTTTTGAATCCCATTTCCAATGCACATTTCGAATGTTATCATAATCGGATGATAAATATACAAGTTCCCTCATACTTGGCCATATTCCAGAATTTTGTTCAAAACCCATTTTAGAATTTAATTTCCATCGCGGAAGTCAAATTTCACTAAAAGTAGTTAAGAAATAGATAAGTTTGATCCTAATTGGCCATTCATTTAATTTGCTAAAGGCTTAATTTGAAATGTAAAAGGTTCAATATAGGTATGAGATATTAATAGTAATCTTTAATAAAATAATATAATGTATAGGTTTGAGATATTAACAGTAAATATATAGGTTTGAGATATTAACAGTAATCTTTCTTAAGTCTTTAACAATATCTGTGTAAGGTTTGGTTCAAATCGGTAAAGTCGAGTAGATTTGTTTAAATATCGTATGCATATGCTGTACATACAAACAATTAACACATACTTTATTTTAAAGATTGCTCAACTGCTCACTAAACACTGGTCCAACACCATCTCAACCCCAATTCAACTCGCAAACGGCCTCCAACTCAACTCTCAACCCAACCACAAACTCTATTCAAACTCAACCATCAAACCAGCTTACATAAAAAATTGGTCAACTGCTCTCTTAACCCAACCCCAACTCAACCCCAACTCAACTTGAGCTGAACCCGCCAATTGACCTCTAACTTAACCTTCAACTCAGCCCCACACTAAATAACCAACTCAATATTAAAACCAGCATATACAAAAAATTGGTAAATATTTCTATAACCAGGTATTTTGGGTCAATTCATATTGCAGGTACCCGACCCTCTTGACGCACAGAACACATGAATTAATACAAATTAAACAAAAAGTAATACGTAAACAACAGACTTGAATTCACACAGACAAAGTGAACATGCTTAAAAAGCAAGATTACAAATAAATCGTAGTCAAACGATCGATACCCATAAAAATATTCTGTATACTAGTTTACAACCAATGGCCAAGACGTCAAAACCAAGATTTACCAACAACCAGTAGTACCGTATTATCTGCGAGTATTTTCAATCGTCTGATGTAGAAACCCGTGACTAACCCGCGTAAGTACCCCTTCAATGTTTCAACAACAAGTTCCAGTATAGAAGAATATAGCAAACATCTGATTCTACTGTTTCTGTTATTACTGAAACAACTCAATCGTAATTTTTTTTTTTTTTAAATTTTAATTTTTGCCAAATTAAAATTTAGTTATAAAATTACAAAATTTTTCAAAATTCAAATTCAAATTTTATACTTTCTTTCCATTAATTTAAATTGATTAAACCCTATTTTAATATCTAAATTACTTCGTACTATACATTACATGTTAAATCATAAAATATTAATCAAATCGGTTTAAATACCCAAACTTGATCAAAATTGAATGAGTTTGACATTAAAAAATTTTAGAATCTTACGAACTCTAACAGTTAAGAAAAAGGACAACGAAGAAAATATTATCGATATTTCACATTCAATGTTTGATAAAAAAATTGTAAATTCTGTTATAGATCAAACTACTCTAATTTTACCGTGTTATAATTTAAAATTTCACAATGAAAAATTATCAATTAATAAATCAGTCTATCGAAGTAGCGGTAGACTCTTGTTGCCAAAATATGACCTGAAAGTTTGATAGAGCAATTAAATTGATTTCGGAATTTGACGGAACCTCGGGCAAATTGCACAGATTTCTACAATGTTGCAATCTCGTCTACAGGTATGCAAAAACCATAGAAGATAATACACCAGAAAATTTTCCTTCCCATCTAAATAAATCATGTATATGAGCTACTTCAAAGAATGGAACTCTTGACGTAAAAATTATGATTATAGGTAACAAAACTGCTTTGCGTGCTTTTGATGATGAGTTAAGGGATTCACTTAAGTCTATCTTACTAAACGAACAATAATTGTATATAGTATATATCTGTAAATTTTTTCTGAAAATTGCCATACTTTCATTTTCCTTCCATTAGTTAGGTCATGACTTTGGGAAAATTCGTTTAGGGCCTTAATTTTGGAAAACACAATTAAAACAAATTGGAAGTATGATGAACAAAATGATAAAATAAATTTTATTTTTTTTGCCTGAACGAAGTAAATTCAGAAAGTTGTAAAATTAAAAAGTTTTATTTATATTTTGATTTTTCATCAAGGTAAAAACTAAATTCGAAATATGCCTAGGGGACGACCCACAAAACGCAAATCCCCAATTGTTCAAAATGATGCGTCATTGGAAGAACAACAACCTGGACAATCAAATGTTACGAATGATATTGAATTCAATCTCAATGTAAAAAATCGAATCGAAAAAATTGTTGTTGACCATACAACGCGGCAAGACCAATCCGAACAGCTAAAGCAAAAGGCATGGAAAAAATGTCTGAGGTAATTATGATACTTAATATATCTCAATCCCAAGAACAGCTTGATCAAATGCAACGAATAAATGTGAATCGTATCGCAAACGAAAATGATGAAGAACGTAATCATCGCTTGGAACAAGGCCGAAACCGATCTTCACAGCGAATGGCAAACGGAAATGATGCACAACGAAATCAGCGGTTAGAAGACATGCGACAACAAGCAACACAACGAATCGCAAACGAAAATGGTGGGAATCTGCGATTAGAAGAACAACGCCGTCGCAATGTTTGATGGCAACGAGCTATGGCACAGAATTCAGTAGGAACCTACAAAGATGCTGTAGACTACGCCAGCGTTACTTACAAATCATTGGGACCGTTCAACGTTGTATGTATTAACTGCGGAGCCCTCCATTTCCCCGAAGAAAGAGTAGCAAATAAAGGTGATTCATTTGGAGATTGCTGCTTGCATGGTCGAATTGTGTTACCTTAACAGTTTCCAAATGAATTGGTTTGCCTTTTTTTACGACGTCACCCGCCACAAACTAATCCGAAACTTAGACTCATGTTTCGCTTTAGCTTCAACGTAAGCGATGATCGAACCATCAATAGTCGTAACATTTTTAGCTTCAAAGCAGCTGGGCAAGTTTATCGCAAAATGAATTTGGCGGCACATCCGACACAAACCACGAAAAATATCGACCATCGTGTGGAGCCCTTTACCTACCCATTGTTTAATTCAGCTGGAACGTCAGGATATACTGTGGGTATGACACTTCGAATACCGTATGCAAATCGTCCACATCTAACACGACTTAAACTAGCGCAATATCGTATAGCTTTTCGACCTGAACACGCCAAAAGCCTTTCTTTGCAAACTAATTTAACACCCGACCTGCGTCAAACAGTTTTCAACGCTTTACATTTTGGTGGACGACTTTTTCAACAATATCTCGTCGATACTTTCATTCGAGTTGAACGTGATCGCATCCAATGGATCAAATTTAATCAAAAAACTATTTTAGCCGATCAATATTCAGCAGGTGTTACCCGACTTAGCTGCGAAACAGAATGAAGTTGTTGGTGAAAAAATAATACTACCATCATCATTCACCGGATCAACGCGTTACTATACTGAACTTTTCGAAGATGCAATGGCTATTGTTCGTCGTCTTGGATCGCCAGATTCCTTCATTACCATGACTTGTAATCCCGATTGGCCAGAAATTAAAGAAGCAGCGCGTATTATATCTGATAATGGATTTATCATACAGCAGTCCGCTTAATATCGTCTCGATCTCGTCACTCGAATTGCGAAACAAAAATTTAATGAAATTATCAATGATTTATATTCGCATATGTGTATATAATCGAATTTCAAAAACGTGGACTGCCACACATGCATCTGCTGTTGATCAAATTGATGATCTATTTTCAGCTGAAATTCTAAATAGCGACGAACCTGTATTACGATAATTAGTGTTAAAGTGGATGACTCATAATACGTGGGGAGTGGAGTTAAATCCAGATGCTACAGGTATGGTCAATAAAAATGGAAAATTGCAGTGTCGCCCGAGTTACACAAGATAATCGTCATGTGGTCACATATAATGCTTATTTGCTGAAAAAATTTCAATGTCAATACATCTACAAAGGACACGATTGCGCTTCAATAAAGGTTGTCGAAAATCAACGGAGTTTGATTTATAATGAAGCAAACACCTATGTGGAAGGTCACTGCGTTACACCACCTGAAGCATGCTGGCGATTATTTGGCCAAAAAATCCAAAGAAAAAGTCATTTCGTTCAATATCGAATGCATGATATTGACCAAGCCCAAGAAGATCTGGCAGATATTGGACAAAAAGGTTCAATGTTAGAGGCGAGACTACTATTGGCAAATGCCCGAACATGTTAAATGGGATGGAAAAACGAGTACATGGGAACCGCGAATCCGTCGATTGCGTGTCATTGGTCGAATACACAACGAAAATCATGTTGCTCAACCAGAATGCTTCCATTTGCGAGTACTTCTCTATCATGTGAAGGACGCAACAAGTTTTAATGATCTTCTTACTGTGAACGACATTCGTTATGCGACATACAAACAAGCTTGCCTAGCTCATGCCCTCGCCTTCGACTATAAACAGTGGATAGATAGTCTAGAAGAATTAGCACTGTCCAAAATGCCTTCGGTAATGCGAATACTCCTCGTTCAGATTCAGTTGGCTGAAGATTGTATTCTGCAAGCACGACGAAATAATAAATCTGAGGATGCTGCAATTAAACGTGTTTATAGTATTATTCAAGTTAAATACGTCAGCAACAGAAGGTCGAAATTTTCGTTTCTGGATGGAACGATATGGTATGGACGACATTGACAATTATGAAGATGACCAAAACATGGACGTTCTAAATTCTGATGAGTCCAGCTGCTACTGGAGGACGTACGGCTTCTGCAAGGAAAACAGATTGAAATTGTGGACAGTATTTTACGTGCAGCCAATGACTCTAACTATGTTGAAACAAAATGTTTTTTCATAGATAGACCAGGCGGTACCGGTAAAATGTTCCTCTATAAAACTTTGTATCACTTGCTTTGTGGCCAAAATCGCAAAGTAAAATGTATGGCATTTACTGGAACAAAGCTACATAACCCGCTCAAGTTGATGTTTTCCTTATGGATGAGGCACCGGTGTTACCAAAGTATGGTTTACAAAATATGGATCACTTGTTGCGGTCTCGATTGAACTAAAACTGGGAAATGGAAATCTTCAAAAAAATGACTTCAATGAAATCGAATTACCTGAGGATATAATTTCCAGTGGTAATTTAATCGAAGAAGTATTTAAAAATTGGCTTGCGAATCAAAATTACGATGGAATGAAGGCACGTATTATTCTCGCGCCGCTGAACAAAGAAGTCAGTAATATTAATGCTGGAATATAAATCGTATAAAAGTCATGATTCTGTGAAGGATAAACAGGAAAGAGGTATTGAATTCACGCCAGAATTTCTTAATTCGATTGAAATTGCTGATTTGCCACCCCATCAATTAAAACTAAAGAAAAATACGATAACTATGCTAATGCGTAATTTAGATATTTCAAGGGATATGTGCAATGGAACTTGCCTGATTGTTACCGAATTATGTAACAACGTAGTTAAAGCAAAAATAATTACTGTGGGAAAAGCTGGACAAGAAGTACACATTCCTCGAGTTACGCTCGACTCCAGTAAAGTTTAACTTGGATGTACAATACAACGACATCAATGTCCGCTTCGACCAGCATTTGCGATGACCGTGCATACATCTCAAGGGCAAACATTAGAATTTGTTGGCGTCGACCTTCGTACACCTGCCTGTAATCACGATATGTTGTACGTAGCATTTTCCCGTGTTAAACGACAAAATAGCTTGAAAGTTATATTACCACCTGAAAATGAACGTCGCACGTATAATGTTGTGTGGAAAGAAGCATTGACCGCTTCTGATTAAACTACTATAAGTCGCTCGAAGAGACATCCAATTCGGTCATTTTTAGAACCTGTTACAGTTAGCCGAAAGTTTCCAGCCGAAAGTGAAAAGTCGATAATTCAGATTATGTTATTGACATTACAGCCGAAAATGCATCAGCCTCTAGAGTGTTATGTGTGGAGATGGATTGGATTGATGTGACTTGTCAATAGCTATCGCAGGAAAAAAATTCAGTTCAAGTTTACCGTGGGAAATCTCGGAAAGTTCGATTTTCCAAAAATTATTACAAAATTGGTGTAAAATCAGTCTCTAGAGTGTTATATCTGGAGATGGATTGCATTGATGTGACATGTCAATAACTATTCTGCAGCCCAATTAACGAACCGAAAACGTTGCTGATGGTCATTCTGCTTCCATTTTTTTCCTGCACCAATTAAACTTTGCACGCCGAGGTCCTTATGCAAAATTCTCATCAGAGAACTCCGTGGAATGTTCAATTCTTGAGCACGATGGCGAGTTGATGTTGATGGATGCTGAAACACATTCTGAGCAACAGCTGCAATGTTATCCGCTGTACGCATTGTAAATGCACGTGTCCATGTTGGTTTATTCAATAATAAACCAGTTTCACGAACTCGCTCATTTCTACTGAATTTTCCACGTAAATTTCTGACAGTTAAGGCAGAAGACCCACCACTTGTAAAGTATGTTTTCAATATTTTTCAATTTTGTTCAAGCATAAAGCGACCCATTTAGTAAATGTCAAACATTAAGCTAAGTTTCTGTCACAACACGAATGACGTAAGTGTTGCCACACTCGAAATAACCGGTAGTTGAAATTGCAAACGCTAGATGGACCACCTGTTATATACGTGTCAACACCACTTATTATTAACCGGTCATAAACATAACTCTCCCCATTTCTCTCTATTTCTCGTGTAGCTTTCTTGGTTGGAATATTAGTAAATAAAGGTATGACATTAGTGTACTTGCAGCAAGGTACTTTGCTAGATTGTAACACGGGAAGATAATAGTAAGTTCTTTAGGCTTTAATGGATTATCGATCGTACGTATTTTGGGTAGGCCGTAAATTCGTCGACGGCTCTATATCAACTAAAATCAGAAACTGTGATGGATCAACTACTGGCCAGATTTAAATAATTCTCATTTCTTGAGCATTCAATGCGGACGAACTAGTTTTGAAGGTGAGGCAAAACTCGTAGAGTGCAATAGAGAAGGGCATGCAATCGGCGCATGGCATTCCCTCACTAATCTTGAATGTTGGGACGGAACTTAAAGACCTTGGAGTTAAATTAGATCAACGGCTAAATGATAATTAAATCAAAATTAGAATTATTCGAGAATTATTCGCTAAAGTATTTTAATTGTAGTGAAGCAAGACATAATTTAAAAAGCTGAAGGTGTAATATGTTTTAAAAGCAACTAGTTTGAGCATTTAGCTTAAGTCCATACTGATCATTTCCAAAGGAAACACGCATCATCAAATGATTGTTTTGAAAGAAGTTTTCAGGACACTTGAATTACGATGAATGGAAGAGAAGTAACAGTTGATCTTATTTATAAATCCAATGAAGATAAGGATGGTATGCTGAGCTATCACAACGTAACTCTAGAATTCGAGCATTGATGATCTGAAATATGCAACTATAATCAAGAAAATGTTTCATATCTACAAACGAAAAGTAAACTGCGCAACCAACAAACACTTAATTGAACAACACCTGAGAAATTGAGTATTTTCGTAAAATAGTTAACAAACAAAATTTTCAAAATTCGGCTCCACCATTCACTAACCTTGACAATAAACAAATATTTATTGTTGGAGCGACTTTAAATAAACCGTATCATTTTTTGAAAGCACCACATTTGGATTAAGTAGAGTATTAAAAATTATGTATGGATGCCAAAATTACTCCATTCAAGAAAGAAGCTGAAAGGATTGATAGACTAAAAGCAGCACTAGAAACAGCTATTGAATAAAATTAAGAATACTTGTGCTATTAATCAAGAATCAAATAAACCATTCTTTTCGAAGACATTGGCTGTGAGAAAGTTTTCTGATCTGGATTCAACGGAGGATTCTTTGGATTAACTAGTCCAAAACTATTTGATAATTGCAACACCATTATCGAACCTGTTGAGAAAAAACTTTTGAGAACAAGGCCTTTAAAAAATTTAAAGAACGCTTAGTGGAATAGTCTCCTTTACTTTTAGTAAATTGCTTCTTAAGATTTATATAAATTCCATAAAACATGTTTCACATAATTATTATGGCATTTCCCATGAAAGAGAAATGCGAATGTGATTTTTTACTATTTTTTATTACCCAATATTTGACCAAGTGTTTTATACAATCGACACGGTACAAAACACTTTAAACGACTAATAAAAAAAAGATCACGGTAATAAATTTAAATAGACTGAAAAAAATCGATCTTAGAGTAAATTTTTTATTCACCTTTGTAATTTGTGTGTGGGATCATTTACAAGTATGCACCTACCTACCACCTACCACCTGACTAATAAATCTTCATCAAGACACATCAATAATGAAATATTGCCCCAGTAGATTACTGATGTCAACTCGTATAAGCAAGCAATTAATTCTTCACCATAATTGCACTAAAACTACACACTTACCTGAACAATAATATAAGTACAACATAAATATGTTTTGCAGAAAATAATAAACGATAATATGAATATATGATGTAAGTAACTGAATTGTGTGGTGAACGGTTTATGTAGAGAATCTTCGTTTTTTTTTGTATGTACCAATCATTTGTGTATACAGATTTGCTTATACCTTGCGGTTTTAAATACATATTTTATGAGGTGAAATGTCACGACATCATTGAAATCGATTATAAAGATTCCAATAAATAAAATTCAATACATACAGATTTATTTATGTTTAATTTATGTTATAATATGAAAATAACTATAGGTACGGTATATGCTTATTACATATACTCAACTCTTTATCCCATGTATCAAGATAACGAATGAAGTGAATATAAAAAAAAAATATTTATTGTTAAAGTTATATAAAAAATAAAAATAAATAAATAAAAATCACCTGTAATTGTAAGAATATTTACCTGTCGTAATCATTTCTTCGTTTCTTGTATACAATATATAGTAAAAGAAATCAAAATTTATGATTTTGATTGAAATTGAAAGACAAATATTTACATCAAATGAATGTAGCTATGTGCTTTACGTGGTATATAACGCAGTACAGAGTTTGAATTGTTAATGTCATGAGTTGATGATCATGATGATTATTATCTTCATTTAGATTTATTTTTATGTATAAAGTACTGTGCCTGTGTGAAAACTTAAGATTTTAATTTATCTAATAACTGTAATGCTAACATCAAAAATGTATATGTAGATAAAAAAAAAAAATAAAAGTATTGTAATGATGGATTAAAATATTTATTTGATTTGAAAAGGACTTTCACTTTCCCATGGTTTATGTTTGATCAATTTATAATATTAATTATTTGTCCGTCTAAAGAAGTCAAGAGATCATTATATCATCGCGCAGCTTTATTTCTTAACTAATGAAAACGTAAAAAAATCAACGTTGAACTATAGGCTAATTTGAGTTAATGAAACTTTCTGGAATTTTTTCCAGATTTAGAATATCATTGATCTTAATTTTTTGTATTTTTAATTCAATTTCAAATTTTAGGCCTCACTTTTTGTATATCTTCAATTTGGTTTTATATTTTTAATTTTGTTTGACCTTGGAGCGAATGTATAATTTTGGAAGAAATCGCAAACTTGAAAAAATGTTATTCCATTTTGGTCAAATTTTGAATGTTTCATTAATAAATAAGCTGGAATAGTGCCATATTGTAGGATTATAGACCATCGCTTCGCAAAAGCGAAATTTCCAGTTTAAATTTATTGACCAGGGCCTTATTGCACCAACTGCTTATCACTAATTACTGATCAACTTATCATAATTTTTGATAATTTTCTGTTGTACCAAATTGAAATTTGCTAAGTATTTAATTGAGTTATAATAAGTGATAAGCACTCACTTATCAAAATTAAGTTGCACCAATTGGCGAAATGATAAATGATAAGTAATATTTTAATAAGCGATAAGTTTGAAGTTTTTCGTAGTTCTGTTGCACAAAAACTTATCAATAATCGACTACTTTAATGAAAACTTATCTAAAAAATCAATAAGAAAAATTTCACTACTCAAATAAATTGATAAGAGCTACAAATTTTAGTGGTATGACGGAAGTCTGTTAAAAACGTTTTTTTTACTGTTATTTTGTTCAATTTTAAAAGAGTACTAACACATTTTTCAACAAAATTATTTATTATCCAAATGATTATAAATGATAATGACAATACATGTATGTGTATACAATGTGTTTTCGAGTTTTTAACAACTTTAATTTCAAGATGTAACGGTAATTTATTGTATTCTAATAAGTTATAATAATAAGTCAAAGTAAGAACAATTTCATTCTGTTCGATTTATCATAGATGTAAGAGAGTTGTTTTTCGATATTTTAAAATTAAAATAAAACTATCAAATACAGAAACATATATACTTTAGTGAACAAAAACTGAAATTTATTAAACGAAAAAACAATTTTTATAAAAAAATTCGCCGGTTCAAAAAATTATTCGAGGATGAAAACAAAAGGAGAAATCGTGTAGTATAAGCCAGAACCATTCTCCAGACTCGGCAGTGATACAAAATTTTCGTCTGTCACATCAACAAATTGAGCACGTATTATTAAAAATAGGAGCAAGTTTGCATTATGGAAGCGAGCGAAACTACGCGTTCAGCCCTCTACAGCGGCTACTAATAACACTGCATTGGATAGAAAATGGCACGTAATATCATGGGATTACCAAAATGCACGGAATTAATAAATCGACTGTGTGTAGAGTTATTCAGCGAGTAGCAAATACCTTCCTCAATAACATGTTGGCGGAAACCGTGTGTTGGCCCGAAAATGTCCAGGATAGAAGTTAGATGGGTAGTTTTCCTCAAGTGGCAGGTTGTATCGATGGAACAATGATTAATATAGATGCATCTACGGTCAATGGTGAACCGACATGGAAAACATTTACTGAATGCCATCATGGTATGTGGCCCAGACTGCCGCTTTTCTGCAGTAAATTCAAATTGGAAAGGTAGTGTCTATGACAGGGTATTACGAAATACAAGGATATTTAGGAATTTTGAGTCTGGTTTTCGTCCGTTCCCCGGTGCTGTAGTTTCCGTTGACAGTGCTTCCCCTTAAAGATTGGCTTATCTCACCAATGCAAAGAAATCCGGATGATGCAATAGAACAAAGATTTAATCGTGCTCATAAGGGGATGAGACGAATAGTGGAAAATAGTTTTGGTTTGTGTATGACTATTGCAATTTTTGTATAATGTAGTTAAACCAAATTTGTTTGTTAATAGGAATTCTCTTAATTCATTTGTTATGAAAATAAATTGTTTACGTTCAAGTACTGTCCAAAAATTATTAAAGTTAGAAAAGAGATTTTATTTTAAAAGCAACAAAAAAAAAAGTTTTACAATTTGATTCTAGAAACTGAAATAAGAACTCTCAATTGAGAAACGTTTCGCTTCATGTATAATATACATGTAAAATTGTTGTTGTTATTAAATTACAAAATAATAATTTTTTAATTGTTTTGCTATATAGGTACAAAACCATTGTTTAACATATGAAATGTGCGGAGAGCACATTCTTTTGCAAACACTTTCACATTTATAGTAATTTTGTAGATATCATTACAACTTATCATAAAAATTTAATAATTTGTCAATTGATAAATTATAGACATTCTGATGTGCAATGCTTATCATTTATCATTATCAAAATTTGATAAGTTTTCAAATTGATAAGTGAGTGAGATTTTGTTACTTTTGGTGAAACACTTATCACTTATCATAATCAAAAAAAACTAACATATGATAAGTTGATAAGTAATAAGTGATAAGTAGTTGGTGCAATAGGGCCAAGAATTTGGATTAAGATTTTACTGTAACTATTTAACTACCTCTCGACGTATGGACATAATTGTTAAGGGCTTAAACTGCGGTATTTCTCGCAAGCAAAATTATTGGCATAAATACAAATAATCCTTGTTTAATAATAAAACTGGCTCAGAAAGATTTTTTCAATTTTTCCAATTTTTTACTAATCATAAGAAATTCTCCCGTTCTGGGTACGAAATTCTGTTTTACGAAATTCTGTTTTATATAATTATGTTTCTAAAAATTCTAGCGGTCAAGGAATTGAAACTTAGCCAAAACTTCTGCTGCGGGGCTGCAAACAACAGAACAATAATTACTTGAGATAATCACACGTAATATGATGTTCTCCGGAGTTGGGCGCTGCGTAAGCCTACCTGAATGTTTCTGCTACCAGGAAAAACACATTTTCTGCATTATCTTTTTTGCAAGTGTAGTCACAAGTGTAATCACAAGTGTAGTCATAAGTGTAGCCACAAGTAAAGTCACAAGTATAGTCCCAAGTTTAGTCACAACTGTAGTCACAAGTGTAGTGATAAGTGTAGTCACAAGTATACTCACAAGTGTAGCCAAAAGTGTAGTTTAAACCTTTGGTTCTCAAACTTTTTGAAGTCGAGGAACACTAAACTGTGATATATTTTTAGGCGGAAAATCTACAATACAGCAGAAACTTTAAAAGATGGGGCGCGGGTTGATAACCTTTTTTAAACCAAAAGAGCAAAAAAACAGAATAATGTTCGCAAAAACACTCCATTATTATAGAGCAAAAAAGAAACGGAATCGTGTCGCAGCGTGTGATTGGCAACCCCCTGCTTCCAAGTGCTACTTTTAGAAAATAATATGAATATTAATAAAATGTGTACCGATATTGATTAATGCAAATATATTTATTGAAAACACAATTAAAATTACAATACTTTTAAAAAAATCTTAAACTTAATGCGATCCATGAGCTTGAGGATCTTTACAGATCTCAGCGATATTGGGACACAAATAAATGATAACGCCACACGCATTTCTTCTTCTAAATTCCCTAGTCTCTAGCGTTTTTTTGTCTTTGTATTGACTATAGTTGAAAATCCTGCTTCGCAAAGATATGACGTGGAAAATAACAGTAATATTTTCAGAGAATTTTGCTTATACTCGAGTATTCATCTTTAAGAAATGAGAGAGATCCATAAATTTTCAGGAGTGTTTTCATTGAACTGTAATTTTATTCCACGATCTGAAGCAAGCGACGTCAATTCTTCTTCTTCATTTAAAGTGAAACTAGACAATTCGGAAAAAATAAACGGGTTTCTTATCCAATCTTATTGTTCTGTGTTTAACAATGTAAAATATTTTTCAAAATGTTCATCTATTGTTGATAAATGTTCCACTATTAAAGAAACGATTGCCTCGTTGGTATTTTGCACAGAGGGAAACATTTCTGGGTTTCTCTCTCTTACGTGTCTTTTCCATAGTAAAACTCTCTATTTCATTGCACATAATTTGTCAGTCGATGTAAGAATGTTTTCATCTTTTCCTTGCATACTTATATTGACATTATTAAAGTTTTCAAAAATATCAGACAAATACGCCAAATTATTGCACCAATCATCATTTTTTAGATAATTTACAAAAGTTTTTTGATTTTCTGTTTAAAAAAAAACAAGTAATTCATTTTTTAATTTTAACACATGATTTAAAATCTTTCCTGGTGACAACCATCTCACTTCGGTATGATGAAGAAAACACACATAATCTGCTTCCATCGATGAACAAAGTTGTTTGAAAATTCGGCTATTCATCGGTCTCATTTTAATAAAATTAACCATGGTAACTACTTGGTCAAATACTTCGTTTAATTTCTTGGGCATTGTCTTTATGACAAGTACTTCTCGGTGCACGAAACAGTGATGAAATATTATATTTGAATTTATGGTTTTAGCTAAAACTACAAATCCTTTGATTGATCTCGTCATGGACGCTGCTCCATCGGTACAAATACCGACACAATGATCCCATGATATCGACCAAATGGCGCAGTGGTCCGATTGGGGCGGGATGCAAAAGGGATTTTTCATCATCTGATTACGATCGGTGATGAAGATGAACACAACTATGACCCCCTGTTGAGAGTGCAGAATCTATGGGCCGACCCACCTTTCATATCAGCACTATAGGTTGGCATGAAGCAATGTAATGTGCAGGTGGTTTATACAAAACGGGTCTATAGCCGTACGTCCTCGATTTGGCTAATACTGCGTAAAGTAGGACGGTTATAAGCAAACTGCGAAAGAGTTGGGAGTGCCTTGAGCCCCAGAACAGATTGCATTTGTGATTCGCCTACTTATAATGCAAAAGGCATATTAACAAGTTTACCGCCTCTGTTCTTTCAATGTTGCAGGACATATCATTACTTCTTCTACGAATCGTATCCTCAGATACCGGAATCTTCAAAATTTCCTTCTTTGCTTCTTCTCCAAACATAATTGTCACTATTTCACAGCAGGCAGGTAAAATGAGAGATTCTGCTAACATGTGTGGCTTTAATTTTAATGCTAATAACTCAGCAATTTTATACGACGCAAGTTGAACTTTATTACTTACTTTCATTGTTTTTTCAAATTGTTTTCTTTGTTCGCCCTGCATTTCTAAAAGCCTTTTGAAATATTCTTTGTTTTTTGTTAGATGATATTTATGTTCAATTGTCAAATGACGCCTTAATTTAGCGGGCGCCATCGCGCTATTGGCTAATTTCTTTCCGCATACAATGCAGAGAGGAATTGGATAATCTGTATTTCCGGTCCAGGTAAATCCAAATTTTAAGTATTCTTCGTCATACAATACAAATGATTGACATTTCGAGTTGATTTCACAATTTTTCTATTTTCTTCATTCTCTTCAATTCCACTAGTGCTAGTAGTAAAATTGTCATTATCGTAATCAAGACGAGGTTTCTTTACGACGAATTTATCCATTACAGGTAACCCACGAAGAACACGGTACTTGAAGAAAACGAGTTTCGAAGAACATGGATACCTTCCCCCGAATTACACGATTTCAAACTACACGATTTTCGAGTTATTCTTTTAAAAAATAATAAAATAGATGTGTATTCTCTTGCTCACGCTTCAAAAAAAAAAAAATCGTTTCATGTTTTCATTCGTTGTGTTCGTTGTTTTTTTGTAGTTTCGAACAACACGGTTTTAAACAACACGGAACGAATTAATAGTGTTCTTCGGGGGTTACCTGTACTATAAAATAAAAAAAACAGAAATATAAATCAATAAATAGTATGGTGCAAATCTCAACTAAGTTTATTTAATCAACAAATAAATTTTGAACTGTGTATAAGTCACATTAACACGAATACTACCTTGATCAACAAGTTCCCGGAATAACCACCGTGTGGCGCTCCCATCGTTCCGATTTAAGTTCTGTTTTTTTGTTAAGTTGTTACTTCTGTTGTTGATATTCCCTCTAAATCTTAGCGTCATAGCTTGACATTTGCAAAAGTTACGTAGTCAAGAGTACATCTATCTCTGTTTGTGTGTTGGCGATTTTTCCATTATTTCTTCTCGGCTGCTGAAACGCGTTCCCTGTAATGGTTTTTTAACTCGATTAAACACAAAGCAGTCACAGGGAGCCAAATCAGGTGAATTCGGTGGCTGTTGGATGGTATTTGTTGCATTTTTTGTCAAAAAATTACGAATAATGATGGCACTGTGCGACGGTGCGTTATCTTGGTGCAAAATCCACGAGTTTTCTGCCCACAATTCTGATAGAGAGATCTTTGTCTAAAGAATATTCCACAATTAAAGTGTAGTTACGGATGTCGGGCGCGTTTCTCAACTAGAGATGTACGGATATTAAATATTCGTTACTAAATACTCGTTACTCTGACTAGCCGAAAGTACCGATTATTCACAAAATTTATAACAATTCATTTTATATTCCTTTTAAGCTTCTTTTTGTTTGTATGCAACAAAAACTTTATTCATTTTCTATTTATTTATGTGTTAAAGGAGCAACGACATATATAAAACCTAACCTTAAAAAGCAGATATGTATTTTTATTTGAGATGATTTCAACAGCTGATTTTTAGACAAATATTTTCAAGCTTTTTTGAATGTAATTTCGAATGGTACGTGTAAATTTTACATTGAATTGATTTTTATTTTCAAACCATTTTTAATTGAATTGATTGGACATTTGATTTTTTTGCGGAACACTTGAAAGTGCATGGCGGAACACCAGTGTTCCGCGGAACACGCTTTGAGAACCACGGGTCTAAACTGTAGTCACAAGTTGGTTCAGAAGTGTTGTCACAAGTGTATTCACAAGTGTAGTCACAAGTGTGGTCACAAGTGTAGTCACAAGTGTAGTAACTAGTGTAGTCACAAATGTAGTTACAATTGTAGTCGCAAGTGTAGTTGTAAGTGAAGTCACAAGTGTAGTCACAAGTGTAGTCACAAGTGAAGTCACAAGTGTTGTGACTAGGGTACTGACAAGTGACGTCACAAGTTTAGTAAGTAACAAGTGTAGTCACAAGTGTAGTCAAAACTATTTATAGTCATAAGTGTAGTGACAAGTGTACACACAACTGTATTCACAAGTGCAGCCAAAGGTGTAGATTAAACTGTAGTCACAAGTGTGGTCAGAATTGTTGTTGCAACTGTAGCCACAAGTGTATTTACAAGTGCCACAAGTGTAGTTACAAGTGTACTCACAAGTGTAGTAACAAGTGTAGTCACGAGTGTAGTAATAATTGTAGTCACAAGTGTTGTCAAAAGTGTGGTTACAAGTGTAACTACAAGTGTACGCACATGTGTAGTCACAAATGTAGTGATAAGTGCAGTTACAAATGTGGTCACAAGTGTAGTCACAAGTTTAGTTACAATTGTAGTCACAAATATAGTAATAAGTGTAGTCACAAGTGTAGTCACAAGTGTAGTGACAAGTTGTAGTCACGAGTGCAGTAAAAACTGTAGTCAAAGGTGTAGTCACAAGTGTTGTCAGAAGTGTGGTCGCAAGTGTAACCACAAGTGCAATCAAAAGTGTAGTGATAAGTGCAGTCACAAATGTGGTCACAAGTGTAGTCACAAGTGTAGTGACAAGTGTAGTCACAAGTAAAGTAACAAGTGTAGTCACAAGTGTAGTCACTAGTGTAGTTACTAGTTGTAGTCACAAGTGCAGTAATAAATAACTTTAGTCACAGGTGTAGTCACAAGTGTTGTCAGAAGTGTGGTCACATGTGTAACCACATCTGTAGTAAGATGTACAGTCACAAGTGTAGTGAAATGTGGTCACAAGTGTAGTCATAATTATAGTAACAAGTGTAGTCACAATTGCAATCACTAGTGTAAACACAAGTGTAGTCAAAATAGTAGTTACAAGTGTTGCCACAAGTGTAGTCGCAAGTGTATTCACTAGTGTAGTCACCAATCTAGTCACAAGGGTAGTCACAAGTGAAGGCAGCAGTGTAATCATAAGTGTAGTGACAAGTATACTTCTTACTTAATTCTTAGCTTATTTCTTCCCATAACCGAACTAGTACCACGCGATTCTTGTATTGGTCATCATGCAAATTCCGGATTGTTGGCCTGGATTGAACTGCTTCGATTAAAGCTTCTGTAAAGAAAATTATAAATTAATTTTAGTTAATAATAATAATCGACATAAATACACTAATCAAAAATTATCTTAATAAAAAGTCGTATAAATAAATGGAACTTGAATTTGTATAATATAACGAAAATCTTTCAGAAACTTGCTGATGGTTCCATTTGAGTTAATGCATATATGCATTTTAACTTTAATAGTTAATTAAATATTTTATTTACTACGTAATTATTTAAATTTGGTTAGCGCAGTTCACCTTATCTCACATCAAGATTTATTTATCAAAACAAAACGGGTCAAAAACTCAGAAAATGCTATAATTATACTATAATGTCACATAACTTTGAACATGGGTGCCAATTTCAATAGTTTTGAAGATGCGTATTTTAGAATTTTACCATGTTTCCATGATATAGAGCTAACCAAGGTTCAACTCGGTTTATTTGCATGTAAACGCGTATTATGGTAGAGTTTATGACACAGATTGTTTAAAATTAAAAATAGCGCTTCGCATATTAATAATTATATTTCACTAAAATAATTAAAAAAATACATAAAAATGTCGTTGTCAACGTAATGACGAAATATCAACGCGAAAGCAAAACGTTGTTTTTATTCAGCAAACAATTTTTTTATTCTATCGAAATATTTTTTTGTAACTATAGATCCTAACAATAGGCCCGATTCTGCCTTCCAAAATTTTATGTTATGTTATGTTATTTTTGTTTTTTCAATACAAATTCATATAGGAAGGGGGGAAATAAAATAACATAACATGAATTTTATCGTTCCAGAATCGGGCCCAATATTCATGGAAACAATAAGGGTTAGCGCTGCCATATTTTCAACCCAACGAAACTTAAACCTATTTGGACTCGGTACATAGAAACATGGTATTGAAACATAGTTAAAAGAAACACTTTCTATTGAACTGAAGTGAAGTGGGTGTTTGATTGGTAACCTTCAGGCTTCGCTTCAGATAAATTTCAAAAATAAATCATTTTAAATTTGACTTTTGTTAATTATAGGGGCAATAAAAATTAAATATAATATGATATTATTAAAAACTGTTAAAAATATGTATAGTCTGTCATGTCGAATTATAAAGATGTTGATAAAGCATTAATTATAAGCTTTGTAATTTGTATATCATTTGTGATTATATACACATATATACATTTGTGATTTCATCTTCCAGCTCAAGTGATAGGCAAGAAGAAGACAAGTCAATTATAATGCCTATCACCGGATTTAGTACCCTGTTTCCATGTACGGTTCAAACCGGCTTGGGTTGGAGTTAGTGTTCATAGCAACGAGGTTGGAGTTAGATTTTCGTTAAGTCATTTTGAACTCAACGGATCTAGTGCAATTGAGTCGGGTTGAAATCCAAAATAGCATGGCGAATATTTATTAACGATTTTTATTGTTAACGAAATAAAAAAATATTAAAATAATTAAACGTAACAAAAAAATATTGACAAAATATTAAGGAAGCAATACAATAGTCCTAAGAGTATTTAACTTAACTGGCTGCTAAACAGAAACAAAAACTTTCAATTCAACCTAACCTACTTCGATGGAAACGGTCGACGCCATTTTGTAATTCAGCGTAAACCTTATTTAAATCCAACCTAACTCGACCTCATTCATGGAAACATGGTAAAGGAGTACTTGGAAAATCACCGGAGAAATCATTTTTTAATTCCCTCATGGGTAGGTTTCAGTATTTTTGTTGATGTTAATACGTATAACCCTATCCCTACGTGGAGCCACTAATGTGTACAGCACATTCAACACACTCTGGAGAACCTATACCTATTCCAACTAGAAAAGTTTTAGGCACGTTGCTAATTTATTTAATTTATAATAAATAATAAAATATAAAATTTATACATAAAATAATTTTTAATAAACTTATTAATTTATTTCAAAACGAAAGAATTTCGTGCGCGTTTAACGAAATAAAATAAATGTCAAAAATACAACAATCGCAACTTACCTAAATTAACATAACTAAATTAGTATAGAGCCATAATCATAATGACGTATTTTTTAGAAGCTTTTATAGTGGTATAATTTTTAACCGATTTTCATAGGAATCCATAGTAAAAATGGTGTTATTTAGCTTCAAGATTTTCAACGAAATAAACAAACATTATAAAATGTTTATATAAACGTTTTCTACCTACATTTAACAACAATTTACAAGAAGGCTATATTGATATTAATTAAATATTAATTGCAGAAATATTAAAATTAAATTATTTCTCAGGTGTGAAGTTGCTCGGGGGATTAAAGTTGGCACTTGCGGCAAGCTCCGTAACTTGCAACTTCCACAAGTGCTCGTGTTACCTCCACGTGGTGACCGCTGGTAACTAGATTGCTGATTCTTTCGCTTCTAGGCTAAAAACTTAACTTAAACAAATTGCTGGGCTGGGTTAAGGTGTTAATCGTACCGTGCTGATAATCGACCATACTGGGGGCCCAGCTTTAAAACTAGCTCAATCGCTAACGGTGGATCTGGATACTTGGCGCCCTCCGTATTAAGTAGCCTTATCTGTGTACTGCGGATCTCTGCACAGATGGACATTTCTTTCTCCGCTTCTCGTGGGACCAATCATGGATCCAAACAAAAACACACAACAACAAAATGAGTCCGGCTCTCTAAAATATCCAGAAAATGTGGACAACGAGACTCGGTTCTTTAGGCCTGCCTCTAAGTCTACAAATAATCGACGGGACATAAGCTCAAGCGAAGCTGGTTCCTCCACTCGGGTCACTAAATCTGAGTATACAAATACAAAGCGAAACCAAAGCACAAATGACGCTAATTCCTCAAAACCAACTTATAATACTAGGAGGAAGGCCTGGAGGGCCCTGGTTAAGATCAATAACATCTCGCCAGAAGAAAGAATAGATAAAGACAAAGCCACTCAGGCCCTTCAGCTGGTTCACAGCTTAAAAGAAACGGATCTCAGGAGGAAAGTCCTAAGATCGCAAAGCGAACAAAACTCCGTGCTACCACTATAAGGCCTTTTAATGAGGTCCTCAAGGATCAGCTGGTTGTGGCAGTTATTGACAAATCCGAAGAGGATGGCAGTATCATGCGCGACAATTGGAGGAAGGTAAAAGGGGCCTTAGCCACCACCTACCTAAAAGTCCTGCCGGAAAATCCAGGACCTGATCCGACTTGTCGGGATGCGGGCTGGCACAGGAATCAGGTGAAACTGACTGTCTGTGCAGAACAGAGGTCCCTGCTGCTTTATAAAGAGGCAGTGGGGGGACTTAGCGAAAAGCGAGGTATGGCCCGGAGCCAGCCTTGCTGTGATTGATAGGGAGGAGATCCCCTGCTGACCAAGAGCTAGGGTATACATCCCTTCGGTGCCCCTTTCATCATTTCTAATCCCCTTATAAAAGCTTCCTTTTTTAGACTATTGCCAAAGTAACCTTGATTATACAAAGCCTGATGTTTTCGCTTCCACGGTTGATGATAAAGAGAGTGATTATATTTTAATTTAGCTTTAAGAAGTAGTTTTACAATAGTTTTTAATTCATTTAATTCCCAATAGAGGGTTAAAGCTTCTTAATAAACTTTTAATCCATAAACATGAAACGTACTAATTATTCTAATTGAGCTAAGCAAATTACTACTATCCTCATAAATGTTAATTCAATTACAGAATTGTTAAATGACATTTGTTTACTAATACAATAATACAAATATGGTAATAATTTTTTATAATTAAATTTTATATAAATTAATGAATTAATTATGTATTTCAGGTTACAAGATTAATTGAATTGAATAAGTATAATTACTAAAAAGTTAACAAGATAGGTATTTAAATATTTTATGATTAGAAATTAAGAGTTAATAAAATGATAAATTTTACTGTATTTTAGGTAACAGCAAATGGAAAATTCAAGTTCAAGGATAAGTATTAATAAATTGTTTTGTTGTAATTAATTTTAATGATGTTTGTTTGTGTTTTGCAGACGTGAATTCATATTATCATCAAGATATCTTCTGCGATGCGATGTATGACTTCAACAAATAATTATGTATAATGTGTTGTGTTGCAACACGTACTATGTACTTAATAAATTGCTAATGGTGGGTCGACACATTCAAATAGTTTGCACAGGTTTTTTTGCTTCTTTTACGTTCAATTCAATTTGTCTATTAAGTTAATGTCACTTGAGGAAGGGCAATAACGTTTAAATTATTTATTCTGATATTACCTGCTGTATTTTAATTTGCATGCGTATTTATATTGTTTTTATTTATACTGATTTTGCTCATGACAAGTTTAAACCCGAAATTTACGCAAATTATTTTGAAAGATTTTGTTAGACAAATGGGATTAAACTGATGAAATTGGAAACGATTTTTTTATGTGAAGCGCTAATTAGGACAAGGAACTTATTGTTTCTCCACAGATTGTAATGAAATTCAACAAAGAAATTAACGATGGAAATTGATTTCCTTTGACACTTTGAATGATTTTTTTACAAATGTTTTAGAACCCCAAAAATAAAACTTGACATAGGTAGGCCCATGTCCACCGATTTTTTATTTAACCAATTATGGTTGGGAACGGTATGGCATAAAAGAAAGTAGGTCGCGACTATCCACAAAATTAGGAGAGGTATTTTTTGATACTGGGATAACAGTTTAACCAATTTTTGTTTAGAACGATACGGTACCAAAAGGAGTTTTAAGCCCCTGATGATCCGCAAAAATAGGGGAGGTATTTTTTGATATTGGGATTGCTTCTAGTTAATTCACTATGTATTTGGCCAATTGGCAAAATCTGTAGGATCAGAGAATATTTTTGTGAAACCTATAGATGTTTGTTAGTAATGAATTATGACAAAATAATTTTGTTTGTTTTTGAAATTGCTCATAATAAATATTAAGCTTGCAATTTCACTTTTATGTTTGTTGCTTATTTTATTATCTTTATTTTTGTAATTAATGTATTAACTTTGCAGATCGTTTTTTTTTTGCTAATTGTTTCGAAAAGAAATATTAACCATTTCGTATTAGATTCGCGTAACAATTTGACATACAAATAAATCAGTTTGCTATTTATTGATTCAATTATTTTAAACTTTTGTTGAGCTAAAATAATTGATTATGCTAAGTAAACTTTTTAAATGAATAAACATTTATAAAGTTCATTTTCCGTTTAACGCAGGAGTTGATTTTTACTAATACATAGACAGTTGAAAACTTTAGTAAACATTTTTAAAAAAACTTCACTTTCGTCTTCTTTCTATGTGGTACTTCAAAATTTGAAACTTATCAATGAAAACAATCTGATGAAACTGAATAAGACTTTTATTTTTATTTTCTAAAAACTTGAAGATTTTAGAAGCTCATACCGTAACTATTTATATTAACAATTGTTTAGAACCCTTTTAAACTAGTTAACATAAAGATTTGAAAATGATGTCATTATTACTATAATGATCGCATATCGTATGCGGGTATTGTATAATTTATCGTGATCCATGAATAAAAGAAAAAATTGTTTCTATTATCGCTATTCAATCAAAAATTCTAGTGGGTTAAATTCTAAGTAGGTTGTAAGTATATTTTGCTTATCAAAGCTTAAGGTTTCAGACGTGCCACAATTCGCATACCTAATATCTCCTAAGGGATCAATATTATGACGCATTTACAGTGTAGTATATGCTATTCTAATCTAACATTTTTAATGATTATTTATTTACAATAATTAAATATTTTCGGTTTATTTAAATGACTTAACAGAATATTATAAACAATTATTAATCTTTTTTTTCAATAATAATAAACCATAATTGGTTTTAAGTCGTTTGGATAAATTTTGAATACAAACTTATTAATATTTTATAAAATATACCCGCAGCTTCAACGAGATAGAATCTATGAGGAACTTCTTTTTTCGAATAATTATAGAAAAGAAAAAAATGAGAGAAATACAAGGTGGATGTAGGCGTAATTGAAATAATTATATTGTTTTGTTATTTTAATTGAAAAATAAATATTATTTCTTTGAATTTAATATTTTTGAATAATTTATAAAAAAATAAAAAAAAAATTGTATGTTATGTGAGAAGTTGAAGTAATAATATTGTATAATATAAGGGCGGTCTTTTAATTTATTTTTATATGAATATCTTAGAATGTTGTTTCGTCAGAAAATAAGAAAAAAATAATTTAATCACGTGGATTTACATTACACCTTTATATTGTATATCTTTATTATTTATATTTATTGTGTATACTGGTAATTCTCGGATTACGTCGAGTTTGCGTTACGTTGTTTATAAATTACAGGCCTGTTACCGCGAATTAATAATGTAAATAGGTTTCGATTTAGTATACGACGCCAACAATAAGTTAACATTCTCGAGAATCGGCAGATCAAAATGACGCAAATAGATCAAAAAAAAAAAAAAAAAAATAGTAAAGCTTGCCTACATTAAAGAAGATTAATTTTTACTCTTCTTTAAACTCTTCGAGGATTTGATTTAAAAGTTTCGATGAAACACAATAGCTATATTAATTATAGAACCCAAAAATCAACTGCAACCTAAATTTAAGCCAAAATGTACACCATAACTTAAAGTCATATTAACTTACCCGCGAGGATCTTCACTAAAAATTTCTTTGGAAAAGACGCTTTTGAATATGGCGTCTAATGAAGTTAGGATCAACAAAAAAAGCACTTCACCGACAAATCAAAAAAGCTAGGTGTTCCGCCAAATAGGCTTAAAAATCTTGTTAATTTGGAGAAAATTAAATTTTACAAGTTGAATGAATTCAATTATGTATAGAAATTAGCATTTCTATATTAAATTCAATTCAATAAATTATTTATTATAATAAAATGATTGTTATATTTGTTGACATTAGTTAAGGGTACAGCTCATTGCAGCTTTTCATCTTTATAATATTAAGTTGCTTATAACTAATTTGAACTGTATTAAGATATTTCACATCTTATTTTATAGTACTGTTATTATTGATTGAAGGGCCGTGTGGGCGATAAGCCACCTCTCACTGCGACCTAAAAGATCTATTGTGCTGGACCCTACTTAATTATCCGTCCAGTCAATATTCAGGCTCTTAATGAATCTGAAAACACTACTGGGGGTCAATTCTCGTTCTATGAAAAAACCTAATGAAAAAAAAGTTTTCATTTTGATTCCATCAAGTCTTTTTCATTTATAACATTTCAAACAACGACAATAAGCGATTCTCGATGTCCAAATGAAAAAGAATCGTGAGAAAAACGCTGAATAAGTTGTTTCCATAAAAAGCTACACTGTAAACACACATTTTTTCGAGTTTCATGTATATTTCCGCTAGCTGATACAACAATTGGTTTAAATATTAGCTAAATAAATGATAAAGTAGATTTAGTTAATCAGTTTTTGTCATTGGCTGTCAAAATATGTAATAAATTATAAAATTGACCAAATTATTTTTAAAACTTAACTAAATTAATTATTTGGAAGCTTTTCTTAAATAAACGGAATAGTTTTTAATAGATTTACTAATTAGTTAAGTTTAAAGTGAATCATATTATAGTTTCAATTCACATTTAATGGTATAATACCAATTTAGTTTTTATAGAATTTTATTTCCATATTTATGATGTTCTCACCGCCAAAATGGTAGGTGAGAAAGTTTTATTCCTATGAAAAGATTTTGACGTCATTTTTCTCCTTCTCATGGGACATGAATCGGAAATGTGTATTTCTCACTGAAAAAACTTTTCATTGTACTTTTCAAAGAACGAGAATTTACCCCCTGGTCGGTACAAGATAAATACTATCTGGGCTCATTGTTCTCCCTCCTAGATGGTGCAGTCTTTGCTGGAAAATGACTGGGCATTGGCACAGAACATGTTCCGCTGATTCCACTTCCAGATGGCAGAAGCGAAATTCATCTGTCGTACTTTGGCTTATCTTCTTAAGGTGATACCTTAAGCAGACATGACCTGTGAGGAAGCCAGTAAGCAGTCTCAACTCAGGTTTCCTCAGTTCAAGACACTCCTTAACCATGGCAGACGAAGGTGATATAAATTTCTTCGCCTGTCGCAAACCTGGAATTCTGCGCCAGTTGGAGGACTTTTGAACATCCTTCCAGCGTTTTACCGCTGCTCTAAGATGCCCCTTAGTGATGCCGCAGAAGGGTTCTGGCCCAAAAAATGGAGAGGCAGAACCTTCACGGGCGGGGCCATCAATTGCCTCATTTCCTTCGATTCCAATATGACCTGGCACCCAAATAAGTGTTACCTTATTTGAGCCTGCCAAATGTTTAATAACCTTTAGACAACCCCATACCAGCCTTGACTCAACGATACAAGACTTAAGAGCCTTTAAGGCCGAATGGCTGTCTGATACAATATAAATCTTTGCATCGTTTGGGCCTTTTGCCATGCCTATTCTAGCGCAAAGTTCTATAGCATGTACTTCTGCTTGAAAAACGGTAGCATTGGTACCCAAAGACTTCGAGAGGGTAGTGCCACTCCCGTGTATTCCTATCCAGGCCCCATCTTCCGTTTTTGATCCATCTGTAAACCATACAATGGACCCTCGATCAAAGGATGGTTCACCTGCACTACACACATCCCGGTCAGGTAACCTAACACATAATGGTTTGTGAAAGTCCAGTTTAGCTAGCATAGAGTCGGAAGGCATTCTTATGGCAGGGTCTCTCTGACATTCCTTAAAGATTTCTAGATGACCCACCATATTGCATGGTTTAATATTTTCTTCCGCATGCATTTTCAGTTCCATAATTGCAATATCCATTTTAACATGTAGGTGTAACGGTGTTAGTCCTAGAAGTGACTCCATCGCAGCGGTTGGACACGTTTTTATTGAGCTCGTAACACCGATGCAGACTATACGCTGAACATTATTCAATAAAGTTTGTGTTGCTTTCTGCTCAGTTTTAGACCATCATACAACCGACACGTAGGTGACCATAGGCCTAATGTTTGTAAGAAATTACCAGTAGTTAATTTTTGTTTGTAGTCCCCAAGTACGTCCATAGAGTCTTTGACAGGCCCAGAAAGCCCCAGGCCCTTAGTGGCTCTATCTTGAACTTTCAACAAACGTTGGTTCCAGTTCAGTTTTTGATCTAGGATAACCCCTAGATATTTAACCTCGCTGGAAAAAGGCACAGTAGTATCGTTTAACGAGGGAGCTGTAAGCGCGAGCTTTCTCCTCCTCGTAAACGGAATAATGACAGTTTTGTTTGGATTGACACTGAGTCCTTCCTGGTAACACCATTGCCATATTAAATTTGATGCATTTTGCATGCGATCAAAAATGACCTCATCAAACTTGCCTCTGATTATGATAGCCACAACATCCGCATAGCCCTGGACATCAAACCCATGGCTACTCAGAAGGACCAGTAGTCTGTCAATAACCAAATACCACAAAAAAAGAGATAGCACGCCTCCTTGGGGACAGCTCTTTACGACCCTGATGGTTAATGACTCGATACCTAGTTTGGCAGTAATCTCACGACGTTCCAGCACGGAACAAATCCACATAATTGTAGAAAGCGGAATACTTTTTTCCATTGCTGCCCTCTCTATAGATCTATAGGAGGTATTATCAAACACCTCCTCAATGTCTACAAAGAACTTTATATGTCACTGCTTTTTCAATCCTTGTGATTAGACCGCTAAGGGCCATCATGAATTTATGGATTTGTCAGTTTGATATGCAAACTGGTCCCGATGCTGCGGATTTTTTTCCAAGGACCTCAATATTTATTTGATAGTCCAGGATTTTTTCCATCGTCTTAAATTGCCCGAAACATCTGGATCAAGCTGGGGAGTATTTCCTTAATACCTTTTTGAAGTAAAGCTGGAAAGATACCATCCCCTCCAGCGGATTTGAAAGGTTTGAAAGACTTAATATCCCATCGCACCTTGCTAGGTGTGAATTTATTCCCAGAGAGACTCCAGATCCGGTGCATAGTGAGGCGCATAGGCCACCTCACTTGAGGGATCATGAGGGTCCTCTTGGGCTTCTTTCACTACTGAATCCGTAAAGTGGGTTCCAAGCAGTACCTCTAAAGTTTCCTTCCGGTGTTCAGTGAACTTTCTATCTTGCTTCTGAAGAAGTCCTAAAACCATCTGAATGATCCCTGGAAAGGACTTTCTGGAGACGGGGCTGCAGAGGGCAATTCATTGATTCCCTCACAGAAATTCCTTCAGGTAGCCCTTATAGATCTTCTTAATTCGAAATTATATTTCGTCAAGGCAATCTTATACTCGCCCCATTCACCGGTGTATTAAGCCTTATTGAATAATCTTCTCGATTTTTTCCTCAGTTTACCCAACGTCCCGTTCCACCAAGAGACCATCTTTGTGGACTCTCTTCGCTTAACCGGGCAGCTGTTCTCGTAAGCCAAGTGTATAGAATTATGCAGCTGGTTTGAACAGATCTCCAAACCCTCTGAAGACTCTATATTCCCCACAACCGAGGGCATTTCTGATTTGAGTGAAACTCTATAAGAGTTCGAGTCGGCTAGTTCTGGCCAGGAACTCTGATTTCCTGCCTCTGCATAGTCTCGGCTGCCAAATCTAATCTGGAGTGCAAGTGATCCGATAATGAGGCCTCTTCATACACATGCCAGTTTTTTACCAAGTCGCTGAAATGCGGACTAGCAAGTGTCAAATCTAGAACCTCTTGCCTAATCGCATTTATAAAAGTTGGTTTCCTTCCCCTATTGACAATGTCTACATTATTTAAGATCAGAAATTCAAAAAGGTACTCAACCCTGTTATTGATGTCCGTGCTACCCTACACCGTATGGTGCGCGTTTGCATCGCAAGATATCAGGTAGGCCAGCCTATTGCTTTTGCAATGAGCCATGAGCCGCCTAACTCCAAGTGGAAGTATCACCTCTGGGTCTCCAGGAAAGTAGGCAGAGGCGAATGTGTCCTCATGTTTGCCTCTTTCACCCATAACGTCCACCATTACTGCAACCAAGTCCCTGGAGATAAACTCTGAAATGGGAATAAAATTAGTTTGCAAACTGGCCAAAATAGCCGCCCTTGGACTTTCAGTTCCGTTATGATAAATTAACTTACTCACTTGATTTCGTATACCTCTAAACTGGTTACCTGTGATCCATGGCTCCTGGATTAGAGCCATGCCAATATTTTGGCAGATAAACCTACGACAAAGGGCGTCCGAAGACACCTTTGCATGATGCAGGTTTACCTGCAGGCAGGCGATGTATGCATTCATTTTGCGAAAGCCGCTTCATAAGGCCCTGCTCAGCCTTCTTTTCCGCACCGCCACCATACGCATTCGTTCTTTATTCGGCTGATGGCTGACCAATGTCTTCCTAATCCATTTTGCTGGCCCCCGCTGCCTGAGAGCCTCCAGGCCTCAGCAGTGGCTTGCGCGGAGGTAGCCCTTGCGGGGCCTTCCCCCGTGAGACCCCTGATGCCTACCTCTCTCTTTCGCGCTTTCTCCTCACCTGTCTCCTGGAGGGGCCTTACCCCAGTGGTTTTGGCTACATGCTTGACCACCTGGGTCAAGAGAGAGAAGAAGCCTTGTCTCGCTTCCGGGCGTTTTGCTCACCGCAAGAAGTCTCTTATACCATTTTTTCGCGGCTCCACACATTTTCACGCGAGGAGCCGCGACAGGTTTGTTAATGGTGTTGACCTTACCTTTCAGGTCCTCCCCGACATCCATCCTCCCCCTGCTTTTACAGAGGAGATACCCCCACTTACAGGAACCGAGTCTTCTTCTCCTGAGGTGTCCATGTCTAAGTTGAGAATTAATTTCTCAAGCCTTGAACGGAGCTCCCCATCCTATGGACCACTCATCGAGAGCTCTACAGGGGAAAAAGGGCCGAGGTCTTCGAAAGCCACTGCGGTACTATCGCTGGTACGTGACACTTTAGAAGCGTTACGATCCTTCTTTTCAAAACTTTTGTTAGACATTTTATTCCCACGAGTTGCTGGGAAATGAAAGTCACCTGTATGATACCCAGCTTTACCATAGGAAGGCTAAATAAAACTGAAGAACGCCTAGTATCCAGAGTCGGCATACTTTGGACTGATTAAACTATCAGCATATGCTGTTCCACCTTAGATTAGGGTTTTTTATCAAAGGATTTCTCCTTTAGCGCCGTACTTTAGCCTGTGTCAAATGATCAAAAGTACCAAACGGCCTCAGTGACCGGTGATTGCTCCGAGGAGACACTACGTACACTTGCGAATTGTGACCAAGTTACCCCTTACACAATTGTACCCATCAAGCTAGCTGCCTAAAACATGACCAGAACAGCTCCAGACCAGAATAACAGCTTCTTTTCATTTAGCGGGAAAATATTCCGGTTTGAAAGAAGCATTAAATATTAAGTTCAAGTATTTTATGGCTTTGCCGTCGAACCAAAGTGCCTTTGTTCGTTTGAGTCTGGCAATGATATTTGCAATTTCTTTTGGCTTCGTTAAAAGATCGCCGCTTACAATGTAAATATAGGTATCATTTATCAATTATTATACTTAATGTTTCAAGAACTGCGTTTGCGAAAGTGGTGTCAAGGACTTCATTGGAATTGTGAATTTCAACGAAATATTTTCCGAACGCAGAAGATTTTTTAAGATCAGTAATTAAAGTTTGAGGTCTGTTAAGTGAATCTAAGTGACGTATTGCTGGTATTTTCTGTTTACGTTTGCTTAAAATTTTGATTAAATGAAACAATTGTTTTCTGTGTGGTATCGTTGTGGAAATAATTAGAAATAAACTTCGAAAAATGGGAATTACGCAAATTTATAAGTTTTAAGTTAATACTTTTGATCAAGTTTCCAAGTGTCTTGCGAACCAGGAAAATAAGCTGCAATGAAAATGATTTCGCCTTTATCGCTATAAACATTAACACCAACAGCTTCTACAGCTCTTAAGTTAAATGAGGGGGGTCATGCTTAATACTTTTCCTAATTATTATACTTACACCTCCATTTCCGATTAAGTTACCCTTGGAGTTTGGTTTCCTGGTCTATCAAGTCTGTACACATTAAATTCTGGATCGTATATATTATCACTATCAAGTAGCCATGTTTCGGTGGTTAAACATACACATATTATCATATTAATTCGTTAATTTGGTGATAACACTAAATTGTTCGGTTTTCGATTTGCAGCTTGATAGTTCAGCAATGATATCAGTAACTATAACGGTTATTTCTGTTAGAGAAAAAAGGTTATTATTTTCACTGTTTGATGATTTGTTATTGCTGTTAGTTAGATTTGTTGATGAGAATACATTTCTTCATATGTTTTATGTATTGTTGTTTCATTTGGAGGCTGCCGTCCAGGAAAGTTATTATTATTATGTTTGTAGTTGAATCGTTGTTGTAGAGATTTTGGGTGGTTGCTATTTCTTACATTAGGTATTTGTAGATTTATAATTTTTTTGTTAAAGGTCAAGTTTTGCTTTATGATTCGAAATTTTTCTAATTCCGAGCAATCTTTGGAGTTCGCCGGATGTAACCCATCTCAGTTGGCGTATTTAATAACAGCCGATGTACATTTTCCGGTTGAGTGAGCATCACCACATTTCATACAATTCAGTTTTTTATAAGATTGTTTCTTCATAGCTGGTTCTATATCCATACATCTGGCATCTTTTGCATTGGATAGGTTTGCTTACGTAATTCCTAAGTGGCTTAATTGAAATTATTACATTGTTTAGATGTTTAATGCTGTAAATTTTCTATTGCTTACAAAGAACTTTTTTATACCCACACTTATTATTTTTATGGTGCATTTTATTTTATGATTATCTAACAGCATTCGTACATTGGATTATCTTGTGTTTTGTACAATTATTGGAGGGGTATCCGCTCTAATTGTTTTTGTTTTGATGTTTTTAATATCAGTATTTTCTGCTATATTATTGATTCTCTCGAAAGTGTTGGTAATTTCGATGCCATCTGAGTATGTTATTATCTCATCGTCATCCATTGCGGTATTGTTTGAATTTATATTTATTGAATCTTTACAGTTAGTTTTATGCTGGTACCTAGTTCTTAGCTTTCGTATATTATCTTGCTTTTCTTTCTGTAACATAGCTAGTTGAGTGTTGATTGAAGTTCTCTTCCTTTTTATTATGGAGGATTGAACTTTGTCACTAAACGCCACATTTCTTTTCTTAGGCAAGTTAATTATTACACTTATGATTATAATTAACAAAGATCACAGTTAAAAATATAAACAAATAGAATTATTTTATGCTTTGACGATTTAATTTTATATTTTTAATCAAAAAGACATCTGTTTAAAACGATTGTTGCAGTTTAACTAATATTTCTATATTTTTGATGAATTTGGAGTTTTTAAAATGTCCAGTTTTTAAAATAACATAAATAATTACCAATTGAAAATTAAACGGAAGCAAAGTCAAATGAAAATAAAGTCCATGAGACTTACTTCCAATTTAAAGTGAATTTAAGTTCAATTTAATTGTTGCCATTGACTGCAGCACCTTTTACAACGAGAGAAAAGGAAAAAAAGATTTAATTATAAAATATTCTGGAAAAGCAGGGATTTGGGGGCGGCAGCCTAAGCAGTGAAAAGGTACAAAACAAATTGAAAAATTGTTACGTTTAAAAAACTTGCTTTTTTAATATTTGTGCTACTCAGACGAAAGTGAAAACAGCATTAACCACTAATTGATCTGCGTCTGCAAGTTAAAGATAGAATAATTATTAATAAAAAAAAAGTCTGTGTTACTAAAGATAGGAAAATGATGTCATTTTTGCCACAAAACATTTTTTAGATAAAGTGAAAATTTGCTTTGCTGCTCCGAAAATCTGAATGTTTACGCATTTTCATTTTAATGAGTAGTAGTTACTAGAAGTAGAGTATAAATCGAATCTCTAAAGATATTTTATTAAATGCTCATAATGTTGGTTTCTTAGTTCTTCAAGTCGGTGTGATAAAACTTTCAACAATTCTGTTAAAAGAATCATTTATACCACCACTTGAGCGAAAAGTATCAAATAAAAACATCAAAACGGAATCAGTTGTAATTTGATTTGCTCCATGTCCGATATTGTGGCTCTAAGTGATTTGATTAAAAGTATGGAATCTAGCGATACCACTTTAAATAGCGATAAACCCTAAATAGGCGTTTGTACCATAATATTTATATTCTAGTTTTAAAATTTATTTTTTTTTAATTATATTTTGTAGCTCCGAAATATGTAAAAAGCTTGTTTTCACTATGTATAACAAATAGCAATGTTATACAACAAATCAAGGAAACAATTGTTATATTAAATATCTCGCGCTAACGGAACAAGTGTGACACAAATTGGAAAATGTTGGTCCCCGGTGAGCTTTAGGTGAGCTTCGTTCAACCCCAAAGCTGAATACCATAAGTCCAAATCGGTTTCAAAATTTTCTTATAAAGTAGAAGCTTGTTGTATGTTGATAAAGAAGAGTTCCTTCCCATCAGCCAATACATTTTTCTGTATTTAAGTCTTAATTCTTCACTTTTCTTCTTGACGTGTGTTTTCGTCATGCCGACAGCTGTGTTCGCATGTGTTATTATTTCCCGATTTATGGTAATCGGATTATGTTCGAATCATCTGTTTGTAAAGTTGATGTGAACTGATTTAGCTTCATTTAGTTTGATTCACCATCTTTTTGACCATTTATTTATTTGAGTTATAGCTGATTGAAACATCTGTGTTGATTCTTCGTTGCTTTTTCCAATAGCTAAGATCGCCGTGTCATCTGCAAAAGTCGCCACTGAGTGTTGGTTGCGAAAACCGAATTGATGATTTGGGATCAAGTTTTTACACTCGATTATTGAGGTCATAATTATTTCTGCAATTTTCCATAAGCTTGAAGATTTTAAATGCTGTATTTATAAGATTGGTGAGCTTCACCATAGCTTTCGCTGGCAGTTCCTTTTAAAATTTCTGCAGTAATAAGATCGTACCCAGAGCTTTTTCGTATTCATATTAGCTTTTATCTCACGCATGACTTGTTTTGGTGTTGTTTCTTTACTTTCTTGCACAGCTTGATCAGTTATTATCTCGGCTTCCAATGTTTGGTCTTTATGTGGTTGGAATATTTTTTCGAGGTGTTCAGCAAATTCTCGAGCTTTGTCTTCATTATTTCTGGCCCATTTCTCACCTGCTATTTTTATTGGGGGAATCTGCATTATTGGTCTTTTGATTCTTTTGGTTGCTTTGCAAAGAGAATAATCAGTACTGTTACCATTAGTTAAGTTTCTTAAATAGTTGCTGATTGATTCATCTTTCAATTCTTTGATCTCTCTTTTTAATTGTTGAGTGAGATTGTTCAAATGAGTTTAATCTTGGGGGGGCCCTTGTTTGTTGCCATACTCTTCTCGCTCTTCTTTTTTCTGCGAGGAGTTAATTAATTTCCATAAGGTAGTTGTTTCCCTTGATTTTCGTTTTAATTTCAGGAGTATTTTTTTAAGTTGATTGCTGTATATCGTTTACAAATTTGTGAACTTCTTTGTCTAATTGCTCTTCAGTTTTTAATGGAACCATTAAGTTAATTTTTTCTTCTAGCAATAGTCTAAAGCATGCCCCATTAGTGTAATTATTTACTAGGAATTGGTTTCTTTTTTATGAATGTTTTTTTTTTCACTTAACGTTGGAAGTCATGGCTTTCATCTACTTGTACATAATTTACAGATAAGTTCTTTATTATGAAGAAATCAATCAGATCTGGTACTTTGTTTGGATCAGTTGGCCAGTAGGTTGGTTTTCCAGTTTAGAGGGCTTCACAACTGCATTTTCTGATAGATTTTAGAAGTTCTTTACCCTTAGTTGTTGTTAATCTGGATTCCCGGTGGACATTTTTTGAATTAAAGTCTCATCCAAGTACAAATCGTTTTCCTAATTTACTGAGGAACTCGAGATAATCTTTTTCTTTCATTGAGTGCTTCAGTGAGCAATAAATTCTAATATAACTACTTTTGGATTTGACAATAACAGCAGTTGCTTGTATTTCTTCCATTTCATATTTTAACTCCACATAGTGATGAATACTATTTTTAATTATAACAGCACTACTTCCTTTAGCAGTGTTTCTAGGGTGAATTGTGTGATACATTTGATAACTTTTAAATTTAATGATTGATTGTCTAGTGAAGTGCGTTTCCATGACGAGACATACATCGATTTTTTCTGTGTCCAGGACCACTTGCATTTCTTGTTGATGTTGCATTAGTCCATTAGCATTCCAACATAAGATTCTAAGATCATTGACCATTTTTCTGTTTAGGGATGGCTCCCTTATTGTTGTACTTTAGTTTCTGTAACCGCTCATGAAATGTATTTAGTCTGCTTAAAATTAATTTAAGTGTTTGACTTATAGTATATCGTCATTGACATTTATACATTTTTTCGATATCTTCATCAGTATCGAAAGTCAACATAAACATGTTGAGAGGTAGTTTGCGTCTCCGTTTTAGCTTAATCGATGCTTCAGTTGCCTTAAATCCTTTTGCTTTCAGGTCTTCAATTATTTTTTCTGGTTTACACGTAGAGTGTAAGTTTTTAGCCATAATCCCAATTGGTCTGGTTTATTTGTCTTTAAACATGTGCCAAGTTTAGTTTGATGGTTGTTTCCATTCATCGATTACTATTGGTGGTGGTGGAGGTATTTTTTTTGGTTGTTTCTAGATAATATTTGGAACATCATCCTTTAATTAAGGTGGGGAGGGCATATTAATCTGTTTCCTTTTTTTTCTCCCATCTTTAACTCTTATCCACTCAGTTTCTCGAGCTAGTTCTTCTTCATCCGTATGATAGATACTCCTGTGGAGTTGTATTCTGGTTAGGAGTAGATCCGATGTCCTCCTTTGGCTTAAGAGTTGTATACGCTTCTACATCCATGCAATTGCAACATTTAGTTGCTCGGTTATATTGTTGGCTTCAACTAATGCATTATTAGCTTTACACAATTCATTGTAAAGCTTTTCTTCGTTTGTAGAACGGGTGTTGTGGCTGCTGGCCCCAGTGGAGGGACTACCGCCTCGTATCGGAAAATATGATACTTTCTCACTGAATTATCCTTTTCTGTTTCACTCAATTGAGCTTTTTTATTTACCAACATGTCTTGGGATTGGTTAAAATAATTGTAGTATAGCAATGGCCAGTCTCCCCCAGAATCCATGAGACCGACCTCCGAAGAGTTTGGATTTACCTGAGCAAAAGGTGTACCGCACCTGGTGTATTAGTTTCCATATTTGTTCCTACATAGTTACAGCGTTGGAATATAGGCCACGAGATATATGGCTATAGACGGTCAATCCCTAAATTCCCTTTTCGTAAAATAAAGTCGTGTGTTATACCTCAATATTTTTAGGTTTCATACCGAATATACGCCTCATTAGGTGACAAATAAACTTTATAAAATGGCTGTCAATTTCTGGCATAAGCTTAAGCATAGATTTTAAATCTTTTCCCGCCGATAACCCAACTGTGTCCAATTTTTTGCTTTAATAAAGACATTGGACTGTAATTTTTAAATTTTTTCTTTATACAGCTGTGAACCTCATCGATTTTTTGAATTTGCGAATAACCTGATTCGGGAAATTTTTGCTAAATTTGCTCTAACCGATTATTTCTCTCCAATAAATTTAATAGCGCTAGTGTGAGGATGCGGTTTCTATTTTGTGGAATGTATGAGTCGGACCAATGTGGTAACTGTTGGATTACCTTCTAATGCCCACGCTAATGCCGACGCTACGTCGTTGCTTTGTCGTTTCTTCCGCTTAACGCAAAGCGCCATATCGTGCAATATGTGACTTTATTTTGGGTACAGTGACAAGTGAGTCACATTGGTTTTTTTTATTTTTTGTGGAAGAAACTAGAAATATTTTCCCTTGGAAGAGCAAACACATTTTGCAGATTGTAACAGATTACTGAGGTGCTATCCTTCTGATTGTTTCCGTCGTTATCCCTGTCTCGTTTTGCCTGTTCATTTGCCATTCGATGCTTTTGAAATAATGTTTTTTGTTTTCTATTCCAGCTTTTAAAACGTGGAGTACATCGACCACACTTTTCGAGTGATGGAAAACGTAATTAAATTTCAGGTTGAAAATTTTCGATTAATTGTTAAATTTTACAGACAATAATACGATTCAATTACAGCAGTTGCTCAATATACTATATCTCGTACTTTACTTAATTAGATTCAGGACCTGATACACCAACAATTTTGTCATGTTTTGTCATTTAGTAGTAGTATATACAACTTTGTGACACATCTAAAGTATTTAAAAAGAAAATTTTTCGCACTAGAATTTGGAATTCTGAAAATCTCTTTTGTAATCGTTTTTCTATTCGTAGATTTTTGATACGTAAATTTGAAATAAAAATTTAGTTTAGATGTGGAATCCAAATTCCAAATAGCTTTTCGAAATTTGAAATTTACATTGCTTTGGTAACTATATTGGGGGGGGGGAGTTCTTGCTGGACGTAAGGTGCCTCGCTGATAATTATATTGGTTTCTATTATTTCGTTCACGCTTGGAAATTTTCCGTTTCAATTTTAGAACTTGTCGCTTCCTCTAGCGCGATGGGGTTGAAGCGGTTGCTTCCGTTACTATTGTAATAGTCGTGATACTTGCAACGCCTAAAACCACCTCGCGCTGCAACAACAGATCTTGTGTGTTGGACTCTGCTCAGTTAACCGTCCAGTCAATATTTACATGGTATATACTGTCTGGGCTTATTATTATCCGTTTTTAGCTGCAAATGGCTGGACATTGGTACAGAATATGATCCGCTAATTTAGCATCCAGATCGCAAACAGCATTCGTCTGTCGTACTTAGGCCTATTTTCTTAAGGTTCACAATCTTTCAGATTGGCTATGTTTCATCATTTGAGATTTTCAGCCTGACAAGCAGCGGTGCGTACACCTAACCAAATGTCTCAAATATTAACGTTGATGCACATGATGGAAGTTTTACCTTTATTCAACTTTGAAATGTCCCAGTGGTTTCAATGTGGTTTTGCAGGAGTCGGCATATTTTTAAAATTATTTGTTTATACGTGTCATGCGCGATTTTCTCTAAGGCTATACGAACTAATCCGTCTTCTTCAGTGTAAATTGTGTCTACTCCACCGAGCTTCCATTTAAGCGGTAGTTGATTTTTGCCAACTAGGACCAGTAATTCACCTACTGCATGATTTTGTCCTGTATTGGTCCAGCGATTTTAATACAGCAGTAATCTAAAATATTCGCTTGACCAGTGATCCCAAAATACACGACGATCACAGTCGCACCATATATTCGCGCATAACCTTGCCCAACAGCTTCCGATAATGCTCGTGAAAGGGCATGAAGTAGCTTCATGTGATAGAATGTAATTAACGATAGCGTAATTTCCTGGGATTTAGGAAGCAGGATGGGATGCTTGGACGTGTATGACAAGGTGGCATGTTGAAGACGACCACCATCAGAAATTCTTTTAAAGTAATCCTGAATTCCTCTTGAAATATGTAACCCGCTTTCATTTTGTGAGACGTCTTACACTGCGTCGACTCGAACTGAAACGAAAGAACAAATAGCATAGCTCCATATGCGCGCTCGCTTGCATAGGCAAACCCATGTATTTGGATGCTTTGGTGTCAAGCTAAATTAAACAGGTGACGATCTATCGAGAATTGGTTGATTACGATTAGACTCGATTCGAACATGGTTCGACAGAAGATAGAACATGGACGTATAGAACATGGTTCGACAGAAGAGTTTCACCACACAATTACTTGAATTAATATCGAAAACAGGTCGTTTTGAACAACTGGGCACATCATCACGATTGTATTTAATGAATTTGAATGTTCTGGTGAATCCATCGAAAGCTATACGTAATTTCATTAAAGAGCTTACAGACATGATGTGTTAATAGCGATCTGTGATCTGTGTTAATAGCGTTGCATCACCGAATACGAAGAAATTGTTTGATCGGAGTGAAGACAATTGTAACATAAATTGGACTTAGTTACGAAATTGTGACGTTTATCAACAGTGAATGACATTCTGAATTGCGGTGGACATAATAGGGAAATATGAAGTATGGAGTATTTTAAATAAAGTGCAGCAACATAAATTAAACGAAACAATAAGCATACTGAAAGCGTGTATGCCAACATAGAAAAGTGTAAATAATAAGCTGAACTTATTTTTCGCGATTTTTATTTTATGGGGCGATTTTTTCGTTAAGTGGAATGATCAACCTTTCCGAAATAATTTTGGCATTAAGATAAAAAAGATTGGGAATGTTTGACAAATTTTTGAAAACTGTGAACCTTACTTAAAATATTCAAAACTAATGCTAAACTACGACCTTTTTTCATTATCTCAGAGATGCTACCAGGTGTAAGCCCAAATCTCCATAAAGTGGGATAGGTCAAGCTTTCCGGAACGATTTTTATTATTCAGGTCAAATCGGTTCGGCACGTTCGACAAATTTGTCGCTAAAATGACCGTTTTCCAAAATCTCAGAGGTATAAACAGATGTGGGCTAATATTTCCATAAAGTCAAGCTTTACAAAACGATTTCTTATATTAAGATAAAAGGGTTAACGAATTTTTTTGAAAATTGGGGAAATTATTTCAAATATTCAAAACTAATGCTATACTTTTCAGTTTTCCTGAATCGCAGAGATCTGTGCCTAAATTTCCATAAAGTGGACGGGTCAAGCTTTCCGAAACTATTTGGGTTAAGCATGTCGACAAATTTTTGAAAATTATGAAAATGACTTAAAATGATGATTATTTCTAAGCGTGGGCCTATATTTCCATTAAATGGACAGGTCAAATATTCCGCACTGATTTTTCTTTTAAAGATAAAATCGGTTGGTCACGTTCGACCAATTTGTGAAAATTTTGAGAAAGGCTAAACCTGTTGAAATTACTGCTCCGCAAAATCTCAGAGATTTTACTAGGCGTTGATACATATTTCCCTGAAGTGAAACTAGTTGAAATTCCTGCTACACTAGGGCCATTCGCGAAATTTCAGAGGTGTTACCAGGCGAGGACCTATATGTTTATAAAGTGGACAGGTCAAGATTTTCGTAACCATTTTTGATATTAAATAAAACTGGTTGGGTATGTTGAACCAAATTTTGAAAATTGTGAAAATCACTTAAAATGTTCAAAACTGATGCTACAGTATGGATATTTTCCAAAATCTCGGAGATATTACCAGGTATGGGTTTATATTTCCATAATTTGAGCAGCTCAAGCTTCCCGAAAAAATGTTTGTTATTATGGAAAAAGTGTTAGGGGGCATGTACGAGATATTTTTGAAAATCGTGAAAAGGCTAGACCTGTTGAAATTGCGGCTATACTGTGGCCATTTTCAATTATCTCAGACATGTGATGTCTTTCTGAAACGGAATTTGTTATTGAAATAAACAGGGTTGGGCATTTTGAAAATAGAGAAAATTGTGAAAATTACATAAAATATTTAAAAATTTTGCTACACTATGGTCATTTTCCACAATCTCAAGGATGTCACCAGATGTGGGCCCATAAATAATATCATAAAGTGAAAAGGTCAAGCTTTCCGAAACGAATTTTGTTTTTAAGATAAAAATGGTTGAGCTTGTTCGACCAAATTTTGAAAATTGTAAAAATGGCTTAAAATGTTTAAAACTGATGCTATAAATGTTACCAGATGTGGGCCTTGATTTTTGTTAAGTAGAAAGGACAAGTGTTTCGAAACGGTTTTCGCTATTAGGACAAAAAGGGAGAGGCATGTTGGGAAAATTTTTAAAATTGGGAAAATCATTTAAAATGTTCAGAACTGACGTTACATTAAGATTTGGGAAAATGGCCCCAATTATCAAAAATCTCAGATTTCTTCTAATATTACCATCAATTAGACAGGTCAAGCTTTTCGAACCAAATTTTGTCATTAAGATGAAAAGAGTTGGGCATACTCCACAAAATTTTGAAAATTCGGACAAAACTATTCGGCTGAAACTAGTGAAATCCCTATAAACTCAGGAACGTTACCCGCTGTGGACCTACAAGTTATTTTTACTTTTTTTAGCTACACTTACCGATGGATGAAACGTAAGTCGATGAAACCCTGTATAATTATTGTAATAAACAAAAATATCAAATCATGTTCTCTATTGTAATATCGGTATAATACTATTGTGCCTTAATATATGTACATGTAAAATATTCTACAATGCTTTAAGAATAAATATAATAACTTATCTCAATCCACCTTTCTTGCCATCAGATTCAGAAAAAAAACAAAAAAAGTAACGAAACACAAAATAACAATTATTAAAATTTGATTCGAATTTCAAGATTGATAATACCCCAAGGTTTATTTTGTGTTAACTTCAACACCTTCGCTAACTTTTCTATATACGTTATATATTCCTGTCTTGTAAAAATGTATCGCAAGAAATTCAAAATTCTTATTTTATTTTTATTATCTTCCAATTTGATTGATTTCTGATTTTTATTTTTTTATTTATCAAAATTCGTATATCTCACGAGCTTAATTTAGATTTATCGTTTCTATTTTAAAATTGAATTTAAATTACTATGTAATTAAAATTTGATTTGATTGATTAAATGTCTCAAATTACAGTTTCGTTTCGTATTTCAATTATTGTTTATGTTATATGCGCATATAAGGCACCTAAATAAAACTACAGTCACAAATTTAAGCAAGTTGACTGTGTTACCAACGTATAGGCAATCAAATCAAATCTGAGTAAGTCCATCACAGCAATAAAATGTTTCTACCTGCATGTTTCTATAGCAAAATGTTTTTTTGGATTTTATTGATTTATTAATAAAAATTATTTTAATGTTTTAAAACATTTAAATTTTTACGAGTTTTAAAATAAATCCGCACATAAAACTGCTACAAATATTCAAGAATTCTACAAAGCAGATTATTACAGCAATAAAACCACATAAAAATACGTAAATTAAAATCTGTATTTTTTTTAAGTATTGCTTTAGTTTAAGGTTGGAATTCAGTTTTGAGGTGAAATCCGTGCCCGTTGGTATTACACTTACACTTTATGTAAAGTATCTCTGATATTTATGTGGTTTATGGTGAATGCTTAATGCTGTAAGTTTCTATAACCTTCAATGTGTTGGAATTATACAACATTATAGTGGAAATTATAAAAACTTCTGCCAATTTATTAAAGAGTTAATATGATAGAGTTGTCAATAGTAAGGACCATCTCTAACATGGGCTCAGTACCACCATTATTTTGTGTGAGCACATAAACCAAAACAATCGTCGATGGTAATTAAAACAAGGAGGTGTTTTGAGGTGTTTTTAATATTTTTTTATTTTTTTTATTTAATATTACAACTGATTTACAAATCATTTAGTAATTTATCTTTCTTAAATGAAGATTCACATTTGACGGGCAGTAGCCCAATGGTTACTCCCGTTTGAATTTACATAGTAATTATTTTTCTCTATCCTAATTAAATACAACTGCCCAATTCCAAAGGTTTCTGCCTTTGAAGTCTTCTTACTACATTGGTGGTATCCAACAAACTTCGTATGTCTGCATTTTGGTGCCGAAATATCCGCTGAATGTGTTTCTTCGCATGATTTTGTATTTCTTCACTTACATATTCCATGTTTAAGTCCCTATGGAGGTTATCATTTCTAATGTACCATGGTGCGTTTACAATGCCACGCAGCACTTTGTTTTGAAAACATTGAATCATTTGTACATTTGTCTTCTTGATACAACCCCAAAGTTGAATACTGTAGGTCCATACTGGTTTAAGTATTTGCTGATATAATAGCAATTTGTTATGAATTGTAAGCTCAGAGTTTCTACCTATTAGCCAATACATTTTCCTATATTTAATGTTCAATTCTTCTTTTTTTTTTTAACATGCTCTTTCCATCTAAGTTTGCAATCGAGAGTCATGCCGAGGTATTTGGCTGTATTTGCATTTGGAACCGGCCTTGAATTAAGTTTCACTGGAATCCAGTTAACTTTCTGGTTTGTGAAGTTTACGTGAACCGATTTTGCTTCGTTTAGGCTAATGCGCCATTTCTTTGTCCAGCTACTCACTGTGTCGGTTGCTTTTTGAAGTTTTGGTCGTTGCTTCTGATATACACTTTCCAGTCGCCAGAATAGCTGTATCGTCTGCAAATGTTGCTATGATGGCACCTTCTGTATTTGGCATATCTCTGGTGTACAGGATGTACAATATAGGACCCAGTACGCTACCCTGTGGTATGCCTGCTGATATTCTCTTTAGTTCAGAGTACTCTCGGTTATATTTTACACGGAAATGTCGGTCTGCGATATAAGATTTAAGAATTTGATAGAATTGCTTTGGTAGATCTCGATGCAATTTAAATTCAAGTCCTTGGTGCCAAACTTTGTCGAAAGCTTTTGCTACATCTAAGAAGATGCTGGAGCATATCTTCTTATTCTCAAGTGGGTCTTCGATTATATCCGTTATTCTGTGAACTTGTTCTATCGTAGAGTGATTTTCTCTAAATCCAAATTGGTGTGGTGGAATCCAATTTCTCTCTTCTATTATTGGCTTGAGTCTCTTGAGCAGTAATTTTTCAAATAATTTTGAAATTACAGGAAGTAGTGAAATCGGTCTGTACGACTTTTTATCGTTCGCTGGTTTGCCTGGTTTGGGGATCATAATTACTTCAGCAACCTTCCATTGCCGTGGGACATATTTTAGTCTGAAGACAGCATTGATAATTTGAACCAATTTTCGTAGTCCCTTCTCGGGAATGGCTTTTACAACTTGTCCAGTAATTAAATCATATCCTGATCTCATTTTTTATTTCCTGCAATGTTACACATCGAATATTATATTCATCAATTTTGCTAATTGTTATTATGTTTTCATCTGCTGTTTGCCTAGGTAACGGTTGAAAGGTGTATTCCAAGTGAGCTGCAAATAAAATAGCTTTTTGCTTGTCGCTTTTGACCCAGGTTCCTTCCCCATTTTTAATAGGCGGCACGTGCGTTTTGGTTCTTTTTAATCCCTTTGTTGCTTTCCAAAGAGAGTAATCAGTATCTTTATGATCGGTGAGACCATTTAAGTACTTGTTAATAGTTTCATTCTTAATTTCTTTTATAAGTTGTTTTAGTTTATTGCATATAAAACTGAGGATTTTTTTGTTTTCCGGGGCGCGTGTCCTTTGCCAGGTTTTTCTTGCCTTCCGTTTCTCTCTAACTAACTCCCTGACCTCAATAGGATAATTTTGATTCCTACGGGATTCGGTGTGACTAGCAGGAGTACTTTCCCATGCTGCTTGTTGAATAATACTGTTAAATACCTCTAGTTCGTCTTCCAACGTGTTTTAATCGGCACTCGTAGATTTATTTGCATTTCAATTAGTTCTTGGAATAGGTCCCAGTTAGTTCTATTATTTGTTAATTTAGGCAGGTTATCCTTATTAATTATCAATGTGCTGAGAGTCATGATAACAGGTATATGATCGGAATAGCTTAAATAAAGCTTCTAGACCACGTTCTTGCTTTTGTTGATGTTCTTGCTAGCCGTATATTTATGGCTTCTATGCTTCGACAAATCCTTTCAAGGGGGTTATCATTCGTAGCATTAGATGATTGCTGTAGAATTTGTGAATAACTTTTCCGCTCTGTACCTATACCTGGTGGTTTTGGCTCCGCTTGGGTTTTAGTTGGTTTCTCTTCTCTGGTAACCCTAGGGTTTTGAGGAAACTGATGCGTTTTGTTTCTTAGTCTTTGAAGTTCTTTGGCTACTTCACAGCCTCTATAATTTGCAGGATGATGCCCTTTACAGTTTATACATTTTGCAGGGGTGTTTCTACTTTCTGTACACTCTTTCGCGTTGTGTTTTCCGGCACATTTTACGCATCTTGGCTCCCGTCTGCAATATTTTTTCGTGTGATTGAAACCTTGGCATTTTTTGCATTGAGGTATTAGCCTCGTGTTTTTCTTAAGCGGTTCTATTTTAACCCTCATATTGAGAATTGCTTTGATGTTGAAGATGTTTTCAACTTTCTCCTTTTTGTTAAACGTTAGCATGAAGACTGGAAGCCTCCTTTTTTTGACTTGATTGTTCTTACCTCTTTCTCGTTTTAGGATGTTTACTGCATCTTCTATTTGCAGATCTCTTGCCTTTAGGTCCTCAATTATGTCCTCCTTCTTACACGTTGGATGAAGGCCTCTGGCCGTAACCTTAATTGCGCGTTCGTTTTTATCTTCGTATGTGAACCATTCTTTACCTTCCGCATTGAGCTTTGTTGCTAGAGCTCTATATGTATCGGAATCTGGTGTATTGATTTTCCACACGTTATTGTTTAGTGACACTACTCTATATTCCTTAGCTGTCACTGATTTCATTATAGATTGTATACTAGCAAATTCTGTTATGCCGATTACATTAATTGGCGGAGGGGCCTTTTCTTTCGGTACAACCTTTTGTTGCCGATTTTGTTGCTGTTGCTTGTGAGCTCGTTTGGTATTAGTATCACCAGTTACTAATACATTAGCTTGCGAATGATCTCCAACTTCAGGCGAGAATTCTGCTTTTCGTTTTTTGGTAGGTCTTTTCTTCCTTTTCAGTACCCAATCTGTTTCTCTCATGAGATCCTCTTCATCAGTATGGAACTCATTGTTATAACTGGTTTGAGTACTTGTTTCATTATAACATTATAGTTTTTCAATTTCGCTTCTTAGTTGGGTTAAAAGTATCCCTACTTCACTGAGTTTTCGACAGAGTTCAGCGTTTTCGTCTTTCTGCTGATTTGCAGAGTTAGTATGATGGTTTGGTGATCTTAACAACATTGAACTTCTTTCGAATGGGTTTAGCAATGATTGGCTCACCCCAGAATCCATTGAGCCAGCCTCGTAAGAGGGTGGATTAGCCAACTGGGTAGTTGGTTTACCACCTGGGGTATTGTTTCCTTTTTGCGTTGTACTCATTGCTTTAAAACTGGTTATGTATCACCTACCAACCTAACCAGTACAAGTTGGTAGTGGGTCATTGAAGAGAACATCATTTGCTATGTCCTCGGTATTCGGTTATTCCGCCGTATCTCGGTCGCCAGAGGCTCGTTAGTTAGGTTGGCATTTGGGCTAGTATATTAACACCATCTAAACCGGCGCCCCTTACCCCCCCACTCATAAGTGAAGATAGAAATATTATAGAGCGTTTAGAATATTCTCCGCCAGTGTTTCATTTCTCAACTTATGCAACCACTTAAAAAATTCTCGTTCACTAAAGCCACTAAATATATCAAAATCCTGGGCTAGGCTAACTTCACATATCACATAGTAAAATATTTATTTCTGAAATCAGAATGATCAGCTTTAGTACATTGTCAGTATGATAGAATTATTTAGTGGTTAAATGAAATTGTAATCATTTTACTTTGTAGTTAATCTAAAAATAACACTAAAACAATATACTACCAGCGTATATTATGGCGAGAATCTCCTGATCATCCATTAAACCACTACTGCTTGCTGCCGGTCACGTATGGAACGTCGTCTGCACCGTTTTTGGCAACGAATTCATTGAATTACATCGCCAAGCAGTTTCAACATAAATACCAAATCACAGCTGATAGGTTAAAGTCAGATATATACGTCGACAATGTGCTTACAGGGGCTTACTCACTATCTGATGCATTAACGTTACGCTGCGAATTATATAGAAGCAGATAATTATAGAAGTAGATCTACAAATCATCGAGCGGGAATTTGCAACCAGTGAAGCAATAATATAAGTGCTAGGTTTATATTAGCAACCATCACGAAATTCTTTCAAATTTCGAGTATGCCTATATCACAACATCCGACGGGGGAACATTGCAAGAGGCCATCAATATCATCGCCGCAAAGACAAAGGTAGCACCAATAAAAACGCTATCTATTCCCAAGTTAGGGCTTTATGCAGCCGCATTACTAGTGAAGTTGATGAGAAAGGTCACAACTGCACTAACTTGTAAAACCCAACCGAAGCAGTTTTTCTATACTGATTCCTTAATAGTGTTGGATTGGCTTTACAAACTGCCGTAATTATGGCCAATCTACATTGCCAATCAAGCTGGCCTACTATCGCACATCAACCGAAACCAATAGCACCACTTCAATCAAAGCAAAACCCAGCTGATGTCTTGTGGTGGAAAGGTCCCCTTTGCCTATCAACCAACCTACTAATCATCCCAAAAGCAAAGCTGAACTATTCGTGTGAATCCGAAGCAGAACCGCAGGATAACCTCGTTCAAGATTTCAATGAGTTTGAGCATCAATTAGAGGAGATGATGTCTAGAGTCTCCAGTTATCCGATGGTTGTGAGAATTATGGCCCGGATGCAAAGATTGTTGCATAATGCGTAATGATCAAATTTATCCAAAACAACTGGACATATTACCGTGGATGAATCTGGCAATGCTGAAATCTATACATCATCCAATCAGGTAAAACATCGAATAAAAACAAATTAAGAATAGGGTTAGCGGACGATTGTCAAATGCTTCTCTACACTATGATACGCAGCACCCGATTGTACTTCCATCATCTCATATAGTAGTAAAGAGAATGATTTAATATTTTCACCGTAAGTTGTGTCATGCCAGCATATCTCGCATGACGGCTGATGACGGCTAATGCTTAAAGTGCCACCGATTTAGAAAGAAGGTTCAACGGCGAATGATGGGGCAACTACCCTTACCACGGATTAATATCGTCAAACCGTTCATTCAAAGCGGCATTGATTATGCGGGTCCATATTTAATCAAAGCCCACAAGTAAGTATGGCAAACAAAAGCAATCCACATCGAATTAGTGACCAATTTAGGCACTGATTCATTTATAGCTGTACTAAGGAGGTTCCAATCGTCCAGAGGGATCTGCTCGGACCTGTTCTCAGATAAGGCTACCAACTTCATCGACGCTTTTAATCAAATTCAAAAGATGAGGGATCTACTACAGTCGGAAAGTTTCTCGAATAAAGTGATCGATTGAACGGTCGTTCAGGGTACTAGGTGACATCTTATACTAATAGCGGCTCCAAACTTTGATTGCTTCTCGGAAGCTACCGCGAAGTCGACAAAATTCCACATTAAGCATGCAATACGAGAGGCCATATTAAACTACCAAGAATTCCTTACGTCCTTAAAGCAGGTGGAAGTAATTCTTAATTCAAGGCCGTTGTGTCGGAACACAATTTATATGGGGTCATCTAATTATACTCATTCCAGAATCGACATTGATCCACGCTAGACACTATCGAGTTGGTAGAAGCTCCAAAAATTAATCCAGCACTTTTGGTGCCGCTGGCACGACGAGTATCTCAGAACTTTAAATCAACTAAACAACAAGCCAAGTCAAACAGCCACACAAACGAAAATTGACGACCTAGTCATATTGCAGGATCACAATATCTCGCCAGGGAGATGGCCACTAGCAAAAGTAGTCGCAGTACATCCAGGCCGAGATAATTTGATCCGAGTAGTTACCGTCAAAATAGCAACAAGCGCCTTCAAAAGACAGATCACACCGACCAAACGGAGCAGTGGTTAAAGCTTCGGCGTTTGGCTCGGGAGGTACAGGGTTCGAATCCCGATAGGGGTTTTTTATTTGGGTGATCAATGAGTTTCGTGTAGTAACCGTTTCTCGTTGCAATATATTTGGTTGTGTTGGGTTCATTGTTGTAGTCATTGTCTTCCGTCGGTGTAGCGTGGGGCCTGTTGATCGTGTGATGATGGACCGTCATTTTTTGTTGTTGTGAGTGATTCGACGTTTTACAGATTGTGTGGTCCGTTTGTGTGATTTTTCTAGAAATTCTGAGGTGGTGTGAGTGATTGATGTTTGTGGCCGTCGGGTCCGGGAGGTTTATGCTATTATCAATTTCATTTTCTGGCGTGAGTTTTGTTTTGTTGTTTATATTATTGATGTAGTGATGCATTTTATTGAGTTGAATTTGTGAACCGGTGAATGATAATACATCAATAAAATAAACGCTAGAGTTGAATTCGCACTGGGGGGCGAGATTGATGATGGCATGAATTTCTTGGATTTAACGATTGTGGGTATTAGTGACTCGCACCACTTTGGAGTTTTTGGGGGAGTCACGCAGGCGCAGGATGTGTCAGCTTGTCATCGTCTGGTCAATGGGCTTGACGTTGTACCGATGGACGGCGGTGATTGTACCGGTGGGCTTGATGCAGTCGGATGTGTTGCGGCGAGGGGTGGTTGTGGCGCGGGGTTCGTTGATCACCTGAGTGAAGGAATGAAGTGTAGAATTGCACAGCAATATTTAGCAACTTTTTACAGTGTAGATGGATCGATTGATGGATGCGTGAGTGTTGAATGTACTGGAAGCACTTGTAGAGTAGTAGACGGAGTTCTGCGCTGGTATGGATGCACTGCGGCGAGAAGGAGGTGTGGCGGATTGCAGGCAGGATTTCGGATGCAACAAAGCGCTCAGCCTTTGAATGCGGGGATGTATGGATTGACAAGTGACGACTGTGCTAGATATTGTATTGGCCGAGCCGGGAGATCATTCGCGCAGCGATTTGCGAAGCGTATTGGGGAAGTTGACGGGACACACGTAGAATCAAGTTTTGCTCAGCACTTAGCTGGTATGGGGCATGCATGCACTGACTTGCATAGCGGTTTGCAGGTGTTGTACGGGTTGGGTAGGGGAGCGCCCGTAGATGGATTGGAGAAGTGGGGGATTTGCAGGGGAAAGGGTTGCTCGGTGTTATTGAGTGACGAGATTGGTATGCGGACTGGTCGCATAAGAGGTTTGGTTTTCAAGGGTAATTTTGGGTGCTGTATTAGCTGATGTATGGGGGCGTTGTTTGCCGGAGGATTTGTGGTAGTTGGAGGGAGTTGGCAGGAGAGTGGCCATTCCGAGACCGGTCCTCTGAATTGGAGGGATTTTTGTCACAACTGGGGAAAGTTTTTTAGCATTTATGTTTTAGAATTAAATGAATTTGTGTTTAAGTAGGAAATTTGTTGACATGTTGGGAGGTTGTTTTTTTGTTCATCTGTTAAATATGTCAATATTACTTAACGTCCTTAATAAAATTATTTGTGCATCGCAAAAATTTAACAAATCACTCGATTAAATTTAAAATTATGACCCAAAAATTAACTTAAATAAAAAAATAATTCATTTATTCTGTATTTCATCTGTCTAATGACTGTACGAAGACGGCTATACGAGGCAAACGTCAAAGCCTATACTATTCAAAAGAAGCTGTTCATAAAGCCATACAAAAAAGAGAAAGCGACTTAAATTTGCACACACCTACCAGTCATAGTGAATAAGTTTATTCGAAACGGGTCTGTAGCCGTATGTTCTCGATTTGGCTACTACTACGTAAAGTTGGACAGAAAAAGTAAACTGAGAAAGAGTTGGGAGTGCCTCGAGCCCCAGAACAGATTTCAAAGGTTAAAACCAAAAAAAAAAAAAAAAGACCGATCACCAAAATTTGTCTGATTCCAAAAGTCAAGGGCCGGGGAATGTTCGGCTTCATCTTCAACAAACATCGTTTATTAGATGAAAATAAAAGAAAATATGTCATTAATCACAACGCCAAAACACCACAACACCAAAACAGCATATATTAAAACTTACAGCTTATTCGTTAATCCATCATTGCTAAATTAATGCATTTTAGCAGTAAGTGTCTGCCAATATTTTTTCTATTTATATGGGACAACTTTAAACAAATTATTTTTCTCTAATACAGAACTGAATGTATGTGAAGTTATCCCAGGATTTCATCCCAGCAAATAAAAAAATTGAATCAGGCTACCCTCGAAAAATTCTTTTGTGAAGGTAGCCCAGCCCAGAATTTAATTATTTTTAACTATATAGCTTAATAAAAAAAAAAGCTCAAAATATCTAAATTAAATAATAAAACAATAATTCCTACAAAAAAAAATTATCTAAAAAATATGTATCGCTTTCAAAACATCTGTACATAATTATGGAAATATTTATTCGCTTTTTGAAATAATATAGTTTTTTCGTCTGTAATAACAAAAGTTAAAATTTGTCGGATTGAGGCTCTATAGTATTGAAATGGACAGACTTAACGGATTGAGGCTCAACGGCTTTTAAATGGACATACACATAGCTTACTTTTGGCCAAATTTAAAGAAAATCGTACCGTGGCAACTTGCGTAATTTAACCATGGGCCAGAAAAAACTCCATACAATTTTTGCAATAAAATTGGATTTTTCGTCTGTAATAACAAAAGTTAACATTTGTCGGATTGAGGCTCAATGGTTTTTAAATGGACATACACATAGCTTACTTTTGGCCAAATTTAAAGAAAATCATACTGTTGCAACTTGCGTAATTTGGCCCTGGGCCAGAAAAAACTCAATACAATTTTTGAAGTAAAATTGGATTTTTGGTCTGTAATAACAAAAGTTAAAATTTGTCGGATTGACATGCAATGGTTTTTAAATGGACATACACATAGCTTACTTTTGGCCAAATTTAAAGAAAATCGTACCGTGGCAACTTGCGTAATTTGGCCCTGGGCCAGAAAAAACTCAATACAATTTTTGAAGTAAAATTGGATTTTTCGTCTGTAATAACAAAAGTTAAAATTTGTCGGATTGAGGCTCAACGGCTTTTAAATGGACATACACATAGCTTACTTTTGGCCAAATTTAAAGAAAATCGTGACCTGGCAACTTGCGTAATTTGGCCCTGGGCCAGAAAAAACTCATACAATTTTTGAAGTAAAATTAGATTTTTGGTCTGTAATAACCAAAGTTAAAATTTGTCGGATTTAGGTTAAACGGCTTTTAAATGGACATACACATAGCTTAATTTTGGCCGAATTTAAAAAAATCGTACCGTGGCAACTTGCGTAATTTGGCCCTGGGCCAGAAAAAACTCAATACAATTTTTGAAGTAAAATTGGATTTTTCGTCTGTAATAACAAAAGTTAAAATTTGTCGGATTGAGGCTCAATAGTTTTTAAATGGACATACACATAGCTTACTTTTGGCCAAATTTAAAGAAAATCGTACCCTGGCAACTTGCGTAATTTGGCCCTGGGCCAAAAACCTCTATACAATTTTTGAAGTAAAATTGGATTTTTCGTCTGTAATAACCAAAGTTAAAATTTGTCGAACTGAGGCTCAACGGTTTTTAAATGGACATACACATAGCTTACTTTTGGCCAAATTTAAAGAAAATCGTACCGTTGCAACTTTCGTAATTTGGCCCTGGGCCAGAAAAAACTCCATACAATTTTTGAAGTAAAATTGGATTTTTAGTCTGTAATAACCAAAGTTAAAATTTGTCGGATTGAGGTTAAACGGCTTTTAAATGGACATACACATAGCTTACTTTTGGCCAAATTTAAAAAAAATCGTACCGTTGCAACTTGCGTAATTTGGCCCTGGGCCAGAAAAAACTCAATACAATTTTTGAAGTAAAATTGGATTTTTGGTCTGTAATAACCAAAGTTAAAATTTGTCGCATTGAGGCTCAACGGCTTTTAAATGGACATACACATAGCTTACTTTTGGCCAAATTTAAAGAAAATCGTACCGTGGCAACTTGCGTAATTTGGCCCTGGGCCAGAAAAACTCCATACAATTTTTGAAGTAAAATTGGATTTTTCGTCTGTAATAACAAAAGTTAAAATTTGTCGGATTGAGGTTAAACGGCTTTTAAATGGACATACACATAGCTTACTTTTGGCCGAATTTAAAAAAATCGTACCGTGGCAACTTGCGTAATTTGGCCCTGGGCCAGAAAAAACTCCATAAAATTTTTGAATTAAAATTGGATTTTTGGTCTGTAATAACAAAAGTTAAAATTTGTCGGATTGAGGCTCAATGGTTTTTAAATGGACATACACATAGCTTACTTTTGGCCAAATTTAAAGAAAATCGTACCGTTGCACCTTGCGTAATTTGGCCCTGGGCCAGAAAAAACTCCATACAATTTTTGAAGTAAAATTGGATTTTTCGTCTGTAATAACAAAAGTTAAAATTTGTCGGATTGAGGCTCAATGGTTTTTAAATAGACATACACATAGCTTACTTTTGGCCAAATTTAAAGAAAATCGTACCGTTGCAACTTGCGTAATTTGGCCCTTGGCCAGAAAAAACTCAATACAATTTTTGAAGTAAAGTTGGATTTTTCGTCTGTAATAACAAAAGTTAAAATTTGTCGGATTGACGCTCAACGGCTTTTAAATGGACATACATATAGCTTACTTTTGGCCAAATTTAAAGAAAATCGTACCCTGGCAACTTGCGTAATTTGGCCCTGGGCCAGAAAAAACTCCATACAATTTTTGAAGTAAAATTGGATTTTTCGTCTGTAATAACAAAAGTTAAAATTTTTCGGATTGTGGCTCAATGGTTTTAAAATGGACATACACATAGCTTACTTTTGGCCAAATTTAAAAAAAATCGTAAAGTTGCAACTAGCGTAATTTGGTCCTGAAAAACCAATTTTACTGCAAAAATTGTATTGAGTTTTTTCTGGCCCAGGGCCAAATTACGCAAGTTGCCACGGTACGATTTTCTTTAAATTTGGCCAAAAGTAAGCTTTGTGTATGTCCATTTAAAAGCTGTTGAGCCTTAATCCGTTAAGTCTGTCCATTTCAATACTATTGAGCCTCAATCCGACAAATTTTAACTTTTGTTATTACAGACGAAAAAACTATATTATTTCAAAAAGCGAATAAATATTTCCATAATTATGTACAGATGTTTTGAAAGCGATACATATTTTTTAGATAATTTTTTTTGTAGGAATTATTGTTTAATTATTTAATTTAGATATTTTGAGCTATTTTTTTTATTAAGTTATATAGTTAAAAATAATTAAATTCTGGGCTGGGCTAACTTCACAAAAGAATTTTTCGAGGGTTGCCTGATTCAATTTTTTTATTTGCTGGGATGAAATCCTGGGATAACTTCACATACATCAGAACTGAAAAAAAGCAAAACATGCAGACTAAATAAAATTGTAAAACGATCTGAATTTTAGCAAACATTTTTGAATAATCAGAACTTATGTTGACAGAATAGACAAAATATTTAAAATTAAATAAAAATTTAATTTTACAATATTTTCTTGCTAAAATTTTGCTTAACACCATCTGAATAAATTCCGATTTTGCCTGATTTAAGCAAATGTTTCTTCTTAGCAAACAAATTGTTACTTGGGAACTGCTGTTATTATCAAAACCAAAAGTAGTTCGATTTGTATTGCTAGTATTTACTGCCCACCGAAGCACTCAATAAAAGAAAAAGATTATCTCGAGTTCCTCAGTAAATTAGGAAAACGATTTGTCCGCTGGGGATCCAGATTAACAACGACTAAGGGTAAAGAACTCCTAAAAGCTATCAGGAAATGCAGTTGAGAAGACTTCTCAACTGGAAAACCAACCTACTGGTCAACTGATCCAAACAAATTACCAGGTCTGATTGATTTCTTCATAATAAAGAACATATCTGTAAATTATGTACAAGTACATGAAAGCCATGACTTAAACTCTAATCATTCACCAATACTTCTAACGTTAAGTGAAAAAATCATTCAGAAAGAAAGAAACCCATTTCTAGTAAATAATCACACTAATTGGTCATGCTTTAGACTATCGCTAGAAGAAAAAATTAACTTAATGGTTCCATTAAAGACTAAAGAACAATTAGACAAAGAAGTTTGCAAATTTGTAAACGATATACAGCAATCAGCTTGGGAAAATACTCCTGAAATTAAAACGAAAATCAATGAAAGAAAATAGTGAAATGAGCGAAACAAAGAGTATGGCAACAAACCCCCCTCCCCCAAGATAAAACTCATTTGAACAATCTCACTCAACAATTAAGAAGAGAGTTCAGAGAATTGAACGATGAATCAATCAGCAACTATTTAGGGAAGTAACCAAAAGAATTAATAGACCCATAATGCAGAATCCCCCAATAAGAATAGCAGGTGAGAAATGGGCAAGAAATAATGAGGACAAAGCTCGAGAATTTGCCGAATACCTCGAAAAAATATTCCAGGCACATGAAGACCAAACGTTGGTAGCCGAGATAATAACTGAACAAGGTGTACAAAAAAATAAAGAAATCCTACCCACAAAACCAAAAGAAGTCATGCGACTTTTGTTCTTAAGTCTTTTTAAAAAGAAAAAAAAACTTTTATTTTTACACTTTATTATTTATTACAATTAATTATAAAATGTATTACACTTCTATTCTCTTAAGAGATAGATTTTTCACTTATTAACTATGCTGATCTCTCTAGAGTCAGTTTTATTAATTTTGAATCGCTTAGGTGTGATCTCTTTAGAGTCAACACAACAATTGAATTTTTATTAATTATATTTCTCATGATTTCATTTTTTATTAATCAGCATTTAAAATATATTTTTACTTAAAAATCATGTTTATGACATGTATCGAAATTTTATACCGTTTTCCGTTCTACATTTATATTTCTTTAATACTTTGCATTTTCTGTGTGAACATTTTAGAACATGATATTTAATTAGAATAGAATTGTATCATGTGCATTTTTCTTATCATATTGTATATGTTCTTGACATATAACTCTCCCTTCGTTGGCGTTAGAATTCTCCTGAATTCTGTTAATAATTTTTACTTTAAGTTCCTTTTTCTTTAAATAGAAGTTATAAATTACTAAAATTGATATTATTATTATTGTTACAATTATGCAAAGTCCTGAATATTCAAATATTTTATGATATTTTAAAAGTTTTATCTCATCTATGTTCTTATTTGTTTCTAGTATTATTTCCTTAAATGTTAGTGTATTATTTTTCGACTTATAATCTAAATTTGGTACAATATAATTATTCTTTATTTCCTTAATATTATTTGAGAATGTCTTATTGTCTAAGTTGATGCTTCAATTATAAAATCTTATTAAATAGTTTCCTTTTAATATAAATTTTCTTTCATCATAGTTTGATGTTAAAATTAAATTATTAGCTAGTTGAATTAATATGCTATTGTCATTAATATTATAAATTTCGGTATTACAATTCTTTATGTTTTCACAATTTTTCCTTAAAATACAGTGTTTTAATTCATTTAATTGATTATTATTATCATATTCATAATATTTATTATTTATTTCAAATGTTCTCGTTATTTGATAGTTTATTGACTTACAATCATTTTCATTAGATAAAGGAATGATTAATTTTTCATTTATCGTTTTCATTCTATATGGTATTTTGATTAAAAATATTAATTTATCAGTATTCGGTGTCTAAAATCCTACTCTCAAACTTTTCAATTTATTAACATCAATTTCATAATCAATAATTTCTTTATAGTTTAATAATGAAGGATGGATAATGTTTAAATTACTAAATATTATATTATCTTGTAAATCGTTTATTATTCTGTCAATTTCTTGGATTTTTTGTTTAATATCTAATATAATTATTTTTATTAAAGTTTCATTTTCCCTACTTGTTATAAAATTTTTTATAATTTGTCTATCATCTAAAATTGTATTATATAATTTGTATATGGTTTCATTAAGATTATTATTAATTTTAATTTGTTTATTTACATTTGATGCTATATTTTCATTATTTTGGTCAATTAAATTTAAATGTCCGTTAATTATTTGTCGGTCTTCGTCGTCCATTGTCCCTGATATCCATTTACTAATTGTTCCTAAAAAATTTACTAATCCTCTTTTATGTATTGAATGATGTCCACTTTTTAAAGTCATTAATTTGTACAGTAAAATATATAATTCTTTTAATAGTGATCTTCCTTTAATTTCGGTAAAATTTGATATTTGAGATACGGCTTTCTTAAGTTCTAGTATTGTAGTCTCTATCGGTGATAAGTCTACTAAATGTAATGAATAGTTGTACGTCTTTGGTATTATTGTTTCTGTTTGTCTAAAAATGGTATATCCTGTACTAGTCTCTATTTTCTCTACTAGTAGTTGAGCATGTATCGGTATCGTTAGTGTTATTGTCATTATTATCAGTATTACTGTAGTTATTAGGATCTGAAAATTTCAATGGTCTTTTAATATTTGTAAGATGTACATTGGTTAGGTTATGTTTTCTAAATTTCGGCTGATCTTTATGTCTCAAAGCTTTAAAATTTTTTATATATCCTTGTTCTCTATTTTCTTTGTAATCTTCTCTATTTTTATTATATTTTTCTAATCTTTTGTTTTGTGTGTTTATTAAATTATTATGTATTTCCTCTCTAGATAATGTTCCTTCTTCAGCATTTATTGGGGTACATTTGATGGTACTATGGTATTGATTATTATAGCTCTTAATGGCTTCTAACATTTGGATTCTTACTGGGTTATTTTGCTCTAAGTTTAGAATTCGTAATTTTTCAGTAAGGGTATTGTTTAATCTTTCTACATCTGAGTTTGCTGTATGGCTATTTGGTTTGGCTAAATGTAACTCTATTTGTTGTTTGTTTAAAAATTCTTTAACATTGATATGTTTAAATTCATTGTCTGCCACTAATTTTAAAGGTTTTTTGTGATTAAAATACATTCTAAGTTTTTCTATTAACTCGGTATGATTTCTATTTTCTAAAGGGTAGGCTGTTGCAAATTTCGTGAATTTATCTATGAAAATTATAAAAGATTGTTTTTTATTTACATAAGTATCCATATGAACTATTTGATTTTTGTCCGTAGGCATTTCGGTTTTTTCGAATTTTGGTTTAATTGTATTTCTATCGTATTTTCCTCGGTTGCAAATGTCACAATTATTAGTAACTTTGTTAATAATTATCTTAATATTTTTGTTATAAACTTTAAATTTTAGATTTTCATATAATGAAATAATACCTGGATGTTTTTGTTCCTTATGGTGAATCGAAACGATTTTAATTAACTCATCCTCTGATTCTACATCCTGTGCAAAATAGGTACATTTCATAAATTTTGTGGTTGGGAATTCTTCTATTAATATTTTTTGGATAACATAAAACTCTCTATCTGAAATATGGGTATGAATTGCTACTCTTGTCCCTGTTAAGTATGTTTTCAATTTATTGACTAATTCTTCTTTGGTTACGGTTGGGTTAATATTTATTCTACGATTTCCTAATATATTTTCTAATTCACTGGTGAAATTTTCAGTGAATATTAACTGTGTTTTAAACCTATTTACAATTGTTTCTAGGATTACTATATTATCATTCTGTTGTTCTAATTGAGAATGTATTGTCGGTTGTATTGAGTTATTATCGGGGGTTTCATCTACTACTTCTTCATTATTGATTTCGTAATCTGTAAAAATATTTTGTAAAGAGAGGTTTCTCCCTTCGTTAGATTGAAATATTGTTTGAATTTCATTAATTTCATGGCTATCTGTATTAATTCTACTCAAAAAGTCCGCAATCTTATTTTCCTTACCTTGTAGATAACTAATTTTCATATTATATTCTCCAAGTGATAAGATCCATCTTTGGAGTCGGGAATTTAAATCTTTTCCTAAGTATTTGGTGTGTAACCATTTTAAGGCTTGGTGGTCAGTTTTTAACTCGAATTGTTTTCCATATATATAAGGTCTAAATATCTATATTTTATCGACCATACTACTGCTAGTAATTCTTTTTCCGTAGTGCTATACCTGGTTTCATGGTTGTTTAACGTTCTACTCGCGAAAGCTTTCGGGTGGTTATCTTGAAGTAACACAGCTCCAATTGCGAATTGGCTAGCGTCTGTGTTTAGCACGAATGACTTGTTGAAATTTGGATATTTTAGAATAGGATGGGTTGTCAACAAAATTTTTAATTCTTCAAATGCATTTATATATGTGGGATCTAATTTATTGATCTTTACATTTTTTTTTAAGTATTTCATCATCGGCTGGGCTATTTTGGCATAATCTTTTATGAACTTTCTGTAATATCCTGTTATTCCTAGAAATGACTTTATCTGTTTCTGTGTTTCAGGTAATTTTAAATTTATTATATCAGTTATCTTTTTCAAGTTTGGCTTTACTCCTTCTGGTGTCAACGTGTGTCCCAGATATTCGGTTTCTTTGCAGAAAAAATTGCATTTGTCAATCTGAATTTTTAGATTGGCTTCTATTAATTTATTAAAAATTGTATTTATGCTCAATATATGTTCTTGTATGGATGTGCTAAAAATTAGTTTGTCATCAAAATATACTACGCAGATTTTGTTAATGAACTCTCTTAGAACAGAATTCATTAGTCTTTGGAAAGTTGCGGGGGCGTTTTTCAACCCAAAAGGCATCCTTACATACTCATAGTGCCCAAATGGCGTCGAAAATGCGGTTTTACTTTGATCGTTTTTATCTACTAATATTTGATGGAAGCCTTTTGCTAAATCTATTGTTGAAAAATTTTGGGCTCTTCCTAGTTTGTCTAAGATATTTTCAATATTTGGAATGGGGAATTTATCATCTATTGTGATTTCGTTTATTTTTCTATAATCAATAACAATCCTCCATTTTTGTATATTAGAATTGTCCAATTTTTTTGGAACAATCCACAGGGGTGAATTGTATGGCGAATCTGATTCTTTAATTATGCCTTGTTTTAGCATTTCTTGCATTTGTTTTTCAATTTCTTTTTCGTGTATTTGTGGGTAACGATAAATTTAACCATAAATGGGATTATTATGTTTTAACTTTATATTATGTTTTATTTCATGGGTGAAGGTCAAATTATCGCCTTCAGAAAAAAATAAATCTTTGTTTTTCGTTAAAATCTCTTTCAAATATTCTTTTTCCTCGTTATTTAAGTGGTTTTGATTTATTTTGCTAAATATTTCTTCTTTTGAGTTAACTATCGGTTCCAGATGGTTTACTTGGGTAAGCTCACTGGGATATCCAATATTTATGAAGGGAATTATATATTCGTTGAATATTTTCATGTATTCGTTTTTTGTATCAATGATCGCTTCGAATGGCCTTAAAAAATTGATACCCATTATGGCATCATATTTCACACTCTTTAGAGGGAAAATTTTCCATTCTAGCGTACCATTTTTCATTAGTTCTTTCGGGATGGGGGTCACGATTTTTTCAGTGACAATATTTGGTCCACCCAAAGAATTATACATTATTGGTTTTTCTAATTTATATATTTTATATTTTAAAATGTTGGGTTTTATTAAACTGGTATCCGATCCAGTGTCTAGTAAGCAATTTATGGTATGGTTGTCAAAGGTTAGTTATACTACAGGTAATTGGTTTGATGAGGCTGCTCTATAAAATTTACCTCCTGATTGAATTCAGAATTTCTGGTGATATTGTCTACTTCCATTAATTCTTGGTTAGGAATGTGATTATTTCTGTATTGATTACTTCTGTTAGTCTCAAATTGTCGTCTGTATTGTTCTGAGTTAGTTCTAATGTTAGGTGATCTAAATTGTCCTTGATTATTTTGATTGTTATTTCTAAGCTCATGTAACCTAAACTGTCCTGAATTATTATGATTGTTAATTCTAAGCTCGGGTAATCTTATTTGTCTTGATTTATTATAATTTGTACTGTTATAATTATTCCTATTTTTATCAAAATTATTATTAACGTAATTATTGCTATTACTTCTACTATTAAAATTGTAATTATTGCTAGAACTATTGGTACTATTATTCTTTCTTTCATGAATGAATTTTAAATTTCTATTTATTTTAGATTCGTTTTTAATAATATCTTCTGTTAAATAGATTTCAGACTGACACAAAATATTATCTAATTCGAATAGAGACTTCCTACAGTCAATCTGCATCTGTACTATGGAAATTATTTTTGATTTTAAAATCTGAACTAGCTCTCTATCAATTGATTGATACGTAAAATTATCTTTATCATCGAAATCGCAGATTTCGCTACACTCACTCTTAATTCTATTTAATTTGTTAAATAAATCTTTTAAATTGAATACCTTTATTTCCTTTGCGTTGAACAGCAATTGATGTATTGTATTTTTTGGTCTATCTCTTAGTCGTAGTTGCTGGATTACGCTGGTCCATGTTCTTTGATTCTCTGGAATCTCCATGATCGTATTTCTTGCACTTCCAATTATCTTGTTGTTTATTAATTTCCTTAGGCAGTATTGCTTCAATTCTTCATTATTTTGGCCACACAGACTTTCCGTGTCCAAAATACATTTTAAAAATGACTTGAGTTTGAATGTGTCATCCCCTGAGAATGGTGGTATTTCGTTGAAACTTCGAATGATCTGATCTGGACTCAGATCGAATTTCGTTGTTTTTATTCCTTGGATCATCTTTGTGTGTTCAGCTAATTGTTTCTGTAGAACGTTAACTTGTTCTATTAATTGCTGCTGGTGTTGTTGTTGTTCCGCCAACTGATTTTTTAAATGTTCTTCCATTTTTTCTTTTCTTGGCACCAACACTATTTCACATTTTTCACTGTTTAGCTTAGATACTTTCTTTTTCAAAACAAAAATTTTGTCAGTTTTCTCTTTCTTTTTTAAAAAAAAATTTTAACCACTTTACTTTTAAACACTGTTTAACGATAAAAAAAATTCTCGATTTTTGCTCAGTTTATTAAAAATTTCAACTTTTTTTTTTTCTGTTTATAGTGAAACAACTTTTTGTTTCTTCGAAAAAACTAATGTTAAGCTTTTCTATGTTCACTTGTTTGTTTCACGGCACTAAAAAAAATTTTTTTTCTACTTTACGTAAGTTTGATTCACTTAGATATCTATCTTTAGATGGATATCCTATCAACTGCGCCACTTTTGTTCTTAAGTCTTTTTAAAAAGAAAAAAAAACTTTTATTTTTACACTTTATTATTTAATACAATTAATTATAAAATGTATTACACTTCTATTCTCTTAAGAGATAAATTTTTCACTTATTAACTATGCTGATCTCTTTAGAGTCAGTTTTATTAATTTTGAATCGCTTAGGTGTGATCTCTTTAGAGTCAACACAACAATTGAATTTTTATTAATTATATTTCTCATGATTTCATTTTTTATTAATCAGCATTTAAAATATATTTTTACTTAAAAATCATGTTTATGACATATATCGAAATTTTATACCGTTTTCCGTTCTACATTTATATTTCTTTAATACTTTGCATTTTCTGTGTGAACATTTTAGAACATGATATTTAATTAGAATAGAATTGTATCATGTGCATTTTTCTTATCATATTGTATATGTTCTTGACATATAACTTGCGCGAGATAAAAGCTAATATGAATACGAAAAAAGCTCCTCGGTACGATATTATTACTGCAGAAATCTTAAAAAGAACTGCTAGCGAAAGCTATGGTGAAGCTCACCAATCTTATAAAATCAGCATTTAGAATCAAATGGGTACCAAGCTTATGGAAAATTGCAGAAGTGATTATGATCCCAGAACCTGGGAAACCACCACACATAACATCGTCTTATAGGTTTGATAAAGTGTGGCATGAAGGACTTAACCACAAGTTAAGAAATATTCTACCAATGCAATTTGCTAAGATACTAGAATCCTTAAAAGATAGGTTATTCAGGATTAAGTTAGGTGATACATTTTCTGAATTGAAAGAAATCAATGCAGGAGTTCCACAGGGCAGTGTATTAGGGCTGGTCTTATACCTACTATACACTAATGATCTTCCTACATAAAAAAAAAACAATACAGTGGCGACTTTACAGATGACACGGTGATCTTAGCTGTTGGAAAAAGCAACGAAGAATCAACACAGAAGTTACAATCAGCTATAACTCAAATATATAAATGGACAAAAAGTTGGAGGATAAAACTAAATGAAGCTAAGTCAGTTCACATTAACTTTACAAACAGACGATTCGAACATATTACGATTATCATAAATCGGGAAATAATCACGCATCTGAACACAGCTAAGTACCTCGGCATGACCCTGGATGCTAAACTACGATGGAAAGAAGACGTCAAGAAGAAAATTCAAGAATTAAGACTTAAATACAGATAAATGTATTGGCTGATGGAAAGGAACTCTTCTTTATCAACATACAACAAACTTCTACTTTATAAGCAAATATTGAAACCGATTTGGACTTATGGTATTCAGCTTCGGGGTTGTACCAAACAGAGCAACATAAATATTATCCAAAAATTTCAGAATATGGTATTAAATGAACATCGTTGATGCACCTTGGTATGTTAGGAACAATGATCTTAATAGAGACCTTAAAGTGACCCTCATCTCAAACGAAATCCAGGATCAAGCACGGAGACATAAAGAAAGACTCCGCCAATATGGGAACATGTAGGCAACTCAGCTCCTAAGCATCACGAATTTAGTACGCAGACTTAAAAGTACCAAACCTTTTGAGCTGGTGTGATTATCAGCTTAAACAGCATTGTGCTGATCTAAAATCCACTACAAAGATGTGGCTTACTTCAATTTAATGAAATAAGCCATAAATTAATTTAAGTTAGTTAGTAAATTAAGTCAGAAACAAATTGCTCATTAGCCCAGGAGACTACATTGTAATTACATAAAGTAAATAAATAAAATTTATTTTAAATTTTTATTAGTATAATTATTATTTTAAATTTTATTGAATTACTCGTTTTATTATATTTTAGTTTTTAAGAAAACCCCGCTGGCTTTGTTGTCCAACGGATTTTTAATTGTTATTAAAAAACATCAACCAAATAAATAAATAAATATTTATTTATTTGATAATATATTATTTTGCCTGTTTTATTGCGTTTCGTAATATTCAATTATGTATAATATTTTAGCTATATCTAAGTCCGGCTTAATACATTTAGTTCATGTTTTATTATTATTGCCATACAATCAATTTGTACATTTTTTATTACATTCAATTAAAATTTATTTGTAAGTGGTTTATTCTTTTCTACATTAAACAATAAAATATGCAATACAAATCATTGGTCATGACTTAACTAAATCATATATACGTAAAATTGTTATCCTAAAACAACAAAAACAACAAAAATTGAAATCTGGCAAGCGTATATTGAATTGGAATTTTGTTGAATAATATAAAAGCTCTGAAAATCAAAAATAACGAGATAGATAATTGGACATGAAATTGTTTTTTATTTTTTTGCATAAACTAACGACTGTATATAATAAACTATGCCCAATCTTTAATAAAGTTAATAAAATTCATTGTTTTATTACCAGTCTCGGCTTGCAAAAAATAAAAAATAAAAATAACGTTGTTACTCATACATTAAATACGACATGTGAGCACAGCTCCTTTCGAACTTTCAAATCACAATGAACAAACAAATATTATGCAATTAATTCAATCCGTGCGAGTGTAACACTAGTGTCGCGTCTGGTTGTCATTTTAAATTACCGCAAGCTAAACTCAATATTTGTAAAATATTGTATGAAGAATTATATCCTAAAATTTCCAATTAAAATTCTTAATTTACGAGTGTACACATATGGGGCCAGATTATTAACAATCATATAGAGGTAAAACCATTTTTTGTATTCTAATTTTAATTACAATATTATTATTTATGTATATTTATATGCATATTATTAAAACAATACGTACAATTGTTGCCTTAAGATAAAATTGAAACTAAAAAAAAAATAAAAATAAAAAATGATTTATTGCAAAAAATCATGCGCGACATTATTCACGTGCAATATACATTTTGAATTCAACAACAACAACAGTAGAGAACTACACATAAGAATGGAATTTAATATCTTGTTGTTGTTGTTGTGTTCAACTGAATCCAACAACAAGAGTTCGACTGGCTTGCGTTATAAGCGTGGTTTTTGTTGCTGTTTCATTATTCCACACAATCCTCATGATATACATACACGTAGCGAAATAAATTTTCATTTTTAAAGTGAGAGGAAGCTTTGCGTGTTATTAAAATATTATGAAGTTCTGTACATTTTTATTTTTTTATTTTTTTGTCATTTTAATTCATCAGTTTTTGTGTGGTCACGGAATAAAAACAGACAGCTCAACAACATCAGCATTTCAAAAAAAAAAAAAAACAAAAAAAATTATGAATTATTGTGAATGATATGTATGCGAAAGGGCGTCAACATGTCAATGAGAAAATTAATTGTCTTATCATAATTTATTTATTATTACTGTTTGTCAATTTTCATTTTTTTTATGTAAGTACGTACATACATTTCATAATATTTACAATAATTAAAATAAAATATTATGTGTGCATATTGTACAAACATCAAGATGATTCACCACACCAAGCGAACCAAGATAATTGTACGATAAAGTTTTAATGTTTTTTATTTTCTAGCGTATGGAAAAACCAGTAGAAAAAATCACGATTCTCATGGAAATTAATTTTTGTTTTCTTTAACCTACTACTCCTTTATATGCTGCAACATTCCAATAGATAATAACAAAAATAAACTTTATTGCATGTAGGAAATTAGTTGTGGCTTTTTGCGATTTATTAATGTTTCTTATAATTTTTTCCATTTTAGTGGTAGTTTGCTGTGACGAATTTATCATCTTATAGAAATGTGGGTTTATATTCGTACAAAAAGTTATAGCTAATAGTGTATTACATATTCATTACATAATCGTGAAATTTGTATACCGAAAGGTCTTGTTAAAGGTGGTGTTAAGTAACATTTGTTTTGGTTCAGTTTATTCACAAACAATCCACGCAGAAAACTGAGACTTACATTTTAAAGAAATTTTAATTTCAATTAGAGAAATTTGGTCTATAGATTTTTGAGCAAAACTCAATTTTTCCAAAAGATTAATTTTCTTGTTTTTTTTAAACTTCACTCATTAAAGGTTGCTTCCTTTAAAAAAAATTAACATTTCTTTAAAGTTGAATGATAAATACAGGTTTCAGTACAATTAAACAGATTGTTCGATTCAACGGCGGAGAACAAACGGAACCCTGTTCTCAGTAGTATGATATCTCCTTTGCAGCACTCGGAAACATGATCTTCGCTGTGGGAAAGTCGCCGCCAAGAACTAACACCTTTCCACCAAAACTTTCCTCCTTGCCCTTGATTTCCCGGCGAAGCTTGTCGATACATTTCCAACCGTTCGTCGAAAGCAAGTGATTTCATCAATAACGATGAGTGCGGCTTCACGAAATGCAGCTGCTTCAGGGAAGTTCAAGCGCGATGAATATCATGCTTGATGGGTGGCTCGCCGTACTTATTTACAAATAGCATTTCTCTGAAGTGCTTATAGTTAAAATGGTTTGGGTCTGATAAAAGATTTCTCAACAACTCAGGATACTTCACGATGCCTCCATTGATGTCTTGCGGCTTAGGTAACATTACTTTCGATTTGCGGCAGCGCAACGTACATATGTCATCTGATTGCCGCTCATTCTCAAAATGCTTCGTACCATGGAATTGACCACCAAATTGTCCACAATCGTGTTGAAGAGTGTGCTTCATTCTTCGACGAATAGCCTCACTCTGATGCTCTCGAAGTAAATACTGAGATAATACGTTCGCGGCTCTGTGGACTTGCAATTGCTCGACAGACATGGATGCAATACACTGCTGTTGAGAAGCCGCGTGAGAGCATTTGAGCTTCTAACATGCTATTAATATATTGCTGTTGGGAAGCGGCATGTGAATATTGGTGAGCTTGAAGCTGTTTTGGAGACATAGTTCTTAAACGTTAATAATGCGACTGGGTGTTTGCTGTGCACGTTATCCGTCCTGCCATTCCTTAGCCAAACGTCGTGTTCTGAATAAATAGTTTTTATCTGCATCCATAATGAAATTTTATTTGGAAACATACGAAAATTTCTAACAAATTTGACGCAGATTGAGTGGATGTTGGTGCATGATGTAGCGATTGGTACACGTCTGCTCCTAGGATAGGAGGAAGAAAATGGGAAGAAAATGAAATAGGGTTCATGATTCTTTAGCAGTAATTTTGAAAGTATCTTTTTTTATTTGATTTTTATCGACTGGTTTACCCAAAGAACCAAATCCAATATCACCGCAATTGAAAATTTGGTTTTTATAATTAAAAGTTTCTAAAGAAAAACATATCTTGTTATATGTATATAAAACGATTTAATATTGTATTGGCAAACATCTAAAAAGCGTCGTGCATTAGGGAATAAGCGATATTGTCAGTTACATGAAAAAATTCGATCTTATTAAAAATAGAATTTTCATTAACGCCTGTTTTGCTGGAATCAATGGTTATCAAATCAATATCGTAATTGTGTTTGTTCCGTAGTGAATTGGAAAATTCTAATGAATCTATTTGCATTTCCGTTTTATTACGTTTACATCGTATATTACGAGTAGGTATTGCAAAAAAATCCTAAATATACCTACTTTTTCAAATGATTTTTGAATTTGTAAACAGTTTGAAATATTTGATGACAATCGGTTTTAACACATTCAAGTTTGTAAATAGATGGTGTGCCATGAACTTTTTTTAGATGATAAATTAAATCATTAACTTTCTTAAAACTATTGATACAAATAAAGCAAACAAACGTGGTGGACACTAAAATATAGAAACTGAGGTTGATTAGAATTAATTTCATAAAAGTACTTCTGGAAAAAGTATCATACTTGTTCACTAATTTCTAATTTGTCCACTACGAACAACAACGGTTGAACAGTCGATTTTGTTCCTCTGAACTTTTTCTTATTTGTTCTATTTTTGGTAGAGTTCATTTAAATTTGAAATTTGTAAAACAAAATCCTCTTGTGTATCAGATATGGTTGGTTTAAATTTTGGATTACACCGTCTGTGTTGAATGATTGAATGTAACAAGAGTGATACAATTCGATCATTTACATTTGTAGATATTAAAATCATAACGTAGGCCTTATATCACTTAATTATTAATGCAATTGAAAAACAAAACGTACTATATAAAAAATAGATCTACACATTTACTAAATAATTATCAGATATACTTCACACGAAAATGATTAAACCAACCGCCCCCCATCGTCACCGGATTGAAGAAAATTCACAAAACCAATATACCATTACGACCTTTGATAAACTACACAACATCTCCAACATTTAAAATTACAAAATATCTCAATAGATGGCTCAATGAGAACATAGAATTGGAAGATAACAGATCTGTTAAAAATAACATTGAACTAGTTGACAAAATCATTAAGGTTCACATACCAAATGACGCAAAATTAGCATCGTTTGATGTGACCAACATGTACACCAACATTCCTGTTACCGAAACTTTGAATATCATTGAACATTTGTAGTTAGATAGCCAAATTGAAACAACACTAGTCAATGAAATCATTGGTTTACTAGATATGGTCACAAAAATGAACTTTTTTCAACACGATAACGGTTTTTATACACAAAACACAGATTTGCCCATGGGAAGCCCTTTGTCTGGAACCTTGGCAAATATATATTTAAACAATTTTGAAAAATACACATCCACAGTATCTCTAATCAATTCAAAAACCAAATAATTTAGTGGAATCGGTATGTTGACGACATCTTGCTACTATTTCAAGGAACACACAGACAATTAAATAAATTCCATAACTACATAAATAATGTTCATCAGAACATCAAGTTCACCTTGGGATTAGAGGTGAACAAATCTATTAATTTTCTCGACCTAACAATTAAATACATAGATCTGTCACATCAGTTTAACATATAATAGGAAGCCCGCACAACACCTCATACCACCGACCGCAACATAAAATCGCTGCTTATAGTATCATCATATGGTAAACAGGTTGAACACGATTCCGATGAATGAATATGATTACTCCAATGAACTCAACACCATTGTTTATATAGCCATCAGAATTCGTTTAGATGAACTTACAATAAACTACAAAATGCTGGCCCCTGCTTAATTATCCGTCCAGTCAATATTCAGGTTCTTAATGAACCTGAGAATACTTCCTCCCGGTACGAGATACATACTCTTTGGGCTTATTGTTCTTCCTAATAGATGTTTACTACCGCATGTAGTTCCGCTAGAAAGACGGTAGCATTGGAGCCCAAGGACTTCAAAAGGGTTGTCCAACTCCCGTATATTCCTACTCCTGCCCCGTATTCCGTTTGATTTTACTCTTACGAGTTGCTGGGAATTGCAAATCGCCTGTAGGTCACCCAGCTTTACTACTGGAAGGCTAAATAAAACTGGAGGGTGCCTGGTATCCAGAGTCCGCATATTTTGGACTGATTAACCTATCAGCCATTCATCCATCGGCATATGCTCTTCCACCTTAGATTACTGTTTTTTTTCAAGGTTTTCTTCTTAAGCGCCGTACTTTAGCCTGTGCCAAATGGCCAAAAATGTGCCAAATGGCCTTAGTTACCAGTGGTTGCCACGAGGGGGCAGCACGTACACTTGCGAATTGTGAACAGATTACCCCTTACACAATTGTACCAATCACGCAGCTGCCTAATGACAAGACCAGAACAGCTCACGTGATACGCACCCTACTGGAAGGTTACGGAGCTCACCAAATGATTGAAGTGACCAAATATATTCAACAAAAATCAAAAGTTTAAAAGTCAAATGGTTTTCGTCGAATGTTCGTAGGATGCACTTGATGTAAAAATTATCAAAGGGCAGGTCCCTGGGGTCTGCCATATAAATAACAAGTAATATTTGCATTAAATGACAAAATTTGTTCAATGAAAATCAAAAGTCCCAAGGTCCAATGATTTTTGTCGAATGTTTGTAGTAGTGTAATTATAAATGGTCGGTCTTTGAGGTCGGCCGTATAACGTTGGACATAGTATTAATGTCAGTTGTGAAATTGCTTGCAGCGCATAGTGGAATTAGCACCACGCATTTCCAACAGCTGATGGTCACGATGCTGGGGGAGTTCACTTAATTGCAGCATAACTCGACGGTATCATTGTTCTTGGGATTTGCAAGCAGGACCATTGAAAGAATCTGTTTTCTGTCATCGGCCGCATTCAGGACTACGGGTTCACTCTTAATGGGTTGCGCCCCGACCAAGTTAAGATCGAGGTAATTCAGCAATTGTCGGCACCAACAGATATCAAAACTTCGTTCATTTCTGAGAGCCATCAGTCGGTATGGCCAGTTTATCAAAGGAATAAAGGACCTACGAAAGCCATATTATCAGAAAAACGATTTTTAACTTCATTATTTCAACGAAAATGATGTAACGTGGTTTTATGTGTTTGTAAATAATATATAGGCTATTAGCGTGAAAGTTACATAGGCCTGCAAAGACAGGGTTAAATATTTTTATTTATTGAATAGTCCTATCCGAAGTAATTTTTTGCGCTAAATCCAAATCTTGTCACAGAATTACCCTATCACGTCAGGGTTTTGAAATATTCTAACCTAAAAGTGTCAAAAAGCGTGTTTTAGGCACTTTTGTCCTTGACAATGGGGTAATATTAAGTGTTCCAAAATCCACGAAAACCCTTTATTAAGCATAAAAAAATTAAAAGAAATCTTTTTGTATTAACAAGTTCTCTTTAGAGTTAATGCCTTGTCTTCAAGTAGATTATGACTAATTTTGCTAATGGTTTATAATTACCAGTACTGTGAATGTTGTTTCACAAAAGTCGTTGAACAATTGGCAAACCCTTTAGAGGTGGAATATATTTGTGGCCTCAAATACATAGTTGTAACCGTAAGTCTGAGTTTTTTTCAATCAGGTTGCCACGTCCTTCCTCCATCAATTCAGAAATTGACGATATTCAATCATTCATTTGGCAGAAATTTCCAAGGATTTTTAATTTTAGTTTTCGAAAAAAAAAATAAATTTTTGATGTTTGATTTTTGTTGAATAAATGTCGTCGGCGGAATATCGTAAAACATTTGATGCAAATATTGCTTGTTATTTATATGGCCGACCCCAGGGACCGACCATTTGATAATTTTTACATCAAGTCCATGCTACAAACATTCGAGAAAAATCATTTGACCTTGGGACGTTTGATTTTTTGTTGAACAAATTTCGTCGGTGGAATATCGTACAACATTTGATGATGGCATGGTCTGTAATCAGGGTGAACTGGTAACCTTCCACGTAAGCACGAAACTTTTTTATGCTGCCGATTGCCGCAAGATACTCCAGCTCTGTCACCGCATAATTGCGATGCGCCGAATTTAATTTTTGGGACATGAATGCTATTGGTAGTTCATTTCCATCATTATATAACTGGTATAACACACTTCCGATCCCCTGCGTTCTTGCATCACATCTTATAGCAAAAAGCTTCTTGAAGTTGGGGTTATGAAGAACTGGAGCATTGCAAAGTAAAGTTTTTACGTTTTCTAAGGCCAGTTCTGCTTCTTTCATTTCATTTAAGTTTGTTGCCTTTTCGTAGAATATCGGTGATAGGAGAATCGACGGTGCTTCGTAGTTTTTAGCGTATGGACATTTTTAATAGCCTCTACTTTTGATGGATCTGTTCTAAGACCACGTTCTCCAATTAAGTACCCCAGATAATTTGTTTCCTTTAGAACGAATCTACTTTTAGTTAAGTTAATGGTTAATCCGGCTGAAGTTAAATGTTCGGCTACTCATTTTAAAATTTTACAGTGTTCCTCGAAATCAGCGGATATTATAAGTAGATCGTCCAGGTATACGAAAACTTGCTCCCTTAATTAATGAGGAATCACTCTGTCCATTAGTCTGCACATGGTTTGGGGCGCATAACACAACCCAAACGGCATGACGCAGAATTGGTAGAGCGGGCTACCCGGGACTGTAATTTCTTTAGATTTGCTTGATAAAGGAATATGTCAGAAGGCATCTTTAAGGTCTAGGCTAGTTATTATTTTTGTTTCCTGTAGCCGACCTATTAATCCATCTATTATCGTCAGAGGATAGGCATCTTTCTTGGTAATAAGGTTGATTTTTCTGGAATCCAAACAAAGCCTCACTTTGCCATTTTCCTTTCGTACCAGAACCATTGGTGAGCTCCAAGGACTTTTGCTTTCCTCTATGACCCCTAAGGACAACATTCCATCTAATTATTGGTAAATTATATCAAGAATAGCAGGCGACCTGGAATAGTACCTTTGTTTGATTGGTACCGCCTCTCCAACATTTATCACTTGCTCAATTATGCTGGTTCTTCCTAATCCCGTTGAGGATGACGAAAACATACTACATGATTATGAATGAAATGTAGCATATTTTCATCATGAGGATGAGTATGAAATAAAATAATGCTTGACTTCCGGTTTTAAGCTTCTCAAATGTTTAAAATTGAACGACGCAATTTTGTTTCACCCACGTTTGCTGATCGCCCCATTTTACATATACTTATACCTACATTCAACAGCATGGTTGGTTTTTTCTCCGTTATGATTTGTGCGATTATAGGTCTAAATTAACCTTTTATAAAATGATACAGAGGTAACAGCCATACATCGCATTCCCAAATCTAAATCAACCAATAACATAAAAGAATGATAATATATTATCAGCAAAGCATCCGGTGCATGTAAAACAATACACGACAGCTGCAGACTATCGATAACGTTAAGGCGCATCAAGGCAATAGCAGACAGCATACAACAACAACTAGTACAACCATCGTCACTATCTAAAGACGATGCACAAATTACAAAATGTGAATTATATATCAAAAAGCTCACTTAATAAAGTTACTCTGTTTAAACTAAACTTTGACTTTAAATTCTGGAAAATCCGTTTCAAATCCGCATTACAACTAATAGCATACAAATAAATATTGTTATCGGCCGCGGGACCTATAGAATTCCATATATCAAAACTATGTACGGATATTACCAGGTTTGCAGTCGGAAACGCTACTGAAGATCGAATGTTATAATTATATGCGACGAAAGCTTTTTTGAAGCTTTTTTATCGAACTCCCTACTTTTGTAAGAATTATCAGAACTAATGTGATGTTTTGTTTGTTCTTCAACAAAAATTTGTTTATCCTCGCTATCAGAAAGATCAATCTAATTTTGTAAATCTCCACATTATTTATGTACCCTTGGGAGGGTTAAATAATTTCGTAAAATTTTAATTAACAGAGTAATTGAATTCTTGGCCGAATTGGTGTTAACAATTTCGTTTGGAAATCGCTATTTTATGTTGATTTGACTTAAGTTCACAACAAATTGATGTGGTAATACTAAAATTTCGGTTCCTTATTCTTAACGGACCTGATTCGGCACCGAAGCATGTTATTTTATATCAAATTTAAAGCGGATCTCTTACTGTGAAGTGGTTTTAGGTTTTCAGTGTGTTACGTTTCGGTGTATTACATTTTCTTACCAAGGAAAATAATAAAAAGATGCAAGTTGTGAATTTATTAAATAAAACATAAATTGTGTTTTTTAACGAACAAATCGGGCACAATTTGGTAAGATGGTGATGATGATAATCGTGAAAAAGCTTAGCAAAGAGGGTCTAGAGGTAGTTTTGGCAATAATAGAAACACAAGCTGAACGCGCTGAGGCCACCAATAAAAGAGTGTACAGAATGGAAAATGGTTTTGGGCTTTGGTAGGAAGATGCCTAATAGAATAAAATAAAAAAATTTGATTTTTGAATCAAAAAAAATTCGGAGTTCCCCGAAATCAGACAATGAACGATGCCGCAAACTGGAGGGCCAAAACAGCTGAAACTTATGGAAAGACAAATGGACATACAACAATGTTTTGTTTTGATTATTTATTCCATACTATAACTGACTAAAATAAAACATCCAGTAATTTTTCTGTTATAATTAAATTCATGTTTGTTGAGATATAGCCCAATGGCAGGTGTGGTTGTTAGATCCCATTCACTAGATCTATTGGCTTGATCATTTGCAGACGTCTTCCTGCCATCGGTCTGTTCAGAATACAGCATATCTCCATATTTTCATGCTGTCGGAGACGTAAACCTCATCGATGTATTCCATCATTATGTCTCGGTGGAGCTCTTTATTGCTAATATACCAAAGGCCTTTAAAATGTTCCACAGTACTTTGTTTATAAATATCTATCATATTGACATTCGTTTTCTTGGAACAGCCCCAGAGTTGTATAGTACATTGTTTCCTAACGCCAAAATTGCAGTTTCGTCAGCATAAGTTGCTAACAACAATATCTCTAAATTTGGCGACACCTCGATCAGCGATAGGAGGAATCCAATTCATATCAAAAAGGTATATGACAGTTAATTAGTGACCATCAAAAAGAAGCTAAACAAATACTGGAACCCCAGTTAGAAGAGTCAAAGCGTCATAGAAATGAGCAGTTGGCTCTAGACGCCGGATTACATCAAAAAGGCATCGACACCAGTCTTAAAAAATGTTTTTTAAATAATAGGCGGCATCCTCGTTTCGCCAAATGAAGGAAACACGGCTGGCCCCCGGATACAAAGCATCCACACAACTATTCCTTAGTTTATGATCGCATATCATAAAAATAAATAAATTTTAAAATAGAAAAATATCAAAATAAATTAATTAATTGTTACTTACTTTCATGACATTTACACTAGAGGATCCGTTACGGTTGTCAAATATATGATGGTTATTTGCTGGCTTCGGAATTTTTATGTACGTGCCATCTACGCAAATAACTATGCCAGAAATTTTACTTTTGGAATAAAAATACAAGCTTGCCTCATTTTTCTCAGCCTCGCTCATCTTTAGTGATATCCATTTTGGGCATAAAATACTTTCCAAAATAAACAACACGAATAACAGGTCGGCAGTGCTAACTCCACAAACAATATCCTTGGTAGCCAAAAACCGGAGAGCATAATCGGCAATTTTGGTTTAAAATTCCGGTGCTAACGGCGAAGTTTTTACTATCCGGGGTAGTTTTGTTTTTATTTCCTTTAACACGTATTTAAAGCCTGCCTTATTACACAATAATCAAAAATTTAGAAATAATTACGTTCACAGCTTTTCTATTTTCGAGCTTTTCTGAAACGACCATAAAGTGGTGTCGATTATTGATCGACTCATCAACCACAATTGAAGTCAATATTTTGTGTTTTATTTTGCCTAATTTTCTCAAATTTATTAAGTTAGACGAACATAATTATATGAATTCTCTTCTTTGCTTAAAATCAACGTTAAATAACTGCTAAATATACATCTGAAGCAACAACAATTCAAACTCCAGTAAACTACACAACCCAATTTTTAGATCTAATTAAAAAATAAAGTAAAATATCAATTAATCGCTTGAATTGTTTTCTACGAATTTCAAGTTATTTTGATTTTTTTAAAGGCTCATGTCAAAAAAAAAATTCTCACGCGTTATTAGGCATTCCACGATCAACTTTTGAAAATAAAAACTTAACTCAAAATAGATAGACATAAAGGGTCTTATGTATTAAGAAGTTTATGTATTAAGAAGTTTGGCGACTAGTTTTGACTTATACGATTGTTACTAAGAAATAGCGTGAAACATGATTGAATGTTACAGATAATCAAATATTGAATCAATAGTTGAACTGTAAGTTATTTTACTTAAGCCTAGTACGCTGCTGGAGTGAATAAAACTGATGTTTTTCTAAGAGGGAATTATCGCAGGTTTGCATATCAAGCCAAATAAAATATACCTACACAGTGGATTTTAAGGTTGTTTACAAATTAGAGCATCTAAGTATTATACTTGGACTGATTTAAAGTTAACTCGAAATGGAGGAAAATAATATTATTTAGACACTGAGAAACAAGAAAAGATTAGCTTTCATCTTAATTTTTAAAACAATATTTCGCGATAAATCAGAGTGGGCTTAGCCTAACTAGCCCATTACGTGGAACCACCGTTGGCACTACTTTTTAGGAATCTTATCCATTTCTTTTTCCACTAGCTCCACAAATTTTCGCAAGATGTGATGTCTAAATGAAAATAAACAATGGATGTGTCCAAATTCCACAAGAAATAATTTTTCTGTGATAAACATGACGTTGTACTGTAAGCAACCAAATTTTGACACTTTCGCTATATTACTGACATTTTCGAACTAATTTTCCTGTGAGATTGTGAATCACCTAAATAATTTAAAAGTTCCATTAATATAGAAATGGCATTCCGTGGGCTCCGAATTAAGCAGAAATATATAGTTCGTTTGATGTTAAAAAACCGAATCCCAGAAAGCCGAATGTCGAAAGGCCGAGCGCCAAAAGGCCGATTGGGTCGGAAGACCAAATATCGAAATGCCGAATGTCGTATGACCGAATGTGTCGATAGGTCGAATGTCTAACGGCCGATTGGGTCGAAAGGCCGGAAGTGTTGAAAGGCCGAATATTTGAAGGTCGAATGGGTCGAATGGATGAACGTGTGGAAAGGCCGAATTTTCATTAAATTTTTCTTGAATTAATTGATTGATATTAATATTAAAAACCATTGAATTTATTTCTTAATGTGAAATGATTTAAATAAATCGAAAATATGTGCTTATAAATCCTGTCTATGTAGCATATTAATGTGATCAAATTTTGTCGGAAAAAAAATTATTTATTATTCCTTTTTTATTATAATTAATGAATTTTGATTATATGACATAAAAAACGTAGAAGATTTTAATATTTAAAGCGATTTACTATTAAACATTTTTATACAAAAATTTTGATAAAAATATAAATTTTGGTTTCCATAAAAATATAAATTTTGAAAATTTTCATTCATTCATATATTCGGCCTTTCGACATTCGGCCTTTCGATACATTCGGCCTTTGACACATTTGGCCTTACGACATTCGGCCTTTCGGCGTTCGGCCTTTCGACATTCGGCCTTTCGACATTCGGCCTTTCGGCCCTATTCCTCGTAGTTATGTTACAGTGGGTGATCAAATTATTAGAACCGCTTTGAATACAGATAATATATTTCATTTAATAGATATACATTTTAAAAGCAAACTTATTTTTTATGTAATAAATTTAAAATGCTTAGTTTAAATTGAATTTATCTTGTGTACCAAATATTATAAGTGCTAAATTTAACATGTACTAATTTTTAATAAATTTGTTATATTTTTTTTAAATTTGTAACACCATAAGAGCTGCTTCTAGTCTAGTTAGCCAAATATTAGTAGTTTAAATTTTTAATAAACTTACAGTCACTCACAAAAATTTGCGTACACCATAAAAATTGAACGAATTTCACACTAATATCAAGAAATAATTAACGGCTTCTGTATCTTGTGTTTACATAGGCATAAATAATAAGAAAAATCGTATTTGTTAAAAAAAAAAATATTTGCTTCAATAAATAATTCACATTTTTCTAAAATTCAACGTCACAAAAATTTACGTACAATGTCACAAAAATTTGTGTGGTCTTAACTTTAATTACCGTTATCTTTACTAAAACCGAGTAAAATTCCTAAGGTAGCCATCAGCTGTAATAAATTGATCTATGTTTTGTCGACGTTTCAAATTTTGAGTGTGTTTCAACAAAATGCCTTTCACAAAACGAAAAACGTCAGTAGAATTATGAGATGTAGTAGTAAAATTATTTAAAGAACGCAATCTTACAAGGAAATTGCAGCAATCATTATCAGAACGCATACTACAATCCAAAGAATTGTTAATAATTTCAAAGAATGTGAAAATACAGCACGAAAACTGCAAACCGGCCGTCCTTGGAACGTAAATTGTCGTACCGAAAGGAAAATTGTAAGGATGGTAAGGACCAATTCAGCCAAAAGGGTCTCCAAAATAGCTGATGAACTGGAAGAATCATCAGGGATTGCTATTTATCCAAAAAATGTGTGCCGTATACTTCGGAGAAATCAATATAATGGGCATACTATGCACAAACCTTTCATGTCTGGTGTAAAAATGAAAAAAAGGAAAGTATTGGCAAAGTTTTACCAAGACAAGGATATTAGATTGTGGCAAAATATTTTATTTTTCCAATGAAAGCATGTTTAAGATTTCTGGGTCAAATGCCCAGCGGAAAGTGTTAAGGAAGGCTAATACGGCGTTTGAGGAAAAAATGTAAAACCAATAATTAAATATGAGGCTGGGTCTGTAATGGTTTGGGGCTGTATGGCAGCAAATGGTGTCGGAAATATGGTGTGTTTCGACGGAAATATGATTGCTGAGATATATTTAGATATTTAAAAAAAAAAAAATGTCCGTCTAGCGTCGAAAAATTGGGTCTTCCTTCTAAGTGGTACTTCCAACAGGACAACGATCCAAGGCGTACGGCGAGTATAGTAAAGAAATGGCCGCTCTATAGGGTCCCTAAACAACTAAATCATCTACATCAATCACCAAATTTGAATCCTATACAGCATTTGTGGGGAGAACTAAGTCGCAGAGTTCAGAAACATTGAATCACTACAAAAGAATAATTAAAACTAATAGATTGGAAAATAGATTATGCCTCGGCCATGAATTTAGTGAATTATGTGCTTTCGAGAATGCTGGAAGCCAAATGGCGTACAACAAAATAGTAATTTTTGATCTTCTATCAAATTTTTAATTATAATTATAAAATGTACACAAATTTTTGTGACGTTTTATTTTAGAAAAACGTGAATTATTTAATGAAGCAAATATGTATTTTTTTTTAAAGAAACATCATCTTTCTTGTTATTTATGCCTATGCAAATACAAGATACAGTAGCCGTTAATTATTTTTGACTTTATTGTGAAATTCGTTCGATTTTTAAGGTGTACGCAAATTGTTGTGAGTGACTGTAAATAATTGGTTTTAAAATACGTAATATTTATAGCAACAATTGTAATCATAATATTTTAATGTGGCCACACGCTTAAAATGTTTAGTAACTTAAATAAATTATTCAAAGCGGTTCTAATAATTTGATCACCCGCTATACACTGGAATATCTTCCCAAAAAAAAAAAATCAAATAAATTATGTCAACATCATTTAAAGGCCGGTACCATTAAAATTTTTAATTTTATTTTTAATAAATGCCCGATATTTTGACTATTTTTCATTAAAATCGTACGGTTTTAATTATTTTATTAATTTTCATAAATAATTTGGTGAAAAAGGAAATATCGTTCTCGTTTTCAATGTGTACCGCCCTTTAGTGCCCGGGCAGTCAACGTACTGGTTTAAAATATAGAAGATAATAAATACATTGAGCTTATTTATCACAGAATATTTCTTTCTTTAGGAATTCGGACACGTTCATAGTAATGTGTGAGATCATACCAAACATCCGTCCTAAACATCCTAATTCCCTATTTTTATTTATTTATTTTTTTTTTTTAAAAACTTAAAGTTGTTTCCAATGGGCTAGACCTGTGTCAAATTTTTTATCGAGTTTATAGGATCTACTTCCAGGATTTTCTTAAGAGAAATTCAGAAAATTATTTCTTCTGTTCAATACATTATATTATGAGATCGTTTCAGACAGATTATCTTAACAACCCTAAATTCCTATTTTAGTTCATTACCCAAAAATAAAATTCGTAATAACGAGACATTCTGTTTGCGTTAGGTTTTTTTTTTTTTTTTTAGAACAGATTTAGGGCAAGCAACAGTTGCTGCAGTTATTTAATCGAGTTGCATAGAGGTCATTAAAAATCATAGTTATTTGTAATAGATAAATCAACTGTTTTGAATAATGAGGTTAGGATACAAAAAAAAATTCACTCGTTTTCAAATTTAAGTATCTTTTAAACCGCGTAGTAAGAATTATCAAATAAAATCAGTATTAAAGTTCATTCAATTTAGTAAGAGACATATATATGTGTATGTTTGCACTACGAACAAAAAAAGAGTTGTAGAGTGGAAGTGAGGAAATTAAGACGAATTAGTTCTGAACCACTAAAACTAGAAACTTCAAATAAAACTCAGGCGCAATATTTTACCAATCCCTTAAAACAAATGGCAATTAACAATTTATTGAACTAATCCTTCAAATTCCATCGATACTTTGCGACTGTATACAGTTCACAGATAATTCCATATGTAGATAATTCTAGATTTTATTTCCAACTACAAATAAGAATATATTTAAAAAATAATAAGAAGTATCTATACAGGCGATAAATACTTAAGCTTTCACAAAAGGTCGAGGTAAACAAATGTATAATCCGTCATAAAACACTTTTTGCTAGTTTTTAATTTATTTTAATTTATCTACATTGAGTACACCACATCGTGTCCGGCTTATTTTTATTTTGCTTTAAAACTTTAAGATTTAAAAAAATAAATAAATAAAAATAAAGATATCACATTAAAATCTTAAGTGTCGAAGAAGAAATAAAATTTAATTTTTAATTTAATTCAATTTTATTTTTTTGTGCTTGAACAACTGAATTATCAAAAGATAATGTCGTATGATTAAAAGAATTCAATTAATAATAAATATAATACGAGTAATATTATAAACATGTCTTTTATGTAGAACAACAAAATTAATTTACATCTGTAATAACGAGTACAAGACGTGTATGGTGCACAGCGAGTCCGATCTCTATGTTGTTGTAAAACAGTTAAATCTATAAAAAAACAAATTACCGCAGACTTTGTATTTTGAATATGTACTACTCGTACAATGTACATATATACATATGTACGTACCGGTAATTTCTCATGTCGCGCGCATTTATTCATGTGTATTGTCTTAGAGACATATTTATTAAAATTTCTGAGAATTTCGATTTTCTTAATTTTGATCTTTTGCCAGTTAATTAAAAAGTAGTTAAAGATTTTTATTTGTATATTATGTTGATTTTTTAATGAGGATGACATTCAAGTCGGGCAATATTAATAAATGATTTTAATCGGAGAGTTTTTTTTTTATGATTGATCATAATGATTTTCTGATACGGACGACAGGCAGGCAGATAATAAACTAAAGTTTATGCACTTCTTGTATCTTTTTTGTATTTTTGTATGGCAATAATTAACAATTTTTTACTTTTTATTTGGTTTATCTATATAAGATTAATGTACGTGACATTTTAGTTTTACGTCCGTATATAGTCTGATGTGAATTTAGATAATTATCATTAAAAATGACGTGTTTCACTTACATTAGCAGCGCTGAGTTCAATGTACTTTGCCTATACGAAAAAAATAAAAAATTAATGGTATTGAAAAAATGTGTTATACGTACTATTATGATACATAATAAAATATCAAAACAGACACTCTGGCGGTGTTAAGACGCATAATACCCATAATTAGTTTATAATGATGAAACTCAGTTATTTGCTGCTGAAATACTTATAAGTTATAAGAAATTTATTTTTTATATGTTTTTTTTTTTTGTAAGAAACACCTTGATGGCAACATAATGTTATATAAAAAGAAATTTAATATTATACCTCCGTTGTTTTTATTATTAAGTAGTTTCACTCACCTAAAGTATTAATTTTCTGTAATTTTCAATTAGCAGATTCCTTTTAACGGCATAATATACCAGATATGTACATTTTTCCGACCATAGTGGTCAACATTAATGATTTTTATTTTTTAACTGAGTGGTTACAGATGTTTTTATTATTACATATTCTCCAGAATTATATTTACCTGATATTTTTATTTATGTAACTTGTTAAAGCGGTTTTACACTTATTTTACTGCCACTCATATACTGAATAATTAAACTGATCATAATTATACAGGATTACACCTTATTTTAGCACGTATTTTGTGCGCATGATAAGTGATTTGGTCTAACATATTTTTATTTTATAATTCTGGTCGAACCAAATGTTCCATGGAATCAAAAGTGATTTATACAAAATCCGATCAGAGTTGTTAAGTATTGTATTTTCAGATATGTAGCGATGAATGCATAGGTTCTATCCGACATTTTTTGTAATTTTTGAGGTTAATATCAATTCTGAATTTTCCGTCGTTTTAGTAATACAAGAAGTTTCAGAGATTCCATAAGGGTAGAAAAGTTCTATTTAAATTCATTGTGTAACATAGTTCTAACTACACAAATAGAACTATTTTTTCTAAGAAAACTATATTGAAATAGGGTTTACCTTTTATTTTTAATATGCAGCGATATTAGCCGAAAGTGGTCGTCCGGAAGTAATAAGTCAGTAACAAATCGGGAGTGCGTTATCCCAGCCGAAAATAAAAATTTAAATTGAAATAAGTCGAAAGTGTTTACCCAAAAATTACTATGGATGCATGGAAAGCATTGAAGAGTTTTGTCTATATTCTAAAGTGGCAAAACCTGCCTCCAGTTTCTCGTGGAGAATTGTGGAAAATTCAAGAAAGCCAAAAAAATATTTAAAAATGGTATAAAATCAGCCCCTAGAGATCTCTAGAGTCTCTGGACTTTGTGTAAGATCAGCTTGTAGAGTATTATGTCTGGAGATGAATTGCATTGATGTGACTTGTCAATAGCTCTCACAAGGGGAAAAATTCAGTAAGAATTTCTTGTAGAAAATCCGGGAAAATTCGATTTTCCAAATTATAGACTTCGTATAAATTCAGCTTCTAGAGTGTTATGTCTGTAAATGGATTACATTGATTTGATTTGTCAATAGCTCTTGCAGGAAACAATTTCAGTTCAACTTTATAGTGGAAAATCTGAGAAAATTCTATTTTCTAAAAATCATGAGAAACTTTGAATAAAATCAGCCTCAATAGTGTAAGTTCTGGCAATGGATTATTTTGAAGTAATTTCTCAATATTCGCGAGGAGTGTGTCCTAAATTTGTTGTAAAAGCAACAACAACATTTTAGGGCAAGTTTATACAGAGAGAAATCATATCTCGTACTATAAATAAGGGTATATGAATTATGAATAAAACCTTTTGGTTTGGCACCCACTTATCAAAATTAAGTTGCACCAATTCCCGAAATGATAAAGGATAAGTAATATTTTGATAAGCGATAATTTTGAGGTTTTTGATAAGTTTGTCGTAGTTCCGTTGCACCAAAAGTTTTAACTTATCAATAATCGACTACTTTAATGATAACTTATCCAAAATATCAATAAGAAAAATTTCACTACTCAAATAAATTTATAAGAGCTACAAATTATTGTTGCTTTTATCTTTGTTTCCCATTTCATTTACAAAGTGGAAATGAATAGTAGATCCATTTTTTTAATGTAGATAATCTATCTAAATTTGTATCCTCAATTCTTTACCATCCTTCTGGTAATGTGAGGTTTAGAGCTTTTGCACAAATTATTATGGTTTTACTAATAACTCGCATCATATTCAAAGCTTAATGACTCACGTTCTTTGTTCTTGAACTTCCTAAAAAGCTTCCTAGAAAGCAGGTAGCTAGCCAGTTTAAATATGACAATTTACAACATAGAGTTTCTCGTCATGTTCCTTTGAAGGGCTTGTTTGAATTTTCACAAAGTTGAGGGGTTGAGATTAGTATATACAATTTGCAGTTGCCAACACCATTCGTTGCTGACACTCAGATAGTATTTACTCGAATTTACTTAAATGTTCAAGAAAATAACACACGAACATAACGACTTGGATTCGGCTAGGAAAATTTGTTAAACGTAATGAAGGTGTGATAAAGATCATGAAAATTTATAAATTCGTGATTACGGCTGGCAAATTTACTTTTCGCTGAATCCATCGTGAACTTCCATTCCAGTGTTTCTCAAACTTTTTCGCACTGACTGTTTCGCAAAATTTAAAAATGGGGAGGAGGGGGCTGTTTTTCGCTCCAGTTCTGCAACATTCATGGAGTTAAAAAAAATTTCCCTACCGTAGAACCCATATGGCTTTCACTTGATTATTCCTTAATCCATCCGGCTGATTTGCCGCAGAAGGCTGCTCATTTATTCTATCCACAGTTATTTAAGCCAAAGTGCGAACTATGATTTCAAATGTTTGAAGCCTTAATATTCCTAAAGACACCGCTCATTATGGGTTCGATATTTTATTTGACTACATTGAGCAAGTTGTTCAGAAATTACCAAACGTTCCTTTTGGTAAATAACTTACAAAAATTTAAAGTCATCATAAAAAAAAATATAATTCTCGAAGGCTGAACTCCCGATCCTGTTTAATACTTTCTTGACATTTCTTCCCTATTAATTTACCATCTTCTTTAAGGTAATGCTGTGTAGGAGAGTTATGGTGTCGTGTTGTGACATGGGTGTATAGTGGGGTGGTTTTCGCATTTATGATACGGGGGACTGGCTTAATGCTTGACCGTACATTGCAGGCAATCAACTAATCAATCAATCAAGCATAACAATGACTGCATGAAGATAGTTAAAAATGTTGTTCTAAGGTGACAAAATATCTTCTGCTGAAATCAATCACTTTATTAGTGTTAAATTGTAATTTATATATATAGATTGAAACAATATACTAATTGAATGTGAATTACGGGAATCACCATAACAAGACAAAATAATAAATTTGTGATCCCGTATTGCTTTACTTGTAATTTTGTTTCTGCGACACAATTGACCACACAATTTTACAATTTCAACACCGGGTGTAAATGTGGGTAAATTTGAAAATAAAACACCGATTTCCAAACGTTATAATAAAGTTTTATTTTTCCAATATTCTTTCTGTGATGCTAATTTTTTATTTCCCAGAAAATGGCTGCTGGTTTCTTCTACGTTGAGTTTTGTTTTATTTCGGTTTTTTATTGATAACAGACAATTGGCCAGTGAGCCTACAAAAATTGTACAATAATTTATATACAAAACTTACTATAATAATTTTATAGCATAAAGGTAAATATAACAGTTTAACTTGCAATTCCTTACAATAGATGGTATTGTCAATAACAAAATATGTATAATAAATTTCACTGTCCATAATTGGTTTGACATTTGTTTTTGATTATACACAGTACAACAATTCTAATACGTTCCTTTTACTTGCAGTTATACATCATGATGAAACTGGACATCCAGCTGGAGTATACAATTTGTGTTTTTTCTTCTTTTCTTTCTAATAAATACAGTGATGTGAAGATAACAAGTGCATTTTTTTCAACTTGTGAACTTGCAGCACCACAGCACTTATGTACAATTCTACACGGAAATTATTTTAATCGGGCTCTGTGCTACCGACACACATATGCGACTTCTGATTTTTTGCGTTAACATGTCGCCCCGTGAATCAATTGATTCACCCATAGGCAGCTTAACTAATTTGTGGATCGGCCTTTGAACTATTCCAGTATGTGTTTTTAGTGTGACTGTTCGTACTAGGTTGTCTGAACCTGCATAAATCTGTGTTACTCGTCCAAGTGACCACCGCCGGAGGGGAGGAGATTTTTCTTGCCATTTGTAGCGATGTTGAAGTGTAACCAGGTATTCCTTGTGCCACCGGATCCAAAAATGTTGCACCATTTGTTTTACCAACTGCCATCATTTGAAGTAATTCATGTCGGCTTGCTCTGAAATTGGTTCTGGTAAACACGTAATCGGACGCCCAATAAGAAAATGTGCTGGAGTAAGCATATCCACCTCATCATCACCACGACACAATGGCCTTGAATTTAAAATACCTTCTATCTCTAAACTAAGTAACTAATTAGGTGTTGAACTCACTAACAGTCAAAATGTTTTGTCCTACAACTCGCCTCAAATAGGTTTTGAAACTCATCACTGCCGCTTCCCATATTCCTCCAAAATGTGGAGCACTGGCTGGATTAAAGTGCCAATTCACCTTTTCTCTTAAAAGACATTCAGAAATTACATTAGTGTTTACCTTTAGCATCTTGTACCAGTCGATCAACAGCTTATTTGCGCCCACAAAACTAGACCCACAGTCGCTGTACATATCACAACACAGGCCTCGTCTTGCTGTCATTCGCTTCCATGCTCCCAGGAATTCCTATGTTGTAAGGTCACAAGCAACTTTGATGTGCACTGCTTTTGTAGCGAGACACACAAACACACAAACTTAAATTTTTGATGGACGTTGCCCTCTTGCTCGTCTACAATATGCCATAAATGGTCCAGCATAATCCACGCCCACCTTCGAGAATGGCTTCGAAAATTGGACACGATGTTCAGGTAAATCAGCCATTAATTGTTGTTGTATGATTACGCAACGCTGGTAAATTGATCTCATCAGTAATCTCCCACCAATGATAAAAAATCTTTGGTTTACAATACTGTGAAGTAGCGTTGGCCCTGCATGTCGATATTGAATGTGGCATTCTTCGACCAATTTCTTGACAACTTCAAATTTACTGGACAGGATTATTGGGTGTTGTACATTATAATCGATCATTGCCTTTGATATTCTGCCACCTACTCGAAGAATTCCATGAGAATCAATAAACGGATTCAAACTTCGAAGACACGATTGACGAGAAACATACTTTCCTGCCTTCAACCTCGAGATTTCGTCACCAAAATGCTTGATTTGAACGTATCTAAAAACGCAGTATTTAGCATGAAAAATGTCCGTGTTGTTAATGATATACATGCGATACTCCTTCGGTCTTTGTGCTTTCACAGCTAGTTGTTTAATTAGAGTAATGACCTTCGCTATCTTTCTAAAACTTGATACCCTGTTTGATAATTCATCCAGCCAGTTTTCATCAACAAGCTTACTACACTGTAATGGAAGAATCTTGTCCGTATTTAGGTTAATATGTGACAATTGTTGAGGCCAAAATGAATTCTGCTCAGACAACCATGAAGGCCCGTTCCACCATAATTGATTTTCCCTAAGCATGTGTGGTGTTGTCCCTCTGGAAACTAAATCCGCTGGGTTGTCACTTGATGATACGTGATTCCAACAATTACGACTAAAATGGTCTAGAATCAAGGCTATTTGATTTTTCACGAAAATGTCTTTTCCCTTTGGATAAGCTGACAACCAATCTAAAACTATCGTTGAAGTTGACCAGCACATAATTGAGCTGATTTCCGCTGTGTTGAAACTCTCTTTTATCACATTCACCAATTTGGTTAGTAACACTGCTATACATAATTCCAATTTTGGGATAGTTAATGGTTTTACTGGTGCGACCTTCGATTTACTTGTCAGCATTGACACCTTAACTTTTTCATTTTCGATGTGACGTACATACACCACTGCTCTATACGCTTGCTCACTGGCGTCGCAGAAACCATGAAGTTCTAACCTTCTATGTTTGACATACATCCATCTTGGAATTGACAGTTCTTGTAAGTGTATCAAATAATTGCGTAATGATATTCACTGCTCCTTTACTGTTGTTGGCAATTCATCATCCCAGTCTAATTTAATCTTCTACAATTGTTGCAATAGTATCTTGATGGGTGTGATGCATGGCGAAATCAACCCTAATGTATCAAATACTCGGCTGACTTCACTTAGCATGGCTCGTTTTGTATGTTGCTGAATAGTCGGTAAATTGACGGTGAACGTGAAGGTATCTTGACTCGGTGCCCACAATAATCCCAGAACCTTGACCATATTTGTTCCTTCAGTGATCTCTATATTTGCAATTTCTCTTTCTGCTTCAGGAATATCCTCTAATAACTGGTTGCAATTTGAAACCCACTTACCAAAATACATTTTATAACTTGCAAATATCGTTTGAACATCTCGCTTTAAATTAATTGTTTCGTTTAGGAAATCACCGCCAGTCATTAAATCATTTACGTTCATGTTTTCTTCAATTTCCTTTCCAGCTAACGGATACCGAATGGAATTTTCATTCGCTATTTCCTTTATTGTTCTTGTAGCTAGAAACGGGGCAGGTTTAGTGCCGTATGTCACCGTTACTAGCTCAAAATGTTTCAACGGACTATTGTTGCTACTTCGCCAAACAATTCGTTGCCACCTTCTGTCCTCGTCTGCTACTAATATTTGCCGATACATTTTTTGAATATCGGTAGTGAAGACATATTGATGCAACCGAAATCTAATTAAGATTGAGAATAATGTTGATTGTACCGAGGATCCATTTCTCAAGATTCCATTTAACGAATTTCCTGACGAATCCTTCGCAGACGCATCAAACACCACTCGAATTTTCCGCTGACCATTGGCAGTTTTTACAATACCATGATGTGGTATATAATATCCATGCTGATGTGTTTCTTCACGTGACAATTCCCGCATGTGACCCAATTGTAGATACTCTTCCATGAACAGCTTGTACAATAAATTAAATTCTGGCTCCTTTGAAATCGTCTTTCTATTGACTGAAATCTTGAGACAGCTTGATTGATAGAATTTCCGAACACGCTTGGAGGTTCTTTATAAGGTAGTCGTACCACAAATCTGCTATCCGAATTTTTTACCGTTGTTTCTTTGACTAACGATTCACAAACTTCTTCTTCTAGCGTAAGATGTAGTCGATCTGGTATTGCTTCGACTTCCCACAATGCTCTCATGTATGTTTCAATGTCTGTAAGTGCTGTCAAATTGGTGATATGATAATTATGAACCTCTACGAATTGATTTCCAGCAACAACTAATCCGAATTTAGTGTTTGGGCCACTACCACATTACGACTATTTTTAATTGTTCCGCCTTCTAACACGTTGAAAAAATGATCAGCACCTAACAATAAATCTATTTCGCCGGGTACATTAAATAATGGATCCGCTAATCGAATATTTCTTAGACATTTTTGATCATCTAAGTTAAACTTAACTTGTGGCAACTTCGAGGTAACCTTCGGCAAACTAAACGCTTCTAGAGTGAGTATAGGTTGCATCGATTCATTCAGCAAATTCAACTTAATTGCGGTCTTCGTTTTACCAACATCGATTTGACCAAGCCCGGCCACGGATAAGTGTCTTTGTGTCGTGGGTATCTTAAACCGTCGAATAAATGCTTCTGATACGAAGGAAAGTTGGGAACCACTATCCAATAATATTCAACAATTTCCGTGAATTTGGTGATCTGACGTAGTAAAGTTTACAACTGCAGTTGGAAGAATTGTTTGACCTCCGGAATAAATATGATTTGAAATCGTAGACGTTCCGCTGAGTGGTGTGTCGTTGACGGCTGGAACATTAGCTTGTAATGCGGTTGTTTGACGTTGTATTTCCTCATATTCTAGATGTAATAATGAATGGTGCTTCTTTCCACAAGTAGCACATCTGCTCCGCATCAAGCACCGGAAAACTGGATGATTTACATTTAGACAATTGAAACATCTCTGTGTATTCTGGATTAATTTTCGTCTTTCTCCGATACTTAATTGTTTGAAGCTAGTACATTCAGCTAATTTATGATTTTCCTTCTGACAACAAGGGCAATGACTTGTAGCTGACACATGTGCTCTAACTCAAACACCTTTACGAGAAGTAGGCCGTCCTTGACTCTGCAACGCTTTAAGATCCTCCAGAGCATCAATCCTTCCTTGTAAGAAATTAAAGAATTGCTTAATTGTCGGAGACTCTACTTGCTTAGACTCTTCAGCCCATCTCTCGCGAGTATTATGTTCTAATTTGTTTAAAAGGAGTCTAATTAACCACGAGTCCCTCGATCTGCTTCCTTACCGAGCACCTTGAGATCTCTTAGAATTTCATCTGAAGTATCAAGCAATTTACGAATGCCAACCACGTTTGAAGAGTGTACCGGTTCTTGCTGGAGAAATGTGGTAATGTAAGAATTCACGATTTGTTTCTTCCTGTTGTACCGATCACGTAACTTTTCTAGAGCCTCAAAATAATTTGCATCGGTAATCTTTAAATGTTTTTTTAAAGTGCTGGCTACTCCTTTTAAATACCCGCTGAGAAACTGGAACTTTTGACTCGGTGTTAAATCACTACGATGATGAATATTTGAGCAAAATAGATCATAGAAACTCTGCCATTCCATATAATTTCCCTCAAATGTTGGCACTACAGCTTTAGGTAAACGAAGCTCCTTACCAGAAGCACCTTGTGTTGCGTTTAATGTATCGTTCATGCTAATAGATGTTCGGGATTCAGCATGAATTCTAAGCCATGATCCAAGTTTGGCCTCGACGTTATAATACAACGTTTCACTTTCAATTGAATCTACTTCTTCTTCCGGCCTTGTATTCATAATCTCCAGTTCAAGCGACTTAACTTGTTTTGCGGCGTCGCGAGCTTCCGTTAAACGAATATTTACAGCTTCCACGACCTCACCATCTTGTAATTTTGTTGCGAATTCATGAATACGTTTCATTCTCTGGATGTTAATATTTCGTTGCGCTAAAAGGCCCCGAACTATCTTTTCAGTAGTAGCCATTATGAATTAACACTCGAAAACACCTTACAGCACTTGTACTTTTCGACAATTGATTCGTAATCGATTTTCACTACAATGTGGCCAATATAATACCGTTTAATGTCCAATCAACGATGAACCGTTCACAATGGTATATTATGGCTTATTAAACACAATTGTGTTTCTGTTAGTTCACTTTAGTTACCCAGTTTTCTTTTATGTATTTCACTTTATTGTATTAAATTGTATTAAAATTATTTATTATTATTGATATATTTTTATTTTTTTTTTTAAATAGTTCAATGATCGGTATTTAGTTTAACTTAGCACTTCACACTTAACAATTATACTGTTTACTCATAAAAGGAGATATACAGTAATATAGCTACGTTTCTTCTCGACCTTGTTCCTGAACCGTTACAGATATTACTGTAATTCGATAATATCAATAATTTCTTAATTATTAAATTTATAATAACTACGCTCTGCTACCATGAATTACGGGAATCACCATAACAAGACAAAATAATAAATTTGTGATCCTGTATTGCTTTACTTGTTATTTTGTTTCTGCGACACAATTGACCACACAATTTTACAATTTCAACACCGGGTGTAAATGTGGGTAAATTTGAAAATAAAACACCGATTTCCAAACGTTATAATAATGTTTTATTTTTCCAATATTCTTTCTGTGATGCTAATTTTTTATTTCCCAGAAAATGGCTGCTGGTTTCTTCTACGTTGAGTTTTGTTTTATTTCGGTTTTTTATTGATGGCAGACAATTGGCCACTGAGCTTACAAAAATTGTACAATAATTTATATACAAAACTTACTACGGAAATTATTTTAATCGGGCTCTGTGCTACCGACACACATATGCGACTTCTGATTTTTGGTTAACAGAATGAACAGCATCGCACGTTATCTAGGATAGGGGAAATTTCCTTTTATATGATATTGTATACTACATTACATTGCAAGAATATTTGAAGTGTTGATGGAAACATTTCAACATTTCAGCACTTTTTGGCTTGTTGAGTTTAATTATATCAAAGAGCCATAGTTTGTTCAAGTATTTTGTCTGATGGTGTGGTTTTTATAACTTATACTGGGTTATATGTGGTTGTTGGATCGTCTACGAGCTACGGAAGTGAATTCTCGCTCAGCCCCCAGAAACGTCAGGCATACAGCAGCTATGTAGCGTGGAGGTTGTATTGGCTTGTGATATCTATTTTATTTTTTATTTATTACTAGCTAATTTATGTAAGTTGATTGCTATTAATTAAGTAGTAAAGCAATTTAGTTTCCAGAGTAACCTGGGAAACTCTATTTGAGCCTTATTAGTAAATATCATATATAGGTACATGTAGTACTTAACTAAACGATTAATATTCTAAACCTTTTGCGTAGTATATAATAATTAATTTAAATATCATTAACTGAGTAAATAAATAAGTAATTTAAGCATTATTAATATCCTTTTGCAATATTTTTAGGAAATTGCCGATTAGTTGAATTTTTATTAGTATGGTTAAATATATAAAATATATATTTTTTCAGCTTTTATTTTTGAATCTAGTTGCAGTAGGTAAACCATTAATTAACTATCTACAGGAGAACGGTGGCAAATGAAACAAGTGCTGTGAATTTGAATTATAACTTAACAATTTATAATTTTTTAACATTCCCGTAGAATTTTATTGTTGATGTTGAATTATTCATATGGCTTAATATTATGGTTGAGGTTGGTATTGGTATTGAAGTGGGTGTTGGTATTGGTGTTCTTACTGGTGTTAATGTTCTTACTTAATGATAGTTTTGGTATTAGTATTCATATTGGTTAGTTAAAATGGTTTTAGTTTAGAACACTCCTGAGAAACTCGACCATGATGAAAATGGCTGTGATGACAGCACGATGGCCAGATGGTAGTTGGTTGAATGATTGTCAAACTATTAATGGTTATTTATTTGTGGTACATAGATATTGATCTAGAATTTATTTCAGAGAATCAAATTTATACTTAATTAATTTTAAAATAGTTATTATAAAGAATTCATGCATATTTTAAATTTAGGAATGTCTTGAAGAACCTGAAAGAACCTTACAGGAGTTGGAGCAGTAGATGAACTTTAAATTGTATTGTCTTGTGCTAAATAAATTACTAAAAATATATTACTAACAAATTTACTAACTATCAACTACTTAGGTGTCTGGAACCGGGTTGAGTCTTTGTTGCTAACATTCCTTTCCCATCCCTCGATTTTGTTATATGTAAAAAGGTGTACGACGGCGGCCTGGCCAGGGGCAGATATCACAACTATTAGACTTATGTGGTTATCGATGTTGCGCCTTCCTTTACGGGGTGAAATATTGCTATGTTGGCTTCATGAAAAGCGGAGTATGATGGTACATATTTCCTTGGTTCCTTGGTATTCGCATTTATAATACGGGAGACTTGCTTAATGCTTGATCGCACACTGCAATAAATCAATGAATCCATCAATCAATACAAAATAATGTCATAATTATTACAGCTGGAAACTTCGAACACGTCCTAAGTCAAAGTAAGAACAATTTCATTCTGTTCGATTTATCATAGAGGTAAGACAGTTGTTTTCGATATTTTAAAATAATTATAAAACTATCAAATGTAGGTATACTTTAGTGAACCAAAAACTGAAATTTATTTAACGAAATTTAATTTTTATACAAAAATGCGTCGGTTTGAAAGATTATTCGAGGATGAAAAAGAAAGAAGAAATCGTGTAGTGAAAGCCAGAACCAAATATTCTCTGGACTCGGGAGTGATAAACAATTTTCGTTTATCACATGAACAAATTGAGCACGTATTATTAAAAATAGGAGCAAATTTGCACCATGGAAGCGACCGAAACTGCGTATTGAGTCCTCTACAGCAGCTACTAACAACACTGCATTGGTTAGGAATGTCCAGGATAGAAGTTTCTTGAGATGGGTAGTAACCCTCAGGTAGCTGGTTGCATCGATGGAACAATGATTAATATAGATGCACCTACGGTCAATGAAGAACACTTTGCGAATCGACATGGAAAACATTCACTGAATGCAATGATGGTATGTGGCCCAGACCGCAGCTTTTATGCAATAAATTCAAATTGGTCAGGTAGTGTCCATGACTCCGGAGTATTGCGATATACAAGGCTATTTAGGAATTTTGAGTCTGGTTTTCGTCCGTTCCCCGGTGCTGTAATTTCCGTTTACAGTGCTTCCCCTTAAAGATTGGCTTACAAAGATTTAATCGTGCTCATAAGCAGACGAGACAAATAGTGAAAAATCATTTTGGTTTGTATATGAATATTCCAATTTTTGTATAATATAGTTAAATTCAATTTGTTTGTTATAAAAATTCTCTTAATTCATTTGTTATGAAAATAAATGGTTTACGTTTAAGTACTGTTCAAAAATTATTTACACTTAGAAAAGAGAATTTATTTTAAAAGCAACAAAAAAAAAGTTTTACGATTGATTCTAAACACTGAAATAAGAACTCTCAATTGAGAAAGGTTTCTCTTCATGTATTATTATATACATGCAAAATTGATGTTGTTATAAAATTACAGAATAACCATTTTTTAATTGTTTTGATATATATGTTGGTACAAAACTATTGTTTAACATATAAAATGTGCGGAAAGCATATTATTTTCAACTTATCAGATCATTACCACTTATCATACAAATTTGATAATTTGTCAATTGATAAGTTATAGACATTCTGATGTGCAATGCTCATCATTATCAAAATTTGATAAGTTTTCAAATTGATAGGTGAGTGAAATTTTGTTACTTTTGGTGAAACACTTATCACTTATCATTATCAAAAAAACTAACTTATGATAAGTTGATAAGTGATAAGTGATAAGTAGTTGGTGCAATAGGGCCCTAATCTATCTCAATGTGAAAATGTCCACTAACCGTAGTAACCTCTTAGAAATACCGCAAGAAAATTCATGAAAATTTTAATTTTTGATTTAAACGTACTAAGCAAGAAAATATGGAGTTCTAACGTAATTTTCCCCAACATTTTCCGGAAATGTTATGTGTTTTGGATATAAACAAGAAAATATGAAATTCGAACGTAATTTCACCCAACATTTTCCGGAAAAGTGATATGTTTTGGATTGAACTGATCTAGTTCAATGTGAAAATGTCTATTTAAGCCATAGTAACCTCTTAGAAATACCGCAAGAAAATTCATGAAAATTTTAATTTTTGATTTAAACGTGCTAAGCAAGTAAAAATGGAGTCCTAACCTACTTTTCCACAACACTTTCCGGAAATGTGATATGTTTTGGATATATTGGATCTATTTCAATGTGAAAATGTCCATTAATCGTAGTTGAACGACGGTGGCTGTATGGTAAGATGAATGGCTGCTGTATTTTCCTCAAACAACTTTCTCCGGTATCTGTATCTTCACGTATTAGCAAAAGCCCCTTGATGAATAATCAATTAATAAAAACGCTGATGCTAAACGATTTTATTTTCGCAGGTAGTTTATTAATATCTTGTTTATTCTGGTTTTGTTACGATTTTTTTAAGTTCATTCACTTTATTTCCTCTTCAAAATACCAAATTGAACTGACCACAAAAAACCTTACTTAACTTGACTTACTATAAGAAAGGGTCCACTCAAGTTGGTGAACTATAAGAAATATAATAATATAACCATTCGCGGACATGGTGGCAGTTTTTGATTGGTTAATCCATTTGGTTTATGGTAAGTTACATCAGCTAATGTAAACTTAATTTCTATAATTTAATTTTTATAAAAGTTTAAAACTTAGCTAATTATTCAAGGTTACAGTTTTCGACAATCTAGATGGTAGCAATAAATTATTTTAAGAATAATTTTAGTGTTTTACATAACAGCTAATTATTTAACAAATTAATAACTCGATTTCATTTGGTTTCAAATCATTTGCTGTACGTACATATATGTTAAATTAAATTTAGTTAGATTATACTAGTTAAAATGTTTTGTAGAAATTAATTTTAATTTTAAATTTAGATGACAAAATTTGTTGATCTGCACGGGCGCAGACAATAGTAACCTTTTAGAAATATCGAACGAAAATTCATAAAAAATTTGATTTTTGATTTAAACGTACAATAAAGCAAGTAAAAATGGAATCCTAACCTACTTTTCCCCAACATTTTCCGGAAAGGTCATGTTTTGGATAGAATGGATCTAGTTCAGTTAGAAAATATATATTATTCTACAATATTACAAATATATAAATGTTATTATTACAATATATAATTTTAACCTAAATGACATTTTTTATTTACTTAAACACACACATTCTCACATTAGCATTTGTTGTTGTTGGTTTAGGACAGTTTAGAAGAAATGTCTCATCCGTTTTCTCAAGAGCTATTATAAGAAATTAATTCAGTTTAAGTTTCCCATGGAAAATCTGTAAAAAATTAAATTTTCCAAAAATCATTTGAAGCATCATTAGACAATCCAACTTTCTGCAAAACAAAGCATTCTAATGATTTTAGAAAAATCGAATTTTCCCAGATTTCCTAGGTGAAACTTGAACTGAATTTTTTTTCCAGCGATAGCTATTGATAAGTCACATTAAAGCAATCCATCTCCTAAACATAACAATCTAGATGCTGATTATATCCAAATGTTTTAACGATTTTGGGAAAATCGAATTTTTCCAGATTTCGGGGAAACTTGTATTGATATTTTTTCCAGCGATAACTATTGACAAATCATACAAAAACGAATCATCTTGAGATATACCCTCTAAGAGGCTCATTTTATTCCAGTTTTTTTCGATTCATCTGATTTTGCGATATTTTCCACTGTTGTGTGGAACAAAGTTTCCCACGTAAGACTATTTACAAAAGTTTTTATTTCAATCCATGTATTCTATTAGCTTTTGGCTGATAATCACTAAATTGTTTATTTTCGGCTGATATTAATAATGTAATCTGCATTATCGAATTTTTACTTCCAGCTGGAAATTTTCAGCTAACTTTAATGGGGTCAGTGAATCAGTTATTGTTTAGAATTCGTCGAATATGATTGTATTTCGTGTAAGTAGGACAATAAAAATTTACTTTAATATCTCTCTATACATATCTAATATCTTAATTAATTTTGAATGTGAATTTTACTAATATAATTATTCCTTTTAGCAAAATGAATAAGGATTAGGTTTTTTTGGACCAATGTGCTATAGCGATGGAAAAATCGAAAGAGCTAATAAACGTTACAGACTTCCAGTCGAAAACGAAGAATAAATGGAATAGCGGATATTGGAAAGTACGCCAGCAGCAATCGAAAAGTTTAAAAGATAAGAACACATTAATTCTAGTAGAGAAAATAAACTGTAAATTTAAGTGCTCTGCAAAAATTAATGAAATTTAGCGGTAATTAATTCGTAAACATTATTACATATTAGATTTTTACCGTAAATTTACACCGGCGAGAAAGAATTCGTCCGTCAATTACAACTAAAACAATAACGAAGAAAAAGCATAGTTCAATTTGGTCGTTGTAGCGATACACACCAAATTATTCTAATTTTATATTTATTTGTGTTTATATATACATAACAAGTAATTTACAGTGTCGTGTAGTGATATCAAATCGTGTAATATTATTGTGCGAACACTTAACGGATTAAAAACAATGATGACGGAAATACCGCGGCCTCATATTTAAATAAAATAAAATCACTTAAACAAGCTAAACGTAATAATCCTGAATTACTTAAGCAAAACAATCTATTAATTCCGTCCGGAAGTACAATGCCCAATAATATTAACGTTTCTGTTAAACACGCTACCGCATCATCTACTTTGGTCAATGAAATCGTCATGGAAACAGAAACTGTTAATACACAAGCAAATATTTCAACTGATAACCATTTTGATTGTTTATCATTGTCAGTCGATAATCCAACCGATGATTTAACAAAGTTGAATAATAACAAAAATAACAAAATTTATATACCACCTATTGTTGTAGAAGGTCAAAGTTATACCCAAATTAAACAGTTGCTTCATTGAATATTACCAAATATTTGATAAAAATTATTAGCATTGGCATACAAATTATGGTTTACGAAAATGATAATTATCAAAATATCCTAGAACAACATAAAGCAAATAACGTTGATCATTTCACATTCAGATCTGTTATTGATCGACCTTTCAAGGTGTACATCACTGGATTGCCATCTGACTTTAGCCATGATGATATTAAAAACTGGACTACATCAACACAGACAGTATCGACCAAGATAACATCATCAGTATTCATACAATTTAGAAAAAATTACCTAATGTCAAAACAGTTTTTAAATTCTTTCTGGTTATATTTAAAAATAATCATGTACAAATGCAAATGTTGCACAACATTAAACATATTCACCATATACGAGTAGCAGTAAGTTTTTCACACTACTCTAATAATACAAACTTACCGACTCAATGTCGCCGTTGTCAAATGTTTGGGCACGGTTCATCTCATTGCAACAAAAAATTAAAGTGTGGTAAATGCAGTGCAAACCATTTAACAAATAAATGTAACCTGGATCCGGTTAATTACAAATGTGCTAATTGTGGTGCCGCCCATCTTACCAGTTCAAAAGATTGTACTAAATTAAAATAATATCAATTAATCAAAGAGAATATTCTCATAAACCGGAAAATACATAATCTACAAACCCGAAGGACTCAACATCCAAACCTAACTAACACAAAGGAGTTTCCAGATCTTCCGAAACCTAAATATACTCCTCTACAATCAACATGGAATTCTATTTTTGATAACAGCGTGAATACTCACAATAGAAGTGATAATAATTTTCGTCTCAAGAATCAAGCGCAGCCAGCCATGTCAAATAATAATACCAATTTTATTAATTCTAATAACAATAATACTTGTAATACTAACAATAATAATTTATTTACAGAATCGGAGCTTCAATCACTTATAAGCGATATTCTCTGCAATTTGTCAAAATGTTCAAATAAGACGGAACAGTTCGAGGTATGTCTCCGACTGTCTATTAAATATCTCCATAATCTTAAATAATGATGAAGCGGCTAAATTGTTGTATTTGGAACGCTACTAGTTTAACTAACAAAATAGATGAAACATTAGACTTTCTTATTAATAATCTCTCTTATTAATAATAACATTCACATTGCCTTGGTGCCTGCCCTTAATTTAAAAATAGTAGAAGCCTTGGCCATTACTATTGGTACTCCATTTGGTGAAGTTATAATTTTATAGCTACAATTATTGAAATGGGAAAGGTACATTTAAATTGGTGGTTTTTATGCTCAATGTACCACTTTTTTATGACACTTAACAAGCTATTTTAACATATACAATAATAGATACAAAACAGTTTAGACAAGATAAGTGAGTAACAGATTGTGCATCGCTTCCAAATTGTCAAAATAAATTTAATTTAATTTTTGTTCTATATACATAATACAATTATTATTTCATTTTATAGAGGAAAAGAGTACCATCTTCATCGTTTCAACAACTACAGTCAGCAATACCATCGTCAACAATATCGGTACCACCGTCATTAATTCCACCATCTCCTTTACCACCGTCATTAATAACACCGTCATCAGTACCATCATCAACAATACCACCATCATCATTACCACTGTCATTAGTATCACCGTCATCAGTACCATCACCAACAATACCACCATCATCATTACCACTGTCATTAGTAACACCGTCATCTCTAACAACGTCCTCTGTACCACCAACAACACTACCACCATTATCATTACCATCACAACTTCCATCACCACAACCAGGGACATCCCGCCAAATAGATCCCACCGGAACTGTTCGCCGATCAAGGCAAAGAAGAGACAGGATCAACGAAATTTTACCACGCAGGATGCAGCGTTATCGAGATAATGATCCTAGAAGTGTAAGTATTGTATACAATCTTGTAAAATTATACAATTATATCTTAAGTTTTATTTTACCTAATAGGAAAGTGTAGCAGTAACTTCGGTTATGCGCTTAATTCGTATACAGGAGGTATCCTTAGAGGTGCTGAAGGATATTAGAATCCTATTAATGGAGAGAGGAACACGATAAGTTATATGTATATGGCATATGCATATTTATTATTTATCCATGAATTAATACATAAAACATGTACTAACATATTTGCGATTTTCCCGAAAAAAAATGAAAATTAATTTTTTTTTCCGTTCGCGTTCTTTTTATTGTGTCCCTATTAATAGGTGCATTAATACAATATATATATATATATATATATATATATATATATATATATATATATATATATATATATATATATATATATATATATATATATATATATATATATATATATATATATATATATATATATATATATATATATATATATATTTATATATATATATATATATATATACAACTTTGGCCAAAATTATAAAGCACCCCTCCCAAATTGGAGTATCTACAAAACGAATGAAGACAAAAATTAAAACTCAATATTTTTAGGAAATACTTTTTATATTTTATTAATTTTAGTATTTTGTAGGTCCTCCTTTGGCTTTGATGACAGCCAGGACTCTTTTATTCATCGACCGTACTAATTTTTCGCAGGTATTTCACGATATATTTTTCCATTCCTCTGTCAGCGCACGTTTGAGGTCTTCCTTTGAAGTCATACTGCGATCCTTGATTTTTTTTTTTTAAATTGACTACAAATTTTCAATGGGATTTAGGTCTGGTGACTGGGCGGGCCAGTCCATGACTCGAATTTGTTTTTTTCGAAACCAACTCATCGTAACGCGGGAAGCATGGCAGGGGGCATTATCCTGTTGATAAATTATCGAAGAACTATCCGTTTCCCCAAAGATTTGCCGAGTTGAGGCATTCAATGCAGCCTCGAGGACGGTATCATAGTTGGTACTGTTCATCGGACCCTCACAAAACAACAATTTTCCCACCCCTGATGATGCCATACAACCCCACACCATCAGTTTACCCCCTCCATGCTTTACGGTAGGCACTATACAATCAGGATTGTATGCTTTCCCGACTCTTCTTCTTACGATGGTTGCGCCAGGAGTTCCAAAAATCTATAAGAATTCCATCAAATTTAACATAAATTTCTCTATTAATTCTTTTAAAATACATAGCACAATTTTTTATTTTTTTTTTGACTAATTATTTTTTAATATTTATTTTTTATATTTACCTCAAAAGTAGATTCATCTGACCAAACAACTCTCGCCCAATCCACGCCATTCCAATGTTTGTGTTCTCGAGCCCATCTCAAGCGACTTTTTATGTTGGTAAGTGAGAGCAAAGGTTTTTTCTTGCTTTACAACCTTTCAATCCAGCTTGCAGGAGCCTTCTTCTAACTGTCCGTGCCGAAATGTGAACTTCTTGTTCTGTTAAATGCTCTGCAGCTATCTCAGCAGATGTTTTTCTTCGGTTTTTGAGAGATTTTGGCACAATTTGTCGATCGTCTCTTACCGAAGTGATACGATTTCTGCCTGAGCGTAGTTTATAGGCATAGTCCCCGGTCTCTTTAACCCTTTTCAATGTAGATTGAACTGCTCCACGAGAGCATTTTAATTTTTGGGATATTTTAATTTGGCTTACACCCTGGGAATCCAACAACACAATTTGTGCCCTTATTCCTTCACTGAGTTGGCACGCTTTAGGCATAATTATCACAAACACACTTTTTTTCGCAAAAAACTTACGAAAACTCTTTTTGATTTAAAACACTTTATGTGAAGACTGCACACGATCAAATACAAAACTAAAATAAAAAAATTTTACGACGCTACAACTTCTTGTTAAGAACCTAAAACAAAACAAAAATTGGTGATTTCCAATAATTAAGGGTCGCATTCGGTGGGATGACTCGTTCGTTAACACCCATTGTTTAGAAAGACATAATATTAATATATAATGCTAATAGATAGGGGTGCTTTATATTTTTGGCCAAGGCTATATATATATATATATATATATATATATATATATATATATATATATATATATATATATATATATATATATATATATATATATATATCAATTTTAAAGCGCTTGTCCCATGAAAACATGCCTTCCCTTTTCCAAACATCGGACCGACATGTTTTCAAGGGGCAAGCCCATTAATAACTTCATAACTTATCCCCAAATGCAAGAAGAACACTAAATCAAAGTAGCACTGCACCGCGTGCATACAATTTTGATCGGATTCTCAAGCAAAATAGAAATCTTAAATTAAGAATGACAAACAAAGTTCTACCCACGTATTTAACTGCTGCTTCTATTTAGTGCCTCTATGAATAGGGGCACTATTAATTTTTTATTTCAATACTGGAGATTTGTTATTAACTTCCCTTTGATAACGGAATGTAGATTTTTCTCAGTTGAGGAAACTAAATATAAATATAATTAAAACTAATTTTTTACGCCAATTTTTTATTTTAGCACAAAATAATGTAAATGGGGGTTGAAAGCAAATAAATACAAAATTATTATTTTTAAAAAATTATGTTTCATTTCTAATAATGTTTCTATAAAATGATGTTTCTCTCAAAAATGTGGTTCGTTAAAAATTCACGATTTATTATTTCACCGGAATTTTCTGCTTCCACTATATTCAGAGGAATAAATTTATCGTCTGCCTCTACGATTTCTTCAGTTGGGTAATTATTTTCTATTAAAATAATATGCAAAACTGCACATGAATAAATAATGTTTGAGACCTTTTCATGAGTGTAATGTAGATGACCCGAAGATTTTTTAAGGCATAAAAATCGACCCTTTAAAACTCCGAAGCAACGCTCAATACCACTTCTAATTTTGGAATGAATTTAATTGAAATTCATTTGTTGGTTTGTTGCTGGCCCATGATATGGAACAATCATAAATGGTTTTAATGCATACCCGCTGTCGCCTTTAATAGAAGTGAATGATGTAATAATTAGTAAAATAATACAAAATTTTTAAATAAATTATGTTACCAAATAGCCATGTTTTATTGTCTTCTGCATTTAACCTTTTAATTTCCGGCAGGATTATACTTCTATACCATATATGGGAGTCGTGGGTAGAGCCCGGATATCTCGCATTTATTGATAAAATCCGTAAATTAAAATCACATATCTATAAATAAGAATTACTTACAATAATAAAATTTATTTAAATTTTATAATTACCACTTGAGTATTGATAGAATGGAAGTTTTTCTGTTAACATAGGCGTATTCACTCTTTTTAGGTTAATTTGCTATCGCAATATGGCTGCAATCAATCAAGCCAACTATGCCGGGTACACCATATATTTATTAGAAAAAGCTTCTTTGTTCTTGTTAGCTTCAGCTAGCGTTTCAGGGAACCAAATATAATTGTACACTAATTTAGTGTCAATTATTTTGCTTATTTTGATTATACTTGTTGAAATTTTGCTTTGGCTCATGATAGCGAAAGCATCTAAGCCCACACGCCGCTGGTGGCTTCCACTGGCATAAAAATTTAGAACCGCCAGAACTTCTAAATGAAGTGGTATTGTTAGAAGGTTACCCGTCTCAACAACAAATGGTTGGATATCGTGAATTAATTTGAGCACCAAATGCTTCGGGAGGCGATAGTTGTCTACAAAACTGTAAAATTAAAATTGTAATTGCTCAAAATATTTTATTTATTTTATATTTTAACTCTCCGTCGGTCGGATATGCTGAAGGGATCTAACGTGTCACGCAAATACTCGTTGTACCGTTTAGTTTTTAGCTTACCGTCGTTATACAAAATTGGAATAATTGAATACATTTCAAGTGTTGTAACAAAATTTTATAATAAATTATAATTAAATTTGGTATTATCACAAAATTCAATAAACACAAAAAAAATTTTGAAACCCGAAAACTAAAATTATTATTAAAGCCAAAATAAAAACCAAAATTAAACGTAAATATTAAACCCGATAACTTTTAAAAAAAAAGATTGAACTAATTAATAATATGTATATTAATCGAAAGCGAAATTAAATTCTATTAAAGATTTGCAAATATAGTTTTGTCACTAAGCACGATGATATCGATAGAAAAATTAAATGGCAAATGTCAATCCCAAATAAAAGCAAACAAAAACAAACAACATGACTACTAACACATAAACATTTACAAATTCTAATACGTTCCGGTTATTTTCTCTCATAGTCTCATTTTCGCAACAAAATCGAGTTACAGCTAGCAAGCTAGCTGATTGGTCTTTGTTTAGATGTCATATCAACAATAATATTGATTTAACATCAAAGTCACCAATTCTGAATATACAATGTCGGGAACAAATAGATCAACTTATTGATTTTTTCAATAATGTTATATTTAAAGCCAAAGGCTTAGCCATTCCTAACTTTACTAATAAAAGTATAGATGCTCACCCATTAACTATCCCTGATCAAATTAAAATGTTAATAAAATTACGCAACGTGTGGCGTCGGCAATATCTAAGAACTCGTAATACCTACCTTTAAGCAATCGTTAAAGTATTAACAAAAAACTCTGGGCTAAAATCCAATATATTAGGAAGCTTAGATTTCAAGGAATCTTAGCTGATATCAATAAGAATAATAACACAAACAATATGCGGAGTCTATCCAAGGTTCTGAGAAAACGAACTCGGCGTTTATCTACACTTTATCATACTGATAAACCTATACTCACAAACCAAGAGAAATGCAATTGCTTTGCTGATAACTTTGAACCTTACCAAAATAATATCACTGACAGTGGTGTTGTAGGTAACACTAAAAGTTATTTTGATAATAAATTTTCGACTGGTTGTTATAAATTGAATGGTTCGATGATAATAAAACCCAGTTTCAGGAAAATTGGAAAATGTAAAGAGCTTTCGGGTGCAAATTAGTCTATCTCCAGCCAGTAAAAATATTTAGGTGGACTTACACCAATTTGTGGGACTTACACCAAAATGAAATTAAATTTTCGATTATGTAAAATTGTTCAATATTCACTTTCCATACGTTTCATTAATTTCATTACGAACTTTCCTTAGCTTAAAAATTAAAGAACACAAGAGGATAAGAGATTTATATTAAATATGAAACAAGAAATGTTGTTGTTGTTAAAATAATTCATTTATTAAATAAAAATTCAGATCAGTCATAAAATAATAAGTACAATAAATTCAGTATTAAAATATTTAAAAAAACTTTTGATCTCATTATTTTAATTATACTCTATGGATAATATTATAACATTTTACTTAAAGTAAATTTTATAAAGCTGTGCATCAGCTTCTGACATAAATCTGCACATCGATTTGATATCTTTGATTTTCTCTGCGGAACATTTATAATTAAATTCACATTACTTTGGTTAGGTAAAGCTAATACATTATTGGAAACAGCATTTTTTCGAGTTTTCGTGTTTTTCATAATATTCCAATCTAAGAATTCGCCGCGAACTCTTTGCGATATTTTAATGAAAATGATTTTGAATAACTTTTCCCAGAAAATTCGAATAAAATCAGGATTCAAGAATAATCATGAAAAAATCAAAATAACAATGTAACAATCTGTCATTAATGCTGAATTTTTATTTTTATTTATTTAGTTACTTATTTAATAAAACGAAGATACTATAAACTATCCGCAAAATTGTGACTATTTGCTTGCTTGCTAGTCAAGACAAAAATATCAAGTTAAATATTCTTGCATTTCAGAAATAATTCTGCTAATTAAAACCATCGAGTATACCACTTCTCACAATTTTGCAAAAATTGCTTGATAAAGCATCTAGTATGTAACTGATAATTTTGTATTTTATGCAAATCGGCTGCATCGTTAGACACAGCATAGGAAAACAATTGGAAATACAAGTAATTCTTTCTACAGATATATTTGAACTGTAAAGCGTTAAGAACACATTAAATCTAATACAAAACATAAAAAAAATTTAAATTGAGTCTAGCTCAAATTTATTTATTAAATTTAGCGTATCATTTTGTTACTTAAATGCACCATTCGTTAAACTCCCACATCGAGTTTGACTATGTTATATAAAACGTGTGCCAAATGACAGCGATAATTTTAAATAGAAATTTGTTTTCGCCAATATTCTTCCCATTTTAATAATTAATTGCAGTTGGCGCATCATCGTTAAATTTTCTATACATTTGACATCATAATAATTAAAATTATATCAAACAACTTACTTAAATTTGTCAAAACGTAAGCATTCATCTACAGTCTATCTCGAGCAACAACAAAATTATATTTTTGATTATTCACCAACGTGCAAACAGCGAACGAACACAGAGAGACATTGTTCTAACTTTAATCCACCCACCCCTGACATACCGCAAAGAAAAAAATTAAACATAAAATAAAATTTGTATAATAAAATATCATAAATAATTGGTGGTTTTAAGTATTTTTATTTTTATTAATGGAAAAATAAATAAGAAAATTACGCAAATTTTGCAATAATCATTATTTTTAATGCACCATAAAACATTATAGTAACTGCGATCGTAAAAACAATTTTTTTATGTCTATAACTACTAACTGTATTACGAGTATCAAGACATAAATATCTTGCATTATTATAAACATAAAAAAATATGTAAATGTATGTGTCATATTATTAATGTTGTACCCACTATACTGCTTCTGAAGGATTTGATTGACTGCCAAATTGATTTTTCATAAATTTCTTTCCAATTTTTCGATCCTAATAATTAAGTTAATAAGGTACATAAAATTTTGCATTATGCTTTTAAAAAAATCTTTTAAGCCATTTTGTAAAAAAAAAAGAATGTTAGACGCCTTCGGTTTGCGCAATTGACATCGGATGGAGATATCAACTTAATCTGTACACTAACTATTTGAACCATCTATTTAGAAGAAGCTATGGAGAAATTCCTTTTTTGAAGGTATTCGAATATAGGTAGTAACAGGTTTGTTGTACAACTTCTCTTATGTTAATCGAAATGCAACTTTTTTGCAGGCAAAATCTTTTGTTCACGGTTGTATCGTAGGACAAAAAATTATAATAATTACTTTCATGTGGCCAACGAGATTCTAAAATGATTTTTACAGTAAGTTTTGTAATATCGCCAACTAAAATTTAATTTTGCTGTTTCTTTAGATATAAACCAAAGTTGGACTTATTCGTGTTAAAAGCCATATTGTACATTTTACAAGGAAAATAGTGTAAACATTTGTGTAAATTACATTAAAATGTAAATTATATGTAAAAAACTATAAAAATAACACACAATAATAAGTAATTAACAGCTTTGTTAAAGCGTAAATTACGGATTATCGATAATATACGCGTAGTTAGCCTTTAAGTTTTCTACAATAAATTTTTTTACTTATCCTGTTGCAATGCCATCTCTTTAATAATATTAACAGTAGGTGTTAATATCTACATATCATCTAGAGGCATTTTATTAAGAGAATAAATTATTTTTTAATGTACCTTAATGGCCTTTTTTAAGCAAGTTTGAACGTGGAAAAACGATAATAAACGAAACAAAAAAAACAAATTTTTCGTTTTCTCCCTTCAAGCGAGCGGAAAAATATTCAAATGCACTATTCACAAATTAATCCGGATCCGGAATTAATCAGTCTACAAGTAATGAAATTTAATCATTAATATTGTTATTTTATACATATATATTTATAATTATTATATTAATTAATTCACTCACAAATGCGAATAAATGTCATGATCATGATTTTGGTCATTGAACTCTGTCGAGTTACACATTAAGTATAGCTGAAAGCTTAGATGTAGTTGTACATTTATTTAATGCATCTCATTAGTAACAGTAAAGTTGAGGTTTCCACTTAAAAATTTGTTTGTGATTATGCTTAAATTTAGAAATTTGTCATAACCATTAACCCTTGTTTCTATAACGGGTCACCCAAGTAACTTTTTGGTGTTTTCTGTACTACAATATAATTTTTTAAATTTTAGAATGAAAAATTTGTATCGATCCATTAAAAAAAAATGTAAAAGAACATGACATAGGCCAGTTTTTTTTTTAAAATAAGAATTGTGCCCCCTTAGTTTACAACGGGTCACCCTGGTGACTAGAGTTAAAATTGATTTAAATAAATGTATTTTCAGTTTATTGTAGAGAAAGGATGGCAGGCGGAGCTGTCCCTACACACAGAGAAATCTTCGCTGTCATTTAGCATAACAGGCTTACCTTAGGTATTGTTATCCATACGGGCGGGCCGTAATTGATCATTCTTACTTTTAGTATAAGTCAAGCATAAAAATATAAATCCGCCCTCATTTTTTATAAAAATCAAATTCTGTATTAAAGAATAAGAAATCATACCTTTAGAAATTGTAATTCTTTAAATAAGTACAGCTTTCTATACCGCATCTATTTCTATAACGAACTATAAAGAATTCTTTGTATACCAACTATACATTTTTATAAAATATTTATTCTTATAAATTTCAGTTGAATGCTTGTAATAAGCAAAACAAATAATAATTTTAAAGAACATTATCTCGAGTTAAGAATAAATATGAAAATTAGTTCGTTAAAATAAGAATAATTTGATGTTTAATTTAAGAATATCAAAATTTCAAGAATAAGAAATCTTAGTATGTGGAATTATTACTGTAAATGAGTACAACTTTCTTGAATGAAATTCTGTTAGCAAAACAAATAATAATTTAAAAGAACATTATCTCGAGTTAAGAATAAAAATGAAAATTAGTTCGTTAAAATAAGAATAATTTTATGTTTAATTTAAGAATATCAAAATTTCAAGAATAAGAAATCTTAGTATGTAGAATTATTACTTTAAATGAGTACAACTTTCTTGAATGAAATTCTGTGCTTAAGAGCATCTAATTTTTATAAAAGAATATTTATACTTCGAAATCTCTATTAGTATACTTGTAATAAGCAAAACAATTAGTAATTTTAAGAAACATTATCTTAAATTAAGAATAAAAATGAAAAAGATTTTCTTCAAATAAGAATAATGTTTAATTTTAGAAAATCGAAGCTTGTCTAAATTACAAATACTCTTATTTAAAGAATATATAATTCTTACTATTATAGTTGTATTCTTACCTTAACACACAATCAACTCGGTTTTAGCACTAGAAATTCTTATAATAACTCTGCAGTATTATTGTGTAATAATAATATTAAATAGTTTCGTTAATTTAGAAAAGAACCCCATATTCGGTATTTATGCTACTTATGCTACAAATCAAGTGCTTATAAAAAATAAATTTAACTAACAAAAAACATTAAAAAGCTAGTGAAATATTTACACAAAACAATTTTTACTAAGTACTTTAAGTACTTCAAAACTAAAAATTACAATAATTTAAATAATACAAAAATTATAGTTTAAATTATAGTTAGTTTTATTTTTGTTTCCATTTTTATACTTCAATCAATTACAAAAAATATGCATTGTAAAATAAAAAAAAATTAATAATAACTCATAAAAATATAATTATTTTCAATTTAGAAACAAATTAAAATCTTATTATGTTGCAAAATTATGAATAATGGAAATGATTTTTCCATTTATGATATAGATATAATAATGATATGGATGGAAATAATTGCATAAAAGGGTAACAATAACAATTCAAGGGTTTGGTTTTAAAAAAATAAAATACTAACTCTTATTAAAATAATTCAAAATTTGTAGTTTTGTGCCCAATTCAAACTAATCATTTTTTTTAATCATACAATTTTATTTTATCATAATGCTGATATTTTAGATATTGTATAAATAGTTGATCAATCTTACTAAATGTTTGTTTACAAAGACTATAATTGTGCTTTATATTATAATTATTTAAAAGAAATTGAGCCATATACAATAAATAATTAAGAAAAATTTGAAAGTTATAATAATAAAAATAAACAAACCTAAATAATATACAAACTAAAAATAGTTATTTACAAATAATTTAAAAAATAAATTAAATTATATACTTATATTAGAATATTATAAATCAGAAAGTAAGTACATCATATTCAAAACTCACAAAATTACATTTTTATTTTCAATTTAATAGTTTTGTTATTATAATATCAAATCGAGCATAGTTAGAATATATATTAGTGGTTTTCCAATCGACCACCGCAAGTGGTCCGCACTTATAAGTGCGAAAAATATATGTCTCGGCTAAATGTCGATTGGATCACACAAAAAATTATGACATAAGAAAAACATAACCTCTAAATTTTTAATTCACATAATATCAAAAAATAATGCGATAGTGGTTTAATTTTTTAAATTTATGATGATAAAATATTAAAATAAATATTTAAAAAATAAATTTTGGCTTTATTGTTGTTAATTATTATCAAATATCACCTAGCGGAGAATGTTGACGTAACTGCTTTTAGCTGCTCTTGAAAAAATAGGTAGATCAGTTGCGAGTAGATGATTTAGCACAGACATAAACCATAAGTGCTTTTAAGTACTTGCGATGGTCGATTGGAAAACCACTATTGTTACGATTTTGCCTTGTCAATTAAGGTTCGTATCACTGGATTGTGAATAATACAAAATCAATTTAATTTATCACCAACGAATTTATTTATTTCACACAAAAATTATTACAACTTGTACACTTATAATTTTTATTTCGCACAATTTTACTATTCACTTTTACTTATTATTTCCACAAAAACACTTTTTAAATCACTTTTTATTTCCTTTTTAGCATATATTAGCATTACATAACAGCATTGTAGATATTGCAGCAGTTATTATCATTGAGGTAGATAAACATAACCTCGGGCTTATATGATGGAGGCGACGTGAATTCTCATCACACAATCTGCGGAAGTATGGATAATATGGATAACAATTGGGCAAGGTGAGTTACTTCTTGGTTACATTCTTAGTACTAACCTTCATTGCATATACCTATATGCAACCAAGGCAATAAGCCTGCTTTTGTATTTAAGAACAGATAGAAGGAATTAGATATTACGTCTCAAATATTGTGTGTCAATTTGAAATGGACGTGGAACCCCGAAGAAACCAGACTAGAACACCTTTAGAACTATTCTTTGTAAACTGGATGTACACCAAAGTAGTCAGACCCATTCTTTTACATGGAGTAAACGACTGAAATACATCTCAATGTGGACCTGTAACAATTTAGGCACTCATCTATTCTATGTAACAAAGAGATTTATGCGACTACGGACCATCTTATCCCGTCACTATCTTCTGACATAAACTTTCTGACTATATTCTACTACACAGAGGACTGGCTGATAGGTGCAATTCTAAAGCCAGGATTTATAAACTTCTTCGCTGAAGATTGCCATAAAGGAATTCGTAGAATGATTGAGATATTAGCAGTTTGATTGACAAACAGGCTACCACTAAAGTGGTCTTAGGCTAAGCAGGCAAAAGTTTCTCGGTATGTCTCTCTTAAATAATGTCACGGTCCTCAGTAGGATGGTCATAAAGAGTATCTATCACTTTGTCAACAGCTCAAAATGGTTTCAATGAGTAGGAGCCGTCGGTGTTTATGTTCAAGGACCCGTCGGTGTCTATACTATTTTTCTTTGGACTGCCACCTTAACTTAACAGGTTTGACAGCCCTACTTATTTGCAAAATTCCAACAACGCATGACAACACACATAATTTATTCAAAATTACATTAATTTTATTTTCAAAAACACATAAACCAAAAAAAAAAAAAAATACCTGTCATCATAGTGTAATCGTTAACTCGCTCTTAATTGTCCCAAAGATATTTTTCTCTAAACATGACTGCCGCATTGAAAAACATTGAAGAATCATAACAAATTATTTGTGTACCCGTATGTATAGACGACAATTTTAATGGATATGAAGCACAATAAAAAAAAAAACGTTTTCAAGGGGCAACACATGCTTTTTTCAGTGAACCTCGCATATGTTCAGCTTGATTTGACATGTTTAGAATTTTCTGAGTCAATTGTATAAGTATAAAATAGATTTACGTGAAAAATTATTATGAAAATAACTGATAAACTAGACATGATGCGAGTAGTGCATTGGCCAAAATAAACAAAAATATGTCCAAACAAATAATAAATTAAATATACAAACAACAAAATTTCAACGTATTTTTAATTTTTTGATTTATTTATAATTTTTTGTTTTGGATTTTATTTTGGTTGTTGTCTTTATGAAATACTAAGCGCGCTGTTTTTTTTTATCATCATCAATTTTCTTTTTTTTTTTGTTCGAGCACGATGGAAATGAACCCATAAATCATTTAAATTGTTTTCTCTGCAAGTTGTTCAGTTTGTAATTTGGTTTTGTAATTTATTAAGAATTTTTATTAGCGCAGTTTATAGCTGTTTTAGTCTTCCTTCTTAATTATCGTTATCGAAAGTGTAAAATGATGAGATGAAATTATAATTAATTTAATTTAATATCGTTATATATATATATATATATATATATATATATATATATATATATATATATATATATATATATATATATATATATATATATATATATATATTTAAAATTAAAAGCAGCAAGTATGCAATATGCCAGGCAATTTTTTAGATTTTGTTTTTCTTTTGTGGCTCGTCCGCTTAATCCATATTTATTGTTATTGTCAAAAAAAGTAAAATTTAAAATACATATTGCATGCTACTGATAGATTTATCTTCTGTACGATTTCTAGAACTATATAACAATAAATACGTGTTTTTCACAGCCACACACAATTAGTCTGCTTGAAATAACACAAAAAAAAAATATAAACATCTGTTATTAACCAAACAACAACAAACATGATACTACCCCTATATGATTACGTAAATATATCTTCCTCCAATCAATAAAAATGTATCTTTTAAATCATCATTGGCATAATAATAAACCAATTATGTATTTATAAAACCGGTAAAATTTAGTTTTAACGATCAAGTTCATTGATCATTTTATTTAAAAATCGTCTAAATATGAAATATTAATTTTTATGATTTTAAATTTTATTATAAAGTGAAAATTCAAAAATAAAAGGTCATAACAACAATAATACATAATTTAATATTCTTTAAACCCTTTAATTTAAAATTCTCGTTAATTTTTACAGTTTCTTTTGTATTTTATTGCATATTAATAATGTTTAATTTTTAATTGGAAATTTTATGAGTTTTTGTTAACGATTGAATGTTATTTTAAATATTAACAAAAAAAAAAAATAAATATTAAATTAAATAAATAAATAAAAGAGTTAATTAACCAGTTTTATATTAAATTTGCTAAATAGTTTTAGCTACTTTCAAAATAGGTATTCGCTTTTTTATTTAAACCGTACAGAGCGATATTATGAAAAGAAAGTAAAAAATATGTACGAGTACGTACATTTCTCGACTCATATGGAAGAAGGGCTTAACTTTATTTTAATAACTTTTCAGGAGGATGATTTTAAGTATAAATTGAATTTGTGAAAAAACATACAGACATTCAACTATTGACACTGGGTTAGAAATGTTCAGTATGATAACTGGATTTACAGAATATGGATGAGTATTAAGTTATGTTTTGGTTTACTTGAAAATTATTGATATTTTATAATCAAGCCCTTTTTCAAAATGTTGAATTTATATTGAATCGGTTTAAAATCGTTTAAACCTTTATTTCAAATTTGTAATTGTACATTTTAGATTCTTTTTTTGTGTTTAATCCATTTTAACAATATAAAAAAAAATTAATTATTAATTATTCCAATTAAGTCATTCTTTATAAACTAATAAATTTAATTGTTTTTAATTATTAATAATTAATAAAATTCAAAAAAAATTATTTTTACTTAATTTTTGTCGATTGATTCGTTTTCAATAAAATCAATTTCCGTGTTTTCTACTATGTTGTTTTTTGTTTCTAACGAATGGTACAAGCTATGATATTTGAGTTCAATAAATGTTAACAAATCAAGCAAATCCTTTTATTTTTGTTGAAGTTATTAAATTTGGTTGTTTGACTCTTGGAATATCTTCTCTTTTCACCGCGTTAATACCTCGTTTTAATATAGACATTTCCATAAACGGTTCGTTGTCCTGTGGATTAAAATAATTTTAGGTAAATAAAGCTATGAAATAAAATTTGTTTAAAATTTTACTTAAAAGTTCACAGATTTATAAGATCCATTCAAGCTCTACCTGTAAGGAATTTTTATATAATATTTTTCCGAAATTTTTGGTAAAACGCAACCATTTAATATTTCTCCAATTCACTTTTATTTTGGAGCAGTCAATTTTCCAAAATATGAATTTTTCATTGGAGAAACTTTTGAAATCTCTCATTTTAGCATCCATTTCAATTACTTCGAATCACTTTTTTTTAGAACTGCAACTTCTTACAACAACTTACAAACAACTCTTTCTCTTTCTCAACTTTCTTTGAATTACTACTACTTCTCGCTTTAGCTATATCTTTTTTTTTGGTTGAAAATCCTAAATCGGCCTTAATATGTTGTTGCTTTCACCACAAGCCAAACTTATTTGCATTTTTAACTTGCCACATGTGTTACTTGTATCAACTTTTGGTGATTTGAATTTAATATTCATTGTTTTAAAAATTTCACTATATTTAGAGAGTGAAACCGGTATTTCGTGAGTATCGCAATAAAGTTGGTACATTTTGGCAATGTTTAGATTTCATTCCAAATATAACTGCGCCCTTTTATTTCTGGAATAATAAGATTCGTATTTTGGAAAACTTTCGATATGATCTTTGACCTCATTAATTTTTTCATGTGTAAGTTTATTAGATGGTGTATTCTTTCCTCTTCCGTCCAAATTTACTGTAATTCCGGGTGAATTCAGTTTGGGTTTAATAACAGTTTTTAAAAGTTTATCGGTTTCACCTAGGGTATGTTTAAAGCACTTCTGATAAACTCGTTTACTTTTAAATTGTATTTATAATAATATTCACGATTTCGTCGTTTTTTACCCAAATTTACAAGGCTCTGGGTTTTCATGTTTTCGATAGAAATTAAACCGCAAACATACAAACGCCTTAAATTGTATTCACCGAGCGCCCAATATTCCTCGAAAATAATTTTTTGTTGACTTTCGCTAATCTTTTCATTACATTTACGAATACAAGGTGTTAGCTTTGTCACTTTTCTTTCTTTCACTGGTTTCCCTGTTGCTGTTTTGTATGTTTTTCTTAAATTTCGTTGCTGTTGGCGAGTTTTTCTTGTTTGATAATTAGTTGGTAATTCCTCCATTATATTGTTTTCCAATGTTTGAGCCATTTTTTCAATGCTGCTATCTTCTTCAATATCACTTTTAAGTAAATCTGGTGATTTAATCAAATGTGGTGGCTCAAATGTTGGATCAACGTTCCTATCATCAAATACGGATATCAAACAGGATCATTTTTAGCTAATCAAAAAATATAATATTTAAATAATTAATGTAACTTTCTAATTACACACGTAATACTACATACCTGGGATAGCGACTTGGTTTTGGTTTTCGTTGATCTTCAAAGCCATTTGCAAAATTCGTTGTGATCTTGAAACATACATTATTTTCTAAAAAAAATTATAATAATAAAAAATATAGGCCCTTGTAACTTAAAAGTATTTTTTACTTTTTTTTTTTTAACACACTTAGTAAAACGGCTTACTACTTATTAAATTTTGAATTTTCCTAGAAATGATTTGGCTTTTAGCCATATTTCAACTTAAACCGTTCCACCAAAACTACTTTATAACTTAATAAAATTATTATTTCCAATAAAATGGCCTAAGTATCTTTAATACGATATTTTTATTATTTAAAATTTGGAAAAAAGGCCTAAATACAAATAAAAAGTGCAGTTTCAAAACAAAGTTTAAGTAAAACGGCTTAATTGCGATTAGATCCACAATTAAAATTATTTTAAAATTACATACCTGATTTTAGTAAAACGGCTTAAATTAAGAACTAAATCTACACATAATTCACTTTGGTATATCAATTTTTATGAAATAAGCCCTTTCTCCAAAAGTAAATTATTATTTAAAACGAATAAGCCCTTTTTCGAGAGTAAATATTTTACGGAAAAATAACTGAAAAATGATGAGAGTAAGAGCAAAACGAAAAAATTATATCTATTCTACTAAAATTTGATTATATTTCATTTTGGGCTTATTCTTATTTAGGCCCTTATTCCATATCAGTCGAGATTTCGAAAGTCGCTTTTTATCTTATTAGTTTTCCATACGCATTTACCCTTGTGTTTACAACCGAATTTTTATCTTCGTCTTTAAAACCAACATACCTGGGTCAGTATGTACGATTTCTATTCATTTTGCGTGACATTTTCTTTTAAAATTGAGTTTTACGTTAGTATAAATAAATTTTGATCATTTCAATTTTATTTATTAATACAACATGCTATTCTATTTCCTGGTTTTATAAACCTGGTTTTATTTATGATAACTGAATATTTCGACACGACACTAATCAGCAAATATAACGTCAAAATTAAAAATATCAGTGAAATAGATAATAAAATACGACGACTCAGATATTAATATTGTGGCGGAAGAGTTGGAAGAAGAACCCGTGGAGCAATCGAACCCTTTGGAATATAAGGCCAGGGATGGAACAGTTCAGAGTGAAATTCCACCAATACATCGCAGAAAACCGGTGTGAAGTTTTTAACACTTTTTTTAACACATTTCACGTAAGTGTACAATTGTTTGATAGTGTAATTCAATGAAAAATTATTACATGAGAAACAATATCCTACCATAAACCATATAATCAAATCATTAGAAAATCATGATTCTACACTTTGCAATATATCACAAATCTCAGAGATTGGCTCGCATAGGCACCATATAGAATGAAAAGAGGATACATTGGGCTTTCTAAATCTGTATGTATTATTCCATAATTTGGGGTTGGGCTCTGATGACATATTTTCAAATATTACTAAAATGATCGAATATATGGAAAATCATGATTCTACACTTTGCTAAATAACACAAATCTCAGAGATTGACTCGCATAAGCACCATATAGGATAGAAAGAGGATACATTAGGCTTTTCAAATCTGTATGTGTTCTCCCATAATTTAGGGTTGGGCTCTGATGACATATTTTGAAATATTACCAAAATGATCGAATTTATGGAAAATCATGATTCTACACTTTGCTAAATAACACAAATCTCAGAGATTGGCTCGCACAGGCACCATATAGAATGGAAAGAGGATACATTGGGCTTTCTAAATCTGTATGTATTATTCCATAATTTGGGGTTGGGCTCTGATGACATATTTTCAAATATTACTAAAATGATCGAATATATGAAAAATCATGATTTTACACTTTGCTAAATAACACAAATCTCAGAGATTGGCTTGCATAGGCACCATATAGAATAGAAAGAGGATACATTAGGCTTTCTGAATCTGTATGTATTATTCCATAATTTAGGGTTGGGCTCTGATGACATATTTTCAAATATTACTAAAATGATCGAATATATGGAAAATCATGATTTTACACTTTGCTAAATAACACAAATCTCAGAGATTGGCTTGAATAAGCACCATATAGGATAGAAAGAGGATACATTAGGCTTTTCAAATCTGTATGTGTCATTCCATAATTTAGGGTTGGGCTCTGATGACATATTTTGAAATATTACTAAAATGATCGAATATATGGAAAATCATGATTCTACACTTTGCTAAATAACACAAATCTCAGAGATTGGCTTGCATAGGCACCATATAGAATAGAAAGAGGATACATTAGGCTTTCTGAATCTGTATGTATTATTCCATAATTTAGGGTTGGGCTCTGATGACATATTTTCAAATATTACTAAAATGATCGAATATATGGAAAATCATGATTCTACACTTTGCTAAATAACACAAATCTCAGAGATTGGCTCGCACAGGCACCATATAGAATGGAAAGAGGATACATTAGGCTTCCTAAATCTGATGTCTTATTCCATAATTTAGGGTTGGGCTCTGATGACATATTTTCAAATATTACTAAAATGATCGAATATATGGAAAATCATGATTCTACACTTTGCTAAATAACACAAATCTCAGAGATTGACTCGCATAAGCACCATATAGGATAGAAAAAGGATACATTAGGCTTTTCAAATCTGTATGTGTTATTCCATAATTTAGGGTTGGGCTCTAATAACATATTTTGAAATATTACCAAAATGATCGAATTTATGGAAAATCATGTTTCTACACTTTGCTAAATAACACAAGTCTCAGAGATTGGCTCGCATAGGCACCATATAGAATAGAAAGAGGATACATTAGGCTTTCTGAATCTGTATGTATTATTCCATAATTTAGGGTTGGGCTCTGATGACATATTTTGAAATATTACCAAAATGATCGAATATATGGAAAATCATGATTTTACACTTTGCTAAATAACACAAGTCTCAGAGATTGGCTCGCATAGGCACCATATAGAATAGAAAGAGGTTACATTAGGCTTTCTGAATCTGTATGTATTATTCCATAATTTAGGGTTGGGCTCTGATGACATATTTTCAAATATTACTAAAATGATCGAATATATGGAAAATCATGATTTTACACTTTGCTAAATAACACAAATCTCAGAGATTGGCTCGCATAGGCACCATATAGAATGGAAAGAGGATACATTAGGCTTCCTAAATCTGATGTCTTATTCCATAATTTAGGGTTGGGCTCTGATGACATATTTTCAAATATTACTAAAATGATCGAATATATGAAAAATCATGGTTCTACACTTTGCTTAATAACACAAATCTCAGAGATTGACTCGCATAAGCACCTTATAGGATAGAAAGAGGATACATTAGGCTTTTCAAATCTGTATGTGTTATTCCATAATTTAGGGTTGGGCTCTAATAACATATTTTGAAATATTACTAAAATGATCGAATATATGGAAAATCATGATTCTACACTTTGCTAAATAACACAAGTCTCAGAGATTGGCTCGCATAGGCACCATATAAAATGGAAAGAGGATACATTAGGCTTTCTAAATCTGTATGTCTTATTACATAATTTAGGGTTGGGCTCTGATGATATATTTTCAAATTATACTAAAATGATCGAATATATGGAAAATCATGATTCTACACTTTGCTAAATAACCACCTTTGAAAATATTTTCTTCTAAAAAACAAATAAAAATTCCCATGACAATGTCCGGATGCAGTTACCATTCTAATTACGTTAGTTGAGTTGTATCAAATTTGGTTGTACAACAAATTAACGTAAAATTCTATGTATTCTAGTGGCGCGTGCCCATACGAATCATATTTTCATTTACGTTTAATTTATGAATTTATTTCTGCACATCAAAGTGTGTGCTCAAGTTTCAGTAAATAAACGTAAATACATTTTTCTCTTTTCGTTGTTGCACAAACGATTTTTGTCAAGCGTGTGTACAATACTTTTAATTTTTTATTGATTTTCTTGAATATAGGGCACCGGTTGTTGGATGTCTGTGAACTGTCCTGTATGGGACGGGAGACGGCAAGTGCGTTGCACTGTTCCCTCTCTGTTCACAACTTCCAACAACCTAACTTCTTACTAATAATTGGTTAGGGGCCTATGGCCAACTTTGTTTTTATTTTTATTTATTTTTTATGATTTACAGATGAATCTGTAAATCACCCTTTTTGGTTCTCCCCTTAAGATAATTTCCAAATGGTAGGCCACATTGTTAACCATGTGGTTGATCCATTTTTTCTTCTATTTGTTTTTTCCTTTCCTTTGGTTGTTTTCAACTGCATTTTTTTTCCTAACATGACTTTAACTAGATCTTAAGAGGAGCTACCAACCCCCACGACCAAATTCCTTTAGCCGACTCGAGCACCGGGATTAGGTCATTGTAGCATCCCCCCCTCCCTTAAGGTAATTTTTGTAATGACTTGAGTTAGGTAAAACTAATTCTAGTCTCCAACAGTTACAAGGTTAAAAAGTACTTCGCAGAAAAAAATATCGATGTGTTGAGCTGACCCCCGTATAGTCCAGACATAAATCCCATAGAAAATATTTGGTCTATAATGAAGCTAGAAGTAGCAAGAAAGCGCCTATAATCAATTAAAGCTATAAAACGTTTGTTGATGACGATTTGGGAATCTATACCTTCTACGACTTTGGAAAATTTATCAAATTGAATGAATCAACGGTGTGTCGCTATAATAAAAGCAAATGGCGGTCCAACAAAATATTAAAGACAAAATTTCTATAAATCAGTAAAAAACAAAAAAAAAATTAAAAAATAAGTGTTTAATTTATTCCATTACTTTAACTCCAATCAACGTATTTTGAATATTTTGGCATTTTTGGGGTTCTCCCCATATATTGCAGGTACATTTTTTTGTTCTTCCAAAAATTAGGTCATACATGTATTTAAAATGAAGCAATAAGCCAATTGCTTCCAAAATTTTGTAATTTTTTACAAAAAAAAATTGAGGTGTGGCCAACACACGACTTTCTTTTGCGAACAGAGAATTTTGAGAAATTTTATTGTTTTTCTTTCAATTTTTAAATTTTTGGAAACATTTTATTTTAAGTAGTTTTTTGTAAACCTTATACATTTTAAGATATTTGCAAAATACATTTTCTCGACCAAAGGAGTGGCCACTTCCGGTTAGCAAGAATAAATAACCACACCTCGCGGTGTGACCAGGCAAGTGGAAGTCAACGTCATCAGAGCGTTACACCCGCCCATTTGCTAATATATCTCGCTGAAGATTCCTTGGCCACTAACGAGAGACAGTTTATTTAAGAATTTGAAACAAAAATAAATCTTCTGGATTAAGGGAGTGGCCACTTCCGGTGAGCCGATTTGGAGTAGAATTCACTGGGACCTCGCCATTTATCAAAAAAGTTTAAATCTGAAGTTTCAGTTCGATTAGTTAACCATTTGGGCTGTAGAGAGGACACAGACTGACATACTGACAGACTGACATAGAGACACCATTTAGAAACCCACTTTTTCGGACTCAGTGGACCTCAAAACAGATAAATATCTAAAAATCTCAAGATCCAAAATTTTCATGATTACTTTATTTTACTTATGTTAGAGAAAGTAATACAAAATAATAAATTTCAAAGAAGTTTGCATAATAAGTGCCTCAAAATTCCCTGTTCGTAGGAGAAAGTGTGTTGGCCACAACTCAATTTTATTTTTTTTTAAATTTTTTGTTTGAATTTTTTTTTTAATTTTTGGAAACATTTTGTATTAAGTAGTTTTTTGTAAACCTTATACTTTTTAAGATATTTGCAAAATAAATTTTCTGGACCAAGGAAGTGGCCACTTCCGGTTAGCCGATTTGGAGTGAAATTCACTGGGACCTCCCAATTTATCAAAAAAGCTTAAATCTGAAGTTTCAGTTCGATTGGTTAAACCATCTGGGCTGTAGAGCAGACACAGACAGACTGCCAGACTGGCAGACTGACAGACTGACAGACTGACAGACTGACAGACTGACAGACTGACAGACTGACAGACTGACAGACTGACAGACTGACAGACTGACAGACTGACAGACTGACAGACTGACAGACTGACAGACTGACAGACTGACAGACTGACAGACTGACAGACTGACAGACTGACAGACTGACAGACTGACAGACTGACAGACTGACAGACTGACAGACTGACAGACTGACAGACTGACAGACTGACAGACTGACAGACTGACAGACTGACAGACTGACAGACTGACAGACTGACAGACTGACAGACTGACAGGCTGACAGACTGACAGGCTGACAGACTGACAGACTGACAGACTGACAGACTGACAGACTGACAGACTGACAGACAGACACCATTTCGAAACCCACTTTTTCGGACTCAGGGGACCTCAGAACAAATAAATTTTTAAAAATCTCAAGGTCCAAAATTTTCATGATTACTATACTTTATTTTACTAGAGTAAAAGAAAGTAAAAGACTCAAATTTGTAATAAAATATGTTTGCCCAATTGTTTTTTCCCACCGCTGTACGTACAAGATTGTTCAGTGACACTAGCGTCACCTTTAAACGGATGTAATAAATATTCTGTTGTAATCTCGAATGATTATCGAATAATTGTATACAATGAAGTTACATACACTGCTGAAGAGAACGTTTTTTCATATCTGAGGCTAAACTGTAATAACGAAACGATGTATGCCGGGAAAATAAAACAAAAAGGAGAAGAACTTTTACGATACAAGTAACCGAGCAAAGCAGACGTAAAATATTTAGTAAGAACAAAAGAAAACGTGTATAATATATTCGAGAAATTAAAAGAATTAAATATAAAGCAAATATTCGGAGTTTTATTAAAAAGAAGTTCAACAATTCTTAATTTGTTTAACCAAAAATAGATGACATCTAAGACTTTCGACATTTGCAAAAAATAATTATTGAGAAAAATTTCCGTATGATGTGGTTACTGTGCATTCGTTCTCTTTATTAAAATAAAATTTGTCGAAAAAACTTATATGAGGTCGGCAATATTGATCTGTATGTTACGTGTGTCATTGTCGGGAATTTATTAATGTTTTCTATGTCCTTCTTGTGTTGATGTACTCTTGCTAATTTTGTTTTGCTAGTTTCTGGTCGAATGGGTCGAAGGGCCGGATGGGCCGAAAGGCCGAATTTTTTTTTTTTTTTTTTTTGTTTTTTTTTTAGAAATATAATGTTTCAAATTTGCTATTTTAAGGAATATTTTGTAAATTTTTTTATCAAATTAAATTAATTTCTTATGAATTTATGTATTTTATTATGTTTAATCTGTGGATATTCTATCGAAAATCTATCACTGGCTTGTTAAGTGGATACATGAAGTTTCCACATTCGTCTTCCACCAATAAAATTCGGAAACAAATAGTAGAGACACAAAAATATAAAATAAATAAAACATTAATAAGGGATCGGGGTATTTGCCTCCAAGACAAAATCTTGTTTCACAGATTTTGTTACACAAAATATAGTTTTTTAAAATTGTGTTTTCTGACTTAATTATTTTGATTATTTTATAGTTAAATAATGAATATTTAGTGAAATAGTTTTTCTAGGATCGATATAAAATATTGCATTTTAAAATGTTGCAACTAAAAAATCTTGCAATTACAAAATCTTGCAAATAAAATATTGCAATTATTTTTCTTTTTAGTAAGTGTCATTAATAGATTCTATATAATCCGCTACTACGTGCGGCACGCAGTGCGACATGTTTGTTGATCCCGGTTCCTACGTCCACCGAAGTTCAAATTTAAAGCTCCTCGGAGGGCTAAGCATGGGGAGTGGGGGGGGGGCGCAGCAACCTCTCGCATCTCTCTACAATTCTAAGTTAAATTAGTCGACTTAGCCTCTACAATTCTAAGTTAAATTAGTCAAAGTCATTTTTCTCCAATTTATTTTCCTCAGAATAGAGAACAAAATGTACGGAAAATTGTTATGCAAGATTTTGTATTGCAATATTTTATAATTGCAACATTTTGTATGCGAAATTTTTTAATGCAATATTTTTTAATGTAAAATTACATATCCAACCCAGTTTTCCTATGTCCCTTATTTTAAGTTGACTTTTCACATGAGCAGGCGTTTATGTACATAAAGATGGTTCAGATTCAATTCATAAAAAACAAATTTTAATAATTAATTTATACATAAATTTGATTTAAAATTATTATTTCAGAAGTTAGTTTCTCTTCTTGAGATATCGTCGCTGTAGAATGATCTTGTCGTAAGCCCAAAAAAATGATTTTAGGAAATTTAAGTTTAAAGTTAAAATACAAGTTAAAATATTTTATCACTAAAAATTTTCTACTTCAAAAATATGATTTAAAAGCAATTGTTATATAGATTCTGCTACATTTTTAACATTTATGATACATTCAACAATTTTTCAAGAAAAACAAGGAACAATTTCCAATTTGTCGTTTAATTTTCCAACTTGTGAGTATTATAGACATACGACAAAATGTACGGATATACAACAATTTTTTTCTCGCAAATTGTACAATTAAGTATAATATAAATCACTATGGATATACGATAAAATTGTCTATAAATCATAAGACATGGAAAACTGATTATGGAAAAAAGGTTCTTTCAGTCATAATATTCCATTTTAACTTGTCTAATTAAAAAAATATGAAAGTATATTTGGTACATTTCTTTTATTTCTATCAACAATTCACAGTACATTACAGTAATTCATTTAATATAAAGCTATAAACAAAAATATAAATCAAAAATAAATTCTATAATAAATTCAAAATAGAAATAAATCAATATCGCAGTTCGCTTAAAGTCCTCCTAGAAATAAGCTTTGTAAAATGCTGCGTCGTATTTGGCATATATTTTAGCATCGACCTAATATCCTTTTATTTTTCCTTTGCCAGTTTGGGCTTCGATACACACCGGTAAACATTAGGTAACTGATGAGGCTGATCGCTTTTTTCTGTGATTTTTTTTATTTCGGATTTTGTTTTCTTTATATATGTAACAATTTGTTAATACAGCATCCGTATGTTGTGTTTTGTATTGTATGTTGGTTAAATTTAATCGTTGTATATTAGAGCTTTTACTGAATAGTATGGTGGAAATACGAGGTTTTTAGAAGCTGCATCGTAGATCCAATGAAACATTCGGGTAACTGAAAGAATTGAGTTGACGTAAAAGAGAAACCGGACTATAAATATTAAGTGTTTAATATTTCGCTCAATAACACTGTGCACAGCATCTATCTCTTGGATTGCTGAATGACCTGGTTCGGAAAACTTCTGCACAATGCTATCTACATTTGGATGCCTCGATAAAAAGTTTAAAAGTGCAATCAAAGTCAAACGATTTTTATTTTGAGGAATACAGGAATCACTCCAAAGTATAAGTATATCTTCTTGTTTAGTTGGCAGAAACCAGTAAGATTATAAACGGAAAACTGGCATTTATATTAAAAGTTTGACTTATTGGCTTTCGGAAGATTAAAAACATTTTGCAAATCGTAGCTTATTATAGCTGTTGTCGAACATGTTGAATCCTTATCTCTACGTTTTTCTTCTCGGGCAGAAGCAATATGGCTAATTTGTGTCTTTAAAATTCAGTGTTTTCTTGCTTAGATTTATTTTTTTTTTATTTTATTTAATATTACAACTGATTTACAAATCATTTAGTAATTTATCTTTCTTAAATGAAGATTCACATTTGACGGACAGTAATCCAATGGTTACTCCCGTTTGAATTTACACAGTAATTATTTTTCTCTATCCTAATTAAATACAACTGCCCAATTCCAAAGGTTTCTGCCTTTGAAGTCTTCTTACTGCATTGGTGGTATCCAACAAACTTCGTATGTCTGCATTTTGGTGCCGAGATATCCGCTGATTGTGTTTCTTTGCATGATTTTGTATTTCTTTACGTACATATTCCATGTGGGACTTATCCTATGGAGGTTATCATTTCTAATATACCATGGTGCGTTTACAATGCCAAACAGCACTTTGTTTTGGAAACATTGAATCATTTGTACATTTGTCTTCTTGGCACAACCCCAAAGTTGAATATTGTAGATCCATACTGGTTTGCTGATATAATAGCAGTTTGTTATGTATTGTAAGCTCAGAGTTTTTACCTATTAGCCAATACATTTTCCTATATTTAATGTTCAATTCTTCTTTTTTCTTTGTAACATGCTCTTTCCATCTAAGCTTACAATCGAGAATCATTCCGAGGTATTTGGCTGTATTTGCATTTGGAACCGGTCTTGAATTTAATTCCACTGGAATCCAGTTAACTTTCTGGTTTGTGAAGTTTACGTGAACCGATTTTGCCTCGTTTAGGCTAATGCGCCATTTCTTTGTCCAACTACTCACTGTGTCGGTTGCTTTTTGAAGTTTTGGTTGTTGCTTCTGATATACACTTTTGAGTTGCCAGAATAGCTGTATCGTCTGCAAATGTTGCTATGGTGGCAGCTTCTGTATTTGGCATATCTCTATATAGGACTTAGTACGCTACCTTGTGGTATGCCTGCTGATATTCTCTTTAGTTCAGAGTACTCTCCTTTATATTTTACAAGGAAATGTCGGTCTGCGATATACGACAAGAATTTGATTGAACTGCTTAGGTAGATCTCGATGCAATTTAAATTCAAGTCCTTGGTGCCAAATTCAAATACTCTAAATCCAAATTGATGTGGTAGAATCAAATTTCTCTTTTCTATTATTGGCTTGAGTCTCTTGAGCAGTAATTTTTCAAATAATTTTGAAATTACTGGAAGTAGTAAAATCGTTATGTACGACTTTTTATCGTTCGCTGGTTTGCCTGGTTTGGGGATCATAATTACTTCAGCAACCTTCCATTGTCGTGGGACATAAGTTAGTCTGAAGACAGCACTGATAATTTGAACCAATTTTCGTTTGTTCGAATGGCTTTTACGACTTGTCCAGTAATTAAATCATATCCTGGAGATTTTTTTGCGTTCAAATTACACTTGATCTCATCTTTTAATTCCTGTAATGTTACACATCGAATATTATATTCATCAATTTTGCTAATTGTTATTATGTTTTTATCTGCTGTTTGCCTAGGTAACGGTTGAAAGGTGTCTTCCAAGTGAGCTGCAAATAAAATAGCTTTTTGTTTGTCGCTTTTGGCCCAAGTTCCTTCCCCATTTTTAATAGGCGGCACATGCATTTTGGTTCTTTTTAATCCCTTTGTTACTTTCCAAAGAGAGTAATCAGTATCTTTATGTTCGGTGAGACCATTTAAGTACTTGTTAATATCGTTCTTAATTTCTTTTATAAGTTGTTTTAGTTTATTGCATAGAAAATTTAGAATTTTGTTGTTTCCTTTGCCAGGTCTTTCTAGCCTACCGTTTCTCTCTAACTAACTCCCTGATCTCAGAAAATATTGGACACAATAATATTGGTAAGCGATCAATTTAATTATTTTGATATTTTAGATTATTTAATGGACTTGATCCGGCTACTCTGGATTTAAATGTTTTTCAGCTATTCAACAGACACCCCACAAACGTTTTCAAACAATCCAAAAGGTTATTTTAATAAATCTTACAGCAAACGTGTGCCGCTATATCTACCAATCAAAATATTTTGGAAAAACATGACCCTCTAGTTCCATTTTGGTTAATTACCTTTTTCTGCTCCAAAATCTTCTGGTATCGGCACCTTTTTTTTATTTTTTTACTATGTAAGTTCTATTCGTAATCAGAAATGCAGCCGTAGCAACAAATACATCATCATTTATAAAACCTTTGCAGCTCCCGGTTCGAACTAATAATATTTTTTATTTTATTTAAAGATACATATTTGGAAAACAACAAAGTCGATCGCGAACAATTCGCGATAACGCAAATATTCGGTATTTGGCAAATACTGCATGTGTGCTGCCGGCTTGATAATATGAATATTTGGGTGCTAGTTGAATTACGTAGAAATACAAATGAAATTTGTAAGAAAATTTAGTTAGATACACTCACGGGAATATATAACTGGAACTTGACTTCAGAAGGGAATGCTGGTTAACCCGCACCTATACAATAATTTGTTTACAACTGAATCGTATTACAAACGAAACAATTTTTTGTATTCTCCAATACACAAATTTTACCATGTAAAGTAAAACCTTGCAAAACATGAGATATAATCTTCAGTTTTGACCAAAAAATTATAAAGTAGAACTGTAAAATTATCGCATATTTTACCGCTATATAATCAAAAACAACCGATGTAATTCGCAGGTATTTACCAATTATTTACTTACCATTAACTGAAACCGTATAACAACCAACCTTACAATGTATTACAATGTAACAATTAATAATATATATACATTTAAACATAACATTTTTTTTTTGTTAGCTTTTTTATGCAAAAATTATTAATAATTATTTCACTTTTTTTATTTTTTTTCATATCAACTCAAGTCTGACTTATAAGGAGTTATGCACTTTGATTTAACTACAATGTATTTATGAGCTTGTTATTATGTAAACAATTCAAATTATAAATTTTAAATTAAGATTTATTTACTTAAATATTAATCATTTTTATTTCACAAAATTCGATTGAGTAAATCATTTTAATCTGTCTGGTATAAATCCATAATTTAGAGTAATTAAAATTTTTTTGTTGTAAAATTAAAAATGTCATCTTAAATGACAAATTATATAATGTATACAAAGACAAATTAAATTCTATAATATTTCATTTATAATTAAAATTTATTATCTACTTAATTATAATATTGCACACAAATGCACTGTCCATACAATTTTTGCAAATATAATTAAAATTAAATTAAATGCAGATTCACAGAATATTTCATAAATAATAAAAGGAAAACTAAAAAAAATTGTTTTTTAGTTTGTGCATCCACCACATTTCAAATACATAATTAATTTAATTTATAACAAACAAAACCATTTTGTTTTTTTTTTGTAGTTTTAATCTTTAAATATTATAAATTGTATTTTATAATTTTAATTTAAAAAATAATAAATTATCAATTTTCATTTATTATTATAATTATTTTTTATTACATGTGGTTATATCTCAAATTCTCTACGAGTATATTATTATTATTATTGTTATTCATGTTAGTTGGTATTCACATTTTTTTTTTCAGTGCACTGCACATAGTGAAAATTAACACTTTTCGGTTGTAAATAATTAAAATTAAAAAGAATATTTTATGTGTGCTTTGTTTTGTTGTATTTTTTTTTTCTAAAATAATAAAAGAATTAAGTAAATAATTTTTACATTGTATTGTACATTTGTAGTTATAAATGCACCAACAACAACAAAATTCTATTTTGTTGTGAAAATTAGAATAGATTTGTGAATTAATTTAGTTTTTATGACTCTTGGATCGTAATCAAATGCTATTACAATATGTAATTATTCGAAGGTACGGTTAACCAATAAAAATAGTTGGATGTCCGGTATTAATATGGTAATGAAATTTAGCTCGATATCAATATTATAAAATTTGTTTGCGGTTGTTCCTCAACCAAAACCAAATTTCTAATGTTGGATGATCATATTTCATAGGAAGGGCTTAAAGAAATTAATTTTTCCCACCCAACACTAGAATTGGACAGAGCTTTTTAGTATAACACAGTGCCAATTAATTCTAAAGCGCGCAAAAAAGCCAGCAATGCTGAACTATGCTAAATTAAGCCGCCATGTTCTTTTTTTTAAGCTCTCGCTTTAAGGCTGAGTAAGACGTAAAAAATAATTGTTATTAATTGTTAAAGTGGTGGACTGATCTCGAAGGAAATATTATAATGCAAATTTAGAATTTTTTTTTTATTTTTTTTTTATTTTGCTTATCATATTCATAGAGACAAATAAAAAACTTCTAAATTATATTAGTGTGGGCTTATCTTATAATGTTGAGGATTTACCACTACAATTCAGCTCAGCACCTGCAAACACAACAAAAACCAATTTAGAATTAAGAATTAATAATAATAATAAAATAAAACTTACCTTTCAACTTATATGTCGTCATAACCTAGAATTACACAAATGAAAATTAGAATAGGTTTACGTATAATTTAAGATCCGTACTTAGCTTAATTCACATTAATATAACGCCCGTCGAATTCTGAAATTATTAAAAGTTAACAGCTCTAAGTTATTTAATTTTAAAATTAACAAATAAATTTACTCACCAATTTGTTGATATCTAGCGCAGTCATTTTGACGTTTTGAACAGAACATAAAAATGAGTGCATTGAGAAATGTAACGCTACCGGCTCAATATTTAATAAGAACGGTGGAGGAATTGAGGGTGCTATGCCAACGTTACGAACGGATATGGGAACAAACTGGTTATGATCCAAGACGATTTAGTGACTGTCCTTATGGTCGTTGTCAGGTTAACGAACTATGTAAGAAATTGCAGCAAACGAATATTACAGTACCAAAATACGATTGCCAACCAAACAGGATCCGGTACCATGATGATTTAAACGATCACTCGCCAACTTACACATTACCTAACAATCAACGATAGAAGTCATCCAACAGAGGAATAATCCACCGAAAGGGGCAACTGAACAATGAGGGCTGTTAATTTGTAGGAACTGCAAAGACTTGGGCCACAAATATCAGGATTGTGAACAAGATTTCAACCACATATTTTGTTTTGAATCAATAACAACTTGTATAAAGACGATCCACGACCTTACGCTCAGATTAGAATTTCCTCCAGAACTGTACATGCATTATTGGACAGTGGTGCTAGTGTAAGTGTTTTAGGAAAGGGTTCAATAGAGTTTCTATCAGAAAATGGCATCAAATATAAGCGGTTAAATTCATCCATTAAAACAGCAGATGGAACTAGCAACAAAATCGAGGGGTATGTCTGGCTGCCGGTTACATTTGGCGGAAAAACCGACAGGATCAAGTTTTGCATAGTTCCAAGTCTATAATCTTTCATTTATTTGGGAATTGCTTTCTGGGAGAAATTTCATATTCTTCCGAAAATGGTGATTAAGAAGGTTGGCGACCAAAACAAGCAAGATAGTTGTGCACACAAGTTGAATCAAAAGGATCAAGCTGAATTAAATTGCATAATTGGACTATTTACGTCATTTACCAAAGAAGGTCTAGGGAAAGCAAACTTACACCAACGCGACATCATTATCCAAAAAGGTGTGAAACCGATTAAGCAACGGTATTATCCAATTTCACCGGCTGTTCAAAAAGTTGTGTACCAAGAAATAGACCGTATGCTTAGCCTAGGAGTAAGCGAAGTCAGCAAGAGTGGATGGATTTCACCAGTGACCATTGTACGTAAACCAAACGGGAAGACATGACTTTTTTAGATGCACGGTACTGAACAGTGTTACAGCAAAAGGACGCATATCCCCTTCCTTTAATAGACGGACTTCTTGGCAGGCTTACAGAGACTAAATACATTATTAGATTGGACTTAAAAGACGCCTTTTAGCAAATATCGCTTATGGAATCATCACGAGACAAGACAGCATTTACTGTACAAGGGCGACCGCTCTACCAGTTCAAAGTGATGACGTTTGGGATATGCAATGCGGCTCAGTCAATGTGTCGGTTGATGCATCAGGTAATACCCCACGAGCTGTACGATAGAGTATTCGTTTATTTGGACGATCTATTGATCATCACCGCCACATTGAAGGATCACTTTGAGCTGTTGGAGTTGCTTGCAGACCTATTACAGACGGCGGGACTGATCATTAACATTGACAAAAGTAAATTCGCAATGAGGGAGATACTATACTTTGGGTATCTGGCGGGTGAAATGGAACTTAGACCTGCTCCTGAAGTGTAAGGCAGATCAGACGTCTTCTCGGTATGGTAGGGTGGTACCGAAGGTTTATTTTGAATTTCTCAACGGTAACCTCACTAATCACGGATTGTTTGAAGAAAGGCAAGTTTGTTTAAATCGAAAAAGCAGATGAAACATTCCAAACTTTAAAAAAATTGTTAACTTCTGCTCTGGTTTTGGTAAACCCCGAATATGATAAACCATTTTGGATTCGGTGCGACGCTAGCCCGGAAGGCGTAGGTGCTGTGCTTTATCAACACGACCAAGAAGCAAATGAGCGACCTATAGCTTTTAAGCCGCAAAAGCTAAATAAAGCGCAGCGAAACTACACAGTTATAGAACTGGAATGTTTAGCAGCAATTTTAGCCGTCAACAAATTTCGACCTTACGTAGAAGGCCATGCATTTATGGTGATTACAGACCACGCGAGTTTGAAATGACTTATGGGGCAACGAGACCTTAGGGGACGATTGACCCGTTGGAGTCTGAAACTCCAGGGGTATAATTTTCAATTAAACACCAAAAGGGTAGTGAGAATGTTGTTCCAGATATGCTTTCCAGAATATACTGCGACCCTAAAGAGGAGCATTTGGCCAGCATAATAAAATTAACACCTCAGATTAATTTGCAATCAGATGTATTTTCGAAAAAGGAATATGTAAAATTTCGCACAAAAATAGAGAATGAGTCAACTAAGTTTCCCGCCTTTAGAAAGAAACAATATATATCAGACTCGAGCCAAAAGAACACAACAGTTAACCGATATTCCTACTTGGAAGCTATGGGTACGGTCCAAGATACAACAAAATCTCATAAAACAAGAACATGATGACCCGTTATCATCTCACGTAGGAGTGGCGAAGACCTTAAAGAAACTTCTCGAAAAACTGGCGAAGACCTTAAAGAAATAGTTATTGTCTAAATTTAATTTTTTCTGGAGTAGTATATTGGCATATTTGGTTATTAGTCATATAAATCGTAGTTTTTATTTTATGCACATAACATTTTTCACCAAGTAAATTTTTATTGCTATGCAAGTACATAAAATGTGAGTCACAAACAAAATCTCGTTCGATTATATTATGATACTAGCTGACCCAGGAAACTTCGTACCGCCTAACAGTCGATTCTTTAATTTTTTTTTTGTTTTTCAATACTTATTCTTCTATTCGGGACACCATGTCAGCTAGTAAGATAAAAAAAGAAAAAAGAAAGTTAATAAGTCAACAATTACATTATGTCAAAAAATAAAAATTATAAAACCCTTACAATTCTTTTAATAGTCACTAAAAAATCACAATGAAAATTACAATTTCAGATTTCTTATTATGATACCTACTTATTATATTTCATTTTATTTTTACTTATTCTAAATTAAGTTTCATTTTTATTGTAGAACTTTATGGTACATGATATTTTTTGTTTGATTACCTGGCGCGAAAACAAACAGAGCAGATGGTTTTCCAACACGGGAACAGGCAACATACAATTGACCATGCGAGAAACATGGGTTTTCTAGATTAATACCACAAACACTTAATGACTGCCCATGGAATTTGTTTATAGTCATAGCGAAAGCATATATTGTTTATAGTCATAGCGAAAGCATACTGGAAACTGCAGTCGTTTAAACTCGAGTGGTACGTCAGTTGGAATCATTGGAATGCGGGGTATCAAAACGTCTTCTCCTTTATACTTTCCTTTCAATATGATTGCTTCTATTACGTTATTCAGTAATTTTTTTATCGCTAATCGTGTGCCGTTACAAAGTCGCGGTTGGTTAATATTTTGCATCATTATAACTACAGATCCAACCTTTAATTGAAGATTGTGAGGCGGCAATCCTGGCCAATCTAGTGAGTTTAAAAATTCCGGTGGATAGTTCACGACATCATCGTCATTAGTTGCCGTATCAACTGATTTATATGTCCTCATTTCGCCAGGAATGTCATCTTGAATTTTGAAATTTAATTCATTTACATCAGTGTTTTTGGCAGCCAGTATAGCTCGTTCGCTCAACCAATCATGGAATAAGTAATTTTGAGCAAAATTTGGACACACTTTTTGAATGAGTTCAGCTTTTGATTGCGTTAACTGACAAAAACTCTCAGGAAAGGTGATGCAGCCAGTCAGCACGTCTATAGGAAATTTGCCATTACCAATATCAATGAGTCGTTTAGAGAATATGTCTCCAGATTGATCATTTTGCAACATGACACGCATATTCTTGCTTAAATGTAATACCTTGACATGTTTCCACAAATTGGAGGACTTTAAACATGCATTCAGTTCATCAGCTTTTGTTAAACGTGGAACTACCTGCCGAAAATCTCCTGATAATAAAATTATTGCGCTACCAAATTGGTTTTGGTTGTTCCGTAGATCTTTTAAGGTTCTATTAAAAGCCTCTAAAGATCTTTTATGCGCCATCGTGCATTCATCCCACACTATTAGTTCACATTGCTGCAAAACCTTTGCCATTGCAGAATTCTTGGAAATGTTGCAGGCTGGAGTTTCGTTGCTTTGCATATTCAATGGAAATTTTAGAGCTGAATGGGCTGTTCGACCGCCTTCAAGCAAAGTTGCTGCAATGCCTGATGAAGCAAGAGCAAGAGCAATTTCATTTTTTGAGCGAATTGTTGCCAATATTAAAGAAATCAAAAAAGTTTTTCCTGTACCACCAGGAGCGTCTAAGAAGTAAATCCCTCCAGTTCCATCATTTATTACTTTCATAAGAGTATCAAATACATACTTCTGTTCTTCGTTCAATAGTGGAAGATTTATTTGAATCGATTCTTTCAAAGTATTGAGATCATACGATTTTTCACGTTGTAACTCTTGATGAAAAGCATCGTGCATTGGGCGATTGGGCGCGGCCATCCCCAATTGACATAATAGCTTGTTTGACATCATCAAGCACATATCCTCAATGGAAATCAATGCCTCATTGTAAATGTCTTCACTTATTTGTAAATTTGGATTCCCTGTTCTATTGCGTATATTAAATAAAATATCGTCACAAATATTATCTTTGTATTTTATCCACAAATCAATTGGTTTTGATGGGAAGCATGTACATATGATAATGGAAAACAATGTTCGTATTTGATGAGCTTGTGATGAAATTATTGCATCATTGAGAGTTTGATCCCAATGTGTATCGTTTTCTCGTCGAATAAATTCGACCTATTGCATCGGTTGAATATACTCGTACAACTGGGTATCCTGGAACTGGTTTTCCTTGTTTCCTTCGCATAAATTTCGTTGTTGATTGATTCCAAGTATAATATTTTGGCATTTCAGAATAGAGCAGTGTTTGTGCGAAATGATCATTTTGGCACGTCTCGAAAAAACTGGTTAAGGTAGTAGATGGTGCATGGTGAGCTCTCTGTACTGCATTCTGAGCTGTGAAATACACTCTTTGTCCATTTTCTAAGTGCACGGCTAAGTGAACAACTGTGGGGTGTCTTTCATGAATTGGAAAAGAAAAAATTCGCCAAAATGCTTCATTACTGCTAACATAGCGGCCCATTTGGTATTGGGTTACTTCATCATTTGAATTCTCTGCACCAAATCCAATCACAGCCATATCACTTCCTTTGGTAACATATTTACATATGTACTTGATCGATTTTACCGAATGGCAAGATTCAAGATTGATGTGTGCTTTGAAAGTTTTTGATAAGATCAGTGAATATGGAACAATCCAACGATTATCTATTTCAATATCTTGTTGATTTACTTTGACAATTGTTGATCTTCCATTGTCTGCTAGTGATCACCGATGATAGAGTGGATAACCATCATTTCCAGTAATTGTTTCCGATATTAATGTACGTGGATAGCGCTTTGAACATTTACCATCTACCATACAAGGTGCATTTTGATTAAGTGTTCCACATGGACTATGTATCATGTTTTTGATAACTACCTGATGCAAGCCAGGATCTACTTGTTCATTAGGGATTTCAGCTGATATGACTTCATCAACTTCATTTGGCCTAATTTTTTCAACCAACCAAATCAAAATATGTGCATGCGGCAATCCACTTTTCTGCCACTCTACAGAATACATCCAGCAGCGTGTCTCACCAAACACACAATGTTTCACAATTAAATCCTTCAAAGATTTCAACTTTTGTCTGTAGATTCTTGCTGTAATGTCATGACGATCAATAGGTGATTGGCCAGGGAATAACGCTTGTTTAATTTCTATCCATTGTGGATTGCATGTAAATGTATTGAACAAATCTGCTGTGCCATAATGCCGAACATAGGACATGGCATCTTGAGCATATTCATGCATATGCTGAGGACTTCCGATGTAGGTTGCTGGAAGAATAGTCCGGCCAACATTTTCTGCATTTCCATCAGAATTAATTGCATCTCGAAGGTGAATATACCCTTCAGATCGAAGTTTGGTCTGATTCAACCTGATGAATGTTAATCTCTCCGTTTCAATCTTTACATACATATCAACAACATATCTGTGACATAATCGCCGGCATTTCAAGATGTGACTGTTTTCATTTTCTCTGATCATTAGGCGGTATGAATAATAGTTTATTGAACTTACTTTTTTGTTGATTTCAGAACCTGTAAATATTTTTTTATTATAATGATGACAGTTGAATAACAAATTAAACTATTTAGTAGGTGATATAGTAGATGACATAACATCTCATAAACCAATATTTCAATTACCTGTAATGGGATTTATCATCTTGATTGAGAAATCATAGCCATCTTCACCTTGCCAAAATATTGCAGTGCATGATATGAGCGATGTGTTTCCTTAATACGTTGTAATTTATTATTTCGACGATGTAAAACAATATCACGTGACTTTAAATTTTCTCCAACTACAACAATGGCAACTTCATCGATAGTAGGTGCATTAAAACGTCTTGCATGTTGGCCCACAGGAGTTTTATCTGCTCTGATAACAATTTTGTGATCATCAGATGGCATCATATCCATTGCACTTTTAAATAATATAATCAATTGATTGTGTTCGTGAAATAAGTTTTGTAATTGTTCAACTATTGACCTTTTCACTAAATTGCTATATGCACAACGTTGATTGATTTCTTGTGGACAATTGCCCATAAAATAAATATGCAAAAACTTGTAGTCACTATCTAGCACTGCTAACAAAGAACCTGCTCTGTGATCTATTTGGCCTTGTATCTGTAAAGGGAAAAAATATATTGTAAAAATGTCTATGGACTATAATAGTTATAATTAATAAACATACAACTGCAAATACTATTACGAACCTTAAAAGTTGGCATGAAATTTTCCCGAACTACTTTTGTTGCTCCAAATGAAGTCATTTGAAGGCAGTCGTTGTATTGTTGAATATTCTTTAAAAAGTGTATGGAATCTGTTCCTATTCCTAAAACCAATGAGTACAATGGCTCTGGAGGTGAAAGCAATGGTATCAATTTCCCCTTTCCATTTGCGCACCACAATCCATTGGCTTCATTTTTGTATTTCAATGCCTTACAATATTGGCAAACTGAGTTCATAGGTCCAATAGCAACACAGTTGTAGGCACTGTAATCAATTGATATATCGTAACAGAAAGCAGCTCAGTTCAAACTTGCACCAATATTAGTCGAATGTCGCGCTTCACGGGTCTGTCTTAACCGAATTCTTTCACGTTCATTGTGATCTTCACGTTCCTGGGCAGTACGATTAGATTGATAATTAATTTGATTCGTTGCATTTCGGGTTCTTCTGCCTAAATTTGTCCGCCGCCTTATTGGAGGCATATTTAGTATAAATGAGTCACAAACTCACAACACTTTTTTAATTTTATAGAAATTTGTGGCTTTTAGATTTAGTAATATTATAGATTGACAAATATCGACATTAATATTTATACGATACTAACGGCACTCAATTGTTTTGCCTTGAATGTTTTTGCCCCTTTCTTTCTTTTGAGTTTCATATGCATGAATATAAATGCACAATAAAACAGGCGTTGTTTTTATTGTAGAATTGTTTTGTTGTATTTTATATTCGTGCATATGAAAATCAAAAGAAAGAAAGGGACAAAAACATTCGTATAGAAAAGTGTTGTTTTTAGACTTTTTCAGGCAATTTTTTAAATTTTTCTCTCCGTAGGACCCATCCTGGTACTTCAAGGAATATTCTAAAAAAAGAATTAGCGAAATCGGTTTAGCTGCTCTCGAGATTTGCGCTTAGCAACACATTGAGCGATTCATTTTTATATTATAGATAATATACTAAGTAATAATGTACTAAGGCGTTCGCCGATATTTGGTAACTAACGGAAGTGAGGGACACAATGTTGCTGGAAATAATTTTATGGGAATTCGTTTTTTTTTTTTTTTTGGCATAATTAAACCTGAGTGACAATCATTTTATCTTGAGAGGCCAAGCGGATCACAACTTAACGTTTAATCAAATAAATTTTAAACTTATTTTTTTAATTGAAATTGAGTACAAGTGATTTTACGGTGGTAGTTTGGAATAATACTTGATCATCGAGGCGAAAAACTGGTAGGCGGAAAGGTGTTAGTATAGAACTAGTGAAGCGGAACCCGTTTAGGGGGCAACGGGTGACAAGTCCTTTTATCTGAGGCTGAGTGACAATCGTGGTCTGATAAATAAGGCAATCACGCAATTTTATCTTTGCCCCAAATCAAAGAAGTTAGGATCTTAAATGGAGGCAAATGACTTCTGTAGAAGCTTTTTGGACGGGGAGGAGGAAGAGACGTTGGATCATTTTCTTTGTTCATGTCCAGTATTGGCACTCAAAAGCCACAAACCTAACCTTACTTCGAAATCGACCTCTAATTCTTCATTATTGTCTAGCGTTTCTATATCTTTCCACATTGGTTAACCTCTCTCTTATGTCTTCCACATTTGAAATTTATAAGTACAGTCATGTTTCCGTTTATTTAGGCGCATCTTTTCTTTAGCATTGCTAATTCAGCCATTTTTATGAGATTCACTTGCACTTTTCACTATTCACCATTTTTATTAGTTCAGAATAAATTCACCAAAAATTAACAAGTTTGTTAGGACGTTTTCGCAAATGGTTTGTTTAGTACATAGTTTTAATTGATCTTCAAATCAATTCATGGCACAAATAAATTTTTCGGCATGTCAAAGATATTAACAACAATGGTATAAGAACTCGCAATGACTTTGAAGTCAGACTTGAAGTCTGAGCTGAAGAAATTCATGCTCCAGAAGATCATTGAGTTTCAGATTATTTTTGATGTGTTCTCGATGAAGTTATTAAAGTGATTTGTTTTCTATAATTATTGTTAAAAGCAATTTTCAAAAATTTAAGATGTTCACAAAGTTTTATAAGAACTTTAAATCTGTTTTGTACTTTTATAAAATTTTATGAATAGTAAAGAAAAAAAAACTTTACAAATTAGGCGCGTAGGTCAATCGACGAAATTTCATCAATTTGGTACTTTGAAAATTATCTCAATAAAATTATCGTGCGATGTTGATGAGACGGTTCCGCTTTATAGACGGAACTATACATCATCATTTCAATTTCAGACTTAGGATTTACATTCATTTCCAGTTTGTATTGTCTAACCAACCATTAAATAAAAACAATTCTCTTAATAAAGACTCTTTCTAAATAAAAGTAAGAACGAATAAAATTCCAATATCCCTTTCAGGCTTTATTATTAATAACAATTTAACAAAAAAAAAAAAAAAAAATCTTTATGTATTTCAGTACTTTGACTGCACAGCACAAAATGGAGCAGCAAAAACACAAACCAAAACAACAAAAATCACTCAGTTGGAGATATTTATTATTATTTACCACTTTGATTATATATTGGCACGTTAAATGATCATTTATTATAATAATACTTCAATTTTATATCATCAATTTATATACAATAATAATCTTCTTTAAAAGAAGTATGTACGTACAATAACAACAACAATTGGTATTAAGAGTGCAGAACGAAAAAAAAAAAAAAACAACAACAACAAATTGTATTATAAATTACCACTAAGAAGTAGAGAATTTATATTTATATATTTTTGCACATATGTACAACAGCCAGGATAATTTTAAAAACGTTAATGTACAATTTAAAAATTATTATGATTATTTTAACAGTAGTTGCAATTTTAAAATAATATAATGACGAGCAAAAAATAAAACATGCAGTTGAATTGAATAATATTAAAATACAAAAAACAAAAAACTTTGTTATAGTGAATGGTAGGTTAAAGTACGAGTATACATATAAAGCAGATTTACTTATACATTACAATACTCTTAAAGCGAACACTTCTCAAATACATTCGTTTATATCGATGTTAAGGTGATTTTTTTATTTCGTTTTTGTGTTTTAAATATATGTATATAAAGCATAAAAATTGCAACATTAAATTTTATTTGTTAATTTTATGATTTTTACTTAACCTGAATAAATTGTTATGGTTTAAAATTATGTTAAAGTGGTTGTTAAAATGTAGGATGTAAAAAAAAACAATTTGTATGTCATAATCATATTTTGCGTTATTGTTTAATTATTTTTTTAGATTTATATTTTATCTGACAGTAGAATTAGGTCTTAAAACTTTGAATTGCTTGCATACAATTTGTCACATTTTTAAATCTAGGTCTCAATTTAATAAAATGTTCTTAAGGTCGATCACGATTTAATGATGGATTGAAAACTCCAATATGGCTCTTATGGCGCAATATGGCCAATATAGTGCTTACGTCGTCGAGGGTATTAAAAATAAATATTGCGGCTATCTTTGGAGCAATCTGTAAAACGAATAAGCAGACTGTACGATTTGTTGGATCGTTTTCACAATTATTAATTACGCATACAGCACTACAAATGTTTTATTGATTAATCACAACAGAATTCTAAATATTTATAGAACCAATCAATTATTTAAAATAATTAAAATTTTGTATTTTAAAAATGTAACCTTGCTCGTTGATTGTCAAACGATTTCCACCAAACAACTGACTTGATAATTCGGGGTATCACGGAAAGAATTACAGCCCAGGTTTTGGTTGGCTGAATATTTAAAATTTCACGGGTCGCGGTTATATGGTCAACAGTACAAATTATCTACTAAGAATAGACACACACGACCTTATATTCACTTTCAGGCAGACCTCTCTATGATGGCCTGTCATTGGCCATTGAAAATCACCTCTAAACAATTTTTATTAAACGGTTTTACTTTAAAATCGATAGCTGGTCTGTTGAGGGTGGCGTAAATATGATGACCACTAAAAATTATCTACTAAGCTTACACAAAAATGACCTTATGTTTACTTTCAGGGAGACTTCTCTATGATGGCGTATCACTGGCCTTGAAAATCCACTCTAAACAATTTTTAGTAAACGGTTTTACTTCAAATTCGATAACTGGTCTGTTGAGGGCCGCGCTAATGTGATGACCAGTATAAATTACCGAGCAAACGGCGCAGTGGTTAATTAAGGTACCGGGTTCGAATCCCTATAGGGGCGGGATGCAAAAGGGATTTTACATCATCTGATTATGATCGGTGATGAAGATGAACACATCTATGACCCCCTGTTGATAGTGCGGAATCCATAGGCCGACCCACATTTCAGCACTATAGGTTGGCATGAAACAATGCAATGTGCAGGTGGTTTAAACGAAAACGGGTCTATAGCCGTACGTCCTCGATTTAACTACTGCGTAAGGTAGGACGTAAAAAGCAATCTGCGAAAGAGTTGGGAGTGCATCGAGCCCCAGAACAGATTGCAGGGATAGAAACAAACAAACAACAGACCAGTACAAATTATCTACTAATGAGACATATAACCTTAAACGGAGACATCTCTACGATGGCCTGTCATTGGTTATTGAAAATCCACTCTAAACAATTTTTAGCAAACGGTTTTACTTTAAAATCGATAACTGGTTTGTTGGACATCACAAATTATCTATTAAACGTACATACATAGTATATAACCTTATGTACACTTCTGAAACTAAATTGTTGCGGAAATATAGGTTATATCATATAGTTAGTTAGAGGTGGGAAGGATTTTTTCGATTAAGTTTATAAAGTTTATAAAGGATTTGTATTTATAATTGATAATCGGACAAAGTTTAGGAAAGAAGATTTAAGTTTATTAGGTTCTTCAGCTTTTTGCTTTAAATGGTTGTAAGAATTAAAAGAAAGGCATGGGAGTTTTTAAAACACGGGTAATATTGAAATACTATATAGTCAGTAATATTCAGTAAAGTTATATGGTTCTCATTGTGTAGAGGTTTTGAAGTTGATAGAAATGAATGATTTTGAAGGACATTGGAGATATTAGTGTTGTATGGGTAAGTATTGGTTTTCGTCATAACAGTTCACTTTTATGTTAAAAGGAGTACTGATCAAATAGAACCTGATACATGAGTCGGAGGTAGGAATTGGAGGTGAGTGGGTAGGAGCATTCAGAGTGGAATATATATATTCTCTGTTATGCGTTTCGCAATTCAATCCGATGAGGAAGCATGTCCTCCCATTGGGAAGAAGTAGTTTCATAATATTTTAAATATTATTGAAGAGAGTCATTCCAGGTAAAACAGGGTGGTCCTATTTTTTTTCGGTTCAGCGGTATAGGTTGATGCTGCTGTTAGTATATGAGTGGGTCCTCGACGATAAATGTGTCAAAGGAAAAGGGATTCGTATTTTTGAAGTCGTCGGCGATTTGCTAAGGTAAGAGTAGCTGTTTTAAGGCCGTCAGTAAGCATGGGAACTATCACGGTGTTGTACATAGTAATGACGGTTTGTGCTGGAATATTGTTAGTTTTTATAAAGTTCTGCATAATTCGTACAATATTGTTTGCTTGACGACATCGAGTCCTAATTGTGAATGGTCTACTAAGCTGGCAGGTTAAATATGTTCCTAGATATCGCATCATTTTAACTACGGTAAAGGTGATTCCTGATATAATAAATGTATTAGGCGGATCAAAAGATGAATTGGGGTCTCGAATGAGACTGGTACACTTCTGGGGATTTAATAGTTCGGTTAAGAGTTCATTTAAAATAGGTTCAAAAGTAGTGATATTTCAAGTGATTAAAACATGGTCATCAGCATAGGCAAGAATAAGTGGTAATTGAAGATGGTCGCGCTGGTCTAGTTTGAGCTCCGGGAACCGGTCGACTACGGTAAGAAGTACTTCATTTGAGATGAAGGTGAATAGCCGGGGTGATACAGGACAACCTTGCTTGACACCTTTGTTTTTTTTACCTCCTCGTCTCAGGTTTCCCAAAAACAAGCTGAGATTATTCGGTTGACCAAATAATGGGGTATATACTGCTGAAGACATTCGATTACTGTGTTTAAATCTATTGTATCAATTGCCTTTGCTAGGTCAAGTGATAATATGTATATTCGATGGCCGGCTCACCATTCTTTATCCAGAATACGACGCATTGTGTACATATGATCATCAGTGGATCGGTGGGTTAGAAAGGCGGCTTGATAAGAAGGAGGCTTATATAAATGCTGATCTAAACGATCTAATAGAAGCTTGGCGTAAATTTTGTCGCCTACATTACACAAGGTAATCTTTTGGTAGTCGGTAACTACTTTTGGTCTTTGTATTTTTGGGATAGGGATTTGTAAGATTGGTATCGATCCATTCTAGTGGACTCTGATTGGTGATCCAGATCTGTTCAGTTAAGGCATGAATGGAACGAATTATGTTATCTGGAGCGTATTTAAACAGATCAATGGGAACCCCGTCTTGCCCGGGAGCAGTACCAGATCGGAAGAACTTGATCGTCATTTGGATCTCATCTAGAGTGGAGGGTAGTCCTGATGGGTGATGATCAATCTGCTCGATAAGTAGAGGTCAGTCATCTTCGGATTAACTCATTATACCAGGTGGAAATAGAGAGATAAAGTGACTGGTTCTTTTGGGAGGTTCTTCTATACTGTCTAAAAAAGTGATATGTCCTATGTAATAGTTCAGAGGGTTTAAAATTTGCTAGTTTTGTAAAAAATTCTTGACATTCTAGGGTTTTATGCTCGGAATAGGCATTATTTAAATTTCGTCTGTCTTCTCTCAATTGGTAGGTGGCTGAGGTATCTTGTGGGTGGATATTTTGATAATACTTTAATCTCTTAAAATGAGCTAGGGCTTTTCTTCGTTTAGGAGTCAAGGGCGTTCGAGAAGTTAGAATATGCTGTGAGGAAGTTTTCAAACTATCAAGAATTAATGTCCATAGTGGAGTACGTCCGTATTCTGAGAGTTATTTTTCATGGACTTCTTGAAGAGTGTGTTGATATTGAGACGCTATTTTGTTCTCTTCGGCGCATTCCAAAATACCGAGAAATAATATTCCTGTGGTAGCAGGAATATACTATTGCGGCAGGTAAAGGTTAAAGTTTATGATTAAGATAACTCAAATTAACCTTCACCATTCTAAGGCTGCTTCGGCAGCTCTACTCCTCAGGCTGGCTAGTTCGGGTGAGGAAGTGGTACTAATCAAAGAACCTTGGATTAATAACAACAGGATCTGTGGCCTCAGAACCAAGGGGTACAAAATTATATCCTCCAGTAAGTCCGGGAAGATCAGATCTTGTATTCTTCGGAAAAATAATATTAATCTTTACCTTCTCTCTCAATAAAGCAATGGTGACACACCTGTTGGTGCGTAGCAATCATCAGGAATCAATGTCAGTGTTCTCAGAGGATAGCGTAACCAGGAAACGGATCCTACGGGCACTGAGGGGTTTTAAACCATTTAAATCGGCTGGTCCGGATCAAATTATACCAGCGGAACTTTAAAACAACTTAGTAATTATTGTTCCCTACCTGTGGCCCTATTCTGGCTATTCCCTGGGAATTGGGAATTGAACTATTTTGACAGTATTCTAGCAGTTTGGAATTATTTTTTCCAAAAGTGTATTCTGGCGATTGGGAATTTTTATTGTAGGGAAAAAATAATTCCATTTTATGTAAGTTTTGACGTTTATTTTTCCCAAATTTGTTTTTTGGGAATTAGAAGAAACTGTTTGTTTTGTGTATTTTCAATATTTTATTTACAATGTAGTATCGGTAAAGTTTTTATTTTATATGTAGAAAATAAAATTTTTAAATAATGGCGGCTGCAAAGTTTGAAATAGTGGTTTTTCCCATTGGATGATTCCCAATTACGCCAGAATACACTTTTGGGAATTGGGGAATAAAAAATTGGGAATTATTGAAGTTTGGAAATGTAGCAATATTTTTCCCAATTCCCAGGGAATAGCCAGAATAAGGCCACTGGAAGCTATATTCAAAAAGTGTTTGAAGCTAGGCTATATTCCTAGGTACTGAACGGAGGGTCAATGTGGTGTTTATACCGAAAGCGGGGATAAAGCTCACATGTCTATCCTAAAGACCTAAGACCAATAACATCATCCTTTCTTTTGAAAACCTTGGAAAGGCTGCTGGATGTATACATTAAAGATAAAATAGGTGCCAGGAAGTGGGCACCGTCTCAGCATGCGTATAAAAGGGTAGATCTGTGGACTCTGCTATGCACGCCTTGGTGTGTACGATTGAGAAATTGATTAATTGGAAGGAATTTTGTTTAGTGGCCTTCCTGGATATTGAGGGCGCCTTTAATAATGTGAAAGCGAATGCAATCCAGGAGGGATTGTCATTTTTGGAGGTGGACGTTCCTCTGAGAAGGTTAATCAATTATATGCTAAGAAGCAGGATGGTTAGCTCGAAGTTGGAGGACTCCACCATCAAGAAGCGAGTAACTAGGGGAACCCCGCAGGGAAGGTTCTGTCCCTTATTCTCTGGAACATAGTGTTAAACGGGTTACTATTACAATTAGAGAGAGAGGGTATTGAAGGTATTGTTACGCAGATGACGAAGCGTTACGAAATGGGCTGGCAAATGTCGACTTGGTATTAACCCGTCCAAGACTGAGCTGGTACTCTTCACTAAGAAACACAAAATCCCGGTAGTTGTCCTTCCGACCTTAAATGGCATGAGACTGACTTTTACTGATAGAGTTAGACATCTGGGCATTATCTAAGACAGTAAGCTTAGTTGAAGGCCCAACATGTTGGAGAGAATAAACAAAGCTAATATAGCTTTGTACTCCTGTAGGAACGCCATTGGTCATAGATCGGGTGTGAAGCCGGAGCTGGTAAATTGGCTCTACACCGCTGTAGTAAGAGACCTGTACTCATGTACGGGGTGGGTGTTTGGTGGCCAGCTCTGGACAAGGTAACTAATAAAAGTAAGATTGAGAGAGTGCAAAGAACGGTCTGTATGCTTGTTAGCGGGGCATTGAGGTTGACACCGACAAGTGCCTTAGAAGTTATGTTGCACTTTCTTCCGGTTGACATTTTTGGCAAACAGATGGCGGCAAATACGGCTGTACGACTTGCAGCCGTCTCTCAGTGTAGGTGTCTTAGTCAAGGACACTCAACTATCGTTAGATCGTTGAAGGATGAGCTGGCGAATCTTAACTACAATTAACCTACTCTACGCTTCGAGAAGCGATTTCGGACCTCCTTCTCTTCAAGGGAATCCTGGAGGGATAGACCGTTTTCGGAAACCCAAGCGTTGCAATTCTTCACAGGTGGCTCAAAAATAGACGTCAAAGTGGGAGCTGGAGTATTCTGTGACAGATTAAATGTAAACATTTCTATTCGTCTCCCTGATTACTGCAGCGTGTACCAAGCTGAATTCGTAGCGATTGAGGAGGTCATGACGTGGTTGAAGCATAATGTGTTATCCTCAGATGATATCACAATCTATGTGGACACTCAAGCGGCGATCCGGTCGTTAGAATCGATGTCTTTGGCGTCACGGGTGACGTTGAGTTGTCACTCATCTTTAATGAGATGGGTGAGCATTTCAATATCCAGGTAATTTGGCTCCCAGGTCACTCGGGCGTCATGGGGAACTGCAGGGTAGATGAACTTGCTAGGTATGATACGACTCTCCAGCTGCCACCGGAAAGGGCAAGTCTGGGGAGCCTTATCACAGCGCTGAGACAAGCACTTGGGAAGCAGGCGCTATCCTCAGCCGGGAAAAGGTGGTCTAACACTCTCACCTGTAAAGTTGCAAGACAAGTTTGGCCAAAGCTGGACTTGGGACGCACTAGGGCATCATTATCCCTACGCAGACGTGAATTAAGAACGGTCGTAGGAATTCTCACGGGACACTGCCTTTTTAAAGAACATGGAAGAAGGCTGGGTCTGGAGGCAAATGACTTCTGCAGAAGCTGCTTGGACGAAGAGGAGGAAGAGACGTTGGTCCACTTCCTTTGCTCGTGTCCAGCATTGGCACTCAGAAGGCACAAACACTTGGGTAAGTTCAGGATGGACTGCCTCTTGGATATCGAAAACATTAAAGTGCGGGACGTCTTGCACTACATAAGTAGCTCAAAATAGTTCCAATAGGGGTAAAAAGGATATATTCTGTGGTATCACAATGGGCCGTCACCGGTCTAAGTGTGCCTAAGCAGCCACTCCAACCTAACTTAATCCAACCTAGGTGTTGTGATGATGTAATATTATCATTTATTTGATGCTGCAATATTATCATATAAATTATTTTGTTTAGGTTCAGGATAGATAGATATTGGTTGTTTGGTTTTAAGTTAAATTCTAGGTTTAAACGGTTAAATACTTATATTGACTCCTGTTACTGTGAGGAATAATTATTTGATTGGATATAAAGAGGACCATAAATATGGAAATAAGCGCTGTTATTTTTAATTTTTCTTAATTATTTTATCAGGCAATTAAAGAAAAGCGGACAGGCCGTAACATATATATAATACTAATATTTTGCTAACTATCGATCGCACTAGTGTCGATCCGGGTCGAGTCTGTCTCTACTAATAATCCTATCCAATCCTTCGGTTTTGTTATATGCAAATGGGTGTACAGTGTGTGCCAGGAGTCCACGAGATCCTGCTATAATGCTTGGCCGTACATTCTTAATCAATCAATTAATCAATCAATACATATAACCTTATGTACACTATCAGGGAGATACCTCTACGATGGCCTGTCATTGGCCATTGAAAATCGACTCTAAACAAACTCTTTTGTTTAGTATGAAAAAGTTTATTTATTTAAAAAATGTGATTTAAGCTGAGTTTTTCAAGTATTTCGTAACATTTTTACTAACCCATCCAAATATTTTGTCAATTGTCTTAAACTTCAGGCAATCTAAATTTCAGGCATAAAAAGCGTGACTCTTGCCTATCGGTGAACGTTCGGTAACCATTGTTGTCACCACAATGAACGCTTTTACACAAAATCGTTTTTTAAAGGAATACTAAGAAACGGTTTTAGCGTCTACCCTAATATCGACGATAAACATTTATGGATAGGATTTAACTGAACATCATATAAAATGTAACATGCTTGTTCAATGAAATTTCGTCTGCCTTGCGTTCGTGAAGACGAGAGCATAACCTGTAATATAGTCTTAATATCTTTTTTGTCCTCTGTGACATAAGAAAACCTCTGTAGGGTGTATTAACTATTGTGGTTTGGTGAAACCAAGCACTTTAAGTTTGTATATTATTGCTAATTAAGTTGTTGCAGTTTAGGCACACCAAGCGGTTCATTTATTTTTGGCATTAAATATTCTTTTCAAACAGAAATCTTCCTTTCACTCGATCTTACTTGATCTCAACTTACCTTGTTAGTGAAAGCACACTTTTTAACGAAGCTTTTTTGTACTTACCGTTTTGCCCTCTAAAATGTTATCAAAATATCGGAACCCAATATACGATAGATCACTGTATTGTGTTTTATTTCATTGTAGAAAAATTAGGAAAGCTTTGGAAAATTTTAAAAATAATTTAGCATTAAACAATTTCGCGATATCAGAGATAGTTAAGATATTTTGGGAAAGGGGAAATTTGGTAGTTTAAAAGAAATATTATTAAGGTACAGGTTCAGAAGAGCAGCAGAATTACATAAATAATAATTTCTCTTAAATTCTCTTAAATTGTGTGCTCTGTCTTGAAATTGTAGTAATCTGAATCGCCACACTGTACTATTTCGATGGTAATTCAGATTGTGATGTATTTTGAATTGGTGCCTATTCCTAACCTATATACCTAACCTTGCAGAATATTTGCACGCCGTCTCACAGTGATCGTGAATGTGACAAAGTCAACGAATGTGTGCAGGCAATTAGTTTATTGGATAAAATTCCTTCTATGTTCATCATTATAACTTCCTCCTTACTAATCTCGCTTATTTTGCCTATTATTTTAATAACACAGTAATTTATGTGATAATTAGAAATTCGCTATTCAAATAAAAAAATCTTGCACAACAATTTTATATAATAACCATAAATTAGAGCAAAACAAAAAAAACAAAGTTTTTATAATTTATTATTACAAAAATACCACCACGCGTCCTACTATCAAGTCAAATATAATTTTCCATAAATTATTTTTGTGCGAGTAAAAAATTTACAACAAAACCAAAAAAAAAAATGTGAAATTTGATCTTAAGCCGCGAGAGTTTGCTTATAATTTTAATGTTTAGTTTTATTTAACGAAAATAATACAATTTGTGTGATCAGAATACACAACTATTACAAAAAAAAAAAAAAATCTTATGGGTAGGTTAGATAGGTAGGTAGGTATATTTACTATATAGGCCTGTTTATTATGATTATATAGTGTTACATATTATTATTCTTATTACAATTTCTATTTATAAATAAACAAATAAAAAACGGAATTTACTCATAAAAATGTATATCAATTGTATCATGAATACTTATGTACATGTACAAAAAAATAAAAAATAAAAAAATTATGTATCTGTTGGCATGAAAATTAAATTTAATTTGTTATAAACGAACAAGTTCGACTTTAAGTTGGAAGTACAATTGAATAGACGTGATAATTTTTTATGGTAATTCATTTTTATAGTTGAACAAACATTAATAATATGTATGTAAATAATAATTTAAACATCACTTTTGGGCATTTTGACTCCAACTTGTCGATCTATCTATAATTGGAAGTTAAGTTAATAACACAGTGTTGAAAATATTATAATTAGTGCTGTCTATATTTGTATACATAAGTATTGATTAATTTGATTAACAACTCATGTACACTGAGTTCAATATTGCAATAAATAGATTTGAAAACATTGTGGTTAGAATGTTTCCTGCTTTTTTAATTTGCACACGATGCACAGTTTAATTGTCATTTGATGCCCACAAGTTTGGCATAACATTTACAGGTTTCGAAATCTGTAATTTTTAGATTTTCTGTCTTAGCGGAGCTTCGTCATGATCTACACCTATTATTACTTAATAAGTGACATTTCTGAATTATCCAAGGAAACATTTAGCGTATTTTATTGATCTGAGCAAACAACTCACAGGTACTTGTATCTACTTGCAACTACGCTCAAATGATAGTACAGTTAAAAGCAGTTACTCATAAAATTAACGGCAGAGGGATTTTAGTTTAAAAAATTCTAATGGATGGATCCATACCACTTTTGGCTGTGTAAAATGTTATTTTGTAACCCTAATCTAACAAAAGGTTGGCTCTTTGGCTTATATGATAAATGCATCGATTTTCAAAATAATGTTAATTTCGTTATAAACTTGTACCTAACCTAACCTATTGTTACGTTTTTGCCTTGTCAATTAAGGTTCGTTTCACTGGGTTGTGAATAAAACAAAATCAATTCAATTTATCAGCAACGAATTTATTTATTTAGCACAAAAATTATTACAACACAATTTATTAAAAATAATTCTTAATCCTTTTTATTTTTTATTTCGCACAAAAACATTTAATTCCCTTTTTAATTCCTTCTTAATCTTTACACTATCGCTTACCAAATATTAATAATCCAATTCGATTTCATTCGCATTTTTATATACGCAAACCAAACTTTTAGAAAGCTCACGTCTTTTCCATTACGAATAAGGTAGAAACATTTAAAACTGTTTTTATCATGAAAAATTCCATTTTAGTACAGTAAAACATTGAGCTATTAATTTAACTTGTTCTATTACAATCTAGGTGTCGCGGTCACACTACCCCTCACCTAAGCCTGTTCGTCCCGAACAGGACCCAAATCACCTCCCCTGTAGAGGGCCAGCCTCTCCAAATGCACCACATTTGGTTTACCTCGATGTCCCTTCCGTAAACGATAAACCACGTCGTTCATCTTTGTGATGACAGTGTTAGGTCCTTCCCATGCTGGTTGCAGCTTCGGTAATAATCCCTTTTTCCGTTGCGGGTTGTGAAGCCATACCATTGCCCATCCGCAAAACCTTTGTTATTTGCTCATATGTAATATCGAGCTTTCATCCGGTCACTTGACATCCGCATTTTCTCCCGTACAAATTGATAAATCTCGGTCTACGTAATCCTGTCCACATAAAGCCGCTGATGGTACATCCCCAAACTTTAGATCTCCAGGTAATCGTAGGTTATTTCCAAATAACGTTTTAGCTGGTGTCATTCCGGTTGTGTCATGTATTGCTGATCGATATGCCATCAGAAACATCGGAATATGCCGATCCCAGTTGCGATGGTTTTTCTCAACGACCTTTGCTAGATATTCCTCCAATGTACCATTGAATCTTTCCACCAAAACATCAGACTGTGGATGCATAGGCGTTGTTCTCGTTTTACTTATACCGAGCATCTGGCATATTTCTTGAAATACCACCGATTCAAAATTCCTTCCTTGATCGGTATGAATCTCTATCGGCACTCCAAATCTGCTAATCCAGTTGTTGACCGCGGCATCAGCTATTGTTGTCGTTTCCTGATTGGAAATGGGTTAGACCTCCGTCTATTTGCTGAAATAATCCATTATTACTCTCGGTGGTGGGAAATGGCCCCGCTACATACATTGCAATTCTTTCGAATGGTGCTCCGACGTTATATTGTTTCATGGTTCCACGACTATTGCGTGCGGGTCCCTTCACCGCCATACATTGTTCACATTTTTGGAACCATTCTATCACTGACTGCCTACATTATGACCAGTAGAATCGTTGACGTATCTTTGCTAGTGTTTTATTAATTCTAAGGTCGCCCCACTTGCTCCTCCATGATACTCGTTCAGTATTTCCGCAATCCGGCACTTTGGTATCACCAGCAACAATTGCTTCACTTTGCCATCCGTGCTTTCCCACAATCGTTTTAAATACCTATTCTCAAGATGGAGGCTGTCCCAATGAGCCCAATAAGTCTTGACAGTGGAAGTTTTGACCGCGAGCTCGCTCCAAGTTGGTGGGTGTTCCTTTTTCCTTCCATTCCATTATAACTGATAAATCTGTATCATCCAATTGCTCTTTCATGATCATTTCGTCGGTTCACTCCTCATCAGGCAATACTTGCGTAAGCCTAACGTCGATGATGCCTTCCTTTGCTTTAACGTGACTAAAATGTTTACATTCTACTGGACATGGTCTTCTTGATAATGCGTCGGCATTTCCGTGTTCACTTTCCTTCCTATGTTCGATTTGGAAATCGTAGTATAGAAGACGTTCGATCCAGCATGCTACTTGTCTCTCTGGATTTTTGAAATGCAACAGCCACCGTAAAGCACCGGTATCTGTCCGTAAATAGAATGTTTGGCCATAAAGATACTTATGGAAATGCTTGACGCATTCCACTATAGCCAACAATTCTTTCCGTGTCACGCATTAATTACGCTCCGGGTTTGATAATGTTTTGGAGTAGGATGCAATAACTTGTTCTAGGCCATTAGTTACCTGTGATAACACACCTCCTATACTGTCATTACTTGCATCGGTGTCCAAAATAAATTTCACGTTAGGTATAGGGTATGCGAGGATTGGTGCGAAACAGCGCCACCCCACCCGTTGGCGAATCGTGGCACGAAGCGTCTAAAATAGGTGCACAATCCCAGAAAGCTTCGTTAGTTGTGTAAATTTTTAGGTCTTGGCCCGTTTTTTACCGCTGCGATCTTTTCTTCGTCGGTGTAAATTCCATTAGTCGTTACCAGATGACCCAAATGCTTGACTTCAGTTTTGAACGGTTTACACTTCTTTGGGCTTAACTTTAATCTGGCGGCCTGTTTCCGATCCAAAACTTTCGCTAAGTTCATTAGATGCTCGTCAAAATCCTTCCCCATGACGATGATGTCATGCCAAAGTGCTTTAGATGTGCCAAGTTCTTATGTGCCAAGTTGAAAAAATGTAGTAATGGTCATCACAATTGGATGCTTTTGGTTAACAAGATAAACAGATGGTCCAGCTATCTGAAAATGATGAAAAGCACTTGTTTTCTGATGAAAAGAACCTGTTTGGTGGTACGAAAAATCCAAAATTACAAAAAATTTAAATTCCAATTGGAAAAATAGCTAATATAACAGTGTAATTTTTTGTTATTTTTTTTAGCATAAACTTCACACTCATGTGCTGTGTTAGGCAGTAGAAAGTATTATACCGTCTTCTTTTGTTTTAAGTTAGAAATTGTTCTATCTGCAATACCTGTCCCTAAACTTATATAGCTTAACGTATCTAGGATTTAAGATTCGCTCATTTTAATCATTTATCGCTACATATCTGTCTTTGTCTAATACTTTTCTGACTAAATAAGTTCCTCCATATTTCCTTTTCAACTTACTTCTTTCGGCTAGCGCTTTATTAGTTTTGACAATTATCAAATCTCATTGTTTATAACTTGGTTCTTTGCTGCACTTCTCATTTTTGCATGTTTTTTCTCTAAGCTAATTTATACTTCGGTCTTTCTTACCATTTAAGGGGGGATAACCATTTAGAACGCGGAAATCGAGCAGATTTTTATGAATTTTTTTGAAGGGGAAGAAATAAATGGATCTTTTTGAAATTTTGACAGTTTATTATAAATATTTTAACGAGTATTTTCCATTTTTCATTATTAGTAAAGATTAAAATTTGACGGAGATATAGCATGATGAAGCCGACCATGTGGCGGAGGTATTTTTCATGGTGCGTCGTGAAAAATGATCTGAAACAGAAGGGCAAAAGGATGTGGTCTGTGTTTATTTTGAGAAATTAAAATATGTTTAGGTTCACCCCGTGGTCTTATATGTTACGAAAACGTGTGCAAAATTTTAGCCTGATCTGTTCAATAGCCTTTGAACAAGCTTTGGCACCGGAAAAACACTACGCTGCTCTTTAGTTCGTATACCTTTAGCTTTGAATTTGGGCCTAAATCATCAAGTTTTTCATATTTTACACGTGTTAAAGTAACTTTTAAAACTAAAAACATCGATTTTTTTGAAAGTTTTAAATGGGTGGCTCCCTTAATTCTTCCAAAAACATGAACACGCAAAGGTTCTAGTTAAAAACAGACTAAACAGAACGTGATTTATTTCCATAGCCTCAAATAAAACGAAACATCTTGCAATTCTTGCATATCTTGAATATCCTTGAAAGTTCTCAAATATTGAATTATCCGTAATTATGTAAAACCAAAGGGAATCCTATGCGGACTAATCACCGCCATGTAAAACGTAAATAACCTTGACAATCGGAGAATTATCACAATTTTGGCATAATCTCGAAAAATTTACTAAATATTACTTATTAAGTTCTTAAAGCTAGGCGAAGAACATTGCCATTCAAAATTCGAATAAATTTGAAAATGTTTAACATAATCTCGAATAATCATAGAAATGTCGAAAAACTTAAGAAATCTAAAATATACCGCGGAACAATTTAAGCCTGTAAAAATGTTGAAAACCCATGAAAATCTCGAAAAGTTCCGAAAATACGTGTAAATACCATTTATCGTAAACATAACTTAATATTACTAATACTACTAACCAAAATGCCGCTAAGCAACTTAGGGTTAAACTCAACAAAACGATAGCCATTTAAAATAAAAAACCCAAATAGTATCGGATAATCCGTTAAATTTCGAACAATCATTTTCTTCGAATAGGCTCTAAGATTCTCGAGTAACATCGAGCTACTAAACACACTCGACAATTTCAAACATACATGAATAATCTCGAAAATCTCGAATAATTATCGTTTCGAAACACCGAATCACCAATTAAGGCTCGAACATCACGCATCTCATTTCCATGCTAAACTTCAAAAATCTCGAGAAATTTTAAATCGGGAAGCGATAGTAATTTCCAAAATCGGGAGAACCCCGCCAAAAACAACCGAAAAAATACATTCACTAATTACAAAATTAGTTTGGCTTTTGCATTTTCCTTATACCTATTTAAAATAGTTTTTCAAAATGAACCGATTTAACCGGGCTTATTTTTGGTTACCGTTTACATCAAAACATCTGGTATTTGAGAAACTATAAATCGAATGACCGCTAATTGATTATAAAGACTGACTGGTTTGGCTCAAGTATATACGGTGATTCGCTTTCTAAAGTCAAGGGCGCACTTAATGAAGGAAACAAGAAATGGTTTTCAGTTGCGGTTAGATATTTTTCTATGAAGAAAGGTTCAACAATATCTTCTTGATTTTTATGACCATCAAAATGATACTTCGCAAGATGCTTAATAGCGAAGCAGATGAGTAATTGCTCCCTAGAAATTTAATCTGTTGTCAATCACAATCAAACTTTTGCAATCAAATACAACCTTTTCTAATCAAAACTTGATCTGTAAAAGATTGAATTTTTTTGGCTAAATGCTTAATTTGATTTGTAAAAGGGGTAAACTTGGATTGCAAAATGTATATTACAAATAAATGAACTCAACAAACAAAAAAATCTTTATGCTTTGATGTCGAAAGATTTTCTTCTAACTCTAAATATCTGTTGGAATCTAAATGCATTTGTATTTCTATGCCGGAATCAGACTACGACTAATTACTCGGAACTTTTTCACCTTCAGCGACCGATAAGAAATTGTTGTGAAACAGGAACGATTTCTTTTTGCTTTAAAAATTCGACCACCGCCTTCTCTTAATTTCCTAGAAATGACCCGTTTTGCAAATTTGAATAGGTGGTCTACTTTAAGCTTAATTTGAGCTACCATTTATCTAACCTTGACTTTGAACTAATATTCCAACGCTTGATAAATCTCCTGGGCTCCCCGCGGCTGCGGGTGCTACGAGTACTTAGTTACGCCATTGCACATAAGTCCTTTAGTTTTGAGAGTATTTCTTGAATAGATCTATTCCACGTATTATTTAATAGAAACTCTACGTCGGTGCCCTAATCTCTGCCCTTTTATTCTATCAATTTGCTTAATAATGGTACAATTGTACGATTATAATGCTCTGTTTAAGTATTTGCTCGTGGACACGCTGTTGCTTTTCAAACCTACATTTTTCCGTACTCTTTTACAAAGTATTGAAACGATTATTAGAAGTAAAAGTGGATCATCGGTTTGATACTAACACCTTCGTAGATTACGTAATCATGTAACTTTTTACATGTTTCACTAAATCCTTTACGTTCGTCGTCTTTGTTGTGAATAACCTTAAATATTTGGTAAAACCGTCTATTACCGCAAACCCGAAAACATTTTTTCCTCTTGTCATCTGTAATGGCCCAATAATTTATCTCAAATCTTTTTGTAAATTAATCCATGTTTAATCTCGTATTCGTTGTGTTCTCATTGTTCCAAAATCATTTCTTTTATTTGCCTAACGTCTACATCTACAAGCTTTGTGCTATCGTTAAGCTCTCCTGAAATATTGAGTAAGTGTCTGTCTCTAATATATAAATTGTGGCTCGACTTAAAGCGTGTATATGTCTCATCATATTAGTTGATCGTCGATACGCTATAGTACAAACAAATTGTACTTAATACGGAAACCATCTTTGCTAATTTTTGGGTTTATATCGATCTTATATATTGTAAATTAAAGTGTATTACAATCTGTGACAATTAAAAATTTCAATTCAAACCAATACGTCTTAAATCTCTTTAAACTATATACTACGACCAATGTTTCTAGTACTGCATAATTTGGCTTCCGAGGACATTGTCTTTTTACTATACTGTATGACTGGGTGGAGCTTCCAATAATCTCTCTGCCTCCGCATTAAAATCTGCATCGAACCCTATCGCTGATGCATCTGTAAGTAATTGTGTTTCTGCTTAAGGAGATTATATCCTTATCACGGGGTGAGAGATAAGTTTTCCTTTCACTGTATGAAAAGTTTCGCAGCTTGTACTGCCATACGACTGAAACCCACCTTAATGTGGACCTGGAACAATACAGGGCACTCATCTATATTGTGTAACAAGCAAATTCCCAAGACCAGCGACTATACTGTCCCATCACTATCTTTTGACACTAACTTCCGAAATAGGATCCCATCCAGGGAGGTGGATCCCAACCAGGAGTTATAAACTTCTTCTCGCCCTCCCTCTCCCGAGCTACTGCTGCATTTTTCGCCATAAAGGAAGTCGAAACTACTTGAGGTATAATGTAATATCGGCTTGTGATATTCGCATATATACGGACAAGCAAGCTGCCATTAAAGCGCTTCAATCACACCTACTCACGTCGAAAGTAGTCCAGAACTATCTTCCATCTCTTAACGATATGACAGATCAGTTCAACATTCACATTACATGGTTGCCAGGGCATTTCAATAGTACAGGTAACATAAAAGCAGATGAGTTGGCTTGACGTGGCACAATGAACCACTTTCCTAAAAGCAGAAGGGAAGTTGAAATGCCTCTTGCGTTATGCAAACTATTCCTGCAGGAAGAAGCTAGTAAGTTGATAAACGACCGATGATCAAATAATACCTCGTGCGTAATAACTCGGCAGATCTGGCCAAAGTTGAACTTGGCGAGATCCAAACAGTCAGATCAGTGTGGTTGTTGTTGTGATTACAGGCACTGTCTCAGTGGCAGGCATGCGAGCAGACTCGGTTTCTTTTTACATGACTGACTCCTATAGCATTTGTCTTCATAACATATATCTTGAATGTCTTATCCTTTTTGTAAATACTTTTGGTAAAAGATAACTATACTTATAGAAAACATCCACTTCGTCATCCATGTAGCGGTGTTGTTTGATCAGTGCATCTTTTAAACACTCAAATTATTTAAACTCGCTCACAATTACCTCATAAAACAGTTCTAGTGCGCCTCCTACCCTAATTTACGATTATAATAATGTCGCTTCATCCGACAACTTATACAGCCTGTGATACTTTTCGGTATTTTCAAATTCCAGGATTATACACTTAATATTTTCCGGATACATTAGAATCTAATGACAAGCCGCAGTTTTTCATTATACTCTTCTCCATCTAACTATGAAATTTTCTTTTTTCTTTTTGCGATTTTATTTATACGCTATATTTTGACTATTAGCCAATATTTGATAATTATTATTAATATCTTATTTATCCCACTTCTGAACGACAGTCTGGCTATAATCTGATGGTTAATAAAATGAAAAATTTTCTTAAGTTTTCTCGTATCTACTTTATTTTATTTTTTCCTTACAAACTCTCATCCGGTTGTCTCTAAACTGGTTTCGAGACAAGTCATTTTTTGCCAGCCGGAAGGTGCATTTTCCCAATCAACCAATATCTTTATACCAAACCAGGTAATACACCTTTGAAAGCAAACTGATCCCGGAGTTCCAAATTATCAGACCCGTAGGACGGCATGGAAAGCTCTTATAAGGTTGAAGGAAATACCGTTGGCAGGTCGAACGATTAAAGAGAAGAAAACCTTTGCCTAGGCTCTGATGTTTACTGACAAAAAACAGGGTGGTTCTCAGCCCAAAAGGTAGAGGATCTCAGGAGGAATCACCTGAAGATGCAGATAGTACAATGTTGCAGGAAACTAGGACCAGGCCATTCAGCGAGGTTCTTGAGGTCTAGCTGATTGTTGTGATAATAGGGTGCAAGAGGATGAGAGTATTGCGCCCGGCAACTGTGAGAAAGTATAAAGGTGGCTTTAGCAGCGATATTCCTAAAGGTAATGCGGGAGAACCCGCATCTTCTGCTCAAAATTCAAGCTGATGGACTTAATTAAGTGATATTTGCTTAGAAAGAAGGTAAGTTTCGTTCGTGCATTCTCGCTAAAACTAATATAAACTTATTTGTGCTATTTAATTACAGCAACTCATATTTAGTGGCTGCTGACATTGAGATTGCTAGGTTAAATCTCTGGCTTGTTTGAGCATATACCAATAAATGGTATGAACGAAAGAGGTGAGTTACTCCGTGATTTTATTCTTCGCACTAACCTTCAAATATGTAATTTTGGGTGTAAGCCCACTTTTATAACTAGAAACACACAAGAGGTGCTAGATAACACGCTTGTCTCAGATTTTATAAGTGTAATGGTATGTAAGGCGCGCTTGTTTTTTTTTTAAATGGGCCAACAGTTTTGAACTACATGTTAATCCACGCAAAACTGTTGTGGCCCTTTTCTCAGGGAAATACAAAATTCCTCAGATTGATCCTCTTACTTTAAACGGTATTAGCTTGACCTCTACTGTTAAAGCAAAATACCTCGATGTTATTTTAACATCAAACTTAGTTGGAAGCCTAATATTTAAGAGAGGATAAAGAAAGCTACTGTAGCGCTATACTCCTGTAAAAATTCTATTGGGGTCGATGAAGCTACTGCTGCGCTATACTCATGTTAAAGCGATGGGATCTTGCACCCCATATCGTATACTGGTTTTATGCTTCAGTGATAAGACCTATACTTTTATATGGTAATGCTGTTTGGTGGCCAGCCTTAAACAGTATGGCTAATCTGAAGTTGTTGACGAAAATTCACCGAACTTCCACCTTGCGTAATAGTGGTGCACCCAGGAGTACATCAACTCAGGCATTGGAGGTTTTTTTTCATCTCGTACCCCTAAATATTCTGGGCACTCGAATGGCACCGCGTACAGCTATACAGTTCTTATCCATTTCTATATGGACCTGTAGTAATACAGGGCACTCATCCATTTTGTCAACTAGAGACATCCCTGATACCCAATTACATGATTCCAGTTTTCAAAGAGAACTGGCTGTGTAAAGAGATGTTTTGAACTTCTTCACGGATGGTTCAAAAATGGATGGTAGATTGTGGTGATTTCTGTGTGAAACTAAATGTGAACCTCCCATTTTGACTCCCGGATGTGTTTTTCTCTAATATAAGGATCAAGGTAATCATTGTTTGGTTTATTCTGGAGTTATCTTTTTAACTGTTACATTGCAAATCCACCACGGAGGTTAAGGATCGGCCCTGAGTTATAAACACTGGAAATAAATGAATTAAATTTAACAATTTTATCCCAAAAATTTGCAAAATAATGTTCATGCGGTTACATATTTTATTTTTTGTTGTTGTTGTTTTTAAGCTCGAATCTGTTTACAGTACATTTTCAGAATTAACTTAACTCGAGACCACAATTTTTAATATCGAGCCGAGTTAACTACAAGATGACTCAACTTCGTTTAAACTAAAAGGTAATCTAGGTTTAAACCAGGTTGAACCCAGAGTGTAAAATACTGTCAAAGTTAGCCGAAAGTGAAAAGCCGATTGTCCAGCGACATCTACTGATAAGTCACATCAATGCAATCCATCTCCAGTCATAACACTCTAGAGGCTGATTTTGTACAAATTTTCTAATGATTTTTTCAAAAATCGCATTTTTCCAAAATTCCTACGGGAAACTTGAACTGATATTTTGCCAGCGACAGCTATTATCAATATACATAAAAACGATTCATCTTCATATATAAACTAGGCTCATTATATTCCAATTTGGTGGATTCTACTGATTTTCTGATATTTTCCACGATGAGGTGAACCAAAGTTTCCCACATGATACTATTACAAAATTATTTATTGCAATCCATGTATCATCATGTATGGATATGGAAGTGAATGTGACTACTGGTAGTTGGTGTAGATATTGCATTTATTTAATTAAAAATGTTTGACGTGTAGCGACGGAGCTTTCTGCTTCCTGGGGTTCATTATTATAACCCGTTCACTTAGTTGAAGGGTTTTCTAAAGGGTGATGGGCTTATTCAGCTTGTTTTACTGAGAAGTTATTTATGAATTAAATTTTAATTTAATTCATCAATTTAAAAAGGACGAAATGAAATGTTTCGAGTTCGGTTAAGTAATATTTTGTAATAATGGATGTAAGTGGAGCGTTTGGGGTTCCGAAGTTGGGACGAATTCTAGGATGAAAGTGCCCCGGTTTAGTAAGTTTTTTTTCGAGCAGACATTTTATTCCAGAAAAAAAAACGTTTTAAGCCGAAAAAAAATGAAATGTTCTCAAATTCAGTTGATCCAGTATAGACAAAAAGTTTATGTCAACTATATGTAAAAGTAAGTTCCGTTTTTTGGTTAAAATTACATGTTTATTTAGCAAGTATATAAAAGTGGTACATTATTCAAAGCATGCTCCATCAGAAGTATGCTGCGCCACCTTCGCCTATCTTTTAGTCGTCGTATTTTAAAGCGATTCATCCGCCAAGCCAATTTTAGATACTTTGAATCGTATATCTTGAAGGACTGACTCCATTGACCGGAATAAATAGTAATCCGAAAAAGCAATGTCTAGCGAATATGGCGGGTGGGATAGAATTTCCCAGTTCTGCCTTTCTAGGTAGGTTTTAACGACTATTGCAGTATGTGGCTTTGCATTTCCATGCTGCAAAATCAGTTTTTGGTGTCTATTCTCCTTTTCTGGTCGATTACCTTCTGCTCGCTTCAAACGAATTAATTGCTGTCGGTAGACTTCGCCATTAATAGCTTCAGAAGGTTTCAGCCTTTCATATCCCCCAAATACAGAGCCATAATCTTATCACAATGAGCATTTCGCTTTGGCTGTGATAAACCTTTTTCAAAGCATGTTCACCGTAAGCTTCTACAAGTAAACGATGACTTCCAGCAGCGCTTTTCTTTACAGTAAAAAAATGCAACAAAACTTCCCGCAAATGACCTCCATTTTAAATCGAATAAAAAACTGTGTTGGTTATGAAGAGACTTTTCAAAAACAGGTACTACCAGATTAACACTACACATATAAGAACAATTACGCCATATATTAGAAAACCGGAACTTACTTTTACATACCAGTAGAGTATATAGTCAATACTTGCTGGCCTGGATTTCAAAATTTTGAAACAAAATGCAATAAAAAATCTGTATTGGTTTTGGGCATAATTTTGATAAAAAATATCGATAATTTTTTTTACGAAACAATAAATATTCATTTAGTTACATACACAAACATATTCTAACGGTGGAAAAAATACGTCAAGAAGAAACGTGAAGAACTAAGACTTAAATATAGAAAGATGTATTGGCTAATGGGAAGAGAATTTTTCTTAACTTCTGTTTAATGAACAGAGCAAGGTAAAGATCATCCTAAGCTTTATGAATAAGGACTGAAGGAACATCGCTAATGCACCATAAAGTAAACCTAGTTTTGAATGAAATTCAGGAAAATGTACGTACATATGAAGAAAGGCTCCAGCAACATGTGAACATTGAGGCAACTCTGCTTTTAAACAATACGAATTAAAAACGCACACTTAAAAGAACCAAACCTTGTGAGCTGGTGCAGTTGGAATAGTAAACAGCATTGTGCTGAACTAAAATCTACTACAAAGATATGGTTTACATCAACTTATCAGACACTATTGTACACCAATGGGAAGAAACCATAGATTAATATAAGTTAGTAAATTATGCCAAAATCAAATTGCTCATTAGTCTAGAGGACTAAATTGTAATTACATAAAATAAATAATTAAAATTTTTCTAAATAAAAAAAAAGTAAGCTGTAATAGAAAGGAAGCTAAGAATAAATTTTTATTTGATGAAAATGCAGATTTCTAAAAAATTATAATACCAAATGTATGAAAGTTACAGCTTTGATTTTTCAAGTTTGCGATCTTAACATCATATATCTTGGTACAAAGATCTTAAATTTTAAACATATCTCAAATTTAAATAAAACATACAAAACGGCCCATTAAAATGTAAAATACATATTATCTCTACGATCATAGATCAAAACAATATTGAAAATCCAAACTAACTATCACAACAGTGTGTACGCTGTTTTAAAGAAGTGAACATACAAACAAAATTCATAATACAATATACAAGAATTCTGTTAACTCTGCACACATTTTGTTGTAATGTTTAACGGAAAATAACAATTTTTTTTTATTTCATTTTGTTTTCATATTCCACTTACTTCTTGTAACTTAACAATTTTATAAAATTTATTTATTCTAAATATGTTTCACGTTAAAATGTCTTATGTACCTTGAATACATAATAATACAATTTACAATTATTATTACTGTTTGTTGTTGTCATTTCATATATGTAACTCGCAAAACAACAACAACTTTCTAAAAATTATATAAATAATTATAATTAAAATTAATTTTATTTATTTGTGTTTAGAATATTTTATTAGTTTTCGTATTAGATTTATTTGATTGAAAACTAAAAATCATATCTAAATCTTAATTTATTACTTAGATTAACATCAAAAAGTTAACTAAACACATCATCTTAAAATGTAAAACTCAACTGCACTGGTGTACAACATAATTCCGTTTGATCTATTTCCAACGACAAATTTAATTATAACGATTTTTGTTTTGTTTTTTAATTTGTCAGGAAGAAAACATGAACATTGTATGTACATAGTTAGTTTGTAACATAAATGTAATGTACGAGTAAACAAATAACAAAGTGAATTTATAATTATCTTAAACAAAATCACACCAGGTGGCGGAACCTTGGAATTAATCAACTTCACTTAGTGCTCAGCATGTAAATCACACATTGTATCATAAATTCTGTGTTATTTCTTATAAATTTAGATATAAGTTTGCATTTGGTTTTTATTTATTTTTAATGTTGTAAAATAAAAGTACATACACCAAAAACATTATTCTTAATATTTTAAATTTAATTAATAGTGATCATTTTTAGCACTCTACATAAATAGTTTCTATAGTTGTGCGCGAAAATATGAAATTTTCTTTACAATGTAGATTAGTGTTATGGTTGGTTAGAATTTTTGAGAAATCGAACTAAAGTTTCACAAAATATTTTGGCTACATATTATAGACTCATATTTTGTTCAAACAAAAATTTTATGTTAAATACAAATCTTCGGGCGCCAATAATTAGTATATGCTACTTAAAAAAATAAAGCTCTTATAAATTTATATCCATTTCACTTAAAAGCTCTAATCTAATTATCGACACCTACAAATTAACAAAAAAAAAAAAAAACATTTTATCTTAATTATTATGTTATGAATGGTATGCACAAACAAAAATTAACTACGTATATTTTATATGTATGTGGCAAATATGTTTCGTTGTTGGTGGCAGCTATACACCCACCTCCACTCATTTTGTAAAATTTATTAAAAAATAAAAAAAATAAATGTTGTCTTCATTAGTTGAACAAATTTGAATATCAATAACAAAATTGCATCATGCGTATCTTAACTTAATTTGGTTTCTGGAAATTGTTATTGCTCAAATGTTTTGTTTTAAAAGCGAAAGCATTCGTTAATAAGTTTGTCGTGTTGCAAAACGAAAACCAATCATGGGTGCGATTATGTAAGCATTACGGGTTTCGAGTTAGAAGAAATAGTACTTAACTAAATTAAATTATTGATATTCTTGACTTTATTGCGTAGTATTATGATCAATGTTTAAATTATATTATATACTTTTATAAATAAATTATTTATTTCTACATTATTAATTTAATTTTTTCTAGATTTGTAGGAAATTGCCGATTAGTTTAAATTTAATAGTATGGTGGTTAAATATATATTTTCAACTTTTTATTTTTAAATCTAGTTGCAGTAGGTAAACAATTAATTAACTATTTACAGGAGAATGGTAACTAATGGAACAAGTGCTGTGAATTTAAATTCTAACTTAACAATTTAAAATTTTTAAACATTCTTTTAGAATTTTAGCTTAGAATTGAGAGAGTTTACATAGGCAATTTCATAAAATGTTAATTTTTGTAATACTTGTATGTAATATATTGTGTTTTGCTCATTAATATGTATTAATTAATTTAGTTTAAAATATTTAAAGGTTTCTCTTCCTTAATTTGCTAATAAATAAATCAATTTTTAGAATATAACATAGTTCCAGAATCAATCTTTACTATGGAGATTAAATTAATCCTGAATTTCAGAATTAGATTTGACTTTGATACTATGGTGATTTATTAATTAATATTAGTTTTCAGAATTGCCTGGGAAATTATATATTGATTTTATTTGTTGATTCTTGAGATACTTATAGTAAGTACCTAACTGAGTTATTGATGATTTTAGGCTGTTGTGGTGCTGTAACATTATCATTTTTAAATTATTTATTATACATTTTATAAAATAATTGAATTTTTAATTATTTATTCTCTTTTTCGTGATTGGTAGGAAATTTCTGATTAGTTTTAAGTAAAATTTCATGTTTAGAATGGTTTTCATCGTTTATTTTAATTCATGTTGCAGTACGTAATAATTAATTAATTAGATATAGAAGGACCACGAAAAATGAAATAAGCGCTGTTTTTGTAATCTTAGCTTAGGAATTTTAAATTTTTCTTAAATATTTTATCAGATAAATTATTGAAAGGCGGATAGGAGAAATTACAACATTAATAATTTTTTAAGTCCTGATTTAAATTTAGGGAGTCTTGAGTATCCAGCCCTGGATTCCAGAGAAATGATCATCTAATAATGTAGTTAGTTAGTGCTGTCTTGTGCTTACCTATTTATTATATATTGTACTAATAATTTACTAACTATCGATCACATTGGTGTCTGTAATCGGGTCGAGTCTGGCCCAACTAATAATCCTATCCTATCCTTCGGTTTTGTTATATGTATATGAGTGTACTGTGTGTGCCCAGAAGTCCGGGAGATTCTGCTATAATGCTTGGCCGTACACTCTCAGTCAATCAATCAATAAAATGTTAATTTTGTAACGACGTTCGGTGATGTCGTACTCAAGTTAAGGTTGAACTACGCTGTCTATGTGGTTTGCTTCGCGTCTGTTGGTGGTGAAGGAGAGGGGAAATGAACGAAAAATAAATGAGAGAAAGTGAACGAAGTAGAAAAGATAATTCGCAATGAATTTGTTTTTTTTTTGGGAGTCGAGTTTTTTGGAGATCAGTTTTGAATTTTTGGTCAAACGGTGAAGTCTTTGAGTCTCCGTTGGAGACAAACAATTTTTCTTTATGACTTTGTGATATTGTTAAAAAAAAAAAAAAAAAAATTAAAGTCGATTTTTCTGTGTTCAAGTGGAAGGAGGAAAAAAAACTCCTAAAACCAAGTGGACAAAATTATGTAAAAAGAAAACAATATATAATATAGTATGAGAATTAAAACAATCTCGTTAAATATAGTATGTATAAAAAAATAAAAAAATTAAGAAAGAAAACTGTAATTAGTATGAATAGATTAATGAATTTATACTCGGTTGTAATTTTTTTTTTTGTACTAAGTTGTAAATAATAATAAAAAAAAACATTTTATTGTATTATCTAAATCGATTTGTACAAATTTAACTGAGTTTAATTAAAACAAAAAAAAAACAAATAATAAAAACATTGTGTGCATTTTTTTTGTTGTGTTTAATAAATTGTGGGAGGTACATTTATTCACTCTATCAGTCAAGGTGCAATTTATGATTGATTCCGTCTGTGGCAGTCATCCAATCATGGATATATTTAAATGATCACGATTACTGTTATATCGTTTTTGTTGGTGATTACGGATTACATCGAATGATCCAGAGTGTTTACTGTTGTTGGAACTCGATTCGTAATAAATTAATTGAACCTGTTGGCGTTTAACGGAGAGTGATTACATAGCGTGATTCAGGTTGTTAGTCATAAAAATTTGTTTACTGTTATATACAACAAAACATCGAGTTTGTGGATACAATATATCGTTGTTATTGATCTACCTAATAGTAAAGATACAACATTGAAGGGTTATTTTTGCTTATTCGAGAGCACAATTTATTTTACAAAGTGATTAGCATGATACACCATCAAACACGTGGAAGTTGTCTGTAAAGCAGCCGGGAGGAAAAAATTACCGTTTGTAAATTTTATTTTATTGTTAATTTTTTTATTATTGTCATTTTTTTGCTGATCTAAAGGTCATTCCATAGACATTTTTCTTTTTTTTTTTTTCAAGTTTATATAACGTAATTTACCCATTCTGATTGTGTTAAATTTCGGATTTCCTTTTTAAATCACAGCACTTTCTGGTTGGAAGTTTTTTTTTCACTTCTTTTCACTTTATTTTGATTTTTTTATTATATCTTGCATGTTTAATATTTCATACATTGGTTTTTCTTCTTTCTATAATTTAATACATTTTCTTTCAGCTCTCTTTTGTTTTCGTTCATTTTTTTTTTCTTCAGTAACTTTATCTTACGATTTTTTCTTTTGATTTTGTATTTATTATGATGGAAGGCTAAAGGCCTCTATATAGGGGGAGTACTGAACATGGGGTGAAGGTCCACGTGTAACCGTTTCCATGGTTGTGTTGGGTGAAAGTCATGCGTATGGTGAAATTTCCAGTCATATTGCTGTTTTTTTTTGTATTATTTTTGTTTATTTACGCGGTTATTCAAGCTCTCATCACGCTTAGATAATTCCCACCCCAATACCCTGAGCATTAGCCTGCACTTTTTGCCGTGTTCCAGAGCCTCTGATGGGAGATTCTTTAACGACATTCTGGTACACTTGGAGTTTGAATGTTCGGTGCTACTTCAGTTTAAGTTTTGTAGCACGGCCAAACCCAAGCTTACTGGAGTGTCGTTACAATTTTTTGTAATGTGTAATATAGTATATTCTGTTTTGTCCATTAATATATTTTAATTAATTTAGATTTCAAATACTTAAAGGGATCTCTTTTTTAATTTACTAATAAATAATCCAATTTTCAGAATAAACATAGTTCTAGAATTAATCGTTATTATAGGGATCAAAATTAATCCCGAATTTCAAATTTAAATTTTTATTTGAATCAACCCTCCAGGATTAACAAGTAATGAATAAGCTGTAGTTTAGAAATGTTGTTGTCCTATGCTAACTATTTTTACTATATAATTACTAACAATTTACTTTTATCCTTTGGCTGGGGATGGATAAATGGGTGTACGATGTGTGCTCGGGAATACTGAAGATCCTGTTATAATAATTATTCATTTAATTAATAAAATATTGTTATTATGATGTTTATTAATTAAATTTAGTTTTCAGAGTTGTCTGGGAATTTGTATGTTAATTTTATTTATTGATTCTTAATAGACTTATAGTACCTAATTGAATTATTGAATTATTAATAAGTTTAGGTATTGTGGTGCTGTAATATTATCATTTAAATCATTTTATATAAATTTTATAAAATAATTGAATTCATAGTTATATATTTTCTTTTTTGGATCATTAGGAAATTTCTGATTAGTTTTAAGTAAAATTTTATGTCTAAACGGTTTAATGTTTATGTTAATTTTTGTTGCAGTAAGTAATAATATTTAATTAGATATATAATGAAATAAGTTTTGTTATTTTAAATTTTATCAAATAAACTAATGAAAGACGGACAAGGATGAAATTACAACATTAATAATTATTACTTTTTAAGGCCTGTTTTAGATTAAGGATTTATTGAGTCCTGAGTATCTGGCCCTGGATTCCAGAGAAATAATCATCTAATAATGTAGTTTGATTTTGCTGTCTTGTGCTAACCTATTTATTATATATTGTACTAATAATTTACTAACTATCTATCGCATTGGTGTCTGTAACCGGGTCGAGTCTGTCCCAACTAATAATCCTATCCAATCCTTCGGTTTTGTTATATGTGTACGGGTGTACGGCATGGGCCCGGGAGTCGGGAGATCCTGCTATAATGCCTGGTCGTACACTCATAATCAATCATAAAACTTAATTTCAACTTTATTTTATTTAATTTTATCTTTAATTTGTTATAATGATGATTTTTATAATATGTAATTATAATTATAATTATAATTTTAGCTTAGTAATTTTAGAATTTATTAATTATTTTATCAGGTAAATTAATGAAAGGCGAACAGGGTAAATTACAACATTAATAATTTTTAATTTAGGTTTAGGGAGTCCTGAGTATCCGGCCCTGGATTCCAGAGAGATTATCATCTAAAAATGTAGTTAGATTGTGTTGTCTTTTGTGCCGTTAATTTACTAACTATCGATCGCATTGGTGTCTGTAACCGGGTCGAGTCTGTCCCAACTTTTAATCCTATCCTATCCTTCGGTTTTGTTATGTGTAAACGGGTGTACGGTGTGTGCCCGGGAGTCCGGGAGACTTGCTATATTGTTTGGCCGTACACTCACAATCAATCAATCAATCAATCAATTACTGGTTTCGAGTTAGAAGAAATTGCGAGAAAACGCGATTATGTGTAAACATTACGAGTTCTCGTAATAGCGACTTATTGTTGTTGTTTTACTCGTAAAACTTTTTGAGTACGACCGACAACTAGTAATGATTAAAAAGATTATTTTTAAAGAAAATTTGTCAACATATTTCGAGTTCACGAAACCCGTAACTCGTAATACGAGGGATACATAATCGCACCCTTAACCAAAATTATACCTTATTTATTCATTAGTGTATTATTAATAATTTTAATAATTAAATTAAAATAATTTACTTTTAAAATAAAATTAGGATTAAATTTTATTTTTCATGATTTTTCGAATATTATTTGAGATGCTGGTACGGCTAATACAATTTTTACAAAGTTTTCTTTTTTTGACCCAAAAATTCAACACCGCCTCAAATATCAACTTGTTGATTTTAACAGTCCATAATTTGGCCGTGTGCCGTCAAATTATAAATGTATTAATAATTTGGACTCAGGCACCCTATTAAAATTAATATTTAAATAATTTTTCGAGTTATTCTAATTTTATGTTTGACAAGAAATCGGAATTACGTCGGAATTCATCTTCATATTTAGATGAGTGTGAAGTTTATTAAAAAAAAAAATAACAGAAAATTACACTGTTAAATTAGATATTTTCCAATTGGAATTTAAATTATATGAAAATTACATTTTTTGTAATTTTGGATTTTTCGTACCACCAAACAGGTTCTTTTCATCAGGAAACAGGTTCTTTTCATCGTTTCCAAATAGCTGGACCATCTGTTTATCTCGTTAACCAAAAACATCCAATTGTATTGAACATTACTACAATTCAAATAATTTAAAAGTTAACTGATTTTTAGCGTCGATACTGGAAATGTCCCGAAGGTTCCGCACATTTCTTAGAATAACTAAGCCATATAGCAATCAATGTCACTAAGCCGGTCCAATTATAATGAAGTATAATATATTTCACAGTTTTTGGAGTTTTTAATAATTTTCCATTATTTTAAAAGTTTTATATCGACGACCGCAGAGATGTCCACAAGGTCTTGCCTATATTATAGGATAACTTGACCATATGCCAGCCTACGTGGTCAATCTTATCCAATTGTGATGAATTATACTATACTTCACAGAATTTTGAATTTTTAATAATTCTATTGGTTTTAAAAATTGTTGTATCTCCGATCACAGAGATGTCCACAAATTCTTGCCTATATTTTTGGATAACTTGGCCATATGCCAGTCTACGTAGCCAACCTTATCCAATTGTGATCTCTGTAATCTGAATTCAATTCTGAAATTCTGTGAAGTATAGTATAGTTCATTACAATTGGATAAGATTGACCACGTAGGCTGGCATATGGTCAAGTTATACAAAAATATAGGCAAGACCTTGTGGACATCTTTGTGATCAGAGATAGAACTATTTTTAAGACCAATAAAATTATCAAAAAATTCTAAATTCTGTGTAGTATAGTATTGGGTGTATGCATTAATAACCGGAATTTGATACTAGATGTCATTACTTGTTTATGCGTTATAGTACATCATGTACATATTTGTCATTTGGAACCTTTATTCAATACCTGCCAAAATCAGCTAAAAGTTTTTGTTTTGATTGTGCACATGATTCCAACGATGGAAAATTTATCAAATTTGCGAAAAAAACAGCTTTTGCGGAAAGTTTTGTTGAGTCACTTTTTCGCAAACAAAACTGCAGCTGAAAGTCATCGTTTGCTCGTGGATTTGTATGGTGAGCATGTTCTTACAAAAACACAGTGCTTTGAGTGGTTTAGTCGCTTCAAAAGTGGTGATTTTGACATCAAGGACAAAGAGCGTCTTGGTCAGCCGAAAAAGTTTGAGGATGAAGAATTGGAAGCATTACTCGATCAAGATTCATGTCAAACGCAAGAAGAACTTGCAGAATCATTGGGAGTTGATCAAGCAATAATTTCCAGACGTTTGAAAGCCTTGGGATTTATCCAAAAGATGGGAAACTGGGTGCCATACGAGTTGAAGCCAAGAGACGTAGAAAGGCAATCATAAAAGTTTTAAAAAATTATATAAAGGTAAGTAAAAATTCATTTATTGATTTTCTAATATCGAATTTTCACGAAAAAATACTACACGAAATGTTACTTAGCTTCAACAAAATTCCAATGTAACTTAAATTAAATCTTGAATAAAATAAAAATTCTCATTAATGTTATTAAAGTCTAGAAACAAAATTTGAATTCATTGATATGTACTGTAATTATATACAAAATTAAAACCACTTTTGTAATTGTTGGTCCAGAAAAGGATCGGGAACTGTATTGTATTGTAGCTGTGGTTGTGCTGTTAAATGATGTGGTGTAAGATGAGCCAAGTATGGTGATTGATTCATATACGGTGACGGTTAGTTCGAATATGTTGAAGCGGAAGACATTGGGCGCGAGTTGGGCGGTTTATTAATTTTCACCGAGTGCCTATGTAGATTACTTAATTGGGCTTCGAAAAGTACGTCGTTGAATGCTTTTTTCGCATATATTTGCTGGTCTGGTTTCAATTTTATAAAATCCACAGCCCAACTTTTTTTTAGCTAAAATTTCAACCTCCGAGATTACAGTGCGGAGATGTTCACAAGCCATTTCTAGAAGCTCATTCCGTTTATCTTGCATATTTTCTTCGTTTGGCGATTTCCTTTTGGTGGCTACTTTGCGTGTCGGTACAGCCTCACACTGCGAAAATTGTTGTAAGTTTTCTTCGTGAACATCCTGAAATAAGAAATTAATTTGTTACAAGACCAGGTACGCAGTGGACATTTATTAATTATATTTTGTCTTTGCAGATTCCACAAACAAAGAATGAATGAAAAGTTGTAGCCCAACAATTCAAGAATAAATGGAACTTTCCACACTGCTTAGGGGCAGTAGATGGCAAGCATATTACTATTCGTAAGCCCCAAGGGACCGGCTCTTATTATTTTAATTATAAACAATCGTTTAGCATTATATTTATGGCTATTACAAACTCAAATTATGAATTTTTAATGGTACACGTAGGAGCTAATGGACGGGTCTCTGACGGGGGAGTATTTTTCGATACACATTTTAATAAAAAGCTTCAACAGAAAAACCTCTGTATACCTGAACCAGAAAATTTACCAGGTACTAATATTTAAACGACTTATGTTATAGTTGGTTACGGTGCTTTTCCACTGGTGGAAAACTAATTGAAACCATTTAGTCGAAGAGATCTGACCATAGAAGAAGCTTTTTTTAACTACAGGTTATCACGCGCTCGTCGCGTGATAGAAAATGTTTTCGGTATTTAAGCCACCAGATTTAGAATATTGCTCAGAGAAATAAATCTACGGTCAGAAAAGGCTATTATCATTGTTCTAGCGTTCTGCCATTTACATAATTTTTTACGAAAAAAAAAAGTGGAAACATATTGTCAAGGAGGGTTCGACGTTGAAAACCCTATTACTGGGGAGGTGTCAGCGGCCGATTGGAAAGCGAATCAAACGTTAATTTCGCTTCAACATCTGTAAGGAAGGAAAACTACAGCATCAGCCAAAGATGTGCGTCAACATTTTTCACGTTACTTTAACACTGTTCGAGCTGTGTCGTGGCAGAACAAAATATATCGTAAATAAATATAATATATAATTATTATACAGTGATCCAATAAAAAAAAAGTATACACCTCGCCTTCATAGATAGTATATACAAAAAGATGTCATTTTTTAAAAACTTACCTGCACAGTGAATGTACTAACATTTGTTTTAATCCTAGCATTTGTTGCGCAATAAAATGATGTTCGGTAATTTTCCTTCTTTTTTGTTTTTGATTTATGTTAGGAGAATTTTTAGCGATCAGTTCAAAACCGTCCTCCAAAATATAAAGTATACAGTGTAATTTGCATGACAAAAATAATTTTTTGGTAAGTAAACGCATATTTTTTTTATATACTCGTATTATCATTAAAATAATTTATTTTATTATGTTTTAAACTAAATAAAATATGTTATATCCCCAGAATTTATTTTGCCGAGCTCCAAAAAACAATTGAGTGTAACTCAACGAAACCTTGTTGTCGATCTCGTTAAACAGAGCAATTCATATCGAGATGTGCACAAGCTAACTGGAATTGCAGTGTCCACCGTTCAAAAGATCATAAAAAAATTTAAAACCTATGGAACAACGAATATCCTAAGTAGACGAGGCCGCAAACGCAAAACTTTTACGAAAATAGATCAAGTTCTCGCTGGTATGGTCAGCAAGGACCGCTTCCAAAGTTCAAAGACAATTGCAGAAAAGCTCAAAAAGGATTACAATATCTAATTGAGCCCAGAATTAGTACGATTGCGAATTCATGATGCTGGTTTTAATTCTATGGTGGCAAGGAAGAAACCGTATTTTACTAGTTTACATATGAAACGACGATTACAGTTCGCCAAAAAGTATATTAATTTACCCTTAAGTTATTGGAAAAAAATTTTATGGAGTGATGAATCCAAATTCAACCTTAAGGCATCCGACGGAAAACCGAAAGTATGGAGAATACCAGGTGAAGCTTTCAAATTGAGCTGCACTCGAGCCACTATGAAACACGGTGGTGGCAACATTATGATTTATTGATTCGAAAATGAATTCTGTGTTGTATATTGACATTTTGAAAAATAATCTAAAATCCAGCTCGGAAGCTACGTCTTGGACATAATTATATATTTATGCAAGGCAACGATCCCAAGCATCGCTCAAAGGCAACAACAGAATTTTTGGGAAAATCTCACGTAAATTTACTAAATTGGCCCTCTCAGAGCCCGGACCTCAATCCAATAGAGCACTTATGGTACTTACTGGACAAAAAAATCGGTGAAATATTTTTTACCAAGCCAGGTCCGCTTAAAAAAGCAATAGTCCAAACCTGGGAGCTAATTGATGTCAAAGACATTAAAAATTTAGTTGAGTCCATACCTAAACGTCTACAGGCTGTCATTCAGGCCAAAGGAGGCCCGACGAAATACTAATTTTATTTTATAAAAATTTTATTTTCATCTCCAATATAAAATATTTAAGTGTATACTTATTTTTTTGTCACTTGGTTTTATAAAATATTTAGAAATGAATTTTTGTAATTTTTAAAGTTGTGAATTACCTGTAAAATAAAGTTTCTTTTATTAGGAAACTAACCAATGAACATATTTAACTTTTATATGGTTCCTTGAATATGATTAGATTTCGGTAACTTGATATTGAATATGAAAATCGATTTCCAAATTTATTGTATACTATTTTTTTTTGGATCACTGTATATAATGAGTTTAAGAATGAATAAAATATGAAAAAATCAGTAACTTGCCTTCTGCATGATTTCCTCCGATTCGGTGGTCTTATCCATAGTCGATGTTCCCTGCATCTGATATTCCTGACAAAGTTATGCCCATCATAAATTCGAATTTTTTTAATTAATTGGCATTGTAACAAGAAATAGAGATTTTAAATTATAGCTTATTTTCTAATTTAAGAAAAGCCGTTAAAACTCACTCTCGTTTTATTAAATATTATTCCAGAGGGCAAGAAACTTAAAGATTCGACCTATTTTATAAATATGTCCACCACTGTATGTAAGTATATCTAATCAGTAAAAATTAATCTAAACTTTTGTCAAAAACAAACATTTATTACCTTACCTATCTATTATTATATTTATTAATATTCAATATATCAATTTAAAAATAATTATAAAATCTTCCTTTCCACAGCTGATCACTTAAATCAAAAATTGAAACTAAACTAAAACAAAAAGAATAAAAAAAAGAAGTTTAAAAAAACACAGTCTATAGAGGTGTAAATAAAAATGAATCAGCAAGAATGAGAGTGCGAGCAAAGTTAGAGATGTTAACAATTTTTTTCAATTTATTATTTCTTCTGTGAGTTAATTTTTGAAGTAGCCCCAAAAATACTAGGGCTCCAAATTTATGAAATTATGAAATACGCAAATACAAAAATGCTCGTGACGAGCCCTACTATAAATTTCAAAAAATTTAATCGAAAAACCAAAAATATTTTTTATGGTATCGTTACGTTTAACATAATAACGCAAATAATTAACGCAATAAAATGTATACATTGAAATCTCCTTATAACGAATACCAATTTAACGAAATTGAAATTGAAATCAAATGTATGCAAATTTGTGATTTGATCCAGCTATGTGTCACTCCCACACTTGTATTGCACATTCCATCATAATTTAACAACATAAAACACCAGCACTAACGATTTTTTTCCGTTGATCCCATAATAACTCCTACGCCTGTTACGTAATTACAATATACGTATACATGGATTGCATTTTGTCTAGGTGCTTACACAGCAAACCAGAAAATGCAATTACAAAACATAAATTAAGATTTTATGTTTGAAATTTATTATAATTGATTTGACATTAATTATTTGTGTTCAATTTATAATACGTAATAATATTGTTCATTTAAATTATGTGTGACGTATCAAAGTTTTATTTACTAAATTCCTTAGTGAATGCTGCGATAATTGGATTTTAAACGATTTAATTATTTTGATCTTAAAACGTTTGTTTATTTTTATTTATTAATTTTTTGAACATTTATACACGAATTTAACACCCTTCTATGTATGCAAGCATATTTTATGTTTTAAGTGCGACGCCCCTAGGCGGTGTAATGAACCATCGTACAATTTTTACTTAGTCATCGTGATATAGCATTGCTTAAGAAATGTTTAAGTTATATAAATAAAAAATGTAAATTCTAAATAGTCAATTCAATTATGAACAGAAAAATGCATTTTAATTATTTTGTTCTGTACTCATCGAACCGAGCAAATTTTAATTAAAAATAAACACGTTTTCCAATGTAGACTTCGTTTTCATTTTTATACCTCCGTTTTGTGCCTTCTTAATTTACTTAACAAAATATCGCGTAAAATTGTGATGATAAAATTCTCTTACCCCAATAAGCGATATACCAATTACTTTAAATTACTATATACTACTACTATGGTTATGCGTACATATTATACCTTGTTGTTGGTTAAATGTAATGACGCCATTCTAAAATAGGATGGACTTATTTGGTAACTATACAAGTATTTTATTGTGTTGCCAAAGCAACAGGAATCATGAAATACATTTTATTCGGTGAATGGTTTTTTCATTATCGTATAATAACGCGATACATATTTGGGGTGCAAATTTTATTCTTATAGGTTGTCTTTGTTTGGAAGGGATGATGAGTCGTTTTTGGTTTTCTCTTATAAAGATGTTTTCACTGTAGTACTTGGTTAATTTTGTTTACATTGCTAATAATAAACTGCAACCTGCGCATAACCATCGTGGGCTGGAAATTCTACTTTATTGCAGTAAATCTTATTCAAGATTATTGTTTAATTCTTGTAGCTGAGCAAATGCCATCGTAATTTACTAAGATTCCGAAAATCGGGAAATTACACACTGGATTTTTTAACTGAAAAGAAATTGTGATTAAGAACGGATCAACATCTTACCTAAATTTACATCACATGAGAAATTTAGAGCTAGAACAACGATGCGTGCTGTAATTATAAAGCGCCTAGAATATAAATAAATAGAAGTGTAAGTTTGAAGTTTGAACGAAGTTGAAAATACCGCCGAAAATGCATCAAACCGAAATTTATGAAAAACTTTCAATATTAAATATTTTACTCAGTAGCATATACCATATATAAATTTGTTTGCAAATAAATTATTGAATAAAAATTTATTGAAATTGGAGATTAGAAACAATTGGAATCTAAAAAATTTTATTGAAGTTATTTATTAAAATTATGTACTTGAAATTCCCAAAACGTTCAATATATAAATTTCTAAACTCTTGGCGTGTAAAGATCGATTAATCGTTAAAGGGTTTGAAACTTCATACAGGTGAAATGTTGAGTGGTGCAACCTTTCTCTTATAAAATAAGACAAGCGAGAACCTTTCAATATTGTTGGGCAAAACGATGATTCGGTGAACTCCAAGACTGTTTTGCAAATCAAAACTAAAGGTTATTCCAATGGACTGTCAGAGATAATGCGCGCGTTGGTTTGGAGAGTACCCACCTAAAGCTTAGCAGAACACTTGTCAAACAAATATTTGTAGAGCATACTTAAAACCCTAACATTCCTTCTGTGAGAAAGAGAATTAAGGAAACGTTAGAACTAAAAATTATCCGGCATGCTCGTTACTGAACTTAGTCGAGTGCGGCCAGGTGGGTCTTAGGTGCGCCAGTGAATTAAATTTGAAATTTAAATCTGCGTTAAATTAAAATTAGATCTACATCTTCCTAAGTAACCAAGAATATAATTAGTTACACACACCGCTGTCTTATTTATTTCGATTGGTCCAAAACATACGTGTTGAGATCCAGCTGATCATCTGAAAGAAAATAATTAAATTAGTTTCAACCTCAAACAGAATTTACATTACAATCACTATATTTAAAACACGTATGATTTCGCATAGTTCCTAATAAATTTGATTCTTCATAAAATTGCAGGTCATCTGATTTATCTTAATTAATATTTTAACTTACCATTTTAACAAAATTTTCTTTCGTGCACAACTCACTGTTTTGACATAGTTTATTTGTTATTGTTGGTTGTCAAGTAGTAAGATTGTGGTAATCAAATAAATTTGATTATTTTGTAGAATTAGCAGTGTACCATAATTGATAATGGTAGTGCAAGTCCGAATATTTCAATATGCGGGCTATTTTAATATTTTTTAATAATCTATAATTAGCGATAGCTAATCATTTTCTTGTATAAATTCAATTCTTTCAATTACAATTGAGATTTTGAACACTCAACATTATAGAATCGATTATTAAAAAAAATTAAAAATTACTTAAACCATATTGTTAAACCTTTGGAAAAAAGATCCATACATCCAAAAATTACTGAATTATTTACCATGTTATACATTTCTGTAAAAGTTAATATGTATATGGTGGACTTTACAATTTGCTTAGTAGTGTGTGCAATATAGGAAACACGACTATATTGTGACGGTGACACTTAGATTGTAATAGAATAAGTTAAAATAATAGCTCAATGTTTTACTGTACTAAAATGTAATTTTTCATGATAAAATTGTTCTAAATGTTTCTTCACTATTCTTACTGGAAAAGTCATGAACTTTCTAGAGGTTTGGTTTGTGTTGTGGTGGCTTGTCATGCACCGCATAATCTAAAATAATATTTGTTTCCATCAATGTATTGTCAACATGAACTGCATTATCTATTTCTGTGGTAATTAAGAGCAACAAAAAAATCTGTTCCAAATTTTGTAGAATTGCGGTATTTAAAAAATAAAAATTTGTTTGATGATCATTACGAGTACATCAATCGTTCGGGTAACAATATATAACCAAACGGTGAGGTTATCAATAAATAAAAAATATAAAATATAATTCGCGATAGACGGGATTCATTTGTACCCAGTTATATAAAATAAAAATAACATGTACTACCATTTGCTCGATACAATTAAAATTGTTCATAGATACGAGTAATAATAAAATTGTGTAAAATTAAATCAAAGTGATTATATTGTATTGTCCTGTTAATGATAAAATAAAGTTAATTTCGTGAAACGTTAAAAAAAACTGTTTATAATATCACAGTGTGCAGACGTGAAGTGGAAGAAGGCTAATTAACGTGCGTGTGGAAAAAAAACAATTTGTAAGTGAAAAAATAAATGTTTGGTTTACGGTGATGGCAATAAAAATAAATTATATCAACACACCGTAATTACCAACAGTGTATATAAAAAGGCAAACGAAATCGAATTAGGTTATTCGAATTTGTAACGCGATAGTGTAAACTTGTAAGATTTTTATTAGTATTTGGTAAGCGGTAGTGTGAAGATTAAAAAGGAATTAAAAAGTGATTTAAAAAGTGGTTTAGTGCCAAATAAAAATTATAAATGTACAATAAAATTGTGTAAAAAGTAAATAAAGTTATTTTGTGAATGTTGTAATAATAATTATGTTGTAATAATTCTTGTGCTAAATAAATAAATTCGTTGGTGATAAATTAATTGATTTTGTTTTATTCATAATCCAGTGAAACGAACCTTAATTGACAAGGCAAAAACGTAACAATATATATAGAAATTAGTTATATAATATAGGAATGTTTCCTATAACCAATAGTAATTTTTCCTCTTCGTTTTGGTAAATCCCGTTATTTTAAACTAAACAAAACGCATTTTTCTATTCCGTCTTTACAGTTGTAACTTAGTTCCATTTCATAAACAGTCGATATTTTTTATTTTGTAAATATAAAAAACTGTCAGCCATTTTAATTAATTAAGTTTTATCCTAATTATTGAATTTGATAAAAAATATAGGAAGAATTCAGTGTACAATTTAGTGCTATAAAAATTGGTATGAGTAAACTTTTGTACATTTTATAAATAAGTTGAAATTTTATAAATAGGATTCTAAAATGATTTTTAAAAGAAGTTCCGGAATATAGAATGTAGGACCGATTTTCGATCTGCCCCATAGCATATAAGCCTTCACATAAAACAGACAATAGCTTTAATGTTATTATCTGTGGAGGTTTTTGTGAATCTGGCAGCTGTTGAGGTTTCTCATATTGACATATTTATTATACATCTGGCAGGAAATTTAATCTCAATCAAAGGAAAATAAAAACAAAGTAAGTGACGGCACGCGCAGTGTAAGTAAACTTCTAACGGTAGCGGAGGGTCCCGGAATTAGAAAAACCATTTTAGAATTTTATTTCCATAGTGCTAATTGAATTTCATCATAACTAGCTAAGGAATAGCCAAGTTTTATCGTAACAGGCTGTATTCCAGAACTTTATCTAAAAATGATTTTAGGATCCGATTTCTATAATTGTGAGGTGTTTTATATAAGTGTGAGGGTTTTTTTTACTGAATCTTAGCAAAAAGCATGAAGTTCTGTCTTGCCACTAGTAAGTCTTGTAACGAAATCCCCAAGGGATTACGTTAATAGACATGAGAATAGCGGTCTGATGCGGTATATTAGCTGGCTAGAGCTCGCGGTGCGGCGTGGGGATTCTCAGACATATTTCTCATGCTTGAATAACCGCATGACAATAAAATTGGAGGGACAAATGGAAATTAAAAATTAAGTTGCCACGGCCTCAGCGGCAAAAAGAAAATGATAATCTGGGAGTGATCGATCCGGAGTGACCGTCTCAATCCCAGGCGACTTCCGCCAAGACTGCCACACGGGCCTCCCCTCATCGGCCCGCCTACTGGGATGCTGTTTCCCAGTCGCGACGGCTACCGATGCCATTTATGAAGGAGGGACGCCCGCATGACAATCCCAGCGACAATCCCCCGGAACGAGATCGTCACCCCGACGCGATCAACTCATGTGGCGTGCCGCCCTCCAGCACAGCCTGTCCTGGAGGAACGAACGGCACGCACGGAAAAGGGTGGAAAAGGGCCGACCCTTCCCATGACCACACCTCACATCATCCGATCAATTATTTATTTACACGCACATGGTGCGGCGTAGCACACTACCGTAAGAAATTCAAAGAAAAGATTTTAAGTTATGGTAAAAGAGAAAAATTTAAAATTAGGCTAAAACTGATGAATGATAAATTACGTTAAAACTGATTCTACGTTATGTTAAAATTTCACTTTCACTATTCACTGTACAAAAAAATCAAAATCAAAAAAAAATAACACAAAAGTACCTGAAATGAAAATGAACCGCTATGTGGTCGAACCACACCCAAAACGGACAACCGAGCAGAAGTGAAGAGAAAAAGAACGGAAATTCCAAACGCAATCAATAAAAATGACGGAAAAAAAATGTAACCGGACAATAATTGCTCTGAGTGGGGTTTTCACCAAATCGGAGCACCACCACGAAACGCCGAAAACAAACGGTAAAAATAATAATATATATGTACAATATAATGAAAATAGAAAGGAGAAACAACCTGTTACAAATTTAAGAAACTAAAATTTGCTTAGCCAGATTGTTTATCCCTTGATTGTTTTACCTTGTTGTATTTAAAGGCCCGTCCGACCACACACCAACCAGCGCCGACGCAGGATCCCCATCAAACACTTGTTGCCCTGCCCCCACGGGCAGGAATAATCTCCGATAATATTATTACTGACGGAATTGGCACCGCAGAAAAAAAAACTCGGCGAGAGAAAAAAATTGCGACGGATTCTTTTTTTTCCCGTTTTTTTTTGTTTGGTTGATTATATCTGACCTTGCAACGGATTGCACTAACTATTACGGTTTTTTTTTTGTTTTATTAAATTAAATTTGTTTTTTTTTTTTTTTTTTTTTTTTTTTTAGTTATTTATTATATAAAGAAACATGTCCGTTTTATTATATTATTATATATTTTTTTTTTTTTTTATTCACTCCCAAATGTGCCCGAATACAAGAAGTAAAAGTTTAATCACAAGACTATTCGCCACTTGAACCACATCGATTGCAGCAGAAAATCCAAAATTGGAAAAATTTTAAAACATAATTTCCTAGCACACAAAATTTCGAATTATGATTTATTTGCTAGATATTTATTATTTTTTTTTTATCATTTGTAAAAAAAAAAATTTAACTTATATAACGGGTTTTAATTAATTTTTGTTTTATTGTTTAATTCACAAATTAATGAACCGGCACACACCGGATTTTTAGCAAAATGCAAATTCTACACACATCCACACACACTCAAATATATATGTAATTTGCCATAAAAATCGAAGAGAAAAAAAAAAAAACACCAATGAATTTTAATAAACTAAAGTACAAAATTTTTTATTTTGATATGGACTGAAAACAGTACTTTCTCTAGTCCGTCTTAATCATACACCCACTGATTTCAACTCATTCAAAAACAAACAAACTTAGATGTCTCGTTGTTATATTTTTTATTATTTTATTTTTATTTTTTTTATTATTTATTTACCAAACCAAGACCACAGGGTCGGTCTGTACAAAAACTTTATCACCCACAAAAAAAAAACCCTCAATGGTTTTGCAATCAAAAAATTATTTACTAATCAAAATTTGTCAACAATCCAAAAACAATCAAAAAAAAACTATATAATAATCACAATTTGACTTATTCAAGTCTAAATTAAAAAACTAGCTTTAAAAATGTTTGAAAATTCCAAACTCGACCGATGTTTATCAGAATCAAAAACTAGACTCTTTTTATATACAAAAAAAACAAGACTCGACTGTCTTATTCCGAACTCAAAACTAGACTGTTTTATCAAAAAAACATTTTTCATCAAAAAAATCAGAAAAATTTCCCCCTCCTATTTTCTCTCTCGCATCGCTGTTTGTCCCACTCGTTGTATTTGTGCACATGTTCATCATTTATTTATTTATTTTTTTTATTATTGTAAAATCTTTATTGACATGTATAATGTTTTTTTTTTATGTACACAAATACAACGAATAAGACAAACAACGACGACGAACACATGTACATACTTATCTGTACAGCCGCATCGGATCCATGTCTAATACACCGATTTAGTTCTATCCCCACTCAGAGCAAATATCACGCGTTAATTTAAGCCAATGATACCAGAAAGAAAAATCGAATATTCCAGATTGAATGTTTTAACAACCAAATATTCCATCTCATACTACATAATACATGTACACACACCAACTCGCAAGAGATATACATATATGTTTGTACATGACAATATAGAACACAAGCAAATGAAAAAAAAAATTAAAATAGGTTTACATAGCAATCGGTGAGAATATTAAATTTGAATTTGGCAAAGCATAAAGCCTGAATTCCATTACGAATAAAAGTTTGTCAGTCAAAATAAAGGGAGATAAAAATATAAAATCGGTGGTTGTGTAAAAGAAACACAAAACGAAGTCAGTCAAGATTTTACTTACATCAAATGTGTGTTTGTATTAGTGGATCGCCATAATTATGGTCAAAAATTATCAAAATCGAAGTCATTTAAAGCTTGAATTCCACTGTGAATAATTGACTGAACTGACTTCAAGTCGAAAGAAGACAAAAAAAAAAAGAAATGCATTGGAGTGACAAAGAAAACGCATGTTTTTTTTATTTTTTTTATAGCACAAATATCTTGATAAATTTTGACAGCGACAGCAAAAAAAAATAAAAAAAATAAATTTTTGGTTATCACTTGGAGTTTTAATTTGGCTTTTTCACCACCAATAAATTATTTAAAAAAAAAACGATTACTTTACTAAATTGCCAATAATAGTATTTAGCGATATTATCACAATTGATCCCAATTTATCACAATTTAACTGTATACAAACTTTATATTTTTGTATTATCACAGCTATTTTAGAAGCAACCACCAAAAAAAATTATGACAATTACCTTAAAAATAACAAACTTTTAATTAACTTAGTGTGCGGAAAAAAATTTGCGTTCGTACACAAAATTTGTGTGCATATATTAGTTGGATAACCATAAAATGACTTCGATTTTGATAATTTTTGACCATAATTATGGCGATCCACTAATACAAACACACATTTGATGTAAGTAAAATCTTGACTGACTTCGTTTTGTGTTTCTTTCACACAACCACCGATTTTATATTTTTATCTCCCTTTATTTTGACTGACAAACTTTTATTCGCAATGGAATTCAGGCTTTATGGTTATCCAACTAATATATGCACACAAATTTTGTGTACGAACGCAAATTTTTTTCCGCACACTAAGTTAATTAAAAGTTTGTTATTTTTATGGAAAGTGTCATAATTTTTTTTGGTGGTTGCTTCTAAAATAGCTGTGATAATAAAAAAATATAAAGTTTGTGTACAGTTAAATTGTGATAAATTGGGATCAATTGTGATAATATCGCTAAAGCTATTATTGGCTATTTAATAAAGTAATCGTTTTTTTTTAAATAATTTATTGGTGATGAAAAAGCCAAATTAAAACTCCAAGTGATAATCAAAAATTTAATATTTTTATTTTTTATTTTTTTCTGTCGCTGTCAAAATTTATCAAGATATTTGTGCTATAAAAAAAAATAAAAAAAACATGTTTTATCTTTGTCACTCCAATGGATTTTTTTTTTGTTGTCTTCTTTCGACTTGAAGTCAGTTCAGTCAATTATTCACAGTGGAATTCAGGCTTAACTTAGAGCATATGTATATACAACACTATGGTGGTCATGGTATTTTATAATTAAAGAAAAATTTCAAATTATTGAGCGTTTGGAATTTTCGAAAAAAAAAAAAAAAAATCGTCACTGTTCCAAGTGGAGACGTATGCCAGTCGTAACAGTCTGATCAGCGAGAAATGCAAAATGTGTAAGTCTAATTTTTCAAATTTTCCGTTTTTCATACCAAACGAAAGAGGGGGAAATTGTGTTGCGTATAGACAACACGGAGAGTGAGATAGTTTATACTGTTTCCTGAAAAAAAATATTTTTGGACCTACAAACTTGGCATTTCTCGCTGACGATATCTAATTCAAAATATTTTTCAAAATATTAAGAACTATTTCTGCTAACTTTTTCGACAGAACAAGAGTTTATGGAAGAAAGCTTCTGTAATTTACTGGCCCGAGAAATCAGTTTTGGACAAAACACAAACAACAGTTCCATTCAACTCAGGTAAACCCATATTAAAATAATATTACTTTATTAACACTTATAAAAAAAATAATTTGTTTTGTAGAATTTATCAGAATGTACAACTTTGAGCAACATAACTTACGAAGACGACGAACCTTCAGTCTCAGCAATAACACAAGAATATATAGTAAGTTCTGTAAAATGTCGGTTTTGATTCGCACTGAATAACACATTTATTTCCTCACAGAATTTACCCGCAAGTAATCTAATTGCCATTAATATTTCAACAAATAACGTCGACAACTACTTAAAATGTACAAACGGTATGATAATTGAACAACATTATGCGAAGTACGAAACACTAGATAACAAAAACAAAAATACTCTTGCTCTATTAATAATAAATGCTGAGTTAATAATTGCACAAATAAAAACAAGTTTGCGATGAAATCAGGGCGATTCATCGAATTAACCGGACAGATTTTGCAAAAATTTCAATATGAACCCGAGAACTTTATTTTATACCTTATAACCCCGAAACGCGGTCGGTTACAGAAGGAAAATTATGGGAAGCCTATAATTATTTGAAAAAAAGGTTACGTAATTTTTTATATTTTTTTTCCTTTATTTAATATTACAACTGATTTACAACTCATTTAGTAATTTATCTTTCTTGAATGAAGATTCACATTTGACGGGCAGTAGCCCAATGGTTACTCCCGTTTGAATTTACATAGTAATTATTTTTCTCTATCCTACTTAAATACAACTGCCCAATTCCAAAGGTTTCTGCCTTTGAAGTCTTCTTACTGCATTGGTGGTATCCAACAAACTTCGTATGTCTGCATTTTGGTGCCAAAATATCCGCTGAATGTGTTTCTTCGCATAATTTTGAATTTCTGCACTTACATATTCCATGTTTAAGTCCCTATGGAGGTTATCATTTCTAATGTACCATGGTGCGTTTACAATGCCACGCAGCACTTTGTTTTGAAAACATTGAATCATTTGTACATTTGTCTTCTTGGTACAACCCCAAAGTTGAATACCGTAGGTCCATACTGGTTTAATTATTTGCTGATATAATAGCAATTTGTTATGTATTGTAAGCTCAGAGTTTCTATCTATTAGCCAATACATTTTCCTATATTTAATGTTCAATTCTTCTTTTTTCTTTTTAACATGCTCTTTCCATCTAAGCTTGCAATCGAGAGTCAGGCCGAGGTATTTGGCTGTATTTGCATTTGGAACCGGCCTTGAATTAAGTTTCACTGGAATCCAGTTAACTTTCTGGTTTGTGAAGTTTACGTGAACCGATTTTGCTTCGTTTAGGCTAACGCACCATTTCTTTGTCCAACTACTCACTGTGTCGTTGCTTCTGATATACACTTTCCAGTCGTCAGAATAGCTGTATCGTCTGCAAATTTTGCTATGGTGGCACCTTCTGCATTTGGCATATCTCTTATGTACAGGATGTACAATATAGGACCCAGTACGCTACCCTGTGGTATGCCTGCTGATGTTCTCTTTAGTTCAGAGTACTCTCGGTTATGTTTTACACGGAAATGTCGGTCTGCGATATAAGATTTAAGAATTTGATAGAATTGCTTTGGTAGATCTCGGTGCAATTTAAATTCAAGTCCTTGGTGCCAAACTTTGTCGAAAGCTTGTGCTACATCTAAGAAGATGCTGGAGCATATCTTCTTATTCTCAAATGAGGCTTCGATTATATCCGTTATTCTGTGAACTTGTTCTATCGTAGAGTGATTTTCTCTAAATCCAAATCGGTGTGGTGGAATCAAATTTCTCTCTTCTATTACTGGCGTGAGTCTCTTGAACAGTAATTTTTCAAAAAACTTTGAAATTACAGGAAGTAGTGAAATCGGTCTGTACGACTTTTTATCGTTCGCTGGTTTGCCTGGTTTGGGGATCATAATTACTTCAGCAACCTTCCATTGTCGTGGGACATATTTTAGTCTGAAGACAGCATTGATAATTTGAACCAATTTTCGTAGTCCCTTCTCGGGAATGGCTTTTACTAATTGCCCAGTAATTAAATCATTTCCTGGAGCTTTTTGATTTCAAATTACACTTGATCTCATCTTTAAATTCCTGTAATGTTACACATCGAATACTATATTCATCATTTTTGCTAACTGTTATTATGTTTTCATCTGCTGTTTGCCTAGGTAACGGTTGACAAGTGTCTTCCAAGTGAGCTGCAAATAAAATAGCTTTTTGCTTGTCGCTTTTGGCCCAGGTAACGTAATGTAAACAAAAAGAATGAAGTTGAAAATGCATTTAATACAGACTCTTCAGTTGCTCACTCTTCGGTAGCTTGTAAAATGGAATTTTTAGAGACACATTTAGAACCTCTAGAGGATATTATAAGGGCTTGGAAAGTTACGTTTGATATCAGGCAAAAACAATGTGGCGGCTCACATACTTTTGTTCACTCGCCACCTCAACTAATTCGTCCGCACAAAACAATACACCTATTCACTTGTGCTTTTACGTCGGGGTCACCAATATAAAAGTTAGTACTTTATGTATAAAAATTCTAACTTTATTTTGTTACAAATGTTTAGTAAATGTGTTTGTATTTATTAAATTTATTTGTTACACATTTTATATTTTGTTAATTAAAGTTAATAATTTTATTTATTATAATATATTTTTATTAATATTATTTACTTTTTTTGTCAGCACACTATACAAGCAGCTGTATAACTAAGTAACATGAAAATGGGTTACAGTTTCATCATACAGTATCTACATACGGTAAAATAGAAATATTTCAACAAACGGTACCTACGTATGGTCAAGGGTGGGCAGTAACGAATTACATGTATTTAAAGTACGTAATTAAAATACAAATTACAATTTGTAATTTGTATTTTAATTACTCATTTTCCAAGTAACAGTATCTTTTATTTTAATTACTTAAATTCTAAGTAATTGTAATTTGTATTTAAATTACCTCAGTTTTCAAAATTTCTTATTTAAATTTTTCAAGGCTTATTAAAATCGGTTCCAGAGCGATCAGTATAAAATCTAATCTTAATATTCGTTGTTCTAATGATACGTTTTTTCACTAAACGAATTTTGTCAAATAAAATTTATCAATTTACAAATGTAAAGTAATTGTAATTTGTATTTTAATTACTGAGTTTGCTGTAATTTGTAAAAGTGTTTTAATCACTCAGTGTAATGTAATTTTCCGAGCCTTGCGTATAGTATAAATAATCGAGCCACACCCAAAAATTAAATATCAGCAATAAAAATCAAGGACACCAACATTTGCAACAATAGCGGAGTCAGTAACAACAACCAAAAAAAAAAATCATCTTAGCGCGAGACAACGACGGTATCCACATCATCGGTGCCATCGACAGCTTGATCGTCGTCGTTATCACACCGCCGGTAGCAACATTATCACCACCATTACCATCATCACACCAGCTGACAATGATGACATCATCACTGTCACCGCCATATCATCACCGCCATTATCACACCAGGCGGCTGTCGCCATCGTCATCGTCATCGCGTCATCATCATGGCCGCCACCGACGAGACAGCAGCAACAAGGGCATCTTCAGCGCCTGTAACATCACCGTTAACTCATTTTTTTGTAAATTTGTCGTAACAAAACACATTTTTATTAATTTCTTTAAATTTTCATTTCCGGGTTCTTTTTTTAAATTTTTTTCTGATCAATAAAAATTTTTTTTGTGTTTCATTAAAATGACTCTACAAAATGTCGCACGGCAAAGTGACCACCCAGCCATTCCCAACCGCACTCCCCACAGCCTTTTATACGGCCACAGTCGAGACTCACTTCGACTGGCGCCGTATAAACTTTCCATGTCACCGGAACACAGTCGAGACTCACTTCGACTGTCCCACCCTCTCACGAGAAAGTCGAGAGTCACATCGACTTTCTCTGGCAAAGTCGAGTCCGTGGACTTGCCTCAAAGCGGGCACTGACAACACCTCTTGGCTAGCGCCAAAGCTCATCGATTCCAGAATTCAGAATTAATTTTTTGTTCTGGCATGTCGTGACATGGAAACTCGGTCGCGGCACCACTATTGTGTTAAACTTGTATGGTGGACAGTGAGGGAAGATCAGGAGTACATATCAGGTATTGGTCGAAGTCACTGCTCCCAACCTACCTGGTGCACGCTTCAACGCTTCCTTTTCCGCTGCCCATCTGCCGTCACGATACAAACTGCACATTGACCCGCTTGCGTCACCAGACATCTTAAAACAGCTCTGTCTGCAGCACAGCACTTTAGTGGAGGAAGATAAGAGGTACCCACCGATATTTAGCCGACGCCAGTTGTTCCCATCCTATCAGGTGTGGGTACCGACGTACATTCTCCTTCACAGCTACTGATGCAAGAATCGATCGAACACATTCTCTTCCCTTTCACTCTGTCTCGGCCCATCGACCCCGTTAATGAATCTTACGAGATCAGACATTTCAACAGAGCGATCACCACTCCTGTTCGGCTGATTAAATATCAGTCTCCGAACACACAGACAGACCGAAATCAACCATGTTTCGCAGCGGGGAACTCACTTGCAGGGGAGTCCTGTGGCGGCTCACATACATTTGTTCACTCGTCACCTCAACTAATTCGTCCGCACAAAACAATACACCTATTCACTTCACCAACTGCGCGACGAAAAAACCAAAATCATAAAACAAAATAAATAAAAATTAAAAATCAGTCTCGTCTCGGGTTTAGTGGTAGCTGCACGTGCGCTATTCGCTGCTAAGTAGTGATTATCCACAAGGGAAATGGTGGAGTTTAATAATAATAAAACATCTGGTGGTGATAAAAATAGTAAATTATATTAATAAAAATATATTATAATAAATAAATGAATTATATTTAATTAACAAAATATAAAATGTGTAACAAATAAATTTAATAAATACAAACACATTTCATTGTAACAAAATAAAGTTTTGATTTTTATACATAAAAGTACTAACTTTTATAATTACTCTTAGTTACAGTTTAACTTTCGATTTCTAATATTCAGTCAAAATAAATTTGTTTAAACTAAGATTAATTTTACCAGTCACTTTGCACTGGTTAAATATTAAAGTTAAACTACCGTTTCAGAAAAATATTTCGTTGCTATATAGTTTGTTGCAGTATAAAAATTATTTGATTATTATACTAGTTAACCGCAGGAAAAATGAAAATTTACTAACCAAAAACAGACAAACTATTGAAAAACTCATACTAATTTTATGTATGGTTAAATTCAAGTTAAAATTTATCTCAGGTTAGCTAAACTTAGTTTAACTTTTACTAAAGATACATGTTAAACCCAAAAGTGATTGACTGAGTTTTGACTGAAACTTTAGGTTGGTGGTCATTGGGACTCTTTTATTTGATCTAAATTGATAGTTCGAATGTCACTTTGTTCCAAAATTACATTTAAATTATTAAAAAATTATGTAAAATAATTTAAATACCACTTCGAAAATGTATAAAACATTTTGGCTTTTTAAAGTATGAAGAAAATCTGTCAGTTCAACTAAATTAAAGTTTACATGTTTAACTCAATATACAAACTGACTCACCCAACCAAATTTAAGTTGACTGAACTCAGCCTACTTTCAGATAACTTTCAGTCAAGTCGCCATTTACATGTTGCATTTATCTCAGATATTTTCAGTAAATATCTGATATCTGCCTGTTTCCCTTTACCTTCCACAAATTCTAGCCTTTTTAATATTTTTCATGGCATTTAATACTAATAATTTAAGAAATGGATACTCGATACTCAAAAAACGAAAAACAGCTGAAATGGATGGAATTTATTCAAAGTGGTGCGCCAAAATCATTGGCTTTGGAAGCTCGCGTTTTTGATCAGAGAAAATGTTCACCAAGAGATAGGTATCCAGGTCTTTTGAATCTAAGTAAAAGGGACTCTCTATTTTTAGTAGTATTTTAAACCAATTGTATTTACTGCAAATCCCGATGCAGAATGGGCCTATCTAGGATCGGATAACGCCGCAGTTATGTCTGGCCAATTTAATGGGGTTCAAGCAAGACTAAAAAGGCTAGAGTTTGAGAAGGGGAAATAGGTGAAGATTGTTACTCGGATTGCTGTAAAATGTTTACTATCTAGCGGCAGCGGAATTACCTTGTACAAAATTTTAATTTGCGGTCATGTAACATGTCAAGATTGTTTAACGAACAGCAAGCAAACGATTTAAGTTTGTAAGTTATATTCGAAGGAGTATACAAATTGTGATTTAATAAAACTGAATCTTTGAATAAAATTAATAAGCCTTACTGGAAATTGTGGAAGATAAGAAGCATAAATACATGTTGGATTATTTTTAATATATTCAGTGATTATTTAAATACATATATGTACATCTTTTCATATCGGCTTCGAATGATTTGTTTCTCTTATCCTCTAATGATTTCTCCACTTGGAGAATAATTTTCCATAAGCTTCCCAAGCAAAAAGTTCTGCTTTAGAATATTTTTCCATGTCTCCAGTACACAACTCAACTCTAAAATAATAAAATTAATTAATTTATTTAATTCTAAACTTAGTAAACAAAAATTATTTACTCTTCAGGATGTGATTTTGGATCAGGAATATTCCTCATAGAACGTGTTTTGGAACATAATATGCCGAATTGGGGTTCAGATTTGCGTAATATTAAGCTGTGTCTTCTGGTATACGTACAGTAATTCTTTGTTTTGAATCGACTTGACTTTTGTACCAGGCATGTCCATTTCATCAAAATATTATTTATATTCATTTTCGTCACTTTTCGACAATGATGCATCTCGATTATCGTTTTGCTTTCCCGCTTTTAAAAATATTTTTGCAGCTTCTACTTTAACGTATTGCTCAACAATCTCCCGATGATTTTTAGATATTTTTATTCCGATTTATTATTCGGAAGAAATGTCATACATCTGCATGAAGTTAGGTAAAATTTTAGTTTTTTGTTTATTAGCGACACATGTGTATAATAGAAAAACTTTCAATAGAAATTTCCCTTGTGCTCCCGATAGCTTGCTATCCGGAGCTAATAAAAAAACACGCTCATAATCAGAAATAACTCCTATTTTGTATAAAAAGGGTTGTACTAAGAAATACCTGAAAGAGACCAAAATTTAGTTGATAATCATAAATATTTTTCCTTAAAATTTAACAGAACGATATAATTAAAAAAATAATACACCAATTTCATCTTTCAGCTAAATAGAATGCCGTTGCCTGAGTGGTGTTTTTGGATCATTGTGTGATCATCAGTGATTAAATATTTAATGGACGTATTTCATAATAGGAGCCTACGTTTCCCGTATTTCCAATGGATTAATAGATTCTGATTTGTTAAAAACAACAAAATGAAATGTTGTTATGCAAATTGTAATTTTAATTTTACTAATTTTAGTTATTATAATTTAACTGTTTATCATAAGTTCAAAATTTCTTTATTTGCAATATTTGTGAAAACGAACGAATTTTTATTAATTTCAAAAATCGTATAAGTGTTCATTCAAGAGAATTGGTTGTAATCGATAATATTTGTGCATTACCAGTTATTCCAGTTGAAAATGCAATTCGTTAAATACCACCGCTTATTTTCCTTCCCAAAATGATGAACAAGAACACGATAATGACGATGCGAGATATTCAAATAGCTTAATAGCACTAATTTGTATAATTTAAAAAATATCAACAGATAAGACGTACAATCCGTCGTTACTCTTTTCTGCCAATATAACAATGAACAGTTTTCGCAAAATGAGGAACACATTACAGTTACATCACAAGAAGATGAAGCTTACAAAGCAGTTAATATTCTTGGACAATTTAGAACATCTTTTGAAAAAATCTCAACTGAATATAAAAGAAAAACGGAATTAAAGAGAAATAGTTCTTATATAGAACCCAAAAGTATTGTTATTGGGGAACGAGCAGACACCTATTGACACGAAAGGAATCTTTTGTTGCAGACAGTAAACGTGGAGGCAGTTCTTAATCCAGTTAAGCCTATATTAGAAAATTTCTTGCAAATTCCAAAGGTTTTGGATTTGGTATTTAGTTATCTAAAATTTTAAGAATTACCCACCACAAACGTTAGTAGTTTGAATCAAACCACTTTCTGGAAAGGAAAAACATCTTGCTATAATACAGATGACATAGTTCTACCTTTAATTGTGTATTTTGACGAATTCGAAATCAACAATGCTCTAGGTTCTAGGGCATAGGTTTACAAAATGTGGGTGCTGTTTACATCTCTTTGCCGTTTTTACCAAAAACAATGCAATCAAAGCTAGAAAATATCATTTTAGATTTTTTATTTCGTGAAACCTAAAATTTAAAAAAAAACGCTAAAAACACTACTTCGAGAAAAAATATATGTAAGACTATTACTCAATGGCTTTCTTTAGTTAGTATGAAAACTGAGTAAAATATTACTCACTGTGAATACGGAAAATATAGTATATTATAGATGGTACATACAAATATTTTGAATCTGCCGTTATCGCTGCCGATCGATCATCCAAAGTTACATACAATTTAAAATTGTCTATGGTGCCTTGAGCCGGTTTCACAGATAAGTAGAAAATTTATTTTACGTGAAAAGGAATCTAAGATGGCCGACATTGAAAAGGCTTATTACGCGACAGAGTCTAAATTAAATATCTGTATAAAAAAACTCGGTATTAGAGAATTATCCACCGCTAATAACGATGCTAGCTTGAACATGAAAACTGTGAACTCGGCACCAGAGGTACGTTTAGCTAAAGTTTCATTATTTGAAAATTTTACTTACTGAAATATATATAGTTACTGAATCAAATTACATATAAGCATTAAAAAAGTCAGGCAAAGATACTACCGTAAACCGCATAAGATTAATGCATTTATTAGAAATTTTTTGAACAGCCTAATGTATAAACTTTGCAAGCCCTTCAAACATAAGGAAACTATTAGACACCTCCGACGAGGTAGTACACGGTTTGAAAGCTTTAGGAGATCAAGCCGAATCTAGAGATCCTTGTCTCATGTTCTTGTTGCTGCAGAAATTAGGCACAAGAGAATGCTAACAAAGATTTTTCGATCATACAAGGGTTCTTCGATTTTTTTAATAAAAAGGGCAGACGCACTTGAGTCAGTAAAGACACAGTCCATCCGACCAACCAGAACAACCATGTCAATTAAATCGAAGAATTGCTTTGCTACTACCACTGACGACACTAATTGTATCGCGTGTAATAAACAATAGCACAGATTAATTGATTGCGATCGATTTAAAACATTGGCGGTCGAAGAACGAAGGCCATTTCTTGACAGCAACAGACGATGTTTTAACTGCCTAAATCCGGGACACATCGTATATGATTGGAGAATGCAAGGCAGATCTCGTCAATGTGCTGTAGGAGAACACAGTCAAAACGATTCATTTACATTTTGATGAAATCAACCCATCAGAGAAGATATTTCATTAAAATGCAGCGTACAAATTGTATTGCCCACGGCAATAATACATTTATTTGATAATCTTGGTATACCAAGATCGTGACGTGCCTTATTGGACACTGCCTCCCAAGTTTCGTTTATAACCGAATAACTCGCTCAGAAGTTAGGTCTACCACGGAGAAACTGGAGAAATTTAATTAAGGAATTGGTCAAACAAATAGCGGAAGTTCTCATGGAAGTGTACCAGTGTTCGACGCGGCGAAATTAGCATCTTTGAAGACACTCATCATTCCGAGGATTACGTCATCATTACCCGCCTTTAAATTTAACATAAGCGGTATGAAAACATTATCCAAAATCAGTTTGGCCGACCCAGATTTCTACAAGCCCGGATCGATCGAAATGTTATTTGGTGCAGACATCGTCTTCGAATTGCTTCAGGATGGCATCAAGAAAAAAGATTCGTCAAACCTAATTGCGCACAAAAGCAAGTTGGGTTGGATCGTAGGTGGTAGACACGAAGTTGATAAAACCGAAACAAACCAATCTTCGCTACAGAAATTTAGTGCAATCGAAAAGCTTTCTAAGAACAAGATTGTGAAGAATGGTTCAAGGCGACACCACACACATATGGCATGGCATCCGCCTCATTCATGGCCACCAGATGTTTGAAGGAGCTAGGCCAATTCCATGAACAAGAGTCAGGAAGCCGAGCTATCGAACATGATATTTATGGCGACTGGGATATCCACTTCACCTGATTTGAATATGCTGAAAGACAATGTACTGAACGTGTTACATAGCGGTGTTTTAATTTAAGAAAGCTGTTTTCAAACAACCAACACATGCGAAACTTATTAAAACAGCCAGGCACTAATCATGTCAAAATAATTTCAAAACATCCAGAACCGGTAAAGATATTGGGAATAGCTTGGGACGCCAACACCGACTATTCCCTCTTTCAAGTAAGTCTGAGCGACACTCAAATCCATAACAAATGAGGTGTATCTTCCGATAAGAAGACAGGCAAATCATATATCTTGGGATAAACGCAAAAAGCAGTCTGCATTTTGCCCCAACACTCCGAGGTTAAGTTTCAGACATGTGGTACTTAAGGGCCGAACGAAAAACAACTTCCGAAGTGGACGAGAAAATGGATTTAAGGAAATAAGGAAGAAGAATTTCCGTTAGTGGTCGGGTATACTCCTCGACGTCGCTTTTCAAAGAACTGTCCATACCAATAAGCGCAGCTGGTCAGACGATTCTACTTCTAAGAATATTTCGTCGAATGGTCACAAGAAAAAAACAGTGGAGATTGTCCAGGGGTATTAATTACATAGTAAACTGGCTGTTTCGATCTTTCTTCTTTCGTCTAAAAAAAGAGAAGGCGGGAGACAGATGTAAGAGAGAAGCATCGATGCTGAACTTGCTTGACGCCCCAAATATATTGGTAAAACACACTGGTAACGGCGGTAGGAAGACTGAGCCGAGGGAGTTTGACCTAAGAAACCGGGCCAAGGAAAGCAAAGAAAAGTCATAAACATACTGCAAGGGGCAGGGTAATACAGAAGCAACCTTCAACAATTTTACCCATACGGCAAGAACAGAGCTCTTCAGAGCCCTTGACGGTATCAATGGATGCCGTACACGGATAACATAAAACGTACAGATAAACGTACTGTGCATCACAAGTAATTTCTCATATGACTTGTGAGTAGAACAGTTAAAACAGCAATCCTCTGCTGCTTGAAGCACAGCGTCATCTTAAAAGTTGGCAAAAGCACGAATTACATCGCATTGGCCTACTTTCCGCAGGCCGAGAACGACCCTCTGCCAGAATCGATACAAAGCTTTGTTAACGGTTTCGATGCTATTCATACGGGATGATGCGACCTATCAGAGTATGCTGGATCCAACCCTCTATGACATGGGTACTGAGCTATCCTCAGATGGCATGAAAGACAGGAAGCGTACTGCATCCCTTTAAGACAAGAATTGGTGGCAAAATACCACTACAGACAACTGTCAACTCTCTCGAAGACCTTGAAAAAATTGTAAATAACCCTACCGTCAAAGTTCAACCCTTGTTAGTCCTTTCTTGTCCTGTCGACACAAATGTGTGGGTACATTTTGATTATTCTATTTCAACCCAACTAAGACAATTGTGTTTTTATTTCAAACTGTTTTAAGGAAAATATAGGTATTCAGAAATATAAGTCAAGTGCCACATTTGTGTAGATTCAATCAAAGATGCTTTACCGCCCAGGAAATATAAAAATGGTCGAATTTTAAAAAAAAATCGGGCAAGAGATTAATTAATAACTACAGACTTAAAGAATAGAAAGCGGTTTCCAAAAAAAAAAAAAAAAATTGTTTGTGGAGAAATTAAAGCCTGTCACATTTGTGTAGGTTTGGCCGCTTGAAACTTGTTTACATTCTAATAAGTTTTAAATAAAATAAATTACATTTTATGTTTGTTCTAGTTTTAAATCTAGGTATTTCCAATCACATTATTTTTCTCCTCATTAATTAAGGAAATTACTGTCTAATATTACATTGCGCTATTAAGACAATAACATTGTCATTACTATCTCCAGCAATTTTATAGTTGATGATAGTGTTTACATTTAATTATACAGTAGGGTTCGATACTAAAACAAAACAAAAAAAATGTCATTAGTTAAGGTGACATAGCTAATTTGTTCGATTGTAGTTTCATTTTAAAATTGTATTCTTAATTTATTCATTCGGCGGCTATAATTAATTGCCAAGGTTTTTAGAGTGTGTGTATACGTATGTATCAGTAAGTGTGTAATAATAATTTATCTAAAAGTTGATTGTTGATATACATTTTTATTTCACTTTAGTCAATTTCTCATTAATGAATAAAGTGTTTTTGTGTTGTCGTTTTTTTTTTTTATCGCATTATAATTAATCTAGGGTTACCACTTTATTATATTATAATATAAGATTATATACAAATTAGAAAATAATAATGTTGCACGAGTAGTTTACTTATTTATAGAGTAAATGTATAATAATTTTCATGCACTAGAACAAATATAATTTACCGCTTGTGTAATGCCAGCTATATAAAAGAGATTCAAACTAAAAAAAGTTTATTTTTTGCTGTATTATGTATATGTGTGTCGAGTATCGTCAAATTGAGTTATAACATTGCAATTAAATAAAATGGTTAACGATACAGTTCATTGTTACAAATATTGCTGAAGTGCAGAATATTCAATTAAAAAACAATTATTGTGGTAACATTTGAGTAATTATTTTCTAATTACATTAAATTATAAATAAAAGCTATACTATATCCATTTACGTATATGCACAAAAAGGTAATTCCTGATTTAAAATTAGATTCAGCTAATTTAATTAAAAAAAAAATGCTAAAGTAATTTTTTTAATAAATTAAATTACAAAGTCATGACTTTTGATTGTGTTACGTTAAATTATATATAAAAAAAAAAAAATCCAAAACTAACGCAAACTCTTTTATTTTCTAACTAACATACTATACACATATTATATTCATGCATTCACTTAGTATAAATTGCCCTTTTAACCCTTTTATTGCTTAAGATGAATGATTATTATTTTAATTCTTTCATGCTTTTGCTATGATGTTTTGAAAATGTATATAATATATTTCTTCAATGACAATGATACTATATGATATGAAAGTGTAACATTTTTAATGTCGTGTTGAAAATGTCACAAATTTTATTTTTCTAATTCGCTGAACTAAAGTTATTTGGCGACAATTTTAAACATGTTACAGCAATAAAGCCACCCACCTGAAAAATAGAAAAAAAATTATTCTTGAATTACTCTATGATTTGAGTGACACCGAAAGTGAAACAAGGATAATGTAGATTATGTTATTAACATTCCAGTCGAAAATAAATAATTTGGTGGTTATCAGCCGAAAGTAAATAGGATACATGGATTGAAATAACAAAAATTGTAAATAGTCTTAGGTGAAAAACTTTGTTTAACCTAGTCGTAGAAAATATTGTAAAATCATAAGAATCCACAAAACTGGAATAAAATCAGCCTGTAGTTTCCCGTGGGAAATCTTGGTAAATTTCAAAAAGATGCCTGCCAATGATTGGAGATGGTTATGATTGGAGATGGTTTGTATTGATGTCACTGGTCAATGGCTATCGCAAGAAAAAAAAATCAGTTCAAGTTTCTCATGGGAAATCTTGGAAAATTCGATTTTCCAAAAATCACTAGAAAGTTGGTATAACATTAGCCTCTAGAGTGTTATGTCGGGGTGGTATCAGCGTTTTATTTGTAACTTTCGACTCCCTTAACGAATTTATTAAAGAAGGCTCAGAAGATGCAATCAAATGATGCTGCCAACGAAGCTTTCATACAACTTAAAATGCACTGAAAACAGCTTCCATTCTTAGGCATCCGGATTTCAAATGTGAATTTTTTATTCAATGTGACACGAGTTCTACCGGGATAAGAAACTTCTTGTTCCAAAAATCGGACAGTGATGAAGAGCACCCTGTAGCTTTCTTTAGTCATAAACTAAATTCTGCCCAACGTAAATATAGTGTCACTTAGCTCGAATGTTTATCTGCTGTTATGATAGTAAAAAAGTTCAGACCATATGTTGAAGGTTATACCTTCACCATCATCACGGATCATTCTATAGCTTGAAATGGTTAGTGGAACAGCGCGACCTGTGTAAGACTCCTCTGCATGTGGAGCAGAATTCCGCTGTATTCTAGGATACGGATTACGCTGGCAGAATTACAGCACCCTTTAACAACCCGCTCGCAAAGAGTAATTTTGTTACCATGGACGATAAACTTTACAACTTACCTAGTGGTAATGTCAATGAAATAAAAGACCTATCAGCTTGTAAATTATTAGTTCCTGCTCCTTTAGCCACCCCCTAGATAAGTCAGGCTCACGACTCCTCGACTGGTGCACATTTTGTCCAATCAAAAACATTAGAAAACATTCAAAAGCAATTTTATTGGGCAACGATGGCACTATATATAAGAAAATATATTCAACAATGCGACAAATGTAAACAAATAAAAGCTCCTAATTTCATTACTCGAACATAAATTGGTAAGATTATGGAAGTACATCGCCCTTTCCTTAGATTATTTATAGATTTTTTGAGACCCTATTCGCGTAGCCGGCAGGGTATCACCTATTGAACTGAACGAATACAGAGAGGGAAAAGATCCAATTTTCTGTGAACGGTCAAGTGATGGATTTTTTTTTGGGTAGTCAATTTTTTGTGTCCAGTCGAGATAATGATAATTTTATATTATTTTTTAAAGATAATTTTATAAAAGATAATTTTCTACGTTTAGTATAACGCGATAGAAAATTATAAATGTTTCGCCTGATGTAGAATAGCGTAGATTTGCTGTATATTTAGTGCTTTACCTATACTTGTTGTCGTTTGGTGAAGTACGGTTTCTTGGTGGTACAATTGTATTACCCGTATGTTGATGATTGGCGTATTGTGGATTGTATTGTCGGTCGTAAGTTTTGGTATTATCAATATTTGCTGTTTGCGGTATTGAACCAACTTATCGGTTACCGTTCTGCGGATTACGGTTGGTCTGTTGTCAGTGGTTCATCAAATTTTGCGTGTAGCAGACGTCCAGATGTAGGTCAGCTTGTAAGCAGCCGGGAGTAACAACAAACAAATAAAAAAAGTTAGTTCAATTACTTCTTTTATAAAATTGATTTGTATAATTTCCGGTAATATCGCTCAATTTTTTTTTTAGCAATATTTTTTTTTTCTAACTTTGATTCAATTTTTTTATCCCCCACTTCATTGTTTATGTTAATTTTTTTTTTTTTTGCTTTACCTAATACCATTATTTATGCTCGGGCGCTTACAGTTTATCGTTGTTGATTCTTTTATTAAGTTACATTTGGTGGTTACTTTAATTGGCATCTTGTGGTTGTATACATATAAACATTTTTTTCAGCTCCCTCTCTCTCTCTTTTCGTTTTTTTCCACGGTGTTGCTTTTCATTTTCTTAAATTTTTTTGCAAAATGTAAAATCTTAGTGGGATGCTGAGGATAGGTTTAAGGTTCGGTGCCCGCCCAGTCCTGTTGGTTTCCGAAGCCAAAGCGTTCAATTCCTTTTGTTACTTTTCATGTCTTGGAAATCTCCCACCCCAGCTCTGAGCTAGGCCAGCAAATACCACGTTCTAAGACCGTTGATCGGAGATTCTGTTAGCGGAATTTCGGTATTAATTCGGTGTTTAATGGATCGGTACCACATCGTAGCAGGTATTGTGACACCGTCAAACCCAATTGTACCGAGGTTTTGCTACAAGGTCTGCCACTGCTAATCATGTTGTATCCTTTTTAAAACATTGCATTTTCAGTGTTTTAGGAGTTCCTGAAATGGTCACAACTGATATAGGGCACAAATCCTTTCTGAGCTATTTTCTCCTTCTGGAATTTCGCATCAATTCACCCGGGATTTTCATCTCCCCGTAATTAGTTCAGTATTGAGAAACGCAATCGATGCATGATTCCACCGGACTTTCACCTTACTTTTTGACCTTTGGACAGCACATGGTTAATTATACCTCCTCATATAGTTAAAGGCAAAAGCTAGATGTACTGAATGATCGACAAGCTTATGTAATGGATGTAAATAACCGTCTTTCCACTGCGCAGAAACTAGTACTTTCTCACTTAGACAATGCTTACCAGCGGAACTGTATAACCTACAACTTACGTAGCAAATCTCGGAGCTTTGAACCTGGACAGAGTGTTTTTGTACGAAATTACGAGCAAAGTAAGATGAGCGTAAACTTTTCAACTAAACTTGCTCCAAACTTTATAAATGGGAAAATAACTAAGAAACTTGGTCACGTTGCTTATGCGGTTGTGGATGATAAAGGTAAACAACTCGGGGTTTACCATTGCAAGGATCTTTGGTGAATTGACTTGTGTTGTTTTAATCCACTTCAAGCCATTAATATTTCGATTGTCGTAGGCACCGTGTATATACCTTACAGATCGGACTTGGATTACTACAACACGTTTATCAACTGTATCGACTCAGCTGTTATGCCTTTAGTTCGCCCTAGTGACCAACTTGTCATTGTGGGCGACTTTAATTTACCCGATATATCTTGGGACGATGTGGACGGCGTATTTTCTGCATCTTCTACCGATGAGAGGGCATTAGCTATAATCGATTATTTTGCTGGCATCTCAACTACACAGCTCAACAGAAATAGTAACAGTCGGGGCAAATTCCTTGATCTGCTATTTGCTAATAATGTTATGCCGAGATTTCTGCGTGTTCGGACTTCACTGGTTGTTGAAGCATCTACCACGTACCGATTATGATAAATATTTTTCATTGTAATTGTAAAAATAATTATGTTTCTAATGATTTTAATTTTAATTTTAGAAAAGCCGACTTCACATCCTTGAATGAATTTCTCAGCATTTCTGATTGGGACTTCTTACAACGCGGTGGTGATTTGAACTGTATGGTGTTAAGTTTCAACGATCTTCTCATGTGTGGTATCGAAAAGCACGTTCTGCGGGTTAAAATAAATAAAATCGGATGTCGGGAGCCATGGTATAACAATGAGTTGGTGTTGCTCGAGAAACGACGTAATAAGTTTCATTGTGTGTTAAATATTATCCAGATTTTGATAGAGCCCGCAAGGAATTTAAGTGCCTAAACTTACTCCCAATTATTTAAGTGCCATCTGCCGTGCCTCAAGGTAGTCACATGGGACCATTGTTGTTTTCATTGTTTATCAATGATGTGGTGCAATGCTTTCAGTTTGCTAACTGCCTCCTCTTCGCAGACGATATGAAAATATTCGCCCGGGTTTCTAGTTTGTCTGATTGTGTAAAGTTGCAGGAGGACTTAAACAGATTTTCTAGTTGGTCAATTAATAATAGACTGGCTCTGAACGTGAGCAAATGTAAGATGCTTTCTTTTCATCGTATCCGCTCACTCATTCTTCACCAATATCAGCTGTTTAATGGAGACGTTGATCGAGTTGAGTTCATTTCCGATCTTTACCAGACATGTTAAGACCAATATTTCAAAGTCGTATATTATGTTGGGCTCTATTAAACAAAGCTGTAGGGATTTTAGGGACCCGATAACGTTGACCTTACTGTATGTCTCGTTTGTTCGGTCTATTTTGGAGTATGCATCTTCTGTTTGGGCGCCATCTTACCACTGTCATTCCGGGAGGATTGAGAGTGTTCAGAAGCCATTTGTTCTGTTCGTGCTCCGATGTTTGTCATCCACGCGTGCTGTAGAATATGTCCTCCCACCTTATTAGGATTGATATAATCGTTTGAAACTGCAACGTCTAGACTATCGCCGGAACGTGTCTTCCGCGCTGTACGTGCGCGATACCGAGTTACTCGCACGTCTCAAAATATATGCTCCCGAACGCCGAATGCGTTAACATGATGCGCTTTTATTCATTGATCTGGTGCCAACAAACTATGGTTTTTCGGAACCGATCCTGAGAATATCACGGGTGTTCAATTCAGTTTCTCTAGTTTTCGATTTTCCCTTGTCGAGAGATTTATTCAAGAATGTTTTATTTAAGTTTTATTAACAATTGAATTAGTTTGCCCCGTAATTGTTTGTACCGATTGTAGTCACTGTAGGTATTAAATAAATAATTAAATGAATAATCAGTTGGGTATCAGTAGCATTCCATTGATCATTAATATGTTCGTGTGTGAGGTTGTATTTATTGCTACAATTTTTTTTAATGTGCCTGGCTTGAGACTAGATCAGGGCGCTAGGTCTGCCCCATGATTTGTAACCGGTTAACCGGAAGTTTCCAAATATTTTGTTTACCATTGACGCATTCACCATGATAAGGATCCCTGGGTGTTAGGTTGCCCAGCACTGAGGACCGAATATTTTATAAAACAAGAAAACAAATTGATTGGAGGGGAATGGAAAGTGTAATGGTAAATATAGCGGAATGACATGGATTAGATTTTTGGATTTGCTCGAGAAAAATGGTGATTAAAAATTTCTTGTGATTTTAAAATTTGAAAATGTTACTGATTTATATATCCATGTAATAAAAAAAACTGTAGTTATGATTTTGATATAAAAACGAATTTGTTAACATTAATATCTAAGTTAAACGAAAAAAAAAAATATTTTTAGTTTTAGATAATTATTATTGTTAGATAAAATCATTTCTGAATTGATAAAACATTATTTTCATGTGTGTAATTTAATTGAATTTAATTAAGTGATTTAATTATAAAGTAAAATTAAATAAAAAAACAAAAATAATTGTTATACCAAATAAATTAAATTAAAGTATTAAGTTAATTAATTGATTTTGCGACCTTCAATAATTGTCATTCAAAAAGTTATGTTGCGGTGTTTTAACGTATGATCATATTTTTTTTTTGATCAACAAGTCCATGATTGCAATTAACAGAACAATTGACTGGTATTTGGGTTGTGCAGTTTGCTATTAGGTGCAGTGTTTTCCAAATGTGTTCAAAAATTGGAGCATTTATCATCAATTTGTTTGTCTGGATTTAAAATTGGATAACTTGGTGCTAGCGTATGCACTAAGTTACAAGGTACGTAAGGAGTTATAATATTAAAATTTATATGCCCTATTATCGATCTGATACTGACGGTATTATTATTTTTTATAATTTACAATTATATACGCGAGGATAATCATTGTCTTTATAATTAATGTTTTCTAAATACTTCCTTTTTTTTATTTTCGATTTGTACTTCTTCCTTCATTGTAAATTTTTGGCTATCACAATTTCTCTATCGGTTGATTTTGGTGTATCAAATAACGTAAAATTCGCTGTTATAATTGTGACATATAATTCTCTCCCTTGATCTAATCACATTATTTTGTTAAATAGGATGTCTTGCTAAATAGTTTATTTTAGTCCTCTAACAACATATTCACAGCTACATCTTTTGCTCCGTCAGGCGTAACTATTTAGCAGCATTAACTAACTTTCTCTTAGCCCATCAAAGAATTTTCACAGAAACTGCACGGTAGCCGGCTGAAAAACCTGCTCTGGAACAACCAAGAGAAAACCTGCAGCAGGGATGTTCTCAGTACAATAAAAACTAAGACTGTAACTGTTACAACATTGTGGCATATTCAGATTTACTTAGCCATCTCCACCTACACTTTTTTAGAAGTGTTTTTTTGTGTAAATTCGATAACTCTCTATATTTGACCCTCGAAATCGCGCTAATACACCGTTTTTCACAAATGTGTTCATAGGGAGAAACAATTAGACTGATTGCCCACATTTACTTAGAAGTCTGAATGATCACCCAATGTTAGCCTACACTTTTTAAGAAGAATTTATAAAATTGATTCAAACTCATACAAATTGGTATTCTAAAATTTAAATTTTATATAGTATAGTGCGGAAGTTGGTTGAATAATGGTGGAAATCTAAATTGTTGGTTCTGTCAGTAAAAACAATTTGAGATCCGCAAATTATTATTGTATAGTAATTGCTTCTACACTTTTTTGTATGTTGTAAGCTTTTTTGTCAATTTGTCATAAACTTCAAATTAGTTTGAAACTAAATATTTTGCTGCATACACCTCAACTGTAACCAACTTCCTGTTCAAATAGCGATGCTGGAATAGTGAAAAAAACCACAGTTAGGTATATTCGTGTAGAAAATCATTTTCGAGGTAAATTTTCTGTAAAACTCTAATCATTTTAAAAATAACAAACAATAATAAGTAATTAACTGAAAGTTTAAAGCACAATGTTAATAAAAATTCTCCAGATATTAAAAACTTTATCAAAGTGTAAATTACACTTAATAGATATTACAGTTAGCCTTTAGATTTCTATATGTAAATTTCTTTTTTTCACATATCATACTACAATCTTATGAAACTATCTAAGTAATAATCTATCGCGATGCCTTAACAATTTAAAAGTTTAGACCTTTTACGAAAAAATTTACTTTTTTATTAATAAAAAATAATTTTTGTAATTCTTTAGATTCAATACAGCAAAGAAACGTTGATTAGCCGGAGAATGGCAACAAAGATAGCGAGAATGTCATAGCGACTAGAGGCTTGACCGGCTTCACAGCCAAGCAAATGAAACACCTGAACTGCCGGTAGTGCATTAAAACAAGAAAACTAAACAATTGAGCAATCGAAGGCAAGACGAGAGGTAGATGGTAATCGACATGATTGCTTTAAGTCACCGCTTAGCCCAAGAGCGTTAAAGTCAAGCAAATCGTGACGAAGCCTACTCAATAGTTTCATCACAGGAATTAGATTTTCAAAATTGAATTTCAATAACTATAATTTGTTGTTTGCTTGATTTCACTTTAAAATTATTTCCGCTAAAATATAATTAAGACTGAAATATACATAATAGGCTCACCAATTTGCTGATGCTGTATATTGGGCTGCTCTCACAAAAAAAAAATGAATTCTTGGCTTGTAAAATGGATGAGACCTTTCTATTTGTAGTAAGGCCTCACTGCGCCTATAATAAAACCATTATAAATTCTAATTGCTGAAAAGGGAAACCACTTTAAAAATATTTTTTCCATTAAGTTTGAAAACGGAGATCTAAAAAATGTTTTCTGGCAAGATTTGGTGCCTAGCTAAAACCAAAAGATATATTTTGAATTTCGAATATTAATTTTAGCAATATTATCTGATTCAATAAGGAAATATCAAAATTAATATTAAAAATTAAAAATGTTTCGACAACAACTCCAAATGACGAACAAATTCAAAATATAAAATTTTCCAAAATTGATCTGTGCAGAGGCTTCGTCACCAGCGCAAACTTTCACTAGTGCGGGAGAAACAACCTTCTCTAATAAATATTCTGTACCATTCAAGAAAGATTGTATTCTGTATCCTAAAATTGTAGCTGATTTGAAGCGTAACATTTCTAAATTAGTTAATAAAGTTAAACGACTTTTATGTAACAATAGAGAAATACTATAAGCGGGATTCTTTATTTATAGGCAAATATCTAACGAGGAAAGTTGAGAAATTCATATATGAAGAGCAGGATTACTCTAGGCTCAATCAAGTTTTACTTCGGTATAAAAAACCAGAGTATTGAAAGCCTGTCAAAACGACCTGGGTCCAAAATCACTTTTCTCGACGTGTAGGAAGTCCCTGTTCATGTGTCTGGATGTCTGTGGATGTCTCGAAGTCTGGATGTTTGTACCCATGGTATCTCGAGAACGGCTTTTACGATTTAGAATTGTTTTCGCCCATCTGTTTCTATGATCAAGGCGGATGTTTAAAATGCTTCTGGAACCTGAACGTCAAGAGGGTCGGGTACCTTACGAATTGACCCAAACACGTGATTATAGAAATATTTACCAATTTGTTATGTATGCTGGTTTGAATATTTAGTTGGATATTGAGTTTGGGGTTGAGTTGACGGTTAAGTTAGAGGTCAATTTGCGGGTTGAGTTTAAATTGAGTTGGGGTAGGATTAGTGTATAGTATAATGTAAGTGCGTTATGAATAGGATTTTAAAATGAGTTTTTGAACAAGAACGATGGAACTTGCCTATTTCTCAACCGATTATGATGAAATTCGGCTTGTACATTGTAAATGTATTCTAAGATAATTTTTGAATGAAGTTCTGGATTTGGATAAGTATGATGGAACTTGCCTATATCTTAACCGATTATGTTGAAATTTGACATGTGCATCGGAAATTGGATTCTAAAATAATTTTTGGATGAAGTTCTGGAATATAACCAGTTAGGATAGAACTGGTCCATTTTTAACGAATTTTAATAGAATTTTACATTTGCTTTGTTTGGTTTAAGAGGGTTCAATTTTTTTATTTAACGGTTTCAACTTAAATTTTTTATTATTTTTTTGCTTTGTTTAATGAGGTGAACAATGATTATTAAATTTATGCAGTAGATTCAGTGATAACATTTTTTGTGCGATTATTTGGTGTTATTTTTTTTTGTGTACCGTTGTTTCCTGAGTGATAGTGTTTTCTTTCTCGTATATGAATCACATTTACCTCAGATGTGAATAAATTCTTCGTTTGATCGGATAATGTGGGGCATGATCCTGCGGATGGTCGGCCTTTTCCATATTTGTTTCGGGCGTGCCGTTCATTTTTCCAGGACAGGCTGTGCGACAGGGAGGGCGGCACGCCATGTGTGTTGGTCGTGCGTGGGCGATGGTTTCTGTTCCGGAGGGTCGTCGGTAGGACTGTCATACAGGCGTCATTCCATGCCTAATTGGCATCGGTGACCGCCGTGACTGGGCGGCAGCATCCCAGTAGGCGGACTGATGAGGGGAGGCACATGTGGCTGTCGCTCCTGGACGATCACACCTGATTTATTATTTTATTTAGCTTCTGGGGTTGTGTCAAAAATAGTTTCAATGTTTTCTCTTTTCCCTTATCGTTTTATTTTCATACGGTTATTCAAACATGAGAATATGTCGTAGCTTGTGCGGTTTCATTACAATGTTACGATGATATAATAGTATGATTGATTGATATTATATTGTAGTATGATGGTGTGATGGTATGATGGTATATATGACACAACGTACGATGGCAAGACGGTTGTTATTCCAGAAGGATGGTGTGATGGTATAATTGTACAATGGTTTGAGGGTATAATGGTATGACGGTTGGATCGAATGATGTTATCATGGCCCGACAGTATGATCGTATGATTATATGATGGTAATATGGTACGATTTTATGATGATATGATGACATCGCTGTGACGGTGTGGTGGTTCGACATCACTATGGTACAATGGTACGATTGTATGATGATTTAATGGTATAGTGTCATGATGTTAAGATGATATAATGGTATGATGGAATGATTGTTTTAAAGGTTCAAATCGGGATTGATTTGGGAGTTGAATTAATCAAGACCGAAGTTTTGATCACCTTATGAGGTTTCAGCTCTTTACATTTTATTAATTAAGTTTTAACGCGGTTTGGATTTAACATTTTTTCGTAAAGGCCTCCTTGATTATACAAAATTTAGTTTTTACGCAAAATGTTTCAAACCATTGTATTTGGTTTACCAAAAGCTAACTTAAAAACATTGAAACTAAAAGGTTTATTGAGGCGGGTTCTATTCCCTTAGTCATACCATTTGTATGCCAAATAGCAGTAAATTTGATGTTCCTACTATAAACCCTATTATTATGAAAATAATCGTATTGCACTAATTTAAACGACAATGGTAATTTAAAATGGCTTTAATTAGTTGTATTGCTTTCACCAACAATAAAAAAATTACAACAACGATTGTACTAGATAGACCAAAAAATAGTTTAGCTTAACCCAAAAAAAAAATTAGTGGTTAAACAAATCTTAACCAAATTTTTGGTTTCAATACCTGTCACAAGAGTCAAATTGACAAGAAAATACATGAAAAAGTAGTAGACCGAATTTCGGTTAATTTTTGCCGCTGCTTTGACCAGCCGTTAACCAAATAAAATACCTAACCCATTTTGGTTGAAAGAAATACATTTATTATCATGATATATTTTCAAGTTGGAATACCTGTGCTACTAGTCACTTGAAATGATTTTGACGTAAAAATTCAGTGTAATACGAAGTTTATTATAGCAGCCGTTTTGGGTTTATACAAATAATATTAAAACTTAACTTTTAAACAACTTGTTTAATTTTTCTCGAAGAATAGTTTAGTCAGTTAAAACAAATAAATATATGTATAGTAGATCGCGTTGCATCTTTCTTATCTTTAAGGCAACCGGATTATAAAGCCCATCAGTTATTATTATTATTATTGTTGAAGGGCCATGTGAGCGTTCAGCCACCTCGCACTGCGACATAAAAGTCAATATTCAGGCTCTTAATGAAACTGATAATACTGTCGGCCGGTACGCGATACATACTATCTGGCCTCGTTGCTCTCCCTCCTATGCGTTTACCATAACATCAACTTCTGCAAGAAAGACAGTAGCATTGGTTGTTAGGTTGTTTTAGTTTTTACTGCGCTAGTTCCGGAATTCGAATAAAAATGCAGTGCCAACACGTAGATTTCACAATTTGTAATATAAATTTTATTAATATTGTTTCACTTATACAAATCTTCTTGGTTACTTTGGTATAACAACGGAGATACTTCTAGCCTGATGGAATTTTTGTGAGAGAATGAAAAATGGATATGTACGTCAAAATATATTGTCATCATATCGAAACTTATTGCAGATTATCGAATTATAGTTCTCTCTTTAAGCACAGTTGGGGTATTTTTCGTAATAAATTATACAAAATAAAGATTAAAATACATCTACATCTGTCATTTAACGATTATAAAAAAAATGGAACAAGCAGATAAGTATTGACATTAAATTACAATATTCTCTTAAATACTAAATTATTTTCTTATAATTTTAGATAAATAAACGGAAACAATAATCGGGATAGGTGGATAATATGAATATATGGATACAATGCAATAAATAATTGGATACAGTTAAACGATCTTTGGATAAATTATGATTAGGTGCGTATAGTAAACATTATATAATAGTACGCTAATACGATTTATTTATTTCAGCGGCTGTTGAGTGGTCCAGCATTAATGAATTTATGCAGCTTTTATATTTTCCAGGTTGATTAAACTTATGTGTTTCAGGTGCTTTAATGTGTTTTAGGTGAATTTGAGTGTAATTTAAACATACCGCCGCCGTTGTCTCGTCAGGGTCAAAAGTTGGGGTCAAACCTAATTTATAGATGGGTCGTTTCAATATGCTTCCATTAGGTAATTTGACCGATACCACTCTCACTATACTGTCCTTGCCTGGATGTGTGTCGCATTTTCTCGCCAAAGGCCATTTCGATGGTGGTAGGTTTTGATCACGAATTTCCCATCCTGAAATTTCGGTTTTCTTCGTGCCATTTGTAAACCTTGTTAAGAGATGTGACGTACTCTTAAGACAATGTTTCCAGAAACCCTGCAATAACTGTTGGATTAATTGCCATGTATTTAAGTGTGATACCTTTAATTGCCGTAGACCCGGTTCTGGTAATAAGTTGATTGGTTGGAAGATCAAACAATGTGCCTGTGTCAGCGGATTCCATTCATCGCCTCGCAGCTCCTCCAACGGTATTGAGTTCAGTAGCGCTTTGATTCCCTTGCTCAGGGTGAGGAATTCCTCATATGTCAGATGAGGCTCACCTATGACACGTCCGTAAGTGATACTTGCACGATTTTACTGTGGCTTCTCAAAAGCCGCCAAATGTAGGAGTGAGTGGTGGTATAAAATACCAACTAATTTGACGATCCGTACACCAAGCCTGGATTTTATTCTCTTGGACCTCATTCAGGAATTGACGGTAGAACACTTTGAGTTGGTTCTTAGCGCTTACCATATTAGACCCCTTGTCGCAATGGATATGATTTGGTAACCCTCTAACAGCACAGAATCTTTTTAGCGCTGCTAGAAAAGCGTCGGTACTCATATCAGTGGCGACCTCGATGGAAGTGGCCTTGGTGGCCATGCAAACAAAAATTACAGGATATGCCTTATACAATTTAGCACCACGCGAACGGGATGTTAATAACATAAACGGTCCTGCTAATTCGATACCGACCGCGATATATGGTCGCACCGATGAATTGATAAGGCACGCAGGCAATTAAGCCATCAATTGCTTCTGTAATTGTGTTTTGTAGTGTCGACACACAAAAAACATATGGATTGGCGTCGAAGTAGATTTTTACATCTCGGAATGGCAAATTTCTGTTTCAATATGGTATTCATCATTCTTGCACCAGCGTGTAGATTTCTATAATGCGCTTCGCGTACTATCATTTGGGTGATTAAATGGTCGCTAGGTAAGGATATGGGGTGTCTAGCATCATGCTCCATCACGGCATGCGATAGTGATACGATAAGATTCTTGAATTGTTCGGTAAGGTTCTGTTATTTAAAAGTAACTGTATCTCTTTCCCATAAGCTTCTGATTAAACAGAACGATATATCAAATATTCGGCATTTGAGATTTCATCTAACGTCACATTTTTACTAGCTATTCAATTTATAATCTCGAGTTGTATTAGCTGTCAGTTCCTAACATTTAATCATCCATATAGAAGTCAGAACTTAATATCTCACTGCCTTGGGATATTTCTCGCCGAAAAGTTCTGCCAAATAATGACGTGCAGCAATTGCTAAAAACGGTGCAGAAGCCGTTTCGTAGGTTACGGTTTTTAACCGGTAATGTTTCAGGCTGGAATTCGGATCATCTCTCCATAGGATACGGTGATAATCTTTGTCGTCGTTGGCTATTGCAATTTGCCGAAACATCTTCTCGAGGTCTGCATAAAATGTTTACTTATGCTTGCGGAAGCGAATTAAGAGGTTTAGCAAATTATCTTGGATAGTAGAGCCCGTCATTAGATTATCGTTCAATGAACGACTGTTGCTGGATTTAGCCGAGGCATCAAATACTACTCGAACCTTTGTGGTGCTGCTGGACTCTTTTGTAACTAAATGATGCGGTAGGTAAAAGATCTGGTTGTCTTTTCGCTCAATTTCATTCGAAGGTATGAGTTCCATGTGATCCAAGACTAAGTATTCTGCCATGAACTGATGGTATGCTTTCTTTAAATAAGCATCTCTCTGCAGGCGATTTTCTAATGCATAAAATCTTCGAGTAGCTTGCAAACAACTTTCGCCAAGCTTAGGCGGGTTATATTTAAATGGTAGGCAGACGGTAGTTCTATTGTGGCTCAAGGTGGACTTGTTCAACCATCATCTTTTCCTCTTTACTTAACGTTGGTGCAGGTATTAACTCTTCGATCTTCCAAAACCTTTCTATTGATGCTGCAATATAAGGCAGATCGTTAATTGGTTCACAATCTGCTACAACAGCAGCCTCCGAGTGCATACTTGTAGTGAATGAGTGACAGCTGGTATTCAGTTGTCCAGCTATTATCCATCCGAACCTGGAATTTATTGCAATAGGCGTGTTATGGTTACCTTGCACGAACTCCGAATCTTGAAGCGATTGGAGGAATGGCTCACATCCTAGTAATAAGTCAACCTTCATAGGTACATTGAAACTTGGGTCGGCTAGTGGGTTATATCTTTCTAATAAATGTAGCTGAAGATTGCTGGATTGCATGAACGGTAAAGTGGACGTTATGGTTGGCATGATTAATGCCTCTAATTGGAAACTATATATAGGTTTGATCGACGCGTGTTCTAATATACAAATTCGCAGTCCTTATTGAATAACCGGTATTTGTTTTAAAACTCGGCACCTTAAATCTGGAAACGAATTCTTCAGAAATAAATGAATGAATCGAACCAGTATCTAATAAGGCTCGACAACTTATCCAACTACCATATATGTCTTGTACCTCAATAATCGCTGTGGGCAAGATAGTAATTTTTGGCTGAGTTAATGAGGGCACTGCTTTTGAGGAGGTATCGTTGTGTGGGTTGGAGTGATGCATGCTTACTGTAACATAGTTGTTAGTTGCTTCGGTCTCGTTCTGGCCTAGTACGAAATAGGTACGGCCTCCATTTGGGGATACTTGAGCTTGTGTATCATACAGAAGCGTGTTATGACGCTTAGGACATTTCCGGCAGTGTTTGGTACTTTTACAACTAGTTATTAGGTGCTCATGACTCAAACAGTTGAAACATCTTTTCAACTTGTCAATGAATTCTCGTTTATCTCTAACGGTCATTTCCCTGAATTTTGAGCAATCAAACAATCTGTGGTTCGTGTTGCAAATTGGACAATTATAGGTAACTGGCCCGTAGTGTGAAATGATCTCGCCCCAATTGGTCTGGTATGGTGGTTGTTTCTTTTCGGTCTTTCTTGTATAGGAGCGGTTTCAATTAATGCACCCACACGCTTCGTTAGGAAATCAAGGAACTCTTGAATTGTGGGGTAATCGACAACCGCCGTTTCGTATTTCCACAGACGCCGTGTTTCTTTATCCAATTTATCAATGGCTAACAGAATTATCCATGGATATCTTTCGGCAACTTGCTGCCCTAGTGATTTTAATCCGCGCACTGTTTCATCGACTACATCATGTAACTTCATCATATTTTCGGATGATGCCCTGTTGCATTTGCTGATAGCAAATAAATCTCGAATGTACCTTTCAATTATGGGCTTCTTCTTATTGTATTTTTTTGACAAGATGGGTCATAGCTTCAAAATAATTCGCATTATCGACGTGATAATGACAAATAGATGTATATGCCACACCTCGTAATTGACCAAGCAAATATTTAAATTTCTGTGCTGGAGACAAGTTGGTGTTTTCGTGCACTGTGGAGGTGAAGATGTCAGAAAACGATTGGCATAATTTAGCATTGCCATCAAATGTTGGAAGGTTCCGGCGTGGTAATTTGACATCGGACCGGAAATTGGTATGAAACGAATTATTGTTTCATTTTGATCTGTACCTGACCCTGTGTTTAATGTTTTTTGCCTGATTAGTTTTTGAATATTAGCCTCTACTTGAAAATACACTTCATCTATCGCGTCCATCTCGGATACTACCGTATGGTCCACTTAAAACATTCAATCTTCCACATTAATGAATTGCTCGTACAATTGATTTGTCTTAGATAGGCCTCACTTCCAACTCCTCCAGAGTCGCGTCCATCCCTCTCGACTCAATGAAGTTGTTAAATTTTGTAAATTAGCCTTTAATAGTAGCCTTGCGTTTTATTATGGCTTCCATATTGAAAATAATCAAACTAACACTTGTCTAATAATTGTTCTATTTTGTCACACTATCACGATATACTTAACGTTAATTAAATGCCGAATATAGTCTAATTGATATTTGTTAATATGGGAAAGAAAAAACGGATTACCGTAAATTTCCGCTTCTCAAGATGGCTACCTCTGATTTGTTGCTCAATGTTGCTCAAGTCCCATGTGCTCTCTTCACCGACTGCCGTTGTTTTACCGCTGATTTGATTTGATTTGTTTGTAATGCACTTCAGGATTATCACTATACTGGATTACATTAACTGGATGTTAATGAACCGGTTGGTTGGATGCCAATTGGTTAGCATCCGGCTCGAAGGACCATAAAACTAATGTTAGGTTGTTTTAGTTTTTACTGCGCTAGTTCCGGAATTTCAATAAAAATGCAGTAGCTACACGTAGATTTCACAATATGTTACATACATTTTATTAATATTGTTTCACTTATACAAATCTTTTTGGTTACTTTGGTATAACAACGGAGATACTTCTAGCCTAATGGAATTTTTGTGAGAGAATGAAAATACCCCTGTTCCGTCTTCCGTTTGATTTAACTCTTAGAATATTCTGAGAATGGAAAGTCGTCTGTGGGTCACCTTGCTTTACTACAGATAGGCTAAATAAAACTGGAAGGTGCCTGGTATCCAGAGTCCGCATATTTTGGATTAATTAACCTATCAGCCATTCATCCATCGGCATATGCTGGTCCATCTTAGATTAGGGATTTTTGTCAAGTATTTCTCTTTTAGCGCCGTACTTTTGCCTGTGCCAATTAAACAAAATGTCCCAAAAGGCCAAAATTGTGCTCATCACGCACCTGGCTAATACATGACCAAAACAGCTCACGAGATATGCACCGTAATGGAAGGTTACGGAGCTGGTCCATTAATCTGCTTAACTTTGGTGCCACACCCGTCCAATTGACAAAGTTAATATGTATCTTGTGGTTGGTTAAAAATAAGGACCAACCGACAGGTAAATAATATTTCCGGTCTTTCTACTTCATAATAAAAATTCAATATACCGAATATGTTATTTTTTTTACATAGACTATTTGGTTTTCAGCTAAGATGTATAAGACATTATGTCGTTTAAAATATTTAACTGAACGAAATTGATCGCTTAAAATAATGAATATACTCGTAGTGAGCCTATTATTTTTAGCGCTTTTTCTTATTCATGAGAAATGCTTTGGCGTCCAAGGCGAAAAACAACAACAAAAATAATATTTTCACTGCCTACAAATTTTCAATATTGTCTACATCGAAAACAATTGTCTACGTTATTGTCGACATTTGCGTATAGCCAATCTCAAAATAGGAGTTGACGTACAACATTCGGTATAAAATAGTTATGTTGTTGGTCCGGCGTAAAATTCTATATAGCAGGTGAGAGATGAGATTTTCCTCTTTCCTCGTCTTACAGTTCGGAAATAGAAAAAAATTTGCTTAAATTTGCGCTAAAATGGCTAAAGTTTATTGAACAGGTTGACATGAATCGGTGTCATAGAGGTTCGACCTAGAAAAGATAGGCGTATTGGAAACGATTCCCATCATTCCACCAGCGATGGATCTGATAAAATTTCGCGGATTTATAAAATGAAACCCAAAAGCTTAGGCATATTAACAAGCATGCAAGCTGAGAACGAACATTTTATATTCAAGTGGATGTCTCTTCCCCAAAGGTGGGCATTGTTTTACAAAAAGTGAGGCAACCCCAGTTTTGAGTTGTTGTTGGTTTTTGTACTCAGAGAATTTATGAAAATGGTAAGTACACTTAGAAAAATAATGAAATCAGGAGGCAACTATCTTTATTTATTAAAATCGGATCTCTTCTCAATTTCAAATCAATTTATTGGAAATCTTTGATTTTCTATAACTTAATTAAAAATAAATTAACAATTTCTTGTATATCATATAAAACACAGCTTAAATCTAAAACTTAAATATCAGTAGTTCCTTAGTTGGTCTCAATTGTAACATGTTTCACCATAACATATTCGACTCTCATAATTGTCGACACTCGAATAAAAGTTGCTTGTTTGATTGGTTTCTTCCAATTAGGTTTTAAACTAGGTGCCGATACTATTTGTGTAGTTTTTTTAGGCGTATCTATTACGATAATTTTAGCCATTTTTTTTTAACTAGCGCAAAACTTTTTTCGCGAACAAAATAAAAATTGAAACTGAATGCGGACTAGTTGCTTGAGTAAATTTATATAGAAATTTAAAACAGAATAACTTCCAAAAACGGCGGCGCGTTTTGAAACGACAGCGTTTATGATATTATGCTAATCAATAACAAATGTTAATTAGTGAAGCCTGGTATAGAAGTACTTTGTTAGTATAAACGATAATTTTTGTTTACTTGAAATTGTTGTTATAAAATTAAAGCTGCATATTTACGATTTATCGCTTATTTTAATTAGCTCACATCAAAACGCGTAGTTTTTATTAATAATGAAATAAGTAACGATGCGGTACGTTTAACTCATGAATACATTTTGTATTTACTTATACACGTAAGAGCTGAGTCAAAACAAAGATCTTTGATTGACCTCGAATTTATGTTTAGCGTCAGACCGAGTGATGCAATGTTATATTACCCAAATTATTTTTTAAACGATTTCCGGACATACAAAACCTATTGTTAAAATGTATACGCAGTCGTTAATAAGAGTGAACGAAGAATATACCTTTCCAATTTGTGAAAGGAAGCAACTTTTAACTAAATTATACAATTTCTAAGACATTACGCTTTTATTACCTAATCTATTTAACAGAACACGTCTTAGTTAAAAATATTAATGAATCTTAATCGTAATTAAAATGTTATTTAATTTCATTTATGATTAGAATCACAACGGCATAAATTTTATTAGCATTTAAGTATAGTAACAAAAAAAAACATTATGTTGAAAAAGGGTTATGTGATTATTATAGCGCGCACTGATTAATCAAGGCACTTTTATCTAATTAATATAAAATTAAAAACAGCTTGAGTTTTTACTTCACGACTCGACACTATGTACTACAATTAAATACGTAGGCATAAACTGATTAAAATTTATGAAGGCAAACTCGTCTATATATATGTATATGAACCAGTATTATTAAATTGTATCAAACTTGGCTAAAATTGTATTGTAAATTTTTGTGTTTGTCTCTCATTTATGTATACAGAAATGAAATTATTTTTGTCATCACGCTGTTACAAAAATACCAAAATGCCATTACGCGTATACACTTGTATGAGTACTCTGATATATGTAATGATAGTTGGGGTTTGCGTATAATGATCTTGAAACTTGAAATTGGATATAATTATAAAAATTCACATCAGTTGGTAATTATTTTTTATAATATACGCGAAAACATTTTATTTTATTCATTTCTCTTGTAACTTGGTAAGTTCTTTGGTCTGGTTAGTATTCTTAATTTTTTTTTATGTTATAGATGAAGTTCAATGAAATTTAAATTGTTTTGTAATTGGATTACACTTTACTCTTGTTATTTTGTTAAAAATTTAATGGTTAAATGTTATGATTGCGTGATTTAAAAATAAAAACACCTTGGAGAAATTAAAACAATTTGTAATCCATTTAAATTCGATTTTGTTATACAGCTCCCGGCAGTTGCTCGTGTTTGTTTCTTTGTTTATATATTTGCAATTTTTTCTGTCGCTCAAAGCACTCCCAACTCTTTCACATTTCGGGCGTTTAGCTGTAGGCTCATTTTTCGTAGACCACCCGCATATTGCATTACATAAGGACAATCTGTAGTATTGATATGAAAGGTGGGTCGACCCATATATTTTGCACACTTAAGGGGGATATTTTCGTAAATATTGCGATCCGGGTGTTCGGCAAAGGCAAATAAAATAGCTAGCAACTTCAAACCATTCAACAAATGATACTTATAAATTATTTGAATTGACAGCATTATTGTAATTGCACTAGAACCATATTATTTTGCCTAAAATAATCTGTAAAATAAAAAGGGCTGAAATCTCATAAGGTGATCAGAACTTCGGTCTTGATTAAATGAAGCTCTTAAGTCAATCTTCAGCTTACCCTCCAACTCAATTTAAAACTCAACCTCTATCTCAATCGCAACACAATCCTAAATGCAATCACCAAATTAACGGCCAACCTTGCCATCAATTCAATCACCAAATCAACCTTTAATACACTTTCAAATCAACCCTTTAACCTAACTCCAAATCAACCCTTAAATAATTCCCCAACAGAAGAACTTACACCCCAATGCAAGCTAACTAAATCCTACTACTAAACCAACTCAACTTAGCTCGACCCAATTCTCAACCCTCTGAGCAACATGCGTGTATGAACTCAACTCAATCTAACCTCTTTCAAGTCCAACACAATTTCAATGCAAATCCTACTAACCATCAAAACGACATACGTACTGTCGAACCATCATAACCTTAAACAATCATTCCATCATACCATTATCTCATTATACCATCATACCATCATACTATCACGACACTAAACCATTAAACCATCATCCAATCGTACTATTGTACCATAGTGACGTCAAACCATCACACCGTGATGTAAATCTTACCACCAATCCACCACACCTTCAAACCGTTGTACCATGATATCATCATAAAATCATACCATCATAAAACGTTACCGTCATACTAGTTTTACACTTCAAGTTGATCCTTTTATACTTCGAACTGAAGTTTTACATCTCAAATTGGACCTTTTAAATTCCAAATTGAACTCTTAACAAATTATATAATGGCCAATGAGGATGAAACTTTGCTATTCCTCAACCAATTATGATGAAATTTGAAATGTGCATTGGAAATGGGATTCTAAAATGATTTTTGGATAAAGTTCTGTAAGATGGTCAACAAGAAAATAACTTAGCTACTAAACGATTATGATGAATTTTGACGTTTCCAACGAATAGTAGGAAATGTGACCCAAAAATTAAATTTAGACGAAGTTGTGAGAAATATGTCAATATGGCTTCTATAATGTTGTCTATTTAGGTTTCTGTAAATCATGCAGGTGAGGGTTCTTTAAGACAGCCTTAGCATACTATTTCAATTGCTAAACGATCAAGATTATCTCCGTAACAATATTCAAGTTCCATTAGAAACTTTCGATTAGTATTTGCTGTCAGGGCGGTAAATTTGGTCTTGTTTAGAAAAATATAATGCGTCTCAGTATTAAAACTAATAACGATAGTGCAGAGTTTCGGAATTAAAAATATTATTTTAAATCCTTATTCCAAATCTCGAATTTCATTATACTCGGTTAAGGAGTAGCAAAGTTCCGTTCTAATTGGCCATATTCTAGAAATTTATCTAAAAATCATTTGAAAATCCCGTTATAATCGCACACGTAAAATTCCAGTAAAATCCGTTAAAAAATAGACAAGTTCTATCATAACTAGCCATACTCCAGAATTTCAATTAAAAATAATTTTAGAATCCCAATACTAGTCCATATACCTATCGAACTTCATCATAATCGTTTGAGAAATAGCCTAGTTGTAGCATACTTGTCCATGTTCCAGAAATTCATCCAAAAATCATTTTAAATTCCCATTTCCAATGTACATGTTCCAGAACTTCTGAAAAAAATTATTTTAAAATGAAATTTCCAAAGCACAAGCCGAAATTTAACATAATTCGACGAGATATAGGCAAATTCCGTGATTCATGGCCATGTTAAAGAACTTCATCCAAAAATTATTTTAGAATCAAATTTCATCATAATCGGTTAAGAACTAGGCAAATTCCATCATAATTGGCCATATTCCAGATCTTCGCCCAAAGTTCATTTTAGAATCCCATTTCCCATTAGAATCAAATTTCATCATAATCGGCTGAGAAATACGCAAGTTCCATCATACGTGGCCATATTCCAGAACTTCACCCAAAAATCATTTTAGAATCCCTTTCCAATGCACAAGCTGAATTTGACCATAATTGGTCGAGAAATAGGCAAGTTCCATCGTAATTTCCATTCATCGGATTTTTAGAATCCCATTTCCAACGCACAAACCAAATTTGATCATTATCGGTTGATAAATAGACAAGTTCTCTGATACTTTTCCATATTCCAGAACTTCATCCAAAAATCAGTTTAGAATCCCATTTTTTACCCCCCCAGAGGTGTTATGTTAGTAATGTATGTTCCACCATAAACAACTAAACCATACTCAATCTTTGAGTTGAAAATACCATAATAAATCTTAAGTATTACGTCCATCGGACAAATCGGTCGAAGAAAATACAACTTCGTTAGTACCAAATTCAAGTAATTTTTGAGTAGAGTATCACACATACACACATCCTGACGAAAAGTGACTCGCATACGTGATGCGCGGAGCTCACTCATCTCTCAACCCCGGAGAGATCGAGCTCACCCTTAAAGATAAACATGGGAACGAAGCCAAAGTTTCAGTGATGACTTTCCGAAGGAAAACATCGGAAAGTACTTCAGTGATTGTACCAATGCCGTTGTTTCAAGTCATCATCGACAAGAACACGCCGATTGACAAACTTATATCGGTAAGAGCCATTACCGAGTCACCTGGGAGAAGAAAAGAGGCCGAGCCCAGGTGACTCAGTGACGCAACTGCCAGAGATTCGTATACACAGCAACCAACTGTAGTTGCTACTACAGATGTGTCAAGTGTAAAGAGAGCCATGAGCCTGGTAAATGTGGAAACTCCGTGGAATTAAAAAAGCTGGCCGAATGTGTGAACTGTGGTGATCAACATCCCGCCAACTACAACCAATGTCCGGTGAGACAAAGATTTATTTCCAAAATTACCCCGCGTAATCCAGGTCCGGCCCGAATTCCCTCAGGACTCGGGTTGCGGAGAGAAGGTATCTCATATGCCAGTATAACTTGCAGATATTCATTAAATTCCCAACCATCTCCTGCTCCCAAGAATATTGTCGATCGCCTGTTAGAGGAGTGTGAGGAACTATTCGGAACCAATCTTTTCGACCTTAAGGTCAAGTGCGAGCAATTCTTCACGGAATATGGTCGCATTCTTATATCCAACATAGTTGAAAAACGCTTTGCCTACATGAGATTCGTAGCCGCCCTACCCATCCACCCATGATTGAACAACTGACCTGCATTACTCTCAACGCCAATAGTCTAGTCTCACTAGAACGACGTAAAGAGCTGGAGGAAATGTTGTCCCGTCAAAAACCAAATCTAGTCCTTCTGTGCGAAACCCACCTAAACCAGCGACACTGATTCTTTGTCCCGGGGTACACCATCTTTAGGTGTGGCAGGACAAAAGTTAATACCGGAGGCACAGCCATTCTGATACAGAATGGTATCCCTCATTTTCTAGCCCAAACGTTCATCTCAAACGACATTGAGGCTTCTTTACTAAACGTAGGGACCCCAAATCGATGTATTACGTTTTGTTTGACCTACGTTAGGAAGATCAATATACCGAATATAGTACATCTCCTAAACTCTGGCAACCAAACCATACTGGCTGGAGATTTCAACTCCCGACACGAAGCCTGGAACTGCCCAAACAACAACCAGAATGGTCTAGCACTCTTTAAGCTATGCTTAAATTCTAAGCTACAATTAAACGTCCCGAGCGATCCAACCTTTCCTAGGGGAAATTCAATACTCGACTTGATATTATCCAAGAATATCACTTTGCCAAACAATCCCCAAACTTTACATGAGTTTTGTTCTGACCACTTTCCGATGTTTTTTACAGTCCCGTTCAAAACTCAATTCCAATCAAAAAAGAACTACCGGAACTTCGCCCAAGCCGACTGGGCCAAATTCAAAGTCCATATTCATCAAAACCTCCCAGATGAGCACCCGGTCCCTGTCACCATTGCTGAAATTGAAGAAAGGGCTTCCACTCTTACCAAAACAATCCAGCTTGCGATTGAGAAATCTATTCCACTTACCCAAAGTAAGGATAACGCAAAACTACCACACCAGCTCCAATCCCTAATTAAGCAACGAAACCGTTTGAACCGTCTCCCTTATAAATATACAGGTTCTGTCTCAAAAACTGAAATCAATCTCCTTTCGAAGCTGATTTCCTGTTGGTTCAGAGAACTGAAAAATGCAAGCTTTAAAAGAAGATTGAAAGAAGTGCCCGATAATTCCCCCGAAATTTTTAACGAAACTAGGAAGCTCAATGGCAATAAATTCAATTCAATCACCCAGATTCTGCAAGATCCCCATCCTATCATAGATCCTAAACAAATTTCCGAACAAATCGCATCCCACTACGAAAAAGTGCAAGAACAAGGCATTCAAAGACCCCCAATTCGAGTTGTAAGTCAATATCAACATTGCAAATTTTCTTAACTCCCAACCGTACGATCCAATCAGTCCGACGGTCGATAAAGACGAAATTTTCAACATTATTCTTAACCTCAACAAAAGAAAAGCTCCTGGCGATGACAATATTCCTAATACAGCTCTAAAAAACCTCCCCGAGAGAGCAGTCATTCACTTCACCGATATCCTAAACGGAATAATAAACACTGGTTACTTTCCAGACTGCTGGAAGATCGGCAAAGTCATACCTATTCCTAAGCCAGGAAAGCCAAGCAACAGAATAGAAAACACTCGCCTCATTTCACTTCTAAACGGTTTAAGCAAAATAACAGAAATAGTCATTCTCAATAGATTACTTCCACTGCTCCAACCCTACACTCCTGATCACCAATTCGGATTCCGTGCTGGACACTCAACGCAAGCTACATATATTAAGGCTCAAAAATTTCCTAGTGTTGTGAATATCGTGAAGAGGAAAATTGTAAGAGAATTCATCTGTATTAGTATGATTCGCTAGTACTTAAATGCACAATACATTCTGTATATAAAATGTAAATTGTGGTATAATCAGTCGGGTCGCCGCGGCCTGATGAGAAGATTTTTTTTTTTCATAATCATAAGCTAATCAGTTCGAAACTGGATTGAATTCTCTTACTACAATCCTCGGAACATATTAAAATCATATAAAAATTAAACATTAAATAAATATAATTCTGTCTATTAGTCGGTATCGTTGAATTATCGTTCGTAAATACTAATATGGTATACTTCTAGTGTTAATTAAAAACACAATTAAAAAGGTCTAATCACCGGTAGCATATTAGATATTACATGAATTAATTAATATATTGAAAAAAGTAAAAAATATGTAAACTTATTTAACTTTTTTAATTTTCTAGCTTTAGCATACAGTTGATTCCTAATTTTGGTCAAATTTTCGTTGATGAAAATATTTGATGAAGGTGATATTCCAAGACAGTCACAGGATAATCGCTTCTTCCTCTTAGCTGCCAACACTGAATCACGAACGATATGATCTTTAAATTTAACGATTACCTTTTTCGATCGTGGTGAATTTATTTTGTAAACAGACACTTCACTTTGTGATGGTTGTTTCATTTATTTTTAATTATTCATATATAAATTTGAACGATGCAACACTATAGGTAAAATCAAAGTCAAAGTTGACGGAATTACCATCCGTTGCTCTTTGTGAACAATTGTTTTGTTTAGGTGTTGATACATTTTCGACATTGGACTCTATTGGCAAAGATTTTGTTGTTTTTGCCTTGTTTTTACACTCTGCACAATTCCACACTGAAAATTGCTTAATAGAGTTACTGGAATTTTCTTTTTGAGACAAACCTACACAGCTTGAGTGAAATAGAGTTAGACAACCTTGGCACTTTACTTTGTCATTATCGCGATTTATTTTTTTAACACATATTTTACACACACACTCATTTTGGACTTTACGAGTAGATTTTGACAATCACAATAAAAAATATTTTAATTAACAGTTTGTTTTGTTTAATTAACAGTTTTTTCGCACAATACAACAATAGTTATAGTTTTATTTTATAAAGATATAATTTTATTTAAACTATATAGGTATATTTACACTATACTACTACACTATACTATAATAAATAAATAAAAAATTAATTTATTTTGTAGAACGTCCCCTTCAACAGTTGAGAAAAGAAAGATCTATCGTGGAAGTCAATGGGTTAATTTGCTAATGGTTTAATTTGAAATGTAAAAAGTTCAATTTGAGGTTTGAGATATTAACAATGACCTTTCTTAAGTCTTAAACAATATTTGTGTAAGGTTTGGTTCAAACAGGTCAAGTCGTGTGGATTTGTTTAAATATGAAACACATATGCTGCACATACATACACTCACATTATTTTATAGATTACTCAACTACTCACTAAACACTGGTTTAACACTATTTCAACCCCAATTCAACCCGCAAACGGCCCACAACCCATCACTCAACCCAACCGCAAACTCTCTTTCAACTCAATCCTCAAACCAGCATACGATTGGTCAACTGCTCACTCTATCTTAACACAACCCCAACTCAACTCTAATTCAACTTGAACTCAACCCCTAACTTAACCTTCAACTCAGCCCCAAACTCAATATTCAAACCAGCATATACAAAAAATTTGGTTAATATTTCTATTGTATAACCAGGTATTTTGGGTCAATTCGTATGGCAGGTACTCGATCCTCTTGACGTACAGGTTCCAAAAGCTTTTCAAATCTCCGCCTTGACCATAGAAACAGATTGACAGCCATATAGACATCGAGACACACGAACGAACATTGTTTTTTTTTTTTGCTTTTTTAGACTCAAGGAGTTTTAAAACGTCGAGAAAAGTGGTTTTGGACCAACCAAATTTTTGACAGGATTTCAATACTTTGGAATTTTTAGACCGAAGTTATATTAAGATTATGTTTATACCTATATATATTATAATTAATTTGTCAACAAAAGTGTAACGCAAACTTTAATCAAAACAAAATGTCGATCACATTATTAATTTATAATAGACTAGAATTAAGAAGAGTGCGATGACTTCGCAAGTCACAATTGCGTAAATTTGAAAATTATGGTCAGCTTAATTTGAAATAAGCTAAAATGAATCTCTACCTTTTTTGGCTATTGTAAACGGGACACATTCAAACTACAAACAACTATTAGTCGTAAAAGTATAAATTTATTAAAAATTGTAATCAACTTTGATTGGAGTTTTTCCAGAACAACCACAAAAATCTGAAAATAATGCTGGCAATAGATGAAACTATTAGTACTGCCAATTGATGGGACTAACAAGAACTGGTCGTGGTAATCTAAAATGGGAAATTCGGGGTTGTATTCCATTAAATTACCAAAATCAAGTTACTCATACATATACGAGTTATATGTTTCGAGGCCAATTTTGGGCCAATTTGAAAAATTCATTAAGTCTGGCAATTGATAGATCATGCAAAAATCTGGTGTTGTGTTCCGTTAAATTAAGAAAATCACGTAATACATACATACATATGTGAGTCATATCTTTCGGAGCATTTTGAACATTCCAGACTAACGAGAAAAATCTGAAGAAATTCTTTAGTTATTTTCGTTTTTCTGGAATTTTCACCAAAAATCAACTTCACCAAAAATTTGTATTGAACAGTAAGTAGTACATTCATCAATAAACAGTACTCCTATATGTTGCTTAGGGAAGTAAGATTGCAAGGTTATGAAGAAGAAAATTTCAGTTTTCATTTCTGAAGAAATATTTCGAGCATGTTAATAGTGATGTCACAAGCGACAGTATTTAAATGTCAAAATATGAAAGTTCTATAATATTAAACGGATAGTATGTGATCTTAACATCACTATCAAAAAGTCACATTATGTAACCAGTAAAGCAAAACCGATTGAAAAGAAAAAAGGTATACAAATTAATGTTTACACCGGAAACCAAATGGTTAACTAAAACTCTTAATCAAGAAATTGGCGTGTTGATGCAGAATTTTTACGAAGATGATGAAATGAGTCATGCCTCGTATTGATAGCCAAATAGATAGTAAGAAACAATTATTTTAATGCTTGTTCTCACAAATTAAATTAATTGATAATTATGCATATGCTTCAACAAGGCTTGATTAGACCTTCTTCAAACCACAGATTTTTTAAATAGATCCACATTTGATCATAAAATATTTGTTTATGATCAAATGTGGATCTATTGGGTTTACTGTGCCTTTATTTCGTTTTTGTATCGATTGCCATACTTCGATAAATCTTTAACATTGCTTCGTTCCAAATTTAGACAAAGGTACATGTTTGAAGTTAATCGTGTCACCCACAATTCTACAACCTAAAGAATCGTAAAATTCACTGATCAACTTTAACGTTTTTTTGACACTATTATACTATATAAGAGTTTAGTTAAAGTTTTAATTTGGGCATTTCCCTGTTCTTACATAATTTGGGGTATCTCTAAAACGCCAAGTTCGCTTGCTGATTTGTTAGTGTCCTCTGTTATGATATAAATTTGAATCCAATATTTTGGTTATTTGCAAAAATTTTTTGTTTCAAAATCTATACCTGCTGTAAAATTCTACTTCTCCTTACACTGTGAATATATTGAGCCTAGCCGCTTATATACATATCTGCAATTTAGGAATGCTAAATAAAACATGACGAAACATATGATCGTCATACCTACTCAATACTAATCTCGTATAGAATTCCATTTAATATTAAGTACAGTCTACAAGGACCAATTTATTTCTCACGCTAATAATTTACTTTTAATTTATTAGCCAATATCAATTATTTATTTAAATAATTTTAATTAATTGCGTCCGACTGATTCTGCACTGGGCACGTTCAAATGGGCGATTCTTGCTGCTTGTATTTCCATAGAAACATTTTTTTAAATTTTGTAAAAATTAAAATATTAGATTTATTATGTAAAAGCAAGGTGGATTGCTTGGTTTTAATGATATCAATTACCGCAGGTAAGTTACTTTTTAATTCAATTCAAACAGAAAATATTTAATTATATATTAATGTTCCTACATATATGAGCGCTAAATTATTCCATGTATAGATAGAGTATAAGCACACAAATACATAATAAAGAATTTTGTTTTTAATTTAATTTTAAATTAATTAACGCCCATTTAGCGTTAAAATGTTTTTTATATTTATTCTATAAAAAATGCAATTTATATATCTTCACCGACCTTACAACGATTTTATGTTTTCTTATTAATTAATATACCTACTGTACGTTGCAATTATGTTTACGTACAAATCTAAAACAAATACTATTAATTCGATTTAATAACCTTATAACATTTAATTAAATATATACCGGCTTAATTAAAACCAAATTAAATAAAACAACTAAATACAAGGAAAAATCGAAAAATTGAAACATACAAAGTTAATTAAAAATAAAAATAATTAAAAAGTAAATATAGCATATTAAAAGTAATTACTAAAACATTGTTTTTATTATAACCCCTTTTTATGTACATAGGAATATCGATATATGTGTGGGTAACGAATTTTAACTTATATTAAGAGAATTTTTTGAAAAAACGAAAATGCTATAGGTATGGTTTCGGCTTGTCATTCTCCAGTCCGCGTCCACAATCACTTGAGTTCTCATCGAGTTCAAGTTTGTCACTGTCATCGACAGTTTTATTAATAATAAATTGATACGAACTATATCGAATGCTCTTAGTAATACGTAGAAATAACCTTAGTAAAATTTTATTGATCTGTAACTTTCCAATAACTTCATGTCGACTTTACATTTTTTGCCTGTTTCAATGCTTCCAGTAATTTAGAATCTATAAGGCTTTTATTCATAGGATAGCGTAAATATTTTGAATCTAATTTTTAACGTTAACCATTCTCTATGGTTTAAATTTCCCAGGGATTGACTGGAAACCTTTAAGCAAGATACAATTGCATTTATAACAAATAACAGATCATTTGGATTTTTGTATAATATTGACTGAATTCATTAGCATTATCTGCAGAAAATCCAAATGAGTGCATTACTACATTATTAAATACTGTTAAATAAGAACCATTCAGATTTTAAATCACCAAATTTAGTAATGCATTTTGTAGAACAGTTTGCCTTCATAGCTTGCCCACACACCTTCCGAATATAAACATATATATTTGGGATTTTATTATTAGAATATTTAATAAAACTATAGGCTCTTTATACATGCCCTCTTTATTATTTCAACGTACATCACAGACTCCCTAAACTATAAAAAAAATAAACATGATTGTCTACTACAAAAATCAACCGACCCGGATGATTCGAACGACGAATCCAACCAACTCTTGATAAACTCGGCTGCTGTTGACCTTGTCTTGTTCACCTCCCCTTTCTATATCGTAGCGTTCATTTTCTTTAGCTTTGCACACCTTGTATGGTCCGAAAAATCTTGGCTTCAATTTTGAACCTGGTCCAAATTGAGTTCTCTTTATAGCTATTAATTCTCCGACTTTGTAGGTCGTATGAGCTTTGCGGATTTTCCTAAATGATCGTCGATTTTCAATTTGTATTTTTTCTATTTGCTTCTTCGCAGTTTCTCTTAAACTATCTCGAGAGTTTCTGAAATTTTTAATAATTTCTTGATGTATTTTAGTGCAAAATAATAACTCTAGGAGTAGCGCTAATGTTTCAATTCAACGTGATGTTATGGCTTTGTTGCACACTTCCGACGAATCTAAACCATACATCTGGAGCGTTTATCGATAGCTTCGAGAGGACAGATATTATTTACTGATGAATTCTCTCAACTTGGTTGTTACCTCTTGGCAAGCCTGTAGTTGTCGCAACATGTTCGGTACCTTCGACTTCGCAATATTCCTTGATTTCATTGCTGGTAAATGCGGTTCCCTTGCCAGTCACAATGCGCATTGGATTACCCAACACTTATCTATGCTTTTGGAGTTTCTCCAACACTTCTTTCGACGTTGTGGATTTCGTCGCCTATATCCACACAAACTTCGTAAAACCGTCTATCATTACTAACACATGGTTATATTGCTTCTTTGTTATCGCCATTGGCTCGAGATGATCTAAATGTATAGTATGAAGAGGTAGATTTCTCTTTTCGATTGGATGTAATTAACCTTCTTGTTTATCCGCTTTTCGCTTGCACAAGATACACTGAACGCAATTCTTGACACTTGTTGTAATCCTGTCAAACATCTTTTCAAACCAGAAATCTCGTTCGATCAGCTCTTGCACTTTCCGTACACCGTAATGTCCAATTTCGTGATTTCGATTTATCACTTCTGCTTGCATTTTGCGCGGGACGACTAACTGTTGGTTACCATCTTTTATTTTGTACAAAAGATAACTCTCTACCATAAAATCTTTGTATGGACCATTCTCTAGTAATTTTATCACTGCAACGATGAACCCGTCACTTTACTAAGCACACTTCAAACGAGAAACAATATCGTCGTCAACAATTAGAACTGGATTGCGTGAGAGGGCATCAACGTGTTTCGTTCGGGTACCTAGTCGGTGATTAATTTGATAGTCGAATTCTTCCAGAGACAGCGCCCATCTTGCCACTCTAGTCGTCAAATTTGGTTTTTTCATCGTCATCTCGAAAGCAGCACAGTTCGTAATAATCTTATTATCTAACGTGGACAACACTTCCAACTCATAACTGCTATACTTTTTCTCTGCGTCTGTCGTCTTGCGGCTTGCTTAATAAATTGGGTGAAACTTTCCATTGTCATGCTGCTATATCAATATGGAACCGTAGCCGTGCATTGAAGCGTCTGTATGAAGTTTAGTGGGCAGTCCGTGTCTAAATAATTGAAGCACAGGATTACTCGTTAGATGTCGTTTTAGCGAATTAAACGTCAATATCTCCTCCTCTCCGAACACAAAAGCCACACCCTCCCTCAACAAATCGCTTAATGGCCTGGCAATCAACGAATAGTTGTATACAAATTTGCGAAAATATCCCGTCAGACCGAGAAATTGCTGAATCAGCTTCTTTGTCTTGGGCTGCGGATAATACCCCCCGGCCCTCGTCTTGCTTTCCAAAGGACTTATGCCGTCATGAATAACATGCCCGAGATATTTCACTCGTCTAACAAGAAATCTGCACTTATTCCAGTTAATATAGAGTTCATTTTCAGAAGCATATTTCAGTACAATTTTCAAATTTTCAATCGCTGATTCTCGGTTGCCAGAATAATGATGTCGTCCAGATAAAGCGGCATTATCCCTTTACGTATTGAATCACGAAAGATGCTATTCACGAATCTCATGAATACATCAGGACTGTTACATAGCCCAAACGGTACTTTCCTAAATTGGTACTGCCCCGTTGGTGCCACAAACGATGTATATTTGCGACTTAATTCTTCAACAGCAACATGGAAAAATCCGTTTCTTAAATCAAGCAAGCTAAATACCCGATCATCTTGTAGCTGATCCAACTGATCCTCTATCAGCGGAAGGGGGAATCCACGCACAAATGTTTTGAGCCGCCTTTCTTTGAAACCAAAACAATTGGACTAACTGAATTTTTCGTCGGTGTCGGTGAATACTGCTGATATAATTGCTTAACGACCTGGGCATCACTTCGGTCGATAATATGCGTGACATCAATAATTTCATCTTAAACTTCTGATAGTATCGCACAAAATTCGTCGTTTTTACGGATATCCACACCGTTCTCATCGATAATGACTTTTGCTTCACAAAGCAAATCACAGCCAATTAAAAGATTTACGGGGATAACATCATTAGGCACTACATGTACCACTACATGGCAATTGTTACCGTAAATAACGATATTCGCTTCAAATTTTCCAAATTTCTCAATCTTCTTACCAGCAAGTCCCGTCAACGTTGATCTGGATTTCAGTGGTTTCATAGTATTCAAATTAAAATATACGTCAGATCGGATCAAATTTACGGAACTTCCCGTATCTATCAGAGCACACACTTTCACACTTCAGGGCTTTTGTGTCCAAACCTATTATGTACACTTAAAGCACCTTACGCCTGCGGATTTCCTTTGATAATCCTTTGACCGATGACCGTATTCGTTACAGTTGTAACACTTTATCTTATTACTTCTGGGATTTATTGATTTATTACCACTCGGCACTGGTTGCTCCAGTTGTTGATTAGATTTAACATTATTTGAGGTAGCCTTCTTCATTGATTTAATTTTTAACTTTTCAAATGCTTCATACTTCAGTCGAAGATCTTAGAAATCTTTGGCATCAAATAACCAAATCTTATTTGAATCCTCAATACAAACACCATTAATGATGTATTCCAAAATAACTTCGTTCTCGATGTCAGCCAATGTACCAATTTCGCGCATACGCAAAATATACTTATGTATAGTTTCATCTTTTTTCTTTTTAGCCTTTATTAGCATCTGGTGAACAGTAGCGCTACTAACATTCACATGAAAAATTTTCTATAAAAATTTATTTTTATCGAAACCTGTTTCCCCTCAACCTTAGTAAATTAACTGATAACATCCTACAATCCAACAATTCCTTCCATTTATGTCCATTTGTACTTACAAACATAACCCTTAAAGATGTAAACTATAAAACCTTCAAACCTCAGAAAAGTACCACTCAACAATTAAAATTACTCAGAGTATCAAGGTCATTAATATCGCTGAAATTTACAGTCAGAAACATTCAGTCGAACACGGCACACCCCTTACAAACAGCCCTAAAATTTAACAAGAAAATTAAACCCCTCGTTCACTCACTAGTCCAGCAATAAAAGATTTATAAAAAATTTAAAAAAAAACAACAAAAGGAAAAACAAAAAACGACCCACACCCGAGTACCCATTCGGTGGTCACAAAACCACAAAACCACCCCATTTAATGGTAAAAATGTAAATCCCATTACAGTTAGACGAATTTTAAGAAAAAATGGTTATTTTTCACGTATTTATAGAAAAACCTTTTATTAGTAAAGAAAATAAAAAGGAAATATTAGATTTTTGCTTAAAATATAAAAATAAAAATATCGAATTTTGGAAAAATGTGATTTTTGTCGATGAAATTCAATTTATTTTTTTTTGCAAAGTCGTAAAAGGCAAGAAAAAGTTTGGAGGAAACGTGGTGAAAGTATAATGTTTAAAATGTATGCCCAACGTTTAATTATGGTGGAAATAGTGTAATGGTCTGAGGTGCTATGTGACATAAAGGAATTGGAAATTTAAAATTCATTGAAATGATTATGAACAAGGAACCATATTTAAACATTTTAAAAAACAATTAAAAAGAATCGGCGAAAATTGGACATAGAAAATACGTTTCATTTTTATCAGGACAATGATCCAAAACATAAAGCATGGATTGTTAGAAAGTGAGGCCTTTTCAAGTAAGTGTCCAAAAGTGATTGAGACTCCTCCCCAAAGTCCAGATCTCAAATCCAATGGAAAATCTGTAAGAACATCTCAAAAGGAAAATGAAAGAAAATCATTCAATTTAACTCAAAAACCAACTTAAATCTGCTATTCTTGAGGAATGGCATAACATTCCTACAAAAATAACAAAAACATTAGTAGAATCGATTATAGGCTATTATAAAAAATGTATGGGTTTTTTCTTATCAATAAAATAAATAAACCTCGTATACAACCGAATGCCTGCAAGCTCCAAGACCCCCTAATGAACAATCAAATGTAAATCCCCTTCTGCCCCTCGCCCTGCTACCTTTCCCCTATCTTCCATTACCAAACCCATAAATAAACAAAAATTAAATAAAAAAATTTCGAAAAAAAATTTCACTCTCCCACCTAACCTCGAGGCCTCCTCCAAAAAAACATGCCATATACAACCAATTGCTTCCAACCGTATATCAAATTAATTGGCTATTCGTTATTTGTAAGATAGCGATCATCAATATTTCAAACTTATAACACAGTAGACTACCTAAAACAAATCCATTTACCATCATACACCTTCTCCACCACAACATTTGCCATCACCACTTAAAATTACAAGTAAGTAAAATAATAAATCAATGAAAGGAAATTGAAAAAATCTTTTCTTAAAAATTTTGTTGGTGTACCATTAAAGTAATATTGACGTTTGTATGTGAAAACTGCAACCTAAACTTCAATAAATCCATTAAGTTAATTAATTAAGTTCAATACATTTAGCGTCTCAATTTTAATTTACATAATTTCACGTTGTTCACATTCATTGAATCAAAATTTGGCATACATAAATAAATACGTAATTATATGTTGGAAACCAAATCTCAATTCAACTCAAAATTAATATTTCCATATTAGTATTTTATTCATATAATTTAGTTAATTTATAATTTTTTAAGCAAAATTAATCGTACCTACCTAAATAAACTATTTTATATGAATTATATATGGCAGTTTCCAATTCGACTCAAAATTACTCGATTATCCGGAGTATAAGAATCCTATTTGAGTCGAATACACTAAAATTGTCGTTGTGTTTGTATAGTTCATGTTTTAGCAAGAACGCTGTAGTTATCTCATGAAGACAAAAAACCCAACGAGAGAAAACAACACCAACATAAAAATAATAGAATCTTATATACTAAACCACCAACACACCTAGAGTAGGTAAATATTTTCAACTAAACTTCCATGTGCGTAGCAGGAGACGTATCATGTTTTTATTATATTACATATAAATATTACCCTTATAGCGAAAATCCAAACATTCCTGTTCTATGTATCAGGATACAGGAAAATATTTGTGACGATTATACCAAAACTAACAAAAATGTCTCTGTGTTTTTGTTGATGTTTAAATATTATATGACAAAAACCAATAATATAGAGTATATTTTCTGGATAGGATCTGTGTAAAGAGCGAACGAGACGGCCTGTATAAACAATTTTGTTGGTTTTGCTACGTATCAAGCTTCAAGAAAAGAATATATTTGTGTCAGTTGTACATAAAATAAATTACCAAAATATGTTTAAATATTAGTAAAAATAAAATAAGACATGAAAATGAACTGCTCATATAAATTTGAGTCAATTTTAATTTTAATTCTAATTCAATCTAAAATATGAGACATTTGTATTTAGATTTTATGTAGAATTACACAAACATTAAAATCAAAATCATGCAATTAATCAAGAAATCAAGAAATTTGATTTTTTACATTAAAAATGCAACACATTGCCTGATAAATATCAATATTTCTGTTCTAAGTAACAATATTCAGGAATATATTTGTGTCGACTGTATACATAAAATAAAACACAAGAACAAGATACGAAATTAACCATACACGTATATCATTTTAAGTTAAAATCAATTTTAATACGATCCAATTATTAGATTTTAATAATTAAATTCCATGTACAACCATTCAAAATTTAAAATCATGCACTTGAATCAAAAAATCAAGAATTTTGATTTTGAAGCAAACTTCTAAAACATACGAATTTACCGCATATTTAAGATTGATTCACCAGATTTGTCCATTGAGCTCGTCAAGAAAATGATAACTTGACAGAGTTGAAAACCGAGTTAAAAATATGTTATCTAGCTGGACACAAAAGAGAGATAACATATTTTTAACTCGGTTTTTAAGTTGTCATTTTATTGATGAGCTCAAAGGACAAATCTGGTGAATCAATCTTAAATATGCGTTGAGTGCATATGTTTTAGAAATTTGCTTTTGTCATCTCCGTCTCCAATTAGGATTTTTCATCACCATAAATCAAATGTTAAAGTTAGACAGAAGGGCTTACTGAAATGTGTCTTCCGAACGCCCATTTATTTTGTTTAATTTGTGATGAATAAGAACATTTTCTTCAAATTAATAATATACTTTTAATTGAACTAATAAATTTTTGTGTGTTGAAATTCAGGTAAATATGGTATTTCATATTAGTATTGAACATATTAGTGTTTTCGTTTTGACTGCGACTTTGTCGGAATTCTCATTCCGTTAAATTAAAACGAGCACATTTTTGTGCAGAAAACACTATTTCATAATATAAATAATGTATAAATTTCTAAGTTATTTGATACGGGACTATAAATTTACTTTGTTAATAATAATTTTACTTTTTTATTGTTGCTTGCAAAACAATGTCAAATATCAAAGATGAGCAAGGAGGACTACACGAACCACCATCCATCTTATAAATTTTGCTCAGCCTTTAAGTACAGCATGGAGAAAGCCAGGTATTAAAACCGCTTTGGAATATTGCCAATAGATCAGGTAACAAAAATAAGCAAATAAAAATTAATGTGAGTGTAATTAATTTTATTGAATTTACAGAACAGAACATCACTAATATGGGAGAAATCTTGGAATTCGAATATCAACATGGCGTAGTAAACTGCTCCTATTATATTTTTTATCTAATTATATTTATTTTCAAGTTCTAGTTTATTAAAAGCAAATGTGATAATATGCTTGTAATTTTATCAAATTCTATTTAAATTAAATAAATTAAATTTAATAATTTTTTTAAAGGACCCAGAAATACGTTCCTATTACGAATCCTATATAAATATTATGTAATTTTGTTTATTAATTATGAACTCGTTCCTACATATAAAATATTCAATATATTTATAAAAATAATCATTATATTTGTGTATTATTCTTAACCACTGATTATGCCGTTCTTCCTATATACGACTAATTTCGTATGCAGAAATAATGAATTCTTACATTATTATGTATGAATTTATTCCTTAATATGACGTAACATTTCATTAGAGTGACGAAAAATTTCATGTTATCTGTTTCACATCCCGTCAAACAAAAATTTGTTGAAATCGAAAAGTTAAAGCAAATTAATACTTCTCGTTTATAAATTCGCGTTTAATAATTCGCGCTTTAAAGGGTTATTTATGCACTTTTTATTGTTTACATTATAATTACGAATTTTGATTCATCGGAGAAAATCACATCATTCCACATCTCTGGAGTCCAATTAACATGCTCCTGGGCCCATAGCAAACGTTTTTTTTTTACTAGTAGTGTGAACTCAAGCTTCTGGACTGGTTTAAGTGCCCTCAAACCAGTTTTAACAAGTCTTTTTCTCACTAAGCCGCCTGAAATTTTTTTTCCCGTTGCTCGCTCAAGATCCTGTCTTATGTTCGATGAAGTTTTAAAACGGTTCCGACGACTTTGTAATATTATAAAACGATCTTCGACTGGCGTTGTCTTTCTGGGCCTTCCAGAGCCTTTCTTTCTTTGTGTACCGCCTATCTCTCGATTTTTTTTAATATTCCACGAGACAGTACTTTTAGGAATGTTTAATCTTTGACCTATTTCACGCGTGGTTAAATTTTATCGCGCCAAAATCAACATATTGCTTTTACACTGGTCACTAACTTTTCCCATTTTTTTAACTAAAATTGCACTTTATTCTTTATTTGTCTAGGATCACTTACAGAATAGCTTAATCTTACCAAATATGCACTATTTATACTCAAAAAATAAATTACAGGCAATAAAACATCTGCACCCTAATGACGGCCAAGAACGGTAAGCGTAAAAAAAATAATTGCTTGCCCAATTTTTTTGCACATCAGTTGCGGGGTTGTACCGGTGTAATAAAAGCAAAAGGCGGCCCAACAAAATATTAATATGAAAGATTGAATTTCTATAAATCAATAAAAAACAAACAAAAAAATAAAAAATAAGTGTTTAATTTATTACATTACTTTAACACCAATCAACGCATTTTGAATATTTTGGCATTTTTCGGTATTTTGCCTCTAATTTGCAGGTCAATTTTTTTTTTTTCAAAAATTTACGTCATACATGTATTTAAAATGAAACAATAAACCAATTGCTTTTAAAAGTTTTGTAATTTTAGCAAAAAAAGACTCCAATTTGCAATAAATTTGTTTGCCCAATTTTTTTTTACCAGCACTGTATGTAACAGTTTGCTTTTGTATTTCTTTTTTTTTAGAAAGAGAAAGTTTGTCTGTATTAAATCAATAAGATTCTTTCGGCTTTTTATAGACAAAATATATTAAAAATAATGGCATTCACAACAATTTCGACTTGTTGATCAGGAAAAATGGAACTTTTTTCTGGTAGATATATTTATAAATGATTGGCCTCTTCATTTTTTCTGATTAATAGGTCGAAATTGTTGTGAATGAAAAATTTGACAACATATATAGTAAATATTTCCTTTTCTTTTGGGTTTGTGGTGGTGCACAGGTTTAATTTTCACCCTCATTCAGATCAATACTTTTCGCATCGATTTTTCTTTCAATTGTTATTTTCAAATTTTCGCGAATTGTTTTTTCAGAGTTTTAGGTTCCATTACTTTTCTTTCGCTATAATATGGTTCGATGTTGTTAACGGTTTTGTTAAAATTTTTATTGTGAAACAGTGAACAGTGATGATTAATTTTATATAACGTAGATTCGGTAAAAATGATTTTTTTTATTAATTTAGTGTTTTTTTTTACCGGTTATCGATGAGTGATAGTTTAATTTCGTTGTTGTTAATTACTTGTTTGATCGGATGATGTGAGGCATGATCTTGTGGAGGGTGGGCCTTTTCCATATTTGTTCCGGGCATGCCGTTCGTTCCTCCGACGATGGATGGCGGCACGCCATATGGGTTGGTCGCGCTGGGGTGACAGTTTCCATTCCGGGGGTTATCGCTGGGACTGTCATGCGGGCGTCCTTCCATTCCTTATCGGCATCGGGGATTCCCGTGACTGAGAGACAACACCCCGGTAGGCGGCCCGATGAAGGGAGCTTCGTGTGTCAGTTACGGCGGGGATCGCCTAGAATTGGAACTGTCACTCCAGAATGACCACTCCTGGTTTATTATTTTCTTAGCTGCTGAGGCCGTGGCAAAAATAGTTTTCATTTCCCTTTTCTTTCCTCATTTTTATTCTTCATGCGGTAATTCAAGCATGAAAATTCGTCTGGAAAACCCCACGAGTTACGAGACACGAGCTTATCCGACTCTACACGAAATATACATAACAATGACATTCAATTGATCACATACAAAGAGCATGAAGAAAAACCACAATCATCATTTGCATAAAACAACAGGAAATAAGAATGATATTAATTGTACCGCAGCTGCTGGACATTCTTATCGCATTTTTATATTATATTTGCACATTATGCTAAAAGCATAAAAATAAGATCACCCATCATGTGCATTTTGCACACGATACTAACAAACTATATTTTACTATATAAGAACTAACATAATATCAATAAAGACACTTTTGTATACTAAATCTAACCAAACGCAGTTACTTTGCTCAAATTTATAAAAAATAAATAAAATACGTATGACGAGAAAGTCATACGTTTATAAAAAAATAAAGTATTACGACTTTTCATTTCGTAATTGGCGCAGTTGATAGGATCCTGGTAAAAGGATATTTCAATATCAAAACCTACGATCCTTGTGAAAATAAAATATAAAGTGTAATAAAATAAAAGTGCATAATAGTTAGTGAGAATTATAAAGGAGATACGACAGTATATCGTAATCATCATAATTCGGTTAAACGGTTTATTGAACAATAGTGCTAACCTGTGTAATAAAGTCGACAGTATATCGAACATACACACAGCTAACGTGTAACTTAAAACAAAGTTACAATAAATATACCACCTGGGGTTAATACCAGAACAGTGTTTAAATAAGAATTCCTGGAAGTAAAATAGAAAGAACAATCAGATGTTTTTCCAATCCGTGATCTTCATCTGTATGGTCTGGTAAGTGAAAGCAAAATAATTTTTTTAGTATACATAGTCCTTCCAAAATCCTTTTAATTAACGAAAAAAAAAACACAAAGAAGTGAATTGATCATAAAATTAGATAAATTAAAGTAAAGTAAAGAATATTTTTTTTTCCTCTCGCATACATATATTATATAAATAAATAAAGTTATAATGACTGAAGAAGCACCTGCAGAACAAAGATTAACAAAAACCTCCACAATAACTCGTATGATTAAAGATGTACCCCCATACGACGGAAATCCCGCCGGGCTACATTCTTTCATAGAACAAATGAATGAATTCGTTCAAATGTCTATACCAGAAAATACTGTATATGCCGAAACAATAACAAGGGCGATTCGAAATCGCATCATCAATAAAGCCTCAGATGCGCTCAACCTTTACGGTACAAATAATAATTGGGCTAATATAAAACGAGATTTAACCGCTCACTTTGCTGATAAAAGAGATGAGAGTACCATGATACAAGAACTCAATAATATATCGCAAGGAAGTGATAAAGCTGAAGACTACTTTGCTAAAATCTCAAGCCTACTCAGTTCTTTAAAGAATTGGGCCAATATAAACGAACCTCTAACTTATGCACAAAAGCACCAATGGTATGATAAAATGGCTCTCAATGTATTTATAAATAAATTGAGAGAACCAATGGGTTCGCACGTTAGGTCTATGCGACCAGAAACACTCCCAGATGCAAGAAGCATATGTATCAAGGAGCAATCCTTAGCTGGATTAAGATACCAACAAAGAACATACCCCACTAATAAACCCCCAATCCCTGCACGGAATTATAATTTCAGCTCAAGCCCAAATATGTTACCTGCATATTATCCCCAACAAAACAAATTCCAAAGAGCACCAATTCAATTCAACAATAATGCTCCCAGACCACCAGCATATAATAGACCAATGAACCCTTACTATAACCATTAACCATTCACAGTTCCACCTAAACAAATATTAGATAAACCAATACCGATGGACACTACGTCCAATATTGATAAATACAGACAACCTACGTACGGACAGAAACCAGCGTTCCAACACAGGTTTAACAATCAACCAAAAATACATGTTGAAGAATTATATCACAATGAACAATATTGCGATAACGAATATAATCAACAGAACGAATATTCCGTTGATCACGAAAATCAACAAGAGGAAATGAGCAACATAGAAATAGGAAATGAGTCACCCATAATAGAAATCGAAGAGGACTTGGATTTTCAGTCCGACACATTACAAACCCAGGTTACTTAGGATTACACAATTGTAATTCCGACCTCAAGGGAATTCAATTACCCTTTATATTAATAACAACTAACAATAAACCTACCCGAATGCTCATAGATACCGGAGCTAATAGATCTTTCATTAGAGAAGAATTAATAATGGAAAATCAAATAGGAATCATAGATCCAATTAAAATATCCACTCTGTTCAATAGTACAGAATTGAACAAATAAGCCGAAATAGCAGTAAAAGAATTTGGATGGGAAAAGATAAAACTCTTAATCTTCCAATTCCACACGTATTTCGATGGCTTAATTGGAATTGATCTGATGAACAAATTAAAGATTGATCTAAGTCTAACAAAATCCCTATTCATAACACCTACAACAGAAATACCAATACAATACAAGTTTAACTTTATGTCTAAACAACACACATGTCCACCGAGAAGTAAAACCTTGATACAAATACCAGTCACCATTAAAAAAGGGGATATATATATTCAACCTACACGGTTACCTAATGGACTATTAATTCCCGAAGGAATTTATCACAGCAATGATCACCACATTCAAACCTATGTAATAAATTATACTCCCAGAAGCAAAATATTCTTACTAGAACAACCTCTACAATGTAAACCATTAGAAAAAGATACAGAAACTCACGAGGTAAATTGCTGCCATTCAGGAGAAACCCCACAGGATATCACTAAACTTATTAGAACTAATCATCAAATACAGAAGAAAAACACGAAATCGAAAAACTATGTAAACAATTTAAACACATATTTCAACAAAGCGAAAGTGAATTAAGTTTCACAAATCAAGTGAAACACAATATTCAATTAAAAAACGAAACACCAATATTCACCAAAACCTATCGTTATCTATATATACACAAAGTAGAAGTAGAGGAACAAGTTAACAAAATGTTAACACAAGGTATTATTAAACCATCCTTTTCTCCCTGGAGCTCACCTGTTTGGATAGTACCCAAAAAGACAGACGCATCCGGTAAACAAAAATGGAGAATGGTCATCGACTATCGTAAGCTGAACGAGCAGACAATAGACGATAAATACTCTATCCCCAATATCACCGATATCCTAGACAAACTAGGAAAATGTCAGTACTTCACAACTCTGGACCTAGCATCTGGATTTCACCAGATAAAGGTAAACCCCAAAGATCAAAACAAAACCGCCTTCTCAGTCGAATTTGGGCATTATGAATTCATCAGAATGCCCTTTGGGTTAAAAAACGCTCCTAGCACCTTTCAAAGGGTCATGGACAACGTTTTAGGAGAACTTCAAGGTAAATTATGTCTATGCTATATGGACGATATAATTATATTCTCCACTAGCCTACAAGAACACGTGGAAAGCTTGAAAAAAGTGTTCAAAAATCTGGAAAAATCAAACTTAAAAGTACAACTCGATAAGTCAGAATTTCTGCATCGAGAAGTTGCTTTCTTAGGGCATATAATTACACCGGAAGGAGTAAGGCCCAATCCAGAAAAAATAAAAGCAATAAAAACATTCCCTATCCCTAAAACAGAGAAGCAAATAAAAAGCTTCCTCGGTTTATTAGGATATTACAGGAAGTTCATACCTAATTTTGCGAAATTAACCAAACCCATGACAAAATATCTTAGAAAAGGAACAATATTAGAAATAAATGACAAAGATTACGTACAATCATTTGAAAAAGCTAAAAATACGTTATGCGAAAAACCAATATTACAATACCCAAATTTCAACGAAAAATTCACGTTGACAACAGACGCCAGTAATTATGCAATTGGAGCTGTGTTGTCACAAGGACCCAAAGATAAAGACCTTTCAGTATGTTACGCTAGTAGAACTCTATCTAATACAGAGCAGAACTACTCTACGATAGAGAAAGAATTATTAGCTATCGTATGGGCCGTGAAATACTTTCGACCATATCTTTTTGGTCGAAAATTCGATATTATAACAGATCACAAACCATTAACGTGGTTATTCTCTCTCAAGGAACCAAACTCAAAACTGGTCCGATGGAGACTAAAATTAGAGGAGTATGATTATCAGATCACATATAAAAAGGGTAAACTCAATGCTAACGTCGACGCGTTATCACGCATAGAAATTAACAACTCAGACTCTTCATCCATCGAAGATAACACACATACAATATCTACAAGAATGAATATTATCCCTACTACAAAAAAAAGCGTAAATACATTTTCAAAAACAATTAATCCTATACATATCAGATAAAGTAGAGCAACCAATTTTTAAAGAACAAAATCTATTCGATGATAAACATAGAATAACAGTGAGAGTACCTCTAGGTAGATATGAAACACAAATCAAACAAATATTAAGAAAAATGTCAGGTATAAGTAGAAAATCAGTAATCTGTATATATACTACAGATATAGCCTTTCATATAGTACAAGAAGTATACAGGAAAATGGTATACTCAGGAGAACAACAGATCCCCCAGCTAGATTATTAAGATCAAAAACATTCTTATTAGATATAGAAGACAAAGAACATCAAAACGAAATAATCAAAAATACCCATGAAACCAACGAACATCGAGGTATAGGCGAAAATTATGAGAGAATTAAAACAAAATATTACTGGCCACACATGAAAGAAATACTTTCAGAATATGTAAACAAATGTGATATATGCCTAAAATGCAAATACGATAGACAACCAGTAGAAATCGAATATGCTTTAACAGAAACACCAAAAAAAACCATGGATATAGTTCACGCCGATATATTCTTCCTTAATGGAAAACCCTTCCTCACCATCATAGACAAATTCTCCAAATTTGGAGCAGCATACTTATTGCCATGCGAAGACGGAATCACTATTAGAGACCATATGAAGCAATTTATCGCATCCCACGGCATACCCAAGAAACTCATAACCGATTCAGAACTCCACGTTCCCAAAGAAATGAAAGAACTTGTACAAAAATATAACATAGCTTCTCATGTAACCACCCCATATAACTCGAGAGGAAATTCACCAGTCGAACGGTTTCATTCCACACTGAAAGAACTTTGTACCATAGTACACTTGATTAATCCCAACAACGACCTTAACAGTACAGTTCAATCATCCATGATAGCATATAATAACACTATACATAGTCAGACCAAAATGACTCCCTTCCAATTATTATGCGGACATTACCACCCAAATACACCAGAATTTGGAACAGAATTGGAATACGCATAGAAAAGGAGCGAATTATATGACACCATATACTCCAATATCCATGAAAAAAGTCATAAGGCAAAAGAAAAATTAATAAATAAACTTAATGAAAAAAGAAAACCCACAAAACATATAGCAAAAAATACCACCATATTTGTAAAAAAATATAAAAGAGGTAAATTAATACCTAAATTTAAGAAAGAAATAGTTACCGAAGAAACTAATAGCCCTATTCTAATAACCAATAAAGGGAAAATACACTTCAGTAAAATTAAACGACCATTCCAGGTTACCAAGCAGCAGACTGCAAACACTCAAGATGACGTCACTCAGGAATAATAAGGGTATCATACCAATACCAATAGGTGAAACATTTGTACAAGAATCAAGCAGCAAATTAATACATGTAATACCTTTAAATCAATACCAAAACACCATAGAAGATATATCAGAAATACTCAATAAATTTACCACACAACTAGACAACGATAGCAGAACTATGTTAGATGTCAAAATCGGCATAACATCGCACAAAATAGAAATAGCTCAAGGAAAGATAAACCTAATCCTTCCAGAAAACAATAGATTTAAAAGAGGATTAATAAACGCATTAGGGACAATCATAAAAGACATTACAGGAAACTTGGACAATGAGGACTTGAAAGATATACAAACTGCCCTAGATCAAATAACAGAGACTCAAATGACCTAATTTCTAATAACAATAAACAGATAGTGATCAACAATAACCTAGCCACAAGAATAGAGTCAATACAGCACACATTTGATTCAAATATGAACAGTATAAATGATACAATAAACAAAACAATGAAAAAACTAAAAGGATACGTTAGCTTTATGGTTTACGACCAACAAATATACCGATTAAATTACGTCTTAGACACTTTAATAGAACAATTAGAAAACTTACTGGATATAATAGCCTTTTCGAAAAACAAAATAATATCAAGACATCTACTAAATGACGAAGAATTAAAATACGTTACAGAAAAATTATATGAATAACACATACGATTAACTCACGATATAGCCATAATAAATTTATTAGAAGTAAAAGGTTTGATAAATAAAGAAAAACAGTTGATATCTATAATAGAAATACCTATCTTTATGATCAAAAGCTTTCAATTATATGAAATCATTAACATACCTATCCAAAATAAAGTAATATACCCAAAACCACCTAATAAACTAATCCTTAATTCCCAATACCATATGATATACTATGAAAATGACTGCAAGACCATATATGGGCATCACTATTGCAAGAAAAAAGAAATCTGGGAAAACAAACAAACTTGTATACCAGCACTGATAAATCAGCAACCTGCGATATGCAACTACACAATCCAGAAACCTAAAAACTACGTTACAAGAATCAACGAAGCATCAATATTTGCATCACCAGCAGACGAATATATAGAATTCGAATCAGATTGCCCAAGAACAACAAACAAAATTAAAGAACCGACAATCTTAGAATTCTCAGACTGCCATATCAACATACTAAACCAAAGATTCCAGAACACCGGTAACCAAACGTATACCATACAAATAGAAAGAATTCCATGGAACGACGTTACTATTGATAATGAAATACCTGAAGCCAACATACATTATATACAAAATTAGACAATGGAAAACATCGAAGAATTACACCAAAAATACCAAAAAACAACGTTACACCATTATACTCAATATTCAATCACGAGCATAATAATAATAACCATAATCATAATTTTTATATTTCATAAATTCAATATCCAGTTGCCAATCCGATTCCACAGAAATCAAATTGCCAATCTTAAAGGGGAGGAGTTACGAGACACGAGCTTATCCGACTCTACACGAAATATACATAACAATGACATTCAATTGATCACATACAAAGAGCATGAAGAAAAACCACAATCATCATTTGCATAAAACAACAGGAAATAAGAATGATATTAATTGTACCGCAGCTGCTGGACATTCTTATCGCATTTTTATATTATATTTGCACATTATGCTAAAAGCATAAAAATAAGATCACCCATCATGTGCATTTTGCACACGATACTAACAAACTATATTTTACTATATAAGAACTAACATAATATCAATAAAGACACGTTTGTATACTAAATCTAACCAAACGCAGTTACTCTGCTCAAATTTATAAAAAATAAATAAAATACGTATGACGAGAAAGTCATACGTTTATAAAAAAATAAAGTATTACGACTTTTCATTTCGTAATTCACGCCGCACCGTGAGCTCTAGCCAGCTAATATACCGCACCAGACCTCTATTCTTATGTCTGTTAACGGAATCCTTTTGTGGGGTTTCGTTACAGCATTTACATCAAAAAACATCAACATTTATTTCAAAATTTGTTAAATATCCAGAAAGTTTCAAAGTATTTGTTTAATTATTACGACCTCATTTTGTAGACCTTCTAAATTTAAAATTTGTTCACTCTAATTGTCTAACTTAAATTATTGTTCGGTTCAACTGAGTATTTTATAAATTTCAATTTGAACTCTAATTACGTTAGAAAAACATTCGTTATAAAAAAAAATTTCTTTCAAATTAGAGTACCAATTGTACCCTTGATAATGACGGAATGCACCGTGTAAACTTTGGGTTTTTTATTAAAAAATTAATAAAAAATAAAAATTAAGCTAAAGAATCACAAACAAAAATATTTTATTATCAAGCATATAGGTTAAGTTTCTATTAACTCACTTTGGGCTCAAAAATTGCGAAAATTGCATATTTCATATCGTAATGAAAGTATTGGAAAAAACTGAGTACATTATAATATTATTAACAATAATAATCATTCAACATAAAAATAATAATAGCGATTTATAAAATGCTAATGAATTTCCAACAGGTCAACTTTCATCAATATTTTGTTGAATTATTTGCGTGATAAAGTGCAATCAAGGTAAATATAATTTTTATTCAATTTTATTTTATTCTCTCTTCTAAATAATCATAATCAATTTTTTATTACGGATAAAATATTTCACCTAAAACTCAATGTGCAAGCTAATATAAAAATAATATTCAAATAGATTTACGATAGTATATACATTTTTTTATGAATCGGTAGTGTAAATGTGCTTGAGAAATAAATTTAGTAGAAAACCTTTTGAATAGATCCTAAATTTTGATATTTATAGCAAGTTGTATATAAAAAAAAAAATTTAAAATATTTCTCATAAATATTCAAAAGAAGTAATGTTAGCTTAAAGTGCAAAAAAAATCTCATCATAATCAAAAGAAATAAAATATTTTTTTCGTTTTAATACAATAAAAAAAAAAAAAAGATTACAAATAATCATTATGATCATCATCCCATCCTGGTTCAAAATAACACATAAGTTTTCTTTCATTTTTTTTTTTAACTCTTGATTTTTATTTTTGATTCAAAAAGTAACAAACAGCAAAATATGAAAATATTTATATGAAAATCAAAAGGTTAAACGCAATAATAAATTTTCTTTATTTTTCCACATTTCTTTGGAATTAAAATTCTTTTATCAAAAATATTTTATTATTTTCTATTCAACAAAATGCACAATATGTTACTATTCACGTACGTATGAGTTATGATTGCATGATGACCTGAGACTTTGAGTTGTGTTAAAAGGGTACAATATATTGTTGCATGCGGACATAAGAAATATTGGTTCTACTGTGGATATTTGTTTGGACAAATGTGATATTAGATAATATTAATTTAAAATATTATGAGGGCTTTTGTATTTTGCTGGGATTATAAAAAATTTTATTTTGTTATTGAAGGCAACTGGAAGAAACTAGAAATGTCCGACCAATGACGATACAAAAAATTAATTAAAACATGTGGCTTTTTATTATTTTATTTTTGTTTTAGACTTTTAATCATCGATGAGTGACCGCCCTAAAATTATCCCAGACCATCTTTCAAAGAAAATTGGAAATTATGCTGATCTATTTGTTATTATCTTGGATGGGTTATATTTTTATTAGTTTTATTTAGATAATAAAAAAACGAATCTTAATTGTTTCAATCTTCATGACTAACTTTTATTCTTCTTTTCTATTAGTGTTGTCGCACTTACATATTTTCATATTTCATAGTGGCGACATCTTTTATTTAATATTCACATTTAACTACTTTTCAAATAACATAAATACAATATGTAACACTATTATTATTATAAAATAAAAAATAAAAAAATAAAAGTGATTCTAGCTAAGATTACGACCGGCTTGCAAATGTACATACATATATTGTCCATTTAGTGACGAGCCGGATTGTGTATTACTAATTCAACTATGAACTCAGTTTGCAGTTTGCTCGATATCTACGTTGTGTGCCTTGGTGAGATACTGTTAAAGTTAGCCGAAAGTGAAAAGTCGATAATGCAGATTGTGTTAGTCCAGCGATTCTTAGTGCCCCGCGCGTTTGAATCGATATCATTTTCGTGCGGTATTTTTCGACCTCCATTGCGCCGGCCCAAATCTCAGCTCCATTCAACAGGATTGACTGTACCGTTGACATTATAAGTCTTTGCTTGCTAGGGCGGGGCTCCCCTATGTTTGCCATCAATCTGCTAAACGATACAGTTACTTTTGATGTTCGGTCACAAGTTCTCCGGATATGCTCCCAGTAAGTTAGAAGATTATCTAAAGAATCCCCATATATTTCGTCATTCCCTTCGACATTACCTCTTCTGTCCCAACCTTCATAGAGATAATGGTTGGAATTCTCCGCCTAGTGAGCATGACGATCTCCGTTTTTGAGATGGCCAACTGTAGCCCTTGCTTATCCATACAATCGTTTACCCTCCTCATCACTTGATTTAATCTGTATTGAGCCAAAACTGCGCTTTTAGATGTTGTCACAATTCCAACCACATCGTCTGCATACTTAACCAGAAATACTTCGTCAGTCATCTCTAGTCGCAACAGGCTGTCGTACATAGCGTTCCATAGTTCGGGACCAAAATTCGTGCCCTGGAGCACTCCAGCAGTAATTTCCTTTACTTTTTTGCCGTTAGACGTCTCATATATTAATCTTCGATTCCTCAAATAATCCCGAATCATTAGCAGAAGATAATTCGGGATAGCGAAAGATCGTTTTAGTGCATCGATCATATCTTCCCGTCTCGCCGAGTTGAAAGCATTTCGCACATCTAATGTCGCTAGAAGCACCAAAGGCCTCGCTGCGTGACAAGCACTTTCGGTTCTTTTAACTGCGTTAATTACTTCCTCTATTGCGTTTATAGTTGATCGATCCTTCCGAAAACCATATTGCCTCGGGACAAGTCACCGGCAACCGATATGGCATCTTCTAGCCTAGGCTTTAATAGCTTTTCCAACAACTTCCCCATTGCGTCCGGCATACAGCGAGCTCTGTATGATGACGGGGAGTCAGGATCACCACCTTTTCCTTTGTTTATCAGCACCAGATGGACCATCTCCTATCGTGAAGGAAATACTCCTGCTGTTAAACATCCATTGTACAATTTGAGTAGTAATTGCGGATATCTACCGGCAACCACTTTTAACACCTCCGTTGGGATGCCGTCATGCCCAGGTGCCTTATTATTTTTCAGGCTGGTCACCGCATATACCAACTCCCCCTCGGTAAACGTGGGAATTTCTCCGACTTCATTTTCACTATCGTCTTCTACTCTCAGCGAGTGTGTTGGGAAGAGGGCATCAACAATATTTGATATTGTTTCTGCATCCAACGCGACTGGATCGCTATTCACCTAGTTGCATATGTTTCTCCAGCATTGCGCTTTGCTCACACGGATATCCATGCCGAGCTCTTTCTTTGCCGCTTTGTGCTGAGCTGACTTGGTAATTGCTTCTTCTCTACCTTGTGCTCGTTGCGCCCTTCGCCTAAGCTCCAGAGCTTTCCTTCTCTACTCTACAATCTCGTTCGTCCACCAGTAAGCCTGCTTCATGCCGTTCCACTGTTTTTTTCGCGGCATAGACGAATCGCAAGCTTGTTGAACTAGCCGTGTAAAGCTGTCAACAGCCGCCTCAATCTCGACTCTATTCCTAATATCTTGCAAAGCCAGTGGATTGCTCGCAAGGCTAACCTCAACAGACGCAACGAGCTTTTCGCCGTCTAACTTGGTAGTATTCCAACTCAATGAATTTCGATACATCGCTCGCTGTATTTCTCGCTCATCGTCGTGCAATTTGAAGCTGATGTTTTTATGATCGCTAGCGGTGTAATCATCCATCACTCTCCAGTCTTTCGCCCGTGATGCTAGTCGTGCAGATACCAACGTTATGTCCGGTATGGAGTTGCCGAAACTTGGCCTTCGGTATGTTGGGGTAGATCCTTTATTGTATATGTCTCCCCCTGGTATCTTGGTACGATAGTGTAGAACTTACAGAATTACAAAATTTCAGGATTGAGTTTTTGTGGCTTGGAGAAAGTGGAAAAAATATAAGTAGGAATCTAAATATACTTGAGGTAATTTTACATTATCCCGAAATAATACATGAAGCTGCTCTATTGGGCACAGCGTTACCACCAACTCAAGTAAGCGTCGAACGTTTCTTTTCCCCATTGCGAATAATTAAAATAATTTTAAGTAGATTTAAGAGCATTAATAATGCCGGACCTACTGGAGGCTTTATTCATTTTAAGAACGAATTCTTAATTAATTTAAATTGTCAAAATTTATTGTTTGTATTCATTTTTTAAATTGCGCTTTAATTTTTGATATATTCGAATTATGTTCTTATGGCATATAGAAATTGGAGTTAGAGTGGTAGTCTTAGTTCAAGTCGGAGCCGGATAATCAATTTTTAATACATCGGAGACGGAGTCGGAGTCAAAGAATTATTTTACCGATTCCGCAGCCCTGGAAAATACAATTCTGATTTTTTAATTAACTAAAAAAGCAAAACCATCTTTGATAAATAAGAAATAATAAAATAATTAAATTAAAAATGAGTCACGTTTTGAATAAGACACCATGTACATAATTTCAAATTTTCCAATAGAATATGCCTTGAAACATGTTCTTTGGACAACAAAGTACGTTGTATTTGAACTATTGCAAATGAAATTTCTGGATCAATACTTTCAACGGACTGTTGTTGAGAGTGTTCCAAATTTATATTGATACTCAATCCTAAATTCCGCTTCAAAATTGCCCAAATCTTATTTTGCAAGTATATTTAGTTGTTTCATTTATACAATTCCGAACTATTTAAGTAATTCCCATGCTCGTTTTAAGTAGTGTTGTATATTTTTTTGAAAGCGGCCCCGAAGCCAATTTACAGTTGTTTCACGTTTTTTTATACACACATTAAAATAAAACCTCTCTTAATACACTTTGTAATTTTTCATTATAATGTTGATAATGATTTTTTCGATTTACTCCTAGTTATTCTTTTATAAAGACAATATAGTCCATTAAAAATAGCCTTAAATGGGATGGTGAAAAGGAAATAATTTCAATAGGCCTTAAACTTTGTAGAGATGTTCATTACTATTAGAAACTTGTATAAACAAATCTGTCAATGTAGGTGGAATGTAGTTGGTTCTATAAAATACAAGAGTTAATTAAACCTGGCAAAATTACCTTTAATTTGGTTTATATGTTGGTATGGTTTTATATGTTCGTTAAAAGACGAGTTGGAGGCGGATTAAAGTGATTTTCCACATACGCATTGGTATACAGAAAATTTAAATTGCCATAATTTATTTAATTGAAATATAATTTTTCCAGCTTCAGATCTCTAGTTTTTATAGTTCTGGGCAATATCAGGAAATACCGTCTATTCCCGCGTTGTTTCCTTTTCATTGATCTATTTTAAATTGACCATACTTCAAAATACAGGCTACTCAGAAAATGTTTTGGGTTGCGGAACTACAATTTGCGACAAAGGCAAATCCAACTCGATTGTGGCTAAATTTATCATTTACTGCCAAGAATCTTGAGACCTTAATATTCGAAACTCATATTGCAAGTATTAAAATTAAGAAAAATTTTCAATTACAAACTCGTCAACTACTTTAAATATAATTGTGTATAAATGAATAACTGAAACTGATACGATCCATATCAGTGATAAAGCAATATGAGAATCAATATTATCAAACTAATTTCCACAATTCTACCAAATAAGTCAAACACGATTAATAGTAAATATATGAATCGAATAGTAATTCGATCGTATTTGTCATAATCGTGTAAACTATCATTTTGATCAATATCAACAGCTTCAGCTATCATCACCAAAAAAATAATCATTTACAATTATTATTATTACTAATGTTATTATTATTATCATTATTTATATAATTCTCAAATAACGTATACAGAAAATAATAAAAACAATTTTTTTTGTAGTTGTACTTTGGTAAAATAACAACTAGCTATTTCTCATTTATATTGTTATTATTTATGATATTCTTGTTTTTGTGTAGTTGCTGCTACAACCAATTCATTTAATGAATACAGATTATCTGTATGTACCAATTTTGGTTAGATCAAGATCTTATGTTATGGTAAAGATCATTTTATTTAAAAAATATCATTTTGTATTTCTGGTTAGTAATAATTGTAAGAGTAATAAGTAGATAGCTGCTACCTGTAATTTAAAATAAAATAAACTAATGAGATGGAAAATAAACGTACGAAAGGTGAGGGTAACACATAGTTGGATTAAGGTGAATATCTGACAGTATTGTATATCTTACTAAATTAATTTAATTTTTTGAAATAGCTCGTCACAAGTCCAACATCCAAATGATACAATATTAGCTTATAATTGATCGTTTGATTCCCAAATTATTTTCGTAACTCTACACTTAATCTTAGCTTCAATCTTTGTTTAACTTTATCTAATAAAGCGCTGTTTTCGTAGCTTTTTTATGGCTCAAAATATATTTATAATAATTAAGCGATTTAATTTATTTTGAAATGACTGGGAATTTTTAAATTTTGCGAATAATCCCTAAATATAAAATAATTATTATTAACCTCCTTCCGCCTCAAAACTGTACAACTTTTGCATGGAACATATTTTTCATAAACGATTGGCTTTCTAGATACCTAAATCGGGTGGGAACTATTCAAGAGAACACACGGTATAAACTTGGAGACGCTTTTCTCGACAATACTTTGGTATTGCGGGCAGACTTTCTCTTATATTGACTAAATACAATAGAAAGAGGTTGAATCAGGTTTCCTAAATTAGTATGAATCGTTCGATAAAAAGATATGTGTGTGGAAGTGCTGTGATACATAGCCAAACCTCACAATTATTAGAGATTTTCTCTCGTACTGACTATATACAGTAGAAAGGGGTTGAATTAGGCTCTTCAAATATTTGTGAAGAGTTGGGCTCGGTTGACAAGTTTTAAAAAATAACAAAATCGTCAAAAATTGTATAAAGTTTTGAAGTGTTGTGATACAAAGCCAAATCTCACAAATTTGTTGCCACTTCGGGTTGTATAAATTAATAATTGAAAATTAAGAATTTAAAATAAAAAATTAAAAATTAAAAATAAAAGATGAATAATTGTTAATCAATAATTAATAATACAATTAATGTCCGAACGATTCATACAAATTTAGAAAGCCTGATTCACTAAAAGAGAAAATCTCTGCGATTTGTGAGATTTGGCTTTGTATCACAGCACTTCCATATAGAATTTTCGACGATTACGTTAATTTAAAAAAAATTGACAACCGAACCCAACTCTTTTTTATCGAACAAGTCTAACATATTTAAAAATCCTGATTCAATCCCTTTCTATTGTTTATAATCAGTACAAGATACATTCACATAAAGCCCTAGATAGACTATGGTTTAATAAATCCGATTAAGTGCATTTTTCGAGATTAGTCGTAGTGTGCCAACTTCGATTTTATCTAACGCCTTTCGGGGAAAATCGCAGTCTACCAAGAGTATAAGATCTGCAAGGTTCGGCTTTTAACTGCATTGTTAAAAGAATGATTTATTTAGTTTTTTTAGAAGTATTTTATACGTTAAAATTGAATTAGTTCAATTTATACATTTGTAAAATTAAATGAAGAAAATTTGATTTTATTTAATTACATAAAAATAGACATTGTAGACATTTTCAACATTTCATGGCTGACAGTTTATGTCGCGATAGTTATGGTGTTACCATTTCATTTTTTGGGGCGAATCCTGGGGGCGAATTCCGGTTTTAGGACAAATAATTACGACAAATGACTTTATTATTTTTTTAGACAAGTCAGTTCCCCCAGCTCATAATTTTTTTTCGATTCTGATATGACTAATGAGTTTTGACGTGCTATAAACTTTATAGCCTGAGTTTTTTGTTTATTGAGTTCTGTTATTGACATTTAGGAAAGTACAAAATATAATCAAACCGTTTTATGAACAACACCTAATAAAAATAGATAAAATAAAATAAATAAATAAAATTAACTGGATATCTTTATTTTAAGAATTTTTAGGCGCCGAATTTCTAACCAAAGGTAATATAGTATTAGATTTCTCTAATTTGATTCAATATTTAGTATACGTATTTGAGGTGCCATCTCTTAAGATTCCGAAGGAATTAAAGAGACTTTAGTGATCCATTTGGAGCACATACGGACGCCGAATTAATAAGACTGTTTCGATTTAATAAAACAATTTTTAGGCTGCTTATCAGCTTCATTCACCACATATGCAAAGATGGGTTCGAATTCACGGATTTAACTCGTATTTAAGAATTCTATGTGATCTTCGTTTTCTAGCAGTCGGCTGCTGACAACGCCCAATAGGGCAAGACTGCTTTATCGCACTTTCACAAACTTCTGTTTCACGATTTGTTGATGTATAGCTAGTCAAATAGTTGAAAATAAATTGGCAAAAGATTTCGTGAAATTCCAATTAGACTATCCACAAGTTGTTGAAATAAAACAATTTTTTTTTAATATGGATGGATTTTCGGGCATCATAGGGCTAATCGACGGAACACATATTTCAATTAAAAAGCCTAATAATAGAGTGAAACACGTCTATTATGCAACCCGTAAATCAGCGCATACAAAAATGTATTAGTTTGGCAAAAAGACAAAATTATGGACCACTACGAAAATGGTGGAACAGGAACTTGGCTTCTGGGAAAATTTAATTATTATTATGAGGAAAATGCTTATGATCCATAATTATTGGTTTCGTTGATGATTTTTTACAGGTGACAGTGTATATGCACAACAACCATGGTTGATGACATCATTTGCAACATCTGCCACGGCACAAGAAGTCGCTTACAACATAGCACACAAACAAACGAGGCACATATTCGAGCGGTGCATATGTGTTGTTAAGTCGAGGTTTCGTTGCCTTAGTCGTCAAAGAATACTAATGTACTCACCACAAAAGGCCGGCCTAATTATATTGCTGTGCTGTTTTACATAATATTTTAATATTACAAGGCATACCGCAGTGGCTAAAGCTGAAACCGCTGCGGCGGTCCGAACTGGAGGTACCGGGTTCGAATCCCTGCAAAAGGGATTTTTCATCATCTGATTATGATCGGTAATGAAGATGAATACATCTATGAATACTTTTACGGATTTTTGTGGCTTTAACCATTTTGATTTTTATTGCAATGAGGTGAGGTATTCCAAATACCATCTTCACCAAAAATGCTGAGATAATTTCTGAACTTGCTGCCAACGAGATAAGTATATTGTCATTTCCTCTAGCGTGAGGATAGTTTTTCCAATGACTCTTCTTAGCTGAAATTTTACGGACCGGACAGCCGACTCCCATATTCCACCAAAAAGCGGAGCGTTTGGAGGGTTGAAGTGCCATGTAATTTGATTTCTAGAAAGATAAGAGGAAATATTACCAGATTCTTTTACTAATGTTTCAAAAATTCCCCGGATTTTTGCGGCTGCACCAGTAAAGTTCGTCCAGTTGTCCGAGTAAATATGCCGATAAATTCCGCGTCGCACAATAAAGCGCTTTAATGCACCCAAGAATGAATCGGTCGTTAGGTCTGATACTAGCTCGAAATGCATGGCTTTTACCGATAAGCATATGAAGATACACAAGTATGACTTCTTTGGACGAGTGCCTCGCCCTTTTGCTAGATGAATTTGCATTGAACCTGCGAAGTCCACACCAACCGATTCGAATGGCTTAGAATATCTGACGCGTGCTGCTGGAAGGTCTACCATGATCTGTTTTTGTAATACGGCTTAATAGCGAACGCAAGTAATACAATCTTTGATCATCAACCGAGCGGCGCCTTTACATTTTGAAATCTAAAACTTTTGTCGACTAAGGGTGGTCATCAGTGTTGGGCCGGCGTGATTATTAAACTTGTGTTTATCCATGAGAATTAGAGCAGCGCACCTTGAATTTTGGTGCATTATAATGAGGTGTTTCACGTTGTACGGTACATCACTATGGTCAATTCGGCCACCCACTCTCATGATACCATATTTGTATAAGAACGGATTAAGCGATAACAAATGGCTGGTATGATGAACATATTTTGTAGTCCCGAGTGAGTTCAATTCGGAATGATAAAACTGAGCTAGCTCATACCTGCAGATTCTTCTCGTTGCTGAGAATATTTCTTCCATACTTAGATATTTTCCAATTGTTCTTACAGCTTTGGGTGCAGCTATATTGTTGGCAAATCGCCTCAGTATTAATTCGTAAAATGAGTTAAATTTGTTCATTAGTTACACTAACCAGTCATTTTTTGTACTTCCGGTGAATGCAAATAGTTCGTTATATTTTTCTTCAACTGTTTCGTAGTTCAAATATTGTTGTGGCCAGTGATTTTGAGACAGCCATAGCGAAGTAGAACCCTGCCACCATAATTCATGGGTTGACAATAGATTAGTTGTGAGTCCACGAGAGGCGCAGTCAGTGGGATTGTCGCTAGTAGGGACATGTTTCCATTTTCGCCTCGACAATTTGTTTTTAATTTCCGTAGTGCGGTTACCAACAAATGTAGACCATCGTTTAGGATGGCCAGTTATCCAATCCAGTTCGATTGTAGAATCTGACCAACCGGTTATTTTGCGAATTTCGCAACTTGTTTCGGTTTCAAAATAATTGATTAATTGCACCAACAAAAGTGCAACACACAGCTCCAACCTTGGCAATGAAATTTGTTTGATTGGACTTACTTTTGTTTTTGCGGATATCAATTGATCTTGAACGTTTCCAGCACCATCAATAATTATAAAATAGACCACTGCAGCATATGCGATTGTACTAGCGTCTCCGAATCCATGAATATCGACAGTTGAAGATTCGATGTTGTTGATGTACTTTGGAATTTGAATTTTGTCGATTGATCTCAGCTCCGCATCCAGTGACTCCCATTTGTTGACCAGCTTCAAGTTGGCGGTCCAGATTAATTGCATGAACGATTTGCACATAGTTATAATTGGAGAGGCCTTATGTCGGATAATACGGATGTTTAAGAGAATTGAATTTGGTCGATCAATGCTGCAGAAAAAATTGAATTGGTCACTTGAGGGATTCCAGGAAATGCCGAGAACTTCAGTTGTGTCGGATGGCTCAATTCCGTTGATAAATTTCTTGCTTTCAGTATCTCTATCTTCGATTAGCACATCATCTAATACTCGAATGCTGTTTGATTTCAACATTTTAAGAATAACTCCATATTGGTTGAGTAACTGAATTAATTCTGCTTTTAGTTTAATATCTTCTTCTTCGGTATTTGCACCGGTCATTATGTCATCAACATAAATATCTTTATTGATCACCTCAGCGAGATGTGGTGATTTGTCACGGATGCTATCATTAATGAACTTGATCGATCGAGTTACTTATCATGCTTGATTGGTTTTGATGGATCCTTTCTCCATAATACTTTTTGATATTTTGTGTCATGATCAGCGACTTGTATCTGGCGGTACATTTTTTCCATGTCTGATGAGAATACCACTTTACGATCGCGAAACCGAAGGAGGATGGAAGACATTGTTGGTTGAACAGATGGACCCACAGCGAGACATTTGTTGATCGATTCTCCCTTCGACGATATCGCGGACCCGTCAAAAACTACGCCTATTTTCTTGTTGTTATTAGATAGCTTTTTCAGCACGCCGCGATGTGGAAGAAAGTACCCGTCGGCTGGCTGGTCGGTTTCTCTCATGTGGTTGAGTTTCACGTATTCGTCAATAAATTCATGGTACATTTTCTTGAATTCCTTATCTTTGATAACATTTCTTTCCATCCACTGCAGACGTTGAAGAGCGCGGTTATATGTGTTTCCGAGGAATCTGGGATCTGTTTTAAACGGCAAGCTAACTACTAATCGACCTTCGTTATTGGGTGACGTGTGTTAGTTCAAGTGGTTTCACAAAATATTACTTCATCCGACAGGATTGGTCTTGACTGGACCCCTTCGAGCTCCCAGAACTGTCTTAAGGTTTTATCGACTTTAATTGAACTTTCGTCTTTCATCATGGCGGTCATTGAAGTGATTGAGCTGGTGGTGGCGGCTATGATCCACCCAAATATCGACTCCTGTGCCACTAAATTGGAACTCTTGACGTTGATTTTATTCTGCAATAAAATATTAAAGAAATGGTCTGCACCGATTAAGACATCAATTTCTCCATCTTTGTCATATAATGGATCAGCCAATTAAATATTCACCAACGATTTTATTATATTAGATACTTCTAGTAATGACACTCTTGAGAATGCAAATTTTGATAAAATGAGAGCATCAATGATAAGCGTTACTTTGTATTTAGGTTTTACAACAATTTTGACGCTTCCTTTGCTAATCCCAGCCCGAGATTGGCCAAATCCTGTTACTATGATCCGAGAGTTGAATCATTTTATTTGCAGTCTTTGCACACATTTTTCACTTATAAGGCTGGCATCTGAGCCAGAATCTAAAAGCGCACGACAAAATTGTATGTTACCGTTACCATCTTGCACGTGAATTAGGGCTGTTGGAACAACAGCTGAAGTTATTTGATTGGACGTGTTTGTGAATAAAGTATTCGATACAGAATTTAGCGCTTTGTCGTTTTCACTGGTCTAAATGGTTTGAGTATTAGCACTTATATTACTTTGTAAGCTGGTGCCAACTTGTTAATCGTGCAATAACGTGTGATGTCGTCTATCGCATTTCAAACAATTCCTTTCAGATTGGCATTGAGATATTGAAATGGTGTTTAATGCTGAGGCATAGTTTTTAGGTATTGGGCATTGTGATAAGGAGTGCCGAATTGGTTACACATGGCGCACTTGAACCTGTATCGCAAAACCTTGATGGAATCTGGATTAGACGATCTCGGTTTAGATTGGCTAGAGCCGGTGGCCACATTTCCTTCAATTTTTACATTGGACTCGCTAGTGACGACAAGGCTTCTAATTTTCGGTTTGGAATAGATTTTTTTCGGCGGGATTACTAATGCCTCAAGTGTGTCTACGCGCCTTCCTAGGAACTTTAGGAATTCTGACAGTTCCGGGTTAATCACACTGGCTGAATATTCAGGCCACATTGCCTTTGACTTGTCGTCCAACTTTTGCATCAACAGGTAAATCAGCCACGTGTCTCAAGTTTCCGCTACTTTACCAAGGGCTTTTACATAGCGAACCACTTCATCTGAGGTATCCATAAGACGTTTGATGTTATATGCAGTTGAGTTATGTATGGAGGGCTGTCCCACGAAAGCGCGTATAAAAGTGTGGATGATTTGCTTCTTGCGATCGTATCTTTCCTTCAGCTTGTTTAGTGCTCCGATGTAGTTCCCCTCTGTTACGGCGATGTGTCATAATAGAACTGCTGCCTTCCCCCGAAGAAGTCCCTTCAGATACTGGAACTTTTAAACGGGGTTGAGATTAGGCGCTTCATGAATCGTGGTGGTGTATAGATCGAAAAACGATTGCCATTCGGAGTACTCTCCGGAAAGTGACGGTATATGGATTTTGGGTAGCTTGACTGGGGGGGTGCTCACCTTGTTGAGTCGAGTTGTTGGATAAATCGAGATGCATAGCCACTTGATCGATGGTTTCGGATCGAATGCTCAGCTGTGGCAATGTAGTAGTTTTCTTCGTATGTGAAATCACCCTCTTTATCTGGATCGATGAAGAATATTCGGTGAATTATTGCATTAGTTTTTCGACACGTTGCAAGCGCGGTATTAATTCATTTATATCCGTACTGGTATGGTCTTCTCGTGCGTATTCACAGGTTATATACAGGTTAGTTAACTTCGCCTTGTTTGTGCGTATATACAGGTTAGTTAACTTCGCCTTGTTTGTGCTTCTCTGTTTTTTCTGGGTTGCAAACTGTAATTCCGGCATGCTGCTGTTCCTTATGAATTTTTACGATAAGGGATCACTTCACAAATTGATTATGATAACTGAAACCGTCTGTTTCAGATTGAATTGGAACACGAAACTCTTTCGACTTGATCACACGTTCGTTCCGATATGAATTAGGACAAATGTTTCTTTAGACTATTCACACAACACTTTTGTCAACTAAATTCATAACTTTTGATAATGGCTGAAACCGTCCGTTTCGATTTGCATTTAAACACAAAGTTCCATGAATTTAAACGCAATGTTCTTCCGACTTTACGCACGTTTTGATTAGAACTCACAAATTTTCGACGATGACTGAATACGTCCGTTTCGATATGAAATGGATACGAAAGTTCTTTCGCCTGATCATCCAAAGTTTAATAATGACTGAAACCGTCCGTTTCGATTTTAATTTAAACACAAAGTTCCATGAATTTAAACACTATGTCACACAAACTTTTATTACAATAACAAACTTGATATTAAACTGACCACAAAATGAGTGTTTCACTTGCACAAACACGTGGTTTCAGTATAAAAAAAGTTAAACAAGAATGGTCTTCCAACGCGCACGATTCGAAAGTTTCGATTTTCACCAGAAAATTTATGGCAATGGTTTATATAAACTAGAATTCTTTTATGTATGCCCTTATTAGTTAAAATTATCAAACTTATTAATGCGGATGCGTTTTAACAAGAAAAAAAAATAAATGTCCTACTCAAATGTTTGCTTTCGCCACGTTTTCCAAGTTTAAAGATGGCTGCGGATTCTTTCGTACGAGTAATCCGGGTCGAAGGACCATGTATGGACAGTAAATTGATTTTTCAAACTCGGCAGTAAATAAGTTGAAGAAAAGGTAAACTGAATTTCGTTCTTTATTACAATATATTGTATACGTTGCTTTTATTTTAATTTGAATGTTATAAAAATTTACAATATTAATATTTTCTTGTTACACTATTAACTTGTTTGAAAAAAGATCTTGTTGATCCAAGTGGTCGAACGAGAAAAAGGAAGAAATTTTTCTTTTCTATTTTGTAAGAAATAAATTTTACAACATGGAAACAGTGACATCTATGGTCTTAAGATCTTAAGTTAATTTTTACTTACATTTTTATGTGAATGGTATAAAATCAGCTTTGCTTTAAAATTATTATTGAAAACTGTATGTAGATCTGGTGGCAGGAAATTGAAGGTTGATGGAGGCAAACGGACGAAAATTATTTTTTTGTTTATTTAATAAAAACTGCAATTTATATATAAAGTTTGGTTCTGTTCAATTAATAATTATTTAGCATAATTATTTGTGGAAATTGCAGTAGGTTCTCCAAGCAATTCGCGAATACATATCTCAAAATGCCCAATCACTTTATTATTTTCAATTATAGATGTCACTAACACGTACTTTACCAGTTCACAATTATTCCAATAAATGCTAAAGTAAACAGCTAAACCATTCGTCACAACAAAGGAAGTTCTACAATATTTTAAAGATAAGTAGCTACATGCTAAATTAGTTGATATTATTTCTTTATTTTCAGGTGAATTTTATAGATATTTACGTTTGCTGCGATAGGATTATGACAGTGTTCCGCCGTTGGATATATTTTCGCAGTTTTACTGAGTTGTCGCGCAAACAATAGCTATCGTAAAACCAGGATTAGTTTCAACTAACCATTCAATTTTGATAAAACACTTCAGCGATTAGATTTGCCGCTCGAATTCCTCCTTCCTTTTTTTACTAATAATTCGCATTCGTTTTGTCTGTAACGACTAGGCACTTTGTTAGCTGAGAGCAGAGCTAATATTTAATTCCGCGATATTTGCAGCATTTTGGACTGTCTTTCCTTTTTCAAATAGTTTTATTAAAAGATTTTTTAAAAAGTGCTTGTTCTCGCCGCAGGTTTTTTAAGTTTTAAAGTTCTTGAATTTGAAAAAAATTTAAAAATTTAAAAATTTAAATGTTTTTGCATAAATGTCTTTTAATAATTAATTTTATAAATTTTGTAATTAAATTCTTTAATAATGTTTTTCTGTATAGAAAATCTATGTATATGTATTTCTTTGCAAAAGCAGAAATCATATTTTCGAGTCTATTTAACTGATTTTTAGTTTACCAATGGGCTTTTAAGGAATATGGAAAATTATACAAATATTAATTTATAAAGTATTGAGTTTTAGAATTTTGGTGAATTTTTGAATCTGTGCTTCTTGGAGCCACTGTCTGCAAAGTTAAACTTTGAAAGCTTTTAAGTTTTGAAAATTTGCGCTGTTTTATTTTGGGGTAAAGTGACAAGTTATCTAAACTCGAAATATAAAGAAAGATTATAGAATAGATAATAGGGTTGTTCTCGCCAAAATCCAAAAATCCATTTGGATCCTCCTGTACGTGTAGATGAATGATGATAGTGTGGGGTTGCGTATCTATCTTCGCCTTTATGAATTTCTCCAAGAAAATTATGCGGAGTCCAAATAAATTGACAAAAAATACAATTGGTTTGTATATACTGTATTTATTGACTTGAGGACGATGTGGTTTCTTCAAGTGATGATTATAAAAAGGGAAGCAGTTTTCTTGCAAATGTTTGACATTAAAAATTATTACTATAATAACGCTACGTTTACATTGTTAAAGTTTATAGAACCAATAATTATTCTACATTATCAAATTTTATAGTACAAATGTGTACATAAATAGTACTGAACGCACTCAAATTATAATAATCTAGTACAGTGTTTGTTATAATATAATTGACAGTCTGACTGTCAATTAATTTGTGTTGTTTATGTTTTTGTTTTGTTTTTTGTGAGTTTAAATTAAAGTGTTAATTATATTGTGAAATTAATGGTTTAACATAAATAAATTGTGTTGTGATAATCTAATTAATTAACATAAATGTGTACATTAGTTTACATTAATTAATATCTATTTATTTATTTCAGGTGCTGTTGTATTTGTTGTTTTCATCGTAAATTAAAGTCGTATGTATGTATAATTTGATAAATAAAATTTTTGTCAAACATAAAATGTTTGTACAGTGTTTTCTTTTGATGTTGTGTTGATCGTTGTGAACACCTCCTACCTCAAATACGAATTAAGATATTTTCAATGATGTACGGTGATGTAAGGTAGCATCCAAAAGAACACTTCTATTTATATAGAGGAAGGCGTGCCACATTTTCATGATAATATAAACCATAGTCGTCTTCCCAGTTGGTTTTCTTTAATAGAAACAAGAGCATATTTTTTTTAATACTATAAATTTTATACATGCATACACTTCTTGGGATCTTACATAGGCAAGATACACCGTAAATAATTTAGATTACCTTAGAATTGAGTGATCCATCGTTTGATTAACACAAACATTGAGTTCGCTTTGACTATTTTTATATTCACGTAGCACATAACTTAGGTAATAGTTTTATTAAAGAACAAACAGCAGTTAAACAACTTTATAAATTTTATTATAATTATTATAGAACAATAAGTGGTTTGTATAAATGTCGTACACGTTCAACTTGAAGAGAGAATACAAACGAATGACATCGCTTTTATATAACTTGATGTAAATGTGTATGTGTATGCAGAATGAGTCCGTTGATAATGGTGATGATCATTGAGATGATAAATTATTAGGACATTTTCCGTTTACAAATATAACATTTCTTCCATCTTATTTCTGTACAAGCCCACTGCCAAATCTCACAACGGGCTTTGACACGCGTTCCGATCGCCTTGGAAGTTCCCCGGACCAACTAGGAGACAGCCCCTCTTTTGCAGTGACTTCCATTGGATGATCACTTGATTTGGATGCGCCATTTATAGGTGTTTTCAAAATACTGGAACGACAAACATTATTAAAATTTTGATCATTCATACTTGCCTGAGTAGGGGATGTCAACGCTTCAGCTTGTTGATATGGACATAGTAAACTCCTAGCTCTCATTTGATTCCGATGTCGTCTAAAGTTGCCACCAGTTGTCCTCACCAAGTACATCATCTTTCCTAAAGTTTTCAATATTTCACCCTCCAACCATTTGTCCCCTCGGGAGTAGTTTCGAATATATACGGCATCCCCTTCCGAAAATTGGTGTTTGCCTTCTTCGACTAGATGTGTTCCATTAGCTGGTCTTGGAAACATCAAAGATAAAATTGTTTTTGGCCGACGACCATGTAACAGCTCAGCGGGCGATTTTCCAGCAATACCAGGAGAAAATCCGTAAATCGTTGGCCATTGTTTGTTTGGATGAAAAAGTGCAACTAGCGGCTTGTGATCGGTCCACAGTAAAAACTTTCTGCCATATAAATATTGGTTAAACTTGGTACATCCAAAAATGATTGACAAAGCTTCTTTTTCTATTTAACTATATTTCTTCTGATGAATGTCCAATGTTTTTGAGGCGAATGATATGGGTTTCTCTTGGCCATCGGGATAAATATGAGAAATTACTGCTCCAATTCCGTGACTTGAAGCATCGGTTGGCTAAAACAATTGGATAGTCTTCTCTAAAATGAACTAGTCTTGTAGCTTCAATTATGTTTTGTTTTATTAGCTGTAAAGCGCGTTCTTGTTCCGCCTTCCACTTAAAACTGACATCTTTTTTCCTAAGTTCGTTTAATGGAGCTGCTATCTGTGAAAGATTTGGAATAAATCTGTTGTAATAATTGCATTTACCTATGAAAGCTTGAACTTCTTTCAAGTTGACCGGACGAGGTAAATTGTGTATTGCTTCAACGCTTGATCCCGATGGTGTAATTCCTTCAGCATTAATAATATGGCCTAAATATTTTACTTGTTTATCCAAAAATTTACATTTAGATGATTTGCAATGAAGGCCATTCTCCTTCAGTCGGCCAAAAAGTTGCTCCAACACCATTAGATGTTCTTCCATTGATTTACCCGGTATTACAATATCATCCTAATAATTGATACAATGTGGTATACCCGAAATTACTTGTTCGACCAGTCGTTGAAATATAGCAGGAGCACTGGCCGCACCATAAGGTAATCTTTGAAATTCGTAAAGCCCGAATGGTGTGTTAATCACCATAAATGTCTTAGAAGATTCATCCAGCTCAATTTGCAAGTAAGCTTCAGATAAATCCAATTTAAAATAAAATTTACCCCTTTGCAGCCGTTGGAATAAATCTTCGATCCTGGGAATCGGGTATTGTTCAATTTCTAGTTGAGAATTGACGCTCACTTTAAAATCTCCGCACAGTCTCACTGATTTATCCGGCTTTTCCACTACAACAATTGGTGTTGCCCATTCACTATATGGAATTGCTTTCAAAACACCATTCTTCACTAGTCTGTTGATCTCTTTCCTTACCGGATCCTTTTGTGATATAGGCAATGGCCTAGCTTTGAAAAACTTGGGAACAAAATTTTCTTTTAACACCAAGTTGGCCTTAAAATTAGTACAGCGACCCAAGTCTGAATCAAACACTTGTTTATATTTATCACATAAAGTCTTAATTTTATTCATTGGTACATCATAATTTTCAATTTGTCGATCAATTTGATTGCATTCTTGCAAAATATTTTTATCGAATTGCTTAATTTGAAATTGGAATTGATCAAACCAATTCATTCCAAAAATGTTAGCTCCCTCAGGACAATTTGTAACCAGTAATATCATATATTTTTTTACATCTCCAAGTTTGACAGAAACATTTAAAATACCTTTTAAAGGAACTTTCAAATTTCTCCGTACCCATTCAAACATAATTTTGTTTTGTTACAGAGTGGTTCTAATAACTGCTTATAACCTTGAAGACCAATCATAGAAAGTGAAGCTCCTGTATCCACCAAAAATTCCATTGATTTACCATTAATTTCAATTGATATTTATATATATATATATATATATATATATATATATATATATATATATATATATATATATATATATTTTTATTTTTTTTTCTTTCCTCTACGTTGAAGAGCATCATTAATTTGTAAGACCGATTCAAATTCGTCTATGATTTCATTAAAATTTTCACTTTGCGAGTTGTGATAAACATCTAGAGTTTGAATATTTTCTCTTGACGGACTTGGACTACGACGATAAAATTTATTTAACCTTCCTCTACGGTTTGGACAAACGGGAGAAATATGACCAACGCCATTACAAATGTGACAAACGGCACTTACAAATTTACAGAATTTTTTCTCATGTAACGAAAAACAACCCGGACAACATTTATTTCTATTGCTATCACGATCACCTGACTCGTTATACCTATCTCGACTATTATTATTGACTGAACGGTTTCTTCCTCTTTGATTATAATGACTTTTCATTTCATTAACATTAACAGTATTCGAATTATTATCATTTTTAATAATTTGAATCGTATTTTGTGTTGATTCAAAAGCTTGAGCAATTTTAATTACATCCTCCAGACTAGGGTTTGTCTCTTTTAAAGATGCAATTCGAACTGCATCATGTGGTGTATATATTACTAACATATCTCTAATCATTGAATCTGAAAATGATTGTTTACACGCATCTTTTTTACATGCAAACTCACAATTTCGCGCTGTTAATCTTAAATTAGCAACCCACTCGACGTATGTTTCGCCCGGTTTCATTTTTGTCTGTAAAAACGAACAACGTGCTGCTAGAATATAAATATTAGCTTTAAAATAATTTTTTAAGTTACTAATAATTTCTGTGAATTTCTCTTGTTTAAAGCTCGTTTCACCATAAATTTTAGACAATTCATGGAAAGTATCAGTATCGACCCACGAAATAAAATATGATCGTTTTTTATCATCAGACAGTACTTCATTTGCAATAAAATGTTCTTCTAACTGATTTATACAGTCTTCAAAAGGCTCTTTTGATTTATCGTACGATCGAAATGACGGTACAGACACACTCACCGGTTTTTTATTATTACCATTATCACGAATTTCACTAAAAAAATCTTCTTGATTTTTCATCATATTGCTCATCCATTTATTTTGTCCTTCTAATAGATTTTTTAGAAACGAAGATAATTCCTCACTAGCCATTTTGAATTTACTAATAATTTCACTGTCCAAAGAATAGCACAATCACCAAATATAATTTATTTATTTTTATTTTTTCTCTCGTCGCCACTTTTATATTCACGTAGCACATAACTTAGGTAATAGTTTTATTAAAGAACAATCAGCAGTTAAACAAGTTTATAAATTTTATTATAATTATTATAGAACAATAAGTGGTTTGTATAAATGTCGTACACGTTCAACTTGAAGAGAGAATACAAACGAATGACATCGCTTTTATATAACTTGATGTAAATGTGTATGTGTATGCAAAATGAGTCCGTTGATAATGGTGATGATCATTGAGATGATAAATTATTAGGACACTTTCCGTTTACAAATATAACAACTATGAAGTTATCTATATACTTATTAAAAGTTATATTCGTTGAATGTGACCCCCAAGGGGCCTTTTCTCGAATTCCACATCCATTTTGCACATGTGGACATCTGTCAAAGTTCACACAAAAACGTAATTCGTATATAAAACACATGCGGCATGGGCATTTTCCTATATGGGGAATTTTTTCCACCTGCTTATACCCATTCGGAAATATTCCCTTAGTACCGAAAAAATTCAAGTTTTATGAATTTTTACAGATGTCCACACGTGAAAAATGGATGTGGAAATCGAGAATAGGCCCCCAGATCGTTAATTTCACAAACACGCTGCAATTCAGCGCTCTCGAAAATTTTGATATCATCTGCAAATATGAGCACCCGAAGTAATCCTGATAACTTTGGATTTTTTATTTCTAATTAATACATATCGACAGAAAAATACGAGCTGAACCATGTTATAAATTTACCAGAATGAAAATCTAAATACTTGAATACTATCAAGCGCCTTTCGATGACAAATAAAATCAAATGCTTTAATGAAGTTTGAATAAACTACATCCATGTGATAGTGCTTTTATATTTCATTGATCGTTTTACTCGTAAATTCCACCAAAATTGTAGATGTTGATCAGCCTGAAATGAATCTATGTTGTCGAACAGATATATGACGTAACAATATAACTTTGAGGGGTTGCACATAACCAGCTCCACTAATTTTGGAATCGATTGTATGGTTGAAATCTCTCTGAAACATGTAACATCTTCCCATTTGCCCGATTTAAAGATCGGTGTGATTTTTAATATTTTCCATTCCGGCTGTAAACAAGCCGGATACTAATGATAGGTTGAAGAGATTCCACAATGAATCGTCAAAGTCGTTGACGTCGCCAAAGTCTGTCAGTGAAGAAAGATCGATATGTTCTTGTTGATATTCAATTATTGTGCTGCATTCATATCATTGTCTACCTATCTATCTACAGATTGGAAAAAAGGAGCAAACATAGATGAGATATTTGTCGGACACTAGCTAACGAAGTGTATTTTAAATTAAATGAGCCGCCTAATTCATCACTGTGTTTGAGAAAGATAAGTTTATCCTATTCCAGTTCAATTTAATCATTTCAGCATAAGCTTTCGATTTGCCGTTTTTGAAATTTTTGTGTCGATCGTCAAACCATGGAGAAGTCCATGGAAGTTCCTTTGATTCACATTGGAATATGATATCAAAACCTCGTTGCAGAATCTTATAAAATAGGACCACGTTAGCATTAACATCGTTAGTATTTAAAATATCAAAGAGTGTAATGACATCACTTCAAATCGCATAAACCCACTTCGTGACTAGGGTGGTATAGATGTATAAACTGCTTTTGTTGATGTTAATCCTCGCGCAGACTTATCCCACTACTGATGGTACTAAATTAACCGGCAAACTGCAGGGTGAAGAATGTACGATAAGAAGAATACGTCCACCTGATTTTTTTAAACCAGTTGCAGAGCGATCATATCTATAAACGACATGATGTTGTCCAAAAATTCCATACTACAGACACCACGGTGTAATGAAGTTTTGCAAATTACATAAATTAAATAATATGATTTTAAAACAAAGTTGTAAAATGGGAAGCTTTAGATGCCATTTTGTTTACATTTAAACAGTATATTGAACAAGTACCGCTTAATACTTTCTTGACTGGTTTCCCACATCTTTTTACCCTAGGTTTGCTAACTGACGATAGGCCCGCGGCTATCGAACTGATTCTCATGATAATGTTGTTGGCAAATTAAAGAATTGAACTGAGGTTCCTATGCACGGAAAAAAATAATATCGTTAACATCACAAAACGACTTCTATTAATTGAGATTTCCCGAGAAAGTATCAAACATTCTTAAGCTCGGAGAGAAGTTTTGTCCGACAATTTCTGCAAAGTCTGTACCATACGTCCAGATTATTGCGAATATTGAAGGCGCGTTAATAAACAATAGCGACGAACAATTAGATAAGCCAGTTTTACGTAATGAACTAGTGAATATTTTAACTAATTTTAAAAATTGGAGTGGACTTAGACACAGTGTAACGGTAGATGACATAAGTTTCAGGAAAGATGTTGCAAATTCAAAAAAATTTGTGCGTGACCATCCTGAAATTTTGGTTACAAGAGCTGACAAGGGTAATACTACTGTAGTTGTAAATCGGTGTGACTATGTCAACAAAATACAGTCCATGTTAGAAGATAGGGATGTCTATAAATAAATTAGTAAGGATAATACAGCGTCCATACAGAGAAAATTAAATTCTATGGTAACCACTTGGCATAATAAAGATAGAATAACGGATTCTGAAACGAAATCAATAAAAAGTCTTCATGGTGTCGTAGCAAGACTTTATGGGTTACCAAAAATTCATAAAGTGAATGCTCCGTACCGACCCATAGTAAGCTCGATCGGAACTCCTTTATATCACCTTTTTGCCTTCGTGTCAAGAATTTAAAACTACACTGTTGGAAAATCTTCCACAGGGGTAAAAAATTCAGTTGACTTTAAGGACAAAATTAAAAATATTGTTTTACCTCAATATCACACAATCCTCTCGTTGGATGTGGTATCACTTTTTACTAACATAGATAGCAAACTAGCAATAGCATTAATTAATAAGAGATGGTCCGAAATTAAAAGGAATTCGCAGACTAAGCTGAAAAAAGTTCAGCATATTGAAGCAATGGAGTTAATTCTCCAAAACTGTGAATTTCAATTCAACAAGAAGCTATATAAACAACTATTTGGTTCCCCCATGGGCTCACCGACCAGTCCAGCTATTGCGGAGTTAGTTATGGAGTTTGTTGAAAAAAGTGTACTGAATTCTCTCAACTTTAAACCAGTTTTTTATTACCGTTACGTTGATGATATAGTCACAGCCATTCCTACAGATAAAATAGATATTTTATTTGCAGCCTTCAACAATTTTAACATCAATAAAAAATGTACAGCAGAGTTAGAGAATAACCACAGGTTGGCTTTATGAATTTCATAAAAAACTTGAATTGCTTTAAATACTTCAAATATTTGACGTAATTTATTAAATGACATAATACAAATTAAGGGTTACAATTCTTACGATTAGAATAGTCCGATTAATCCTATCGCGCCTCTTTACCGGCTCTTGATTGTTCGATTGATAGATTATTTAAACTGTCTAAATACATATTCTCTTCCAAAATAAAACGAATTTCGACAATATCCGAATTAATTTGACAATTATTACTCGTAATTCGTACTTCGATTGATATAGGCAAATAAAATACATATTCCTACATCTGCGTTTTGAATGAAGGTTATTAATGTAGAATAATTTTTAAAATATCTTCCAGATTGATTTTTTAATAAATGTATTTAAATGCGGTAAGTCAATATGATTGAGAGGCCCTCTAATAACGCCGAACGAACCCAAGAGTAACACAACTATACTAAAATAATCACTGCATAGGATACAATTATTGAATGTCCTCCATTCGGCAAATTCGCAAGTTTGAATTGAGTTGTGAAATTTATTATTTATAAAGTAATTTAATTTGTTTTAAATAACGTGGAACTTTAAGAAGTGTACTTTTTGCGTTGAAATTTTGGGTGTGTGTACTAAAAACCAAATAGTATATCTTGTGCTGTGTGCTGAAAGTGCAAGTGGAATATACAAAAAATTGTAAATGTATGTGAAATTTTGTTAAACTTATAGTTTCATATTCATTTTTATATTAATTTTAGGGACATTAATCTTTTACGACATTTTGTTTTAGTTTTCAATCTAAAAGTTATAATTAGTTTACATATTTTGTGCAACTGTTCAGATATACTATATTCTTCTTTTCTTAAATACGTAGTAAATTATAATTAAATTAAGAGGTGCTTTAAATGCGGGATGAACGTAATTGGCAATTTTGGAAACTTCAAAATTCATGTTCTTAATTTTCTTAAAATGTCCGCAACAGATGGATTCCAATGTTTAGAAGGGGATTGTTTTATATATTTCTCTACGTTAAAAAGCTTTAGAAAATACGTATTTTGTAAGCACCCAGAAAATTTCGGAACTATAAATGAGATTCCTAACGTAATTGAACATGTAACTTTTCAAATTAATCAAACTAATGATAGTTCGATAAACCTCCAAAACCAATTTTTAAAAAATATTTGTGACGAAATAAATAAATTTTGACTTTCGACAAATAACAATAAATTTGATACTAATCAAATATTAAAGTTTGTGTTACAAATGCATTCCAATGATTCCTTTTCTCGGAAAGATGTATTGGATATACAAAATAAACTATACCGTTTGTAGCAGAAATAACTAATTTTATAAAAAATAATTCCAAAACAGACAATTTTATAAACAATTTAAGTAATATAATGAAAAAGTTTGAAAATCCCTTCCAATTTTGTAAATCGGATTATAAATTGTTCACTGAACTACAAAACCAAAATCTCTACCTGTCGTCAACATGTTTAAGATAAAGATACTGGTTGTCCCTATTTTTCTTGGATCACACGCTTCTCAATACAGTGTTTCAAATATTTAATTATGCATTTCCTTGCCTCGATATGTCACGATTGGAAAATATCTTTTTGACAGGAATCATAAACTGGATTAATGATAAATGCTCCTGATAATAATTTAAAAGTTATGGCGTATTAGACTTTACAAAATTTTTTTCTTAAAAACTCTTTTGCAGATTTTGTAAAGCTACCAAAAGTCTGTGTAGAACATCATACAAGGAAAATGAAGACATGGTTAGAACTTTAGAAAATTACTCGACAGATGTAATGTTGAACCTCCCGTCAGAAACTGGTATTGACGGACCATCAATCTTCAACTTAATTGAAACCTTTCATATTGTATAAAATTACGCAATTGACGTAATGTATCATAAATATGAAGGTGTCTGTCATTATGACATATGTCATATTCTAATATATTTTACAGAAAAAGTTAAATATTTCGATCTTTCTACATTTAATAAAAGAGTCCTGTTATTTGACTATATTCAAATTGAAAAAAATAATAAACCCAGACCAGTTAAAATGGTACACTTGAAAAAGTTCCATTTAAAAATGTCTGCGAAAGAAATGAAAACTTTTACACACTTCCTTCCATTAATTGTTGGCGATTTAATACCTGATGACGAAGAGGTTTGACAGTTCTTTCTCAACTTTTTAACGATTATTGACTCGTTGCTTTGGTATCATATACCAAAGGGTCATTTAAAGACTCTTCAAAACCAAATAGAAAAGCATCATGTGGATTATCGTAATTTGTTTAATGATAATCTTAAGCCCAAACACCACTTTATGACTCACTATCCAACAATTATTAAATTTTCCGGGCCCCCACGGTTTTACTGCTGCTTTCGATTTGAAGCGAAACATGAGCAATTTAAGGTATATGTAAACTCACTTACTTCAAGGAAAAATCTCTATCTTTGGTGAAAAAACTTCAATTAAAATTTGCAAAATCCTTACTGGATGTGTCGAAAAGTTCGATTACAATTGACGATAACCACATAATTGACATTGCTTTTGATTTATTGTTAAAAACATGTTATCCCGAAGAAAACCCTATTAATTATAAATTTTATAGTAAAGTAGAATACAAAGGAAAAATTTATAAATCTGGGTATTTTTTACCATTTTGTTTAAACGAATTGTCTGTTGTCGAAATAGATTATATAGCTGTGAGCAGCTTAAGGACAAAAATAATTAAAATTTGTCGTCCATTAAAATCTATTCACTTTTGTCACCTCTACGCTGCGTATAAAATCGATTTAAATGATAAGGGTTTAGTTGCAGCTATGAATATTCATACATTTTGTGGGCCCCCACTTAACGCAAATAATTCATATAAATCCAATTCAATGATAAGAATAAAAGAATATTAATTTTATTTTCTATTAGTTATATAACTAGTTTAAATGTTTTGTTGAAAAAAAAATGTAAAAACTACATCTCAAATATTAAATTTTTAAGGATAATTTTGTTATTATATTACATTAGTGTTCGGATGAATTGAGTAAATTTTTCTAAAAAGTCCAGCTTAACCAACAAAATATTTATTTTACGCTGCAGTATTTTAAAAATGAATGAAACTGAAGAAGAACATATTTTTCAACCCAACACAAATTTGGAAAGAACAGCTGTATCTAACATCATTGAAGACGAGACCAACTACGATGGTCAATATATAATAATAAACGCCCAACAATTGAACAAGCTGAACTTCAAGAGCTACTCAATGTGTGGAATTTACCTGAATTATATTCTTACTTAGACTTAACTATTGTAATCTTAGTAAACAGCCGAATAATTTAATATTTCCAGGCCAAAAAGTATACATCAATGAATTAAAACTTCTTATACCGGCACATATCGTCCCATTGCTAAAAGATTTTACGTGGAATATAATAATTAAATTTACAGACGCTGTGATACTTTATCATCAATGACATGGTACGCCACCACCATCTCAAACATTGCTGAATTTTACTTTTGAAGAGAAGATTACTACTCCCAATTTAACTGATAGATATTTTGATGGATTCTCATGAAGGTAGAACTTTACTTAAGGAGATAACCGAGGCAAAGCATTTATTAACGGAATTAAAACGGGATAACTTGTCCAATTTAATAGTAAACTATTATATTCGGCATGGAGAAAAACTGACTAAGCATATGTGCCAGCAGTGAATTAATGTTAAACCAAGAATATGAAAATGAATTCTATAAAAAAAATATGCATCGTTTTCGACACAGACCTTAAAGATCCAAATTCAAAGCATCTCTTTGAAAATTTAAAGAAACATTCTGATTCAACAGAAAGTAAGTATAATAGAAATTTAAAATTTTCTATCCTTTATATTAATTCAACTTTATAATTGCAGATGGACGATTTGCAACCATATTCATTTTGTTGCATGCTGTTGTTAAAAATAATCCAGTTAAAATTGGTATTACTGAAGGTGGGAAACGAAAACACGTCAAATATTCAATAAAAGAATGTCAAAATAGTTTTCTCTATGTTTGTGATAGTGTCAGAGACTCAGAACAATATTTTGATAAATTATTGGAAATGAAGCAGAATGTACAGCCGTTTATATGTATAATAGGCAAATGTATCTTGAAGCCGGATGAAATACTAGTTTATCTAGATAATACAAAATACAAAGTGCTAACCATTTTTAAAACAATTGATATTTGCTTTAAACTATTTTACTTATTTGACTTAAAATACCTTATTGCGGGGTATAATGTTAATTAATTAATTAAAAAATTAGAAGACATTCAGGTAATTTAAAAAAACATATATTTATAGGATTTTTATTACAATGCCCTGTCCATATACATCCATAAGTTTAGTTTTATTTCTTCCCGCCTTTATTGGTCTGATCGTAGCCAAACCTACGGTAGTAGTTTAGGTTAACTTTTACAGTTTTTTTTTTATTTTATTCTTTAATTTTTAGCAAATATTTGAAATATATTATCAAAATTCTTCACTTACGTGAAGGACTGTCAAATGATTGTTTTAATTATATTCACTGTAAAATAATTTAGAATAGATGCAACAGAAAATATTTGTAACATACAGTATTGGACAAAACTAAAGTGCGGGGATGTCCTTGTCCATACTTCGTTAAATAAAATAGGCAAATAAATTTCCCTTTTGTTCATTTTCGTAATATTTGAAAAATATTTCCACCATCTTTAACATAAAAACAAAAGATTTGATTTAGCTACCGATTCTTTAACATAAAAGCAAAAGATTTGATTTAGCAATCAATTAGTACCGATTATAATTGTGTAACTAAGATCTTCAGGGAATTACTGACCTATTACTATAAGTGCTTCATTTTCGACAATGCTACATTTAATAAATAATAAATTCACTTTAAGCAGAAATTAATTTGCGATTTTTATAACGGTGCAATTTTAAAATTGATTTCTAATAAATGTGGAATCAATCATTTCATTATTTCAAGAATAATAAGCATTTCCTGTTCTGAGAAAACAACCCACGGGATATGGCAGAAACCGAAAAGCTCCTAAGCATCACCTAGTTGACATAAATGATCTATTTAACTCGGAAAGAAAGGTTAATTAACACTGAAGCTTGAACATTTAATGCGTCTAACGATGAGCTGTGGAGATTGATTTATCAAATTACAGGTCTACTAAAAATTAGTTTAGATAACTGCTAGAAGTTTTAACCAATTTCGGAACGCTTGGAATGGCATCTCCAGAAAGTATTTAATATTCTAATTGAGTAAAAGACTCGAAGATCTGCATCAGTAAAGTTGCTGTTTAAAATTTTTAAATTTGACAAAAGTAAATAAAATGAGAATTCATTTTCTCAGTTTTATTTAACAAAGTACAAATAACATTTTGTGCTTTAGTTTTGTCCGACACTGTATGTACAATAAAACATTCACCAATTTTTCCAACTGAATAACAATAACAGTTACCTACATAATACGAATTCCCATTATCAAAAAAGGATTCACCGCCCGAATATATCAAGTAATCATTCGTATAAGGTCATTTTAAAAAGCCAGGGAAATAAGAATGTGTGTAATATGTGCGATCCAAAGACCCGAGTACTAAGGCGGCGCGATAAATTATTTAAAAATTTATGGCATTTAAAAAAATTCAATAGAATAGCATAGAATCGCCATGGTAATCACATTGAACAAAATGCAATTTCCTCATATAAACCATTGACACTCTCAGTCAAATTTTGTTAATTGCATATTTGTATATTTTTTAATACCCGGATAGCCGGCTAACCCAGGTATCAAAATAAATATTACTCTACTACCCGGCTGTTTTAAAACTCGATTAATTTAAATACCCTAGTTTTCATGCAGAAAATGTTTAGTTAAACACCTTGAATGGATAGGGATTCTGTTATGAAGCAATTTGTTTACTGCACCCGTTTACAAGGTTTTGATGGATAATGTAAAAGAATAATTATAAAAATTTTACCAACTTCAAAAATGTTTATGTCATATCACTAAATATTATTACTCGTTTTTAAAGCGTCAAGTTAACCAAAATTATGAAACAAGAACGAAGGTGCAGTCCTCCTAAATGGTTTAAAAGAAAAATTATTACATTCACTCAATATTAGATTGGAAGAATTATTTATCCGTTTAACGATTACTTAATTCAAATCTATTTCAATGTAACGTTCACCCACGAAATCGTCATTAACAAAAATCATAAATATAATTCTAAATTGCATCAACGCTTTCCTACATACTATCTGAAAAATAAAAATAAAATTATTTTTATTTAGAATTAGAAAGACATATAAATTTACCGTATAAGCCGTGTGCTTTCCTACAAGCCTTTTTAACATTGTGTGGCGATAAAAATAGACAGATTTTTCCGTTCACCTTTTTATTATTAATAAAATTTATAATCAAATTAAAACGAAATATATCTTTATTTTTAAACATGTAAGAACCTTCATATGTTTGTATAATTAATAATGTTTCGGTTTATCTTATAAACATATTTATATGTACGTACAATGTATGTTGTTATATGATATGCAACACAAGATTCTTTTATTCGTGTCGTTTTCGGTCTTTATTATTAAAATTTCATTAATCATATTGTCATAAGATTCATAAAATTGCATAAATCATAAAAAAAAAACATTATTTTATGTTACATTTTTGCATTAAACCAAATATTAAAATATGTATGTACATTATTTATATGAAATCAAAGATGTTTGTTGTGCGCATTGTGCAATAGTGTAATGGCATACAAACAGGTTCAGATTATAGTTACAAAATCCAGCGCACAAAAATATAAAATTAATGATCTTTAAGATCGCTTTTCAAAGTGTTTCGTTTTTGCGTTATTATTTTTAAGTTGATGGATTAAAAATAAATTATTTATATAAAAAAAAAGAAAAAATTTTTGTTGTCTTTATTATTATTGAATAAAAAAGAACACGTAAAAAACGTTGAATGCAACAGCAAGAGATGAATAATGAATTTAAAATTAATGCATTCAACTGTGAAAAAAAAATTAATTATAATCAAATGAAACCAATTTTTAAGCGAGCGATTACATTAAATAAAAGCGCAAGGAATAATGTTTTAGTATTTGAATGATTATTAGTTTCTGATTGCAGGATGTTCTAATTTGCTGAGTTGTTGTTGTTGTTGTGGAGTTCTTCGACATCAAATGATTGGTGTATAATTTAAAGCTCTACATAACATATAGAAACACAAATATAATTAATGGTAGCCAGTTTGTACTTTTTTTTACTGTAACTTAATAATACGATTTGGTTAAAGCTTCAATAAAATATTAATCAAACTATTATTAAGTGTAAAATTAATAATTGGGTAATAAACCATTTGAAAGTCAAATTAATTTAGGTGTCCGCTTAATAAATTTCATTAAAATATTGCATTGTGCTTTTATGGGTAATAAATCTTGCAATTATTAAGTTATTTTGAGCATTTGTAAAGGTTATTTGTTATGATTTTAAGAAATTTTTAATTTGATTGTGGTGTATGGCCTTGCTCAAATTTTGTTTCTTTTGCATTCCCTTGATACAGCGAATTTATTTCCTCTTTCAAATTAAAGTTACAATATGAATGTGCAGTGCTTACTGCTGTTGGATAAACTAGGATCGTCGGATGTTTGTAAAACCAAAATAAAAATAATTTTCAATTACAGTGACAAATTAGACAGTAATTCCAATTTAATTTTTGGTAATTAAAAATTCTCACGAAAAAGTTCTCGTTCTGTAAACTGCGGCCAATGCATTTCGAAATCTTGAAAATGAATATACAAGGTAATGAACACAATTCTTCATAAGGCAGAAAATCACTGGTTTGAAATAAAGTTGTTTCGTGACAAAGTGTTAAATGAATTGACTAAAGAATAGCTGCTGAATATAAAAAAATCAAGACAAACCGATGAAGAAATGTCTACAGATTAAAGCCAAATGTTAGTAAGTAGCTTTGGTAACCGTTTTAATGGAAGCATTAACACAAATTATAAAAGTTGCATAAAGTGGTGAGGCCTTCGCTTGGGTCTGATTCACCGAATGAAATGTAGATTTAACCGCAAGAAACCAAACTTATGAAAGCTGTCACAAGTCAAGTAAAATAATTGCTATTATTCTAAGTGGAAGATTAGGTACAAAACAGTTTTCTTTAACATATTGTAAATCAATGGATACTAGAGATAGATCTTCCATAAAAAACATTTTTTACTCAACTCCTACTCAACATTTTTTGCTCAACACAAATCCAACATGCACATCCAAATTCATATCTAGGAAACAGGAAATATAAATCAAAATCGACATGCACTTCCACATCCACAATACCGCTCCCATCAATATCTACATCCACATCCACATCCACATCCACATCCACATCCACATCCACATCCACATCCACATCCACATCCACATCCACATCCACATCCACATCCACATCCACATCCACATCCACATCCACATCCACATCCACATCCACATCCACATCCACATCCACATCCACATCCACATCCACATCCACATCCACATCCACATCCACATCCACATCCACATCCACATCCACATCCACATCCACATCCACATCCACATCCACATCCACATCCACATCCACATCCACATCCACATCCACATCCACATCCACATCCACATCCACATCCACATCCACATCCACATCCACATCCACATCCACATCCACATCCACATCCACATCCACATCCACATCCACATCCACATCCACATCCACATCCACATCCACATCCACATCCACATCCACATCCACATCCACATCCACATCCACATCCACATCCACATCCACATCCACATCCACATCCACATCCACATCCACATCCACATCCACATCCACATCCACATCCACATCCACATCCACATCCACATCCACATCCACATCCACATCCACATCCACATCCACATCCACATCCACATCCACATCCACATCCACATCCACATCCACATCCACATCCACATCCACATCCACATCCACATCCACATCCACATCCACATCCACATCCACATCCACATCCACATCCACATCCACATCCACATCCACATCCACATCCACATCCACATCCACATCCACATCCACATCCACATCCACATCCACATCCACATCCACATCCACATCCACATCCACATCCACATCCACATCCACATCCACATCCACATCCACATCCACATCCACATCCACATCCACATCCACATCCACATCCACATCCACATCCACATCCACATCCACATCCACATCCACATCCACATCCACATCCACATCCACATCCACATCCACATCCACATCCACATCCACATCCACATCCACATCCACATCCACATCCACATCCACATCCACATCCACATCCACATCCACATCCACATCCACATCCACATCCACATCCACATCCACATCCACATCCACATCCACATCCACATCCACATCCACATCCACATCCACATCCACATCCACATCCATATCCACATCCACATCCACATCCACATCCACATCCACATCCACATCCACATCCACATCCACATCCACATCCACATCCACATCCACATCCACATCCACATCCACATCCACATCCACATCCACATCCACATCCACATCCACATCCACGTCCACATCCACATCCACATCCACATCCACATCCACATCCACATCCACATCCACATCCACATCCACATCCACATCCACATCCACATCCACATCCACATCCACATCCACATCCACATCCACATCCACATCCACATCCACATCCACATCCACATCCACATCCACATCCACATCCACATCCACATCCACATCCACATCCACATCCACATCCACATCCACATCCACATCCACATCCACATCCACATCCACATCCATATCCACATCCACATCCACATCCACATCCACATCCACATCCACATCCACATCCACATCCACATCCACATCCACATCCACATCCACATCCACATCCACATCCACATCCACATCCACATCCACATCCACATCCACATCCACATCCACATCCACATCCACATCCACATCCACATCCACATCCATATCCACATCCACATCGACATCCACATCCACATCCACATCCATATCCACATCCACATCCACCTCCACATCCACCACATCCACATCCACATCCATATCCACATCCACATCGACATCCACATCCACATCCACATCCACATCCACATCCACCTCCACATCCATATCGGAGTTTGTTCAACGTGAGTTAATTTGTTTTCGTTCACTTTTATTCGCAATGACATCAGCCAATCCGCGATTTTGTTTAAATGATTCTGTAACTTTTTTGTACCATCGACAAAAGGTCGGAATTACTTTGTTGTTTACAGGTAAATCGCCTATGTTCAACAAGTATAATATGGTCCTAGAACGCTGCCTTGCGTGACTCTTGCATTAATATCATTTAAGTAATTAGTTGTGCTATTTTTTTGACCATGCATTGCTTTTGTAGAGGTTAATTTCTTAAAACTTAGTAAAAAATTTTCCGTAGAAGCTATTTAATTTTGTATATTAGTAGCAGAACAATATTTCATTTACACTTCTGTGTACTGGCTCTGTGGTACCATGTTGGTTTTGGAATACAAACTAGTGGTTTGGAATAACGCGCTGTTCTTGTAATATTCGTTTCAATTTCGTTAGTAAAATGATTCCAGATAGCTTTAAGATTGTTGCCAGCATGTTTATTGGACGATATTATGAGATCTTCGTTTTATTTTTTCCTGGCTTATGTATCCTTGTGATCAAAGATATCTTGCATTTTGAAGGAATATTATGAATGCGTTGAATATGAATGTTATTAATTTTATGTATTATATCTGGTAATTCCCTTATCATTTTTCTAGTACTGAGATCATGCCCTGGTGCCTTTTTCTGGTTTATGCAATTTTGAAATATATTTTTAAGTTTCTTCCAATTATACTTTCTAGGAGTAGCAAGAAATAATTATCTTCTTCGTATGGTACGAATACTGTTGTTAAATGAGCAACAAAAGCATTGGCTTTTTCTTTATCACTTTTCGCACAATTTTCAATTCGTTGTGTAATCGGTGGATTAGGATTTGTTGGCCTTTCTAAATTCGTTGTTGCCTTCCACAAATAATAATTTGTCCTTTCATTTGCCGAGAGATCATTTAAATACTTCTGGAGGCTCTTGTTTTTCGCCCCGCAAGGCAAATCTAAGAGCTTTAATAGCTCGATTTTGTTTGCTGCCATTGACGGCGAATTTTTCGCTTTTTCAGGATTAGTTCCTGTATATTATGTGATAGTTTTTTAACTTTTTCAGAACTACTAACGACGGATGTAGTCCAATATGCTCTAGTGTGTCCATATTATTGGCACTTTACATTTTGTACAGACCCATTTCTTTTCCTGGATTCCTTGATGGTAACATTTCTGTGCAGTAGACATTTTAGGTCAAATATTGCATGTTTGCCTTTGAGAAAATAGAAAATTGTCTGGTTGTAATTTGAGACGAAACAAAGACTGAGGAGCAAAGGTTGGTAAGGTTGTAAGTAAATAAACTGGCTTTTTGTAAATAAAATATTGTTATGAAATTTACTCCAGGGCTTTAGTTTATAGCTGATTTGGCCCGATTCGACCTTTTAAAATTTTATGTTTTGTTATTTATGGTTTTTCAATGCAAATTAAAACTTTGTCAAATAAAAAAAAATAATGCGCTAAGGGGTTAATTTTTCAAACAGAATAAAAATATGTGTTTACATTTTAAGAAAATATATTGAGATTGAAATAATATGAACTCGTTCATCAAAAATAAACTACATTATAAAATATATTCTCCGTTTAAAATCAAGTAAGCTTCTTTGGCACATTTTTTGACAAAGTATCACTTTTTCAATTTATTCCGTAGTCTCACTTATTCAAGTGACACCCTGTATATACCTACTGTAGCGTTTATTAAATAATGTCCCGTTTATCCAATACGTAAATCGTTTACGTCATTAATCAATTAAACAGCGCGCGCGTTAAACATTAAATAAAAATGAAATTTAATTTCATTTTCATCTAAAACGGAATTAATTTCGTTTTTAATTAAATAAAATTACACCATATCGTCATCGGTTGTAAAAAAATGCAATTAAAATTATTACATTCATGTATCTATAATAAGTAATAAAATAATTTATATAGAAAATATGCATTGCTAACTAAACTTCGCGTTTATACTGTGTTACAGCGTTGAAATATAAGCAAATCGTGACTTTCGTCATATTTTCACAGCAGCAACGGTACAAAAACAATTTATTTTATTATAATTTCTAATCACCTAATTAGTTTATATTCATTATTTCAATATGTTTACACCTTTAAATGAGAAAACTATATTTAATTTTTGTATACGATTGGTTTTATAATACAGACAACATTTTCTTTCATTTAAAGGTAGGTATGCCATAGAAATTTAATTAAAAATTAATCTAAACTTTAAGGCAAACAATAATACTAAATTTAAATTAAATTAGAAACATGAAAGCTAATGAATTATAATTTTAGGTCTTCTTTATGCATTTTTGCTTTAAAATCGTGTCTCATTATCATTTTTAAATATATAATAATATTATTTTCGTACCACAGGGAAAGATGAAAAGCGCATCGAATTAGAAAAACAAAAAAAAAGTGCAGATAGATGGGTTCATTAGAAATGATTACACGTCACGATATTCAAATTAAAAAAAAATAAAAAATTATGAAACCTAGTACATATATATTTATAGCAATTTGCGGATATACAAGTATGTTCGAATTGAAAATAAGCAGCAAATTAATTATTTTTGTTGTATGAGCAAGTTTTGTTTGAGCAAGAGTTTCAGTAAAACAAATGTAACTATATATTTGGACCTGTAGTTGTCCAAACATAAAAGAGTTACAATATTAAATAGGATTTAATTATTAAAATCAATTTATTTTAACAATAATTGCTAAGTAAACTATATGTGTTTGGCCTCAATGGCTAGATCAAAATATTTATCTCTTCAAGACATAGCAAAAATAATTGAAAAATGGTCTGACGGTAGCGACGACGACACAAACGACGAGGAAGATGACAAGCTAGTTAATAACGAGTGGGGCGCGGTCATCGAAGAAAACAGGGGATTAACAGTATTAAAAATATCCTAATAATGTTTGCCAGCAACATCAAATTAGAAGACACTTATGTATATATTTGATAGCATAGAAATAGGTGGCGGGGAACCACTTGAACAGGAACAACAAGGTATTAGCAATGACGATTGTTTTATCAAAATCAGAATTGAAAAAATTCCTAGGAATTTGTTTGATTTAATCCATGCATCAACTTCCCAACACAGAGCTGTATTGGAATGCATTTGTGGCAAAGAAAACAGGTCAGAAAGCAATGTCATTAAAATATTTCTAAAACATAAAAGCAACCTACATTTCGTCGACAAGAAGACCGATTATTAACCGATTATGACCGATTATTTAAGCTACAACCGATGTTAAATCTTTTACAACAGAAGTACTCTCAAACCTCTAGATCTGTGCGATATAAATGGGGTTTTAAAATCTTTGCGTTAACAGGAGGATCTTCTGGTAAACTTTGTTATTTTTTATTCATCTTTATAATAGTTTTATGAACTTTTTTATATTATAGGTTACGTGTACAATTTCGAAGTTTACTCCGCTCAAGAGAATAACTACAGAATTACAAACGAAGAAAAACCTGGAGCTACTGCAGATATAGCAGTCCGACCATGTATGTAGACCTAATCCACGAACCATGGCTTACAAAATTTCTTGTGATATTCCTATTCTTTCAACAATAGGGAATTCTTTATATTGGAACAATTAGGCGCAACAGGGTTCCAAATTCAAAGCTAAAGACTGTACTATAATTTACCAAACTACAGAGAGGGTCCTACAAAGAAAACACTTCAACATTTGATGGTGCTGACTTATGTCTAATTAAATGGAATTATAATAAGCCAGTAACTCTCGTCTCGAGTGTTGTTGAAGCAAATCCTTTGTCAATTATTAAAAGGTGGAATAATAAAAAGCGTGTTGAAGTGAATATTGAATCCCTAGAAATAATCCAACAATATAATCGGCATATGGGAGGTGTCGATTTGCACGACAGTTTTATTGGCCGATATCGCATAAAGTATAAATCCTTAAAATGGTACCGCCGAATATTCTTTCACATGCTTAACATTACGGTGGTAAATTAATGGATAATAAATGGATAGGCAATAGCGGCCTTCGAATTAATTACCCCTTCAATTTCTATTAATTATGTGTTGAATTCATCTATTGTTGGGATTTTATTGCCCAGAACCCTTGTAACGATGTAAGCATCTTGGGCGGCATAGTGTTAATATACAATTTTTGATTGTATAAATTAAGCAACATTAAGGCGCCATATATGTTAGTGGTGAACAAATTTTGGTTCAAGTCTTGTCTGAACCGGATAAAGTTATCATACCATTAGTGCAGATGGCAAAATAATTGGATGACATAACATTTATTTACTTTTTTTTTTGCTGGTTTGTCATAAACTTCAAAAAAATAATTCTTTTTGGATCGAGAGCTGATGGCGAGTGGATGCAATTCAGGAGAAAAGAAATAAAAATTACAAATACGGAGACACGATAAACAAAAAAACACAAGGAAAAAAAAAAATATAAAACACGGGTAAGAATAAGCCTAAAATTATTGGATAAATAAAAATAAATAAATTAAAAATAAAAATAAAAACGTAAAGACAATACTTTCTTAAAAAAGGTACTCTTGTGGCCATTGTGTGTGATCGGATAACTATTGTGTGCAAAAACCAAACAAACAGAAAAAAATAAAAAAAAAAAAAACTAAAACATATATAAAGTTATTATTGTGTGTGTAACATTCAACAAAAAAAAAGAAAAAAAAACACCAAGGCAAGAGAACCCGTGTCCGACACGCGGGGTTATTTTTGTGTTGTTTCAGGAGTCCGTGTCAGACGGGCATTGGCGAGTTATAGCTCTGGTGACCACGAAGACGAGGGCACAGCCCCGAGCGTGAGTAAGGAGATTGCCGTGGTACCGCATGGTACAGATCAAAATAGGGGACACTGGCATTGATGATGCAAGCTCCAAAGGTGGCGATAAATACCTACCCCAACATGTCGTAATTTATGTATTATTATTAGTTATTAATTTATTGGTATTTTTTTTTTTGATGACCAACATTTTTATTTATTATTAATTTTTTTTGTTAATTCTGTTTAAGACAAATTTATTATTTTTTTTTCTAATCTCCCACGCATAGGGTATTATTTAATTATTTATTTGTAGAAACGGCGAATTGGCGATACGGCGAGCTCACCGTGTCATCGAAAGTCGGAGAGGACCAGATTTCGGGACGAAGGGAGGGAAAAGGAAAAAATATTGAATTTGGGCAATAAACATTGCTTGTATACCGATAAAAAAATGTTGTTCATTATTAATAAATATAATTTAGTTATAATGTTTTGAAAAAAATTAAAAATGTGTGTTTAAATTTTGTAATTTTCAGGAGATGATCGAAATGTAAGGTGTGAGTGGAGTGTTCGGCTGATGAGATAATTTGTGTTATGCAGCTTTCAAGGTCCAGGTCATTCTCAGCGTTAACCCACCCTTCGACTGAGCACGGCCGGCAAAATGCTGCGGCTGAAGAATGGCCTGGATATTCTGTTAACCGGTGTTCCGAATGAGAGGGTTAACTCGAACCGGTACATTTGGTTACAGTGGCGCCCAAACCAAGGACAACTTAGGTAATTTTACAATTTTTTTATTATAGTGTGCATAACATTTTTGTCGTTAGTTAAAATTATTCGTTTAAGTTCACATTCATACTTGCATCCGGAAATTCGATTTTCGTTTTGACTCAAGTGAGAGCAGCATGTGAATTAATAAAGTTCAATTTTTCAGAGAAAAATATCTTTTGCAAATTTTCAATTCTCAACGTTTTTTTCCAGTGTTTTGAATTTGTCTAGTCATATTTACCCCAATATCGACCAACGGTTTTGAAATTTTGTGCGGTTGCAAATATGACTGGAGTGAAGCAATTAACTTTGTTATAATATCTTGCCATGAATTTCGTAATGTTCGCCACACTCGTGTTTTGATTGGCAATGCTTGTAAACTATGCATTGGTTTCCACGGTGTGTTTCGATGACGTTATTTGATAAATAGAATGGCAATGGTAATCCCCAGTTTAGTACGGACGCAGATATATCTCAGTATATATGGCTGATAGAATTAAATGTTAATAGTCCGGAATAAATCATCATTTTGTTTAATCTGAAGTCTAATAGTCGTACTCATCAGTTGCAAGGATCATTCATGCTTACTTGATCATCTCCTGAAATTTTGTGTATTGATACGTATATTATTTGTCATAAATCGCTATTATTATTAATTTTCTTTGTTATATTATATTTTTAGTTTTGATTAATTTATTTATATTATTATATTATATTGAATTATTTATATTAACTAACAAATTTTGGGTTCTAGGTATTAAGGTTAAAACTATATTGTTTTCTCCCGCTTACAACGCGTATATTTTTTTTTGTCACTCTACCGATTGGTTGAGGTTTATATTAAATTTTCTCTTAAACATTTTTATAAGTCACGATGGATATATCAAAACTTAGTAAAGACGAGCTTCAAGTTGAGTTCGATGTAAGACACATTGTAAAGTCCCAGCAAAACGACCAAATTTTACGAGCCCAAATTCAGGAAGAACAAAGATTTCCTATTCTAATGCATGACACTCCACATGAAGCGGCCGTTAAAAATCCGGCGCATGAACTACGTATGTGTATCTTAAAACTTAATAGAGTGGCAACTAGTTTGGATAATTTAGGGAACGAGGAAAACCACGATTTCGGTCAGTACCAGACTCGTGTACTTCACGTACAAGGAAGGCTCGCTCGCTTATCTCAGTTAAATACAATGACAGAGGAAATTAAAGTATTTAAGAATAAATGTACAGAAGTATTGCATATGATCAGAGATCGAAATGTCGATTCAATGTTATCCTCTAATGTTGTTAACCATAATACAACCACAGTATCAGAAAACCAGGCTGCACTAAATAACATGTCGGAAATTCCTCCTGTGGTTAGGAACAGAGATAATAATAGGAATCTTAGGTTCAATAGAGATCGGAATTATATGCCTAATTTTGACGAATTGTCAAACTTCAGTCCTCCTAGGAGCACTCCAAATAATCCAGGACCAAGTCACCTTCCAATCATTGGTAACTACCAAGCGGACTCAAGAAGTCTAACTTTGGATCAGCCAACGCCTAAAGAAACAAGTGATCTCACAGAAATAGTAACGGGTATTGAAAATCTCTTAATAACTTTAAAGAACAAGGGTAATAATGTTAAATACAATCAGGGCCAACGTCATTCGAGTGAAATAAACCTGTTACCAAATATTAATCAAGTCCCTGCCCAAAATTACAATTCGACAGAACAGATCTCAAAAATTTTAAAATCATGGAACATTAAATTTAGTGGGTCGCGTAACGACATCCCGATTGAGCGTTTCATTTATCGGATTGAACATATGGCGAAACGTTGCCGTATTCCTTTAAATGATATTAGTGAAGAAATTACTAGCTGTCTTTTCGGTGACGCTCTCGAATGGTACTGGGCATATTTGGAACGAAATCAGGCAGTGGAAGTGGCCTGGGAGCAAATTAAATTAGATATGACGGATAGATTTTGCCTATGTCATTCGGATAGGGATATTAAACGTTTTATGGACCAGAGGAAGCAAGGCTACCCGAAAGAGTCATTCCATGAATTTCAAGATGCCATTTTTAAAATTGCCTTACAATCACGTAATCCGATTGCAGATCAAGATATTCTTGATACCTTAATGGACAATATGCGTCCAGGGTTGAAAGTAGCTTTAGCTAGTAAGAATATCCGATCCATACGAGAACTAACACATGAATGCCAGGTTCTCGAAACGCTGTGGAAAAACATTAAGTATAATCCAGAGGGACTTATTCCGCTTCATACAGCTGCCCGAAACCAAATACATGAAGTATGCCGTAATTTCAGTTCAGAAACCCATAACCCTGTTAACTCAGGTTCAACAAACCAAGTAAATTCCGTCGGTTGCCAAGCAGCTGATCACGAATTAAATATGGGTTCAGGAGGTAATCCAAGCGATAATAACGATATTTGTGCATTAGATAGGACAAGAGGCCATAACATGCATTCTTCTCAAAGGGTGGTAGATTCTACAGATAGGAATAATTTAAAATGCTTTAATTGCAAATCTCCAGGCCATACTTTTAAGCTTTGTGGTACTCCTATCAACAGAGTGTTCTGTTTCGGATGTGGACAGGATGATGTGTTTAAGCCAGACTGCTCGGTTTGCAAGGTCAAACCTTCGGGAAACTCCGATGGGAGGAAATGGACCAATCGGGAGTCATTTCTACGCCCAAATTCGACCCCGAATCATCCAAGTCAGGATGTGGTAACCAATACGGATCCCGAACTTTACCGTCGGAATCAACGAAATTATTATTAAATCGTCCCCATTATTCTATTCCTTGCAGGACAGTCAGTAGATTTCATCGATCTTGGCAATATTTTAAATTTAAAAAAAAGATAGGTCGGGAAGTGTGTGCTACTGTTATTAATTCAGAAATAGACGGAAGGCCATATACAAACATTCTCATTAATGGTCACAAAGTTAAAGGTCTTTTGGATACAGGTGCTAATATAAGCGTCTTAGGCAAAGGTTGCGAAGAATTCATGTCTCGGATAGGTATTAAATTCCATCATCTTCCTACCACAGTCTCCACGGCGAGCGGCGTAAAAGAACGCATATTGGGACATATAAATGTTGAAGTACAATTTAACGACAGTAAGAAAAAAATGCGATTACATTTAGCTCCCAATCTATCTCAAAATTTGTATTTAGGCATCGACTTCTTTAATACATTCGGCATTAAATTACAGGTTAATGAGGTGGTTGGTAGCCAAAATGGTGTCAAATCCTCAGTGTCATCAGAAACAACCACACATAAGCTTTCTTTGAACCAGCACAAAGATCTCGATAGGGTAATATCTTTGTTTCCGCCGTCAAGCGTCAGAGGTCTGGGCAGAACTAATCTCATAACCCACAAAATTGATACAGGTTCAGCTAATCCAATAAAGCAGCGCTATTATGCAATATCACCCGCCGTACAATCAGTGCTGTACAAAGAGTTGGACCGAATGATATCACTGGGAGTTATCGAGGAGAGTGAGAGCTCATGGAGCTCACCAGTAACTATTGTGACTAAGCCGAATGGAAAAGTGAGATTGTGCCTCGATGCCCGAAAGGTAAACGAGGTGACTGTAAAGGATGCCTACCCGGTGCCTTTAATTGAGGGACTACTGAGTCGACTGGAAGATACCACTTTCATTTCCACTTTGGACTTGAAGGATGCCTTTTGGCAAATTCCTCTCGACGATGATGCCAAATGTAAAACCGCTTTTACTGTTCCGGGTAGGCCCCTTTACCAGTTTACAGTAATGCCTTTCGGGCTTTGCAACGCTCCTCAAAGTATGTGCAGATTAATGCACAAGGTGATTCCACACCAATATCAGGACAACATCTTTGTATATCTTGATGATCTACTCATCACAACGAAAACATTTGAGGATCACCTGAAGTTATTGACGCTGGTAGCGAAACGCCTAAACGAAGCCAACTTAACCATTAACATAGATAAAAGCAAATTTTTATTAACAGAATTACCTTATTTAGGTCATATCATCGGAGGTGGCTGTATGCGAGTAAATCCAGAGAAGGTTTCTGCCATTAATGCGTATCCGATACCAAAAACTTTGAAACAATTACGGCGGTTCTTAGGGATGAGCGGCTGGTATCGTCGATTCATCGCTAATTTTTCAGCAATCTCTGCGCCTCTCACAGATCTCCTCAAATCTAAAGGCAAAATATCGTGGACTGAGGCTGCTCAAACTTCTTTCGATGAACTAAAGCGTTCCTTAACTACAGCTCCAGTACTGGTTCACCCAAATTATAAGCTACCATTTTTTATTCAAGTGGACGCTTCTTCTACGGGTATAGGCGGTGTTTTATTCCAGAGATATGATGACGAGGAACACCCCATTGCATTCTATTCGCATAAATTAAATGCCACTCAGCGAAAGTACAGCGTGACTGAATTAGAATGTTATGCAGCGGTGTTAAGTATTAAAAAGTTCCGTCCTTATATTGAAGGATTCAATTTCACTGTCATTACAGACCATGCTAGTCTTCGTTGGTTGATGAGTCAGTCCGACTTATCAGGACGATTGGCTCGATGGAGCTTAAAGCTGCAAGGCTTTCAATTTCAGATTGAGCACCGTAAAGGTTCTAATAATATAGTTCCAGATGCGTTGTCGCGAGTTTATTGTGAGGAAATTGTACCTGATGGCGACCGTAATAATGCCGATGATATACTTCATATTGATTTGAATTCTCCAGCCTTTCAAGATGCCGAATACCTTGAAAAAATTGCAACTCTACAAAATTTAGATAATGTGGAATCCAATTGTCAGGTGAGAGATGGAAAAATTTTAATCTGTCCAAATTTCAGTACACGGTACCAATATACGGATTTACCCGTTTGGAAATTATTCATACCACGCAGTTTGGCAACATCACTAATAGTCAAAGCACATGCACCTCCTTCAGCAGCGCACATGGGAATCGAGAAAACATTAGAGCGACTTAAACGACACTTCTTTTGGCCCCGAATGTCAAAAGACGTCAGAGATTATGTGCAAGAGTGTCAGGTATGTAAAATGTCTAAAGCTGCGAATTACGCATTGAGACCTAATATGGGGGATTTTTTGTCAGTGGGTAGATCCTTTCAATTTCTGTACATGGACTTTTTAGGGCCCTATCCCCGTTCTAAACGAGGCAACGTTTATTTATTAATTATTTTAGACCGGTACAGCAAGTTTGTCCTATTAAAACCGCTAAGAGAGGCATCAGCCTTGCTTTTGGTTGAATATCTTGAACGAGAAGTATTCAATGTATTTTCAGTACCAGAAACGATATTAACGGACAATGGGAGACAATTTCAATCACATTTATTTATTAATCTTTTAAATAAATACAATGTCCAGCACATTAAAACTCCATATCATGCACCCCAGAGTAATGCATCCGAGAGGGTCAATCGCACAATTTTGGCGGCTATTCGTTCGTATATCCCAGTAAATCACAGTGAATGGGATTTGCATATTTCGGAAATCGCTGCTACCTTAAGAAACGTCACACATTCGTCTACCATGTACTCCCCGCATTTTTTAGTGTTTGGGCAGCATCAAATCTGCCATGGATCTGATTATCAATTAAAAAAATTGCTAGAGTGCGATGAAGATAATGATGTCGCTATTAACCATAAATCTACTAGACTTAACCTAGTCCGGGAGGAAGTAGTGGCGCATCTTAAAACGGCATACTTAAGAAATGAAAGGCAATATAATCTAAGAGCCAACCATCGGGACATAGCTATTGGACAACGTGTGTTTGTACGTACTTTTGTACGAAGTGCTGCTCCGAAACAGTACTCGGCTAAATTGGCACCTAAATACATCCCGGCAATAATTCAAAGCCGAGTGGGAAATGTCGCCTTCCAGATATCTGATACAGATGGGAAAAATTTGGGAATTTTTCATTTAAAGGACATTAAAGTTTAAATATTACACGATGTGCCTATTCATTAAAGTAAATATTTTCATTTTATTATTAATATGCCCGGCTTATGAGACATCTCAGTGGTGTGGGTCTTCCCCACGATGTAACGATGTAAGCATCTTGGGCGGCATAGTGTTAATATACAATTTTTGATTGTATAAATTAAGCAACATTAAGGCGCCATATATGTTAGTGGTGAACAAATTTTGGTTCAAGTCTTGTCTGAACCGGATAAAGTTATCATACCATTAGTGCAGATGGCAAAATAATTGGATGACATAACATTTATTTACTTTTTTTTTTGCTGGTTTGTCATAAACTTCAAAAAAATAATTCTTTTTGGATCGAGAGCTGATGGCGAGTGGATGCAATTCAGGAGAAAAGAAATAAAAATTACAAATACGGAGACACGATAAACAAAAAAACACAAGGAAAAAAAAAATATAAAACACGGGTAAGAATAAGCCTAAAATTATTGGATAAATAAAAATAAATAAATTAAAAATAAAAATAAAAACGTAAAGACAATACTTTCTAAAAAAAGGTACTCTTGTGGCCATTGTGTGTGATCGGATAACTATTGTGTGCAAAAACCAAACAAACAGAAAAAAATAAAAAAAAAAAAAACTAAAACATATATAAAGTTATTATTGTGTGTGTAACATTCAACAAAAAAAAAGAAAAAAAAACACCAAGGCAAGAGAACCCGTGTCCGACACGCGGGGTTATTTTTGTGTTGTTTCAGGAGTCCGTGTCAGACGGGCATTGGCGAGTTATAGCTCTGGTGACCACGAAGACGAGGGCACAGCCCCGAGCGTGAGTAAGGAGATTGCCGTGGTACCGCATGGTACAGATCAAAATAGGGGACACTGGCATTGATGATGCAAGCTCCAAAGGTGGCGATAAATACCTACCCCAACATGTCGTAATTTATGTATTATTATTAGTTATTAATTTATTGGTATTTTTTTTTTGATGACCAACATTTTTATTTATTATTAATTTTTTTTGTTAATTCTGTTTAAGACAAATTTATTATTTTTTTTTCTAATCTCCCACGCATAGGGTATTATTTAATTATTTATTTGTAGAAACGGCGAATTGGCGATACGGCGAGCTCACCGTGTCATCGAAAGTCGGAGAGGACCAGATTTCGGGACGAAGGGAGGGAAAAGGAAAAAATATTGAATTTGGGCAATAAACATTGCTTGTATACCGATAAAAAAATGTTGTTCATTATTAATAAATATAATTTAGTTATAATGTTTTGAAAAAAATTAAAAATGTGTGTTTAAATTTTGTAATTTTCAGGAGATGATCGAAATGTAAGGTGTGAGTGGAGTGTTCGGCTGATGAGATAATTTGTGTTATGCAGCTTTCAAGGTCCAGGTCATTCTCAGCGTTAACCCACCCTTCGACTGAGCACGGCCGGCAAAATGCTGCGGCTGAAGAATGGCCTGGATATTCTGTTAACCGGTGTTCCGAATGAGAGGGTTAACTCGAACCGGTACATTTGGTTACACCCTCTCAAATGTACCTTCATAGTCTTTACCGCAGCCTGCCAAATACCGCCGAAATAAGGTGCGCCTGGTTGATTGAAGTACCAATTGGTTTTGTCCTTTGAAAGATAATTACTTAAATCATTATTATATGAACATAGAAATGACACAACAAATGACACAATTCTTTGTTTGCACCGACGAAATAGGACCCACAATCTTAATAAATATCAGAACACAGCCCCCGTCTAGACGTCATCCGTTTCAGTGCCGCCAAAAAGTCTTCCGTAGTTAAATTAAAAACTAGCTTGATATGAATAGAACGTGTAGCTAGACAAATGAAAATACATACATAATTTTTCATTGCACGTTGACCCCTGCAACGAATTGGCGTTATCTTAAATAAACCGGCATAATCTACACCTAATTTGAAAAATGGTCTGACAAATTGGAGCGTGTGGTAAATCAGAGATCTGTTGTTGTTCGCTTATTGGCTTGAATTTGAAACACTGTACACATTATCGTAGGACTTGACGTACTAATCTTCTTGCCCCGACTATCCAAAATCTTTGCTTTAATATGCTCAGCAATAATGTGGCTCCAGCATGATGATTTTTAATGTGACTTTCTTGAATCATTTTGCGGACTAGTAAAGACTTCGATTGTAATATAATTGGATGTTTGATGTTGTAATCAATTGCTGCACGTGAGAGTCTTCCACCAACTCTACACATGCGGTATATGTACGTCGATGAAAGGATTTAAGCACAGTAAACTTGATGATTTACCAATTTCTCGTTCCTTACTCAAATCTTTGATTTCAGTGGTAAAAGATTCACCTTGGACCATCTTGCAGATTTTGATTTCAGCACGTATTACATCGGTTGAAGATATTGTTGGATTTCGCAAATGCTGTGGTGTTCTTATAACTTCAGAAAACATATTCGATTTGCTCAGAACACCATGATGTGGCATAAAATACGATCCAGCACGAACAATTTCCTTCGACGAAATTTTTCACATATGGCCTAGTTTTACGTAGTCAGCCATGAACTGTTTATATTGTCTTTGAAATTCATGATCCTTAGCAAACCTGCTTTCAACAGATCGTAACCTTCTGATGGCTTCATATGTATTGTCACCAAGATTCATTGGAGTAGTTTTAAAGGAAATTCTGACTATAAATCTGCCCTCATTATTTCGTGTAACGTTCGTCCTGTAGCGTTCTTCACAGATTTCTTCCTCTAATGATAAATGTGCCTTTGTTGGCACCTTCTCTAGTTCCCAGAACCTTCTCAATGAACGATTGATTGATTCCATTGTACTAATTCCAACGAATGCAGGCAACGATACCGTTTGTGGCAACTGCCCTGATATGACCCAACCAAATTTGGTATGTTGAGCAAACATTAGGTATTCATCGCTTCGGATTTGCCCATCAAGTATAATGTTAAAAAACTGGTCGGGATCAGCAAGATTTAAATTTATAAATTGTCTCATTTGGTCAGTAGTAAATGCCCGTTGCGGTAGTGGCACTATCACCTTTCCCAGAACAAACGCTTCCACCGATGTTACGGAATCATATTTAGAATTAAGTAACTTTATCAATACAGAACCCTTTGTTTTATCCACGGCGGCATCACTTAAATCAGCAACAGGAATTGCCGTTTGTTTCACTCTCAGCTTATATCGTTGCACCAAATTTTCACACACAAAGAACGCTTGAGATCCACAATCGAGTGGAGCACGGCAAGAACCTATTACATGACCTTAATTGCCTGAAATATAAACTATAGCAGTTGGTAGTACAACTTGATTGTAGCCTTGTGACACAGCGACACCCATAACATTAGATTGGATTGACTTTGGCCTATTTGCGAATTCTTCATGAAGTAACCTGTTATGTTTTCGCCCACAGGATGAACATCGAATTTTTGAAATACATCTAACTACTCCATGGTTTGATTTCAAACAATTATATCATAATCTTTCTGCAACAGACCAACCATTAAACGTTGTACATTTATACAATACATGATCTTATTGTGCGCAAACTGGACAAAACTCCGCCTTCGGTACGACATGACCCCTTATTGTTGGCTTAGAATGTTGATTCACAGTTTCACGGATTGTAAAGATAATTATACTACAGTTATTAATTTTAATAATTGCGAGGTTTAATTCTAAACTGTCGAATTTTTATCTAAGCACAGACAGGTAGTGATCCTAGCTTTTCATAGAAGTCTTCTCGGATTACGGTGATATCACTTCCAGTATCAATTAAAGCGTTAATTTTTGGATTCAGGATGATAACTTGTTTTGTGACAATTTCCTATTCAACAAGCTGGCCCTTGTTATAGTAAACGTCGTTACGATTTTTATTATTTGTTACATTCTCTTGTTTTGCCGTGTTGGTATACACTGATTCGATTTATGTCCAAACTCAAGGCATTTGAAGCATTTCGTTCCGAGTTTTTTATAACGGCAATTTTTCGTATCGTGTCATGTTTCACCGCTTATAACTAGTTATAACATTAAAATTGCAATAATTTTTTTATTAGAATTTGTGCTGTTGCCTTAAGTAATTGTAGTTACAGCTCGTTTCACGGACATCCATTTATTTTTGTTTGTATTATCAAGCCCTATTTTTATATTTTTAGATTTCGATTTTACCAGCTAGGTTAGGTTAGGTGGCTTTCCACTAAGACCAGGCATAGACACAAAAAATGGTCCGTAGCCATACCACAATAATTATTTCCTCCAACTCATTGGAACCATTTTGAGCTTTTAACAAAGCGCCGGATACTTCTGACGTCCATCTTACAGAGGTCCATCAGGTCTTTGAAGAGGGGTGCCCCTAGAAACTTTAGTCTGTTTCGTGCCAGACGAGAGCAGGTGAAAAGAAGATGAAGTACTGCTCTTCCTTCTCTTCGCAACTACGACAGTAGTCATGTAAGAAAACACCAAGTCTACTCGCATGCCTCCCTATGAGACAGTACCCCGTAATCAGTCCAACTACAACACTGATCTGACTTCGCTGAAGTTAGATCAACTGTTTGAATCTCGCCAAGTCCAACTTTGGCCAGACTTGCCGATTTATTACGTAAGAGGTGATACTTGACCATCTGTCATTCGTCAGCTTGCTAGCTTCTTCCTGAAGCAGGAGTTTGCATACCGCAAGAGGCATTTCAATATCTTTCTGCTTTCTGAGAAGTGGTCCGTTGTACCACGTCGAGCCATTTTGCGGCGTACCTCTGCTTGCAAATCTTCTGACGGAGGATTTCCCGAAACTAGCATTTATGATCTTGCCTCTTAGCGTTTGATCTATCCAGTCCTTGAGTGATTCATCCACTCCCAGATCTGAAAGTGCCCGAGCTATAGCCCCTGGAAGAACATTGTTAAAGGCTCCCTCAATATCCAAGAAGGTTACCATTACGTAGTCTCTATATTTGGAAGATTTGGCAATGAAATATACAAGAGAATTAACAGCAGTCTCTACAGATCTCCCCTTGCAATAGGCACGTTGAGATTTAAACAGTTTTTCCTATATAATCGTGTCTTTAATTTGAGCTTATATTTGTAAATCCAATGTTTTAAAAAGGAAGGAAGACAAGCTAATCGGTCTAAGGTCTTTGAGATTGCAGTGTGAGCGTTTTCCCGCCTTATGTCTGAAAACAACCTTCACTTCTGTCCATTTACTAGGAATGTGACTTAGTGCCTTTTCTTGCTGCTATGTATATTGGACCAGCAAAATCTACGCCGCAATTTTCAAAGGTTCTAGCTGGTGTGACCCTCGTACTTGGTAGATTTCCCATCATCTGTGTTGCAGTTTTCGCTGATTGCCTCTTACAAATAATGCACCCCTTTAAGATGCCTCGTATTTCGCTTCGCCTGTTGATTATCCAGTAGTTTTGGCGAATAATATGCGATGTGAAGGTAGGGCCGGAATTAAATTTGGCGAAATGGATGCCCCATATCAATTTAGTAGTGAATATATGTTTTTGTGGTAATATGATAGGGTGTTTAGCATCATATTCACAATCGGCGTTCTGGAGTCGACCGCCGACTCTGAATATCCCTTCTTGATCCACAAATAGCGCCAGTGCTAGAAGCCTCGATCAGTTACTCACTCTCTTCTCTTTGTTTATTTGCTGGATGTCCACTCTGAATGTCACATTCTGTACCCGCTTGATACAAAACATTTTCGCTGCCTTTATCTCTGACGCATTTAGTTGCATAGTTCTAACCTCTGTTGGTGTTTTTACCTTCCACTTAAACTTTCGCTCAACGTATCGGAAGACATACGCCACAATCCGAAATAATTTTTGTATTTCTAATTTACGCTTTAACAATTCTTCTACCCAATCGTTTGGACTCGGATCACTTCTCGCATGAAATGTAACGATTGCTTTATTCACCCCTCTACGTTCCAAATTATTCTTCATCAGTTGCTTCAGTCTCATCACTTGCAGTCCAATATTTTTGCTCTTCAACAAATTGACAGTGTGGTTTGATGCTGACAAGCGCCAATTATGGTTCAAATATATTCCTCCTCCATGATTCTTCTAAAGCCATAAAATGTACTTACTGTATCAATTTCATAATCGGGTAACAAAACTTGCAAACCGAAATGCATGTTTTGCTTTAGTACCTATATGAAAAATGTCTAAATTACTTCTTAGTTATTGCCAAGTACCATTTGAATATTCTTCAAGAAAGCTCCAATATAGATGATTGGCTACTGATATGATCACAAGGTCTTCCAGGGTGTGGTGATCTCAATCGCTTATAAAGAAGATGCTGGAAAGTTTTTTTTCTTTGGGGGGTGCGGGAGGGGGAGGGGGGTTAGCATTTACTCACGGACAGTATTTCTAGCATTTGCTACTTCGGTTTTTCCAACTGTATCCTGAGTATCTTTGAGCAGCGCTTTGAATATGGGCTCAGACAGTTGATTGGAGCTTGTCATGTTTGCGTTGTTAGATTTAGGTTGCTGATTGGCATAATTTACGTTCATTGAATTTTATAATGACGAATTGATTTTAATCGAAAATTTTAACCGATCGATATCAAGAGCGAATTGTCGGTGATGAATTACGCTGAATTCGCTTAAGTAAAATGTATCCTTGCCTTGCAAGGAATTTTATTTCTTAATAATTAGTTTGATTAATTTGTTAACGGAACGTTGAATTTCGCTGATTGGTGTGTTTAAAGTTAGTTACTACCCGTGTAATGCCATCGTTCCCAGAATGAAGCCATTCTGGAACGTTCCACCATTGTTTTAAATTAACCAACTCTCTTGGATTAACGCTTCTTGAACCATAGTCAACAGGATTCGCCTTTGACCTAACGTGACCTCAGTGTTTAAGTGGAAAATGCTCTAAAATTTGGCTTGTTCTATTTGCAATGAACGTTTCCCATTAAGCCGGAAAGGTTGATAACCAAGCTAAAACAATCTTTGAATCGTTCCACGCAAAGTATTCAGCTTCCCTTTTAAGAGATTCTTTTACAGCGACCATCAGCTTTGATAGTAGATGACTCGCGCAAAGTTCGAGTCGTGGTATAGAGATTTTCTTGAGTGGTGCCACTTTTGTTTTCGAAGTTATCAAACCACTGCAAATTTGTCCAGTCTCACCGCAGTAGTAAATCACCGCGCAGTAAGCGGCCATCGGCTCTTCTCTGATGTGTATTCACAAATATCTGCTCGCATTCGACTTCTTCTGGAGTTAGAACGCTGGTGTTTGGGAGATCTTCTATTTCCCAAAATTTCCTCAATTCGTCTTCCAAATTTGAATCATCTCTCGTTTGTACCGTGAACCTTTCTGTGTTCTCAATGTTCACGCATCCAAATATCGTTTTTTGTAAAATCAATATCTTTGATCGCCTTTGTTCTCTCTCTAGTATCTCGAAAAACTTCTAGGCACCCACCAATATGTCTATGGCTGCCGGCTAATCGAATTGTGGATCTGCTAGATCTAGATCCCTTAAAGATTGTTCCTCCCCAACGCAGATGCTTGAATTGGGTACTCGTGTTGGTAACTGCTTCATTATCAACTCTTCAAGTTGAGTGGTCATGCTTCGATAATACATTCACCGCATGACTATCACTGTTTTTGCCTTTGAAATCAAACTTCCCGCCGTCAATCCTGTCACATTTATGTGGGTTTTATCGTGTAATAAATCTAAATTCTGTGTGCAACTCTGCGTAATGAAAGACGATTGAGAACCGGAATATAATAAGGCTCGGCACTTCTGCATTTGTCCATATTTGTCTTCTATCAAAATCACTGCTGTTGGTAGAACAGCCTACAAGTAGTTGAAACATAACCTTTTGCCAGCTGCTAACTCCTTTTGTTCAGTAATCGACAAGTCAAGGTATTTTTCACATTTGCAATATAATGATTCCCTGAACATAATATGCAATTACTTCCAATTGCTGCTTGCGATACTATGGCACCCACCTTCCAGGGAACTGTCACTTTAACCTTCGGGGATTAAGTTAAATATTCTAAAGTGTCACTTCTGTTATTCAAAAAATCAAGAAATTGTTCAAGCGTTGGATAATTGATTGGTTACCAATATATATATGAGCCATGGATCACGTAGCTCCACTTCACTACCCAGAACGCGTAAACCTCGTACGACTTCATCTGATGTATTCGTAATACCACGAAGCCCTTTCGCAGAACTATGTTGTAAGTTGGCTGGTCCATGAATTGTTTCAGCAAATTAAAAATCACATGTTTAGGTTTGTCGTACCTTTGTTTTATCTTCTCCCATGCCTCGGAATAATTGACGTCTGTCACCGCAATATGATTTATAAGAGTGTATGCTTCGCCCTTCAGCAAACCCTTTAGATATTGTAGCTTGTGCACATCTGATATATTTCCACTATTGTGTATTGATGCCTCGAACAGATCTTTGAACGAAGGAAATTCTGAATATTTTCCTGTGGAAGGCGGAATATTCACTCGAGGCAGACGTACTTCATTTTTGCGTTTGTTAATTGCTGAAATTTCATGGAGAAAATTGGTTTGATTTCACACCAATTCATCCATCGGATGATTTCCGCGATTCTCGTTAGTTAGTTCGTATGAATTTTCCAACATAATTAGTTTTAACTTCAGATCGTAGTAGCATGATTCAATTCTCTCCACCAATTCCCTATTTGCCTCTTCAAAATTGCCCTTTAATTTTTTTTCTAGAACTTGAAAATGTTTCCAATCCCCACACAAGGCAGTCTGATATCCTTTAATCAAAAACTATAGTAGATTTCATAGAGACGTCTCGTGTCGAATAAATAAATATTCAAATTAGTTGGGTGTAGAAAATACCTATTTGGGTGTAGAAATTATATTTTGAACAATACAGTGAGCCCCTACGCAATATACTTAAAACCACAAAAACATAATTCTCTCTTTGAGTCTTTTGTTCTCTCTTTACTCTTCAACTAATGCAATATTGTTTTGAGCGAGGTCAAAAATATGTATTCAGAAAAATTTTCGTGTGTTAAACTAGTTAGTATGCGCTGGTACACCGGTGAGCATGATTCAATGAAGGTTAGCTCGATGTTTCGAGTCACGTGTTCGTGACATCACACAATTCTGCCACGTGTTTGTAATAAATAGAGAAAAAGCGAATGAAACATTTTTGTGTTTGTTTTTATTTCTCGTTTTTTTACTTGTTGTTGGTTGTAATTTAAAGGTCTCCTTTAATACTAGAGTTGAATGTCGTCATAAAACAAAAAATGATCATTTGTTTACATATTTAGAGATAAACTGGTATTAATTGAATCACGACCGGTGAATAAAGGGAAGGTATGTTTATTTATTTTTTTTTATTCATTAACAAATTAACGATGGGTTTTCATTGGGTTATGGGTTATTTATTGTGGCCAACCAGCAATATACATTTGAATACGATACTGACTAAATGTGGGATTCTAAAATGATTTTTAGATAAGATTCTGGAATATGGCCAATAAGTATGGAACTTGTCTATTTCTCAACCGATTATGATGAAATTCGACTTGTACGATGGAAATGGGACCTTCAAATGATTTTTAGATGAAGTTCTGGAATATGGCCAAGTAGGATGGAACTTGGATATTTCTTGAACGATTTTGAAGAAATTCGACTTGTATGATGGAAATGGGACTTTCAAATGATTTTTTGATGAAGTTCTGGAATATTGCCAAGTAGGATGGAACTTGGCTATTTCTTGAACGATTTTGATGAAATTCGACTTGTACGATGGAAATGGGACCTGCCAATGATTTTTAGATGAAGTTCTGGAATATGGCCAAGTAGGATGGAACTTGGATATTTCTTGAACGATTTTGATGAAATTCGACTTGTATGATGGAAATGGGACCTTTAAGGCCAAGTAGGATGGAACTTGGATATTTCTTGAATGATTTTGATAAAATTCGACAAGTGCGATAGAAATGGGATTCTAAAATGATATTTAGAAAAAGTTCTGGAATATGGTCAGTTAGGAAGGGACTTGGTTATTTCTCAACCGATTATGATGAAATTCTACTTTTACGACTGAAATGGGATCTTCGAATGATATTTAGATGAAGTTCTTGAATATGGCCAAGTAGAATGGAAGTTGGATATTTCTTGAACGATTTTGATGAAATTCGACAAGTGCAATAGAAATGGGATTCTAAAATGATATTTATAAAAAGTTCTGGAATATGGTCAGTTGGGAAAGGACTCGGTTATTTCTCAATCCATTATGATGAAATTTTACTTGTGCGTTTACAGAGGAATACCATTTTGTGAACAATTAAAATGTTTGGTTTAGAAATTCGATATGAAGTTTTGCAAGTATGTCAAAGGTGATAAAGATTTTTTCTATTAGATTGATTATTTACTAGAAAATATTTTTCCGCAATTATTTAAAAAACACTTTTAATTGAAATATAATGTGACTCTAAAGAAATAAAATAAACTTTGTTTGGGGTATTTTACTAACAATTGAGCTAATAAAAAGTAAAATGAGGGGGCACTAGAATAAATATTACCTGTCGCACTGTCGCTCAATTAGCAAAGCTGGTTAGAAACACTTTCTATGCAATAAGCATTGAGAAGCACAATGGAGATTGGCTGAAAAGAATCTCTTAGCCCTATTATGGTTCTCACCTAACCGAAAAATTTCATACAAATCTAGTCACATTTGCATAGTATTTCTCGGTGAGGTGAGAACCATAATAGGAGTTATAGTTATTATTAAACATTTTGTTTTAAATTATAAATAACATCTCATGTTATTTATGATGCTTCAAAGAAGCAAACGACTTAAAGGATCAGGCCGAGTCTATACCCCATTATTGTCCTTGTTCCGGAAGGACTTTGAATTTGGTATTATCAAAAGCCCGTGGAATATCAATTAGGGAACGTAATAGTACCTCTTTGTTCCGGAGTGTGTCATGAATTTATGATGTCAGGTCACGTGAGGTCGTTGAACCTAATCTACTGAACCGGTATTTCATGCAAGGTTTGGTTTTCAGAATAAATAATGTGCGGCTAATGGATCTGTAAGGCCTAACATCCTCAGGGGATCTTTTCACCATTTCTGGAATAAAAATCATACACACATCCCTCCTGGTATAGGTAAATCTAATTTTAAAGCAAAGTTCCCAAGTTTTCTTGGATTTCCCTATTTAGAAAAAACGTCAAAAAATATTACTATAGCTTCTTGATTGACTGGTCATTTTAAACTGTAGTCTATTTAACGAAACTGTAGTTAGTATCCCTGTAAAGTGTTAAATGAACATAATTCTAAAATAAATTTATGAATCAAACAAGGGGTCTATTCGATCAAAAACTTTCCATTTTGTATATATCACTTATTATAAAAATTAATATAATTATCAATTATATTTAATATTATTTTTACCTAATAATACATATATTTCATTAATTAATTTGCTTAAGTATTAGCGGTTTTTATATAAAATACTTATTTAATTACAATTTCAATTGTACAATAACCGTGCTGCCTGCTTATGTGCTATTATTTATCAGGTGTTTGATATGTTCCATGATTTTTGCTAAAGATAATTATCATCACGTTGTTCTTGACGTCAAAAATGATTCGATTTGAATTATTATTCAAATAGTATGAGATCGACGAATTTTTGATATGTTGGCTTTAAAAAATAAAGTCGAAAACTAAAGCACTGACTCCAACACAATCGCTTTTAGTAAGCTTTCAACGGCTTGGAAATGGGTGCCATTGGGCGCTTTCAGGTCTCGCAACATGTTGGCTTTAGAAATTTACTGATGGGCGAAAATTTCATGGCAATGTTATGTTTCGACATTCGATACATAACATTGCCATGAAATTTTCGATAAATCAAGGCATTCAGAAAACAACAGGGTTATTTTAGTCAACATGTTGCCAACAGTTGGTAGAGCTGAAAGCGCCCAATACTATCTCATGTTATTCATAAGGCTTGTGTAGTGTTACAAAAACAATTTCGAAAAGCTGTGTTATGGCCGAAAAACATGACTGCATGAATAGGTGTAGTATAGAATTGTCAATTTCGCCATATTTAGAACTCTATCTGCTTTATTACTAGCGTTTTCTCGCTTTGCCTAAACTAATTTTAAATTGTATATTAAAAGAATTCTCAAAATAAGAATGACCGGCTTTTCCGCAATTCAAATAGAGATTCTTTTTAGCCAATCTCCATTATGCTTCTCAATGCTTATTGTATAGAAAGTGTTTCTAACCAGCTTTGCTAATTGAGCGATAGTGCGACAGGTAATATTTATTCTAATGCCCACTAATTTTACTTTTCATTAGCTCAATTGTTAGTAAAATCCCCCAAACAAAGTTTATTTTATTTATTTAGAGTCACATTCGATTTCAATTAAAAGTGTTTTTTAAATAATTGCGGAAAAATGTTTTCTTGTAAATAATCAATCTAATAGAAAAAATCTTTAACACCTTTGATATACTTGCAAAACTTCATATCGAATTTCTAAATTAACAATTTTAATTGTTCACAAAATTGTATTCCTCTGTAAACACACAAGTAAAATTTTATCATAATCGATTAAGAAATAACCAAGTCCCTTCCTAATTGACCATATTCCAGAACTTTTTCTAAATATCATTTTAGAATCCCATTTCTATCGCACGTGCCAAGTTTCATCAAAATCGGTTTAGAAATAGACAAGTTACATCATACTTGGCTATATTCCAGAACTTCATCTAAAAATCATTTGAAGATCCCATTGTCATTGTACAAGTCGAATTTCATCATAATCTGTTTAGAAATAGCCAAGTTCCATCCTACTTGGCCATATTCCAGAACTTCTTCCAAAAATCATTTTAGAATCCAATTTCCAACGCACAAACCGAATTTCATCATAATTAGATGAGAAATAGCCAATTTGCATTATACTTGGCCATGTTTCAGAAGTTCACCCAAAAATCATTTTAGAATGCCATTTTCAATGCACCTGTCAAATTTTATCATAATCGGTTGAGAAATAGGCATGTGCCATCATTCTTGGTCATATGTCAGAACTTCTTCCAAAAATCGTTTTAAAATCCCATTTCAAACGCACATAAAATATTTCATTATAAGCGGTTGAGAAATAGGCAAGTTCCATTATACTTGGCCATATTCCAGAACTTTATCTAAAATTCAATTTAGAATACCCCATTTAGTAAGTATCATAATCATATGTATATTCCCCGCTTGGCATAACAAATGGTTCATAATGCAATGTACACCCATGTTAACTCCAGCCGAAATATGTAGTTTTTTTTATTCAGCCGGGAAAAGGTTAAATAAAAAAAATCCAAAACCAATAACATAAACTTATTAGGAAACTATACGAGAAGCGTTTATTTTCTATGTATCTAGCATAATGTTTTTTATTTATTTGTTGCAAACTATCACAAATTTTGTATGAATTGATGTACGTACTCACACTTAAAAGTTGTAAACACAAAAAATAAATAAAAATAAAAGTAGTGAGAAATACGAATTGTTGTTCGATTTGTTTTTTGTATTCTTTATACTCGTAGAGCAAACGCAATTCAAAGTCAAACGCAAATCAAGAAGAAGTAAGAGGTAAGAAGAAATTAACAGCAGAGAGTCTGATTTAAAGAGATTAAGAAGATAAAGTTATTACAGTTCTAATGTATTTTCCATTTATTGTTGTTGTTTTTTTATTTTTTGAAAATAAATGATCACGAGACGTCTCGGTATTACATCGTTTTTGCTTTAATCTTACTAACACACGTATCCTTTGTTATCACCGTTACATCTTTCTTTATATTTTCCATGTCCTTGACAATGCGTTTTAACCCTCTTGTTTCCGCCATTTTATAGTTCACTGTTAATTTTCACTTTTTTTCACAAATTATTCACAAATGTTCGGAATATGCGAATTAATTAATTTCGGGTTGTAAAAACTATATTTATATATTATAATATAATCGTATCGTTCAATATTTTGAATTAAATCACCCAATTTAAGGAATAATAGACAGAAAATCATCTCGGCAAAAAAAGGAAAAACCACGAGGCAACCAATAATATTTTTTATTAAGTTATACCTTTAATTACTCACTGTTTCTTTTATGCTTTTTTTCGAAAACAATCCGGCTCGAAGGACCATGTACAATTTCTGTTTCCAGCACGTAGGAATAACAGATTGTGACCAATGCGCTCGGTTGGAAACTTCTATTTCTAAGCGTACTTGTAAGGTACAAATCACGCTTTATGAAGCTCCAATGCCAAAGCGCAATAATGAAATATACCGTAATCGTGTCCGGTAGAAAATGGGTGGTCAATATATTTATGTTATGGTATCTCTCTTATCCAGGTATATAAAGCAGTAGATTTAAGTTGAAGCCGTACCTCGATTGTCCAAATTAAATGCGAGGTTCAAAAATATTAATTTGCGGTATCACTCGTGTCTAATTTCGTTCCGGTTATAAAAAATCACTGTAGCTTTTCTTAATCACTCTTTTTATTTTTGGACAACCAATCTCTTTCACAGAATCTTCTCGACTGACTTTTTTTACAAATTTTATTTTATAAGAAGAATTTAATTTAAACATATGTCAAATCGCCATCTAATGTAAATTATTTTATAAGAATATAATTCAAGAATATGGCAAAGTGCCATCTAATAAAATGTATAAATGTAATGTACTAAACTTAATGATATAAAATTTATATTACCTCTTTTGTTAACACAAATTATTTTATTACATGAATATGACTTTCTCTCAAAAATTATATAATAAAATGGTCAAAAAAAAAATAAAAAAGGTTAAGTTTTAAATTAATAATTACAAATCACAGTAAGAATTTAATCTTATTTCTACTTCAGGTATTTTAATCCAGTAATTATGAAAGGTGCTGAAATGCTTGGGTTATATTCTTTTTTTATTTTCATTTTTGGTATCGTCGTCAACACCATCAGAAGTTCCAGCGATTCCGCACTATTAGTGGTCCATATCCCATCCGGCCGTTGAAGATAACTTGGGATGGAAGGACCAGTTGTTAGTACTTTGCGTAGCCTAGAAATCTCCGAAGACTCCTGAATTTTGCCACAGTATAGTCTCCAAGAGCTGTTCTTGACACTTCTCAATTGATATTTGTAAATTTTGAGGACTTCCTAATGGAGCCCGAGTCTACAGCAGCTTTTGTTTTCCGTGCTGTTTTGAAGAGTCTTTTGGATATTCGACGTGTTTGTTGAATCTCCTTGGACCCTGAGGGTGGCCGAGATTTACCCTCAAGCCTGCTGAGGGGACTAGAGCCCAGTATCGCTTCAATAAAAGCGCTGGACAACTCGTCCACCAAGCCATCGAGCTCTTGCGCAGTTTTTGGAGGTTTTGGCACCGGGACGGGTAGTGAATTACCCAGAGTAGTTCTGAAGGAATCCCAGTTGGTTTTCCTCCTATTTCTGTAGATTGGACTTTTTGGAGGAGCCATCCATTTCAAATTGAAGATAACAATGATCAGAAAAGGAGTGGTCCTCCGACACTCTCCAGTTTAATAGACTAATCGTCAAAAAGCTTGAGACAAGAGTGATATCCAATACTGTCTGTCTATTACTAGTTATAAAGGTCGGCTTATTGCCTATGTTACATATATGAAGGTTAGTACTTAAAATATAATCAAGGAGCAACTCACCTCGTTTATTTGTGTCCGTACTTCTCCAGATTGTGTGATGAGCATTTGCATCACTTCCCAAGATAACTCAAACTTTGTGCTTCTGAGCCTTCAAGATTATCTTTCCTAGAATGATTGGTGGAATATCCACTTCATCATAAGCTAGGTAAGCTGATACTAGCTTGATAGCAGAAATCAACTTTTTACGACCCTTCCTATTACAGACTAATGCACGTGAAAAATGAAGTTAAGGTTCGGTCTTAAGTAAAAAGAAATATTTATTAATCTAAAGATTCAGTTAAACAAAAATTTTCCTAATTTTTCGCACAATCTGGTGAATTCTGTACACATTTTTAATACATTTTTTGGCTTCTTTATCAAAATTAATACGTTTGGTACTGATACCTATAAAACTAGAATCAGTGTTTGATCACACCTCACAACAAACACGTATCGCTTATTTATTTTATAGCACAATTCCGTATCTCAACAGCATACAACGCACACTAGTACGAATGGCCAATTTATATTTATTACAAGATTTTGTTTTACTGTTCTATAATATATTTTGTTTGCGACCGCTGGTGTTCGGCACAGCTCGATCAATAATCAAAAAAATTATGTACAGTCTACAACATTACAAAATATGATACGTACATTCACTACTAAATATAATAAGTACATTCACTACAAATTATTGACTCTACATTATCCTTACTACCTATTATAATTAATACCTCTTGCGGTTATCATCACTGCTTGACCGACTATGTATTGTCAAAAATGTTGATATTTCTTTTGAAATAAACACAAAGTGACAGAATAAGCTGCTACAACTAAATTAATAATAACAAAAATTTAAAATCCATACAAATAAATTCTCGATATTCGACAAGTATTTTTGTAAAATTTAATGAAATTCATTTCTTTCTGTGTAGTTCAACAACCCAAAAAGCGTAACAAACCAGGACTCAATCCAAGGTCCTATATGTAGTGTCTACTATTTGGCATAACTCCGGCTCTTATAGCGTCTTTAATTAAACTAATCTAAGTTAAATAAACTAACGGTATCAGTATGATACCGTAACTGGAACTGTAAATCAATACCGGAAAATCGGCCGGAATTAAATAAAATTTGTTTTCTAATTATTTTATTATTTATTAAAATTTGAGGTGAGTTTCCTTACCCATAAAGAAGTACAAGCACCGTCTCAAAATTTATTAAAACATTTTGAACAATAATACTCGTATATACTGTCTTAAATTGATATTCCATACTTATGATTGATTTAATTTCTTTTCAATATCATGATGACAAGACAAGACAGAAAACATCAAAAGCAACAATAACAAAAAATACGGATCATATTGGATCTTGTTAATATGCAACATGAGAATCTTCACTTAAACCATTTAGAGAATAAAAGGTAAAAAAAATTCTGTTTAAAGGAAATATAAATAACGTTACAGAATTTCTATTTTCTGCTCTTATCAGTATTCACAAGATGAATATGGATTTTATGATTTATGTTATTCTTTTATGGATTTCAAAATACATTTGTTGTTGTTTTATTTATATAAGTACGAGTATGTAATCTGATCGAGAATGTTTTGTGAAATGTGAATTTCATAAAATATTAGTTTTTTATGTAGCATATACAATCGATATAGTTTACACACGCAGGGTTATATTGTTATGTCTAATAAGGTTTTTCGTTTTGTAAGTACACAACGGTACATATGTATGTACATATAATAGTTATGTACTGAATTCCATTCAAATATAAATTAGCTACTATACTACTGGGATGAAATACATAAAATCGGTTGGCCATTGATTACGAATATAACATATGCCCGCTATGATTACGTTGTACTGATAAAAGAAAAATGAATAAAACACATGAATTATTAATTATATTTCACGTAAACCGCCTAAGGACGATTTTTCGATATAAAAAAAAATGCATAAAAAGGATCTGAATTGTTGCACACAAAAAAACGCAAAATTATGTATCATTCACCTGCTTATATGGTATACAGCTATACACATACCTTAATAACTTACTTTTACATATAACATACATAATATTTTATTCCAACCAAATATCACCATCCTCAAGGCGGTATATGTGCATAAGTATAATGTACGTATAAAGCCAAAACCAAAAAATATTCTTTCGTTTTATTTATTTACTTTCGAATTAAAAAAAACCAAAAGGTAAAGTAAAAAATTCGGTGTGGAGAAAAATTATCGCTGTTTTCAAATCTAAAATGTTAACAGATCTTTATCAGGGGCCAAGAAAACATAAAATTTTTTCTGTTTTTTTTTTGTTGTTTTATTTAACTTTTACTTTGCGATTTGAATTTCGAGATAAATTCTGAACTGAAATTAAAATGAAATGATAAGAAATTTTAATTTAGTGATAAAAACAAAAAGTTGTTGTTTTACGAGTACCTTGTATATACGAGTACACTAAGCTGATGTATTACAAACACCTTGAAGAAATAAAAATAAATTTGTTTTTCGTGTGTGAAGTTGAATATAATAATTCTTCTTGTCTGAATATTTGCATGTACGTTCGTTTACAAATATTGCTCATAGGTGTTAATAAAGGCGATAATTATGGTAAAAATTGTAGGTAGCGGATTGTATATCGTTGAGAATATTAATGGAGAGATTATCAATTATTTTTTTATTCGATTTAACGATATTTTTTTCAATTTGATGGCACTGACATACGAGTATAATGTAACAACGTTTTACTCCAAGAGTGCTATGTACGGAATTTGTGCTTTACCACCAATGAGGTAACTGTATCAGTAGATATTCTAAATTTTTATTTTTTTCTAAGCAAGCCTGATTTTCATCGGGCTTAGCCAAAAATACTATTTTTGAAACTATATTCTGAAACTGGACCATGGAAGAAAGTTATTGAATTTCCTGGCGGTTTAAATCATATTTAAGTAACCGCAGTCCTTGTTTCTGTATAATTTTGTTAAACGACATCACGAAAGTACTGAAGGTATTGATGTTTGCAGAACTGATTAGAGAAATCGAATCTGCATTACTGTTCCAGCGTTTTTCAATTACTGATGGAGTCAAAGGCTTTTCCAAAGTCAATATACACCACAAGTTTGATTTGCATGCCGAGGACAAATCTAAGAAATCTTTTTTCTTTAAATTTCGTTTCCTTCGGCTACCTTCCAAATAAATGTTCGTTAAATTTTCTGGTTTTTCATTATAACTTGGACACATTTTTGCCGATGGGTATAATATTCAGTCCAGGTACTGGAGAGGATTTTCGGCAATGTTTATCTATTGTTCCACAAGCAATGCGGTCCGCTGTAGATCAGTCAAGCTTAAAGTATTCGCGAAACTAACATAATTTTGAGAGAATGAGATTAGTAAAGAACATGAGATGCGTTGATCAAGACTATAATACTTGGTTGTTACAACGTGGAGCATTGTGTAAACCACTTACTACCTGATACTATAGAAATTCCAGAAAACTTAATTTCTGACAATGATTTGGTGACAGAAATTTTGATCGAGAAAAATAAATTTATGCCCAAAAAACGTTGGTGTTGACAGAACCAACAATGAGATTATTGGATTGCTTCACCAACAAAGTCGAGTGTATTTAAGTACCGATGAAATGGATACAGGAGATGAAAGTGAGCATCTTAACCTGAATTCCATCAATCAGGCTGGGTTACCCCAACATACTATGAATCTTAAAGTTGGGACTATAATCGTGTTACTTCGGAATCTCAACACAAAACAAGGATTATACAACGGCATACGATTAGTTGTGAAAAGCATGTAAGATAACATTGAGGCAGAAGTGCTCACTCTGGCGCTGCCTTTAAAACTTAAACGACGATAATTTCCTATTAAGCCGGCATTTGCTATGACCAGAAACAATGCTCAATGTCGTCAAAGTTAAGATTCTATTAATTTCCAATGACGTCAAAGTTAAGATTCTGTCTATTAAAGAAAGTCGTAATATTTTTACTAAAAATGTTGTTTATAAAAAAATGTTTGAATTATGAATTATAAAGTTTAATCATATTGCATTAACTTACAATATATCCTACATTTTCATTTTTTGAAATAAAACCGAATTATAATTAGGATAGGTTAGAATAAATCATACTTTCTTTTACGTTTTTTAGATATTAATTGATTGATTACATTTTAAACAAATTACTTAATTGTGCTTCCTCTTGAAATTTTGGAAGTAATATCTTTATTGAAACGGCAATGATAAAATTAGTAATTTTTTGGTGAAAAAAATTGCGATATATTAATATATATAACGCATTTTGTTTTGTTACAAATACCAGTTTAACTTCTGTAATCTTTCCGAATAAGTTTAACAAGCGGATATTATTCCTGTACATAAGAGCGGTAATAAAAAGAGTATTTGTATTTACCGTCTACTTAGTTTGCTCTCAGTTTATGCCAAAATATTTGAAAAGCTAGCTCATTTAAGGATCACTAGCTTTTGGAATCACACACATTTTCTACATCTGAAGCAATTTGGTAGGGAATCTAAAAGTACTGAAAATGGATTACTGCAATTTACGAATTTTTTCAATAAAGAAATTCTATTGCTTCAGTTTACGTGGATTTGAAGAAGGCATTTGTAATGGCCAATCTTATTCAGTATTTCTGTAAGAACTCTATTTTGCTACCGGTGTAAAGTTTTCCACAGAATTCAGAAGTGTAGCTACACAAATTAACAGATTTCAAAACTGTCGCTACACAAATTTAGCAAATAGTGCAGTTGTACACAACAAATGTAGCAGGATTAAAAATTACACCGAGTATACAATTAAAAATGATTTTTAATGGACTATAGATTAATAAAATAAAAATTAAATTTCACTTAGTAAAATAAATAAATTAAAACTAATTGGTGTAGTGGTCAATTATTGGCCAGTTACAAGAAATCCTAGAGATTTCTAAGTAATTATGTCTATAGTCCATTAAAAATGATTTTTAATTTCATACTCGGTTTATTTTATGTCTGCATTAAAATAAATATAAACTTATCCTGCTACAGTTTTTTGTGTACAACTACACTATTTGCTAAATTGTGTAGCTACATTTTTGAAATCTGTTAATTTGTGTAGCTATACTTCTCAATTCGGTGGAAAACTTCAATACCGGTGTATAAACATATTGTTGGCCCTGTTATATATCATGTTTCGAGCATATATTTGTATCGATTGTACATAAAATCAAACATAAGAACACATAAGTGGGCGTAAAAATAAAATCTAATATGAAATTAACTACGGCGTATGTCTATTTAAGTTAAAATCTATTTCAATACTATCCAATTATTAGACTTTAGTAAATAAAGTTGAAATTGAATTTTATGTGCAATCACACAAAACACCAAATCATGCTCATTAGCAAGAAATCAATAGTTTTAATTTCTCTATCTACAAATATAAAACATTGCCTGACAAATGCATCCCAGTGGATTGCATTTTCCAAAATTACACTTTAATTATTATTTAACTACACTTTAATTATTATTACAATAAATTGAATTTAATTAGAATTAAAATTAAAATGTATATACATAACATTACATAAATAAAACCAAAATAAAGTAAAAATAAAATAAAATTAAATTAAATTTTTGAAGAGGATAGAAAACAACACGTCTATCCCCTTTGACGAACATTTGCTCACCCCCAATTTGTAAAGCACTTCGAAAATATATAAAAATCTTTTGCCTTTTTAACAGTATGAACAAATTTGTCAATTCAACTAAATTAAAGTTGACAGGTTTAACTCAACACACAAAGTGACTCAACCAACCAAATTTAAGTTGACCGAACTCAGACTACTTTTAGATAACTTTCAGTCAAGTCGCCGTTTACATGTTGAATTTAACTCGGACGTTTTCAGTCAGATAACTTTCGGTTTAACATGTATCTTTAGTAATTGTTTGATCCTACTCCTACGATCACATGAAAAGTATTGCATTATTCTAATGAATTTTATTATGTTTTTATGTTTTAATTAACGTAGTTTATAATTTTGTTTTATATTATAAAGTTTCTACTTTAACATTGGTTAATAATCAAAATACTAAAATATTATTTTTTTCGAAATACGTAGATATAGATAAATTATTGTTGACATAGACAAGCCGTTCAAAAAAGGCGTACGAAAATGGGACATAGATAAAAGTGATAAATTTAAATCATAAATAATTAAACTACTACTTTAGTTTGAAGTGCGAAACTTTGCGATTAAGCTCTGGAGTAACATTATCTACATGGAAACTCAAAATAAATAGAGAAATCACTCAGAAACGCCTTTAATTCTTTTGTTTAACTTCAAATGCCGTTTACTCCTATATAGACAAAATGGACATAGACAACAACAAGCCTAAGGCGACGAATTTTTAATGGAATAATGTTAGTTTTTAACAATTTAAATATTATGGAATTTTCATATTTCGTTAGCAAATGCAAGACTTCCCTAGTTGAATAAGCCTAAGCCATAGAATTTATGGCGGAAAATTAAATGTCTTCTATGGGTTATTCATGGTTTCTTAGGTGGTGGTGTATACTATTGGTGGTATTTATCTCTAGGATCGCCACACAGAATTTAAGCTCCAGCTAGCACGCAGCATATGAAAAGGCGTTTTATGTGTACTGAAAATTATATGTCTTATCTCCATAATATGAATATGGCATATTCATGGTTCCTTAGCATATCCAAGACCTTTATGGTGGTATATACCGTTAGTGGTATTTATCTCTAGTATTGCTACATAGAATATAAGTTTCAGCTATTATTGGCTGTTTATAATTTAAGGTTTCTCCATATCATACTAAAAACACAAATTTTTAAAAATCATATGTTTATTTCCATGATTTGACCCTAGGATGCTGACTACCTCTTAGCTAGCATCACGGCCTATCCTCCCAAATACAAAATCTTTAAGCATCGTATCTAGTATAGGCAGTATATAACTTAAGGTTTCTTCATAGTAAATGGAATACACTACCAACAGAACTTACATTAGTGTATATGAAAATTTGTAGAATTTGTTGAATGGCTTTACTCTTATAGAAATTAATTGTTTTTATTACAAATATTTTTAAAGAAATTTATTATATGTTTATTATAATATTTTATTCGGGATGAGACTACACTTTTTACAAAAATTTACACTTTTCCGGCATAGCTAGACATTTTATCCGAGAAACGAACCAAAAATTCGGGCTGATATTTCGGGCTTACTTCACCGACTTGAAAGAATATGAATATTCAATAAAATGTTCCATTTAGCATCGCCCAAAGTCTATCAATTCCTCACATCACATACGTGCCTAAATATCAAAATATAGTTACATCTCCACAAACCGCATTCCAACATAACGATCCACACTATAAGTGCAAACGTTATCATAAAATAATAACATGAACAAACAGGGGAGAAATCCGAGCTATCTCAAACTGATGCAGAACAACTTGACAACATCATAATCCGTTAAAATACAAAAATGCTAACCAAGAACAACGTGCCAATAATAATTTACAATAATACAAAAGTTAAGTTATAAGATATGTATTATTTGTTAGGTTAGTTGTAATCTAAATTTTAAACGTGTAACATTAAAATTCAATAAATAAAAGAATAAATTTTAATAAATAATTTTTGTTATGTTCGCGTAAATGAACGACTCATACATAATTGGAGCAGCCTAGCGGTTAAGTGATAAGTAAAGTGTGTAGTGGAGAAATAGTGCTAGAATTAGTGAATAAAAACTAATTCACAGTGATTCTGTTGCGGGACATAATAAATAGAAAAAAATTTTGTGAATTGTGATTTTTTTTTTGGTTATAACTGTGACATCTCGGACTAAAAGGTAATCCGCCTAGAGGACTTGCGATCACGCCACATAACACACCAGAACACACTTAGAACCAGCATCACGACAGCAGAAAACAGCAGAATCATGAAGTTTTTCAATCATGAAGTAAGAGTTTTTTGATTCAATCCTAAACGAGCCCGCGCACTGCTAGATTGAAGCGAACTCATCATTCTGTATACTACAAGCTAGATACAGATAGGGCACATTAAATAATTACCAATTTCGACAGACGATCGCACTACAAGATATAGTAGACGCCGACGTGCCATTTTTACCACTCACCATTAGATAGAAGCGGAAAATAGAGTTTTTTCCTTCTCACTCTTGGTGCGCTACATAGTTAGACACCCGGAGAAAAATCTGTTTCTAGTAGATGAAAAAGAAGTTGGTGGATATGGCACCCACAACTAGTGGGGACATCCAACTCTTGTTATTATGACAGAAACATTGACGAGAATATCATAGAAACTAACGTAACACTATGGAAGATTTAAGCAAGCAATTGCAAACTACTGTTCAAAAACTTGCGTTATTAACGAATAAACAGACAGAACAGGACCACAACATGGGCTTTCTGAATAATCAGTTGGGAAAAGCCAACAAAGAAAAAATACAGAGAAAATGGGAATAATGGATTTAATCGAATCACTGACCCGATTGGAAGATATACGTTGAATGTCTTCACTCCCATAGTTACAGAATAACAATCTCCAAATAATCAACAATAAGATTGAGGGAAAAGCCAAAGACATATTATGCCTGGCAGGTAATCCCCAATCATAAATCTTGAAAGAAGCTATAGGGGACAGACAAGACCTATCCTACTATAATTTACAGTTGTGGTCGACTAAACAAAACGAAAACACATCTGTACGTAATAACTATGTACAGATGTGTTTTCGTTTTGTAACAAAAACCATTATACAGCAATTCCTTGCAAGCAATAAATGCGTTTATAGAAGTCTAGGTAAACCCTATTTTGTTTACGCGCAAGCGGCGAAACCAAAATGCATAGAGGAAGCTTATGCGTTCCTGTGCAAATTTTCGTCTAATGAAATCATCTCAAATAATGCAAAAAAATTAAAAACAGACCAAAATTACAATCAGGGAAACATTAAGAAAACAAATTCGTTTGAGGTATCAAATAGACCCAAAGGAATTAATAGTATGTCTAATTTAAGGCAAAAAATGATACACCAATGGAGGTGGACCTTTCGGTAAGAAGTAGTCATAGTTTTAATAAAAGGGTGATAAATAACCATGAACTTTCAGATGAAACCGAAAGAGACAACAGGGATCTAAATGAGGAAGTTTCAGAAGAGGGCGATCAAACGACCTCAAGAAATTTTCAAGCGAACCCAAATTCCGACACGGAAGATTAAACTTCTTACCGTATTTGAAATGCCAAAATAGGCAAAACAATCAAAATATAAAATTACTCATAGACACAGGGGCCAATAAAAATATTATTAGACCCAATATAATACCAAACCACCTCCTTAAACAATAAGAAAACTCAGTAAAAAATATTTTAGGCATACAAAAATCAAATCAAAAAGGCAAAATTAATTTTATTAGTAACAAACTACCTATTCAAACCTATTATATACTTACTAGAATTCCACAAATTTTTAATAAGTCAAACCAGATCTATTTAAATATTAATTACCGCTAGTATCCTGCGGAAAACTTCAACCATCATACAGTCGCATTCGAAACCTCGCAAAACGGTGACTGGGTAGTTTCAGAATATAGGTCATTGAACAAAGATATAACCCTACAACCCGGATTATACAATACAAATAATCTCAAAACCACCAATTAACAAATATCCCAAAAAAACTCGAAAAATTTACCAAAACTTCAATTAAAAGTAAATAATTTCGAAACGATAAAGCCAATCTCCGTTTATAGTAAATCAACTATTGATAAAGTTACCATAGAGAAATTGATTCGTACCGAACACTTAGACCAAAAAGAAAAAAGGGTTCTCATTGACACGATTCACCAAAATCAAGACGTATGGCTAAAACAAAATGAGAAATTGTCAGCAACGACCATCATTAAACAAAAGATTATCACAAAAGATGAAAGTCCCGTCTACAATTGAACTTACACATATCCTCACTACTAAAAGAAAGATGTGAAGGATCAAGTTCAAGAAATGTCTTCTCCCATTTGGGTAGTCCCAAAGAAGGCAGACGCTTCGGGTATAAAGAAAGTTAGGGTTGTCATTGATAAAGATGATAAATTAGATGATAAATTCTCTATACCCCAAAATGGAGAAAATACTCGACAACCTCGGGAAGTCAGTATATTTTTCCACGTTGCACCTTAAATCAGGGTTTCACCAAATCCCAATGGACGCAAGTTTACAAGAGAAAACAGCTTTCTCAACCGATAAAGGGCACTTCGAAGTCCAGCGAATGCCTTTCGGTTTAAAAAATGGGCCAGCCACATTCCAAAGAGCGATGAATAATGTCTTGCAGGGTCTAATAGGTAACATATGCCATGTTTATTCAGACGACATTATTATCGTGGGACAAAATCTAGAAAACCAAATCGAAAACCTTAGAACCATACTTAAACGACTAACACAGTTTAATCTAAAAATACAACTTGACAAATGTGAATTTTTAAAACGCGAAAATGAGTTTCTGGGATCCAACTCAGATAAAATTCAAAAGATATTCGACTGGCCTTTACCAAGCAATGTGGAAAGACCAATTGCTTTTGCCTCACGAACCTTGAATCAAACCAAACAGAATGTAACTACGCAACCAACGAGAAAGAAGCGTAAGCTATCATATGGACTGTAAAAAAGAACCAGCCTTACCTGTACGGTAACAAATTCATGCTAGTTACTGATCACAAACCATTGACCGAAAAATTCAAAAATACTCAGGTGGCGTTTGGAACTCGAAAATTATGATTTCGATATCATATACGAAGAGGGAAAAACAATCGTAATAGCAGACGCATTGAGCCGCATGCCAGTAAATACACCAGAAATGTCAACCAAATAAACAATAACGAGAATACGGATAACACTTCACGTGAATCTGTAAGAATTGTGGAGGATAGTGACGGTAGTGATACCGGATCAATTCAATCAGCTGATACGTCAGAAGACTATTTTATACACTTTTCAGATCATTCTATAAATTATTATAGGAACCAGTTAATTTTAAAAATTTCTAACGTCGATACAATCATTTCGGAAGACATATTTAAAACTTCAAAAGAATCATAATCTCGAAAAAAAAACCTTCGAAAAGAAGAAATCACTTGTAAGCTATTATAATTTCTTTAATAAAGCTTAGCTGTCTTTAACTTCAACAAAACTTAATATGTTTTTAATATATTATAGTTATTAATTTCTTTATTCACAACAATTAATTTAAAACTCTTTAACATGACATCCAAGTAAAGAAACTTATATTTCTTCTAGAATAATAGTTAGAGAGAGATAAGTATATATATATATATGCATACTACGTTTGAAAATTTGTCTGTTTTACCGACTACTTGATTGTTTACCAGTTCGACCATCCTGACTAATTAGCGACCTCGCTAATCTCATTTCCAACATATATATATATATATATATATATATATATATATATATATATATATATATATATATATATATATATATATATATATATATATATATATATATATATATATATATATATATATATATATATATTTATATTTATCCATCTCTTTACAATAAATTATTATTATAACATAAAGAACTTATAATTAATATAATTAATAAAAATCAACAATTCATTTCGACATTATTCAAATTACGTAGTAGTAATATCTGATAACAACATTAATATAAATTAATTCTCGATTATTCATTAATATATTCTGATGATATTCCATATCATCATACTCCACGTCTTCAGATTCGTATTCAGACACCACTTCGTTGCTATCTTCATTAGAATACATCCTCACATTCCTTGAATCAAATATGTCTTCAAAATGCTTTCCTGAAACTTGATATCCTTCTATATCCTTTATAAAATATCTATCTTTATGTAGATTTTTGTAAACTTTATACGCCCCTTTGAAATTTGGTCTCAGTTTGTTATTGACTCCTAGTATCGGGCTTTCTCTTATCATTACTAAACTACCTTCCATATAGTACTTCATTAATCGATTTATTCCTAGTATTATTCAATACGTATTCCGCCTGATCTAAAACTGTATCCCATTGTTTTCCAAAATCATAAGTTAACTTAGCTAATAATGGTACCACCGTCCTATTATACCTCTCAACCTGACCATTGTAATTAGGTGATTCTGTAGCAATCTAAACATGAATTATACCCCTTTCCTTCATACATTTTTCGCATTCTTTTGAAGTAAAAGCTGTCCTCCTATCTGTTACTATTCTATTTGGAACACTATAATTTGTAAAGTAAGTTTTCAAATTCTTACATACTTCCGCCGTGTTTGTTGTCCTGATGGGAAAAGGTTTTGTGCATTTAGTGAACGCGTCTACTGCTGACAACACATTCATATTTTTTTTGCTTGTTTTTCTAAAGGTCCTAAATGATATAAATGTAAGGTTTCAAACGGACCGTAACCTTTATCCATCAAATGGAACAAAGCTTCTTGCGATATTGGTTTTGGATTATAAGATATACAAACTATACAATTGTTAATATATTTTACTAGTTTACCCCTCATATTAGTGAAATAAAATTGTCGCCTGATTACCTCGCAAGTTTTTTCACAACCCATATGGTCCATATTATCATGATACCTATGCATCACTGACCCAACCATTTTTTCAGGTACCATTAATTTTAATTTTTGGCCATCCTTCCTATACTCTATCCCGTCCCTTATTTCATATCCCTTCCCTTCTATACTTTGTATTCGTTTCTTTAATTTCAATATGTTTACATCCTCCAACTGCCTAATACACATCTTTTCTAAAAATAAATCTTTTTCCTCCATTTCCATATAATATATGTTTGATCTACTCAATGCATCTACATGTTTCATCCTATCTCCTGTCCTATGTACCACTTTAATATCAAATTCTTTTATAAATAATGCCCAACATTCAATTTTACTATTCATGTCCCTTTTATTCAATGTTAATTTTAAAGCATTGCAATCTGTCACTACCGTAAACTGTTTTCCAAATAAATACGGCCTAAACCATTTAATCGCGTAAACTAAAGCTAATGTCTCTGTATCCTGAACTTGATGTATCCGTGTGTAATTTTGTCTCACTTTTTACTGAATAAATACTTAAAACTGGTCTAGCAGTCAACAATTTTTTTAACTCATTAAATGCCCTTACATGAAATTCTAACAATTTAAACTTTTTATCCGACTTTATTAGGTCATACAATGGTGAAGCTATTTTACTAAAATTCTTTATAAATTTACGGAAATAACTTACAAGTCGTATAAATCGTTCTAAGGTTTTAACGTTCGTAGGTACAGGATACTTCGTTACACTCTCTACGTGCTTATCACTCAAAGTAATTCCTTCTGAACTCACATTGTATCCTAAATACTCAATTTTTGTTTTTAGAAAAAAACACTTGCCTTTATGTAATTTAATATGATTTAACGCTAAAACTTTAAATAATTCCTCCATTATGACTAAATGTTCTTAAATATTTTCGGTTGCTAATATAATATCATCTAGAAAAACTTTGACCTTATTATCCTTCATTAACTTATCTAAAACAAGCTGTATATATTTCACAAAATGAGCTGGAGAATTTGTGTAACCAAAAGGTAATTTGTTAAATTAAAATTATCCCTGATCTGCTACAAACGCGGTAAACTTCTTTGACTCTTCTTTCAAATCTACGTGATAAAAACCATTTCTCAAATCCAGCATTGTAAAATATCTCTTTCCATTTAATCTTTGTACTATATCCTCCACTACTGGCATAGGATAATAAATTCTTTCTACCATTTTATTTAGTGGTCTATAGTTAATGCACATTCGGTAACTATTATCTTTCTTTTTAACCATAACAAATCTACGTGTATACGGTGACTCACTAATCCTAATAACTTCTTATTCCAACAAGTCATTAGTCAACTTTTTTAATTCTTTACTTTCATAATAGCTAAGACGCTTCGGTCTTGCTGTAATTATTTTGTTCTCTCGTAGTCTTATCTCTGCCTGATAGTTAATCTGGTTCTCACTATTCGTATTTTTCTCTAAATAATTCTCTTTATAAATTCGATCTACCTTCTTGCTGCGACTTATGGTTTCCTTATTGTCACCTATATTCAGTCCTACCTCATCTAACACAAACAATTCATCTGAATTAATAACCTTCCTCATCACGTCTTTATTAAAATTTGTATCAACAATCTTGTTCTGTATCTTTACAACATTTATCCCATTTAATTTCAAAAAATCCCTTCCCAAAATCATATTTATTTCCACTGTTTTATCAGATACCACTCTAAAACTTACATTGTAAATATTATTATTAATAATAATTTGACCGGGCCAACTACCTAAACTTATTAATCCACTACCATTAATACCCACAACATTATCGTCTGGTATTGGATTTAATTTAATTTTTCCTATTAAACCTTCCTTGATAATGCTCACATTACTACCGGAGTCTATCAAAACCCGTTCCTCCACTAATTTAATATTAATAATAGCCTTAACCTTTAATCGCCCTTCATCATCAATGATCAATTCCTTCTCCGTCATGATTTCCTTCTTGATTAATGGGATGTCTTCCGTATATAATGTTGACGTTTCGACCTTCACCTTGCATTGTTCTTCTTTATGCCCAACTTTTTACACCGTTGACAAGTTGGTTTCCGTCAATTTTCCTTGTTAGTATTTAATTCCGTTCGACAAACAAAACTAGCACCAACTTTATTACTCCTTTGTGGTTCCATATTGTAACTCCGACTATTTCTGCTGACATTGCTGCTGTTCACTGTTTTTGAATTTATATCTGCAAATCCGTTCATCTTCAAGTGCCATTCAATGTGTTCCTTAAGCTCTTTCAAATTTTTAATTTTAATCGACTTTAATGTTGTACATAATTTATATTCATTTATTCCAATAATGATGTAATAAATTATATTTTCCTCCTATAAACGTCCTTTGGCTATCTGACACATTTCGAAATAATATTCAATCAAACTTTGTTTTGTCCTTATATTTCTTCTCAGCTTATCGTGTAATTCTGCCTGCGTACATCCACTTGTAAAATTTTCACGTAACTCCTCAGCAAACTCCCGCCATGTCATTCTTCTATCCATTACCGACTCGTATCATTTTGCCGCATATGATTGCATTTTACTTTTTGCGGCTAACAACACTAACCTTTCGTCAATTTTGTACACTTCCATTAAAATTTCGACATTTTCCACCCATTGATTAGAATTTAATGCTGTTCCATCGTCAGGGCCAAAATTCAGCAACATTTCGACAATATCCTTGATATTAAAACGCATTTGATTGTTTCTTAAATCATCACTTTTCTCACGTTCAGCCGTAACGTTTATTATCAAATTATTCCTTTCTTTGACCATGTCTGATACATTGTAATTTCCTCCGTCCTTTCTTCGCCATCTTTACAATCTTCAATTCTGATACATTCAGCTCCATTTTGATTTCGATTTTTTTCTTCCTCCTTGTCAATTATATTTAACAGCAACCTCTGCGTTAAGGTCTGTTTATGTCCTTCTACCGACAATTCACGAATTGCCATTTCCGTTTTCAATTTATTTACATTCATTTTTTTTTTGGCTATGTAAAACAATTGATATTACCGTGCTTTGGAATTTTCTTTATTATCACTATCTTATCACTATCCCACTTCTGAATTTGTAAGCTATTATAATTTCATTAATAAAGCTTAGCTCTCTTTAACTTCAACAAAACTTAATATGACTTTATTATATTATAATTATTAATTTCTTTAGTCACAACAATTAATTTAGAACTCTTTAACAAGACATCCAAGTAAAAAAACTTATATTCCTTCTAGAATAATACTTAGAGAGAGATAAGTATATGTATATATATATATATATATATATATATATATATATATATATATATATATATATATATATATATATATATATATATATATATACATATATATATATATATATATATATATATATATATATATATATATATATATATATATATATATATATATATATATATATATATATATATATATATATATATATATATATATATATATATATATATATATATATATATATATATATATATATATATATAAGTTAAGTACAAGATAGAGCCATGTCATCAAATTATGCCATTGCATTCTATGGGAAATCACATCAGAAAAATATGGAATGCGCATATATCAAAGGTTCAAGTTACGGCTAACATAAATTAAGCCGTATCATCAAATATATAAATGCGCGTGTATTAAACAGAATACACTTGCATATTTTTATTACTATATAAAGTAAAGCAAAAATGTAGACTAGTTAGATATAAGTTGGTTATTAAATAAAGCGGACATAGTCCTAAAAAATATTTTTTTAGTTTAAACTACAAGTATAAACTTAACTGGCGCCGAAACAAATTTAAAGCTATCCTAAAAAAGTGTCACAGTAAAATTAAGTTTATTATTAACAGTAGATCATAATAAAATTAATAAAAAAGTGACATAAAAATTACTATCTCCATAGTAATCTTATAATAAAAAGTGTAAACATAATAATTATTATTAACAGTCGATCATAATAATTAAATCCTTTTTATCATAATAAAACAATTTATTATTAACAGTGGATCATAATAAATTAATAAAAAAGTGTCACAGTAAAATTAAGTTTATTATTAACAGTAGATCATAATAAAATTAATAAAAAAGTGACATAAAAATTACTATCTCCATAGTAATCTTATAATAAAAAGTGTAACCATAATAATTATTATTAACAGTCGATCATAATAATTAAATCCTTTTTATCATAATAAAACAATTTATTATTAACAGTGGATCATAATAAATTAATAAAAAAGTGTCATGGAAATTACTATCCCCATAGTAATTTTATAATAAAAAATTGTAACCAGAAAAATTATTATTAACAGTGACATAGAAATTGCTATCCCCATAGTAATTTTATAAAAAAAAGTATAACTAATTATACAGAATAATTATTATTAACAGTCGATCATAATAATTTTATCATAATAAAAAAAAAGTGTAACTAATAATTATTATTAACAGTCGATCATAATAATTTTATAAAAAATCCTTTTTATCACAATAAAAAATTTATTATTAACAGTAGATCATAATAAATTAATAAAAAAAGTGACATAGAAATTACTATCCCTATAGTAATTTTATAATAAAAAGTGATATATAGAGTAACGTGAGTGAAATCGCACCATTAGTAGGCCACGGGCAAGGATCAACGTTTGTAGCCAAAAAGGAAACCTGCGAATCATCCGAACCATAAAATAGTGTACAATCCAGCTTATATCTCCAGGGAAACTCAAATCCCTGCATCATTTCTACCATAGGAAAAATCCTCACCAATGAAAATCATAATACTGTAAGTGAAAAACTCAATAAATATATTATAATACTTGTACGAAATATAATACAAAATTATAAAAACCGATAAATAATAATAATCATAAAATTTGTTTAAAAAAATAAACATTTAATAATAAAAAATTCCTGAATACTCTAATTTTAATACAAATTTATTAAAACTAATAAATATCAATCATAATCCAAACATAATACAAAAACTCATAAATAATCTAAAATATACCCGATAAATAATAACGCCACAATGGCTACGATCGACCAACTACAAGCCACCGTTGTTCAATTGACCGGAGCAGTCAATGCCCACATTGATTTAATGAGCAAAATGGAAAAAAGATTGGAACGCCTAGAAGCCCGGGAACAACCCATCGTTAACAATATTGCACCAAGTGGGCCAAAAAACGAAAACGACTTAAAGGAAATTAGCAAACTCCCCGATTGCGTGAAGGAGCTACAGATTTTTGACGGCAATCCACTACACTACGTATCCTGGATAAACAGTGTAGAAAGCATACTAGAGGATTATGAAGTAGTAAAGGAGAAACCTATATATCGCGCCATCCTCCACAGTATACGTCAGAAAATCAGAGGGACCGCAGACTCGGCGCTTATTTCATATAACATCTTCAATGGAAATTGGAATGAAATTAAGAACTGCCTGTCACTCCATTATGCAGATAAGAGAGACCAACGTACGCTGGAACATCAGCTTAGCAAATTAACGCAGGGAAATAGAAGCATAGATGAATTTTATGCAAACGTAAATCATCAATTGTCACTTATAATAAACAAGGTGAAAACAGAAAATTACAACATGGACACAATGAGAGTACTAACCGAGATGTATAGAAACCGTGCATTAGACGTGTTTATAAGAGGGTTATCAGCCGAATTGTCAAGAATGCTCACTATCCAAAGACCGGCAACTCTACCTGAAGCGTATTCGTCCTGTTTAGAAATCCAAAATCTCAATTTCCGAAACCTATCAATACACAACAGAAATTTCAATAACATGGTCACAATACCTGTTAACCAAATGTATTCACAAAATAAACACCATCAAGAAACACCAAAGCCGCTTCCCAGATTATCCCTGCAACAAAAGAACATTGGATACGGTATAAATCAACAACAACAAGATATTAGAACACCACAAAGGCCGCAACATCCAAAGCCACCAACACCGATGGATGTGGATGAATCAATAAAAACCAAGAAGATCAATTACATGAACCGACCAGATAATTATCCAAACCCAAGCTACAAGAGGGAACAAAGCTCTGATATAAACGCAAGAACTCAGAAACAACAAAGAATATTTCACCTGATACAAGAGAAAGATGAAGAGCCGTACGAAGAATATATCAGAAACTACGATGACAATGAGGACGAAGACTCAGATGCAGATGATGAAGTAAATTTTATAGAGGAGGCCTCTCTAGCCTACCTTACCTAGAGTACCAGTGCCACAATAATAAAACACTAAAATTCCTCATAGATACGGGCGCAATAGTGTATAAACCGGGCATCACTAACAAGGTTGCAGATGCTTTATCAAGGCTAAAATTGGAGGTGAACACCATTTCATCATCAAGTAGCGATACCATACACAGTGCGGAAGAAGATGGAACGCAGCTGATCCAACACTGCGAATCGCCAATAAACGTTTTTAAAACTCAAATAATATTCACGAGAGGCGACGATATGTACATCTACGAAGAACCTCACAGTAACTACCATCGGCACTACATCGCATTACCCGACATAAACAAGGATATATTAAGGAAAATTTTGAAGAAAAAATTACACCCGACACTACTAAATGGTATAAAAATCCCGGAAGAATATATGCAAATGCTTCAGGAAATCTACCAACAAGACTTCGTTAACTACAAGATACGATTAACGCGAAGAATAGTGGAAGACATAAATAACGAGGAAAACAAATTCAGAATTATCGAGGAGGAACACAGAAGAGCTCATCGAAATTGGAAAGAGAATAAAGAACAGATTCTCGAAAAATACTACTTCCCACAGATGGCAAGTTTAATAAAAAAATACACAAAGGAGTGCGAAACTTGCAACGAAAACAAATCCAAGGCAAAAATAAACCTAAATTTAAAAAGGAAACTGTAGCAAAAGACAATAAAGTTACAGTGACTACCAACTCCGGAAGAAGAATACACAAAACACATATAAAAAACATAACTAAGTAAAGCTCATTTCTTTCCAGCTTGAGCCTTTGGACTACGGTAACGTCCTTAAATATCTATCACTACGACACCCCAATAATTTCTATAAGAGAAGGGAATGGAAACATAATCAGTGGCAATTTCAAGATAATCCACCAAATTGATCTTAGCTGTTACGAAGATATCCTGTCCAGAATACAATCAGAAATAAAAGACATCAGCCCTGCAAGCATCTTTAAACCGCAGTTAACATATCAGATTAACGAAATCAATAAACTACTAGGAGAACTTAAGAACCACAAACAAAAAACCAAGCGTTCAATCAATTGGATTGGCTCAGCGTGGAAATGGATTGCAGGTTCACCAGATGCAACTGACTGGGATACCATACTCAACAGTCAAAATAGGATAGTAGAGAACAACAACGAGCAATATAAAATAAACACAGCCATTACCCAGAAGATTCAACAAATCCTCAAACAACACAACGAAATCCAGCTACACCTAGATGAAAGTACAAATGAAGTATTCCAACAAACAATGTTTAACCGCCTTCAATTACTAAAAGAAGAAGTGAAGGAAATAGTAAGAGCAGCACAACTGGCCAAGGGAGGTATAATTTATTCAAATCTGTTGGATAAAGAAGAAATCAGTCGATTAGTGAGTGAAATAGAAACCCTACCATATTATAATGAGATTGAAGCCATAGAACACGCGGAACCAGCTATGCTAATGAGGAACACGATAATCCTATACGTCATCTCCATACCAAAAACAAACGGAGAGGAATTTCACCATGTAAAATTAAGGTCTACCATCAAGTAAAATAAACAGATTCACTTAGAATATAACGAAATTCTAATAAATCAACATAAAGTATATGGCATGATTGACAAATGCAAAAATAGAAGAGAAGTCACAATATGTGGGCTTAACCAGATACAAGAATTAAAAGAAGACCACTGTATAAACCAGCTAATGAAAGGGTTCAATGCAGGATGTGAGTTCTCATTTAACGAGAAAGAAATAATCGAATCTGTAAACGAAAACACCATATTTTTAAACCATTTCAACGGTACGATAACACACAATAGTTCGGACAAACATCTAGAAGGAAACTTCTTGATTCAGTATCAAAATGAAACATTAGAAATAAAAGGATGGACCTTTACCAACAAGGAGATAAAAACATCACAAATTCTTCCACCTATGTTGCAAACAAATATCACACAAAGAGGGGTGAAACTTAACCTGGAGTATCTACACAATCTACATCAAAAGAACATAGGTCTACTAGACAAACTCGCCGTAGATTACCGGAACAATAACGCAACAGATATAGGGATCATAACAGCAATTATAATGGCAATTATCATCTTCATTGCACGAATTGGATACAAAAAACGGAAGAAAATGGTACGGCTTCCAAAAGAAGGCACTGCAAATCAGACAACGACACCACTAGGGATACAACCAATTCAACTAAACTTTTAATCCACGAGACGAGGATTTTTAAAGGGGGAGGAGTTAAGTACAAGATAGAGCCATGTCATCAAATTATGCCATTGCATTCTATGGGAAATCACATCAGCAAAATATGGAATGCGCATATATCAAAGGTTCAAGTTACGGCTAACATAAATTAAGCCGTATCATCAAATATATAAATGCGCGTGTACTAACATGATACATTTGCATATTTTATTAATTAAGTCAAATCATCAAATATGTAAATGCACGTGTATTAAACATAATACACTTGCATATTTTTATTACTATATAAAGTAAAGCAAAAATGTAGACTAGTTAGATATAAGTTGGTTATTAAATAAAGCGGACATAGTCCTAAAAAATATTTTTTTAGTTTAAACTACAAGTATAAACTTAACTTATATATATATATATATATATATATATATATATATATATATATATATATATATATATATATATATATATATATATATATATATATATATATAGATATATATAGATATATATATATATATAGATATATATATATATATATATATATATATATATATATATATATATATATATACTACGTTTGAAAATTTGTCTGTTTTACCGACTACTTGATTTTTTACCACAGTTAACTCTTACACACTGAATATATAAAAAAATGTCATAACGGTAAACAGACAGCTATTCTAGTACCAGAAAGTTTGTACCAAAAAATTCAGGAAACATTTCGAGAAAATTTCTCTTGAAAGGGTCATTTCGTCCTTGTTACCAAAATAATCGAAGATGTAACAAACGAAAATCGACAAGACGCAATCGTTAACAAAGAACACCTAAGGGTCCATAGAGGGATGAAAGAGGTAGAAAATCATATTCGACGATCTTACTTTTTTCCAAATATTATCGAAAAGATCAAAACCTTCACTAATTCATGTAACATCTGTAACATGCATAAGTACGATAGAAAGCCGTACAATATAAAAATATCCCCCAGACCACATACCAAAAAGCCGTTAGAAAGAGTGCACATTGACATCTTTTCTATTAGCAAACACAAATTTCTGTCTATAATAGACTCATTTTCCAAGCACTTACAATAATGATACCTATATCGATACCAAGAACTTGGTAGACACAACTACGGCACTTACCAAATACTTCACAATATTCGGGATTCCTCATACAACTTTTTCAGATCAAGAGACAACATTTCAGTCAAGTCAGTTTACAGAATATTTAAGTTGACTTAACATCAAATTGGAATACGTATCATCTTCTGAACTGAACGGCCAAATTGAGAAAACGCACTCAACTGTTATAGAACCCTTCCATAGAGTTATCAGTGGCATTGTACAATAACTCAGTACACACCTCTAAAGGCTTCACGCCAACTAATAATATTTAATCAAAACAATGCAATGAACCCGAATAACATACAAGAAAACGCTAAAAATATTTTGAAAATGGTATGTAGTAATTTGGTGAAAGCCACTAATTAAATGAAAAAAACAAAACGACATCAAAGAAGAACCTCCAGATTTAATAGAGAATCAAACAGTACATTTGAAACCTAGTATAAGGTCTAAAACCCAACCAAGGGGGATTAATACTCAAATCAAATAAATCACATTAAGGACATTCAAGACAAAAAGAAACATAAAAATAAAATGAAAAGATTAAAAGCAAATAATTAAATTAAAATCTTTTTACAATTTCAGAGAAAAACAAACTTCAATTTTCAAATTTAAATTTATTTCTTAAGACATAAAACTATATATGTACATATAAGAAAATATACAACAAGGAAGTTTATACGAAACTAATTTTTTTTTATTATTATTGCAAACTTTTTTGTAGGAGTAAGCGTAGTAGTCATGAGCCCTTCGCCAATTTTGAGCTTTAACGATTAAAATTTCTCAATTACTAATTCTCTTTGTTTTAATGAGGAATTTTGTTTTCGTCAATGAATACCGTTATCTTTGCTTTTGAGTTTATCACTCTTCTCATTTGGATTTAATTTCAGTTGCACAAGATATTTCGATGTGAATAAGTCAACCTCGCGTGGGTTGTGACTTGATTTTGTACTTTTGCTGGTAAGCTATTTTGATTTATTTTTAGTGTTCCAATTTAATTCCAATGTAATTTTTATTGACTTGTACAGTGCAATTATTGTTAATTATGACGAAAATATTTTATATATTAAATTTTTAATTTATAGATCTAAGTTAGTAATTTAGATTTTAGCTAAGGTAAATAAATCTTAATTATAAAGTAATTCAGCAAAGCCAGTAGTAATGGCTCCGAAAAGAAGTATTTATAATGTAGGGGATGCGGAAGTGTTACTCGAGAGAATTCGAGGTGGCATGTCTGTCCATGCTGTGGCTAAACTATACAACATTCCGCGAGGAACTCTGCAAAACCGGATTCATCGCTGTTCTGTTAAAAGTACTAGGGGACCAACACCCGTTTTAACTGAAGCGGAAGAAAATAAGATCGTTAAATGGATTTTCGAGAATCATGTTAGAGGATTTCCAAGGAGAAAGCTCGGGTTCAAGGCGTCGTTAAAGAATTTCTGGATGCATGTCCCCGGCAAAATTTGTTTAAAAACAATTATCCGGGAAGTAAATGGTACTATGGCTTTCTAAGGAGACACCCAGAAATTTTAATTAGAACTCCGGAAGCGGTTACCTACTCAAGTGCATGCGTGTATCTGAAAAATATATAAGGCGTTGGTTTCATAAAATTGAAGAATACTTTAGGACAAAAGGGTTAATGGACGATATTCTTAAAGACCCCAGTCGGATCTTTAATGGAGACGAATCAGAGTTTTTGTTGTGTCAGAAAGGTGGAACTATCTAGCTCCTTAAGGTGCCAATAACGTATATGAAACGGATAAAAGTCGAGACAAGGAGAGCGTCACGGTTTTGTTCTGCTTTTCTGCTGATGCTTTCGTAGTTCCCCCTATGATTGTATTCCATTACAAAAGAATTCCGAAAGATGTCATAGATTCGATTTCAGAAGGCATCAAGTATACGACAAGGAAAACGACAAGGATAATTCTGAAATCACTAATTTTTTGAAAGTAATCAAAACACCAGCAAGAAAAGGAATCAAACACACAGAAAGAAGCTCCTACATTGTCACATCAACTCCATTCCAGAAAGCTTTCGAATCCAAAATTAATGAAAAGGCTGCCATAGAACAGGGAAAAATAGATAAAAGAAACAAAAAATTAGAAAAAAAGATATTAAAAGAAAAAGAAAAGGAAAATAATCGTAAACGGAAAGCTGAGAAAACTTGTAGAACTTTACAGACTAAACGAAAACGTTCTTCGTCGCGAAATCCTAAATTAATTGGCAATAAAGAAAACCAAAGTTTGAATAATATTTCTATTAAAATGCTTCGCGATGGTGTGCACATATAATACATTATGTAAATTTTAATGGCCAGTTACAACAGAGACATTTTTTTTATTAGGTATTTTAGCAAAAACCGGGAAGGAATCTGCTGTTTCGCCGAGAAAGGAAGAAACAAATAAGGTGATGGGACCTCATGTGCGCAACCTTTTTAATAACCCAGTAATAGAATCTGGTGACAACCACAAAAGCGTAGAACAAGAAGAAGCATCCAATTCTCCTTGTAGAAATATATCCTCAGGACTATGCTTTTGATGTGCTCGGAACTTGTCCAAAACTGAAGTAGGGGTTTCATGCTCTGCATGTAACAGAGCCTACCATTTAAAATGTGCATTAACGTTCTCTCAAGATCACATGAAAATATTTATTTGTAACTAAACTTAATCTAAAGTCTCTTTCCTAAACTTTAGCTCTTAAAATTTTGAAAAATTGCAAGAGTTCGTGCAATATTTTAAGTTTAATTTACTAAAATGAATTTCATTTATGTATTATTTATTATATTTTATTTTATTGTTTAAACATTTTATATATTTTTGAGAATACAAGTACGAAATTGAGAAATAAAATTCTGTTCAATATTACGTAATACCTATATTAATTTTCTTTAATTACAGTAATTTTGATGGAGGCTCGTAACTGGTTTATATGTGGCCTATTACTGGAAAGAAGGGGGCTCGTTGCTGGTAATGAGCTCATTTTTTAATAATTTTGAAATTACGAAAAATTCTTTTATTTAAAAATGAAACTGATTATTTAATTGTGTTCATAACTTTCAATCTTCATTTTGACTGAAAAAATGTTATCTAAATTATTTCAAGCAAAATACTGTGATCGAGTTAAAGCTATAATTTCTGTTAAGGGGGCTTAGGACTGGGTAGTTTACCCACCTGAATAAAATTAAAAAAAAAAATACAAAACAAAAACATTGTTAAATATTTAATTGTTGTAAAACTAATTATACTTTTGATTTTTCAAATTTATAATACAAACAATCAAAAATTACAACTAAAGAATTTACATACAGACTCAATATTGTTATTAAAATTAAATGATTGTAGAATTTAAAACGGTAATATTAAGAGAATACGATATATTCAAAGTAAGAATAGAGGATAAACAAATTTATTTTTAAGAAAACTAGTAATGTAAATGACAAATTAGAATTATATAGAATCTTAGAACAAAAATTCGAGAAATTATCTAATAACTTTCAACAAATAAAACCATCGAAATACATGAAGCATAAACGATGGGACACGCTTGAATCGGCATGGAAATGGCTAGCAGGGTCCCCTGATGCAGAAAGACCTGCGACTAATCAACACTACAATGAATGAGCTCATAACCGAAAATAACAATCAATATCAGATAAATGAGCAAATAAACAAACGAATACAACTAATCACGGATACTATAAACGATGTAATATCAAACACCACGATGGCGAGGATAATGTTAACAGTATTAGAAGTATTACGGTTGTTAATCAATATTGATACTGTTAACACAATATTGGAAGATATACAGGACTCAATAGTAAGGACGAAAGTCGAACTACCAAGTAATAAAATATTATCCTTAAAAGAAATTATATCCATAAAAGAATTGCTTGTCAGTCAAAGAATCAAAATAACGTTGCCGGACGAGGTACTAAAATATGTTACACCAAAGATCGCAATGAACAATGAAATACTACTCTACATTCTCTTCTTGTACCAAAATTAGAAGAAAAAAGTTCAACAACGATGAAAATCATTCCATTAACCGTCAACAAAACAACCATAAACATTACACACAATATATCATTAAGTCAAAACAAAGATTTTATACGACCTTCAATGATGAAAATTTTATACAGAGGCATCCTGAAATCAAGGAATTCGAAGATGAATGCATTAAGCCTTTAGCGATGGGTAGTGAAAGCCATTGCAACGTAACATCGGAAGAGAAAACAGACGACAAAGTTCTAATAAACAATGCAAAGGATGAATTACTAACATCAAACTGTGGACCGGATAATAGAACATTGACGGGAAATTTCCTCATAACATTTTGGAATTGTACGAAATAAGAAGTGAAACTCAAGAAATTCAGGGGGCACGCAAACTAGACGAGGGAAGAAATATTGAACGAATCAACCAAGAATCCATTCAAAATAGAAAACATCTGAGAAACGTTTATCTAAAACAAATAGACCATTAAAAATGAATATGAAACCTTTCAGGAGGATTATCATTTTCATCAATTGGCATCATAATAACAAGAGTATACATTTGTTCACGTAAAATTAGAACATCTATAAAGATTGAAAAAGTAAATGAAACAGCAAAAGACTTACAAAAACCATATTTGAAACTACGTGAAGAAATCAAAACTAAGAACGAGAACGTCCTTTCTTCACCCCCGGAAGGAGTTACGTCTCCACAAACCGCATTCCAACATAACGTTCCCGGAGAAATCCGAGCTTGAGATAACAAGCTGATGCAGAACAACGTGACAACATCATAATCCGTTGAAATACAGAAATGCTGACCAAGAACAACGTGCCAATAATAATATACGATAATACAAAGTTAAGTTAGAGGATATGTATTATTTTTTAAGTTAATTGTAATCTAAATTTTTACGTGTAACATTAAAATTCAATAAATAAAAAATAAATTGTAATAAATAATTTTTTTTATGTTCGCGTAAATGTACGACTCATAATTATATACATATATGTCACGTAATAGTCAGCGCAAGAATCAACAACAGTTCAAGCTAATTGACATAATTGAATATTAAATTTCATAGTCTTCAGTTATTCCGTTTTGTCAACGGAACGTTTGGTTCTAAATTTAACCCAGCCGGTTCTCCGCATATAAATTTAACCAATAATTTTATCCGTACACAAATCGCGATTAAAAAATTATTCTACTTGTTACCTAAGTGGTATAATAATAATCAAACCAAACAAAAGTATTACCAACTATAAATAATTCAACCGTATACAAAAAATTGTATCATGCCGACCAAAATTTGTATAGCCAATAATTTCATTTTCGTTATAGGTTTTTAACCAACCATTCAAAAATTACAATAAAAATTAAGAATCTAAACACGATATGAACTACTAAATACAGCATTGAGTTTAAACATATTTAACATGAAATCCCAAAAGGGATATACAATGGATATAATTCATTTGCCTGCGCTTTAAAATTTTCCTTATCAACTAATTTTAATCGAAAACCCCCCCGAAAAAAAAACAAACGTAACTGCTATAAATTCAAAAAAAAAAAAAAAAAACCAAAGAGTTACGTACGTAATTTAAAATAACAATAAATTATCAGGTGATACGTTATTAATCGTCGGGTGTTTAGAAAACTACACTAAAAAATAAATAAAAATACGTAAAATATAACTGGATAATTCATAATTCGATATTCTTCCATATACCTATAGCTAGTATATGTATGTATGTTCTAATGTTAAACATAAGTCGATAAAATAAATTAACAACAACCAAAAAAAATTTAAAGATGATAACTAAGTTAAGACCATTGGTGAATGAAATAATAATACAAAAAAAAAATTAATGAAAGGGTAAAAATGTGAGAAAATGGTAATTTTCTTTTTATGTAATACTCATGAAGTTTGAACATGACATGAAATTATTAGAGGTTTATTTAGTATAGAGTTATGTATTGTTGTTGGATTAAAAATAATGAATTTATGTATGTGTTCGCCAAGAACAACAAAACACAGTATAATTTCCATATCAAAATAATAACCTCTGTAAGAATAAGAAACAGATCTAATCTGCTTTTTAGAATTTTTGTTTTTAATTATGAACAAAAGTAAAATTTGTTCCAGGTGGTTTAACTATAAATAGTGCAACAACAAAAAAAGAACTGGATAATCTTTATATAATAACCGTATCGGTTTCTTACGAACATTCTAAAATTATACTCGTAATACCAACATAATATTGTTTCGATCTCTTTCGCACATAATTTTGATGTTTTATTTGATGAAAGACTATTATTATTGTATTAAATTTGTAAATTAGCGAAACTATAAAATTATTTATCGGTATGTTAAAAATGTAATAATTTTTTCATTTATTTATTATTAGATTATACGGACGTTAATTGCCCAATTTTTTTCTGTTTGTTATTTATCTACTGGCTTTTTGGTTGAATAAATATTTGATCCAGCAACGTGTTATAAAATTATTGATATAACTCATTTGATATATTAATTGGAGAGGTTCGAACACCTCTTACAGACATGTGATATGTGATATAGTTGTTTAGATATACATTTGTCAATCTGGGATTTTTATTGACTTGGTGGGCCTATTCTTCTAAGCTACTCTTCCAAACGATTGTGAACAGATAATACCTTAACAATTTTATTATTTTTTTTTCTTTCGCGATCGATGAATTTTAAGTCATTGCAAACGATTGAATCAAAAAATTTTAGGAAATTTTTCACTTTGATATTGGTTTGAATTCTGAATGAAATATACTACAATTCAATATTAAAGGTTAAATTTCACAGTAAATTGCTTTTTATTTACAGCCTACAAACCGATAACTCTATGGTAAATAGCGAACAACAAAAAAGCGAACATGAAATTTTGGCACAGAAAAAGCCGCACCAACATAAATCCATTCATAGATAATTAAACTATTGAAAAGCACAATTTTCGTTCGTATCAAAAGGCAAAATTCTTGGATTAAACGCAATATTTTTAAATCAAATGAAAAAATTGTAGATTTTAATAGTTTAACAGTTTATACTGTTTTCATATTCCAATACAACTGGTTAGTTATTGAAATAACAATAAAATTGTCCAATATTATTCGGGTGTGTTCACGACGATACCTAAAATGAAAATAAAAAAAGAACATAACCCAAGCATTTCAGCACCCTTCATAATTACTGGATCAAAATACCTGAAATAGAAATAAGATTTAATTCTTACTGTGATTAATAATTATTAATTTAAAACTTGCCCTTTTTTATTATTGTTTTGTTGACCATTTTATTATATAATTTTTGACTGAAGGTCATACTATATTCACAAAATCAAAAATGTAATAAAATAATGTAGTCGAGAAGATTCTGTGAAAGAGATTGGTTTACCAAAAATAAAAAAAGTGATTAAGAAAAACTACAGTGATTTATATAACCGAAACGAAATTGGACACGAGTGATACCGCAAATTAATATTTTTGAACCCCGCATTCAATTTGGACAATCGAGATACCGCTTCAACTTAAATCTACTGCTTTACATAACTGGATAAAAGAGATACCACAACTTAAATATATTGACCACCCATTTTATACCGGACACGATTACGGTATATTTCATTATTCCGCTTTGGCAATGGAGCTTCACAAACCGTGGTTTGTACCTTACAAGTACGCTTAGAAATAGAAGTTCTCAACCGAACGCATTGGTCACAATCTGTAACTCCTACGTGCTGGAAGCAGAATTGTACATGGTCCTTCGAGCCGGATTGCTTTCCAAAAACAGCAATAAAGAAACAGTGATTACTTAAAGGTAAAAATTATTAAAAATTATTATTGTTGCCTTGTGGTTTTTCCATTTTTTGCCAAATTGATTTTCGGTCTATTATTCCTTAAATTTGGTGATTGAATTCAAAAAATTGAATGATACGATTATATAATATATAAACATAGTTTTTATAATCCGAAATTAATTAATTCGCGTATTCAGAACATTTATGAACAATTTGTAAAAAAAAAGTGAAAATTAACAGTGAACTATAAAATGGCGGAAACCAGAGGGCTTAAACGCATTGTCAAGGCCATGGAAAATATAAAGAAGGATGCAACGGTGATAACAGAGGATACATGTATTAGTAAGATTAAAGGATATCAGATTGCCTTGTGTGGGAATTGGAAAGATTTTCAAGTTCTAGAAGAAAAGTTAAAGGGTAATTTTGATGAGGCAAATAGGGAATTGGTGGAGAGAATTGAATCATGCTACTACGATCTGAAATTAAGACTAATTATGTTGGAAAAGTAATACGAACTAACTAACGAGAATCACGGAAATCATCCGACGGATGAATTGATGTTAAATCAAACCAATTTTTTGCATGAAATTTCAGCAATTAACAAACTGCTTCGAGTGAATATTCCCCATTTGGTGAAGGGCGAAGCATACACTCTGATAAATCATATTGTGGTAACAGACGTCAATTATTCCGAGGCGAGGGAGAAGATAAAACAAAGGTACGACAAACCTAAACATGTGATTTTTAATTTGCTGAAACAATTCATGGACCAGCCAACTTTACAACATAGTTTAGCGAAAGGGCTTTGTGCTATTACGGATACATCAGATGAAGTCGTACGAGGGGTAGTGAAGCGGAGTTACGTAATCCATGGCTCATATATGTATATCTATATATTGGTAAACAAGTTAGATGCTGATTCCAGAAAGCATGGACACACAATTCAGCTGCAAAAAATTATCCAACGCTTGAACCATTTTTTGATTTTTCGAATAACATAAGTGTCACCTTAGAATATTTAACTACATCCCCGAAGGACAAAGTGATAATTCCAAGAACAATCTTTAAGGGATCTAGATCTAGTAGATCCAAAATTCGATAAGCCGACAGCCATAGACATATTGGTGGGTGCCGACAAGTTTTTCGAGATACTAGAGAGAGAACAAAGGCAATCAAAGACACTGATTTTACAAATAAACGATATTTGGATGGGTGGTCTCAGGTCAACCCTTACCCACGAGCATAGAGAACACAGAAAGTTTCGCGGTACAAACGAGAGATGATTCAAATTTTGGAAGACGAATTAAGGAAATTTTGGAAAATAGAAGATCTCCCAAACACCAGCGTTCTAACTCCAGAAGAAGTCGAATGCGAGCAGATAGTTATGAATACGCATCAGAAAAGAGCCGATGGCAGATACGTGGTTAACTTACCATTCAGAGAGCAAATCGGCGAACGAGGCGTTTTCTGTCATTGGAACGCAAGCTATTGTCAAATTCCCATTTACGAGTTGAATACCACAACCAAATGAGAGAGTACATTGATTTGGGTCATATGATTGAAACATCTGATTCCATATCACAAAAGTACGATGATGCGAAAAGCTATTATTTACCTCATCATGCTGTTACGAAAGAGACGAGCACCACAACCAAAGCAAGGATAGTTTTCGACGCATCAAGCAGAACGAGCAGTGGGGTCTCATTAAACAAAAATCTAATGGTGGATTCAACTATACAACCGAGTTTATGGACCATATTGTTGCGATTCCGAACAAATAAAATTGCGATAGTGGCTGACATCGAGAAAATGTATCGTCAGGTTGTGGTAGCGGAAGAACACAGAAAATATCAACGAATTTTGTGGCGAGAGAAACCAGACGAGAAAATTAGACATTATAATCTCACACGAGTCACATTTGGTCTGGCGTGTTCAACTTTTCTGGCGATCAGGGCGTTACAACAACTTGCTTTAGAATCAAAAGATGAAGAGGTCAATAACTGCCTAAAAATCAATTCTACATAGATGACCTACTTTCGGGTAGTCATAATTTGGTACAAGAAGAATCATTGAGTGACATATGTAGTGATAAAATGCCGACAACGAAGACACTTGGTTTGAAGTGGTATACAAAGGAAGATGAGTTCACATTCGAAATACAAGATGAGAAAGAGGGTGTGGTCAACAAAAGAAAAATAATGTCCGAATCGTCCCGTGTATTTGATCCTCTCTGTTTCTTATCTCCGTCTATTATAATTCTCAAGGTATTATTTCAGAAACTATGGCTTTTGAAGTTGGGCTGGGATGACAAGTTACCTCGTGATTGCGAAGAGGAATACCATAAACTGAGAAGTCAGTTCAAACATTTCGAAAAAATCAGAGTTCCAAGGTTCACTAACTTGAAGGCGAGGTGCAGATTCACGGTTTTGCGAACGCAAGCGAGACCGCTTACTGCGCGGTGATTTACTACAGAGCGGTTAGTGAGATTGTTCAAATTTGCAATGGTTTGATAACTTTGAAAACGAAAGTGTCACGACTCAAGAATATCTCTATACCACGACCTGATGGTCGCTGTGAAATAATCTCTCTAAAGGGAAGATGAATACTTTGCGTGAACCGATTCAAAGATTGTTTTGGCTTGGTTATCAACATTTGCGGCTCAATGGAAACGTTGGTTGCAAATAGAACAAGCCAAATTTTAGAGCATTTTCAACGTAAACACTGGGGTCACGTTAGGTGAAAGGATACACGTATCCATAAATATTCCATTTAGAAGTTTAGTATACGAGCTATCTTACTTATCATTGTTAATGACATCACACAAAAATGATCTGGACAAGGCATCTGGTATTACGTGAAATTTACCCTTTCGATGTTGAAGGTCAAATCGATATTGCTGAAGTATAAGGGCCCAACGGCCAAGTCTGCCACTCGGGTGTCTTAAGTTGTTCAGCCAAATGAGAGAGGCATGGTCGGTTATCACAGTAAATTTACTTTCGTCTATATAGGGTCTAAATTTATCAATTGAGAGAATCATCGCCAAACGTTCCTTTTCAGTGGTTTGATATTTCTTCTGTTGTGTACTAAGTTTTTGACTAAAAAATGCAATCACTCGTTCTTTTGAGCCCTCGCCTTGCGTTAACACAAATTCTTGTGAAAAATTTGGGTTAGCCAAAATAGGAGAAGAAATTCCCTCCACAAGAACTTTTCACTTTTTTTAAGAGTGTCTGAAATGGGTGTGGTTACAGTAGCGAAATCACGAATAAATCGTCTATACTATTCTGCCATTCGCAAAAATCATCGAACGGCCCTAACCGAGTTTGATACAGGATAGTTTAGAACAGCCTCAGTTTTTTTCGGGATCCGTTCGGAAGCCTTCTTGTGAAATAATATATCTAAGGTATTTCATGCTGGTTTGCAAAAATTTAGACTTTTCCAAATTTATGGTTAACTTGGCATCTTTCAATCTTTGAGCTACTTTTTTCAGTAATCGAACATTTTCATCGTAAGTTTCCGTGGAAACAATAATGTCATCCAAATGCATAAAAACATTTGGTTCTAAATCGACATTTAAGACCAAAGCCATCAAACGCGATTGAGTTTGGGGAGCATTGTGCAGACCAAATGGCATCACTACGAACTGAAAATGACCCCTAGATGAAACCGAGAAATCCATTTCTTCCTTACAGACGACTCCTCTAAAGGAATCTGCCAAAAGGCATCGGACAGGTCTACACAGAAAAAAATGATTGTATGATTTAATATAAAAACTGATCTGATTCAACAAAAGTTTTCTCCAATTTTCAGTCATACAGAAACATTCTAATGTGAAAAAAAAACAAATTCTTTGATTTTGCAACTTGGAATTTATCTGAATCAATTATTTATTTTCAACATTTCATATAAATTAGTGGAAAAATCGAAGATTTAAAATTATTTGATTCATAGATCTCTTCTGCAATAATTATGAATTTATTGTATGATTTATGTAATTAAAATTTGTTAAATCAAATAATATAAGCTGTGTTTTTTTATTCGATCCCGATAGCTGCTATCTATAGGGCCGCCATTTTTTTGACGTCTAAATTTAAATTTGACGCGCTATTTATTGGTAAATTAAACTTATTTAACATCAAATTATCATTTTTAATTCAATTGTTTAGCAAAAACTTCATATAAAAAATATTTGGCTCTACCTATTTATACGGAGCGCTATCGGGAGCCACTTTTTATACGACGACTCTCGATAGCAGCTATCCGGAGCGATTAAAAAAACGCAGCTATAGTTGCAATATTGTAGAATTGTTTAGATGGCTTTTATAATTTAAATTGGTGGTGGGATGTTGGATTGTGTCAACCAGTTCTATTATTAATTTCAGCAGTGTCCACACTTCATTTTAATATCTACCGTTTTATTTTTACTGTCCAACATACCATAATCAAAAGAACTTTTTCGTGTGTTTAATTCAGACAAGGAGAAATATTATTTTACGGAAAAAAGTTATTTAGAATATCACATAATTCATAATGCGCAATGCCTGACGGAATAGAATTAAAAATACATTCTTCCTTAACACCTGTTTTTATAAGATCATTTATAAGCACGGCCTCAGTATAGTTTTAAGTGTTTCTGAACATGGTGTGATTTTCTTCTACTTGCTGTTGCATTGTTATATTACTTGACGTAGAAATTCTGCAAAAATAATTCGCTGAGAACGGTTTTGTGATTCCCAAAATGGAGTTGAGACCTAAATTATCTCCGGTTATTGCCGCCAAAATTAAATGAACGTGGATAGTTCTTTTTTTAGTTTCAATATATAAACCACCCTCTTCCAATTGCTTTAAGACCTCTACCAATGGCATAAAATTGGAAATATTATTGCCATGTGTTGAATCCGACGACTTTGTGAAACAACAAGTAAGAATATTTTTTAATTTAGGAAAACTTAAATACACACCGATTATTTTATCAACCCCAGATTTTGATCCAAGTGGGTTATTGAGTTCAAAGTCATCTTGGTAAAGAATATAGGGACCGCAGGTGTTATTATATATTTTAGTTTTTTTTTCCACGCCGAACCATGAATTATATTGTAAATATCTGAATTATGTTCAAAAATATGAATCTTATGAAGCATGGATAACAAATTATCTTCTATTTGACGAAATTTTTGTATATTGTATTTGATAGGCAGCAAAATACCTTAAGACTTCTTTGAATGCATGTTCTTAATTGTTTTAGAAGTAATAATTATATACTCTGATGGTTCAGAAAATAAATTTTTGCTTTGCAACATTTTTTTGAACTTGTACTCTCTAAGGGAAGTATTTCGAAATAATTTTAATGCAAATGGTGTTGACAAATCTGAAAAATCAGGAACATGAAGTAAATTTTTATTAATAATAGGAATGTCTTCTTTAACGTGGAACGACAACCTGACTACATCGCTAATTCGTATCCGCGTTTCAGAATCGTACGCCATTGTACAACCAGCCACGGGTCAGGTCATCGTTAACAGAATGTACACAGGCAGATTGGCAGCTACAGCATTTTGCCGGCTAATACTTAGTCGTGGGGGAAAGGTTTTTTGCTGGATCTGCCTGACACTCATCACCTGAAAGATAATTCTTTAAAACATCATACTTTTACATTTTTTTTTAACTAGTTACAAAATAATTCTCGTTTATTGATATAAACATTTTTATCAAGGTCGATCTTCACAAAAAACACAGTAATTATAAAAATAATAACAAAACAATACGATTAGTTTAAATTTACGTTAATTATAACCAAAAACAAAACAAACACAATTTCTTTAACAGTCTCAACCGTGGATTCGTACCACTCAAAAATAACCCTGATTTTTAACCGTTGGGCATCCGATGGTGACACGAAGAGCTCGTCGTACCCCTGTCAGATCTGAAAAGAAAAAAAAAATGGCTACGAAAATCGCTGGTCGTTTCATGGACGACACGTTGACGGACTGTGAGTGGAAAAAAATATTCTTTGTTTTTTTTTTTTTTTACAATGTAAATGAAATAAGAAAATATTAACAATAAATTAAGTAAACAAAAAAAATAATAATAAGAAAGAAAAAAAAAAAAAAATATATTTATAAATTAACAATAAATTGACTTTTTAATTCTATTCGAAAACGATACGCTGGTTTACCCCCAACCGGAATATGCTTGCGACCGACGACTATGGAAATCCACAAACAGCTGATGTGGTTACTTGATTTTTCTTCAAACACGCAGCTTTTCATACCTGGCGGTTATTCATAAATTCCGGCTTTACTTTTTATGTATACACGACCGTCGTGGTGCAATGCCAACACCAAAAAGACCTTGTCTCTTCCCTCGTTCTCTTTTCGTCGCTGTCGATGTCGCATCGTAGTTTTTTTTGTTTGTTTTTCCTTTCTGTTAACGACTCTGCCGTCTGCATCTGCTAACATGAAATCAAAGAAAAAAATAGTACCTTCTCTCTTTGTGTTTACGCTGTTTGAGTCGATATGCAAATGCAGATCGTTACAAACGTTAGAAATGTCTGTATTAATATCACGGTTAACTGCTAATTCTACACAAACTTGAGAGGAACTCGAACTTTGATGCCTTATCAAATGTCGTCGAAAGGCGTAAATATTTTGGAAAGAATGAGGACAAATTGTGCATCGAAAGAATGTGAAATGTCGTGACAATTTATGTATAAACTTTAAATGTGTGATATAAGTATTTATATCAATAAATTTTTTTGAACCAAGGAAACAGGTTGTTTGTTGTATTTTTATGCCTTACTTAATTCATTCAATAAAAGGGTTAATTGACTCGATCGTGGTAAGTCGATTTTTATTTCATAAAAGTAATGAACTATAAATTCATATACCTGGGCACAGGGATCGGGAAACTTTAGGTTTAGCACATAAAATATTTGTAAAGAAACAGAAAGTGCTTTTAAAAAATTGTCTACTTCATAAAATATATCATTCAGATTAATAAAATTTTTTGAAAGATTCGTTACTTCTCCTAATACAATTGTTAATGGTTTATTAGTTTTTAGTTTTTATACGATGGTATATATGTTGTTCTCAATCTACAGAAACAAAAACTTTGTGTAAGTAAAAAATATAAAAAATAAGCAAACTTTAAATTGCACAAATAAAATAATAAATAATTTCTAAATTTGTTATGCCAAAACTTAAAAATAGTCATACAAATTTTATAAATTTTAATTACGTTAACGTGAAGGACCATGTAACTTTCTATCTGAAATATTGTATGGTTTCCAAAAAAAACTTGTTTCCTTCTTTTTTCGTGTGAATACCAGTAGGTATTAATATAGAATTTAATAGAATGGATAATAAGTAAATGGAAGAATCTAGAAGACAGATTAACAATGAAAATAATTAATTCATTATTTGGAAGGCTTGATATATGTTAACTTACCAGCACTATTCGGTTTACTTAACAGATCTAATTTTTTCTTCGAACTGTTGTCCTTAATATTAGTTTTAAAAATATTAACTATATTTTGTTAAAATTTTTTTCAGTTTGCAAATAACAGCTGACTTTTGCCCGGATAAACATTTTCAAAATCTACTTCAATCTATATGTAGAAATAATATATGGTCTAAGTCAACTAAAAGCTTTTCTGTAAGAACTAATCCTGAAAAAATGTACACCTAAGCAAATTTATATCGTTATGGAACTTAGCATTTTCTAGTTAAATTTATTATATTTTGACGATCAGTCAATTTTAAATGGCCTTGCATTATTTTTCTAATTAGGCGCGCTAATTTTTTTCTAAATTCAGTAGCGGTATAATAAATATAAATTACCCATGAAATTTGTATGCCCTTGCAAGTTTACTTAAGAATTTATATAATGTGGTGGTGTTGTGATCGTTTCACTGAACATTAGTTTTAATTTGCCATCGCTAAGCGGTACCTCAATATTTCCCAATATGTGTAGATAGACAATATATTTAATTTTATAAGCATTTAGCTACAACCAATTGTTGATTAATCTGTAAAAAAAAACAATATTAATTATATGGTAAATTATAAAAATATTCCATTACAAGTTATTGATAGAGATGTAGGCTTCTCTACAATGTACATACAAACATAATTAAAGTTTGTAAAGTACATTATAGGCATTACTTATTATTCCTAATATGTCACGGGTGATTTAAATACAAAATCAATTCGAAATACTTTCAACATACAAGTGATTTTTTGTCTTTTAAAACCTATCAACTATTATATTTAATTGAATAATAACAATAAAATTTAAAAGAAATTAAAATTTATTTAAAAGCCTACATACATACATATTATGTACGTACGTACTTACAATCTAACTCTCAAAGGTAATTGTTAGGTTTGATTTTTATTGATTTGTTCGATGGATAATTGATTGTAATTTACATTGTATACATCTACATTATACTCGTATAATCGATGAGGTTAGGAACAAAAAAAAAAAAATGAAAATAAATAACTAACAAACAATTTATTTAATTTTTTATTTTTTCGTTTGTTAACTCTATTCTTTTTAAATTACAGTTTAAACGGTTTTAATTTGAATGTTAAATATATTGCATATTTAGGTTGTTTGGAATGGATAATCAATTGTAATTTGAAAGCTGATTGAATAATTGCTAAAACGAAAAAAAATAAAAATAAAATGTTAAATAAAAATAATATTATAATAATTAACAGGTGCAACTTATTTAAATATAATTATTTTAAAGAATAATTTACAATAATTACGAGAAGATTACGGCGCTTGTTACGTAATACCTTCCTTTTTTATTGCAAAATGAAACGTTCTTTAAATCTTCACTGCTGTTTGAAATTTAAGTGAGTTATCGTTAAAATTAATGGCACCACTCCAGACACCTCATTCAACCTAAATAATTTTACGTCCTGGCCTGTTAGGGTATACCTATTTTAAAATTAGACGCTTTTTCGGAATAGAATTTGAACGACGGTGGACTGTATGGTAATGATGGATGGCTGGTGTATTTTCCTCTAACAATTTTCTCCGGTATCTGTATCTTCACGTATTAGCAAAAACCACTTGATAAATAATCAATTAATAAAAACGCTGATGTTAAACGATTTTATTTTCGCAGGTGGTTTAATATCTTGTTTATTCTGGTTTTTTACAATTTTTTAATTTCATTCATTTTATTTTCTCTTCAAAATACCAAATTGAACTGACCACCAAAAAACCTTACTTAACTTGACTTACTATAAGAAAGGGTCCACCCAAGTTGGTGAACCATAAAAAATATAGTAATATAACCATTCGAGGTCATGATGGCAGTTTTTGATTGGTTAATCCATTTGGTTTATGGTAAGTTACATCGGGTAATTTAAACTTATTATTATTATTATTGAAGGGCCATGTGGACGATAAGCCACCTCGCACTGCGACCTAAAAGATCTATTGTGCTGGACCCTGCTTAATTACCCGTCCAATCAATATTCAGGCTCTTAATGAACCCGATAATATTGCCAGCCGGTATGTGATACATACTGTCTGGGCTTATTGCGTCCCTCCTAGATGTTTACTACAGCATGTAGTTCCGCTAGAAAGACGGTAGCATTGCAGCCCAAAGACTTCGAGAGGGCCGTCCAAATCCCGTATATTCCTACCGCTGCCCCGTCATCTTCCATTTGATTTTACTCTTACGAGTTGCTGGGAATTGCAAATCGCTTGTAGGTCATACAGCTTTACTACATGAAGGCTAAATAAAACTGGAGGGTGCCTGGTATCTAGAGTCCGCATATTTTTGACTGAATAACCTATCAGCTATTCATCCATCAGCATATGATGTTCCACCTTAGATTAGGGTTTTTGTCAAGGTTTTCTCCTTTAGCGCCGTACATTAGCCTTTGCCAAATAGCCAAAAATGTGCCAAATAGTCTTAGTTACCGGTGGTTGCCACGAGGAGGCAGTACATATACTTGCGAATTCAGAACAAGTTACCCCTTACACAATTGTACCCATCACCCGGTGGAAGGCCTCCGATCGAAGACAAATATTTTTCGCATTAATCTATTGACGTGTAGCTACGACTTTATATGCTAAAATGAAACTGACCTAAATGATAGCATTTTTGATGGATAGTTCTTTACCAATAACTATGTCTTGTTTAGAAGGGATCGTCACTTGAATTTGTTCCCGAACAAGGTGGACAGTGAAGGTTGCCTTATTGACATATATAAAAAAATAGTTTCGTTCAGAATTCTTGGAGAGGTTTGGATTACTGTTCGCGGCGTTGACGGCAATTGTTTTGTATAAATGTTTCGTATATGATTCTTAAATGCTAAAATAGACGAGGGAGCCCTCGTAAAAGAAAAAATCTCACTTATTCTCGTCTTCAATATAAACAATGTAACTGGGTGCCCGGACGACCACCTTCCTTTGGTATACAGACCACATTAAGTTTCCTCCATAGTTTCGGAATACAGCTTAAAGTATAACTTGCCTGAAACATCTCACTTTTTTGAAGTAAAGCTGGAAAGATACAAGATACCATCATCTATAGCGGATTTAAAAGGTTTCAAAGATCCAATAGCCCATCGCACCTTGCTGGGTGTGAAAATTTCCCCAGATAGACTCCAGATTCCACTGTGAGGCGCATAAGCCACCTCAACTGCAGGCTCATGCGGGTCCTCTTGGGCTTCTACCACTACTGAATCCGGAAAGTGGGTATCTAATAGTACCACTAACGTTTCCTTCCGGTTTTCAGTGAACCTCTTATGTTGCTTCTGGAGAAGTTCTAAACCATTTGAATTATCCCTGGAAAGGACTGTTTGGAGACGAGCTGCAGAGGGCAATTCATTGATTCGGTAACAGAAGCTCCTTCGGGTAGCCCTTCTGGATCTTCTTAATTCAAGAATAAATTCCGTCAAGGCAATCTTATATTCGCCCCATTCACCGGTGCGTTTAGCCTTGTTGAATAATCTTTCCAATTTATTCCTCAGTTTACTCAGCGTCCCGTTCCACTAAAGGACCATCATTGTGGACTCTCTTCGCTTAACCGGGCAACTTTTCTCGTAAGCCAAATGTAAAGAATTATGGAGCTGCTCTGGAGACTAAGTTTCCCACAACTGAGGGCATTTCTGATTCAAGTAAAACTCTATAAGAGACCTAGTCGGTCAGTTTTGAAATTCTGATTTCCTGCCGCTGCATGGTCTCGGCCGCCAAATCAAATCTAATAAGCAAGTGATCCGATAAAAAGGCCTCTTCAGACTCATGCCAGTTCTAGACCAAGTCACTAAAATGCGGACTAGCAAGTGTCAAATCTAGGACCTCTTACTTAATCGCATTTATAGAAGGACGGTTCCTTCCCGTATTGACAATGTCTACATTATTTCAGGTCAGATATTCAAAAAGGTACTTACCCCTCTTATTGATGTCCGTGCTGCCCCACACAGTGTGGTACGCATTTGCATCGCATACTATTAGGTAATCCAGCTCATTGCGTTTGCAATGATCTATGAGCCATCTAACTTCGAGTGGAGGTACTTCGAGTGGATTTCGGACCTAATCATTTCAAATATTGAACAAAATGATATTATTGTAACACCAGCTCATACTGTCCCGTCAAAAATGTCAATGTAAAATATTTCAAAACACTAAAATTCATTTTCGTCTTATAGAATTATCATCATTATATTCCATTTAAACTCTCAGGAAATAAAAGCGATTCGAGTTGGTACTTGAAAAAGCTAACAAAAAAAATTTAATGTTCCAGAGTATATACAATTATTTAAAACTTTACGTTCAGTTGTAAAAAAGGAAATTAAATCATGTTTCAATAGTTATCTATGTTCTATAGCAATCAGTCTAATCTCAAACAATTTTAGTCATATTATAAATCATTAAGAAGAACTAATTCGCTACAACAAACTTTGCGAAACGTCTCAAGCACTGCAACACTATCTGCACATCCTCTATCATTATTATTTCCTGATATTTGGAAAATGCCAATTGTAACTTCGATTTTAAAATCTGTCGGTATCTAATTACAGGCTGATTCGCCTGTTGAATATTATCGCCAAAATATTTGAAAAGATTGGATTCAATGAACTATTTGATAAAACTAAACATTTAATTTTATTCGAGCAGCACGGTTTGTTGACAAGATTAGCATAAAATGTTTGTCAGATTTTTAATAGGACTCTTAACCTAGCGAGCAGCGACTAAATGGATTTGCATTATTAAATATTCACGGAGATGTGGTTATATCAGTAGACGGTGACCTCGATGGATTAGCCTTATTAGCACGAAGAATCTGTTAGATGAGCAGATGCTTTCAGACTATTTTCTTTTTATCAAACTTAAGTAGGAAATAAAATAATACAACACACAGCATGTGCACTCTATAAGATATATTTTATTAGTAAAAACAAAATGTCAAAGAAAAGATGGATAACTGCGTTTACAATCATAAATGCTTTGTCATTTCAAATTCCATTCAACTGATTCATTAAATGTTGCATATATCAACACCTCTTCTCAACGTTTAACGAAATGATTCACCAAACCAACTTTATTTGCTAACTTTGCTAATCACTGACCATTCGACGGCTTAGTCAATAAATCATGTTTTCTGTCGTACAATAAATAACATTCAGAAGTTTTCATGTTACTAAATCACACGCAAACTTATATTTTATGTCAATGTGTTTGGTACGCTGGTGTCCACCACCATTCTGTAGCATTTTGATACAACTTTCCTTTAAATTTTGTGACATTTCCCTCTTGATCGGTTTTTGTTTTGTTTTACCGTTGTACCCTTTATATTACCGTTTGTTTTGTACACCCATTTTGACCCAATTGCTTTACTGCCAGATGGTAAAGTAGTTAATATCCACGTACCGTGTAAACGTAATGATTCTATCTCTTCATCCATCGCATATTTCCATCTTGCAGCATCTGGTCCATTTATTGCTGCTTCATACGTAATTGGATCCGTATTTACAGTCTCGACTGATGCTTTATTAATTTCTTGTATTAATCGAACGGGTGGTATATTAAAATTTGCTCTATTTGTGCGTCTCACTTGTTCATCTTGAGGAGACTCATTTAAAACTTGTTCATCTATCATGTTTCTGGCGATAAATTTTACATCCCGACTAATTTTGATTTTATTTAGTTTATCATCTAGAAAGCGATACCTTTTTGTTCCAAATTCACATCGGACAAATATTAATTTTTCCCCTGTATTGTCTAATTTTCTGCGCTTATCTTTTGGAATATGCGCTACAACAGGTGCTCCAAACTCGTGAAAATAAACTAGATCTGGTTTTCTGTTATAGCATAATTCGTATGGTGTCTTCATCACATTTCTTCTAGGTAATCTGTTTAAAATGTGATTTGCTGTATTTACGGCTTCTCCCCAAATCTGCTTCTGTAAACCAGAACCTAGAAGCATACATCTAGGCATCTCGACTAGTGTTCGATTTTTGCATTCAGCAATATCGTTTTGTTTTAGTATCTTCGGTACTGTCAGTTGAACTTTGATTACACTTTTTCTCAAAAAACTTTGTAATCTTTGATCCGTATACTCTCCTTCTCTGTCTGAGCGAAATGCTTTTGGTACCTTTTGAAACTGCATCTTCATCAATTCCACGAATTCAATGATTTTGTCGGTCACATCAGATTTATTTTTAACTAAATAAATAAACGAATATCTTGTGAAATCATCAATCAAAGTCAAAATATATCGGTTTCCTCTGGGAGTAACTAATTGCATAAGCCCACATAAATCGGTGTGAACTAAATCTAATCTTTTTGACGTTTTCAACGTGGATTCTTTCGGGAATGAATCCCTCTTAGATTTGCTTTGTTGAAATTTTCACATTCGTGAAGTATCCGAATTTTGACAATTTTCTACTTTGAGGTTTACTGCCACTTCACTCAATTTTCTAATATCTAATAATATCTAAAAACTTGATTTGATGTTGCTTTATAGACATCATTTCTGGAATTTACAATGAGCAATATTTTTCCATTTAGACTTATCTTGGATTCATGATTCTCAAATACAATGTTGCAACCCCTTCTGGCGAGTTTACTTACTTTGATTGATTGATTGATTGATTGCGATGTACGATCAAGCATTAAGCAAGTCTTCCGTATTATAAATGCGAATACCACACACCACTATACCCATGTTACACAACACGACACCATTCTTCATGAAGCCAAACCCCGTAAAGAAAGGCGCCACATCGATAACCACATAAGTCTAATAGTTGTGAAATCCGCCCCTGGCCAGGCCGCCGTCGTACACCTTTTTACATTATAACAAGATCGAGGGATGGGAAAATGAAATGTAATGAATGTTAGCAACAAAGACTCAACCCGGTTCCAGACACCTAAGTAGTTGATAGTTAGTAAATTTTTTAGTAATATATTTTTTAAGTAATTTATTTAACACAAGACAATACAATTTAAAGTTCATCTACTGCTCCAACCTGTAAGAAGACACAAATGACAACACAAATTTTCTGGTACCGCAAACTCTTTTTTTTCTGAAAAGCTGTAAACAACTATTATTATTCCCCCCACCATTTTTTCCATCGGCGGTTGTGAGAGGGGGGCGAGATTTCGTCCATCATCATGTTCACATGCGGTCACCCAAATTTGTACTAACTGTAGGTAGTGTTGCTTGACGTTGTTGTTGAAATCGTTGCGTCTCTGCTGTCCCTGCTACTCGCCCCCCTCCTTCTGGCGAGTTTACTTACTGACAATAAATTACACTAACATTTACACTTCGTTGGTAACTCAGGGACTAATTGACTTGTTGCAGTTTTGAACCTGATTGTTCCTTTTTGTTTAATTTGTAGTTTTCTATCATCGGCCAAAGTCACTGAACTTGTTTGTGATTCGTCGATTTCAATGAAACAATTTTTGTCATTGCACATATGTGCTGATGCACCCGAATCTATACGCCACTCTATAGTACGAGTTTGTTTCGGTTTGGTGACCATCAAACAAACATACGCGCCTTGTTTTTCCGATTCTTCATTTTCGACTTTATTTATTAGTTTTGTACTACCAGTTTCCTTTTTACTTTTCCATTCCAAAAATTGTCTGCAATCTGCTTTGATATGTCCAGCCCTTTTGCAAAAATAACATAACACTGACTTTGAATTAAAATTTGGTACTTGTCGAATTTTCCATTTCCTTTCTTCTAGCATATCTAAATTTGAGGTTAAATCCTTTTCGGGACCCGATTCAAGTGCTGTACCGAGCGTAGAATAGCTCTCCGGCAAGCTGCATTAATAGTACGCAACTGTCAATGGCTCAGTCAATGCATCACCTAAATTGCTAGTTCATCCATTGCTATCAAATGACTTTCAAGATCGTCGCCCTCTGACATCGTCATTTTACACAGCCGTCTTAGTAGTCGCACTCTATTTGACAATGTCGATTTTTCATGGTATTTTCGTAAGGCATCCCACATGGTTTTTGCGGACTTCTCTTTCTATATCTTTAATAATTGGTTATCTTCAACAAGAAGACAAATGTGTGCACGTGCTTTAGCATCTTTTCTAGACCAAGCTGTTATTACTAGATCTGGTGGTTCTAACTTAACAATATCCCATAAATCCTCCTTTATTAAAAGTAATTCCAATTTATATTTCCACACTTGATAATTATTATTATTCAGTTTGTTAATCTGTATTTTGGTTGAGTCCACCATAATGCCGAATAAAAAAATAATGATTTAAACTTAATAATCTTGTTTTACTGTTTTAGATTATAATCGTATCCTGGGCCCATAACCAGTTAGATGACCAGATGCTTTCAGATTATTTTCTTTTTATCAAACTTAAATTGGAAACAAAATAATACAACACGCAGCATGTTCACTCTATGAGATACACTATCTCAAAAAATTGTCCGTACACCCCTCGGTTAAAGAAAAATTGATGAAAAAACAGGAAAGGGAGAAAGAGGAAAGAAAGAGGAAGAAAATCTAACGTATTTGGTTCAGATGGGCGAGTTATGGTGTAACAGAAACTCAACACTGAACTTGAGTAGAACATGGTGGCGGAAGAATAATGGTTTGAAGAGCTTTTAGCTGAAGGGGTGTAGGATATTTGACTTTCATAATGAACCGGTTTAATTATTTGGATATTTTAAAGGGTAATTTTTTAATAAGTGCTGACAAAATGGGACATGGGCAAGACTTTCGCTCCGTACATGACAATGACCCGAAACATTCATCAAAGCTGATAAAGGAATGGTTATTGTACAATATAAAGTCAATACTTCTTCATCTTCCCCAGCTACCAGATCTCAACCTCGTTGATAATTTATACCATTATTTGGTGCGAAAAATCCATGGACACCAAATGTGGCAAGGAACAATTAAAACGGGTCATTGTGGAGGAATGGGCGAAAAATCCCCCCCGAAATAACTCAGAAGTTGGCTTTCTCAATGAAAAGAAGGTTGCAAAGTCTCATTTTATTAATAGGTTACAACACGAAATATTAGACCTAACTTTTTTACCAAATTACCTCAAATGGTCTCAAATATTTAAAATGATCTAAGGACCGGTTGCATATTAGAAATTACAGGAATTAATTAATTAACATTCAAAATTAAAGTAAAACTAGCTTACACAGAAATAGAGCTGTGTGAATGTCGTGAAGAAGAAAAAATTTTAAGAGAATTTATCTGTATTAGTATGATTCGCTAGTACATAACGCACAGTACATTCTGTATATATAGAATGTAAATTGTGATCTAATCAGTCCAGTCGCTGCGGCCTGATGAGAAGATTGACTTTTTCATAATCATAAGCTCATCAGTTCGAAACTGGATTAAATTCTCTTACAATCTTCGAAACATATTAAAATCATATAAATTAAAAGATGTTTAAGTCATTAGGATTAAATTTTAATTCAATATAGTCATACGATAAGAAGTAAATTCAGATTAAAGGTAAATTTCTGAGGTTTTTAATATTTTAAGTAACGATTAATTAAAACTAAATCTTATGCATATAAAAAATAAATAAATATTAACTTTGATTTTACTTCATCCTTTATTACTAATATTATAATATATACTCGTACATAAACAAAAACAAAACATTCACAGGCATTTTATGAATTACATAATAATAATAATAATTCTACCTATAATAAACAAGGTAACAACATACGTATATTCCTTTTCCATAATTTTATAGTTTTCAAAGGGTTTTTTTTTTAATTCTTTGTAATTTATAAAACATTCTTGATCAATAAGACTTATTTCATAATTATTCATATTTTCATTAAAAGTAACAATGTCACATAGTTCTAGGCCAAAATATGTTTTGCTTCATTCATATGTCTTTATTCTTCTAAACTGATTTCGATTACATAAAAATAAAAATAAATTATTTCTATAGTGGGATCCTGCATCAATTTCAAACCACTTAGTACCAATACATTCAACAAAGTGAATTTCAGTTTCAGAATAATTTTGAATATAACAAGTTTGTATGTCTAGTGGCAAGTCTTCAAAGGCAAATAAATAAGTTATTTTACCCAACAATTTTTTTCAGTGTATGTTTGTTGGCAAAGCTGTTGCGAAATCATAGATGTAGGCCGGAAAGCAAGAGTTTTATAAATATTTTTGTAATTACTTATACACGAATTCATTTTAGTAAAGAATCGATGCGTTGCTTGATATTTCATAGACCATGTTTATAATAGAAGACCAATTTACATAATTATTATGATGTTTTGGTAAAAGGTTTAAGTTATAACCTTGCAAAATACAATTAAGGTGTTGAGTTATGTAACTTTCCAATGAACTGATAGCTGAGACAGATCGAGACGGCGATAATACAATATTAATAATTTTTAATAGACTAAATATAGAAATCCACAATTTTTGAACTTTGGTGCTTATTTCATGAAATATAAAAGAAAAATGTAAAATTAAACATAAGTTTTGTGAAGCAGTAAGCCCAATTGATGTTTGTAAACTTTTATCCAAATAAATGTTTGGTGGTAAACTTTTTCTAAAAGTGTAACCGACTAGGTATATATTTTCTAGCTTAGGGCTGAGTGGATACGGAATATTGCCAAAGGAAAAATAAAATTTGCCTATTTTGTGAATGTCTTTTTTACTACCTTCAAACTCACCAAAAAATACTCGAATTTGAAGAGCTTCCCTATTGCTAGACAAAAATGTACTGTTTTTAAAAATTGATCCACAACAAAATTGATCAATCACATTACTATTACACAAATGTTTACTTTTGAAATACATACTCTGAAAGATACTATTTTTGAATAACGAAGCGAAAGTTGATTTTATAGGTATGTATTGAAAAGTACATTACAACAAAACTTTTTGATAAAGACTTAGCTTCGCTTCATACTTCTTATCCTACCTACTGTCCAAATTTTTCTCAGTAAAATTGGTGTAATATCCATTATTAATTTTTATTTGCTTTCTTTTATAATAACTAGATTGTATTCCTCTCTAAAGAAATAAATTAAAATTAGAAATATTTTCCGCTGCCTGCGAGTTTATAAAATCATCATTCATTTGTGTGAAATAGCCAACCATCAGTTTCTTAAGTTCGACATTAATACTTTAGACATTAATTCATTAAATAAAAATTCAATATTGGATTTGGCAGAGTCATAAGAAATATTTGTTGACGTATTAGGTTTTGTGCTGATCATTATCTCTTAGAATTGTGGTTTTTTCAATTTTTTTGGCGTTTTGATTATTCTGGATTTTGTTTAATCTTATTTAACATTGATTGTAAATCGTCGCTGTGTAAAATAAATAATTAATATGGAATTAGTACTTCAAAAATCGAATAAAGGGAACGAGAAATTATTCGTGGATAGATATGCTTATCATTTGCTTTCTAAAAATAAAAAAAAAATATTATCGCTGGTCTTGTGCACAAAGGAAGCAACTGTTGTGCAAGAGTGTTGTTACTACAACAATAATTGATAACCGATATCACATTAAAAAGTCGCCGGTATATCATAACCACGACCCAATAGCACATTTGTTGCCTATATTAAAATGTAAAACACATCTGGGCTTAAACCATCACAAATCATTTGGAAATCCATTGTTGACTGCCAACCAGATTGCCGCGTGTATACTATATTCCTTCAAAACGAGCACAAAAGCTGAAAATTTTACGAATAAGGAAATCCAACGAGGCCATAAATGAGCCGCAAAGTTTGTCAGACCTAATTACTCTGGAAATTTTAAAATATTTAGAGGGCGACCTTCTTGTCTTAAAAAAGACTACTTTCAACGACACTAAAAATATTACATTGGGGACTTCGGCCTCATTAAAAACATTAGGTAGGTGCAAGAGCTGGGTAATGGATGGAACATTTTATGTTGTTCATAGGCCTGATTACTGGGCAATTTGGGCCATTGCTTTTTTGCCTGAAGAGCAAAAAAACAATGGAGGCGTACTGGATTATTTTTTTTTCAACCTTTCCAATAGGCGCTCGAAAGGAATATAAATCTCAGTCCCAGTAGGATTATCAGTGATTTTGAGAAAACCATTTCGACTACCGCAAAACAATATTTTCCGAATGCAAATTACAAACGTTGCTTGTTCCATATCGGACAGATTATTTGGAGGCGTGTGCAGAAGGAAGGTCTGGCCCAAAAATATGGCAATTGTGAACACTTTAACATTAAAAACTTTGCATTCGTTCCTACTGAATATATTTTAATTTATTATAATGTTTTAATCACTAACGTATGGCTGAAACAAAACTATATTTGTGGGAGAAGTCCAAAAAATTGTCCTAAATATAAGACGGAATTTTGGTGCGTCATAGGTTCTATTGAAGAAAATTTTCCTCGCACACAAAATTCTATAGAAGCTTGGCATCGTAGACTGAAAGTTGGTAGTTGGAAAAAAAAATGGTGGCTTATTTGAATTCATTAAAGAACTTTCACATGAAATGATTGTTGTCCAGACTAATTTGCAAAAAATGCAATCTGGTGAAACTATAACTCTTACAAATACCAGTCTTGGCCGGTATAAAAAGATAAGAAACGTGATTAACAACCGCGAAAATATGAGCAAAATGGATTATTTGAAATCTATTCCATATAACATTTCACTGTGTAATAAATGATACTATATTTGCTTTAATTTTCTTTTTAAATGTTGATAAACTCTTACTTATTTTATTTTGTATAATAAACGTTTGTGTATATTAATTATACCAGTTTTTTTTTAGCTTTAAGGTTTTTATTAAAATGGTGTTCTCATTCTCAGTTGCTAACAATCGATATTCGTATTCTTGGTTTGGATTGTTTTGGCATCATTTACTAATTTGAATATCTTATCCTTTGTACTTTTAAACCTGCAAAATATTTTGATTCAGCGATGAAATACCATACAATTATAATGAAGAATGTACATTCTAGTCCGAACTTACCTATCATTTGCTAAATTCACTTCCCTCACTAAAATAATTATTTTTAACAAAAACTTGAATTAAAGGATCTAAATTGATTCTCACCTTACCGTTTGAATTTAGCTGGTTCAAATGGGAACCATAATAGGGGTATTATTATCAAATATCAATAAAACAACAAATATTATAAATTATGTATTTTCAAAATAAATTAAATTTCATCTAAATTAGATTTTTTTTGCTTGGATCATTTCACCGCTCTCGGTGGTATAATGCAGGAAATCCAAGTTAATAATTATACCAAATAGAATGTTTCGTGATCTATTGGTATTACTATTATTATAACAATAGACGGATGACCTTTTTTTAATCTCAAAAACAGAACTGCTACTTTGAGTTTGATCAAAAAATGATAAAGATATGAAAGTGGACTCAAACTAAAAATTACCTTAAAATAATTATTGGATTGAATTTTTTTTTTTAATTTCTATGCCCATCTGTAGTTGGAAGATGTCCTCGCTAAATTTTTATCTCTTGCGTTTTTTTGTTAAATCTATCAGTAACAAACGATCAATACATAATTGTTGTTATCCCGGATAATATGAGATCTTTTAATGGGGGCATGTTCGGAAATGAAGTGAGTCAATCTGTTAACCTAAAGGAGGTAAAATGTTATCAAAAAATACAGTGGAATCAGACGGAGTAGTGTTTTTGGTGGATAGTTTCATTGCAATGCAGGAGCCTAATTAATATTTGTGACTCTATTCACGTTCTACAAAATATTGTCATTTGGTTTAATGACTTTTATAATGAATAACAGTCGTTTTACATCATTCACATTGTTAATTAATATTATATATATAGGATCGGAGAACATCATCGTCACAAAATAAAAACTGTGTACCTATTAATTATGCCAATTAAGCAAAACGTATTCTCAATTAAAGTACCATCTGTTTGTAGGAATCAAAATTTCGGACAGCAAAACTAATAATTTACCATAAGTTTATCAATTTGATCATTACCATAAGTAATTGATCACTAAATTATGTTTGTGATAAGTGTATTAAAAAATATTTTTCGCGATGAATAAGTGTTCAGTATCGTAAAGTATTCACCTGTCGTGAATACCTCACGTCATATATTTAGACACACAAAAAATCAGGTGTGGGCGCATCTCATATTTAATATTGTAATGTAACTGTGCTTTGTTCTTTAGTTGCTTAGAGGTTAATTGTCTAGGGTTCATAATCTATTAAAATGCCACTTATAGTCAACTTAATATGACGGGGAGTGTAAATAATTTCATAAATTTTACTTTAATTACAATTTTAATATTTAAACCCATTTTTATAATATACAAGTATTCAACTTGAATTATTATAATTATAAAAATATATTATTTGAAAACATAAAAATTTAACGATACTTAAATATGAAATATTTAAAGCGGGTTTAAATGTTAAGTAATTATTATGATAAGAATCTGAAAAATTCGTCTTCACATTATTAATCTTTTTGTTTATTGGACCTATTTAAAATATTGTTAAAAATTTCATTCTATATATTTAACCTTTTTGTTTAATATACATAAATTAAGTAATTTAAATAAGTCAATTAAACTTTTTTTATTTTATTTTAATTAAGTTTTGGTAATGACTTTGTAGATAAGAAAATTTTACGTAATTTTACAAAAAAAAAAATTAATTTATTTAAATGGGCACCTGGACAATTTATGACTCAATTTTGTTTACGTTTTTTTTAATATTGCAGATTGCAGCGTTAAAGCTTATGGAAAAATTATAAATTGCATTAAAGTGCTTCTGACACCCTAAGTCCCTAGTCCTAAATTATTGCGATTACTAATTGCATGTATTGCTTAAGAATTGGAAAGATCTATAATCCGTGCGCAGTTCCTATGTTTGAAAAGGAAGCTCAATAATATGTTTAGCTCACTAACTTGGACCTGAACCCTTTTTATCGAATGCTAGACAGTAGACAAGAAAGAAGAGAAGCAACACCTTCAACAACAACATCAAGCAACATTAGCAGTTGTTAGTACCAATTTAGGTGACCGCATGGGAATATGATGATGGAACGAAATCTCGCCATCCCCCTCTCACCCCCCCCCCCCAAAATAGTGAAGTCACTATAAACAAAAAAATTCTTTAGAGCTTTGCAGAAGAACTTGCGACGCTTATTAAGAGAATGTGTTGTCTTGTGAGTACCAATAGCCAAAAAAAAACAAAAATCCTTAGAGCATTGGAGAAAAACTTCCGACGCTGATTAGGAGGATGTGTTGTCTTGTGGAGTCGCAATTGTCAAAAAAAAAAAAAAAATTCGTAGAGCTTTGCAGAAAACTTGCGACGCCGATTTGGAAAATGTGTAGTCTTGTGAGTAACAATTTTCAAAACAAAAAAAAAATATCCGTAGAGCTTTGCAGAAGAGCTTGCGACACCAAGGGTCGAGTCTTTAATACCAAACTATATTTTGTCTTATTGGTTACGATCCGTTATTATTATTTAGTTCTTTTTCTGCGATTGAGGTAGATAGGTATATACCAACATACCATCACAAATTGGTAAATTTTTTGTTATTTATCCAAAAATCCTCTATAAATTTCAATTTATTTACTTCCATCTTTGAGATTGTGTTTTGGAAAAAAGCCGAATTGCATCCAGTGCTTTTGATTATAAAAATATAATAAAAATAATATTGGACGTGGAACATTTAGAGTTCGAAGAATTTTAAGTCGAGTGTTCGGTTCGTTCGATCGAACGTTCACGTTTGGAGCAGTTAAATAAGCAAAAGACATCTTTAGATTGAAACACAACATGCCGACCGAGCTAAACTCAAAAGGAGAACTACAGAAATTGAGGTCTAAGTTCAATCATGGCATATTCCGGTGACTTTGATGAAAGTCATCTTGTTCGATTATCTTCTCGACTAGTTGATTTGAAAACCCGTTTAAATCGCATTCGGTTTATTGATGAGCTTATGAGGCAATGTCGAGGATCTTTTAAATACAACTGATAAATTGATTGGCATACACCAGAAAATATCCCAAAAAGAAATTGACTTTAGTGAGTCATTAGGCGAGCTAAATTTAATTAATAATGACAATCATCCTGGGAGGTCAAATATGTCCAGGACGCATTCAAATGTTATGTCACAGGCTAAAGCTTTTAAGAAGGAATTAAATGTTTTTGACAACCAACATTCACTTAATGGTCCAAAGGTTAATTTTGAACCACCCAATCGGGACACTGGAGTTTTTTCTCTCCAAACATCGATCGAAACGCACTCGACAGAACAGAACGTAGCTATTAAATCGGGTTACCTTCAACGTAATTTAACTAAGTGAAATATTTCATTTGATGGTTCACCAAAAGGCCCGCCAGTCAAACGATTTATTTTTAAATTAGAACACTTAGCTAAAGCACACAAAATTTCCACAGAACAACTAGTTACCGATATCAGTTATGTGTTACAAAGCCCTGCTCAAAATTGGTGCTGAATGTACATTGAGAAGAATCGTAGAATAAATTGGGCTAAATTAAAAGAGGATATATTATTAAACGGTTTCAGGACATACTGGATTCATATATTCAAAGATTTAAAGAACCCTTCATAGATTTTTACAGTGATATGATATCGATTTTTTTTCAGTTTGAGGTTGCTTTTCCAGACACCCAACTTTTGTACATAGTTCAACGTAATATGAACAACAATTGTCTTCGTATAATTTAAATGGTTACAAGTTGTTTGGTGCTTGTAACGACACTTATAGGTCTGGTGGGATTTCGGTTTATTATGATTCCAACCTATCATGTTTACTAACTGCAATTAATATAACTTCAGCTGATATTGTTAAAGTTGATTGGAATTTTAATAAGGAAGTGTATGTATTTTTAGGTATTTATAAGTTACATTCAGCGCATTTCAACACTTTTGTGGATGAAATTTCTGGAATTATTCGCAATATTAAGGCAAGAAATCTTTTCATTGTTGGAGATATTAACGTAGATATTCTTAATTTTCCAAATAGCTGCAATGACTATATGTTTCTTATGTCTTCCTGTGGTCTCGAATCTCTGATAAATGTTCCTACGCGTGTGACTGCAACATCAGCTTCTTGTATTGATCATTTTTTTGCTCGTCTCAAGTCTAACGATCTTTCTTGTCTAACAGCGGCCGCATTAGACCTTAAGATTTCAGACCATCATTTTATTGAAATAATATTCAAGATACCTCAAGTTTTGTTAGCAACCAATAATATCCATGTTGGTCTTACGAAGAAGCTCAATATGGCATTGTTAATAGATATTCTTGAAAAATTGGATTGGAATTATGTTCTTAACCTTGATGATCGATCTTTAGCTCTTAATCAATTTTTGACCATTATTTCTGATATACTAGAACATTGTTACACTTTTAGTCGGGTAAAAACCAAACGTTTACAACCTTGGATTTCTTTTAACCTTGCCAGTCGTATTAACAAGAGAAACAAATTGTTTAAATCGTATAACTCGTCTGTTAATTACGATTTGCCTTATGATTACTGTTATACTACTTTTTTTATGACTCCCGTATCCAATTATGAAATTATTTCAATTATTAACTCGTGGGAACCGAAGCAGTCAGTAGACAATGATGGTCTTAGTAATTATATCTGAGGCAATTAAGAAAAAACACTTAATTCGATATAAGGACTCGTAGTTATTAAATTCTATTTAAAAGTTACTCCTAATTGTCGTTTACATCCAGTCAATTTTTTGTTGCAATCGCACTATTTTTGTTGAAGTTATAAGTAAAAAACAAAACTACTTATGTTTATTTTAATCGGTCCTGATTTTTGAAAAACCACTTATCTAAGCTAAATTTTGTAGGTAATCCGACATAAGTGATATTCTCTAAAATTATTTTCGCCATTTCGAATAAAATCGATTCAGAAAAATCACTTAATCCATAATAAGTGATTATTCTAAATACAAAAATTGGTAAATACATCAGAAAATATTTGGATATAAGTTTTTGCATGAGTTAAGTATTTTTTCCAAATTGAAAAAAAATTAAGGTAGTAACTTAAACAGAAATAGGTGGTTTACCTAAATTTATAATAAAACAAAAAATTTCAGTTAAGTCTTTTTTTCAAATTATCATTTAATTATTTTACGTACTATCATACGTTGAAATTGTGTGTGCAAATCAGATTATAGTGCAATATAATTAAATAGTGCGTAGTTTGTATTTCTGATAATCTCGTACAAGTGTAAGTGAATTTTAAAAGTTATTTTAATAAACAAGTGCTTAATCAAGCAAGAACATGTTGTCTCGTGGGCAGAAAATGGCTATGATGGCCATTGCCAATATTAATCAATCTAAAGCAATAATTAATAATCCAGCACATTACGATAACCGCGAAAATATAGGAAGTTAGCCAAACCCGGATCATTCATTTAAACCAGTTATAGCAATGGAAACGGATTATATTCAGGAAAGTGAAAATCTATATACAACTAGTGAAAACAGTGTAATGCACAATGATAAAGAAGCGTGTCTAGGTAAGTATTTGTTTGAAAAATTGTAATTGAACTTTAATGACATTATTTTGTATATAGGTGAGTCGTTCGATGATAGTGACTTAGATCCCGATAACAAACCTAGCTCTTCCTCGGAATCTGATAGTGAAATGAATGAAATAGTAGGGCAAATAGAATAACGAAATATTGAATCAGAATGTGAAAACGAAAATTTGCCGTCATCGTCGATATCAGTAAATGAAAATCGTCCATCTATATCCAAAAGTGCAATACGTCAAGACATAAAACTTAAAAGAAATACTGGCGAAAGCTATAAAACCGGGGAGAAAATTATTAAAGCACGAGAGTGTCGCCCGTTAGAAATTTGCGAAAACAGTGTAAATCCAAAGTTTCATTTATGGAGCAAAATGAGATATTTATAAAATTTTTGTCTTTGGGCAAATATGACCTACGTGTTTTATATGCTTCAGAAATGATTACCGTTAATCCAGTAAAAATGAAAACAATTTACAACAGCGCTGGAAAACACAAAACACGAAATTATACATACTTACCATTTTAACATCAACGGCAATGTAATAGATGAATGCCAAAAATGCTTTCGGTTTACACTTGGAGAAACAGATAATTTTATAAAATCCGTGGTTAATAAAAAGCTCAGTGCAAGTATTCCAAATAGTTTTTTCGATATTCTAGGGAAAAGTATCCCTCCAAATACATTAACCGCTGATAAGATCACTGAAATTAAAAACCAAATAATGAGTTTTCCGGCTTATGAAAGCCATTATTCACGGAGACATACATCTCAACTTTATTTTCAATCTGATCTAACTCTCGTAACCATGCATAAACTATATTCTGAATGTCACCAGAAGCCAGTATCATTATCCAAATATTCACAAATTTTCAAGGTTTGTACTTTTGTTCATATTTATTATACTATTTGCACTAACTCGAAACTTTTAATTTATTTTCAGGAATGAATATAAAATTTAAAAAACATCACTTGGATGTATGTAATAAGTGTGAACTTTGCAAAGCCAAGCTTGCTGTATGACCATCTGAAGCTGTCAAACAATCGTTGCAAATTGAACAACAAGCTCATCATGAACTAGTTGAGTTGGGTTACGCTAGTAAGAGAACCGATAAGGCCTTATGTGATTCTTCGTATAACTGTAAAGTATTCACTTTCGATCTGCAACAATGCTTGGCCACACCATACATGAAAACTTCAGTAACGTTTTATAAAAGTCCTTTGTGAACTTTTAATCTCACAGTTCATGACTGTGTCAGTAGTCAGGCTACATGTTATATGTGGCATGAGGGAATTGGTGGAAGAGGACGCAATGAAATATCATCATGTCTTTTGGAAACAGCCAATGAAACAGCTTCCTCAGAAAATTACGTCACTAATTTTCTATAGTGACTCCTGTTCCGGCCAGAACAAGAGCACTTTCGTTGCTACAATGTTTTCGATCGTTACAACTAACAGAAACTTATCAACAGTCGATCACAAGTTTTTGGTACCGGGTCACACTCATATGGAGTGTGACAGTGCTCACGCGATAATAGAAAAAAAAAATCACTACGGCTAAGATACACCATCCACGAGATTGGTTCCAGTTCGTTCGAACATGTGGAGTTAAACGGAAGTTTATAGTTAATGAGATGAACCAAAGCAAATTTTTCAACGTTTCCACCATCGCAAAAACTAAATTTACTTGGAGAAAAAAAAATACCAATGGGGAAAATTTTTATTGGCAGAATGTTAAGTGGCTGCGATTCTCAAATGAGTTAGGAAAAATATTCTACAAATGCAGTTTTGACAAAGAAGAGCCTTTTAAAGTATTGAATAGCAAAGCGTGGGGTAAATCATGCTTCGTTAAACGACATACCACTATGTTACAATGAACCTCTGAAAATTAGTAAGGTGAAAAAGATAGATCTTATTTCTCTATTGCCTTTAATAGAAGAGGAATTTCACAGTTTTTATAAAAATCTTATAAGTGACGAGCAAATTAGAAATGTTGACCCCGACCTTGACGATGATAGTAGTGGCGATGAACGATAAATTAACATATTATATTGACAGAGCAGGTAATTGAATCTAAGTATTATTTTGATTGTATAAATGAAGTTTTACTATGTACTATAATTTTTAATAAACTACTATGAAAATAAATTATTGTTACTACAATAACTTATCTCGTTTTTTATTCGTATTTGCATTTAAACAGAACCACTTAACTAAGATAAGTGTTCAAAATATAAGAACTTAGTTTAATAAAACAACTTAACTCAGAAACTTTTGAATTTTCCGATTTTCTTGTGAAGTTTTCACAAATTTTTTTCTCCCTTTAAATTTCATTCATCAAATACAACAACCTAAAAAAAATTGAGCTTAGCAACGTCCTATATTTTTTCACACATTAAATTAAAGGTTATAACTGGTCTCCTAAAAAATTGCTTAAAAAAAGATAAGTGCTTTTTCTGAATTGCCACAGATATATTGCAAGCTATTGTTAATTATGTTAGCCCCGTTCTTACCCATATTTTCAATCTTTCTTTCGTACAAGGAATTGTCCCTGAAAGACTGAAAACTGCTACTATTATTCCGTTGTTTGAAAAAGGCAATCGTAATGATACAGGCCATTAGAGACCTATAGCCTTTCAGCCAGTAATTTTGAAAATTTTAGAGAAGGCAGTGAAAAACAGAGTAATTTTTTTTTTTTTAGATCAGAATAATTTTTTAAGTAACCATCAACATGGATTCCGTCAAGGCAGGAGTACCGAATCGGGATTATTGGAATTTTTGAACACAATTCACAGCGTACTGAACATTGGTAATGCTTGTGCTGGTTTATTTATTGATGCTGCTAAAGCCTTCTTCTGAATATTTTATATGATATTGGTTTTAGGGGAGTTGCTAACAAGTGATTCGCGTCTTACCTTGACAACAGATCGGTTCGAGTTAAAATTAATAACACTTAAAGTGAACCAAAAATTGTCGACGTTGCTGTTCCGCAACGCTCAGTATTCGGCCCTCTGATATTTCTGATCTATACTAATTCGGTTTTTATTCTTAAATTGCATGGTCTTTGTACTGGGTTTGCCGATGACATAGCTTTAGCTTACACTGGCCAATCCCTTAATGACGTCATTTCTATGATTAATTCTGACCTTAAAGTCTTACATGTATGGTTTGATAAGCATTGCTTAATTCTAAGTGATAAAACAAAATATATGTTGTTCAAATTGACTGGCACAATATCAGCAGCAAATGTTAATCAGGTAATTTATCATAATATTTCCAACTGTGCACCATTCTGAGTGTATTAATATTGAATTAGTCAACGAGTTCAAATATCTTGGAGTTCACTTGGACGGTAATCTCAGTTGGAAAATTCATCTCTCTTCTTTAAGACGTTACTTGTCATCTGCTTCAAGAATTTTCTATCTCCTGCGTGATTTTTGCCCTGTTCCTGTGCTAAAATGTATCTACCGTGCACTGGTTATGTCTAAATTGGAATGTGGTTTATCATGTTGGGGTGGGTGCTGTACAACTACGTCATTTGATTTATGTGTGCAACAGAAAATTATTTTGTGCATTTTATTGAGAAAAAACAGGCCTGAGTCATCTTGGCCTCTATTCACGGCTAATAATATCTTGCCGTTACAACATTTGTATGTTTATAAGGTTTTAAGAATATTTTTTAGGCGTAGTGGGCAACAAACTATAAGGAGCCTTATTCGGTACAATATTCTGGTAACCACAGTTTTCTTTATAATATTCCCCGATTTTTTACTGACCACTTTCGACGCTATATCCTTGTTACTGCTCCAGTTTTTTTAAACGCGTTACCGATTTGTATTAGAGGGCATACTCATTCCAAATCATTTCTATCCAAAGTTAAAAAATGGCTTTTTGAAACGGCTGACATTACATTTCTTTTTCGGGTTGTTTAATATGTAAATGATTTCTATATAATGGGTATTTTTATTTTTTTTTTTATTTTTGCTTCACTGTGATAACTGGTTGTTGTAGTTTATATTTTTAGTTTATAATTACTTATTAGATATTTTTTTTAGTAATTATGTATTTCACTTTTTATAAGTTTTATTTTTTTTATTGGTGGATTCGATTCTGTCGTTCTTTCGGCACATAATCCTCCAGGATTTTTACTTTTTTACGCTTATTATACGTGTTCATTAATTATAATTTATCATAATGTAGAAAATGTAAAAAATTAAAATTTAGATAATAATAATTTGATAAGGATACACCAAAATCATTCTTATAAGGATTTCAATAAACTTTTTTCCCTTATTTGCGCACGGGTTTGCAAGATAATTTGGTGGACAAACATTTCACAATTTAGAAAAAATAGTGCAATTGTGCGTATCCTACGAAGACACATGATTAAGGAGCGGATTTATACCAGAAATGATATGTCAAAGACGCCAATTTCACGAAGTGACCAAACAATAATACTCGTGAGTTCAAACATCAATTTAGTTTTAGATGAAGAAGTTTATGCTATTCCCGCTATTTTATAATAATTCCCAAAGTTTTAAACCAGTCACGAATCTTTTCACAAACAAAACAATAGACAGTTGATGGAACTGTTCCAAACAAGATCGGCTGTGGTGCGCCTGGGATTCTAAAACCATATTGCAAAACTTGCCAGCAAAGTTCGGGATATGCCAAAATGGGGACCAGGAGCAGCTCTACCTGGCCTCCACAAGTTGTAACCGGAAAATTAGAGCAACTCAAGACTCTGGCATCGAATGTACAGATCTTCTTGTATTTCTTCTTCGGCATCATACTCTGATTTTAATCCTTCTTCCAGTAGCACTTCTTTAAAATCACAACGAGCAAAAAACTATTGGAAAACTCGAAAACATGCAAAATATTACTGGCTAAATCCTTAATAAAGCTTTCACTGATGGCCGGCCTTATGCCGAAATTGAAGTGTTCGGACAACAAATGATTGACCTTTTAGACAGCGGATTTAATGTTTCAGTGCTAGATCTTGGAAGTGAAAAATTCCTTAAGATGCCAGATATAAAGTTTCGTCATCTTCCTTCTTTAATCAAACCAGCTAGTAGTTTCTCAGAAACTATTTTAGGCCATATTCGGATTCTTGCTTTATTTATGGGACAAACACGATACCTAACACTCCATATAGCTCCAAGCTTAACTCAGCCACTGTATTTAGGGACAGATTTTTGGGTGGATTTTGGTCTAAAAATTCATGTTCCACCATTTTCAGGTTCGCAAATTTGTGACGTGGCATATTCAGGAAAGACTCATTTAGATCAACAATTCTAGTCATTCGACAATTTCCTTCATCTGCTGTATTCGGATTGGGTAAAATACATATTCTCTGTCATTTAATTGACGTAGATGATGAAAAGTCGAAAAAGCAACGGCATCCGATATCGCCTGCAAAACAAAAGGAACTTGGCAATGAATTGGACCGTATACTCGCTTTGGGTGTTATTGAGCAAAGCTTTAGTTGGCAAAGCCCGTTTGTGTCTTGATTTGAAGAAAATAAATGTGGTTGCGACGAAGGCAGCTTATCCCTTATCGATCATCGTAGGGCTGCTTGGTCGGCTAGGAAAAACTAGCTCTATTTTGAGTATAGTTCTAGAAGACGCCTTCTGGCAGATCCCTTTGGATGAGAGGTCGAGGGATAATAATGCTTTTACCGTATTCGGTAGACCCCCCTACCAGTTGTTTACGTTCATGCCATTCAGGCTTTGTAATCATGGAGAAAGTGATACCCAATGAACTTCACTATAAAGTTATTGTTTATCTGGATGATTTACTGGTCACCTCAGAAACCTTCGATGAACATCTAGAGTTGTTGAGCAAAGTGGCTGGCTTAATTAAGGAAGCTAATTTGACTATTAATGCCGAAAAGGGTGATTTTGTTTTGCGGGAACTAGATATTTTATATTTATGTTAGAATGGTGTTATGTTAGCAATGGTGTACTTAAAGCGGGTGTAGGAAAAGTAGCAGCCATCACAGATTATCCGACACCAAAAACCGCCCGACCGTGGTTAGTATCAGGAAGTTTAGGCACTATATTGAAGGATTTGACTTCACAGTAATAACAGACCACGCTAGTCTGACCTGGTTAATACACCATAAAAAACTGGAAATATACAAGGAACGATATAATCCATTTTTACTAAACGAGAAAATTGGCCGCAACAAAATTTACGACCTCATTGCAAATCCGTAATTAATGTCACTTTGCACATAAACAACCACAAAAACCAGATGGTCAACAAATTCTTATCCGTTTTTATCATAAAGCACACACCAGGTATATACTAAAAAGAAGGGCGGTACCACCTATTTAAGAAGGAAAACCAAATAAGGGGAAAAGAACATTCAAAAGGGCACGTAGGCACAAAAAACATAAAAATAGGGTATAAAAGCAGTTTTTTAGCATAATTTTAGTTAATGTTTGTTAGAAATTTAATAAAGGAGTAACATCCGAAACGATCTTAATTTCATTTACAAATAAAATAAACATCACGTTAAAGAAAGTGACAAAACCGAAATATTGTGTTTTATTATATAAAATCTTTATTCGAAGTTTATGATGAAGTTTATGCTAAAAAAAATAACAAAAAATTACACTGTTAAATTAGCTATTTTCCAATTGGAATTTAAATTATATGAAAATTTAAATTTTTTGTAATTTTGGAATTTTCGTACCACCAAACAGATTCTTTTCATTAGAAAACAGGTTCTTTCCATCCTTTTCAGATAGCTGGACCATCTGTTTATATCGTTAACCAAAAGCATCCAATTGTGTTGAACATTACTACATTTCAGATAATTTAAAAGTTGACTGAATTTTGATAGTATAAATAATTATTTAGCGCCGATCCTGGAAATGTCTCGAAGGCCCCGCATATTTCTTAGAATAGCTAAGGCATAAAGCGGTCAATGTCACAAAGCCGATCCAATTATGATGAACTAGCTATAATATATTGCACAGTTTTTGAAATTTTTAATAATCTTGGATTATTTTAAAAGTTTTATATCGCCGACCGCAGAGATGTCCACAAGGTGTTGCCAATAGTTTCGGTTAACTTGGCCATTTGCCAGTCTACGTGGTCAACCTTATCCAATTGTGATGAACTATACTATACTTCACAGAGTTTAGATTTTTTAATAATTTTATTGGTTTTAAAAATTGTTGTATCTCCGATCACAGAGATGTCCACAAGGTCTTGCCTATATTTTTAGATAACTTGACCATATGCCAGTCTACGTGGTAATTTTAATCAATTGTGATGAACTATACTATACTTCACAGAATTTCGAATTTTTAATATTTTTATTGGTTTTATAAATTGTTATATCTCCGATCGCAGAGATGTCCACAAGGTCTGGCCTATATTTTTGGATAACTTAGCCATATTCCAGTCTACGTGGTCAATCTTATCCAATTGTGATGAACTATACTGTACTTCACAGAATTTAGAATTTTTTAAAATTTTATTTGTTTTAAAAATTGTTGTATCTCCGATCATAGAGATGTCCACAAGGTCTTGCCTATATTTTTGGATATCTTGACCAAATGCCAGTCTACGTGGTCAATTTTATTGAATTGTGATAAACTATACTATACTTCACAGAATCTCGAATTTTTAATAATTTTATTTGTTTTAAAAATTGTATCTCTGATCGCAGAGATGTCCACAAGGTCTGGCCTATATTTTTGAATACCTTGACCATACGCCAGTCTACGTAGTCAATCTTATCCAATTGTGATGAACTATACTATACTTCACAGAATTTCGAATTTTTAATAATTTTAGTTGTTTTAAAAATTGTATCTCTGATCACAGAGATGTCCACAAGGTCTGGCCTATATCAAAAAAAATATTAAATTCTGTGTACTATAATGATAATAGTCTACGAGTAAACAACAAATATGTTAATATGAACAATTTCCAATTGGCACGGATTTACCTGAATGTAAACTTTATTTTCCTAAGAAATTGGTTTCCTCACTTATTAGAGAGGCTCATTGCTCACTGTCAGCGTCTCATATGTGTGTTGTTTAAACTTTGAAATGGCTGCGTCGATACATCTACTGAACCGGGACTGGACTGGGATTTGTTTTTTTAGTCGCCTAAATCGTGGCTATTTTAGTATATCCTTAGCCAATTCGTTGTGTTTTGCTTCTAGTATTGAGTAATATTTGGTTTCAATCTCGTTAGTAATCTTTTTTAAATAACTTTGAGATTGTCGATAGCATGCTTATTGGACGATATGATGAGATCTGCGTTTCATTTTTTCCTGGCTGATATATCATTGTGACCAAATACATCTTCCATTTTTGAATGACATTGTTATTATTACCACCTGCCTAATAGCTATTGGAATGAGTCATGTTCGCGTAGTTGAAGTTGAAAATAAAAACGTCCCACTCAAATGCTCGATTCAAAAATTATTCTGCCATCCGGTTCCTGAATCTGTGATTCAACCAGGACTGTATGTGTGAATCCAACATCAACATAACCTTGAATTTGACAAAACTTCTTTGATTGTAATTTTAAATTCAAAATTCGTGCGTTATACTTATCTTTACATTATACGATTTTCGCCCATAAATTGTTATATTTATTATAATTAATAACAACAATCCGCCATAGTAATTAGAAAAGTTCTATTTCCAAAGTGTAACAGTTATTTTTTCAACTATTTAGGCATTCAGTTCTTATTTAGCAAGCACATCACAACGAATTTTATATTAAAAACAAGGGGCTAATTACCGGTAAAAGAGAACAGTCCTTTACTGGAAAAAGGGGGCGCATTACTGGAAAAAGTAAATTTTGCAATTAAACCAATTTTTATATAACTTTACAGTTAAAAATGTAAAATGGGCCACGATCTATGAAAACTTAAATGTATTCTAAGCATAAAAATTGAACCTTCATTGCAGTTCAATCATTCATTCAATGCTTAAATTAAAAAAGAATTCTATGATTCGGGAGGAAATCATTTTATGTAATTGTATCATGGATACCATAAATTCCGGAGTTTTTTTTTATCTTAGACTCGCACCTATCAAATGGTCGAATTTTCTAAACTTATCTATTGTGAATTGTATTACAAGGATATAAGTGATTTAGTTCAACTATTGGGTACAAGATGTCGACTCAATTCAAATAAAATGTTTCCTCTGCAATGTACATACACACTGTAAAACCAACAAGTATTATTAAGAAAATATTTTTTTTGTCCGATTTAATTCCACCTAGTATTATTTAATTAATTAATTAAGACATTTTATAGTTAATTAAATTCACTGACCTTAACATACAAACGAAGACTAATCTCTGATTTGCTTAATTAAATTTTCATTGAAAAAAGCTTAAAAGAATATCAACGTAAATGTATAACATAAAATTAAATTAAATATTTAAAATTAATTATAAGTAAATTGATAATAAAATTGTATACACTTGAATTGAATATACCCATTTATATTTAGTATGAAATAATAAAATCAATAAAAATTAAAAGTGAAATTTTGATTTAATTTAATTGTATATAAAATAAATAAAAAATGAACATGAGGTGGAAATGAGGGAAACGGAACGAAAAGGTCAGAATGAAGAATGTACATATGTGTGTATATTGTTGTTGTAGAAGAGAAAATAATCTACGATGGTAACGGTTGTACATAATAACTCTTCATTCAGCTATGTTGAGGAAACCATAATCATAGAGTGTTTGGCGTTTTTTTTTGTATGATGCATGCATGCATTACATATAATCAACTAATTTAGCTACTCCACTAACTCACTGTAATTAACATTAATTTTTAATTCCCTTTATTTGATGAAGTATGTTTGTTGTGCACAAAGTGTAAACATATGCATTACATATTCCTTTCACTTTTTTGTTGTTGTTTTTTTATGTAATTGCATATTCTGTGATACTTAAGTATGTTATAATAACATTTTTTTTATTAATTATGGTCATCTTAATTATGAGCTTGATTAATTAATGCTTTTTTTTTGTTGCAATTATGAAAATTATCATTTGAATGACGTCCGCTGGAACTCACATATATGGTTTTTAATTGAATGTTTATATTTTAATTAGGTATTGGATTAGTTATTGTATCGAATACATAATTTTCTATCTGAACAAGTGCTTGGAGTATCTGAACGGGTTGGGTACGTTTCTGCAAAAATCGTTTCCCCAAAAACATTTGCCTTAAATTATTTCCCCAAAAATTATTTCCACAAAAATCCTTTGCCCAAAAAGATCCCCAAAAATCCTAAAATGGTGGATTGGGCATTTCGCGCCCGCGAATTATAAATTTTTATAACAACTATGTTCCTGATTATTATCATTAGAGAGTTAAAGTGCCGATGGAGGCGCGTCATATTAGAATACAATTCCATATGGTACATTTTTTAAAGATATTTTTAAGTATATTTAAATTAAAAATTAGTTTAAAGTTTTTAGAAAAAATACTTACATTACTCAAACTATCATAATACTCGTATGCTAAATATAGTAGACTGTTTAATGTTAAACGCCAAAATGATTAGAGAATGCGTTTGTTTGCAGTTCGGTTTTATTTCATCTATTGATTGTGAATGTGTCATAATTAGCTGATGTTTTCTCCGTTTATTATATAAAATGCAACAAAATGGGACAAATAAATATGGTGAAGTCCAGCAAAGGCAAAGATTTATTGTGTCATGTTGGATATAGCTAATACATGGATGTGAAAGCAGCGCAGCAAAATCGATATTATTGGGGTTGCGTGGAACGTCGCAACATCTTATAGTCAAGGGCTCTTGAACGCACGTGCATGGCAGAACAGCGAGCGACTTACCGATATGCTGCGCCAACAATAAATTAAAAGAGACACTAAACTACCAACGTACATCTAGCTGCGATCATAAGGGATAGTATTGTCAACTGTCCAATAACGTCAAGGACGCATTTACCGCATAAGAAGCCCAGAAGGCTAAGATAAAATGAATTCGAGCGACTGCTATTAAAGAGCCAACTACCATCCATGACATCAGTGTTACAGAATATTTGAGAATAGTAAATGGTGAAATTTATATTTTAGCAGAAAAACGGTTTGACAGTGTGTGCATCATCATTATGGGAACTGTTAAGACCCTGCGAGTATTACAAAAAGCAGACTGTTGGATGATGGATGGCACATTTGATGTTGTTCCATCTATATTTCGTCAATTATTTACAATTTTCGCGAAGATTGTCAGCGTTACCGTACCGGCATTTTTCTGTTTGATGACGTCAAAGTCGCGGAAGTATGATCAACTGATTTACGAAATATTGAAAGTTTCTTGCGAACATTTCGTGGATTTGAAGCCCAATTTATTGCTGGCTGATTTTGCAAATACTTCAACTTCTGCTTTTAAGGCTATGTTTCTGGATATACGGTTCCGTAGTTGTTATTTTCATTTGGGCCAAATTATTGGCGCCGCGTTCAGAAAGAAGGTTTCACAAGTATTTGCGGTACGAATGAAACTGTAGCAATTAATATTCGAATGATCCGGCCCTTAGTGTTTATTCATCCTAACGAAATTCCAGCCTTTTTTGAAGAACTCTTAAAGCATGTTGATGCACTCACGCGAAAGATTGCTGTCTGGTTTGGCAATAACTATGTTCTACCTAACAAGCGAACCAACAAACCTCCGCGCTATGTATCACATTTTTGGTCTGTGTATAGTTGGTAAGATGGACTACCTGCGCCCAATCGCATATAATTTGTCCATATATTAGTTTAATTAATTGACATTTTAGTTGAATTTTGAAAGTGTGATTAAGATGTAATATGATATGTTGTTAAGTAATATAATTATTATAAATATAATAAATTTTAATGGAATTAAATGTAACAATATCTGTTTGAATTTCAAAAAATAAACCATATTTTCTCTGACCAATTATAAAACATACTTAGACTATATTTTTGAATAATTTACATTTGGGGCTATGAGTTTGAGCAAACGCTATTTTGGGAAAACGTGTTTTGGGGAAAGGTTTTTGGGGAAGTGTTTTTTGGGAATATTTTCTTATATGCTTTGGGAAAAGAATTTTGGGTAAACATATCTCTTCCATTATTGTTTTTGATTATTTATAAGCAAGTACCAACCTTTTCCAATCAAAAAATTACTGATCATTGTAAAATAATTATAGTAAAATCCGTACCAACCTAATTATAGCAATTAATTATGTAAATGCTATTGCATTAGCTTTGTATACCATTTGAATTGATTTTGTAAAACACTTTATTTGCTATAAATAGGAAACCAAAATATTTTAAAAACATTATATTAAAAAGTTTATAAGCAATTACAGTGAGTGAAAGATCTTGTAAAATAAAAAATTGTGAGAATAAACAGTGATTTGAAAATAAAGCTACAGTGATTTTTATTATTACCCAAAATAGAATTGGACACGGAATCTGCCGCCACGAATTTATTTGACTTCGCCATTCAATAAGGAAAAGACGCTACACCTCCTGATTTAATATTGGACCTACGCAAATCTATTAGAAACGAGAAATCAGCATTTTAGTAGTTTGGACCCCAGAAAATCCCAGGCAACTCTGAAAACTAAATTTAATTAATAAAACACCATAATAACAAATTTTATTAATTAAAGTGAATAATTATTATAAAAGGAACTTCAGTATTCCCGAGTACACATCGAACACATAATTACACAATTCTCCGTTGTTCACCTTCTTTCATTCAAAATTTGGCATGCATAAATAAATACGTCATTATGTGACTATGTATTGCAAACCAAATCTCAACTCAAAATTAATATTTTAAAATTAGTATTTATTTATATAATTTAGTTAATCTATAAACATATAATATTAAAAAATTAATTAAATATAATTAATGTATTTTATAATACTCTACAAAAAAAAATAAACCGTATCCAAATATACTACTTCACGTGTATTATATATGACGGTACCGATACGACTCAAATTTACTCTTTTATACAACGTGTAAGACTCCTATTTTAGTCGAATCCACTTAACCTTTTGTTGCGTTTGCATAGATCGTGTTTCATCCAGAATACTATGAATGTCTCATGAATAAAAAAAAAAAAAAACACCAAAAGAGAAAACCACATCAAAATAAAAATAACATATTCTTATATACTAAAACACCAACACGGTAAAAATTGTCTACCATCTATCAAGTGTGTATCAGGAGACATATCATGATTCATTCATAAACTATAATATACACACACAAACAAAACCCCCACAGTAAACATACAACAATCCTGTTCCAACATATAAATGAATACATCATTATGTGTTAAAAATCATCAACTTAACACAAACCAACATTTCGAAATTAGCATTTTATTTATATAGTTAGTCATTTTATAATTTATAATATTTAAATTAATTTAATATCAATTTAATGCAGTTTGTAATACCCTGTAAAAAAATTATTAATCATACCTAAATAAACCATTCTAAATGAATTGTATAAGACGGCTTCCAATTCCAATTCGACTCAAACCTATTCGATTATACAAAGTATAAGAATCCTATTTGAGTCGAATACACAAAATCTCATTATGCTTATATAGTTCATATTTTCAAGAATACCATAGTTTTTTCATGAATACAGAGAAACACAAAGAGATAAAACAACACCAGCACACAAGTAACATAATCTTATTCGCCCCAATACCAAAACCAACGAAAAATTCTCTTTTTTTGTTGTTGTTTGTATATTACAATTCAAAAACCAACAAAACATAGTACATTTCCTTAATAAAATCTGTGTAAAGAGCGAACGAAACAGCTGCATAAACATATTGTTGGCCCTGTTATATATCATGTTTCGGGCATATATTTGTGGCGACTGTACATAAAATCAAACATAAGAACATTTATAAGTGTGCGTAAAAATAAAATCTAATATTAAATTAACCACGATGTATTTCTATTTAAGTTAAAATCATCTTAATACTATCCAAATATTAAATTTAGGAATTAAAATTGAAATTGAATTTTATGTATAATCACACAAAACACGAAATCATGCACTTAAGCAAAAAATCAATAGTTTTGATTTCTCTATCTACAAATATAAAACATTGCCTGACAAATGCATCCCGGTGAATTGCATTTTCCAAAATTACACTTTAATAATTATTACAATAAAATTGAATTTAATAAGAATTAAAATTAAAATTATAATGTGTATACTCGTACATATGTAAGTATATAAAGTATATATGTATTTAACACTACATAAATAAAACAAAAATAAAGATAAAAAAAAATAAAATTAAATTTTTTGAAGAGGCATTATTAATTTATATATCTGGGTTGACTAAAAAATCACGCTTAGAAATGAAGATTGCCTGCGTCTTTGAAATATTCAATGAGACTCCATTAGATATAGACCAATCTAATATGTTGGATAAATCATTATTAATTTTATCAAAGGTTTCAGAGATATTATCCTTAAAAAGGGAGATTAATAATGGCCCAATGATAGTTCCCTGAAAGACACCAGAAAGAATACGTTGCGGATCAGACAACTGATCTTTTATTAAGAATTTTTGATATCTGTCCGATAAATAACATAAGCTTAAGCGCAATTTTATCAAAGTAAAAATAAAGCATTAGCTTTTGCAACAGTAACTTATGATTTATACAGTCAAAAGCTTTGGAAAAATCGAGCAATACTAATACAACAAAAGAGTTGCTTCGATCAAGATGATATGCAATATCATCAATAACTTGAAGAAGAATGGTGCTTATACTATGATTGTTACGGAAACCCGATTGAAACTGTGTTAAGTAATTATATTTTTTTATATGGTCGTTAATTTGATCATGAATTAGAATCTCGGAAACTTTAGATAATATCGATACCATACTGATTGGTCTGAGATTATCCAGCGAGTCACATTATTTTGTTTCTTTTTAACTGGAATCACTAAATTTGTTTTCCATATATCAGGAAATTTAGACCGCATGATACAATTATTTATTAATTACGTTAATGGTGATATAACAAAAGGTAATATCTTCTTTAAAAAAATTAGATTCATTGCATCATGACCAGCTGCGTTAGATTTTATGCTGCAAATACTTTTTAAAATATCTAATTCCATTACACAGTAAGTAGTTTATGGTTACGAAAATAATAGTTTTGTTTAGCGGTTAGTTTTCTGAAATTTAGAAAAGGCCTGCCTGATCCCGAAGTAACATTCTATGAGCAATTTCAAAATTAAACCAAGGAGCTGCAGATTGGCCATCCAGTACTCGTTTAACCGGGACATACTTGTTATGAATAGAGTATAAGCACTCATAAAATAAGTGAAACATAGAATTACTGTTATCGCTCGAATACATCCGACCGCAATCAGCGCCTAAAAGACAAGAAGAAATTGTTGCATTATCTATGTTACTATAGTCGTAAATAAGCTTGTTCCGAATTTTGACCCGATTAGACTTCACTTTATAGGAGATGAGTAGAAAATTTTGATTGGATATATGTGGCATAGTGTATTGATTGAACCCGAATATTCCGGCCTGCTCCGGATTAGAAACAATAAACTGATCTAGCCACGATAGGCTGCGAGTTGGTGAAAAAGGAACTGAGAAAAGGTTATTGAATTTTAATAGATCATGGAATATATGCGACCTGTCAAGGATATTAAAATTGAAGTCACCACTCGTAATACAAAAGAAGATAGTATTTTCTTGAAATCATACAGGTCAGTTTTTTTAGCAGGTGGGGGATTGTAACAAACTACTGTCAGAATTGTCACGGAAGGAAGTTTCATTTCACCCATTATAACTTCAGTTTCGTACCATATGTACCTAAATAAATTCTCTTGAATTTGTAACATTTTCTATAGTATATACAGACCCTAGCACCATTTTTGTGTGTTTTGTCGTACCGTAGAATATTATAGCCATTTATGGCAACAGATTGATCATTGATCATATACGTAAGCCAGGAGTTCGCCACGCAAGAACGATCAATGTTATTAAAATTATTAAAAAATTAAAATTCAACAAAGAAAAAGCGATGGCTCATGCACAAACAGTAAACCGGCTTTTCCGACCGGCAAATCCAATTTTTAACAAAATTGAATCAATTGCAATGTGAAAAGTATTATAAAATAGATCAAATCTATAAGTACTAAAATTGATTTAATTTCATTTAAAAAAATTCGATTTTGTATTTTGACAGACGGATTTTAACCGGCAACAGGAGAAGTGTTTTTGGAATCAGAAATTCCAAGTTTTACTCTTAAGTGGTTAAACTCTCCGATAAAGGAATTTAATAACTCCCACCTTAGAAGCTCTGAAACTCCTGACAATATTTTTAGATAAGAAATTACTGATCAGGAGAATGTGGAACTTGTCAAAGAAGAACCGCCCAGACTACCGCAGCGAAGAGATCGCCAGTTAAAGTTGAAGGCATCGGAAAGAATAAACCGAAAGGATATGCATAAGGACTTAGTTAAGTCCATAGATGGATTTACTAAGTCACAGATAAAAGTTGCTTCAGCAAATAACAATATTGCTGAAGCAATTACTCAGTATGGCCAAACCATGGCAAATATTTTTTCTAATAATTAATATTCAATATAAAATTAGTTTTCAATTAGGTTTAACATTTTATTTATAAATATAGTATACATAAATTTGAATTTAAGTAATTATGTTTTTTTTTTTTCAAATTATTCCAAAAATAATTCGTCTTGCCTTGTTGTGGTCTGACTGTGTTGACTTTCTTCCCTTGATCCACAATTCTGAATGTATCATCTTGTATGTACCGATCGTAGTGGTCTATATACAAATTATGAAGTGCACAAGCACTTAATACCAACAATATTATTAATTCCTTTTTAATATTCCCGAATTTTTGAAGAAATCGAAAGCGTGTCTAGTATTAAGCCTAATGCTTGCTCAACTACAATTCTAGACGTGGAATGTCGCCTATTAAAATGTTTCTTGCGGTTACTCATTCCCTGATTCATTTTAAAGGATGGGACTAGCCAAGCATAACTTTTAGGATATGCAAGATCTCCCAACAAAAATCCTTTTGGTAATAACATTTGATCCTGCCTTTCACACAAGTGTTTAAAAAGTTATGATCGTCTTAATACTGGTTCTCCAACAAATACACTGATAAATTTTTTATTTTAATCCACTGTTGCCTGCATCTGTAGGCTATGAAATTTCTTCCTGTTGAAATAATCTTGTTGGTGCTGTTTAGGCCTAGGAATCTCTATATGCGTGCAGTCTATAGCTCCTATTATATGGTCGATATTGCCAAACAATTTAAATCCGGTAGATATATTTTTTTGTTGTTCCAAGGATGGCCACTTGACGAGTCTTCGGGATTCATTTGCCATAAACAAGGCAAGTTCAACGATGATGTCAAACGCGTGGCTCCGGCTGAATCCAAATCAATCACCTATTTGGCGGAATGTTTCACTGTTTGCCAAATACCATAAAAACATATAAACACGGGTTTTTGGAGTCACGTTAAGAAAAACTCTGTTGTCAGTAATGCATTTTTTTGAGTATTCATCTGTAATTAATTAATGTTTTGTTGATTTTTGTGTAAATCAAATATAAAGCTTTGTTTATTTACCAACGACCTATTGAGTTGTTTTCCGGGATAATCTGAAGTGGCATCGAAATTGCTCGTCCCTATAATTTTCTATTACTGAATCAAATTCTTCAATTTTTTGATGCTCCTCATTAAAAAGTTTGTAAAACAAATGTATCTTCAATTTCACTGTCGCTCGACTCGTACATTCGGAAACGAAAAACTTAACCTCACTTAAAATGTAAATAAAAAAAACTGTTGACTAAAAATGTTTTATATATGTATACACTTAAAACGATTTCAATAACTAAATTACAAAAAAAAAAAATACAAAGTTAAATACTAATTTCATAAGTTAAATGAAATTTAATTTAATTATACCAAAAATAAAATCCGAATGAATTGATTCACATATAATTGTTTACAATAGTTTGACATATTGGGTGTGCGAATATAACTCCGCCCTTTCTCAATTACTGTCGTTATTTTTACTGGTTACGTAAACTATAAATGCGCAATATTTGTATTCTATAGTACTTGATGTCAGCTATCAAATGCAGTATACGACATTTGGTTGAACTGTAAACAAATAGTATTTTTAACTCTTTCAAAATGTCGAATTTTATTCCAAATACACATCATTTGCGGGAAGTTTTACTACATTATTTTATGGCAAAGAAAAGTGCAGCGGAAACTTACCGTTTGCTTGTGGAAAGTTAAGGTGAGCATGCTCCATCGAATACAAACAACGTGCAAAGAATGGTTTCGACGATTTAAAAATGATGATTTTGCCATTGAAGTTAAGGAGCATGGAAAACCACCCAAAAAATTTGATGATGCTGAATTGGAAACGTTATTGGCTAAAGATTCTTCTCAAACACAATCAGAATTGCCTGTAGCACTAAATGTTGATCGATCAACTGTTGCAAAACGTTTACAAACAATCGGAATGGTTAAAAAAGCAAACAACAGGGTTCCACATGAATTAAAAGAAATAGACCTCGAATGTCGAAAAACCATTTGTGAAATACTGTTTCAAAGACAAAAACGAAAAGGTTTTCTGCATCGGATAGTTACTGGAGATTAAAAATGTATTTATTATGAGAATCCGAAACGGCAAAAATCTTGGGTGAAGCGTGGTGAAGCTAGGTAGTCCATCGCAATCAAAGCGAGATATACATTGCAATAAGGTTATGCTCTGGATCTGGTGGGATCAGAAAGGTGTGGTATATTATGAACTGCTGGAATCAGGTGAAACTATCAATGGCGATGTGTACCGACGACAACTAGCGTACAGGCTACAGCTATTGACAGTCATAAGGAAATGGTCACTTAGGTATTTTTCCATTTTCATCTCAAGATCACTATAAATTATTTGTTTAACATTTAAAAAATGAGTTTTCCGAAAAGTTTCCTAATATGCATAGCTATTGACACCTTGTTATGATCATTAACATGCCTTAATATAGCTATTGACATATATTTAGTTTCAAAATAAAATCAAACCAAAATCACTTTTTATCAAAAAAATCCATTTTATTAAATAAAATTAGGCTAAAAATTATTAGCCAAATCAACAACTTTAAATTTAAATATTTAGCTATAAACTTTAATTCATTTATTTAAATAATAATATCACAATATGACTTCAATGTCGCTTAATTTGTTAAACTTAAACAGTCTTATAATCGCAATATGTTCCAATACGATTCAGTCTTTACTTAATGGGATTTCCAAGTTGCACTTCGCACATAAGAACAGTGGAAGAATTGGCAATTCTAGGGATTTGAGGCATTTTATGTGGTACTCTCTTAAACATTTGGAACATTTTATCCCTACATTTTCGAAAGTCTGTTGTTTCGTACTTAACGAATATGTACAATGATAACACATTTGGCCCTTGGCAATTTTGTTGCTTCCGATGTCAACAATTAAAGTTTTAAAGAATGATTGATCTTCAGAATCAGCTTCAGTAATTATTTCTTAATTTTTGTCAGGACTAAGATCATTAACAAGAGGAGGCACTAAAAATATATTTGAAAATTTATGATTAGACAAAAATTATTTAAGCATAAATATTAATTTTAAGCTTACCTTGAGCATCCATACTTGTGTTTAGGTCATTAATGTTTGCTGGATCTTAAAATTAAAATTAAAATTGATTTTGCTGCTTTCTTAAAGCTTGTAATTCGGCCTCTTTTTTTTATTTTTTGTTTTTCCAATTTGGCAACTTTACGTGCTTCCTTTTCTTGTAAAAGCTTATTCTTTTCTATTTTTCGGACTCGTTCTGCTTGGATATATATTGGAGATGTTAACACGAATGTTTTTTTTTTGGTTTAGTTGATGGTTTAACAGCCTGATTTCCGGTTTTAACTGGCGTTTCAGGCGAACTGAATAGTCCTCAATAGGCTGATTGTATACATAGCGAAATTTGTAGCGGTAGGTGCAGTGGCTTGGGTATCTGTAACTTCCATGGTATCAGAGATTGTTACCGTTGCTCCAATCAGATCCTCTACTTGGTGTGTTTTGTCGCCATCAATGTATATAAAATTGTCTATCCCGTTAATATTAATTTCTGGAATTGTGTAACCATCGTCTGCCTGAAATTCAGCTATTTCAAATGCTTCAATCGAACAATTCAGCGGTGAATGCAAAGTATAGCCTTTAAGTGTTTTAAACACATTAAATAATAGTTAAAAATTATCGTCAAACTTTTCTAAATTAACTGGGATTTTTAAAATGTTATTAAAAGTTTTTATGTTTGGCTGTCCGACAATATCAGTAAATTGTGAAAGGTTTATGGAGCCTTCATTCAATAGTACTCTATTTGGCACGCAAAGCAAAGTTGATTTTCCCAAACATTTAGAAAAATCTATTGACTCGTAATTCCACGGGTAAAGGCCGCATGCTTTAAATCTATTTGATATAATTTGCGGTGTAATGCAACCCTAAAATGCTTTCGATAGCAAAGGAGCAAAATGCTCTCTGGTCAAAGAAGAGCCTGGGTTTTCTTTGCGCCATTGAAAAACATTTTTTGTCCAACAATGTTTAAGTGGTTTGAATGCGGCGTTATCTCAGGGCTGCAAAATTCTTGTAGCATTTGGATACAATGCAATAGTTATAATTCCTAATTACACACATAACTCGCTTACTTTTAATGTCATATGGATGCTATGACCATCAACAAAATAAATCACTGGAAATGTTGTGTTTTTTGACCAGAAACGGATGGAAATGTTTTGAAATATATTCATAGAATATTTCTATGTCATCCATCCCTTATCCGAGATTCCTAGTGCCCAACTCTGAGGTAACGACTTCCGAATCTTTTCCGGCACCCTCTTATAAGGATAAATTATCGTCGGCGGAGCAGTTTGACCATTGGCACTGAATGTGCACATAACGGTTAGGTTCGATTTGGCAGCACCACGCTCAATCTCATAGATGTTTCGAGCGGATTTAGCAGCTAAAACAGACCGTGTTTTGGGACACAGCAAAAAGTTTGTTTCGTCCCCATTGAAAATTCGATCTGGGGATTTTAAAATGCTGAAATTATTCGTCTCCTTTAGATACAGATTTATCGAGTCAAACCATCATTTAATGTCACTAGCGCTTACTTTAGAATTCGCTGCTGTGACCGGATCTGGAACTCTTATGGCAATATTTGGGTTTCGCTGAAGAAATCGTTTAACCTCTGCCTGGTATGTTGTTTTTAAACGGTGTTTGCCTTTGGTCGACCTCAATAAACTCTTTGACTGTTTCAAAAACGTCTTCTTTACGCTTATGAAAACCTTTCGTTTGGCAGGTGATAAGCCAATGGGCGATAGTACTCTCCTCACTTGTTGTCAATATAGTGCAAGGACCTGGCACATTCTTTTTAAACTTCTCTCCCAAACGGAAAATTAGTGTTGAACGGGGTATATTATATTTCTGTGCGGCTTGCTTTTTAGAAATTGCTTTGTTCCTGATTTCGTTCAAAGCTACTTGAAGTGTTTCTTCTTTATATGTTCTTCGTTTCTTCGGCATTGTTGTAGTCCTAAAACTAATTAGTTATTCATTTAATAAGTGATTGACAATAAACAATACGAAATAAGTATACTTTTACACTCATGAGTCAATCATTGTATCAACGAAGTAACATTTATTGGCATGTCAAGTCAATAATAGAAACTATGTTAAATTCAGTTACAGTTATTGACACCCAGCATATTTAATTATTTATAATATATACGATTAATTTCTTTCGTTTTTTATTGATCAAAACTATTATTTTATGAAATGTAATATAACAATAATAATTTATTTACTTAAATAATGTATTAAATCTACTTACGTTTACCGCATTCCTTATGCATATTCAACAAATTTTCACTTACAGAAGAAAAAAAATGATACGATGTTTTCACATCAACATTTGGCGAGAGACTAAAATAGCTAACTATTGAAATTCACATTGTAACCAAACTTGGCAACACTTGTCATACTGTCAAGTTACAGTTTTATAATATGTCAAAGTCTCTACTTCACTTCATAACCTTTTCTCAAACAGTAAACATCGATAATAAAATACGCTCCATAAAAGAGAGTTTCAGTATAGTATAAAACGTTCTGACTTTTTCTTAATTGTTGTAATTATTTCTGCGTAAAATAGCTAAATTACAATAGGTTATGGCCGCCCAGTAGGCTTAAAATAATTAAAAGAAAAGAAACATTTAGCCACAACGTCGATATTGTGTAAAGTGTTTAGTAGATTTCCCAAGTCGTCTTGTCATAGCGTAGTGGAAAAGTACTCAAAACGTTTGTTTTAGCATTTTTTTTTAAATAAAACGAAGTGAATTAAAGTCGGAAAAATCCCGTAAAATTCTTAGCTGAAATAAATAGAAAATCATTGTCGAATGAAACAATTGAATTTCACAACAGTGTGAAAGATTGCCGCATGGTGTTTACAGTTCACTGCGCGTCAGCAGTCGATCGTCGTCATCGAATTCTAAGAACAGATAAATAAGCAGCGGTTACTTTTCGTTCGTGTTTACACAGTCCTCTGTGCGTTTTTCAACTGAAAATATTTCATTATGGGTGACAAAGACGTAAATAATTTTACCGGTCACATTTTGAAAGGTGCATCGAATTATAAGTTATGGAAGTTTCAAATCACTGCATACATGAGATCTCGTGAATTGACGGAAAATATTGAAGGCAAAGAACCCGATGAAGCAACAGCAGATAAGAAAGACAAGAGCAAATACAGTAAACATGAGGGTAAAGGCATGAATGCAATTATTCAGTCAATTGACAACGACAACGCAAACCTTGTTTTGGATTGTAAATCGGCGAAAGCAATGATGGATCAGCTGAGCAGCGTTTATAAAAAGAATCCCGAAATTCGTGTAATGATTTTGTACGAGGAGCATTTTTCAGCAAAAATGCGTGATGATGAAAAGGTAACAGCGTTTTTTACGCGCGTGACTCAATTGGCGTCCGAACTCGAATAGCAAAAGGAAAAATTGAGTAAAAATTTGAGAGTATCACGCATTATCACTGGATTGACACCGAGATTCAACAATTATAAGACGGTATGGTACAGTACCACAGCGAGCTTACGAGCTCACTGAATTGATGTGGTCATTACAATTGGAGGAAGAGAATTTGGATCGTTTGGAAAAAGACGAAGTCAGCAGTTCGGGTGCAGCGTTTTCAGCGAAAACAAAGAAGAACTTCAAACCCAAAGATTCAAAGCCAAAATCGAAAATCGATGAAATTAAGAAGAAAACGAAGTGTAATGCCTGTGGTCAGAAGGACCATTGAGCTAAGGATAAAGTTTGTCCAAAGTTCAGGGAATCATCGTACAAAGGTGATAAAAGCAAAAGCAACAAAGGTGGCAATGAAATGGCATGGTGTTCCGTCTTGACAGTCAAGAAGGATGATAAATCGGATAATTGGTATGCCGATTCAGCGGCATCAAAACACGGGACATTTCATCAAGAGTGGTTTTCAAAGCTACGAAAATACACGGAACCATTGAAAGCCGAAGTTGCAAACAAGTGCCTTTTACCAATCGAAGCAACCGGTACAATTCTTATTGACGTGAGAGTTGACAATCAGTGGAAGCCAGTTCGTTTGGTGCTGTATGTTCCTGAACTCTGTGAAAATTTGTTTTCAACGGGCGTATTGACGGATAAAGTTATCAAAGTTTTAATCGAAAAGGATGGTTGCAAATTCATCGACGATAAAAACCAAGTTGTTGCAGTCGGAAAGAAAGATTCAAAGAATCGGCTCAAAATGGATTTTCGTTTGCTAATAAACGAATACGCAAACACGGCAGCTGTTTCTCTGCAACATTAGCATCGACGACTTGGACACGTAAATGTTAATTCAATCAAGAAAATGTGCAACGATGGTTCGGTCACGGGCGTTGATTTGACTAACAGCGAGATTTTTTTCTGTGAGGATTGTCAATACGGAAAAATGACCAGAGCATCACACAAGCAATCCAAAAAACGAGCGTCATCGAGAGGAGAGTACATGCACGTGGATTTGTGCGGTCCAAGCGAAGTTAATGGAATTAACGGTATGCGCTATTTCATGCTGGTGAAGGATGAAGCAACAAGTTTTCGGTTCGTATACTTGTTAAAGTCAAAGGATGAAGCGTACTCACATTTGAAAGCATTAGTTCCATTGGTCAAAAATATAAATGGTTCGCAAATCATTTTTTTCAGATTCGATAATGGAAAGGAGTTTTTCAATCGAAAGGTGTTGATCGACATTTTGCAACGCGAAGGCATACAGTTTGAGGGTATCACACCATACACTTCAAAGCAAAACGGTCGAATTGAACGCGACAATCGTACTATTCAAGAAAGTGCACGGACCATGCTCATTGCAAGTGGTTTGCCGAAATCACTGTGGCCAGAAGCGGTACGTACAGCGACATACTTATTGAATCGCACAACCAACAGAAATTGTGCTGGTACTACGCCATATGAACAATGGTTTGATAGAAAGCCGTATTTGGGTCACATCAAAATTTTTGGAACGGAATGTTTCGTACAAATTCCAAAGCAAACTGGTCGAAAGAAGTGGGATCCAAAAGCAAAGAAAGTTCACTTAGTTGGATTCGAGCCCACAACCAAAAATTTTCGTCTATTTGACAGACGTTTGTTTATTTTCCTCTGATTTGAAAATTTTAAAAAATAATTTGAATTCGATTTTGTGAAATAAATATTATAATTTAATATTTAATATTATTAACTATGTACTATGTGTTGTGTAAATATTAGTGTTTGGTGAATAAGTTTTTAAACAGTGTAAATATTAATTTGACAATAGTGTAAATATTAATTTGACATTGCCATGTCTATTTCTTTCTCTTGTTCTGTTATTGTGTTAATATCATAATATGGAATGCGGTAAATGCAGATTGGCGTTTACTAATAATCAAATGATTAGCTGCTCTGGATTTTGTAGTAACACTTTCCACTATGGATGCGCTGAGGTTGATCGTGTTGCATATAATCTAACTTTGAAATGCCCAAATATCATGTGGTTCTGCTGCGATTGCCGTGACCTTTTATGAAATAAAGCATTTCTTAAATTAATTAAACATAATTTGAGTGATGATAATGCTCAGCATTCCTTCATTGAAAAGTTGCTTGATGAAGTTTCCTCGCTTAAACAAAAGATCGGCATGATTTTGGATTGTTTACCTCAGTTGAGATCAACTAATGTTATTACATCTATGCCTTTAAATTCCTCTGTAGGTGTGAATGAAGATTTAGCTGTGGTTACATCGCCTTTAACTAATGACGGCGATCAAAATCCAGTATTTTCCAGTACTACTAATTTCGGTGCTTCTTGTACGACATTTGCTGAAGTGGTAAAAAATCCTGTAGTTGTGCCTGTTGCGGCATCGAATGCACTTGCTTCGCACAGTGGTGCTCCGGATCAACCAAGCAAATGTATGAATGCTAGTGAAGTTGGAGTTAAAACTCCACAGCGCGTAGTCGCTAAATCTATTTGTGGTACTAAAAATGTTCCGAATAATTTTGGTATACAAATGGTTACTCCAATGTTTTGGATACATATTTCAAGATTTGCTTCTAATACTCCTGAGGACGACATGCTAGCTATGGCAAACACTTGTTTAGATACAGATAACTGTAAAATTTCTAAATTAGTCCCAAAGAATCACAATCTGAATGATTTGGAATATGTGTGCTTCAAATTGGGGTTTAAGGAAGAATTGCGCGGTAAGGCTCTGGATCTTGCTACTTGGCCAATTGGTATTTTGGTTAGAAAATTTGACAAAAAAAATTTTCGGCCATCTCTAACTCCACGTGTGAAATTTCGGATACCAGCTGTAATTGACACACCACTTGTTTAGATGACAACATTTTTTTACATAATTATAATATGTATACAGGCTCAATCGATGAAGCTAATCAAGCTGTTCCAGGTGATAATTTGCAGGTACATAATAATTCTTGTTTAAAGTTTGGTCATTTGAATGTGCGCAGCTTGGTAAAACATTTTGATGACATAACTATTATTTTACAAACATATCAATTTGATATCCTTGCCTTCACTGAGACTTTGCTTAGTAGTAAGATTTCTAACAAGTCGCTTCAAATTAATAATAAACTGCTACGATCTGATCGAATAAATAATAATTGGGGTGGAGTTGGTCTTTATTTTTGGGCCACTTTTAAGGTTAAAAAATATTCTCTGGTTCATTGGGTAAAGTAGAATATCTAGCATCTGGACTTACTGGGAGTTTTGGTAAAATTTTAATTTTGGTTATTTACAACCCACCTCCTGCTTGTAGTAATGATATTAACAGTTTACAAACAATTTTTGCTGAATACCTAATAAGCTATGAAAAGATTTTCTGCTGTGGTGATTTTAACTTCAATATGATGGTTAATAATCAACTAGAAGCTTGTTTGAATTTGCATAATTTATGTTATTTACCTTATAGACCCACTAGGATCAACAGTCTTTTGGATCTGATAATTTTGTACGTACCTGATAGACATAATATTATTTCATTTGGCCAGGCTGCTGTTCCTGCTATTTCTGATCATGATTTGATTTTTGCATCTTATAAGTTTTCTCGAACTAGGGATCAAATTTCTTATACTGTTGTTCCTGATTATAAAGCTATCAATCACGAGCATTTTGTAAATAATTTCTTTTCGTTAGATTGGTTTAATATGTACAACTATTCCGATGTGAATGACATCCTTGATATATTTAATTCAAATTTTCATACATTTAGATTTAGCTTGTGTACCCCGGAAAAGTATCATTAATAAATGCCCTACTGCACCGTGGTTAAATTCATATATATTAAATTTAATGAAATGTAGGGATTTGGCTCATAAAAAATATAAATTGTATGGGTTGGATGCTGATTTGACAGCTTTTAAATTTTTTAGGAATAAAACTGTTAAAGGCATCAATCAAGCTAAACAAAAATTTTATTTTGAGAATGCTCATAACTCTAAGACAACGTGGAATAATTTAAAAAAACTAGGTGTTTCAAACTCTACAGGTGATGCAGCCATTGAATTTTCTGCGGAACAAATTTTGTCTGGGATTTGTAATATTTGTGATTCTACTGGGGTTTTGCCTTTACCTGATATTGATTTCTGTAGTTCTGAAAATGCCTTTGTATTTGATTGCGTTGATGAACTTATAGTGTTGAATGCGATTCGTGCAATTAAATCAGATTCGAAAGCTTATGATATGGTAGACTTCAAGGTACTAAAATTATTTATTGATCTGTTCCTGCCTCTTATAACATTCATTATAAATCAATGTTTGACAAAGTCTGTGTTTCCTGATTTATGGAAGATAGCTTCTATCACACCACTACCTAAAAAGGTTGTTATTTCTGGTATTGGTGATATACGTCCAATTAGTATTTTGTCTGCTCTATCTAAGGTCTTGGAAAAAGTTATGCAATTGCAGATCCAGGAGCACCTTAATAAATTTGATTTTCTTTGTAAATATCAATCCGGGTACAAATCCGGCTGTAGCACTACTACAGCCCTTGTACATATTGTTGATGATCTGTCGTCTACCTTAGACAGTAGAAATTCGATGGCTATTTTGGTGCTCTTGGATTTTTCTAAGGCATTTGATTGTGTTAATCATATCCAGTTGTTACAGAAGCTATATTTGTATTATAAGTTTTCCAATTCTGCTATTATGTTGATGCATTCATATTTATGTAATCGTAAGCAGTTTGTGAGGTGTGGTGATGATCATTCTTGTATTGCGGGGATACTTGCTGGAGTGCCTCAGGGATCCATATTGGGTCCTTTGTTATTTTCTATTTATATAAATGATCTATCATGGCGAATCCTAAATTGTCGGTTTCATCTGTATGCTGACGATTTGCAACTGTATATTGGTGGTAACTTATCAGAATTGAAAGAAATTGTTTTACGACTTAATTCTGACCTTAGAAATATTTCTTTATGGGCCAAGAATAATTCACTTTCAATTAATCCAGGTAAAAGTAAAGCATTGTTTCTTTCTAGAAATACTTCTCTTAATATTAGACCTGTGCTATATTTGTACAGTGATATCATCTCATTTGTTCCAACATTAAACAATTGAGGGCTTATACTGAACTCAAATCTTACTTGGAACAACCATGTGCGCTCCTTGTGCCAGCGTATTAATTATAGCTTGTACACGCTTAGGTTGATAAAAAAGTTTTCCCCTGTTAACTTAAGAATTTATTTAATTAAAAGCTTGGTTGTACCCATTTTCAGCTATTGTGATGTAATTTATAACAAATGTGATAGTTCCTCAAGACGTATACTTGAGGTTACATTTAATATTTGTACTCGATATATTTATGATCTTAGAAAGTTTGATCATATCTCTGAGTATAAAGATATAATTCTTGGATGCGACTTTTTTCAATTTTACTGCTATAGGACTGCCGTTTTTATGTTTCGTATAGTTAAATCGGGCATGCCATTGTATTTGCATGAAAAATTAAATTTTTCCCAGTCACTGCGCACAGAGAATGTTAACTTGCCTGTTAACAGAACTAATGTTAGGAATAATTCAGCATTGATAAATGCAATTATCACCTGGAACAGCTTGCCTTTGGAGCTAAAATTCATCAGCTCTCTAGGCTTATTTAAAAAGAGTCTGTTTAAATTGATAACTGAACATCGATAATATTTGTTAATATGATTGTTATTCAAAAGCTTCGGCTTATTTAACATTTTAATAAAATATTACTATTACTATTACTATTACTATTAGATAGCAATAAAGTCATCATGAGCTGCAATGTCAAGTTCAGCGAACAATCCGATAAATATACGATTCACGATGAATTGAAAGTGGGCGACGTTCAAGTGACATATCAAACGGACGAACTTCAAGTGAGCGAGCCAGCAAATGATCAAGAAGTCGAAAATGATGAACATTTTATATCGTTTGAAGGAGACTCAGATGAAACATCTGAGAAGCGACACAACGATCGATACAGTTTACGTACAACAGTCAATGCACCAGATCGTTTAATTGCATCGGGTTATTTGGCTATCAAGTATGAACCAGCAACGTATGATGAGGCAATTGGTTCAGAGCAAACATAACAGTGGAAGTGTGCAATGGACGATGAATACAATGCACTCATCGAAAACCAGACGTGGGAGTTAGTTGAAGCACCGAAAGATCAAAAGGTAATTGATAATCGCTAGGTGTTCAAAGTTAAGCAGAACCCAGATGATACTGTTGAAGTTAGCCGAAAGTTGCCAGCCGAAAGTGAAAAGTCGATAATGCAGATTGTGTTAGTCCAGCCGAAAGTAAAAAAAAAATGGTAAGGCAGATTGTCTAATCCCAGCCGAAAGTTTCCAGCCGAAAGTGAAAAGTCGATAATGCAGATTATGTTATTGACATTCCAGCCGAAAATAAATCAGCCTCTAGAGTGTTATGTCTGGAAATAGATTTAATTGATGTGATTACTCAATAGCTATCGCAGGAAAAAAATTCAGTTCAAGTTTCCCGTGGGAAATCTCGGAAAATTCGATTTTCCAAAAATTATTAGAAAAGTTGTATAAAATCAGCCTCTAGAGTGTTATGTCTGGAGATGGATTCAATTGATGTGATTACTCAATAGCTATCGCAGGAAAAAAAATCAGTACAAGTTTCCCGTGGGAAATCTCGGAAAATTCAAAATAGTTTCCAACCGAAAGTAAGAAATGGATGAATAAAATCAGCCTCTAGAGTGTTATGTCTGGAGATAAATTTGATTGATGTGACTTGTCAATAGCTATCGCAGGAAAAAAATTCAGTTCAAGTTTCAAGTGGGAAATCTCGGAAAATTCGATTTTCCAAAAATTATTAGAAAATTTGTATAAAATCAGCCTCTAGAGTGTTATGTCTGGAGATGGATTCAATTGATGTGATTACTCAATAGCTATCGCAGGAAAAAAAATCAGTACAAGTTTCCCGTGGAAAATCTCGGAAAATTCAAAAAAGTTTCCAACCGAAAGTAAGAAATGGATGAATAAAATCAGCCTCTAGAGTGTTATGTCTGAAAATAAATTCGATTGATGTGACTTGTCAATAGCTATCGCAGGAAAAAAATTCAGTTCAAGTTTCCCGTGGGAAATCTCGGAAAATTCGATTTTCCAAAAATTATTAGAAAATTTGTATAAAATCAGCCTCTAGAGTGTTATGTCTGGAGATGGATTCAATTGATGTGATTTATCAATAGCTATCGCAGGAAAAAAAATCAGTACAAGTTTCCCGTGGGAAATCTCTGAAAATTCAAAAAAGTTTCCAGCCGAAAGTAAGAAATGGATGAATAAAATCAGCCTCTAGAGTGTTATGTCTGGAGATAAATTTGATTGATGTGACTTGTCAATAGCTATCGCAGGAAAAAAAATTCAGTTCAAGTTTCCCGTGGGAAATTTCGGAAAATTCGATTTTCCAAAAATTATTAGAAAATTTGTATAAAATCAGCCTCTAGAGTGTTATGTCTGGAGATGGATTCAATTGATGTGATTACTCAATAGCTATCGCAGGAAAAAAATTGAGTTCAAGTTTCCCGTGGGAAATCTCGGAAAATTCGATTTTCCAAAAATTATTTGAAAATTTGTATAAAATCAGCCTCTAGAGTGTTATGTCTGGAAATGGATTCAATTGATGTGATTACTCAATAGCTATCGCAGGCAAAAAATTCATTACAAGTTTCCCGTGGGAAATCTCGGAAAATTCGATTTTCCAAAAATAATTAGAAAATTTGTATAAAATCAGCCTCTAGAGTGTTATGTCTGGAGATTGATTCAATTGATGTGATTACTCAATAACTATCGCAGGAAAAAAAATCAGTGCAAGTTTCCCGTGGGAAATCTCGGAAAATTCAAAAAAGTTTCCAGCCGAAAATAAGAAATGGATGAATAAAATCAGCCTCTAGAGTGTTATGTCTGGAGATAAACTTGATTGATGTGACTTGTCAATAGCTATCGCAGGAAAAAAATTCAGTTCAAGTTTCCCGTGGGAAATCTCGGAAAATTCGATTTTCCAAAAATTATTAGAAAATTTGTATAAAATCAGCCTCTAGAGTGTTATGTCTGGAGATGGATTCAATTTATGTGATTTATCAATAGCTATCGCAGGAAAAAAAATCAGTACAAGTTTCCCGTGGGAAATCTCGGAAAATTCAAAAAAGTTTCCAGCCGAAAGTAAGAAATGGATGAATAAAATCAGCCTCTAGAGTGTTATGTCTGGAGATAAATTTGATTGATGTGACTTCTCAATAGCTATCGCAGGAAAAAAATTCAGTTCAAGTTTCCCGTGGGAAATCTCGGAAAATTCGATTTTCCAAAAATTATTAGAAAATTTGTATAAAATCAGCCTCTAGAGTGTTATGTCTGGAGATGGATTCAATTGATGTGATTACTAAATAGCTATCGCAGGAAAAAAAATCAGTACAAGTTTCCCGTGGGAAATCTCGGAAAATACGATTTTCCAAAAATTATTAGAAAATTTGTATAAAATCAGCCTCTAGAGTGTTATGTCTGGAGATGGATTCAATTGATGTGATTACTCAATAGCTATCGCAGGAAAAAAATTCAGTTCAAGTTTCCCGTGGGAAATCTCGGAAAATTCGATTTTCCTAAAATTATTAGAAAATTTGTATAAAATCAGCCTCTAGAGTGTTATGTCTGGAGATGGATTCAATTGATGTGATTACTCAATAGCTATCGCAGAAAAAAAAATCAGTACAAGTTTCCCGTGGGAAATCTCGGAAAATTCAAAAAAGTTTCCAGCCGAAAGTAAGAAATGGATGAATAAAATCAGCCTCTAGAGTGTTATGTCTGGAGATAAATTCGATTGATGTGACTTGTCAATAGCTATCGCAGGAAAAAAATTCAGTACAAGTTTCCCGTGGGAAATCTCGGAAAATTCGATTTTCCAAAAATTATTAGAAAATTTGTATAAAATCAGCCTCTAGAGTGTTATGTCTGGAGATTGATTCAATTGATGTGATTACTCAATAGCTATCGCAGGAAAAAAAATCAGTACAAGTTTCCCGTGGGAAATCTCGGAAAATTCAAAAAAGTTTCCAGCCGAAAGTAAGAAATGGATGAATAAAATCAGCCTCTAGAGTGTTATGTCTGGAGATAAATTTGATTGATGTGACTTGTCAATAGCTATCGCAGGAAAAAAATTCAGTTCAAGTTTCCCGTGGAAAATCTCGGAAAATTCGATTTTCCAAAAATTATTAGAAAATTTGTATAAAATCAGCCTCTAGAGTGTTATGTCTGGAGATGGATTCAATTGATGTGATTACTCAATAGCTATCGCAGGAAAAAAAATCAGTACAAGTTTCCCGTGGGAAATCTCGGAAAATACGATTTTCCAAAAATTATTAGAAAATTTGTATAAAATCAGCCTCTAGAGTGTTATGTCTGGAGATTGATTCAATTGATGTGATTACTCAATAGCTATCGCAGGAAAAAAAATCAGTACAAGTTTCCCGTGGGAAATGTCGGAAAATTCAAAAAAGTTTCCAGCCGAAAGTAAGAAATGGATGAATAAAATCAGCCTCTAGAGTGTTATGTCTGAAAATAAATTCGATTGATGTGACTTGTCAATAGCTATCGCAGGAAAAAAATTCAGTTCAAGTTTCCCGTGGGAAATCTTGGAAAATTCGATTTTCCAAAAATTATTTGAAAATTTGTATAAAATCAGCCTCTAGAGTGTTATGTCTGGAGATGGATTCAATTAATGTGATTACTCAATAGCTATCGCAGGAAAAAAATTCAGTTCAAGTTTCCCGTGGGAAATCTCGGAAAATTCGATTTTCCAAAAATTATTTGAAAATTTGTATAAAATCAGCCTCTAGAGTGTTATGTCTGGAGATGGATTCAATTGATGTGATTACTCAATAGCTATCGCAGGAAAAAATTCAGTTCAAGTTTCCCGTGGGAAATCTCGGAAAATTCGATTTTCCAAAAATAATTAGAAAATTTGTATAAAATCAGCCTCTAGAGTGTTATGTCTGGAGATGGATTCAATTGATGTGATTACTCAATAACTATTGCAGGAAAAAAAATCAGTGCAAGTTTCCCGTGGGAAATCTCGGAAAATTCAAAAAAGTTTCCAGCCGAAAGTAAGAAATGGATGAATAAAATCAGCCTCTAGAGTGTTATGTCTGGAGATAAATTTGATTGATGTGACTTGTCAATAGCTATCGCAGGAAAAAAATTCAGTTCAAGTTTCCCGTGGGAAATCTCGGAAAATTCGATTTTCCAAAAATTATTAGAAAATTTGTATAAAATCAGCCTCTAGAGTGTTATGTCTGGAGATGGATTCAATTTATGTGATTTATCAATAGCTATCGCAGGAAAAAAAATCAGTACAAGTTTCCCGTGGGAAATCTCGGAAAATTCAAAAAAGTTTCCAGCCGAAAGTAAGAAATGGATGAATAAAATCAGCCTCTAGAGTGTTATGTCTGGAGATAAATTTGATTGATGTGACTTGTCAATAGCTATCGCAGGAAAAAAATTCAGTTCAAGTTTCCCGTGGGAAATTTCGGAAAATTCGATTTTCCAAAAATTATTAGAAAATTTGTATAAAATCAGCCTCTAGAGTGTTATGTCTGGAGATGGATTCAATTGATGTGATTACTCAATAGCTATCGCAGGAAAAAAATTCAGTTCAAGTTTCCCGTGGGAAATCTCGGAAAATTCGATTTTCCAAAAATTATTAGAAAATTTGTATAAAATCAGCCTCTAGAGTGTTATGTCTGGAGATGGATTCAATTGATGTGATTACTCAATAGCTATCGCAGGAAAAAAATTCACTTCAAGTTTCCCGTGGGAAATCTCGGAAAATTCGATTTTCCAAAAATAATTAGAAAATTTGTATAAAATCAGCCTCTAGAGTGTTATGTCTGGAGATGGATTCAATTGATGTGATTACTCAATAACTATCGCAGGAAAAAAAATCAGTGCAAGTTTCCCGTGGGAAATCTCGGAAAATTCAAAAAAGTTTCCAGCCGAAAGTAAGAAATGGATGATTAAAATCAGCCTCTAGAGTGTTATGTCTGGAGATAAATTTGTTTGATGTGACTTGTCAATAGCTATCGCAGGAAAAAAATTCAGTTCAAGTTTCCCGTGGGAAATCTCGGAAAATTCGATTTTCCAAAAATTATTAGAAAATTTGTATAAAATCAGCCTCTAGAGTGTTATGTCTGGAGATGGATTCAATTGATGTGATTACTCAATAGCTATCGCAGGAAAAAAATTCAGTTCAAGTTTCCCGTGGGAAATCTCGGAAAATTCGATTTTCCTAAAATTATTAGAAAATTGGTATAAAATCAGCCTCTAGAGTGTTATGTCTGGAGATGGATTCAATTGATGTGATTACTCAATAGCTATCGCAGGAAAAAAAATCAGTACAAGTTTCCCGTGGGAAATCTCGGAAAATTCAAAATAGTTTCCAGCTGAATATAAGAAATGGATGAATAAAATCAGCCTCTAGAGTGTTATGTCTGGAGATAAATTTGATTGATGTGACTTGTCAATAGCTATCGCAGGAAAAAAATTCAGTTCAAGTTTCCCGTGGGAAATCTCGGAAAATTCGATTTTCCAAAAATTATTAGAAAATTTGTATAAAATCAGCCTCTAGAGTGTTATGTCTGGAGATGGATTCAATTGATGTGATTACTCAGTAGCTATCGCAGGAAAAAAATTCAGTTCAAGTTTCCCGTGGGAAATCTCGGAAAATTCAATTTTCCAAAAATTATTAGAAAATTTGTATAAAATCAGCCTCTAGAGTGTTATGTCTGGAGATGGATTCAATTGATGTGATTACTCAATAGCTATCGCAGGAAAAAAATTCAGTTCAAGTTTCCCGTGGAAAATCTCGGAAAATTCGATTTTCCAAAAATTATTAAAAAATTTGTATAAAATCAGCCTCTAGAGTGTTATGTCTGGAGATGGATTCAATTGATGTGATTACTCAATAGCTATCGCAGGAAAAAAATTGAGTTCAAGTTTCCCGTGGGAAATCTCGGAAAATTCGATTTTCCAAAAATTATTAGAAAATTTGTATAAAATCAGCCTCTAAAGTGTTGTGTCTGGAAATGAATTGCATTGATGTGATTTATCAATAGCTATCGCAGGAAAAAAAATCAGTACAAGTTTCCCGTGGGAAATCTCGGAAAATTCAAAAAGTTTCCAGCCGAAAGTAAGAAATGGATGAATAAAATCAGCCTCTAGTGTGTTATGTCTGGAGATGGATTCAATTGATGTGAATTGATTCAATTGATGTCTCCAGACATAACACTTTAAAGGCTGATTTTATACAAATTTTCTAATAATTTTTGGAAAATCGAATTTTCCGAGATTTCCCACGGGAAACTTGAACTGAATTTTTTTCCTGCGATAGCTATTGACAAGTCACATCAATCAAATTTATCTCCAGACATAACACTCTAGAGGCTGATTTTATTCATCCATTTCTTACTTTCGGCTGGAAACTTTTTTGAATTTTCCGAGATTTCCCACGGGAAACTTGTACTGATTTTTTTTCCTGTGATAGCTATTGATAAATCACATCAATGCAATTCATCTCCAGACATAACACTTTAAAGGCTGATTTTATACAAATTTTCTAATAATTTTTGGAAAATCGAATTTTCCGAGATTTCCCACGGGAAACTTGAACTGAATTTTTTTCCTGCGATAGCTATTGAGTAATCACATCAATTGAATCCATCTCCAGACATAACACTCTAGAGGCTGATTTTATACAAATTTTCTAATAATTTTTGGAAAATCGAATTTTCCGAGATTTCCCACGGAAAACCTGAACTGAATTTTTTTCCTGCGATAGCTATTGAGTAATCACATCAATTGAATCCATCTCCAGACATAACACTCTAGAGGCTGATTTTATTCATCCATTTCTTACTTTCGGCTGGAAACTTTTTTGAATTTTCCGAGATTTCCCACGGGAAACTTGTACTGATTTTTTTTCCTGCGATAGCTATTGAGTAATCACATCAATTGAATACATCTCCAGACATAACACTCTAGAGGCTGATTTTATACAAATTTTCTAATAATTTTTGGAAAATCGAATTTTCCGAGATTTCCCACGGGAAACTTGCACTGAATTTTTTTCCTGCGATAGCTATTGAGTAATCACATCAATTGAATCCATCTCCAGACATAACACTCTAGAGGCTGATTTTATACAAATTTTCTAATAATTTTTGGAAAATCGAATTTTCCGAGGTTTTCCACGGGAAATTTGAACTGAATTTTTTTCCTGCGATAGCTATTGAGAAGTCACATCAATCCAATGCATCTCCAGACATAACACTCTAGAGGCTGATTTTATTCATCCATTTCTTACTTTCGGCTGGAAACTTTTTGAATTTTCCGAGATTTCCCACGGGAAAGTTGTACTGATTTTTTTTCCTGCGATAGCTATTGAGTAATCACATCAATTGAATCCATCTCCAGACACAACACTCTAGAGGCTGATTTTATACAAATTTTCTAATAATTTTTGGAAAATCGAATTTTCCGAGATTTCCCACGGGAAACTTGAACTGAATTTTTTTCCTGCGATAGCTATTGAGTAATCACATCAATTGAATCCATCTCCAGACATAACACTCTAGAGGCTGATTTTATACAAATTTTCTAATAATTTTTGGAAAATCGAATTTTCCGAGATTTCCCAAGGGAAACTTGAACTGAATTTTTTTCCTGCGATTGCTATTGACAAGTCACATCAATCCAATCCATCTCCAGACATAACACTCTAGAGGCTGATTTTATTCATCCATTTCTTACTTTCGGCTGGAAACTTTTTTGAATTTTCCGAGATTTCCCACGGGAAACTTGTACTGATTTTTTTTCCTGCGATAGCTATTGATAAATCACATCAATGCAATTCATCTCCAGACATAACACTTTAAAGGCTGATTTTATACAAATTTTCTAATAATTTTGGGAAAATCGAATTTTCCGAGATTTCCCACGGGAAACTTGAACTGAATTTTTTTCCTGCGATAGCTATTGAGTAATCACATCAATTGAATCCATCTCCAGACATAACACTCTAGAGGCTGATTTTATACAAATTTTCTAATAATTTTTGGAAAATCGAATTTTCCGAGATTTCCCACGGGAAACTTGAACTGAATTTTTTTCCTGCAATATATATTGAGTTATCACATAAACTGAATCCATCTCCAGACATAACACTCTAAAGGCTGATTTTATACAAATTTTCTAATAATTTTTGGAAAATCGAATTTTCCGAGATTTCCCACGGGAAACTTGAACTGAATTTTTTTCCTGCGATAGCTATTGAGTAATCACATCAATTGAATCCATCTCCAGACATAACACTCTAGAGGCTGATTTTATACAAATTTTCAAATAATTTTTGGAAAATCGAATTTTCCGAGATTTCCCACGGAAAACTTAAACTGAATTTTTTTCCTGCGATAGCTATTGAGTAATCACATCAATTGAATCCATCTCCAGACATAACACTCTAGAGGCTGATTTTATTCATCCATTTCTTACTTTCGGCTGGAAACTTTTTTGAATTTTCCGAGATTTCCCACGGGAAACTTGTACTGATTTTTTTTCCTGCGATAGCTATTGAGTAATCACATCAATTGAATCCATCTCCAGACATAACACTCTAGAGGCTGATTCTATACAAATTTTCTAATAATTTTTGAAAAATCGAATTTTCCGAGATTTCCCACGGGAAATTTGAACTGAATTTTTTTCCTGCGATAGCTATTGAGTAATCACATCAATTGAATCCATCTCCAGACATAACACTCTAGAGGCTGATTTTATACAAAATTTCTAATAATTTTTGGAAAATCGAATTTTCCGAGATTTCCCACGGGAAATTTGAACTGAATTTTTTTCCTGCGATAGCTATTGAGAAGTCACATCAATCCAATGCATCTCCAGACATAACACTCTAGAGGCTGATTTTATTCATCCATTTCTTACTTTCGGCTGGAAACTTTTTTGAATTTTCCGAGATTTCCCACGGGAAACTTGTACTGATTTTTTTTCCTGCGATAGCTATTGATAAATTACATCAATGCAATTCATCTCCAGACATAACACTTTAAAGGCTGATTTTATACAAATTTTCTAATAATTTTTGGAAAATCGAATTTTCCGAGATTTCCCACGGGAAACTTGAACTGAATTTTTTTCCTGCGATAGCTATTGAGTAATCACATCAATTGAATCCATCTCCAGACATAACACTCTAGAGGCTGATTTTATACAAATTTTCAAATAATTTTTGGAAAATCGAATTTTGCGATAGCTATTGTGTAATCACATCAATTGAATCCATCTCCAGACATAACACTCTAGAGGCTGATTTTATTCATCCATTTCTTACTTTCGGCTGGAAACTTTTTTGAATTTTCCGAGATTTCCCACGGGAAACTTGTACTGATTTTTTTTTCTGCGATAGCTATTGAGTAATCACATCAATGCAATTCATCTCCAGACATAACACTTTAAAGGCTGATTTTATACAAATTTTCTAATAATTTTTGGAAAATCGAATTTTCCGAGATTTCCCACAGGAAACTTGAACTGAATTTTTTTCCTGCGATAGCTATTGAGTAATCACATCAATTGAATCCATCTCCAGACATAACACTCTAGAGGCTGATTTTATACAAATTTTCTAATAATTTTTGGAAAATCGAATTTTCCGAGATTTCCCAAGGGAAACTTGAACTCAATTTTTTTCCTGCGATAGCTATTGACAAGTCACATCAATCCAATCCATCTCCAGACATAACACTCTAGAGGCTGATTTTATTCTACCATTTCTTACTTTCGGCTGGAAACTTTTTTGAATTTTCCGAGATTTCCCACGGGAAACTTGTACTGATTTTTTTTTCTGCGATAGCTATTGATAAATCACATCAATGCAATTCATCTCCAGACATAACACTCTAGAGGCTGATTTTATACAAATTTTCTAATAATTTTTGGAAAATCGAATTTTCCGAGATTTCCCACGGGAAACTTGAACTGAATTTTTTTCCTGCGATAGCTATTGAGTAATCACATCAATTGAATCCATCTCCAGACATAACACTCTAGAGGCTGATTTTATACAAATTTTCTAATAATTTTTGGAAAATCGAATTTTCCGAAATTTCCCACGGGAAACTTGAACTGAATTTTTTTCCTGCGATAGCTATTGAGTAATCACATCAATTGAATCCATCTCCAGACATAACACTCTAGAGGCTGATTTTATACAAATTTTCTAATAATTTTTGGAAAATCGAATTTTCCGAGATTTCCCAAGGGAAACTTGAACTCAATTTTTTTCCTGCGATAGCTATTGACAAGTCACATCAATCCAATCCATCTCCAGACATAACACTCTAGAGGCTGATTTTATTCTACCATTTCTTACTTTCGGCTGGAAACTTTTTTGAATTTTCCGAGATTTCCCACGGGAAACTTGTACTGATTTTTTTTTCTGCGATAGCTATTGATAAATCACATCAATGCAATTCATCTCCAGACATAACACTTTAAAGGCTGATTTTATACAAATTTTCTAATTATTTTTGGAAAATCGAATTTTCCAAGATTTCCCACGGCAAACTTGAACTGAATTTTTGTCCTGCGATAGCTATTGAGTAATCACATCAATTGAATCCATCTCCAGACATAACACTCTAGAGGCTGATTTTATACAAATTTTCTAATAATTTTTGGAAAATCGAATTTTCCGAGATTTCCCACGGGAAACTTGAACTGAATTTTTTTCCTGCGATAGCTATTGAGTAATCACATCAATTGAATCCATCTCCAGACATAACACTCTAGAGGCTGATTTTATACAAATTTTTAAATAATTTTTGGAAAATCGAATTTTCCGAGATTTCCCACGAAAAACTTGAACTGAATTTTTTTCCCTGCGATAACTATTGAGTAATCACTTCAATTGAATCCATCTCCAGACATAACACTCTAGAGGCTGATTTTATTCATCCATTTCTTACTTTCGGCTGGAAACTTTTTTGAATTTTCCGAGATTTCCCACGGGAAACTTGTACTGATTTTTTTTCTTGCGATAGCTATTGAGTAATCACATCAATTGAATCCATCTCCAGACATAACACTCTAGAGGCTGATTTTATACAAATTTTCTAATAATTTTTGGAAAATCGAATTTTCCGAGATTCCCCACGGGAAACTTGAACTGAATTTTTTTCCTGCGATAGCTATTGAGTAATCACATTAATTGAATCCATCTCCAGACATAACACTCTAGAGGCTGATTTTATACAAATTTTCTAATAATTTTTGGAAAATCGAATTTTCCGAGATTTCCCAAGGGAAACTTGAACTGAATTTTTTTCCTGCGATAGCTATTGAGTAATCACATCAATTGAATCCATCTCCAGACATAACACTCTAGAGGCTGATTTTATACAAATTTTCTAATAATTTTTGGAAAATCGAATTTTCCGAGATTTCCCAAGGGAAACTTGAACTCAATTTTTTTCCTGCGATAGCTATTGACAAGTCACATCAATCCAATCCATCTCCAGACATAACACTCTAGAGGCTGATTTTATTCTACCATTTCTTACTTTCGGCTGGAAACTTTTTTGAATTTTCCGAGATTTCCCACGGGAAACTTGTACTGATTTTTCTTCTGCGATAGCTATTGATAAATCACATCAATGCAATTCATCTCCAGACATAACACTTTAAAGGCTGATTTTATACAAATTTTCTAATAATTTTTGGAAAATCGAATTTTCCGAGATTTCCCACGGGAAACTTGAACTGAATTTTTTTCCTGCGATAGCTATTGAGTAATCACATCAATTGAATCCATCTCCAGACATAACACTCTAGAGGCTGATTTTATACAAATTTTCTAATAATTTTTGGAAAATCGAATTTTCCGAGATTTCCCACGGGAAACTTGAACTGAATTTTTTTCCTGCGATAGCTATTGAGTAATCACATCAATTGAATCTATCTCCAGACATAACACTCTAGAGGCTGATTTTATTCATCCATTTCTTACTTTCGGCTGGAAACTTTTTTGAATTTTCCGAGATTTCCCACGGGAAACTTGTACTGATTTTTTTTCCTGCGATAGCTATTGAGTAATCACATCAATTGAATCCATCTCCAGACATAACACTCTAGAGGCTGATTTTATACAAATTTTCTAATAATTTTTGGAAAATCGAATTTTCCGAGGTTTTCCACGGGAAATTTGAACTGAATTTTTTTCCTGCGATAGCTATTAAGAAGTCACATCAATCCAATGCATCTCCAGACATAACACTCTAGAGGCTGATTTTATTCATCCATTTCTTACTTTCGGCTGGATACTTTTTGAATTTTCCGAGATTTCCCACGGGAAAGTTGTACTGATTTTTTTCCTGCGATAGCTATTGAGTAATCACATCAATTGAATCCATCTCCAGACACAACACTCTAGAGGCTGATTTTATACAAATTTTCTAATAATTTTTGGAAAATCGAATTTTCCGAGATTTCCCACGGGAAACTTGAACTGAATTTTTTTCCTGCGATAGCTATTGAGTAATCACATCAATTGAATCCATCTCCAGACATAACACTCTAGAGGCTGATTTTATACAAATTTTCTAATAATTTTTGGAAAATCGAATTTTCCGAGATTTCCCAAGGGAAACTTGAACTGAATTTTTTTCCTGCGATTGCTATTGACAAGTCACATCAATCCAATCCATCTCCAGACATAACACTCTAGAGGCTGATTTTATTCATCCATTTCTTACTTTCGGCTGGAAACTTTTTTGAATTTTCCGAGATTTCCCACGGGAAACTTGTACTGATTTTTTTTTCTGCGATAGCTATTGATAAATCACATCAATGCAATTCATCTCCAGACATAACACTTTAAAGGCTGATTTTATACAAATTTTCTAATAATTTTTGGAAAATCGAATTTTCCGAGATTTCCCACGGGAAACTTGCACTGAATTTTTTTCCTGCAATAGCTATTGAGTAATCACATCAATTGAATCCATCTCCAGACATAACACTCTAGAGGCTGATTTTATACAAATTTTCTAATAATTTTTGGAAAATCGAATTTTCCGAGATTTCCCACGGGAAACTTGAACTGAATTTTTTTCCTGCGATAGCTATTGAGTAATCACATCAATTGAATCCATCTCCAGACATAACACTCTAGAGGCTGATTTTATACAAATTTTCTAATAATTTTTGGAAAATCGAATTTTCCGAGATTTCCCAAGGGAAACTTGAACTCAATTTTTTTCCTGCGATAGCTATTGATTATTCACATCAATCCAATCCATCTCCAGACATAACACTCTAGAGGCTGATTTTATTCATCCATTTCTTACTTTCGGCTGGAAACTTTTTTGAATTTTCCGAGATTTCCCACGGGAAACTTGTACTGATTTTTTTTTCTGCGATAGCTATTGATAAATCACATCAATGCAATTCATCTCCAGACATAACACTTTAAAGGCTGATTTTATACAAATTTTCTAATAATTTTTGGAAAATCGAATTTGCCGAGATTTCCCACGGGAAACTTGAACTGAATTTTTTTCCTGCGATAGCTATTGAGTAATCACATCAATTGAATCCATCTCCAGACATAACAATCTAGAGGCTGATTTTATACAAATTTTCTAATAATTTTTGGAAAATCGAATTTTCCGAGATTTCCCACGGGAAACTTGAACTGAATTTTTTTCCTGCGATAGCTATTGAGTAATCACATCAATTGAATCCATCTCCAGACATAACACTCTAGAGGCTGATTTTATACAAATTTTCAAATAATTTTTGGAAAATCGAATTTTCCGAGATTTCCCACGGAAAACTTGAACTGAATTTTTTTCCTGCGATAGCTATTGAGTAATCACATCAATTGAATCCATCTCCAGACATAACACTCTAGAGGCTGATTTTATTCATCCATTTCTTACTTTCGGCTGGAAACTTTTTTGAATTTTCCGAGATTTCCCACGGGAAACTTGTACTGATTTTTTTTCCTGCGATAGCTATTGAGTAATCACATCAATTGAATCCATATCCAGACATAACACTCTAGAGGCTGATTTTATACAAATTTTCTAATAATTTTTGAAAAATCGAATTTTCCGAGATTTCCCACGGAAATTTGAAATGAATTTTTTTCCTGCGATAGCTATTGAGAAGCCACATCAATCCAATGCATCTCCAGACATAACACTCTAGAGGCTGATTTTATTCATCCATTTCTTACTTTCGGCTGGAAACTTTTTTGAATTTTCCGAGATTTCCCACGGGAAACTTGTACTGATTTTTTTTCCTGCGATAGCTATTGATAAATTACATCAATGCAATTCATCTCCAGACATAACACTTTAAAGGCTGATTTTATACAAATTTTCTAATAATTTTTGGAAAATCGAATTTTCCGAGATTTCCCAAGGGAAACTTGAACTGAATTTTTTTCCTGCGATAGCTATTGAGTAATCACATCAATTGAATCCATCTCCAGACATAACACTCTAGGGGCTGATTTTATACAAATTTTCAAATAATTTTTGGAAAATCGAATTTTCCGAGATTTCCCACGGAAAACTTGAACTGAATTTTTTTCCTGCGATAGCTATTGAGTAATCACATCAATTGAATCCATCTCCAGACATAACACTCTAGAGGCTGATTTTATTCATCCATTTCTTACTTTCGGCTGGAAACTTTTTTGAATTTTCCGAGATTTCCCACGGGAAACTTGTACTGATTTTTTTTCCTGCCATAGCTATTGATAAATCACATCAATGCAATTCATCTCCAGACATAACACACTAAAGGCTGATTTTATACAAATTTTCTAATAATTTTTGGAAAATCGAATTTTCCGAGATTTCCCACGGGAAACTTGAACTGAATTTTTTTCCTGCGATAGCTATTGAGTAATCACATCAATTGAATCCATCTCCAGACATAACACTCTAGAGGCTGATTTTATACAAATTTTCTAATAATTTTTGGAAAATCGATTTTTCCGAGATTTCCCACGGGAAACTTGAACTGAATGTTTTTCCTGCGATAGCTATTGAGTAATCACATCAATTGAATCCATCTCCAGACATAACACTCTAGAGGCTGATTTTATACAAATTTTCTAATAATTTTTGGAAAATCGAATTTTCCGAGATTTCCCAAGGGAAACTTGAACTCAATTTTTTTCCTGCGATAGCTATTGACAAGTCACATCAATCCAATCCATCTCCAGACATAACACTCTAGAGGCTGATTTTATTCATCCATTTCTTACTTTCGGCTGGAAACTTTTTTGAATTTTCCGAGATTTCCCACGGGAAACTTGTACTAATTTTTTTTCTGCGATAGCTATTGATAAATCACATCAATGCAATTCATCTCCAGACATAACACTTTAAAGGCTGATTTTATACAAATTTTCTAATAATTTTTGGAAAATCGAATTTTCCGAGATTTCCCACGGGAAACTTGAACTGAATTTTTTTCCTGCGATAGCTATTGAGTAATCACATCAATTGAATCCATCTCCAGACATAACACTCTAGAGGCTGATTTTATACAAATTTTCTAATAATTTTTGGAAAATCGAATTTTCCGAGATTTCCCACGGGAAACTTGAACTGAATTTTTTTCCTGCGATAGCTATTGAGTAATCACATCAATTGAATCCATCTCCAGACATAACACTCTAGAGGCTGATTTTATACAAATTTTCTAATAATTTTTGGAAAATCGAATTTTCCGAGATTTCCCAAGGGAAACTTGAACTGAATTTTTTTCCTGCGATAGCTATTGAGTAATCACATCAATTGAATCCATCTCCAGACATAACACTCTAGAGGCTGATTTTATACAAATTTTCTAATAATTTTTGGAAAATCGAATTTTCCGAGATTTCCCAAGGGAAACTTGAACTCAATTTTTTTCCTGCGATAGCTATTGACAAGTCACATCAATCCAATCCATCTCCAGACAGGACACTCTAGAGGCTGATTTTATTCATCCATTTCTTACTTTCGGCTGGAAACTTTTTTGAATTTTCCGAGATTTCCCACGGGAAACTTGTACTGATTTTTTTTTCTGCGATAGCTATTGATAAATCACATCAATGCAATTCATCTCCAGACCTAACACTTTAAAGGCTGATTTTATACAAATTTTCTAATAATTTTTGGAAAATCGAATTTTCCGAGATTTCCCACGGGAAACTTGAACTGAATTTTTTTTCTGCGATAGCTATTGAGTAATCACATCAATTGAATCCATCTCCAGACATAACACTCTAGAGGCTGATTTTATACAAATTTTCTAATAATTTTTGGAAAATCGAATTTTCCGAGATTTCCCACGAAAAACTTGAACTGAATTTTTTCCCTGCGATAACTATTGAGTAATCACTTCAATTGAATCCATCTCCAGACATAACACTCTAGAGGCTGATTTTATTCATCCATTTCTTACTTTCGGCTGGAAACTTTTTTAAATTTTCCGAGATTTCCCACGGGAAACTTGTACTGATTTTTTTTCCTGCGATAGCTATTGAGTAATCACATCAATTGAATCCATCTCCAGACATAACACTCTAGAGGCTGATTTTATACAAATTTTCTAATAATTTTTGGAAAATCGAATTTTCCGAGATTTCCCACGGGAAACTTGAACTGAATTTTTTTCCTGCGATAGCTATTGAGTAATCACATTAATTTAATCCATCTCCAGACATAACACTCTAGAGGCTGATTTTATACAAATTTTCAAATAATTTTTGGAAAATCGAATTTTCCGAGATTTCCCAAGGGAAACTTGAACTCAATTTTTTTCCTGCGATAGCTATTGACAAGTCACATCAATCCAATCCATCTCCAGACATAACACTCTAGAGGCTGATTTTATACAAATTTTCTAATAATTTTTGGAAAATCGAATTTTCCGAGATTTCCCACGGGAAACTTGAACTGAATTTTTTTCCTGCGATAGCTATTGAGTAATCACATCAATTGAATCCATCTCCAGACATAACACTCTAGAGGCTGATTTTATACAAATTTTCTAATAATTTTTGGAAAATCGAATTTTCCGAGATTTCCCAAGGGAAACTTGAACTGAATTTTTTTCCTGCGATTGCTACTGACAAGTCACATCAATCCAATCCATCTCCAGACATAACACTCTAGAGGCTGATTTTATTCATCCATTTCTTACTTTCGGCTGGAAACTTTTTTGAATTTTCCGAGATTTCCCACGGGAAACTTGTACTGATTTTTTTTTCTGCGATAGCTATTGATAAATCACATTAATGCAATTCATCTCCAGACATAACACTTTAAAGGCTGATTTTATACAAATTTTCTAATAATTTTTGGAAAATCGAATTTTCCGAGATTTCCCACGGGAAACTTGCACTGAATTTTTTTCCTGCGATAGCTATTGAGTAATCACATCAATTGAATCCATCTCCAGACATAACACTCTAGAGGCTGATTTTATACAAATTTTCTAATAATTTTTGGAAAATCGAATTTTCCGAGATTTCCCACGGGAAACTTGAACTGAATTTTTTTCCTGCGATAGCTATTGAGTAATCACATCAATTGAATCCATCTCCAGACATAACACTCTAGAGGCTGATTTTATACAAATTTTCTAATAATTTTTGGAAAATCGAATTTTCCGAGATTTCCCACGGGAAACTTGAACTCAATTTTTTTCCTGCGATAGCTATTGATAAGTCACATCAATCCAATCCATCTCCAGACATAACACTCTAGAGGCTGATTTTATTCATCCATTTCTTACTTTCGGCTGGAAACTTTTTTGAATTTTCCGAGATTTCCCACGGGAAACTTGTACTGATTTTTTTTTCTGCGATAGCTATTGATAAATCACATCAATGCAATTCATCTCCAGACATAACATTTTAAAGGCTGATTTTATACAAATTTTCTAATAATTTTTGGAAAATCGAATTTGCCGAGATTTCCCACGGGAAACTTGAACTGAATTTTTTTCCTGCGATAGCTATTGAGTAATCACATCAATTGAATCCATCTCCAGACATAACACTCTAGAGGCTGATTTTATACAAAATTTCTAATAATTTTTGGAAAATCGAATTTTCCGAGATTTCCCACGGGAAACTTGAACTGAATTTTTTTCCTGCGATAGCTATTGAGTAATCACATCAATTGAATCCATCTCCAGACATAACACTCTAGAGGCTGATTTTATACAAATTTTCAAATAATTTTTGGAAAATCGAATTTTCCGAGATTTCCCACGGAAAACTTGAACTGAATTTTTTTCCTGCGATAGCTATTGAGTAATCACATCAATTGAATCCATCTCCAGACATAACACTCTAGAGGCTGATTTTATTCATCCATTTCTTACTTTCGGCTGGAAACTTTTTTGAATTTTCCGAGATTTCCCACGGGAAACTTGTACTGATTTTTTTTCCTGCGATAGCTATTGAGTAATCACATCAATTGAATCCATATCCAGACATAACACTCTAGAGGCTGATTTTATACAAATTTTCTAATAATTTTTGAAAAATCGAATTTTCCGAGATTTCCCACGGAAATTTGAACTGAATTTTTTTCCTGCGATAGCTATTGAGAAGTCACATCAATCCAATGCATCTCCAGACATAACACTCTAGAGGCTGATTTTATTCATCCATTTCTTACTTTCGGCTGGAAACTTTTTTGAATTTTCCGAGATTTCCCACGGGAAACTTGTACTGATTTTTTTTCCTGCGATAGCTATTGATAAATTACATCAATGCAATTCATCTCCAGACATAACACTTTAAAGGCTGATTTTATACAAATTTTCTAATAATTTTTGGAAAATCGAATTTTCCGAGATTTCCCACGGGAAACTTGAACTGAATTTTTTTCCTGCGATAGCTATTGAGTAATCACATCAATTGAATCCATCTCCAGACATAACACTCTAGAGGCTGATTTTATACAAATTTTCAAATAATTTTTGGAAAATCGAATTTTCCGAGATTTCCCACGGAAATTTTGAACTGAATTTTTTTCCTGCGATAGCTATTGAGTAATCACATCAATTGAATCCATCTCCAGACATAACACTCTAGAGGCTGATTTTATTCATCCATTTCTTACTTTCGGCTGGAAACTTTTTTGAATTTTCCGAGATTTCCCACGGGAAACTTGTACTGATTTTTTTTCCTGCCATAGCTATTGATAAATCACATCAATGCAATTCATCTCAGACATAACACACTAAAGGCTGATTTTATACAAATTTTCTAATAATTTTTGGAAAATCGAATTTTCCGAGATTTCCCACGGGAAACTTGAACTGAATTTTTTTCCTGCGATAGCTATTGAGTAATCACATCAATTGAATCCATCTCCAGACATAACACTCTAGAGGCTGATTTTATACAAATTTTCTAGTAATTTTTGGAAAATCGATTTTTCCGAGATTTCCCACGGGAAACTTGAACTGAATGTTTTTCCTGCGATAGCTATTGAGTAATCACATCAATTGAATCCATCTCCAGACATAACACTCTAGAGGCTGATTTTATACAAATTTTCTAATAATTTTTGGAAAATCGAATTTTCCGAGATTTCCCAAGGGAAACTTGAACTCAATTTTTTTCCTGCGATAGCTATTGACAAGTCACATCAATCCAATCCATCTCCAGACATAACACTCTAGAGGCTGATTTTATTCATCCATTTCTTACTTTCGGCTGGAAACTTTTTTGAATTTTCCGAGATTTCCCACGGGAAACTTGTACTAATTTTTTTTTCTGCGATAGCTATTGATAAATCACATCAATGCAATTCATCTCCAGACATAACACTTTAAAGGCTGATTTTATACAAATTTTCTAATAATTTTTGGAAAATCGAATTTTCCGAGATTTCCCACGGGAAACTTGAACTGAATTTTTTTCCTGCGATAGCTATTGAGTAATCACATCAATTGAATCCATCTCCAGACATAACACTCTAGAGGCTGATTTTATACAAATTTTCTAATAATTTTTGGAAAATCGAATTTTCCGAGATTTCCCACGGGAAACTTGAACTGAATTTTTTTCCTGCGATAGCTATTGAGTAATCACATCAATTGAATCCATCTCCAGACATAACACTCTAGAGGCTGATTTTATACAAATTTTCTAATAATTTTTGGAAAATCGAATTTTCCGAGATTTCCCAAGGGAAACTTGAACTGAATTTTTTTCCTGCGATAGCTATTGAGTAATCACATCAATTGAATCCATCTCCAGACATAACACTCTAGAGGCTGATTTTATACAAATTTTCTAATAATTTTTGGAAAATCGAATTTTCCGAGATTTCCCAAGGGAAACTTGAACTCAATTTTTTTCCTGCGATAGCTATTGACAAGTCACATCAATCCAATCCATCTCCAGACATAACACTCAAGAGGCTGATTTTATTCATCCATTTCTTACTTTCGGCTGGAAACTTTTTTGAATTTTCCGAGATTTCCCACGGGAAACTTGTACTGATTTTTTTTTCTGCGATAGCTATTGATAAATCACATCAATGCAATTCATCTCCAGACATAACACTTTAAAGGCTGATTTTATACAAATTTTCTAATAATTTTTGGAAAATCGAATTTTCCGAGATTTCCCACGGGAAACTTGAACTGAATTTTTTTTCTGCGATAGCTATTGAGTAATCACATCAATTGAATCCATCTCCAGACATAACACTCTAGAGGCTGATTTTATACAAATTTTCTAATAATTTTTGGAAAATCGAATTTTCCGAGATTTCCCACGAAAAACTTGAACTGAATTTTTTCCCTGCGATAACTATTGAGTAATCACTTCAATTGAATCCATCTCCAGACATAACACTCTAGAGGCTGATTTTATTCATCCATTTCTTACTTTCGGCTGGAAACTTTTTTGAATTTTCCGAGATTTCCCACGGGAAACTTGTACTGATTTTTTTTCCTGCGATAGCTATTGAGTAATCACATCAATTGAATCCATCTCCAGACATAACACTCTAGAGGCTGATTTTATACAAATTTTCTAATAATTTTTGGAAAATCGAATTTTCCGAGATTTCCCACGGGAAACTTGAACTGAATTTTTTTCCTGCGATAGCTATTGAGTAATCACATTAATTTAATCCATCTCCAGACATAACACTCTAGAGGCTGATTTTATACAAATTTTCTAATAATTTTTGGAAAATCGAATTTTCCGAGATTTCCCAAGGGAAACTTGAACTCAATTTTTTTCCTGCGATAGCTATTGACAAGTCACATCAATCCAATCCATCTCCAGACATAACACTCTAGAGGCTGATTTTATTCATCCATTTCTTACTTTCGGCTGGAAACTTTTTTGAATTTTCCGAGATTTCCCACGGGAAACTTGTACTGATTTTTTTTTCTGCGATAGCTATTGATAAATCACATCAATGCAATTCATCTCCAGACATAACACTTTAAAGGCTGATTTTATACAAATTTTCTAATAATTTTTGGAAAATCGAATTTTCCGAGATTTCCCACAGGAAACTTGAACTGAATTTTTTTCCTGCGATAGCTATTGAGTAATCACATCAATTGAATCCATCTCCAGACATAACACTCTAGAGGCTGATTTTATACAAATTTTCTAATAATTTTTGAAAAATCGAATTTTCCGAGATTTCCCACGGGAAACTTGAACTGAATTTTTTTCCTGCGATAGCTATTGAGTAATCACATCAATTGAATCCATCTCCAGACATAACACTCTAGAGGCTGATTTAATACAAATTTTCTAATAATTTTTGGAAAATCGAATTTTCCGAGATTTCCCACGGGAAACTTGAACTGAATTTTTTTCCTGCGATAGCTATTGAGTAATCACATCAATTGAATCCATCTCCAGACATAACACTCTAGAGGTTGATTTTATACAAATTTTCTAATAATTTTTGGAAAATCGAATTTTCCGAGATTTCCCAAGGGAAACTTAAACTCAATTTTTTTCCTGCGATAGCTATTGACAAGTCACATCAATGCAATCCATCTCCAGACATAACACTCTAGAGGCTGATTTTATTCTACCATTTCTTACTTTCGGCTGGAAACTTTTTTGAATTTTCCGAGATTTCCCACGGGAAACTTGTAGTGATTTTTTTTTCTGCGATAGCTATTGATAAATCACATCAATTCAATTCATCTCCAGACATAACACTTTAAAGGCTGATTTTATACAAATTTTCTAATAATTTTTGGAAAATCGAATTTTCCGAGATTTCCCACGGGAAACTTGAACTGAATTTTTTTCCTGCGATAGCTATTGAGTAATCACATCAATTGAATCCATCTCCAGACATAACACTCTAGAGGCTGATTTTATACAAATTTTCTAATAATTTTTGGAAAATCGAATTTTCCGAGATTTCCCACGGGAAACTTGAACTGAATTTTTTTCCTGCGATAGCTATTGAGTAATCACATCAATTGAATCCATCTCCAGATATAACACTCTAGAGGCTGATTTTATACAAATTTTCTAATAATTTTTGGAAAATCGAATTTTCCGAGATTCCCACGGGAAACTTGAACTGAATTTTTTTCCTGCGATAGCTATTGAGTAATCACATCAATTGAATCCATCTCCAGACATAACACTCTAGAGGCTGATTTTATTCATCCATTTCTTACTTTCGGCTGGAAACTTTTTTGAATTTTCCGAGATTTCCCACGGGAAACTTGTACTGATTTGTTTTCCTGCGATAGCTATTGATAAACCAGATCAATGCAATTCAACTCCAGACATAACACTCTAAAGGCTGATTTTATACAAATATTCTAATAATTTTTGGAAAATCGAATTTTCCAAGATTTCCCACGGGAAACTTGAACTGAATTTTTTTCCTGCGATAGCTATTGAGTAATCACATCAATTAAATCTTTTTCCAGACATAACACTCTAGAGGCTGATTTATTTTCGGCTGGAATGTCAATAACATAATCTGCATTATCGACTTTTCACTTTCGGCTGGAAACTTTCGGCTTACTTTAACAGGGTACCCAGATGGCACAATTGAACGATACAAAGCGCGTTTGGTGGTTAGTGGTTTTACACAACAGTACGGTGTAGACTATGAGGATACGTTTAGTCCAGTGAGTCCAGAAACAACCTGTCGGTTATGAGGACGGCAGTGAACGCGTTTGCAAGTTGAAAAAAAGCTTGTATGGACTAAAACAGGCATCACGATGCTGGAACCAGAAATTTACATCGTTCATTCGTAAGTTCGATTTCAAACAAAGTGCATACGATGCGTGCGTTTTTGTTCGTCAAAAGGAGGACACAATGACAGTTATTGCCATTTACGTTGATGATGGCTTGATAGCGACGAACAATTCAAATGAAATTGGTGAAATCATCGCCTACCTACAGAAACATTTCGAGATAAAAGTATCCGAAGCGAAATATTTTCTTGGTCTTCAAATTGAACGGTCATCTGATGGGTCAATTCGCATACATCAAGAGGCATACGCAAAGAAAGTGCTAAATCGTTTCAATATGATGGAATGCAATCCTGTGTCAGCACCAATGGACTGCAATCAAAATTTTGGTGATTTTGTGAATGATGAGCATTACAAAAACTATCCGTATCGACAGGCTGTCGGAAGTTTAATGTACTTGACCATCGGAACAAGACCATATATAAGCTACGCTGTTGGTGTCGTAAATCAGTATTTGGATCATCCAAGTACGGCACATATTGAGGCAGTTAAGCGCATCATGAAGTACATAAGGGGCACATTAAATACAGGTATCCTTTATGAAAATAACGTTGAATTTGATTTCGTTGGCTATAGTGATGCAGACCATGCTGGAGACACAGAAACAAGGAAGTCGACAAGTGGTTACGTTTTCCACATTGGTTCAGGTGTTATTAGTTGGGCGTCAATGAGACAAGATTGAACGACATTGTCTTCAACAGAATTCGAATACGTGGCAGCATGCCAAGCAACCAAGGAGCTCGTTTGGCTAAAAGGACTGCTGGCTGAACTTACGATGAATCAAACATTGAAAGCAAAATTCTACGTTGACAATATGAGCTCGATCAAGTTGACGAAAAATCCTGTCTTCCACAAGCGAACGAAGCATATTGATGTGCAATACCATTACATCAGAGAAAAATACGAAGAAGGATGTTTCGAATTAATACACATTAGCACAACGGAACAAGTTGCTATCATTTGAATATGCACACTATCAGACATAAATATTTGGATGACATCCGGGATTAATCATTGGAGCTGATTTTGGGGTAGCTGATTTTGCTACTCGTGCAAATTACCGCTCAGTCGACTTAGTTAAAGTCGTGGGCGTTTACAACGTTGCTTATTTGTGTTGATTTGGTTTCAATAAATTTCTTTTTGTGAAACTGATGCTTTGATATTACATATTGTAGGGATTTATTTTGATAAGTTTCTTGTCGTTGCAATTATCAAAAATTATCTTCTGCTAAAATCAATCACTTTATTGGTATTTAATTGTAATTTATATTAATGTTGCTATTTCGTTAAATATTTATGTATATAGATTGAAATATTATACTAATTAAATGAATAGCATCATACGTTATCTAGGATAAGGGAAATTCCCTTTTATATGATATTGTAAACTACAGTGCATTGCAAAATTATTTGAGGTATTGATGAAAATATTTTAATACTTTTTGTCAGTTTAATTTAATTTAATTATATCAAAGTGTCATAGTTTGTTCGGGTATTTTTGTCTGATGGTCCAGTTGATATTAAGTATATATAATTATATATAATTGTTAGATCGTCTCCAAGCTACAGAAATATTGGTGAATTCTCGCTCAACATCCAGAAACTTCAAGCAGCAGTTATGTAGCGTAGAAAATGTATTGTTCTTGTGTTATCTATTTTATTTTATTTATCACTAACTAATTTATATAAGTTAATTTCTATCAATTATGTAGTAAAGCAATTTAATTTTCAGGGATACCTGGGAAACTCTAATTGTGTTTTATTAGTAAATATCATATATAGGTACATGTAGTACTTAACTAAATTATTGATATTCTAGACTTTTTTGCGTAGTATTATGATCAATGTTTAAATTATATTATATACTTTTATAAATAAATAATTAATTTCTACATTATTAATTTCCTTTTTCTAGATTTGTAGGAAATTGCCGATTAATTTAAATTTAATAGTTTGGTTAAATATAAATTTTCAACTTTTATTTTTAAATCTAGTTGCAGTAGGTCAACAAATAATTAACTATTTACAGGAGAATGGTAACTAATGGAACAAGTGCTGTGAATTTAAATTATAACTTAACAATTTAAAATTTTTAAACATTCTTTTGGAATTTTAGCTTAGAAGTGGGCGAGTTTACATAGGCAATTTCATAAAATGTTAATTTTTGTAATTCTTCTATGTAATATACATATTGTGTTTTGCTCATTAATATATAATAATTAATTTATATTAAAAATATTTAAAGGTTTCTCTTCTTAAATTTGCTAATAAATAATTTAATTTTCAGAATATAACATAGTTCCAGAATCAATCTTTCATATGGAGATTAAATTAATCCTGAAATTCAGAATTAGCTTTAATATTATGGTGATTTATTAATTAAAATTAGTTTTCAGAATTGCCTGGGAAATTATATATTGATTTTATTTGTTGATTCTTGATATACTACTTATAGTACTAACTGAATTATTGATGATTTTAGGCTGTTGTGGTGCTGTAACATTATCATTTTTAAATTATTTATTATACATTTTATAAAATAATTGAATTTTTAATTATTTAGTCTCTTTTTCTTGATCGGTAGGAAATTTCTGATTAGTTTTAAGTAAAATTTTATGTTTAAAATAGTTGTTAACGTTCATTTTAATTCATGTTGCAGTATGTAATAATTAATTAATTAGATATAGAAGGACCATGAAAAATGAAATAAGCGCGGTTTTTGTAATCTTAGCTTAGTAATTTTAAATTTTTCTTAAATATTTTATCAGGTAAGTTAATGACGGCGGACAGGGGAAATTACAACATTAATAATTTTAAGTCCCGATTTAAATTTAGGGAGTCTTGAGTATCCGGCCCTGGATTTCAGAGAAATGATAATCTAATAATATAGTTAGATTGTGCTGTCTTGTGCTAATCTATTTATTATATATTGTACTAATAATTTACTAACTATCGATCACTTTGGTCTCTGTAACCGGGTCGTGTCTGGCCCAACTAATAATCCTATCCTACCCTTCGGTTTTGTTATATGTATATTGGTGTACTGTGTGTGCCCGGGAGTTCGGGAGATCCTGCTATAATGCTTGGCCGTACACTCTCAATCAATAAAATGTTAATTTTTTGTAATGTGTCATATATTCTGTTTTGTCCATTAATATATTTTAATTAATTTAGTTTTAAAATACTTAAAGGGATCTCTTTTTTTAATTTACTAATAAATGATCCAATTTTCAGAATAATCATAGTTCTAGAATTAATCATTTTTATAGGGATCAAAATTAATCCCGAATTTCAAATTTAAATTTTAGTTTGAATCAATCCTCCAGGATTAACAAGTAGTGAATAAGCTGTAGTTTAGAAATTGTGTTGTCCTGTGCTAACTATTTTTACTATATAATTACTAACAATTTATTCTTATCCTTCGGCTGGGGATGGATAAATGGGTGTACGAGGTGTGCTCGGGAATACTGAAGATCCTGTTATAATAATTATTTATTTAAGTAATAAAATTTGTTATTATGATGTTTATTAATTAAATTTAGTTTTCAGAGTCGTCTGAGAATTTGTATGTTAATTTTATTTGTTGATTCTTAATATACTTATAGTACCTAATTGATTTATTGAATTATTAATAAATCTATGTATTGTGGTGCTGTAATATTATCATGTTAATCATTTTATATAAATTTTATAAAATAATTGAATTCATAATTATATATTTTCTTTTCTTAATCGGTAGGAAATTTCTGATTAGTTTTAAGTAAAATTTTATGTTTAAACGGTTTAATGTTTATGTTAATTCTTGTTGCAGTAAGTAATAATTTTTAATTGGATATAAAGGACCATTAATAAGGAAATAAGCGCTGTTATTTTAAAGTTTTATTAAATATTTTATCAGGTAAATTAATGAAAGACGGACAAGGATGAAATTACAACATTAGTAATTAATACTTTTTAAGCCCTGTTTTAGATTTAGGATTTAGGGAGTCCTGAGTATCCGGCCCTGGATTCCAGAGAAATAATCATCTAATAATGTAGTTAGATTGTGCTGTCTTGTGCTAACCTATTTATTATATATTGTACTAATAATTTACTAACTATCTATCGCATTGGTGTCTGTAACCGGGTCGAGTCTGTCCCAACTAATAATCCTATCCAATCCTTCGGTTTTGTTATATGTGTACGGATATACGGCATGGGCCCGGGAGTTTGGAAGATCCTGCTATGACGCTTGGTCGTACACTCATAATAAATCATGAAAGTTTAATTTCAACTTTATTTTATTTAAATGTATCTTTATTTTGTTATAATGATGATTTTTATAATACAGTAGAATCCGTTTATATCAAACCATGTATATAACGAACAAAAGCTTATAATGATCATATAGTTTTGTCATATAGTTGTGTGCCTTGAATTTGCACAAACACTTATTTTTTCTTATACACTACAAACAAAGAACTACGTTTATAAACGTAAACGAATATTTGATTAAAATGAACACCCGGCTATAGTGAACAAAATTGTGTCCCTTGAGTGTTCGCTATAAGCGAGTTCTACTGTAATTGTAATTATAATTATAATTTTAACTTAGTAATTTTAGATTTTCTTAATTATTTTATCAGGTAAATTAATGAAAGGCGAACAGGGGAAAATTACAACATTAATAATTTTTAATTTAGGTTTAGGGAGTCCTGAGTATCCGGCCCTGGATTCCAGAGAAATGATCATCTAAAAATTTAGTTAGATTGTGTTGTCTTTTGTGCCGTCTATTTACTAACTATCGATCGCATTGGTGTCTGTAACCGGGTCGAGTCTGTCCCAACTAATAATCCTATCCTATCCTTCGGTTTTGTTATGTGTAAACGGGTGTACGGTGTGTGCCCGGGAGTCCGGGAGACTTGCTATAATGCTTGGCCGTACACTCACAATCAATCAATCAATCAATTAGCACAACGGAACAAGTTGCTGATATACTGACGAAAGCATTGAATAAGAGTCATCATAAGTATTTGTGCAACTTAATGAATTTAATCATTTTAGATCAGAAAAAGTTTAACGTAAATTTCAGTTTTTGCAATAGTTAAAGTAATTTTTTGTTTTGCCACAACATTTTCTCTTAGTAATTTCAGTTTTATTTTTGCTATGACAAATGTTTAACGTAGTTTTTTTTTTGTTTTGTAACCATGAGTGAAATTATTGAAATTCACATTGTAACCAAACTTGGCAACACTTGTCATACTGTCAAGTTACAGTTTTATAATATGTCAAAGTCTCTACTTCACTTCATAACCTTTTCTCAAACAGTAAACATCGATAATAAAAGAGAGTTTCAGTATAATATAAAACGTTCTGACTTTTTCTTTATTGTTATAATTATTTCTGCGTAAAATAGCCAAATTACAATACTAACGACAAAATTATTATAAAAGAGAAAGAGAAACAGTGAAATATTAGATTAATCTCATCATTAATAAGTATTAAGGTACCAATCGTAAGAAAAACGCTAAATAGCGCGATGGTGTCAATTACTGAATCAAAAATTGAGAGTGTCAATAGTTGTAGCCTTTACGTTAATACGTTTGAAGCTAGCTATAGAGGAAAAACGACCAGAATGGGTTAATAGACACAACAAATTAATTTTTCAGCATGACAATGCAAAAACACATGTTGCAAACGTTGTGAAAAATTTTTTACACGGACAGGACTGGGAAGTTCTACCCCACCCGCCGTATTCACCAGGCATAGCTCCTGCAGTTTACTACTTATTCCGGTCGATGCAGTCGGCTCTTTCTGAACAGCGGTTCAGTTCTCGCGCAGAGATCGAAAATTGGCCTAATGATTGGATCGCCTCCAAAGACCAAGATTTTTTCAGAGAGGGAATCCGTAAACTACCTGAAAAATAGGGGAAAGTTGTAACTGCAAATGGAGCATACTTTCAATAAATAATTCTTTCATTTTCTAAACAAGTAAATGTGTTTTATTTTAACAAAAAAGGGCGGAGTCATATTCACACACCCAATATAAAACCAAATTTTTTATTTTTGGCTGTTCGGTCAGGTTTGACGTAAAATTTGAGTTTGACGTAAAATATCGTGATTTTTTGACACATGCATTAAGCGAAGTTGTGTGACACGTTCACTGAAAGCGATTTTAATTTGAACGTTTACATGACCTTTGACAAATTTTAGAGTCCAATTTCTCAGCATTCGGACTCAATATTGTAATGAATCAAATAATTTTGTAAATTTGACATGGATTTTCATAATACAAATCAACAAAACTTAAATTTTGCACTGATACGGTTAAGACAATTTATTGAAGGCAGTAAACACAATATTGCCCAACCAAATTAAATTACTAAATTAAATTATTTTCAACGAAAATTATAAATTTTCAATTCTCTCCCACTTAGAAAACGATAAAAAAAATTATTTCAGATTTATAATTTCTGATGGGTTTAGGTTTGGCTAAGACAAAATAAAAATAATTGGTTTGTTTTTATCTTATGTAATACTTGTTATACAAAAGTAAATTGTACACAAAACTGTACTAATAAAAATGCATTTTAGAGATATGTATGTATGTAAATAGAAAATTATAGAATACAACATAAACTCATATGTATGTGCATGACGTAATAATTTTTTTTTTGTTTTGTTTTTTCGACAAATATGGAACCGCATGTGGTCGCCCGCAAAAAAATACAAAATTATAGGAAAAATATATACTTTAGGTGGGTTTTCGATTTTGTAAATTTTAATCATATAGGTACATAATAGTAAAATGTAATATTTTGTAATTTTAACACAAATATCTTTTATTTCAAATTTTTTTTTTTTTTTTGTTATTTTTTTATTTCGTGAAAGAATTTCATTTTTGATTTTGGTTTTAGATTTGTTGATGCATGGAAAATTGGTTTAAGTGATTTTAAAATTTATTATTTTTTCCATATTTTCAGTATGCAATTTTTGTAAGCTTTAAATGCAGTATGTACAAGCATAGTTATTGTAGATATATCAATTCTGATTTATCGTATTTTTTTTTGCATACATATTTAATTGGATTGGGTTTTTATTAATTGATTTGTTGCATAATGTTGTTTGGCAACCGCAATTTTAAAGCAACCAACATGAACATAAACATACATAAAAAAAAAAAAAATATATAAATTTTGTTGTGGGATTGGCACATGTGAAGCGATTTCTTTTCTACAAAATATGCGTGATAAAAATAGAAAATGTATTGAGGTGCATAATTTGAATTTGGTTGCATGTTTAATACTACATAAACCAATCTATACCTATCATGAAACGAGTAAGACTCACTTGACTCACCTAAACGTAAACGACACAGACACTATCTGTATATAAGATCTTCATTTGACATTTCAATTTATTTATTTAACCAAACATAATACAATATTTAATCCGTTTTATAAATGACTTTTGATTGTCCAAACAGTAATCAAATTATAATGAATTTCAATTAGTCATTGCCTATATGTGAATTCTATGGTGACTTTCAAATTATAATTGATTTCGTTTTATTGTTGTTGTTGTTTGTACCCATCTTAAGATTTTATAAATGTATAACCGATTATGCAAAATGTCAATGTCGGTTAAATAAGTATATACAAAACAATATAATTGAAGAGTGCCCAAAGGATAACGTGAATGCTTATTTCAACAGAATTTTATATAATTTTTACAGACATATGTACATACCTATACATACGGAATGTTAATCGTTCTATGGTTTTCTATAAATTGCCATAATTAATAATTATTTTGCAAGAAAAAAAAAAGATGAGCTCACATACATATCCGGAATGGCACCAATTACTTTGTACTTAAATATTTTTTTTTTCCAAATCTCCTGTGGCGTGTTTACATTTCGACAACGCTATAAATACAGTTAATTTTTTTGTTTTTTTAACATGTCCGTTAAGAAATATGCATGAGGTTGATGGCACACATCATCAACTGTATATAACTGATCTGATCACCATGAATAAAGAAGAAAATAAAATTTCATCAAAAATGATTATTGCTAAAGGTGATTCCTGTCATTTTAAGTATTATTGCAATCAAAAAAATTTTATTTTGATTGTTTGACTTAAAAAAATACGCGCCGCACGTCATTCTTCATAGTAACACCTGTCGTACGTATTTTATTAATTGATCTAAACACATAAAGGTTAAACCCAAAATTGAATTGTTATACAAATAATTTTATATTTATGTGTAACAATCAAATTTTAACAAGAACAAAAATATATTTTGATATAAACTCATTAATTTACATTTCATTTAAATAAATCCAAATCATAATAAACAAAATGTTGTGATCGCAATTATACCGTACCACATTATACAAACGACGACGACCACGAGAAACAGCAGTTTTTTGTACAATTAGTCTACAACTCAAAATAATTTCGCGCGATCATGCTTCTACTACAACAATTCTGTATTTTTTAACAAAACATTCAACGATTTGGGTTAATGTATTTGATGAAATCTAATTAATTAATAATAATAAACAAATCCTTTTAGAAATTTAATATATTTGTAAAATATTTAACATGTCTTGCGTTATGCGTAACGAAAAAAAAAAAACATTGAAATCATACGAGAAGATAATTATTTGTTGTTGGTACTTTTGTGTATTAAACAAGTGCCAAGATTTTGTCTTAGCCAAAAGAAATATTATTAATAATATTTATTTGTGTACGCGCAGTATAATAATAATAAATCGGTTTAAATTTATTTCAAGTGTTTGTATTTTTTGTTTTTGTTCGAATGCTGTCAAAATGCGAGTAGGAGAAAATGAATGGAAATGATCGTTAGCTTGCATTTATGATTTCCGGTATTCTTATAATATGTGTGTGATCACTATGATGTGTATAATTTATATGTAGATATACAAAAATATGTTGGTGATGTGTGTTTGGATGATTAATTGTGATCTCAGGTACAAATTGCATATATTTAGAAGCGAATAAGCATGTGATTGGTGGAAATGAAAGAGGATGATTAAAATTCACTCTACTTACGTTCTAAATTTAATCTTGCGTTTGTTTTAACTCTTTGAAAAGAATGGCATTAAATACTCTCAACAAATCAAACCAATTGATATTTTCGTTGGATCAAACATTTGTTTTGGCTATCTTTATTTGCTATAAGTAAATTTTAATTTTACTTATATGCAACAGATTTAGCAGAGTATTTTTCTCTCAATCAGAACTGGAAAAAAACAAAACGTCTAGACTAAATACAAATTTAAAACATTCTGAAATTTAGCAACATTTGTTGCAAAATCAGAAATTATTTCATCAATCTTTTTGTCTAGGTGGTTTGGCGTCTATTGGAGGAGGGGGAGGGAGGGGGGGAGGGAGGGGGGGCGGACTAAAGTTGAGTAGATTAATTTACCAGCTCCGTAACCTTCCAGTAGGGTGCGCATGTAGATAGTAGCCAACCAATGCATACTCATTTGATGCCATATCACATCGACGTTTGTAATGATCTTGAATGTTTTGTTTATTTTTATTTCCTTTTCTTCTTTAATCTTTTCGATGAATTCGTCATCGAAAAATAATTTTGATGTGTAAGACTTGACTTTTATGGGTTTTTCCTCTATAATGATCTGCTTTAGATACTGCAAATTGTAAAGATGATTTCATGTGCATCTCTATAGGAACACCATCTCGTGTCACATGCCAACCGAATTCGTTTGCCACCTTTGCTAAGCACAGCCTTCTCGAAATCAGTATGTTTAAATTCCTTTAAAATAGAATTGGCTTGTCCCGATAAATTAGCGTCAACAATGTCTTTCGCAAAATGATTCCCCGTATGACTGTTGCATGTTGAATGATACTGTTAAAGTTAGCCGAATGTTGCCAGCCGAAAGTGAAAAGTCGATAAGGCAGACACCGTTAGTCCAGCAGACAGTATAAAATGGTAATGCAGGTTGTATAATCCCAGCCGAAAGCCGAAAGTAAAAAGTCGATAATGCAGATTATGATATAACATTCAAGCCGAAAATAACAAATTTAGTAGTTATCAGCCGAAAGTAAATAGGATACATAGAATTAAACATAAATTTTTGTAAATAAATTTACGTGTAAAACTATGCTTCGTAGAAAATAACGGAAAATCAGAAGAATATACAAAGTTGGAATAAAATCAGCCTCTAGAGTATATATCTAAAGCTGAATCGTTTTTATTTGAATTGTCAATAGCTGTCGAATTAATAAATTCTGTTCAAGTTTCCCGTGAGAAATGAATAAAATCAGCCTCTAGAGTGTTATGTTTGGAGATGAATTCAATTGCTGTGATTACTCAATGGCTATCGCAGGAAAAAAATTCAATTTAAATTCCCCGTGGAAAATCTCGGAAATTTCGATTTTCCAAAAATTATTAGAACATTTTCCGAAATCGGAAAATTGAATTTTTCGAGATTTCCCACGGGGAACTTGAAATGAATTTTTTTCCTGCGATAGCTATTGACAAGTCACATCAATGCAATCCATCTCCAGACATAACACTATAGAGGCTGATTTTATTCATCCATTTCTTGCTTTCGGCTGGAAACTTTTTTAAATTTTCCGATATTTCCCACGAAAAACTTAAACTGAATTTTTTTCCTGCAATAGCTATTGACAAGTCACATCAATGCAATTAATCTCCAGATGTAACACCCTAGAGGCTTTTTTTATTCATCCATTTATTACTTTCGGCTGGAATTTTTTTTGAATTTTCCGAGATTTCCCACGGGAAACTTGATCTGATTTTTTTCCCTGCGATAGATATTGACAAGTCACATAAATTCAATCCATCTCCAGACATAAAACTCTAGAGGCTGATTTTATTCATCCATTTCTTACTTTCGGCTGGAAACTTTTTCAAATTTTCCGAGATTTCCCACGGAAAACTTGAACTGACTTTTTTTCCTGCGATAGCTATTGAGTAATCACATCAATTGAATCCATCTCCAGACATAACACTCTAGAGGCTGATTTTATACAAATTTTCAATCTATATATAATTCTTCGATGTCCGTCACGCAGTATAAAAACAAAAACAAAAAAAAACAAAAAGTTTGCTTATTTATAAGTAGTGTACAATTATTGTACATAGCTAGTACATGCATCATATTTTTCGTTTTGTGGTTTTGTTTCATTCATTTATTTTTTTTATTGAAAATAATAAAACATAAAACAAAAGAGTATATGTATTTGAATTTATATTTTTGCCTACTTGGTTTTGTGTGTTTCAAGCTGCGAAGTAAATATTTTTTTTTGATTGATACATTTCGTTGTAAATTGTCATTTCATCATTTTACTCGCATATTTAAGCGGCAGCGCACATAATTTTTTAAATTTGAAATTTTAGCACAGTTAATTTTTTTTTAATTGTATGTGCTAACTATTTTGTTGCTTTTGTAATTATTTTTTTGTTTGGTGATTTTTTTTATTACAATGGAGCGTTCCAGAATCGAAATTCGAAGAATGCAATATAGAGAACGTCAACGTCGACATTGAGCAAATCTTACCGATGAACAGCAGCTCGCCAGTACACAAGAAAATACAAACGCTAGGCGTAATCGACGTAACCCTTCAAATTTTATTCAGATTTTCCGAAATAATTATAATGAAAATAATTGTGAGGTATCTGCACTCGGAGAAATGGTTGAATGCTGTTCACATTGTAACGCAAAGTTTTGGGATTCCGAAAAACTAAGTACGAGTAGAAGGTCTGAAAAAAAGTTTTCAATGTGTTGCCTGGGAGGTAAGGTAGAGTTGCCATTATTACCGCCGGCACCTACTTTTTTGGAAAACCTTTTGAATGGTACAGACAATCTTTCAGGTGTTTATTTTGCAAATATTAGAGCATTAAATTCATCACTCGCGTTTACATCTGTTGGAGTTAATTTTGATCAAAATTTAGCAAATGGGCAACAAGGTGTGTATACTTTTCGTATAAATGGAGCAGTTCACCATAAAATAGGGTCATTAATACCTAACTCCAATGACCGACCAATATTTTTACAAATGTACATATATGATACTAATAATGAGTTAGAAAACCGTCATAATAATATGCCATTTCTAAATCGTCAGTTATTGTCCGAGTTGCAACAAATGCAACATGAAATGAATCCATTTGTTCAACAATTTAAAATTGCATTTGAAATGGTTGCAAATAATAATCTAAATTTTACTATTTGATTACCGGAAATCATTCGATTGACCGAAGATACCATAATATTCCTGCACCCAGCCAAATAGCTGTTTTATTGCCCGGTGATGGTAATGAGACTTACGCTCCAAGGGATATTATTTTAAAAACTACACAGGGACCATTGACGCGAATAAGTGAAATACATCCATCATACGATCCACTTCATTATGTTTTATCATTTCCCACTGGTGCTTTAGGTTACCATTCGCAAATAGAATATCGTAATTTAAACGCCAGGAAAGTTTCACTTAGGGAATTTTATGCATACCGACTAATGTATAGGAATGAAAAGGAAATTTTACATCGCTCCCGTAGACTTTTTGCTCAATACATTGTAGATTGTTATGCAAAACAAGAAGCTATGAGACTACTTTTTATTAGAAACAACCAATCAAATTTACCAGCATAAGTTTATCAAGGAGTTCAAGATGCCCTTAATGAAGGAGATGGTGATGCAGCGACTATTGGAAAAAGAATGATTTTACCATGCTCTTTCACTGGCGGACCCCGCCATATGCACCGTCTGTTTCAAAATGCTATGTCTATCGTTAGGAAATTTGGAAAACCATCTTTCTTTATAACATTTACAGGAAATCCAAACTGGGATGAAATTAAAAATGAACTGTTACCTGGCCAATGTCCAAATGATCGACCAGATCTTATTTGTAGAGTATTTCGCCAAAAATTGAAGGAATTTCTCTATGATTTACATAATCGCCATGTATTAGGAAAAGTTATTGCTTTTGTATACGTCATAGAATTTCAGAAACGTGGCATGCCACATTGCCATATATTAGAGATATTAGATGAGACCAACCGTATATATGAGGTTGATATGTATGACCAAATTGTATGTTGTGAAATACCTAACTTGGAAACGGAACCAGCTTTGTACAATATTATAACAAAGGTAAATTTGCATGGAACATGTGGTGCTGAAAATCCAAGTTCACGGTGTATGCAGGAAGGGAAATGTTCAAAGGGTTTTCCAAAAAATTTCCAAGACTCCACAGCGTTGGATAAAAATGGGTTATTTTTATATAGAAGACGAAACAATGGAGTTACTTACAAAAAACGTGTAAATGGTTTTGAATATGACAATCGTTGGGTAGTTGGATACAACAAACATATGTCCAGAAAATTTAACGCACATATAAATGTCGAAATTTGTTCATCAGTGTCAGCAATGAAGTATTTGTATAAATATATTTATAAAGGCAGTGACCGTACCTTAGCTGAGGTAAGAAATATTGACGAAATTCCACAATTTATAGATGCCCGTTACATAGCTCAAGAAGAATGCGCCTAGCGAACATTAGCTTTTGAAATGCAAGATCATTTTCCGGCTGTTTTTATACTGGCTTTACATTTGGAACAGCAGCAACAGGTATATTTCCGAAATGATGCAACACACAATCAATTACAAAATTTAAATACGGCATCCACTTTGACCATGTGGTTTCAAAAAAACAGTGAGGATGTTGACACACGGCAATTTACTTATTTGAACTTTGTACACCATTACGTTTGGAAGAACAAGAAGTGGGAAAACAGATTGAGAGGTTCGAATAATATAATTGCTCGAATAAGGTCTGCTTCACAAAGAGAAGGCGACGTTTTCTACTTGAGAATTTTACTTCACCATGTAAAAGGTGCCACAAGTTTTAGTGAACTTAGAAAATATGGTAATATTGTATGCGCATCTTACAAAGGAGCATGTATTGAGCGTGGATTACTAGCCGATGATTTAGAATGGACAAAATGTTTAGAAGAGGCATCCAATTTCAAAATGCCTATTCAAATAAGACAACTTTTCGCAATGGTGTTAATTCATTGCGAGCCTAGCCAGCCACAATTATTGTGGGAAAAGTTCAAGTTAAGTCTTTGTGAAGATTTCTTGCACGAACGTCAGGTAATATATCCAAATGTGGAGCTAAATAGTTCTGATATAACTTCAGCTTTGCTAGAAATAGAAAATTTTTTAAATCAAAATGGTTCTTCTCTTTCAAAATTTCCAGAAATGCCTAAATTTGATGTAAGTATGATAAATACAAGTCGAATAATACAAGATGAAATGAATTTCATTTCGCTAAATGAAAGAGAAAAATATGAAACTACTTTTCGACTTTTTAATGATGAACAAAAACATGCTTTTGAAATTATTATGTCATCTTTAGGTACAAATTACGCTGGACCAAAATTGTTTTTATAGATGGTCCTGGAGGAACTGGGAAATCGTTTCTGTTTAATACGTTCTTGAGTAAAATTAAATCAGAAGGTAAAATAGCATTAGCAGTAGCATCGTCTGGAATCGCTGCTCAGTTACTTGATAATGGTCGAACGGCTCACAGCCGATTTAAAATTCCAATTTGTATTCATGAAACATCAACATGTAATATTTCATATCGTTCTGATATTGCCGAATTAATTAGAAAGGCATAAATAATAATCTCGGATGAAATATCGATGGCAAACAAATACATTTTCGAAGCTGTTCATAGAACATTTAAAGATTTGTTGAAATGCAATGAATTCTTTGGGGGTAAAGTCATCGTGTTGGGCGGAGATTTCCGACAAATTTTGCCTGTTGTACTGCATGGGGGAAGATCAGACATCGTAAACGCATCTATAAAAAAATCATATATATGGGAAGGAGCTAAAAAAATAAAATTGTCAACAAATATGAGAGCATTGAATTCCAGAAATGGCAGAGAATTTTCAGAATATTTATTACGCATCGGTGAAAGAAAAGAGATTGCCAACGGTTGTAAAGATAAAATTCAAATACCTCAGGAACTAACGCTTCCATTAAATAATATGGAAAGCTTAGTAAACTTCATTTACTTTGAAAATTCCAATCAACTTAATAAATCAGCATTCCTAGAAAATGCTATTCTAGCACCTACAAACAATTATGTGGATTCCGTTAACACGTACATGTTAAATAAATTAATTGGTGACGAAAAAATATACTGTAGTGCTGATGAAGTCATTGCAGAAGATAACGCAGTTATATATCCAACAGAGTTTTTGAATTCATTAGAAGTTTCCGGTTTACCACCACACAAATTAGTTTTAAAGGTTGGTTGTCCAATAATTCTCCTAAGAAATTTAAACCCATCAATTGGACTTAGTAATGGAACAAAATTGTTAATAATTAATTTTAAGCCCAATATAATTGAAGCGGGAATTTGTGTTGGTAGTAAGAAAGGAAATCGTGTATTAATACCCAGAATTCCTATGATCCCATCTGCGACGGGAACTACACCATGTACTTTTAAGAGACGTCAGCTTCCTGTCCGAGTTGCTTTTGCAATGACTATCAATAAAGCACAAGGTCAAACCCTCAACAAAGTTGGTCTTTTGCTTGATACACCGGTTTTTTAACCCACGGACAACTGTATGTTGGAATGTCGCGCACTGGAATAAGAAATAATTTGAAAATTGTAACCGAAGAGAATAGGATTGTTAGAAATATAGTAAATATTTTTTGGTTAAATATTTCAATTTGTTAATCTCTAAATATTCTTTCTATTAATTTAACTAATTTAAATTGAAACTTTTATGAATTCCAATTTTTGTTCATCTATTATAAATGTTGAATTTATTTTTTTTTTATCATTCAATTTTTTTTTTTCAGTATATGGTGTCTCACATCAGCAGTATTTTTTTTTTTTTTTTTTTTTTTTTCGCTGGCGCTATACATCCCATAGAGGGATTTGGCCGCTTCATTTTTAAGTTTCGTAATCATTTTTATAACGGATAATGAGTGATTGATTCATTGATCCTACATTAACCAGCCGTGATTTTTTCATCACCCGCCGGGAATCGAACCCGGGACCTCCGGAGCTTAAAGCAAGCATGCTAACTACTGTGCCACCGGGGCAACTGTAGTATTTTTCATTGCAATATTTCATATTATTGATAATGTAGGGGCTGATTAGAATCGACAAGATTTTTTTTCGTCCCAGAATATCTATATGTTAACCATGATTTAATATATTTTTTGTGATGAAATAAAACTATAAAGCAAAGTTACGTAGAAACGGGTAATCAACTAGTAATTTTTGGAAAATCGAATTTTCCGAGATTTCCCACGGGAAACTTGAAATGAATTTTGTTCCTGCAATAGCTATTGAGTAATCACTTCAATTAAATCCATCTCCAGACATAACAATCTAGAGGCTGATTTTATACAAATTTTCTAATAGTTTTTGGAAAATCGATTTTTCCGATATTTCCCACGGGAAACTTGAAATGAATTTTTTTCCTGCGATAGTTATTGACAAGTCACATCAATGTAATCCATCTCCAGACATAACACTCTAGAGGTTTCTTTTATTCATCCATTTCCTACTTTCAGCTGGAATCTTTTTTGAATTTTCCGAGATTTCCAAGATTTCCCACGGGAAAATTGAACTGAATTTTTTTCTAATAATTTTTGGAAAATCGAATTTTCCGAGGTTTCCCACGGGAAACTTGAACTGATCATTTTTCCTGCAATAGCTATTGAGTAATTACATCAATTGAATCCATCTCCAGACATAACATTCTAGAGGTTGATTTTATACAAATTTTCAAATAATTTTTGGAAAATCGAATTTTTCGAGATTTCCCATGGGAAACTTGAACCGAATTTTTTTCTTACGATAGCTATTGACAAGTCACATCAATGCAATCTATCTCCAGATATAACACTCTAGAGGCTTTTTTTATTCATCCATTTCTTACTTTCGGCTGGAAATATTTTTGAATTTTCCGAGATTTCCCACGGGAAACTTGAACTATTGAGTAATCTCATCAATTGAATCCATCTCCAGACATAACACTCATGAGGCTGATTTTATACATATTTTCTAATAATTTTTGGAAACTCGAATTTTCCGAGATTTCCCACGGGAAACTTGAACTGATTTTTTTCCTGCGATGACTATTGATAATTCACATTAATCCAATCCATCTCCAGACATAATACTCTAGAGGCTGGTTTATTTTCGGCTGGAATATCAATAACATAATCTGCATTATCGACTTTTCACTTTCGGCTGGAAACTTTCGGCTAACTTAACAGGGTTGTTGAATGCCATACGATATGATTGACATTTTTGCCCATTCTAATCATGGTACTGGCATTGTCCGAAACCACTGCATAAATATTTGTGTTATACAAGCTTTTTGCCAAAGCAATCGATTCGCAAACTATTTCGGCTAGTTTAATTGCGTTCTCAGATTCACCGCTTAAATCCCATGCGTTCTTGAATGCTCGGTTTCCGTTCGCATTATGAATCATACAACTTACAACTGTTTTGCTGTTGCTTGATGAATTTTTTCATCCATCAATCAATAGCACAGAATCAGACGGTAAAGACGTACGAGGTTCTGTTAAACAATTCTGGTATGTGCTATTCAATAGTCTACCGGACAAAATCCTGCGGCTGGGGATTATTTGCGCATAAGACGGTTTTAAAGCTTTCACTAATCTTTTGAAGTGTGGAGATTTGATATTGCTAAACGAGATGTTGCACCCATAAAAAAACTGTACCACTATTTTGTCCAATTCTTCACGTTCTCTGGAATTACAGGAATCAACATAACCAGATAATGATTCCGAATTTTTTGAACTTTTCTTAATAGCCGTTCGTTTTTTTTTTGATAGCTAGGTTTGAGAAATGATTATAGCCCTAGCAAGTTCGTCCGTTGAAATTTTGATAGTCCAACATTGTTTGGCGATGGTGACAGAACGCTACTACTTGAAGGAAGAAACAAAATTGATGTAGACGCAGCGTCACTTTCGTTTGAACTTTTTACTTCTGGTGCTTCTATATTGTTCTCTATATTAAAAACATCCATTTCGGTTGATTAGATTTCCTGCACCTCAGTGTCTTCAATAGTATACGCTACAATATCCATAGTACTAGACGTGCTAGAATTTAGTATGTCGGGTTCGGAATTTTTATTATTTCCACAAGTATTCCTAAAACAATAAAATCCTAATTTCAATAAACTAATCTACGTTCACGGCTGCTAATAAGATAGTATTGAACTTACCGATGCGCGTTTAGTCTATTGAGGGCGGTATTTTGCAAAATATTTTTGCATATGTTGTGCATATATAAAAAAATATCAAACTATAATTTTAGGTTAAATTTTGACAAGTGGTGCAACACATACATATAATTCGCGTGGAAAAGGAATAAAAGCAATGTGCTGCATTTTGTTTAAAGCGGATTGCTGAATGATGTATATATGTGTTTGTGTATAAAGAATTGGTTACATAAATTTAATTTTACTCTGAAACTTCAAAAAACCGAAATACTATATATAAGTATTTAAAATTTTTTACGATTTTACGTTTTTTTACGTTATTTTTACATTTATTCGATTTTTTACAATTTTTTACGTAAAATATGTAAAAAAATATTTTTTACGTCGTTTTGGCCATCACTGATGCCGATGAATGAATGGCTGATAGGTTAATCAGTCCAAAGTATGCGCACTCTGGATACCAGGCACCCACTAGTTTTATTTAGCCTTCCTGTAGTAAAGCTGGGTGACATACAGGTGATTTGCAATTCTCAGCAACTCGTAAGTGTAAAATCAAACGGATGACGGGTGGATGGATAATTAAGCAGGGTCTAGCGCAATAGATCTTTTAGGTCGCTCTGCGAGGTGGCTTATCGCCCACACGGCCCTTCAATAATAATAATAATAATAATAAATCTTTTTGTCTATTTAAATGCAACATATTTAAACAAATTATTCATTTTGTCAGAACTGAGAAGAAGCTAGCAAAACGTCCAGACTAAATACAAATTTCAAACAATCTGAAATTTACCAACATTGCGTCGCCTTAGGATGATTCTTTCTTGTCTATGTCCATTTTGTCTATATAGGAGAAACCGGCATTGGAAGTTCAACTAAAGAATTAAAAGCCTTTCTGAGCGATTTCTCTATTTATTTTGAGTTTCCATGTAGATAATGGTTCTCTAGAGTCTCTCTAGTTATTCCCATTTTTTTTTTTTTTTGCTTGGCTCCTTCTCTTACATTAATCGTGCTCCTAGTGGCCCGCTGTTTTATCTTAATTGGTCGTGCAAGCGAGATCTTCAATCAAGATCTTTCAATTTCTGTGAAGAAATGTTGTCACTGGTCGAAAGTGGCGGAGTCTCGGGCAAGCTACAATTGTTTGTTTTTTTTTCTGTGATATTTTCACACAAATTAGTTCATTATCGTAACCATACCGATACAATATATTAAGCGACCCTCTTTCATAAACTAAATGTTTGGTCTTTGTGTATTGAATCTGGCCATAGTTCATTTTGTAACCTGAGTTATGATAACCTTTGTAGTCTGGCTAGTAAACTTTTGGTTGCCCTTTAGTACTTCAATAAATTCTTTCAGTAAGCCAACAGGAGAATATATACATTTGTGTTTGAGGTTTCTCTCTAACACATTATGCGCTGCATCGATCTCTTGAATATTGCTGTGACCTGCTTCTAAAAACTTTCGCTCAATAGGTTTCAATGAAGACGTTGAACTTGTATTTAGAAAATGTTGCAGGGCAAACGACATAATACGGTTCCAATTTTGCGGTACAAAGCTATCCGATCCTAACATTACGGTTTCTACTTCTGGATGAGATTTTATATACATTTCCAACATTTTCACCGGTGCATTGGCAATGTGAGTGAGTACCTTCGCGTGCACAAATAGATTCATACCGAAAAATATAAATGTTTTTGTTCTTTTTTTGATTGAAATCTTTCTCTTATAAAAAAAACTTCGAAGTATTAGCTTTGGGCGAACACTTTTTGCATGTCAAATATGAATATTTTAACAGGATTACCTTGGCTAGATTTAAATATGTCGGAGTCCCGCTTTAGCTTCGATTGATTTTTAGGTAATACGTGTACATCGTATTCGTTGATTTGTTCTGGGGTTGCAGTAGATCCCAACATTCTCATTATCTCACATTTACCGCAAAAATCTTTTTTAGGAAGATGGAAACCCAAATTGAATTTGTTGTTGAACGCTTGATTGTACTTCCAATGTTTAATATTAGTGTCAGTATATTTCAATTTAAATAAATTGTACATCTTCCTGATATTAAGGGAAGCAACTAAATATTGTTTGGTGGTTGTGCTTCGACAATAATGAGGCTTAACCACTGGAAATCCATTTATGTGTTTAGAAATCAAATCAACATCCTCATTCGTAATATTTTTTTTAACCTTTCCTTTTATTGGGGTTTTTGGTACAATAGGATTTTTATTATGCTTAAAAAAAAAAGTATTTACGACCCTTGTTGATGTTTAGCGTATTGATAAAAAATTCCTGGTACACTTGAATACGTTTGCTCAAATCAATTTCGAAAAAATATAAAAAACTATTAACTCTTCTACTTTTAGGAGCTACAGTTCTCGTTCTTACTTTATTTGTTTTTATTACGAACTTGGAATAGAAATGATTCTTTTTATCGTCACTCAATCCCAAAAATTCTTAAATTATTTTTTCGCGAAAAAAAATCTGCGAAACGGTTCCAGATAGCCAAATTTCGATGGGAAATTTGAGTTTTTCGTGATCGTTTTACCCTAGTTCCGTATATTACTCAATTTGACCAAAAATTGGACATATACAAGAATAATCCTAAAACGACGATTTGTTGCAAAATCAGAATTTATTTTGCCAATATTTTTTTATATGAATCAGTATAGGTATGTATGCCATGCAGTTTAGTAAAATTAACTAAACTAGTTCTTGCCTGTTGTTTGAGTCCTTCAACGATCATTTTAAATAATTTCTATAAATTTTCAAATAAAAATGTTAAATTGGCATACGTAGGGTTTTCAAAAGCACACAGAACAGATTTAAGCAGCGACTTTCTTTATATAATGATATTCAAAGAGCAATTTGTGGGTTCCAAAAAATATCGCTGCCCTAATGTATTTTCTTCAATCGCTCTGTAGAATGGATTGGGAGCGATATTTTTAACTTTTACGCTCCCTGTTTAAAGAGCAAAATTAAAATTTAAAAAAAAGAGCGAAGAATAGAACAGAGAAGTAGCAAAAAGTCTAGACTAAATACAAATTTAAAACATTCTGAATTTTACCAAGTGAACGACTACGTTTAGATAAATAATTTTTCAATGACACATCAACACCTCTAACAAAACCGTAGTTAGAACAAGTGGAATGGTGGCTATAACAACATTTATTTGTAAAACGAATTAAAAATAAAAATTGTAAGTGTATTATATAACGGTATAATAAAGGGTTAACTAACCCGTCTTGCTAATTATATTGATTCAAACGGCAAGCAACTAACTTATGATGATTTACGAACACAATGTGACCATGTACACAAGTTGTACACCGAGTTTATCGCTACCGAAGACACCATTTTTGATATCGATTCGAAATTAAATCTGGAGTTCATCAACCAATTAATCATGATCAACAGACCGATAGCAGCCTGACAATCGTTTTACGACATATTTTCATCCACCGTGTATGGAAATGTGTCCTCGGCACAAAAATTTAAATATTTAAAAGGCCTTCTATAAGGAATGCCTATAATTTAGTTAGCCACCTTCGAGTGGACGATAATCGGGGCAGTCCAGCGACTAGTGAAACGATATAACAAGAAAAAGCCAATCATTGAAGCTCAAATTAAGTCGTTCATCGACCAATCAAAATTTACTAAAGCAACTGCTACACAACTTTGTGCATTCCATGATAACATCGACGAGGTAGTGAGAGAGAGGTCTTATCTCACTAGCTGAGAAAGCCGAAGCCCGGGTTTCGTGGCTTATATTTATGGCGGTGGAGCGTCTTGACGAAGAGACATGGAAGGCATGGAGATACCATACCGCTAGTGATGGTTTCCCAACGTTGCAAGGTTTTTTAGATTTTTTGCTAAATCCCGTCGATGCATTAATCGCACCCTCATCACGCCGTATTTAAAAGTGCAAATCCCGCCTCATCACGCCGTATTTAAAAGTGCAAATCCCGCCAAGCTGAGAGTTGTTTTTAAAGGGTCCCAGAAAATGAGCACGGAAAACTCATGCTGGATGACAGATATACCATATGACGTATTAGTGTCGATTTAAAAGCGTTACACATAATTAGTTCAAATAATTTACGAATTGATGATGAGGTTGATATTCCTCTGTAACATGTGACGTCATCCCTTTTGCCTGATTGAAGAATTGGAGTTATTTGAAAGATGTTCCATTTTTCGGGAAACACAGCAGTAGTTAAGGAATGTTTGAACAGTTTGCACATCGGATTTACAAAGTTACTCGCAAATCATCCGGCTAACAGCCGTCTCCAAAACCCCTCAAAGCTGATAGAATGTCTTCATCAGATATGACTGCAGGAATAATTGATTTGTTGTAGTTGCTTGTTTTATCGATGTAATCAGTACTGGCGGTTGGTCGATAGACAGATTGAAGAAATGCAGCAAACATGTCCGCTATTTCTTTGGCGTTTGAGGTGCTGATATTGTTGAAGGTCATATTGGTAATACTTCAATTTCTCGTTTTGATCTAAAATATTTTCAAAACTGTTTTTGATTTGTTCTAAATTTTTCTTGGATGGTGAAATAAGACTTGTACAATACTTAAATTTGAAATAGACATCAAATTCCTCGCTGTTTTGTAAAAAGGTTAGCTTGTCTGTTTCCAAACTTGATTTCATCATTTTAGGATAGGGGTGAATGCTTGGTGATTTGTTGGAAATAGGCACATACTGTTCTCATAAAATTTGTCGATATTTTCATTTACATCCTTTAGAATCTCATCCCAATTCACTGCTTCCAAGTAAACATGCAGACCATTATGGTTTGTCTTTTTAAATTTGTATTTGATTTGTTGCAGGCGTTCAGATTACGGCACACAGTCAGTAGTATCAAATACAATATCCAAAGATTTGTGGTTGATATCATTTATGACAGATGAATTGAGTGGTTCGGTTACTTAAAATGAATCAACTTCATTAGTGAAGACAAGATTTAAAAACCTCCCCAAATTATTACAAATGGAGTTTATTTGGTTTAAATTATAATCAAGCATTGCAGCAACGTATTTTACACCATACATACATAAATTTACATGAGTTCTAATGGAACGTAATATAGAAGTAATTAAGCATTTCACTCAATATGGGATTTAAAAAAAAGGTTGCCATGGTTACCATGTACCAAAATATTGCATCGTGAGTCTATAATTTTTGAGAAAATGATACGACAGATTATATAATAAAATTCGGAGATGAACAATAATATTAAAATAAATTCTAAGAGGATCTAAAGACGAGGAGTCCAATTTTGGGTACATCGGTTTTTCATAAATATATATTTTATTTTACCCGTCAACCCAAATGAACAACTTCAATAATAATACTAAAAAATAAAAATATTCATAAATAATCGCTCATCTGTTGTTGTAACACATTTTATAATGTAAAACTGTCTTCTTCCAGCTGACTTTCAATTTATATTTTCCAAACGTAAGATAAGTTATGAATTTTCATTACTTTCAATTTTTCTTATTTTTATTAAATAAATTATTTTTTTTGTATTTTTTTTTTTATTCAATTCAATATAAAAAAAAATTCTAATAAAAAAAGACAGACAGCAGATGTAAACCAGTAGTAATAGTAATAATATTACATTTGAAGTTTAAAAAGTTTTTTTTACGAAATAAAAAGTTTTTTTTTTTTTTACAATAATAAAATTATATTCAACAAAAAACAACATTTTTTTTTATATCCTTAGTCAAGGATATTAATTTTCTTAAATACTTTAAAATGAATTTCAATAATACATTATGAAATAGTTTATTATATGTAAATAAATTAAATACCGGGCACTAAATATTTTTTTTTTTTTATAAAACTCCCTTTCACATCGCATCACTGAGATGCGTTGTAAAAAAAAACAATCCTTTACTAAATATAGGGTTTTAATCGTCATACAAATAAAATCCATTAAAATATTCTCGTCTAGATAACACAAAAAAAATAAATTATATTTGTTCAACCATCACATAAATAAAAGGACATGATAGGTAACTACTGTACACGGTACAGAATAAAAATAAATGCATACGTTTCCGCTAAAATAATCTTACGTATAAATTTATCTCTGTTGTAGATGAAATGCAAATAAGGGTTGTGCAATACTAATATACTATATAAAAAAACAATCCTTTCCTATAATTTTTTTTTGTACCAAACCGACGAGTTTGATTGAAGGTAAAAGTGATTTCAATAATTTACAAGGGTTATTACAAATAAAAAAAAATTGTTAACCGAGCAACATCACACACACAGTAAAAACACCTTTCCGTATGTACATTTGAGATAAAACATGAAATCGAAAACTGAAAATAAAAATTTGATATTTTTTTGTATGTACTTGAAAATGAGATTTGAAATGTGTCTGTCAAATATATCCTATGTGCAAGCCGTAATTTTAAGTAGGTATAATGTGTTTTCAAAATCAACATTGTCGCGTATTATAAATAATTTGATGTGTATATAGCTCAAAATGAAATTCAGTCCTTTTTACCGAATGTAATTCAAAACTAAAAACTTTTCATTTATTTACGTTTCAGATTTTGATTTAATTATGCATGCCAGTAAACTCATGCGATTTAGTGTTTTAATATTTGGTTACCTATTTATTGCACACAATTATATTTGTGTATGAAGAACTCCAGTATAATACAGCTAATTTTTGGCCATTTTCAAAATTCACCTCCTTCATAATGATAGTTGCTGTGAGTGGATGCCAGGCTGATTATTCTCTGAAGAAACGAGAAATAATTACAATATATATATATATATATATATATATATATATATGTATATTGATAATTTATATATAATATATATATAAATATATATATATATATATATATATATATATATATATATATATATATATATATATATATATATATATATATATATATATATATAATATATATATATATATATATATATATATATATATATATATATATATATATATATATATATATATATATATATATATATATATATATATGTTAAAGCTTAGAATAATAAATGTAAAAATAAAAAAAGGTTACCTACGTCATAATCGGAAAAACCCCTGAATGTCGCCTATGCAGATTTTAGTTACGTTATCGACTTGGAGATTTTTTGCATTGTCTCTTGATTAACTGGAACATTGTTATGGTTTTAAAAACGGGTTTTCGATTATGACTTTTACATTTATAAACAACAATAATAGAAAAATAAGGGAGTGGTAATGGACACTTCATTTTGAGTTTTGGTTGAAGCAGCAGGTGAAAAAATGTTAGTCGTGGAAATAAAACAGTTGCGGAAATTAATTACTGTGTGTATCTTAAGACGAAATAAAGAATACTGGTTGGGAAAAGATTTTTTTTTGTTTGATTCAAAAACTTGGTAGCAGAGCGTAGTTTTCCGTTTTTACGTAATTTCGTGGTGGTTTTGTAATTAATACAAATAGTGATTACTGATTGATTACAAAACATAGTGATACAAAACAAATTGAGTGCCGTAAAAAATATTTTAATATATAAATTAAACGCAACACCGTTATTTCAAGCACTCAATTAATTAGTTAAAAAACAAAATACAGTGCATAAACGATAAATAAAATTGAGAATCGAAAGGCGACGGGCCGTAAAGTGCGCGAATCAGTTATTACTGTTCCACAGTGCGGATAATATACGTATTTGTTGGTGTGAATTTTATCGAGTTGTTGTATGCTGTTAATTAACAATTTTCTAGAACTTGTGAATCAGTAATTCCGTTATCGTGATCAGTGCTGTTACAATTGTGTACGGATGGCTGCCCGGTTAAAACAACTTCGGGCACAACGAGTTTCACTGTTATCAAAAATTCAGAGGATTCACGTGTTCGCAGAAAATATTCCTGATGACTCAAGTTATGAAGCAGTTCAAATTCGGTTGCAAGAAGTACGGGATGCAGCTACAAAGGTAAAAGAGATTGACTTGGAGATAGTGGCCGCAAATTCAGATGAAGAATTGGATCCAACCGAATTCGAAAACAATTATTACACCATTGAAGGTAATCTAGGAAGATGGATTCGTAAGGCTACTGAGCCACAAACGCACTTTATGAACGATACAATGAATGCCACACATCAAGGTCATTATGACATACGATTACCAAAAAAGGCGATACCTACATTTTCGGGAAATTACATGGAATGGTGTACATTTTATGACCTTTTTTGTGCAAACATCCATGACAAGGTCAACCTCACGCCATCGCAAAAGTTTCAACATTTGCGGGGCTATTTAGAAGGTGAAGCTAGCCAGTTAGTGAAACATCTCCGAATTACTGATGCGAACTATTTTGAAGCTGTTGACAAACTTCGTAATCGATATAGCCGCAAGAGGCAAATCGTTAATTCATATATTGGGACCTTCCTGGAGCAGCGTCCAATTCAAACGGTATCTGCTGCAAGTATTCGCAAAATTCTAGATACTTCAGATGAAATTTTACGCGGTTTAAAAGCTATTGGATCAGCCGCTGAACAACGTGACCCTTGGATCACAAGATTAATATTGAATTTGCTTGATTCGGAGACAAAATCCCAATGGGCTCATGAGTCGAGAGATGAGGAGTATCCATCCATAGAACTATTGTTCAAATTTCTTCAAAATCGCTGTGATGAGCTAGACGATTTAAGATCCATACAACCAACCAGTCGTCAGAATAATAATCGTAGTCCTACGGTTCATGGTCATGTAGCCGCAACTCAGGAAACTTGCCCATTTTGCCAAGAAGCTAGTCACAAGTTACATGAATGCAGTAAATTCATTGCAACATCTGTCAGTGAACGGCACTCGTGGATTCAGTCACAAAGAAGGTGCTTTAATTGCCTTAACATAAACCATGGGGTATTCAATTGTAAGGCTAAAAGTAGATGTAAAGATTGTACGAGAAAGCACCATAGCTTGCTACACCCAGCTAATTTAAAAGAACCATCAAGTTCGTCGGTTTCAAATCTCGCATTACCAAGCCGTGACGATAAAGATAATCAGGGAAAATCAGAACAACCAACTGAGGCTAGTTATCACGTAAGGACGATAGAAGATAAACTTTACACAATTCTCCCAACCGCAATGGTAAACATTTTGAATCAGAATGGGGAAGCAATGGGGAAGGCTCGTTTACTGCTAGATTGTGGCTCCCAGGTTTCGTTTATCTCAGAGGCATTTGCCAAAAGACATTTGATGCCTATTCGACAACAACGAATTTTAGTTCATGGTGTTGGAGAAGCGGCGGCCGGGTCTACAAAAGGTGTTGTAAAAATGGTGTTAGCAAGCACACAGTCAGCTGATAAGTTATTTGTCGAAGCCTTTGTTCTCTCGAAAATAACAACAAAACTGCCACAGTACTCGATTAATAGGAATGAACTTCAGCATTTGATCGGTATCAACTTAGCCGACCCAGACTTCCATGAATCACGTGATGTCGACATATTGTTGGGGGCTGACCATTTTTTTACCGTATTACGCGAGGGTAACATCAAGACGATTAGCAATAAAGTGATAGCGCAGAACACAGTGTTTGGTTGGGTTGTGGCAGGTCCGGCACCGGATCAGTTTGAAACAATTTCTATGTTGGGTATGGCTGCAGTCGTTGAATCAGTGGTCGAGCGGATTGATGAGTCATTGCGGGCATTATGGGAAGTCGAACGAGTTCCAGAGCGTTCATCACTCTCGCGCGATGAGGAAGCGTGTGAGAAAATGTATATGGAGACGACCAAGCGTAACGTAGAGAGTAGATTTGTGGTGCACCTGCCATTTAAGGGATCACCAGATGAATTAGGGAGCACTTACACTCAAGCGGTGAGACGGTTAAATGCCATGGAGAAAAGGTTTACCCGTGACAACGAATTTGCCCAATTGTATCGCCAGTTCATGACAGATTATGAGCAATTGGGTCATATGAGGGAAATCAGGCCTGAAGAATTAGGCAGAACAGCATATTATACCCCGCATCATGGAGTGCTTACACAAACAGTTGCCGGTTCAAAGAAGTTACGCGTCGTATTTGATGCATCTGTCAAAAGCACGACTCAAAAATCATTGAACGACATATTACTTGTAGGACCTACGGTGCAGTCGTTGTTGTACTTAATTCTGTTGAGATACCGGACATTTAGATTTGTTTTCGCTGCCGATGTGCAACAGATGTATCGACAAATTCTGGTGAGAGATGAAGATGCACAATTTCAACGAATTGTCTGGCGGGCTAGGGAAGAAGATCCAATTAAGCAGTTCACATTACGCACGGTTACTTATGGAACAGCAGCAGCACCATATTTGGCTACACGCTCAGTGAAACAATTAGCGATGGAAAATAAAACTAAATATCCGATCGCCGCATGCAAGATAGAGCACGACGTTTATGTGGACGATTTAATGACAGGCTGCCGGTCAGTGCAGGAATTAAAAACTTTAAAGAAGGATATTGTCGACTTTTTAAGAGCTGCGGGATGGTGCTGAAAAAATGGATATCTAATTGTCCGGAATTGTTACAAGAAATTCCAACTGAAGATGTTCAATTATCGAAAAAGGAATTTAACAACGGTGATCTGGTGAAAGTGCTGGGTATGAGGTGGGACCCCAAGGATGATGTATTCACATTCACCATTAAATTGAGTATTGACGCAAAATGTACCAAACGAGCTGTACTTAGTGAAGCAAGCCGGGTATTTGATCCGCTGGGATTAATCGCTCCATGTATTATCCAAATTAAAATTTTATTGCAAGATCTGTGGCGAGAGAAGCTTGACTGGGATGACCAGCTACCAGAACCACTTCGAATTCGATGGTTGAAGATGCGGGGCGAATTAGGCCAGCTGCAGTGTATGTCAATACCAAGATGGTTAAATGCAGGATCATCAGTTGAAATCCATGGGTTTTGTGACGCCAGTACTGTCGCTTGCGGCGCTGCAGTTGATACTAAAACTATCGATTGTAATGGATCTATCAATATACATTTAGTAACAAGCAAATCGAAGGTGGCACCAATTGCGAGTCGTACCATTCCTGAGTTGGAGCTCTGCGCAGCATTATTGTTGGCACGACTATTGAGAGTTATAGAAGCTGAAATGAACGTGGTCAGGATAACGTCAATTACCGCGTGGACAGATTCAACCATTGTTCTCGATTGGTTTACTGGGTACCCATCTGTTAAAATAAAGGAAATCTTCGTGAGGAATCGAGTGGCAGCAACTTTAGAACTATATGGCCGGAATATATGGAATCATATTAAATCAGAGGATAACCCAGCTGATATAGTATCACGTGGTCTTAGTCCCAGAGAGTTGAACGGCAATAATATATGGTGGCATGGGCCAATATGGTTGAAGAATTCTCCGCAAGAATGGCCTGTGCAACAATATGAATATCATCCAGTAGCATGCCCTAGTATCACTAATCATCATGTCGAAATAGCTATAGGGATAGTCGATTCAATGGCCACAAAATACTCCAAATTTGTCACTACTTCTAAGGTTATTGCCTGGATAATTAAATTTTGTCAAAACGCTAAGACACCATCAACTTTACGCACACCGTTGAATAGAATCGATATCGAGCATGCAGAGTTTGTGATATTCAGAGCCATTCAAAGAGACTATTTTGGAAAGGAGTTAGCCGGATTGAGAGAAAATCAAGTAGTACCGTCACAGTCGCGGTTAAAGTTTCTGAATCCAATAATCGATGCTTATGGTATTTTACGTGTCGGCGGTCGCATCCAGAACTCATTGATGGAGTTTAACATACAACATCCGATTATATTGGATGGCAAATCCTGGATTATACGAAAACTGGTTGAGAAACATCATATAAAGTATCGACATGCAGGTCCAACGTTGATGCTCAGTATTCTACGTCAGAGATATTTCATTGTGGGGTTGAGGAGAATGGTAAAGACAGTAGTCCGGCAATGTGTTAAATGTTTTAAGGCGAAGCCAACATTATCAACCCAAGAGATGGCAGCATTACCAGATTGTCGAGTGAAATTTACACGGCCATTTACGAAGGTGGGGGTCGATTATGCTGGACCACTCTCAGCCTATTTGACACGACGTAGAGGACAACGTGCTGTAAAGGTGTATATTTGCATTTTCGTGTGTCTGTCTGTCAAAGCCGTGTACATCGAGTTAGTTAATGATCTCACTTCGGAATCATTTCTAGCAGCGCTGCGCCGTATGGTTTCAAGAAGAGGAATTTGTACAGACCTCTACAGTGATTGTGGTACGAATTTTGTAGGGGCGAATAAATATTTAGCAGAGTGGTACCATATGCTAGAGGTCAATAAGGAACACATTTCTAATTCTCTATTGGGAGACAAAATAAATTGGCATTTCAACCCACCAAGAGCGCCTCATTTCGGGGGAATTTGGGAGGCGGCTGTTAAAAGCGTCAAAGTACACTTAACGAGAGTTATTGGAGCCAATGTACTCACCATCGAAGAGCTTACAACCTTGTTGATTGAGATTGAAGCGTTACTCAATTCCAGACCGTTGTGCCACGGTGATAGCAATGACGATGTTGATATTTTAACACCGGCACATTTTTTGATTGGGGAGAATCTTTTTGCGATTCCTGAACCAAGATGTGAAGCAACCAATTACACAGTAAGATGGCGAATGGTTAAACAACTGGTACAAGACTTCTCAACTCGATGGCATAAAGAGTATTTGACACTCCTTCAACACCGCTACAAATGGTTCAACAAGTCGAAGAACGTCCAGGTGAGTGACATAGTGTTAATCAAAGATGATAACTGGACAGCAACGAGATGGCCAATGGGGAAAGTTAAGGCGGTATTTCCAGGCAAAGATGGCTTGGTACGAACGGCCACAATTAGGACACAATTGGGAGAACTAAAAAGACCAATCCACAAATTAGCGGTCATTCCATTAGGTGAATCAGACGATTCACGGGGGCCGGGATGTTAAAGCTTAGAATAATTAATGTAAAAATAAAAAAAGGTTACCTACGTCATAATCGGAAAAACCCCTGAATGTCGCCTATGCAGATTTTAGTTACGTTATCGACTTGGAGATTTTTTGCATTGTCTCTTGATTAACTGGAACATTGTTATGGTTTTAAAAACGGGTTTTCGATTATGACTTTTACATTTATAAACAACAATAATAGAAAAATAAGGGAGTGGTAATGGACACTTCATTTTGAGTTTTGGTTGAAGCAGCAGGTGAAAAAATTTTGGTCGTGGAAATAAAACAGTTGCGGAAATTAATTACTGTGTGTATCTTAAGACGAAATAAAGAATACTGGTTGGGAAAAGATTTTTTTTTGTTTGATTCAAAAACAATATATATATATATATATATATATATATATATATATATATATATATATATATATATATATATATATATATATATATATATATATATATATATATATATATATATATATATATATATATATATATATATATATATATATATATATATATATATATATATATATATATATATATATATACAGGGTGTCCGGGTTTGGGATGCTGATCCGTCATGGGGTGATTCCTTGGTTTATTCTGAGAAACAAATCGTATTTGGAGGGGGGATCTATTTTTGATATCCTTTGAGATACAGGGTGTTTAAAAAATTTGGTTCAGAAAAAAAGTACACCCAAATATTAAACTGTAACTTCCAAAATATTTATCGGAGAGCAACCAACTTAGTCTTATCTGGTTGGTAATCGTATAGGCTATTATTAAGGTATAAGTGTTATCATGTATCTGCATCCGTTTGAGAGCTATGGTGATTTAAAGTAAAAAAAAAAATATTTGTTTTTTATAAAATCGAGTTTTTCTCAAAAAAAAACCGTTATAATTTTTTCTTTTATTTATTTAATTTTAATTTGTCATGATCTCCTCTACAATCCCTCAATACAAAGTTTGGGTCAAGGAGTTATAAAAGGTGCTCAAAAAGTCCTCCTTGTGATTGAATACATGCTAATATTCGTTTAAGTATGCCTTTGGTTATTTCAATTCTTGGTAATTCTTCCCTTATCTTTTGTGCTGCTGTGTGTATTCGTTGTATAAGTTCTTCTTTTATTTCAATTTCTTTGGAGTATACAAGCGCCTTCATTCTTCCCCATACGTAAAAATCCAATACCGTAAGATCGGGGGATCATGTGCAGGCCAATGAATTAGACCATTTCTTCCAAACCAATTATTTGGATAATTTTCGTTAAAAAAATTCCTAACATTATTATGGTAGTGACAAGGTGCACCATCATGTTGGTATGTATGCGAGAATCTACTTAAAATGGGAACATCATCAAAAAGGAGTGGCAAATCGTTTTGTAAAAATTGTAAATAACGTTCACCATTTAATCTAGGTGGTAATATGAATGGTCCAATTAATTTATCGCCAATTACACCAGCCCATACGTTTACACTAAATCGGTGCTGAGATGATATTTGTTTTTTCGAATGAGGATTTTCAGCAGCCCACGTGTGTAGATTGTGAAAGTTTGTTATGCCATCTCTTGTGAATTGAGATTCATCCGTCCATAGGATACGGTTTACTAAACTTGCATTGTCCAAATTCCTTTCCATCAACAAATAACAAAACTCCAATCTTGTAGTGCGGTCTATCGGTAATAGTTGTTGAACGGGTGTTGTATGGTATGGATGAAGATTCTCCTTGTGCAATGCTCGATGAATTCGATAGCGAGAGACGTTTAATTGTAAAGCGAGCCTCCTTATGCTAATAGAAGGATTTGCTGTTACATTACGGATTATACCTTCGTCGACATCCAAATGGTTTGGTGAGACTGAATGGGGCTCCGCCCGGGTATTCGATCTTGTTACGATATTTGGCAGTCTCCTATGAATATTTATAAATACTCTTGCGTCAGGAATGCGACGTGTTGGAAATCTGAGTTGATATTCATTGCGAGCTCGTGCTGCATTACCATCGCAAAATCCGTAAACAAAATGGATATCAATGTACTCCTCACCTGAGAACTGTGCCATTATAATATTAATTTTATTAAATTAATTAAAATTTTGATTCACAACACTGATACAACACTAGATAATATCTCGAAACTAATGACTGAATCTGAAAATATTTAGTTTTTCTTTTTTCAACATTTAAATAAATGAGTTGATAATCATCGCCTACTGTTTTACAGATCAAAATAAAATTTGTAAAATATTAACACTATAACATCTCTTAATTAGATTGAGAATAAACGGAATACGAAGAAAACTATGGCACGTGGGTACAAGTAATGTATTGGGGGATTGTAGAGGAGATCATGACAAATTAAAATTAAATAAACAAAATAAAACATTATAACGGTTTTTTTGAGAAAAATTCGATTTTTAAAAAACAAATATTTTTTTTTACTTTAAATCTCCATAGTTCTCAAACGGATGCAGATACAAGATAACCACTCAAACCTTAATAATAGCCTATACGATTACCAACCAAATAAGACTAAGTTGGTTGCTCTCCGATAAATATTTCGGAAGTTACAGTTTAATATTTGGGTGTACTTTTTTCTGAACCAAATTTTTTAAACACCCTGTATCTCAAAGCATATCAAAAATGGATCTCCCCTCCACATGCGATTTGTTTCTCAGAATGAACCAAGGAATCACCCAATGACGGATCAGCATCCCAAACCCGGACACCCGTATATACATATATAGTGAGAAATACGTCAAATCACAAATTTGGTATATGGGACCGGAAATCGTGTTTAAATTTTTTATTTTGTATGTTTTCAATTGGTAGTACTAGTTAAAAAAACATTTTGTAGAAAATGATTTTTTGTTGTTATTGTTGTTGTTTAAAATACAGAGTGTCAAGTTTTGAGAAAAATGATAAACATGATGTTGTGTTCATGGCTATTAAAAGGAATAATACACATCCGATATTTATGATATAGGGATCGTTCTAAAGGTAAGTGTTAATACCTTAATTTTCCCTTTTTTTCCTAATCAACCAATTATTGCGTTATTACATATTAATTAATTTTTCTATCATTCATCATCATCAAATGTTTATATTATTATTTTTTGGATTAGAATTACCTTATTTTTTTATCTGTGATATGTCCTCTCGCTGTATTTCGAACTCGTGCCATGGAACATAGCGCGATAGAGAGAGATATCTATATTTCTGTATTTGACCATTATGAAGTAGTAATATGATCAAAACAGGCTTGAAAATGTATTAAAGCTAATATAAAGTATTCATGTGATCATTTTATGACTGGAAAAAACGGTTAATTTTTGCTTGTAATAGAGTTAGCCTTCATTCTAACGGCATTTAAGTGACAGCATTTAATGAGTGTATAAACGTGTGTATTTTTAATTAATAAAATTTAATATTATAATCACAAATATGGCGTATAGTATTGTACAAACCAACGAAAATAATAAACCATACCTTACGGTTGTGCCTAATAATTGGGTAGAAGATGAAAATGGCTGGGAAAAATTTATTACTGGGTGTTCGGATGGTATTGCTGCGAAATTAGATGGCATTGATTTGTTGTATTGGCCACCAGAAAAGATTAAAAAACTTAAAAAACTAGCAGAAAGTGTGCCGCAATCAAATTGGAAGGTGGGTTTTATTATTTTGTAACATATATTACAATAATAAACAATTTTATTGGTTTTAGCGTAAATGTGTTTTAATTTTAACACATCTAATCAAAACCAATAAAATTGCTTATTAATAAATAATAGCTTACAAAATAATATTCATATATTTGAATGGTTTTACTTGTCCATACATTCACTTTAATCGCTATTTACATTGAATTATTTATTTTAGACAATGCGATGCAAGATAAAGAGGCGAAATTTGGAATTTGAAGAGGCTACTAAAACTCTAGAAGTCATGATGGAAATTTCAGAAACGGAGGACGATAAATATCCAGAGGTAAAAAAAAAAAAATTGATGGAATGAGGACTTCTGGACTTTCAAACAAAAATTTTAATTCTCAGCTCATAGAAATTAACGGTAAAAATTCATTTATTTTAAAACATGGTTTATTCATTCGTTTCAAATATTTTAGGCCCTACTGTAACGTCTAATGCAGAGAGGAAACCAAAACTAATTCGAAAGTTATACAGCCATCCTTCATATATCAAAAAAACGCCCGCGCTTATAGCTAAAAAAAGTAATTCGTTACTGAAAATACCTGTTGATTCAGAGCAACAACAAGTTCCAGAAACCAATAGAAATCCTTATGTCCAGGCCGATATAAATCGTTCTAAATCGATTTTGCACAAAATTTTGGAAAACGTCACTTCGTTTAGTAATAACATGATGACTAGGATGCCAGCATTGGAAATTAGAGTCAGTTCCATCGAAAATCAGATTGGAAAATTACCTGCCTCAATGACGGAAGCTGCCAAGTACAGTCCATTTAGAAATAAATAATGTGTTGTTTTATTAACATTTTACTAATTGTAGGCCTTTGCTGGAAGAATCAGCAAAAATACAAACAACTTTGGAGCAATTTTATTCGCGCAAAGAGTCACATACCAAAAATCCATTATTTTGCGAGCCCTCGGTAACACCAACTGATTTACCTGGATTTACTATCATCGATTCATTATCGAAACTAGAGGAATTCGAGGAAAATCTAAAGGATTTAAACTATTTTCAAAATTTGGTAAGCAGTTTACTCATTTTTATATACATAAACATATTTGTAATGCTACCATTTGTCGACCATATTATTTAAATGCTGCAAAAATTTAGGCGCCGCACCGTTTATATGGCAAGCCAATGGAATTTTAAGAGTTGCAGCTAAAGTGAACGTTTGGTCTGCTTGCAAGTGTCATGTATTTCGCCATGGATACTGTTGTGCTTCGTAAATTGTACAGCGTATGCATTTGTGACCTCACCCAAATTGCTTTTAGCTTGTAATTTTATAAAATGCAATTTATGTTTTACAATTTAATTAATAATTTACATTATGTATTAAGAAAATTATTTTTATGTTTTAAGTTTAATCGATTGAAATGCTTCAATGGCCAATGCAACGGTAGTGGGCGCACTTTTTGTTATGATATTTTAGACCGGATTTTTGCGCGCTCATTTCTGGCTACTTGTTCATGGACCGGAATAGGACGCCAAACTGCAAAGCACAGATTCGACAACCATCACAAAGTAATTAAAATGTTTTGAGATGTTGTTTTGTTGGCAGATCAAACATTTTCAGTGTCTTAATGCGAAGATTTTTAAAAAAAAGTTACAAAACTCTACGGCTCGGCTTACTCCAAATTGCTTCGTAGACCAACACAACGTCAACGCCTGCGTTGTGCGACTTCTACTACCACGTTAGATGTTGCCCAAATTCAGTAAGTGATAATAAATGCCTTAATTTGCTATAAATATTAAGTCATTTCTTCTAGTTCTAGTAATATATTTACAACGCCTAACACAATATTTATCACGTCCACCTCAGATTTGTATGCTGTTTGATTTTATTCCTTCGTTTTGTAATAGCACAATAATTTCATGTTTCTTTTTTACAGAAATTCGCCAGATTTGGACGAAGAAATCATGACAGAGTTGGTACAGGAAACCAGAAATATTCCTTCGTCAGACTCATCTTCTTCTCCATCTACTCCGATGACAAATTAATGTTAAAATAATTTTTTTTTTTATTGAAAAATCGAAATTTATTAGAAATAAAACGCTGCATTAATGAATTATTTTAAATTTTATTAGAATTCGTTTTGTTTCAATTACAATATTTTTTTTAGTTCAATGTGTGCTGCAGTGGTATAAACACAACTTGGTTATTTTCATTTTTTATTGCTACTAGGTTGCACAATATTTCTTCAATTGGATACAAATCACTAGAAATAAACTTAGTAGAATTTGTGGTATAAAAAATATTAAGATTAGATGATTCTTTGGGGTCTAAAAAAAAATCATCTCGATATTTTATCTTTTGTCCAAAAATAAAATGTTTTGCATCGATTTCAGTTCCATATTCCATTGCAATGATGTCTTTGTTTATATTCAGGAACCACTTATACTCAAAATTATTTTTGAGGGTGAAATTTTCTTTTAATTGTATCCACCCAAATTTTTTTATATTCGATTCATCAAGTTTTAAACGATATTTATAAAATGGATAATTTTTTCTGAATTTATGGGGTTCGACACGTTTGGTTATTTCGGATAGGCTGTTTGCTAACTGAACTAGCGGCAGGCGACTTTTTATAGTAATTAGAGGATAAAATTGTAGTTGCCCAGAATAACACAACAAAATTATAGTAATCATCTACAGGTAAGTGATCTTTTAGGATGACTATGCCGATATAATTAATAAAAGAAGCAAATTCGCTTCCCTTCCAAAAAGCAAGGACGTCTGTACCTCTAACACCGCGATGTATTTCGTCCGGGAAAATAATTTTCAATAATTTTTCATTGAGGATATATATCGTTTTAGAATCCCACTTTGTATTATATCCTAAACTACCATCTTTAAACCCCAGTAAATATTTTATACAATTCCGAGATGTATAATGTGTAGCGGATCTCCAACGATTACATCTTTTATCATATCTAGCGACTGAATTCGTAGTAATGGTGATATAATTGGTTCCAATTTTGTTCGTAAAATTGGTCCTTCAGGTACTTTTATTTTATAGTTGTTGTGGTGTAATCCATATATTCTCGATCGGAAGCCTTCGTTAGTTCTGGGAGGAGCATTTTGATTATGAAATACGGTTGTATTTGAATTATGCGAAAAGTGTCCTACCGTTGTGCATTTTAGGCAACCGTGATTTGCATTAAAATAAACTGTTCCTTTTATAAACGACCGTGCCGGCGTATCATATATAAAACATCATATTTTCACTGATACTTTATGGCCATTTATTTGTATTCCATTGTCCAGAATTGGAATGGTTTCATCAACAAATGGTTTTAAAAACTGTTTTATTTTTTGTGGTTTACTGGTTCCATAAAATACTCCAATTACCATTGGTTGAAATTCCGGAATTTCAAAAATGTTGAACAGTATAGGCCAAAATTCGGATTTAGAACTTCTAAAAATAGGTAAACCATCAATATTAATATTTAAAGAGATCACAATAGATTCCTTAAGTTTGGCAAAATATCTTCTTAAACAAACATCCAATCCTTGATGCCAATATTCACCACCTTCTATTTTTATAAAGGTCTGAGCTGTTTGACGTGGAGTTTGCATTATTGATCTTGGATCGTTCTGTAAATTAGCTCCTAAACTTTTATTAACGTTTTTAATTAACGGTCTTAACGCAGCTTGGTTTATATTATATTGATGTGCCCATGATTTTAAAAAATCTTTGAATGGTACGTCAACTTCCTCGCTATCACTGCAACCAGATAACTCATTTGCACTAGCATTATCACCACTAACTTCAATTTCATCATCACAAATATTTTCTTCTGGACTAAAATAATCAACGTCAAAAGTAGCATCAGGATTTTCACTATCGCTGTCACAGTAGTCTTCGGGAAAAGAGCTTCTCTCAACTTCAGTATGCTGAACCATAGTTTCTGTATTAGATGGCTGAATAGATGCATTATTTAATTCTGATGTGGATGGGTCGGCAATAGACGAGTTTTCATTTTCCAAATTATGTACTGGTTCGCTGAATTTATTATTAAATATTATTTCTGCATCCTTAGTAAACTTTGACATTTTATCATATCTTATTTTTCGAAAATGTCTTTTGTATGTTCCGCTGTATTTTAATTGTTTCCAACTAAATTGATTCGTTTTCGGCTTATCCATATTTTTAATTTAATTATATACATTTGGTTACTTTGGAAGCTGGAGCAAATGAACAATATAATAATTGCTAAACTTTTACGTCACTTGTTAAATGGATTTGTTACAAGTATGCGGCAATTTATCAGTCATAAAATAAGCTACTTTAGGACTGTTTTGTGGTTTAAAATCAGGCCAAGTTGTACTTCGATCATAATATCAAACAATATAAAATAATACGTTTTCGAAAAATGACCGACCAAAATTATGATTGAAATATAAGATGTCATCTAGTCTAAGTCAATCTAATGATCAATATTTGATTCGTTATGGCTTTATATCAAGTTTAAAATCGATATATGACCACTGCAGATTTTGTGGTCAACATGATGACTAGTTTGTGACGTTCGAATCACCAGATGACTAAAATAGGACCTACATGTGATCAATCAAGAAAGTTAATTTGACTTAAGGTTTCCTGGGTCAATCTTAAGAACCAGCATTGCCCGGTTCAAGAGAAATCAACACCAATGGAAATATCCCTCAATTCGTTCGAGAAAAACCTTTAAAAACCTAATCCGTAATATCGGGGTCCCCAACGACATTGATAATTCAGAAGTGGAAATCCAAAATATGGCAAATTTTTCGGAGGAACACAATTCGGACTCTGAAGATTAAACTATCTTCCATTCCTCAAATGTCATAATAAATTAACAAAGAAAACAATTAAAATCCTTATTGATTCTGGCGCTAGTAAAAATATAATTAGGATAAAAATAATACCAGACCATCGATTAGTACCTCAAGAATCGCAAATAAAAAATATATTAGGTATACAAAAAAGTAACAAAAATTGGGAAAATTAATTTTTTCGGACACAATCTACCACCCCAATCATATTTCGAGTTTAATTTCCACGAATATTTGGATGGAATACTTGGATCTCAGTCATTGGCTCAATTAAATACTAAAATTGACTACAAAGCCCTCATGATTTCATTAAACAATTTTACAAATATTATCGAAATTTTAATCAGGATGGATCACTTGTGTGAAAACGAGAAGCAAATTCTTGTAAACGCCATTTACGATCACCAAGAAGTACTGTTGAAGCAAAATGAAAAATTATTAGCAACAACAGTAATCAAACACAAAATAATAACAAAAGATGAAACCCCATTCTATACCAGAACATACAGGTATCCACACAATTTTAAAAGGAAAATAGAATACCACATTCAGGAAATGCTGGATAGTGCAATCATCCGAAATTCGAGTAGCCCCTACTCCTCCCCAAATTGGGTAATACCCAAAACAGCAGACGCTTCGCGTATTCGTAAAATTAGGGTAGTAATCGACTATCGAAAATTAAACGACAAAACTATTGATGACAAATTCCCTATACCTCAAATCGAGAAAATATTAGACGTGATACTCGAAAATCACAAAACCCATGACAAAATTTTTGATGAAAGGTAATGTTCTTAACATAACCGACCCGGAGTACATAGAATCGTTCAAAACCCTAAGAAAAATATTATTCACGGGTCAAATAATAGCTTATACCGATTTTTCAAAACCTTTCATCCTTACAACAGACGCATTGGAACACGCTTTAGGCGCGGTGCTTTCACAAATGAATGATAAAATGGAAAGACCAATTGCATTTGCGTCTAGGACTCTGAACAGCACTGAAATTAAATACGCAACAAATGAGAAAGAAGCGCTGCCCATTATTTGGGCAGTAAAGAAATATAAACCCTATCTTTACGGAAATAAATTTACGCATTTTACAGATCATAAACCACTCACATTCATCAAAACTTCAGAAAAAAATTCCAAAATGCTGAGATGGCGTTTGGAGCTTGAAAATTTTGACTACGACATAGTTTACAAGCAAGGCAAAGCCAATGTAGTAGCTGATGCATTCAGCAGAATCCCACAAGAAACTAATGTAGTGAATTTCCACAATTTAAATAAATCAAACGCTAGTTCGGAGAACGAATCAATTAGAAACCATGCTCCTAGCGAATCTGATAAAATTCATTCCGCTAATACATCGAGCGACTACACCCACTAATAAACTATTACAAGAACCAAATCATATTCAGAATTTCTAACCTAGATACCAAGATGCAATCGTGAGAAAAGAAAGAGCTCACAGAGGCATCAAAGAAGTAGAGAAACAGATTAAGAGAGCATATTTTTTTCCAAACATCACAAAAAAAGTAAGCAGTTACGTAAATTCATGTTCCATATGCAATATGCACAAATACAAAAGAAAGCCTTACAATATAAAAGTATCACCAAGGCCAAACACAACCAAACCACTGGAGAGAGTTCATATTGATATTTTCACAATAAATAAGACCAGTTTTTTGTCAATGCCTTTTCCAAACATCTCCAGATGATTCAAATAGAATAAAACAATTTGATCAATATAGAAAAAGCATTAACAAAATATTTCACCTCTTTCGGTATACCGAACACAATTATTTCGGACCATAAGACTACTTTCCAGTGAATCCAATTAAAGGAATATTTAAGTAAATTAAATTCAAAAATTAAATATGCATCCTCCTCTGAATCAAATATGTAAGTCGAAAAGACCCATTCTACCATTATTGAGATATACAATACAAACAAAAATAAACTCCGTAACAGCACTACAGCAAGTGTCATAGAGTTAGTGGTAGCTCTCTATAACAATTCAGTTCACTTATCAACTGGCTTCACGCCAAACGAGAGAATTTTCTATCAGAATAATCTCCAAACAAAAATTTTCAATAAGTTCTCTCGATGTCCTTGGGTATCCGAGCAACAGTGAAGAAAGATCTTAAGTGCTCACTGGCTGAATTAGTTTAAGGTCAAACCATTAAACTATCCGGTGAATTCTCTATCAAAAATTCTACTACACCACTCCCAACTACCGACACAATCATCGACCAACTGCGAAAAACCATGCGCAACCTCATACCCAAAACTCCACGTCAATCCAAACAAGATGACTTAGAAAACATTTCATCGTATCGATTATTGAAAAAAATTTGAATGTTTCAATCGATCGACTTAAACCAGCTTATGGAGTACTTAGTTTGGCTGAGAAATCATCAAGCCATCGGGTTCACAAAACCGTCCGTATAGATTCCACTTCTACAATCATTCTTTAGGAAGGGGGAAATCATTCGCGGAGGAGTCCTGTATCGACTCACTCATTTTTAAAATTTAAATATTCACAAAATATTCATCACTCGTTCATCGCCACAATATATCAATCATGTATATTGACGCGCCTCCCACACAAATTTATTCAAACACAATAAATTCAAAACTTTCATTTAAAACACACGCAAACATTCACACACCATCAACATAATAGGCGCATTCAGATTCACATCCATTTTCATGAATACACTTACAAAATATTATGTTCTTGTACTGACAAGAAGTACACATAAACATATTATATATAACCGAAAAACTCTAAACAGAATAAATTCACATTTCGTGAATTCACAAATCTAAAATACAAATTAATAATCGTATAAAATATTGTTTTAAAATTAAGTGATGTGTAACAAATCAGCCACATAGGAACTGCAAATTGTAGAACCGCATCATAACAAAGTGGAGTTTCATATTGAATTAAGTGAATTACGTTTGCAAATATTTTTATTTGGTGCGCCTTCAGCTGGCAACTTATTTTTTACAGCCAGAAATATATATACGACGCATTAGAATCTTCAACAATCTCAATTACTTGATTAACTGATATTAACGCAGGTGTCCTGCCAGGCAGGTTTTTAGGACAAAAATTATATTTATTATATGTACTTATTTACCTGTAACCCATCTCCACACCATCTTGGTGTCACCAGAAAAAGAGTTACAGAATCATTAGAACAAAATCGCGGACTGGCTGAAGGCATGATAAATAAAAGTGATACCAAATCGACCCATGTCATATTCACGCTGAACAAACGCATCTGTCCAGCAGTGAAATTAAACGATATAAATATTCCACAATAAATGAATGTCAAATACTTAGGTTGTAACGTCACACGTTGAAGCTCTTTTTGTGTAGCCTGGATGTGAAGGTTAATGTGGAAAAATCATATTCACGCGACGCGCAAACAAATAAAAATTACGTTTTATGTGATGGCTAATGGGAAGGAAATCTCAGCTGTAGCCAATAAAATTTTAATGTACAGTGTACAGTACTTCAAACAGGGAACTCCTGCAACGAACCCAAGCGAAAATACTTCGCAGTATTACTAATGCTGTGTAGTGCATTCGTATTAGTAATAAACCTGACTATCATGGAATAACAACCATTAAAGGATTCAGTTCAAAATATTACTCAAAACTAGACACCATCCCAACGAACTGGCGAGAGATATACTAAGGACTGTATCGAAAAGAAAGTAGCCACAAAAAAATTAGGTTTTCTTTGGCTTGCACTAATTCTATGGTAACGGAAAAGTGCCGTTAGATAGAATAGTTCTTTGTAGGTAAATATTGCGTTTGATTTTGATAATTTGTTATTCAGTTGTAATTATGCCACGAATAAAAGAAAAAGTCCATAAATGTCTTTTGCACAATTGGTGTACTGAAAAAGGTGTTTGGTTTAGAAATTTAGCAAAGCGCGAAAATATTAGTAAAGATGCAGCGAGAAAAATAATTAACAAGTTTGGGGAACAAGGTACGGTAAATGATTTACGAAAAAGCGGTCGAAAACAAGGTCCCAGCAATCTTAAATTAGACGCCAAAACCGTCAGTGAAATTCGCAAAAACAAATTAATGTCTTGTCAGAGATTTATGTGGGAAACTAGGTAGATACTAGGGTTGGAATGATCCAGCGGGTAAAAATAAGGCATGACTTAAAGACATATAAAAAATAAAATATTCCGAAACGAAGTGAAAAACAAAAAAATTTAGGCCAAAACCGTTCACGAAAACTGTATGGCGACCGTCTTGTCATATGGACAATGAAACATATGTTAAAGTGGCAAAAGGCAAAATCAGACAAAACATCAGAACTTAGACCAATTGAAACATATTGGGCAATTGCGAAGCGTTACTTGAAAAATAATGGTAAAGTAGCCGAAAATTTAAAAGAGTTCAGAAAAAATTGATCCAAAGCAACCAGGAAAATTAATAAAACTACTGTGCAGAACCTAATAGCTAGCATTACACGGATCAATATTAATGTCATTACCAGTAATGTCATTACCTTTTAAGTCTGCATCATTACCACTTCATTATTTTTGAACATTACACAATCATTTTTACTGACATTAATTCCATCATTACCGATTGCGTCACTGCTATAAAAGCGTTTTTGAATTAATTATTTTTTTTAATTTAAAATGTATCTAAAGAAAAAAGCGTGTGTTGCGATAATTTTAGCATTTTGTTCAGAAAAACCTGTGAAAAGAAAATACTGGATGAAGGAATGGCTGAAAAAAAGAGAGAACTATTCTCATACTGTAAAATAAATTAGTTTGAGTGAAACGGATGATTACAAAAATTATTTTCGGATGAGCGAAAAGCAGTTCGATAAAATATTGCAAATGGTCCAACCGTTTCTGGTAAGGCAAGATTCCATCATGAGGAAATGCATATCTGTTCACGAAATACTGGCATTAACACTGAGATATCTTGCTACAGGAAGAAGTTTCCAAGATCTCAAGTTTTCGACTGTCCTGTCACCTGCTTCAATAAGTAAAGCCATCCTTGAGACATGCGAAATTCTTATTTATGTTTTGCAAGATAACATGAAGTACGTATTGCTTTTTTAAGTAAATTATTTGTATTTTGTTCGGTGGTGATAATTTAATTTTTTTTAATTTATTATTTATTTTTAGTTTCCTACAACTTCCGAAGAACGGGTTACAATTATTTTGGAAAATTGCATCACTTTTATAATACATTGGGGGCAATTGATGGGAAGCATATTGCCATTATAAAACCCCGCAACTCAGGTGCCATGTACTATAATTACAGGGGGTTTTATAGCATCGTTTTATTGGCAATCGTTAATGCTCGAAAAGAGTTCATCATGGTTGATGCTGGCATGAATGGTTGAGTTTCAGATGGAGGCGTTCTCTATTATTCCAAATTTGGGGAGCTTTTGCAACAAAATGCACTAAACTTGCCACAGCCCAGTTCGTTACCCAACATAAACGAAAATTTTCCATTTTCGATTGTATGGGACGAGGCCTTTGCGTTACACTTAAATGTAATGAAACCATATGCACAGAAATATCTCACTGAAGCTCGGCATGTTTATAATAAGAGACTGTCAACAGCGAGCTCGCGTGGTTGTCGAGAACGCCTTCCGAATTCTAAGTTCCAGATTTGGGGTTTTTCAAAAATCAATATGCCTTGAGCCAAAAAAAGCAGAAACAATAACAATGGCATGTTGTTATTTGCATAATTTCCTAGTTAAGGAAAATAATCAACTATATCTGGCACAAAATAACACTGGAACTTATTAATTTAAAAACCACTTTAAATAGAAATAGTGCATCAGATGCGAAGGAAACTCGTGAGAAATTTGTCAAATATTATAACAGTGAGGGCAAATGGCAAAATTAAGATTTTTCTTTTTATAATACAAATAAAATCAATAATACCGTCATATACAAAAAAAAATCGATTCGGTTATTCATTTATAAATTAATTCATATACAATATTTATTACATGTGTGAAAATATATTTTATTTAAGCCTTAACCTATTCAGGATTAAAATTTGTAAAAAATTCCGAAATTGCCCCCGTTTCTCGTTTTTCTTCAGAATGGGGTTCAAGATTCGACGTATTTTCAAAAATAAAAGACTGATATAAGGTTGAGCTTGTGTCCGTTAATCCGATTGGTGGTGAAACCGCACATGAGTCCTCATTGATTTTCACAGAAAATCTGTTAAGGGTTCTCTGGCGTGCCTCAAAAAGGACCTCATTAATTCCTTTCTCAGCAAAGATTCTTTGCTGGGGATCTAGCTCTGTGAGTGTTTCACCCCAAGCTATGGCAATAGTTAGGATGTTCTGTTCCTTATTTGAAATTTGTAAAAAATCGCAAGCCTTCTGTAGAAGTTCGTCCTGTTTGTACTGTGTACACTGATTCGCTAATTTGATTGTGGTAATGGCGCTGAATCAATTGATGAACGCGATGCAGCGCAGCTAACGGGTAACAGATGTTGTTCTATGCGAGCCTCGCTTTGTAGATTATTGTTCTTAGTACTATAAAAAAAAATTCTATTATTTCTAGTCTTATTTCTAATTTTTTTTAAATTATTTTTGTACAAACCTCTTCCAGTTGTTGAATATTAGCATTTACAGGTTACTCAAACCTATTTAAAAATTGCAGGGCGTAAAACACCCATGATGTTGGTTCATACACTGCGTCTCTGCCCGTTCCCGACCTTTTGGACATCACTATTTTTTTAAGTTCTTTTCGATAATTGGAGCGTAGCTTGTTAAATTTCCGCCTTACATCTGTGCGACCAGCACCTGGTTCCATTTTCTTATAAATTATTAAAAGTTTATCTAATGAATCATTTCGTTTCGTTTTTATTATATAATTGGGGTTTGTAGGATTCCACAATTCGGGAAGAATTTTATACATTTCGATGAAATCTCGTAGTACTTTGCTGTCATTGCCTGCAACTAAATCCAAATCACATTCTTCCGTAACAGGTGACTCCTTATAAAATTCAAAATCAGTACTTAGATCAAATATTTTATCCATTTTTGACAGTAATGTATTACCGTCCAACTTTATATCTGATATCTTTATATAGTAATATAATTAATGGTACAGAACACAGCGAAATCACATAAAAAATCACCAAAAAACTATTAAATACCTTTGTAGTATTTATTTTAATTAACTAGTTAAATACAGTCCTAATCAAAATTATTTGTACCTGCTAAATTTTTTATGCAACGTAATGCAAATAACTTTAAAAATTAGATAAATAATAAACTTTTTGAAAACATTAATTTTAATTCAATAAATTTAATTACGCTGCTTTACATTCCAAGCATATTTTTTTTTTAATTTTACTTCTAGGAGGAATTACAGTTAATTTAGTTTTTGGCAAAATTATTTGTACCCACAAATTTGTTGTCAAAATTATTTGTACAATATGGAAAAAATCACAATAAAATAGTAAATCAATTAAATTTAAGATTATTTTTGGCTAATTAAATAACGATAAAGTCACTTATGTTTTGTATGCATACGGTCAGTTTTTGTTTATTCTCTTTACATCTCGCAAGTGGTTCAAAAATTTGTTGTTAACATCACCTAGAATCTTATCCCACTTGGTTTTCTTTGCACCCTGTTACAAATTTTTGGTCTTATTAGATCATGAATATCTTCCACTTTAATTTAAGCCTCCGCAAGTTTGAATCGAGGCCCTGCCCAGGCCGAGACAAATAATTTTATTCAAGATTTTGAAAATGATTTTCTTCAAAACCTGTTTTCTTTAAAATAGGTAAAAACATTTTTAAATTTTGATATCGGTTCGACCTGGATGTTCTAATAAAATAGACTTAATGATAAACTACATGAAGCTGTGAATGTTCACACAAAAAAATAAAGGGTCACCACAACATCGAATCGGTGTTACATAGTGTCCCACCGATCGGATATTTAACATTTGAATCCAATCGGATATTTTAATAAAAATGACATAAAATACATTTGGATAAAAATTTTTAAAGCGCATAAATACCAAACAGGAACATTCATGTTTAGGAACACACCAAAAGGTGTATTTTATTAAATCCAAAAGAAGTTTTTCTAAATATTTATCTTTTTGGATAGTTAAAAATATTTATCCGTTGATGCGTGCTTAATTTTATAAAATAGATTAAGCACGCATCAACGGATAAATATTCGGTTGGACAAAATCAAAATACTTTTTCGGATAAAAAACAAATTAACACCGCATATTTTTTTGAGTGTTAATAAAATATTTTATCTTGAGACTATCGTTAGTATATAGTCTGTCTAAATTATGCTTTGTAACTAGCATAAGACCACCGCTTAGTTCAACGACATTTAAATAGTATTCGATTTACGAGTAAAATAATACAAAGAAAATTTAACCACCAAATAAACTTAGTTAGGATAAAACTATTCAGTACATATTTCTAAAATATGTAATCACATAAAAAAAAATATCGCGTACCAAACCATAAATAACTCATTCTTTATATACATAAACATAACAATATATATAAAATCTCACTGTAATTCCAGATTATATATTTGCTTTCATTTTTTATTTTATATATTATATACGAGAATATTACAAAATAAAAAAAAATCGTTCAAATTTTCTTTAGAATCTCAAGAGCCAACCGAAAATAATAACTTCAATTTGCAAAATCAATCATCTTAAATGAAAAATAAAAAATTCACACAAAGAACGAAAAAAAAATTATAAATTTCCATCACAAAAATTCCAATTTGATTTTTTGCTATTTTCAATTTTTTCATGGTTTTGATTGTCATTGACGTGGAAAATATTAAAAAATCAGTAGAAAAAAAAAAAAAAAAGTGAAATAAAAATTTTGTTAGTGAAGTAGAAATTTGTAATTCATTTCGTCTATTTAGCATTTCACTATGTGAGTACAAAAAATCCTCATTAAATACCGCGAAACTGTATGATTTCATAAACATACATATATATGTGTGTGTGTGTATAGACGCGCACTTAAAATAATACATTGAGTTGAATGACGCGATTGTTGTTATTTTTTATGTATGTTATGTATATGGATGCAATCATTAAATTATATGAATAGAACTTGTTTTTCTCATAAAACACCTTGAGAGTTCATTAGAACAAGTGGTTTTTCTTGTATATTTTCTTCATTTATTTGGTTCTCAAGTGGCAGATCCCCAATTTGTTGTTGAGTAATTTTTTTTTCGGGTTGCCTCTTATGTTTAATTTTAATGACGCGATACACATACGAACATACAAATGAGGACTATTGTTATGTTGATGATAATACTTTTAAGTTGTGGATTTTTTTTTTTTTTTTTTAACCGTCTAATTACTTGACGATGAATTTTTTCCAACGGATCAACATAAATCCACCATTTTTTCTAAAACCAATGAAACGTGTCTAATGCATAGCAAATATTTTTACATCTTTATCCAACCCAAAAAAAAAAACCCGAACGACGGAAAAATAGATTGGGAAAGTGGGAAAAAAGGACGAAAAAAGTTTTTTTTTTTTTTTGTTGCAATAATGTGATATATTCTGCCAGTCTTCGGTTTTTGTATCACAGTTTTGCACAAATAAAAAATAAAAACTCTATGTATGAAAACTAAACGAGGGTGAGGTGGTGAAATTGGATTGGAAAAGAAATAATATCGTTGAATCTCTCTATATGTGTGCTTCCCAAATTTATACGTGACGATGGAATTTTTTTTTGTGTTCTCGAAAAAAATTCAGCGCATCTCACAAGTACCATACCGATGGAATAAGAAAGTTAAGGTGGAGCTACTATATGCGTAAAGGATTTTATTTCATATGTACATACATCACAATTTCTTGAACGGTTATATGTGGAAAGAAGGGTGCTGGTATATTACATAACATAGGCTAACGAAGGGTTAAAGAAAACAACAAATATGTTTGTTCTGTATGCAAAGTAATTTTAATTCAAAGTGATTTTAAAACAAAACGAAAAAAAAAACTTTTCTTTTCAACATCCATCCATCAACTCATGAAAAATAATGAAACATATGTGTGTTCAAGAATTTTTTTTTTTGTTTGTTATGTTTTTGCATTTAAATTAAAATTCTTTTTGTTTTCTTAAAATTAAATTTGAAAGAAATGATTTGATTTTTTTCTTGTTCAGTTTTGGAAATATATGAAAAAAGTTTTCGTATATGAAAAATTATTTTCAGTTTTTCATTTTTTGTTAAAATATAGCTTTGAAACTATAGCATTATAGTACCAAAATGTTTTATTTTGTTTTATATACTTAAACCAAAATTTGATTAAACTAAACCACGTTGATTAAATTAATCTTGAGCTTGACTATACATTTTTATCTTGGTAGGCATAAAGAAAAGTAAATACGTTCAAACAACTGAGCAACCTCCCTTGGACCCCTTTAATAAAAGTCTAATACCAAATGAACAGTAGTCATCTGTTTGATTATTCTACATAGTTAAGTACCCCTACCCAATAACTCCTCCCGGGGTAAAGAAAGGGCGTCCGCGTCCTTAATTTTATTGCCAGCTTTTTTTAATAGGCCCGAATATGATGTTGCTGTCTCAGCTTTCTGAACTTCGGAGATTCGGCTTTTCGATTTTTCATATTTTGATTGACGTAGAGTGTCTTTGCATGGTAATATAACTGAATAATACCAATATGTCGATTGATGAGAGGGATACGCCTCCAGATAATGTCCACATCCAGTTCTGATGGTTAACTTGTTAGGTGTACATTCTTAATTTGATTTCTGTTTTGAATGTTTCCTTGGTTGATTATTTCGATGTTAAGCATTTGTACTAAGTGACGGCTTATCTGAATATTATGGAGAGCTCCTTGTATTTCTTCGATTTCACTTGTAATCTCGAAAGTTTAGAATTTTTGATATTTAGAAGGTTATAGTACCATTTCAGAAGGTCAAAAGTAAATTTCCCGTTAACACTCTGTCGGAGGATCCGCAATTTGAGGACAAAAGTTTGCGAACTGAGATGAATTGCATCTTTGCACATGTCACATTGCAGTGGCTTTTGGTCCCCAACACCAGTGGTTTAATACAGTCTTCGTTGAATTCTAGTATATCTGAATGTCTTTGTACGAAACTATTGTATTTCGTGCTTGTAAACAGTTTCTGGTTGCGTTTGATGAGATACTGTCGATGGTCCTTTATGATCGTATTATTGATGATCAACGGTAACACCAGCCCAGCATCGCAGTTGAATTCTCTTCTTCCAGTTTTGGTACTTGAAGTACGTAAAGTAGAGTTTTTTTTAGGGGGTAACGAAATCCAGAGCTTTATCCGGCAAGGTGATGTTAAACCCTGATTAACCATTAGGTTTATTCAGTGAAAGATTTTTGCTGTTTGACAGTTCCACCTTCGTTCTTATTATTATTCTGGATGTCTTCCATAATTGTATTAATGCTGTAATTGTTTGAATCCTTCTGTCGATTTGTTTATCGAACTGTTAATGATACGTGAATCCTCGGCATCTGGGTTTCCCGCCACCCATTTCCATACCGTTCCCAACGTGTCCCATCTTTTATGTCTGTTAGTTCGGATAGGTTTGATTTGACGGAGATTGTTGTATAGTTCTTTAAATTTATGTCATATTCTATTAAGTTCTAACTTATCGTACAATTTATTATTTTTTTTTTTTTTATTTATTTATTTCTTTATTTCAACTTATAACTTAATAATAATACAAACAAATTATAAACTAATTAACAGATTATAGTTGAACAAAGTAAAGCTCCGTTTAGATGAAAATCTGTGGTGGAGCAAATAAACAATTTAAACATGATATTCTATAAAATCTTTGGACACATTGAGTTAAATATATATTACACAATAGTTTTCTTATTTATATATGTATATATGGAAAAAAATAATAATTACACTTAGTTGCCTTTAAATTTACAATTGTTTAATGTTTACGATAACAGCTTTAATTGGTGAAATTACCCGAAGCTATATAATGTTAATTTCAGAAAAATCTTTCAACATTTTCTATGTTGAGCAGCCAATTTCGAACGTCCCTCTCAAATTTATGTTTACGTCCAATCGTTAGAATTTTTATATCTTTAGGTAAAATATGAAAAAAATACGGTGCCATATAAAGATAAAATCTTCTAAACTTCTCACAATTGCAACGGAAATCAGCATTATAGTAATTTGGATTTCTTGTATTATACACCTGTGTAATCCGATTGTGAAAACTGTTACTACGGATAAAAACATTTTCAAGGCTTTGTATATGTAAAGATATCTAAGTGGTAGCAAATTTAGTTGTCGAAACATAGGAATTGATGGTGTTGTTTGAGGAAGGTGGTATATTAATTTAATAATCCTTTTCTGGGCAATATATAGACCTTCAATGTTACTAAAATAAGTGCCACCCCAACTGGATATTCCATACATTATTATTGATTCAACTATGGCGTGATATAGTTTCCGCAGAGTACTTTTTGGGCATAATTTCTTAAGATTATAGAATTTATGTATAGCACCAAGTACGTTTTTCCTAGTGACATTGAGATGAGACTTCCAATTTAGTTGAGCATCCACTGTTAAACCCAAATATCTAAACTCGTTAACAAATTCAAGTGCAAAACACTGAGACGAGCAAATGATTGTATCACAGGGATGGACATGGTATTTTAAATGGTATACCGAAGAATTAGTGATATTCTTCCCAAATAGCATAACTTTTGATTTAACGCTTATAGCGAGCCGATGATGATAAAACCATTTACTTAGTTTGATTAAGTCGTTTTCAAGCATTAATTTATTGTCGACATCGCTATTCGTAACATAGCTCAAAGCCAGATCATCAGCAAAGGCTGTGGCGTGTCCTAATAGATCAATACCGAAGATCGAATTAAAGTGGATTAAAAATAATAAAGGCCCCAGAACTGATCCTTGAGGAACGCCACAACTTATTAAACCTCCGCAGCTAGTTGCCTCACCTATTTTTACCACCTGACGACGATTTTCAATATAACTTGCAAACCAATCAAAAATGTTACCTCTAATACCAATTTTAGCTAACTTCAATAAAAGCATTCCATGGTCAACAGTGTCAAACGCCTTTGCGATATCGACAAAAAAAGCTATGGGTCTCCGAGTATCATTAATATGTTTATAAATCTCACTCAAGCAGTGCAAAAGAGCTTCTTCAGTTGATTTACCGGCAGTAAACCCAAATTGATTTTTATTTAAAAATTTAATCTTATCCAAATAACAAATTAACCGATGCTTAACTAGTTTCTCAAAAATCTTGGAGAAAGTGCTTAGAAGCGAAATCGGCCTGTAATTATTTGGTTGTAATTCATCACCCTTCTTAAAAATCGGGATCACAACAGCTATTTTTAAATCATCTGGAAATTGACCGCTGTTCAAGCTAAGATTATATAGGTATTGCAGAACATCCACCAAATACCATGCACATGTTTTAACTAAAAAATTATTAATGCCGTCAAAGCCCTTTGACCCTTTGTTATCTAATTGTTTTATCTCAGATAGGATTTCCGAAGAAGATATAGGCTCAAAGAAACAAGATGAACTGTAGTTTCTATCAGCTCCATAAATATACTTTTTAAATTCAATTGAAGTAACATCACTAGTAATTACATTAAAATTGGAGGTTGATCCTTGCGAAACTTTTACGAAATATTTGCAGAATTCATCATTTAGAATGATTCATCATTCAGAATTTATCTGTAATAATTTTACTAATTGATTCTACAGCCATTTGTATACCAGTGAGATTTATAGGATGTATGATTTTAACATTTCCTATTTGGATTTTACAATGGTTTGTTTTAATTAATAATATGGGGTCTTCATGTAAATTTTTGGTTTGAATTTTTGAAGCCTTTTAATTTTATTAACATTTCTCTAAATATTTCTCAATATTCTAAACGTTTTACGATTTACATCTTTTATCTTAGTTTCGACCACCCTAGGTTTTGTTTTTGTCTTAATAATTGGTTTAATGTAAACTAATTGGTCCTCCCTTAAATTTGGAGGTTCATCTTTATTATTATTCTGATGTTTCATCGCTTGATCTTGTATTTCTTTCGGGTTCATTAGGTAGTTTTGATTTAAAATGATTTCGTTCTGTGTGAAACCGGTTGAAGAATGTACTGAATTATTATATAATGCTACTGAAATTTCGATTACATTTGGAATTCTTGAATTTGGGAATTTGTCTCGATTGGTATTAAAACTTTCTATTATTGTGGAATGTGTCTTTCCAACTTGGCCATTTGATGCTGCGGATGATACAAATTCCAATTTGATATTCAATTTGCTTAAATATTCTTTAAATTGCAACGACTGGAATGTTGTCTTATGATCTGAGAGAATAACTTTGGGAAACTAGGTGAAATTCTTCATTAAGGCATTGGTTGTGTCTAGAAGGTTCTTGGTTTCTATCGGAATCATCTGTAGATGATTGGAAAATGCGTCTATTATAGACAAGAAGTTTTTTCTGTTTTTTCTGTTGATTTTAAAGATGTTAATAGGCACTCGATCTAATTGCTTTTCAGTGATTGGTCGTATTGCGATGCAAATACTATATGCGTTGATTTGTCGTTTAATAATATTGATCATTCCAGGGAAAAAGAAGGATCGTCTTAATTTACTTTCCACCTCTCTTGTCCAGCGGTGCGCTCCCTGGTGTTCTTTGATTAGAATTATATTCAGACGCCCTTCGTAGGTTACGTCTTCGACCATTTTGCGGTGAAAACAAAATGACTTTTTTCAGAAAAATGTTCTCGAAATGCTTCTTGAATATTTTGGTAAAGCTTTTCTGATCCCTGGTTTGCTGTCTGTTTCCCATTATGAAATCTCTTGAGGAAGTTAGTAGTTTCTTCTTTTTGAAAAGATTCCTTTAAAATTATGATTCATTTAAACTTAGGGAAAATATCCTCCAGAATTCGAGATCTTGAAAACTGGTTGATTCCTTTAATAGTTTATAGGACGATCGGAAAAATGGATTTAGTAGTCATCGGACGTATCCGCAGAGTGGATAGTCTCTAAGTCACTATCATTGTCGGAGCGGTTTTCTCTTCTTCTTCCAGATTCACTTGAATTGTTACCCATCTTCTCGTTGAAATTTAGATCGTTATTTTCTGTTGGCCCACCACTACATTTCCTCTTCCTTCTTTGTAGATTACATCGTAATCATAATTCTCCAATTCGAGTCTCCACCTCAGCATTTTTGAATTTTTTTTCCGACCATTTAAACTTGTTAACAAACAGGTATAGTTGAAATTTGTTTACGGACCATATTATGGCCAATGTTTCTGATTCATTGGTCGCATAGTTTATTTCTGTAGAGTTTAGGGTGCGTGAAGCGAACTCAATAGGTATTCAACGTTACTTTGGATCTGAGATAGGAATGCACTCAGAGCGAAAGCTGATGCATCCGTTGTTAAAATGAACTGTTTGGTGAAACCTGGTTATGCTAATATCTGATCAGTAGCCAGGATTCTTTTTAGCGTCTCAAAGGCTTTTATATACTCTATGTCCTTAATATTGATACTTGTGTCTTTTTTTAGGTATTTGGACATAGATTTTGTTATTTTAGAATAATCCTTAATGAATCTTCCATAATGGCCTGCGAGTCTTAAGAATTGTTTGAATTCTTTGGGATTTTTAGGTAGCGGCCAGTCCAAAATTCCTATGTTATTATGTGTCCGAGAAACTCTGTTTCCCGTTTTAGAAATTCACATTTATCTAATTGGATTTTCAGATGGAAATGTGATAGTCTCGTAAGTGACATATATCCCTAATTAGATATTTTATTTAATTTTAAAAAACTTAGAGTTTATTTTAAACTCTTTCTTTATTTTTTGTGAATTTATATTTTTTACCAAACAACTAGTTTCGAGCAGATCTGCTCATCATCAGGTTAATTTAAAACTAAACATGAATTTTAAAGTTTAAAAATTTGGACCAAATATTTTCGTCTGCATAAAAATTAAAATTATTAACTACATGAACATTCTTGATGTACATATTTTATATACGAGTACAAACACAGTTGTGGTTATATACTAATTATATAATCATAAATGTCGTTTCGCTTTATTTTGTCGTTAAGCAAGCCGTCGTTGTTTCTGTATTTATATATTTCTATCTCTTCATACCTATCCATCGTGCTGCTTTTATTAATTCGATGCAATACAGATAGATTGCTGTCAAAATTAGTGAATGTGTGATTTTCGTTTTTTATGTGCAGTGCATAATTCGATTTGATAGATGTTGTTGGTTTTTTAATTTCTTGTATGTGTTCTTGGAATCTTGTCTTAAAACTTCTCCCAGTTTGGCCGACATAAAATTTTGTACAGTCGTTATTTTGTAAATTCCGGAATCATCTGTTTGTTTTGGTTTTTCTTTCAGTTTTTGGAGCATTTTGTTGTTGGTTATGAATGCTACAGTGTAACCATATTGATGAAATAGTTTTTGTGTTATTTTGCTGTGTAGATGATTGTAATTCAGTGATATGTATTTCTTTATTTCTGTGGATTGCGTTGTTAGTGTGGTCAAATTTGATCGTTCTATTTTGTTTATTAATTTTTGATTCATGTTTCTTATTATGTTTTGGTTGAATCCATTCTTTTCAGCTATGTGTTTTATTGTGTTTAATTCTTTGAGGTAGTTCTCTTCTGTCATTGGGGTGTTGTTCAGTCTGTTGATCATGTGTGTGTATGCGGCATATTTGTGTTTTATCGGATGATTTGAACTTCTATTAATTGTATGATCTGTATGTGTTGGTTTTCGAAATATGTTGAAATCATGTTTTTGTTCTATGTTTGTGATTGATAAATCTAAGAAAAGTATTTGTTTATCAATTTCTGTTTCAAGTGTAAATTGCAATTGTGGATGAATGCTATTGGTGTAATTCTTTAGTTGTGTTAACTGTCGTTGTGTGCCGTTGAAAAGTATTAGAATGTCATCTACATACCTGTGCCAGTATATGATTTTCTCCTTAAGTTTATTTCTGTTGCTAAATATATGTGTGCATTCATAATGATTAATGAAAACGTCCGCGAGTGTTCCTGACAGAGGATTCCCCATAGCTAAACCGTAGTTTTGTTGATAAATTTTGCCGTCATATTGGAAATAATTTTGACTGGTTATAGTTTTTATGATTTTTATTATTTCATCCACCTCTTCTTTGGCTACACCGTTATCTGCTAATATTTGTGCTGTAATATTTATTGCTTCGATGACGGGTATATTTGAATACATATTAACGATATCAAAGCTTGCCAATTTTGCGTTCGGTGGTATTGTGACGTGTTCGATTTTATTAATAAGTTCCAGCGGATTTTTAATTGAATAGTTTTGTCTAAATTTTATTCGTCTTGTGAGCCAGCTATTGATATATTTAGCTAATTTGTATGATGGAGCAGTTGTGAAATTGACCAGTGGTCTTATTTTATTGTCCTTATGTAATTTAATTAGAGCATTGAAATTTGGTGGTGACGGCTTTATCATTTTGAGATAAAATTTTTGTTTTTGTTTTATTGTGATTTTGGTTGTGTTGATTATTGCATTAATCTCTTTTAGATATGTGGATGTGGGATCATACGGCATTTCGTCTATGGTATTGTTATGTATGTATTCGAATATTTTGTTATTGTATTCCTCTTTTTTCAATACAACGACGGTGTTGCCTTTATCTGCTTTCGTAATGATGGCTTTCTCTTGGATGATTTTCTTTTTTATGGTATTAATGGTTTGGTGTTGTTTCAGCTGTCTCTGTCTGTCTGTTGTATTAGTGTATCTGATGTTGTTGGTTTTTATGTGGTTAACTATTGCGTTTCTGAAGCTGTGTTGATGCCCTTCTTCTGTTTGTAAAACGGCAGTTTCAATGTCTAACATTTGTTTTATGTGCTCCTTTTTCGTTTGCTGTGGTGTTAGATTATGTTTTGGATTGGCTTCTTCGTTTTTTTTTTTTTTTTTTTTTTTTTTTTTTAAGTTTGAATTTAATTTAATTCGGTGTATAAATTATTGTCTTTGGTAATAAACAAAAAATAATACTACACTCATGAATATGGAGAAAATATTGAGAAGTCGACTACTAGGAATGCTCCCTGTGGACCGTCAGATCAAATCTGGAGCTATCACAAGAAATGGCAGCTTGCTTGGTGGAAGAGGTGGGCCGCGGTCGGATTAGCCCAAAACGTAATCTGGATATAATGGGAAATTTCGCAAAAGTTAATCGCGAAATACCAAGATGCAAATAAAGATGAGACGCCATCACTGATATGAAGATGTGCTGCGATTCTGAAACAATTAGTTGCCAAAGCCAATTTTTTTTTTTTTAAATAATTTATTACTTTATTTCACCTCATGCTGCACAATCTGTTGTGAATGAGCTACTGCTTAAAACAGGATGTGTTAGCTTCGGGTACAAAATGTATGTCAATAAAGCAAACAAATAAATAAATAAGTAGCTTCGTAATTGAATTGTATGTTCGTGTTATTATATACTCTCGGGTAGAACTGATGATTTGTTGTTGTGTGCTCGTTTTCATTTCTTGTGATTCTTTGTTGTTGTAATAATTTCGTCAATTTCTTTTTGATTACCTTTCTCTTTTGTTTCATGTCTTTTTCAATCATTTCGTCTATTCTTTCGAGTAAAAAGATATATTCTAATTGGTGGAAGTGTTTCGATAGTTCTAATTGTGCGCTGTAAACTTGTAGCGTTACTTTGTCCATAATATTGTATATTTGTTGTATGGAAGTCTTTAACCATATCCTTTCAGCTTTATGTTTTATTTGATTTGCTAATCGTGATTTGTTATTAATTTTAACGTTTATGAAACTTGGTTTTAGTTTCTTATTTAGACACGTTCGATTAAAATAAAGGTTTATTTTAAATCTTTGTAATTTATGCTTGAGTTTTAAGTATTTTCGTGTTATCTTGGCCGATTCACCATCAACTATGTATATTGACATCTTGCGATTCAATTAAAAAAATCAACGTTCAAACATTCAATGTTGGAACGTTGAACTCGCTGGTACGCTGTTGAACTCGAAATGACCTTTTCCTGTTGAGAATGCCGTTTTCTCCTTCGACTTTTCGTCCATTGGGATCTGGTGGAAACTGGATTTCAAATCCAAAGTTGAAAAATACACCGATTTTCCCAAGTTTACCAAGATTTCCTCTATTTGCGGAATCGGATACTTGACACCTACCGTTTTTTCATTCAACTTACGGTAATCAATTACGACTCTGACTTTCCTTTTTCCGGAGGCATCCGACCTTTTTAGGACAACCCAAATTGGGTAGGAATAAGGACTTTTAGAGTGGCCGATTATGCCGCTATCTAACATTTCCTGTATTTGCTCTTCAATATCTTTTTTTTTTTTTGAAGTGATGTGGATAACGATATGTTTTGGTGAATATAGGTTTTTCGTCCTTTGGGACAATGTGAGATTTGATTATTGTTGTTGATAATAGCTTTCATTCTATCTCAATAGTACTGTTTGATTTTTGAAGATCATTTCTACCAGAATTTTCTTGTCTTTCTCGTTTAAATGTTGCGTTGGGATCAAGTTTTCTATAGTTGTTCTGTCTATGATTTCCTTATTGTATGGAATTGGTTTCAAGGTTTCTAAATTGTTTATTTTAAATTTTAATTTAGGTAGTTTATCAGGTCGAATCGGGCTATTTGTTAAGACTTTCATTATAGTCTTAAAATTATCGGCCTTGTATAAACCTGGCTGGATTAATATGTCGTCGTTCAATTTTTTGAATTCCGACATCAGCCAGTCGCCGTTTTTTTCCGTGTTACGTTACAATATGGTTATAGACATTTTGCGCTGGGTAGTAGCGAAGAAATTTGAATGTTTGGTTCTTTAGAGGCATCGTATTAGACTTATAGTTGACTATAGCAACCATTTTTGCCAATGATTGGGATCCTAAAATCCCATCAAAGAATTTGTGAAAATTTAATTCATAATTGGTTTGGTCTAGTAGGTTATGTCCAAGAAAGTTTATTTTACCTTTCTTCTTGAGTTGGTGGACTCCTAGAATATTTTTGACCATTTTTTGCTTTAATTATGTGAGGTTGTTTTGGATAATGCCTGGTTTGATAACATTTTTGTTAGTACCAGTATCTATTAACAATGTTATTGTCTGATGTGAGTAATTACAATAACACTGCAGGTAAGGGAGGAAATTTAACCTTCCGTATCCGAACTCAGGTCTTCTTGGTTTGTTGAAATTGTGATTTATGGGGTTGAATTCTTAAGATCTTTGTGGTTTTTGTGGTACGCTGTTAAACTTATATTGCGTATTTTATACGGTATTTACTGTTTTTCTAGAATTGTTGGATATTTCCTCATTTGAGCTTAATTTACACAAAAATGCGTAAGCTTCTTCCACATCTCGTGATCTAGCCGCAAGCGCGTACCCGAAGAATGGTTTTCGGAGGTCTACTATTAAGGCGGATAATGCGTCTTGAATAAATTCGCTTGCGAAATAGATCCATTTCAATTTTATTCTCTCGAACTTCAACCTTTGGTTGTTCGGCTGCCCCAGTTATAGGACTTCGGAGCCTCCGGTTTGTCCGCGTCCCTCTTGTACACAGTCAGTGACTCCCTGTTTAAGATGATAACAGCTGACCTATAGTTAGCCTTTGTTCCCTCGAGCTTAGCAACTTTCCAGTTGTGCGTTGGCCACTCCGGGTTGCCAACCTGCAACAACTGGCGTATCACCTTCGAATCACTAGGCTCCGAAGGAATGTACACCCTAGCTCTTGGTCTGCAGGGGATCTCCTCCCTATCAATCACAGCAAGGCTGGCTCCGGGCCATACCTCGTCAAGCTCCCCCACTGTCTTCTCATAAAGCAGCAGGGACCTCTGATCGGCACAGGCAGTCCGTTTCACCTGATTCGTGTGCCAGCCCGCGTCCCGACAAGTCGGAGCAGGTCCTGGATTTTCCGACCGGGCTTTCAGATAGGTGGTGGCTAAGGCCCCTTCCAGCTTCCCCCAATTGGTGGGCGTGATACTGCCATCCTCTTGGGATTTGTCAATAACTGTCACAACCCGCTGATCGTTGAGGACTTCGTTAAAAAGCCTCATAGCCTCATAATCATTACTTTCCATAACAGAGTTTGATTAAAAACTAATACTTTAAAATCTAAAATCTAACTTTATTAATAGAAATGTTCTAAATCAGCGAAACATTGTAATTTACTTATTTCTACTTATTTCTACCTAACTATACAACTCACGTTGTGTGTAGTCATCAGTTTGGTTATTCTAGTTAAGTAACCGTACACCTTACACGTGCATCATGTGGAATGTTGTTATGTATAATCTGTTGATTCAGTCTTTTATATGACCACAACTATATATATATATATATCTGGATTGATTGAACCAATTTATCTGGAGATTGATTGCACCCCGATGTGATTTGTGAAGAGTTATAGCTGCAAAAAAAAATTAGTTCAAGTTTGATTTGAGAAAATTCAATGTGGTCCGATGCGAGGTTAAAAAATCATTAGAAAATAAATCAGTAAAAGTAAGTAAAATCGGCACTATGGTGTGAACATTCGAATTTTTAAAGGTTGTTAAACACATTTTATGCCTCTAGTAAAGTGTCGTATCTTGAGATGAATTGCTTTGGTGTTATTTACCAAAAGCATTTTTATGGCAATGAGAAATTCTTTTAAAATTTTAAGTGGGAAATCTATAGGAAAATCGATCAATTAAATCAATTTAACCAATTTTACCAATTAAATTAATTTTTTTTTTGCAAATCAATCAGTTGTTATCCCATCTTACTAAATTACTATTTTCCGAGAATCAATCAGGACTTTAAAATTTATTAAACTTTTTGAAAGTTGGCTGCAGAGTATTGAATGGTTTATTGCCCGATGGTGTTACAATAAGCTCCGTTTGCCTCATTAACTAAAAGTGCAAAGCAATCGACGGAACACGAATTACAAAATAATTTAAATATAGCAGGTCAAATTGATCAAAAAGCACTAGATCATGTATATTAGCGAAGAATTGTTGTAAAATGTTTCCAAAATTAACTAATGTACTCGTACTGTCGCAAGTTAAAATACAAAATGAATTTTTTTTAAACGTAATTCGATGCTGATTTTAATTTTTTTGTGGAGAAATGCGGTCACAGCAGGAGGATTTCTTACTTCAAGCAAAAGTTCGATTGCTATCTAGAGTCAAATGTTTAAAACGATTGTTTGAATTGAGAACCTTTTACTTTCCTACAACTACAAAAAGAACTAGTGGGGATAGAGCCTGGCAATTTATTGATCAATTTAATACATAGGGTTATTGAAATGGTCCTTATTTGAAAGCCACAAATGTGCAAATCCCAAATCCCTTCAATAAAGATTTTGAAAAATTTTCCAACAATACATCCTCTCTGAAACAATATTCATAGTAACGGTAATTTGATAGAAGTAGTTTAGTTTAGTAAATTAAATTAAAAATTAATTAACTAAAAAATTTATTTTCGTGAAATGAACTTTGTATTTTTAAATAATTTTTTAACGGTAAAGATCAAGATATGTTTTTTATGTCCCCTTTAAATAATTAAACAAAGTTTTTTAACAAAATTTGGTTCAACGAATTCGAAGGATTCGCGATTACTGAGATTGAAGGATTCGGATTCGGCGAATCTCTTAGGATTATGGAAAATACATATTACATAAAACAGAATTATGTATTTACTAACTCGTTGGCTATGTATTAGTAACTTAATAACTTGAGATTCTGTCTAGTTATAAATTTACTACTGTTTGGTTATTTATTGACTGAAAACACCAACATTTGTTTTAAGCTTTTGTTTAAACTGAAAAATTAAAAGTTAATCGTCAGAAACAAGCTTGTCAATCTATATATTAGGTTATTTTGCAAACTAAAGTTACCAATTTAATTCTTGAGCAGTTTAAGTTCCATGTAAGGAGTCTGGACAAATTAGATTTTTCAAAAACCAACCTCAAAATCGACTTTTAGGGTATTATGTCTAGTGATGGATTGCATTGATTAATGGATAATCTATTTCCTGCAGATTTCTCACATCACACTTAAATTTAACTTTTCCAGCTAGCTATTTATAAATCACATAAATAGAATCCATCTCAAGACGTAATACTCCATGGGCTGAGGTTTTGTCACCTATTTGCACGTAAGACTATTCATAAAACTCAATGCAATCCATGCATTATACTAACTTTTGTCTGGACTCTGGACGCTACCGGCTGATAGTGATTACATTTTTTTGTTTCCAATTGGGATGTAAGGCCATCCGCATTATCGTCTTGTTTATTTTCGGCTAATTTATATAACAAAAAGTGGGCCGTGCCGCGCTTAGAATGCAACATATGATGATGTTAGTCGTGTTTTCCATGAGAACTGCACTAGAACTCGATAAATTTTAAATTTCTTTTATTCTATGTAGACACCGAAAAAATTAAATTGATAAAGTGCTAATGTGTAGTGCATTTCACATAAATACACATTTTAAGTTGTTACAGCAATAAATAATTACAATTGTATAGTTGCGTGTAATGACATCAGCAAGAAATAAAAAAATATTGATGAAATAACTGATGGAGGAAATTTTTAAACTTAAAATATGTATTTATGTCAAATACACTAAACATTCGCGCTTTATGAATTTATTTTTATTCGGTTTATAATGAATAAAAGGATTTTAAAGTTTATCGAGTTCTAGTGCAGTTCTCATGGGAAACACGGCTGTTAATGAAATCATTTCAATTTCGTTAGCCAATTTCTTTGTCGTTGTATCTAAATAACGACAATACAAACCTGATAACTCTATGGTTAAAACACAAGAAAAACGCTGTTGAAGTTACGATTGAATGTTTTGATAAATTTTATAATTATGTAAAGGTTTTCGCTATTTCCAAGGAATCTTCGTGCCTCTTCGAAATGTGTATATGATTACAAACTATTTAATAATTCAAATATCATTCGAGGTTTGCAAGCTTTTTGGTTAAGGTTATATCGTTTATTTGCCAGATATTACTGACTTTCAGAAATATTTCGAAAATTTCACGAATTTTCGAAATTTTCTAAATTTCAGTGTGATGTTTCTAGATTTTTGTTGATCACTGTTTATCTTAATTTCATAATTTAGTTAGATTTTCAAATGTTATACAACCTGACAGCACGAAACTGCAGTCGGGTTGTGTTTTTAACGGCAATATGTCGAGTTATGAGAATTGTCGTGTTATATTTCCAGGTTAACTGAATCACGAATAAAAAATACAAACCAGTAAGTAGGAAAACACTTTTAACTCAGTCACGGCATATATATTCTGCTTCACAATATTTTGTGCTTAGTTTTGTGTAGCGGTATTTTACCGACTTGTAGATATAAATCTGAATAAACGACTTTTCTAAAAATTTACGATATTTCGAAATTACTTCATATATCATATCCAAGTTATTCAAGTTTTAACAAGGCGGTTATTAGAGCGATTGAGTTGCTTTTTGTATAAACTCGCTAATTTTAAGAATTTTCTTAATTTAGAAAATTTTTTACAACTATGGAATTATTACGAAATTATTTAGAATTTTTAAATTGTTCAAATGAAATTTCTGTGATATATTTTCGTTATTTTATGTAATTTTTTGGATTGCAAATAGCTTCAGGAGATTTAAATCGAAGAAAAAGAAAAAAATTGTAGGCATCATTTGTTTTTCTCAAGGTCGAACCAGGACTGAATGCCCGGCTGGGATCACTACTGAGGAAATAGTGAACAAAATCTGTGACATCTTGTTGACTGATCTCCGAGTGAAGAAGGATTGTTAAAATGGTAAACAACTCAAACGAACACGTTAAATATTTGAAGAAGAGAAGAATCTTCATTGGCAGTACTATGCTAATTTATTGAAACGCAAGAAAAACTGCTTAGCCAAAATCACAAAGGTGGTCCAAAATTGGTAAATTTATATAATTTCTATTTCTAGAATTCATCCGTCTTTTTCAAAAATTTGGATTTTACGGAAAAACGGAACAGATAACCGAACAAACCAAATCAATTTTTTTTTTTTTTTTTTGTTATAACGATAGAGATTGGTAATGTGAGTATGTAGGGGTTTAATGTTATGTATTTCAAAAAATTGTGCATTAAGTATACAAAATCAAGGAAAATTCTAGAGATTATAGAGTTTTACATTTTTATTTGTTTGTCAAATGTTAGTTTAAACAAACAGAACGCTTGCAATGTAACAAACAAACGGAAAAGGTGAGACGGAAAATGGTGGAAAGGAATGGAACGGATCCCTTGTAACTCGACCGTAATTTTTTTTGTCTGTAATTGTATCGAACATTAAAAATGAGCAAAGCTTCACCAGCTCATATAGCTAATGGTATACACATCTCAAAAACACTAATCACTAATTTAAAACATTTATAGTTCTGGCAAACCAGACGAATGATTGTATTGAAATATAAAAATTATGAATCTTTTCAGCCCACGGCTATTTTTCGACCAATTCGAAGAATACGGTTTCCATGAAATGTTCTCTAAACTGAGCTTATAGTATTCCCATCTCAAAAACACTAACCGCTAATCTGAGATATTTTTAGTTTTGGCAAACCAAACGAATATTTACATCGAAATATAAAAACGAATGAAACTTCTCAGCCCATTGCTATATTTCGGGCATCTGGTTTTAGGTGCTAATGAAAAACTTAAAGTTACTTTATATTTTATTTCAGCTTGATTCATAAAAATATCCGTAATGATTTAAAGTTTATTAATTTTTGATTTGGATTTTATTTTATTGGATATTATTTAATTACGGTATTTAATACAAATTAAATAGAATCCTTGGCTGAACTTCATATAGTAATAAACATTGGTTTAATTTTACTTGGGTTGCGTGATACCAGTTTCTTTATTTACTGTAAGATTTACAGATAGGGTGAATGCAACCTTTAACAAATTTAGAAAATTTTCAAAATGCTAGTTGTATTATTCCGAAAATAAACTGAAATCTCAAAAAGTCTGTTGGGAACAGACCACATTAGTCAGAATGTTACTATTTGCTTTTTACTTAAAGAGCTTTGTGACTCTTCCGCTGCAGTCTATTAATATTGAATCAGACAAAATAGTTTTACAAATTTACAAGGAAATGATTTTCATAGAAATTGAGGCAATTAAACGTTTTGACTAATTTGATGTGTCCCAGCTTTAATATCTAATGTTGTTAAGTCTTCATGGCAGAAGCGATTTTTTTTTTGAAGTAAAGAAACAAATTTTAGTAACAAATTATTATTACTTATCGGTCCACCTTGTGAGTTATTTGGGGTGACAGCAAATGATTCTTCTTTGGAAGGTTTTGTAATAAAATGTTGAACTAAATTTGAAGATATACTTTCGACTATAAGAGGCTGTAACCAATGATTTGGATCATTCACAATTTTTCTTTTCCAAATCTACTGATAACTGATAAGAACAGCAGCATTGATATCACAGTAGACCAATTTGATTCTGGCTTAATTTACCAACTTGTATTAATCTAAGGCTTCTTCTCCTTGACGTTTCAGTGTCTGATATGTTGAACTAAACTACAACTTTGTAGTGACTTTTAGATCAGCCTCAATATACACAAGTTGCTGGAGCCTTTCTTGATATCGCCGCACATTTTTCTATATTTAATTTAAAACAAAGTTCACTTAAAAATCCCTGTGGAGGTCACTGTTCCTGACACAATAAGGCACATCATCGATGCTACCATATTCTGAAGATTTTTGAACGATATTTACGTTGCTCTGTTTGGTCCAACAATTCAATCAGAAAAAATACTAGTTCGAGTTTTTGGAGTCGAGGTCGGAAAAATCGCCCGAATGAAGGATTTAAGGCGAACAGAACAAATAAGTAGATGTTTACAAGAAAACTGATTGGCAACGAACGTCAGGTGAAGAGGATTTTACAATTTTTTGTTTTTTTTTTGTTGGGTTTATTTGGTGTTTTCTTCAACTAGTAACTATGTGAAACTAGAAACGTTTAAGCTGGCGGTTTGTTGTCATAATCAAGGTCATAATCGGAGCCGAATCCCTGAACGAAATGCTGAGGACAGAATAAACCGCACGATCCACGTCACGAACTGAGCGACGAGTATGAAGCCCCCAATGTACTTCAACACATGGTATGAAAGATGTTTAAATTTTCATTCTTGGCTTCATTTTTCTTTGAAAATTAACTTAATCAAAATTCTTAAAACAAAAATTATAAAACTATCGGATCCAAAATTCCATTATAAAAATTGTATTTTATCCTACAGATATTTTAGGTCAAAATCAATGTCCAGTTAATAAATGTCACTATTTGGAATCAAATAATTGTTCATTAAAGTTGTTTCCGTTGCTGTTCCAGCCCGAAAAATTAATGTTTGTTGCTTTCTAAACTTACTTTCTATAGCTGGCAGTAATTTGAAGAGAAGATTGTATATTCAATGGCTGATAATTAATAAAAGACGCAAGAGATGACGCCTTATTCCGCGATTTACAATTTTATGTTATGTGATGTTGTTATTATTTTTCAAGACAAATTCAAATAGGAAGCGGAGGAATAAAGTAACATAAAATTAATTGTATTGCACTGAAAACGAGGCCATACACTTTACTACGGCATTATAAATCCATGTTATCTTATGTTATTTCTCTGCCTTCTGCTAGAATTTATATTAAAAAATCAAAATAAATATAACATATAATTTTAAATCCCAGAATACGGCCTATTATATTAACCAAATGGCAGTGATCTGAATGAAATGCTTTTTCAGAAAAAAGAAAAAAATATCTTTGTTACTGAGAAACATTCCGCTACAGTTCATATTATGGTGTTTCCACAAATATTTTTCCGGGTAGCAGCGGGCTTTCCGGCTTGTTTAAAATAAAAGTTTCGGAATTAATTGTAGAAACCGTGGCTACATGGTGGAAAATCATAATTAATCATAACACAATTTTCGTTTTTTTTATATTTTGTTTATTTTTAGATAAAAAATTGATTTGTTCTCCTTTTTTTATTCAACGGACAGGAATCATCGGTCTGCAATTAACACACTCGTACTCATTCTTAATGTGCAGAGTCTTTTGGCTACGAAGACAACTTTATTGTTGTATACCAGGCTCTTATTGTTTTCCAGAGTTTATATTTTTCGTCGTTTCATCGCTGTTAATAAAAATTTTCGCTCTTGTTCCTAATAATATATTTTTTTCACTGTGCGTATACGCTCCTACCCTCTAATGATAAACACACAAAAAAAATCATTTCGCTCTTTCAAAGTGATTTAAATTTTTATTTTTAAAATTGCTCTAGAAAGAGGGAGCGTAAAAGTTAAAAATATCGCTCCCTGTATATAATACAGAGGGATTGAAAAAAATATATTAGGGAGCGATATTTTCTGAAACACACGAATCGCTCTATGGATTTTACAATAATTTTTGGATAAAGTTCTGGAATAAGGCCAACTAGGATGGAACATATATAGCGATTCCTTAAACGATTGTAATGTAAATAATTGGCCATATTCCCGAACTTTATTCAACAATTATTTTGCAATTCTATTTCAAACGCGCATGTCGAATTGCATCACTATCGGTTGAGCAATAGCCATGCTCCATCCTAGTTTACCTTATTCCAGAACTTTCTAAAAATAACTGTAAATAATTGTATTTATTAAGAATTTAAAATTGTCTGTCTGTAATCAATTGATTTTTTACGCTTTTTATTGACCAATATATTAATTTTTCATGACATTCCCAATATTTTCGATTTGGTAAATCGAATCAATTGATTACAGACAGACAATTTTAAAATCTTAATAAATATTCATGGGGCCATAATACGCATACAAATGAGGCTTCTCCCTTGGTTTTCGATGTAGTGAATATATTTCGTTATGTTAGTACGTTCTTGCCAAATACTTAATGTAAATGGTGGGTGGTTTGGCGTCTATTGGAGGGGGGACCAAAGTTGAGTAGATTAATCTACCAGCTCCGTAAACTTCCAGTAGGGTGCGCATCACGTGAACTGTTCTGGTCTTGTCATTAGGTAGCTGCGTCATGGGTACAATTGTGTAAGGGGTAACCTGTTCACAATTCGCAAGTGTACGTGCTGCCTCCTCGTGGCAACCACTGCTAACTAAGGCTATTTGGCACATTTTTGGCCATTTAGCACAAGCTAAAGTATGGCGCTAAAGGAGAAAATCTTGACAAAAAACCCTAATCTAAGGTGGAACAGCATATGCCGATGGATGAATGGCTGATAGGTTAATCAGTCCAAAATATGCGGACTCTGGATACCTGGCACCCTCTAGTTTTATTTAGCCTTCCTGTAGTAAAGCTGGGTGACCTACAGGCGATTTGCAATTCCCAGCAACTCGTAAGAGTAAAACCAAACGGAATACGGGGCTGGAGTAGGAATATACGGGAGTGGGATAGCCCTCTGGAAGTCCTTGGGCCCCAATGCTACCGTTTTTCTAGCGGATCTACATGCTGTAGTAAACATCTAGGAGGGAGAGCAATAAGCCCAGATAGTATGTATCACGTACCGGGAGGCAGTATTGTCAGGTTCATTAAGAACCTGAATATTGACTGGACGGATAATTAAGCAGGGTCCAGCACAATAGATCTTTTAGGTCGCAGTGCGAAGTGGCTGACCACCTGCATGGCCCTTCAATAATAATAATAATAGTAACGTAAATGGTGAAATTTGTATTTTTGTAGATTGGTCGTAGCTAGCTGATGAGTAGACCAACTGTTCAGTACGATACAAAACTACCAACATTGGAACTCTAGGAGGGTTCTTATTTTGGAAGAGTAATTAATTTGTCTAACTCTTGGACCTTGGGCTAAAGTCCAGGGGGCGGGGGGGAAGGGGGTGGGGGTAATAATATGTCTATTTTTTCAATAGATATGACATGAGTGATTAGCCTCTTTATTTTTCTGATTTACCAAATCGAGAATATTGGGAATGTTATGAAGAATTGATATATTTGTCTATAAAAAGCCGAAAAAATCAATTAAATAATTGTAATAATTCTAAAAGTAATTTCATCACAATCGCCTTAGGAATACATAGCTAAGTTCTATTATAATTAGCCATATTCCAAAACTTCATCTAAAAATTATTTTAGAATTTAATGTTAAATTTCACTAAAATTGGTTAAGGAATAGCCAAGCTCCATCCTAGTTTTTTGAATGTTTATCTGTTCGCTAACAAAACAATCAGGCTTTCTAAAAAGAGAATTTTTGCAAGGTTTTGAATGAAACCATTTGCCATAACAACAAGAGCAAGAGCAATATAATATCAATGACGTTTTTATTCATCAGAGCAGAGCGTATTGGTTTTTTCAGTATTGCTCAATTACAAAGATCAAAGATATGATAATACGAATGCAACAGCGGAAGGGCCTTATATTAAAAATATTGCTCCTGTTCTTCGGAGCGATATTTTTTTTACAATGTAGTTCATTATGAAGAGTTTTTTAATAGTTTTTACTATCGCTCTTAAACAAAATTAATAGCTAAAAGCAAAATGCCGTGCCTTTTTAAACTTTGCATTTTCACTTTCAACTTCTTTCCAATTTCTAAATAAATAGTGGCGAGATGTAAACGGTTCCTATGTGGTTAGTGAGATGAATTATTTTAGATAATGAGTGCGCTTTTTTTAGCGCAGTAGTTAGGTCCTTATCAGTGGCATATCTACAAATTTCGGGCCTTCCTCTGCGCAATATTTTTTTGAGCCCCTAAAAATGCTTCTTGTACCTATGAACATATAAAGCTTTTAGTGAAAAACTTATTTCTTCCTATTGACTAGTCTCGCATTAATTAAAAGAATATGATTTTGAGAGTAGATGACACGAAGCATCTTGCAAAAATTGGATAAGCATAAAGTATGTGTTTGCAAAAATGTTCAATTAGTTTTAAGTTTGATAACATAACTTAAACATGTTTGGGTTTTAACTTAACTTTTAAAGTTGAGCCTCTTTCGTACTTTTAGGTTTTTGTTAAAATGTTTTATGTATCTGCAAAAAAAAAATAAAAAACTGGAGCTATTAATTCTATAAGCTTTCAATTTTCAAAGTTTTATTTACCAAACCATTTTTCTCAGAAATATGATTTTACAAAGGATGACGGAGCTTAAAGCTTGATAATTAAATTATACCTTTTGGGTGTGAACTTAATATTTGTGTTTTTTCCATAATTTCAGGTTTTTGTTAAAATGTTTTATGAGAAAAAATTGTATTTTACAAAAAATGTCAAAAATTATTAGTTTTAAGAGCTTTCAATTAGAAAAGCTTTCTAAACCAAACCATTTTACTCAGAAATTCAATTTTATAAAGGGCAACGGAAGAGGCAATTTAGTAAATTTGTTCTCAATGTAAATTATCTAGAGATTTTAGCAAAGCAACCTTGATTATACAAATCCATAGTCTAAAAAACGAAGCTTTCATAAGGGAATTAGAAACGAGGAAAAAACCAAACTTTTCATAGTAAAACACACAAAACATATGGGAAATCACTTTTTTCCTAAGACAAATTTTTAAATGAAAACTTTACAAATTCTTAATTATGATTTCTGAAATACTTTCATAAATGTTTGAATTTCAACATATATAAATGTCGTTTAAGTAAATCGTTTTCATTTTCTTGTAATATTTGATTTATTTAAACCAAAATATTAAAAAAAATTCATAATAACAGCATTCTGGTCAAATTGAAATAAAAGTTTACTACGATTCGTTTGGTCATTAAGTCAATATACATTACATAGATGGCAGTGATGTCCGTAAAAATTTGGTAACATTGTACCAAAAATTACCACCTGGGGAAATTTCAAGTTCAAAAATTGTAGGAAAAGCAAAACAAATTCACAAAATATAGGAACGTGTGATAATTTTGTGATTAAATAATTTTTTTTCGTATTTTTCTGTAAACATTTTAGACATCTTACGTACACTAGTAAAACTAAAGATACATTTAGCAAGTATTATTTAAATTCGTCAGAGCCAACTTTGATGTATTTTTCAAAATAAAAGTACGAAAAATATATTTTAGAAATAATTTAATTTTAATATTTCTGCAATTAATATTTATTTAATACCACTATAACCTTCTTGTATATTCTTGTTAAAGATATGTGGAAAACTTTTATATAAACATTTTATAATATTTTTGCTTTTTTCATTGAAAATCTTGAAGCTGCAAAACACAATTTTTACTATGGATTCCTTTGGAAATAAGTGAAAAGTTATACCACTAAAAAAGTTTCTTAAACATACGCGATTATGATTATGGCTCTATATTCTAGAAGGTTCTGATTTTAGTCAAACCAAACCATTTAACTAGGTAACTTGGTATTGTAATATAAGCTTTCGTTTATCGAAGCTTTTTGAATCAAATCATTCTACCCCGAAATTTGGAATTAAAATGGGCAACAAAATTTTGGGATAAATTTAGAATATTTGTTAACAATGATGTTTAGGCTTGATAATTAATTTATACTATGTATTTGGTTTTAAACTTAACATTTATGAGCCTTTTAATAATTTCTGGTTTTTGTTACAATATGTTTTTGCAAAAACTTTTAAGAGCTTTTGGTTTCGAGAGCTTTAGCTTTTAGAGCTCTTACTTATCGTTGCATTTTTATTTAGCTTTAGCTTTTAGAGCTTTTACTTATCGTTGCGTTTTTAAACAAACCATTTTACTTCGAAATTTGATATTGCAATGGATGATGGAATTTTGGGTAGGATATAGAATATTTGTGCTGAATGTAAACTATTAAGAGCTTTTAGTTGTAAGAGCTTTTCCATTTGACTTTCAAATTTGATATTATAAAGGAAGGTGGTATTTTGCGATTAATTTAAAGTATTTGTTTTCAATGAGCTTTAAGCTTGATAATTTTTTTGTACTTTCTCAGTAATTTTTGTGCCTTTCCATAAATTTTTGCTCTCGTTAAAATGTTTTATCAGCATAAATCATATACTTGGAAGAAATGTCGAGAACTTTAAGTTTTTAGAGCTTTCACTTATCGAAGCATTTCAACTGAAATCATTTTATTCTGAAATTTGATATTACCAAGGATATTTTTTGTAAAAAATTCAGAATGTTTGTTTTCAATGTAAATATCGTTCATATCCAAAATGGATTTCAATGTAAAACTTAAATAACCTGGACATTCTTGACTAATTTCGAATAAATCGGAGAAATATTAAAACTTTGGCATAATCTAACAAAATCTTCTCAATAACACCCTTAAGTTGTATTTGTGTATCTATGCAAGTTCTTACAACTCAAAGCAAACCGAAGAACATTGCCGAAGATCTTGAGTAATCCTAGAAATGTCAAAAAACTTAAGAAATCTAAAATAAACTGCCGAAAATTATGACTCACACAGAAAAATTCGAATAATCTCTGTATTCTGTGAGTCTTGATTGATCTCGAACAATTTCAAAAATACCGAAAAGTAGAGCCTGACTGATTTGGCTCAAGTAAGGAAAACAAGAATTTATTTTCAGTCGCGTTTGCGTATTTTATTAGTTTCTTCTTGGTTTTTATGAATATCACAATGGCACATCGCAAACTGCAAACACCAGCAGCTTACATCAGCATCATTACAGCTCTCTTTATCAAATGAAATTTAACCCTTTCTAATCAAAACTTGATTTGTAAAAGTTTGAATTGTTTGACTAAAGGCTCAATTTGATTTGTAATAATTTGATTTTTTATAAATGGAAAAGTGGGGAAACTTGGAGTTATGCAAAACGTATAATACAAATAAATCAACCCAACAAACACAAAAATCATTGTTGTTTGATGTCGAAAGCATTTTTATTTTTATGGAGTCACAACATAGAAGAAATGATTGACACTGTCTTAAGAAAATACTTAATAGCAACAGGAACGATTTCTTCTTTTTCTTATTAATCAGACCACCGCCATTTCTTAAAAATGTCCAAAAAATGTACAGTTCTTCAAATTTGCAATCTAATCTAAAATTTGAACTAATGCTGGAAATTTTTAGTCAGTCGTCGCTGCCGTTCAAATTACAATTGAACAAGTTAAAATTTACTTTTTTATGCAAATATAAAAAAAAAACACATTTGATTATATTTTATCGTTTTTCGTTAAAACCCGTTAATGGAAGAGCTTGTTTCTAAAGAAAAAAATCGAAGTAAAAATGTCTATTTTAATTATTTTTATAGAATACGAAAATCGAAAATACAATACTTCCGTTTACCACTCTACATTCTAATATATGTAACAAAATTAGATATCATATCTAAATGACAACAAATTTATGTAGTTCCTTGATTGCAATTATAGCATACAGGAAACCAGTTGGGAAAACTTGTACAGGAAATTTAAAGTAATAATCAACCAATTAATTTGTACGCCGTATTCATAACCAAAACAAAAGCAACATAAAACTGCATTACGTGTAAGTAAGTGTATATAATATATACATTTCCGGAATGTTCCATTTTATAATATTGAAGAATAACTTCATGTTCAAGTATCATATATCATCATCCACATTCAATTATCACCTGTAACACAACAAAAAACAGCACTTCGAAATCAATTTAACAAACAAAAAAAAAAATAAAAAAAATAATCATATTCTTTGTTATTATAATATTCCTAAATAATTTAATTAATCGATAAATAAAAAAAATCAATAAATAATAACAATTATAAAATAAAATAACATATTGAACATTTTTTTTTGTATGGTTGTTGTTGGTTGTTTGTTGGAAATATTGCAAACAATTTGAGTTTTTTATATAAAAATATATTTTCCATATTCATGCCGTGTAATTTATGTATTGACCTCAATTGTGTTATAATATTACAATAAAATAAAAATTATAAAGTTATTAATACAAAAAAAAACGTAACAAAAATGTTATATAGCGTTTGTAGAGACAAGAAAACGTAAACTATAGAACAAGAATATCCTGTGCGTGCTGCAAAAAAGTTTAAAAAAAGTATTTTTGTTGTTGTTGAATTGTAATATGTATTTTTGCTTCTTAAGCTAAAAAAATCTCCTGGTTTAATTTTTTTTTTCCATTTCTTAGAACGACAAAATGATTCAAGGCACGAATGTACGAGTATCACATTTTATTTCGATAATTGTAATGTATTAACTCTTTCTTTGTTCAACAATAAGACAAAAAATACTTACTTTTAAATAATTCACTATACCTGGGCTTAGACTTTTCGATAAAGTGGTTGAAATTGCAGTACATATTTATTTTACTCTTTGTAGCATTTTGAAAACTGGAGAATTGTATACATAGTTTACACTTAGAAAAGAACTCTTTTCTCTAAAATACATAATAGATTGTGGATATTTAATCCATAAGTTCGAATATAAATCGTGAAATTTTTAAAAGTTAAAGGTTGTAGAGAAAGGGCAGCTTTTTTCTTGACGATTTTCTCGATCTGACCGTCTTATACTCTGGGGTATGCTTGTGCAACGCGACGAAAGAGATACACAGCGAATAAAATAAACTACTGAAAAGAGTCGACTATGAAATCCCAGTTTTCAAAATCACAAATTCAAAATCCCGGGTTTCAAAACCCCGGTTTTCAAAATCCCGGTTTTCAAAATCCCGGTTTGCCAAATTTTCTTTTGTTACACAATTTTTTTACACGATTTAACCCGATTTTTTTATAAATTGAAACTTAAAGTTTTTAGACCACCAACTGTTCTTATTCTACCTATTTAGTCTGAAAAGTGTATGAGGTATTATTACTTATCATACATAATTTGGAAAAAGTGCTTGTGCTACTAATTTTATCTAAAAATAATTTATTCTCAAATTACAATGATGTCCGGTTTTCGCATAGCAGGGCGTGATCTATTTAAATGATATGCGTACTCAGCATATTATGTTATTATAACTATTAATTTTTTTAAAAATTCTGGTGAAGGCAAATTTTAATTTTGAAACGAAAAATAAATAAAAATCGGGCCTTTCGGAAAACCGAGATTTTTATTTTTGCAGAATCGGGATTTTAAAATCCGGAATTTTAAAAATCGGAATTTCTTTACACACCCTACTGCAAAAGGATAGTTTGGGAAGTAATTCAGGCTCAAAAAATGTAATCGTTGTTTATGTATGTGAAGTTACCCAAGGATATCTTCCCAGAAAATAAAAAAATTGAATCACGATATTCCCTTAAAATTATATAACAACCATTCTTTTAGGAAGTTCTTGTTTCATTTTTTGCATCTACCATGTATTTTGCTTCCGATTCTTTAGCTACTAATACGTGGTCTGGTATTATTTTTGGCCTAATATTGTTATTAGCAACAGTATTAATAAGGATTTGAATGGTTTGGTGTGTTAATTTACTGTAACATTTTAGGAATGGAAGATAGTATGCTGGTTCTTTGGATTGATTTGGTTTGCGGTTATTGTTCTTTGTTGAATTACATGACATAATTTCATTAGAGGTAAACTAACAGAGAAAAGCAAAGGCTTCCTTGAAATTTTGAGATTAAGCGGCTTGGGCATAACTGAAATAAGGTCTCCTTAGACCCGACCTAAACCACTGCCATTACATCTTCGTTAATAAATGCATTTATCGCATGAAATGTTTGATTGTATTGTGGCTTTTATTTGGCCAATGGTTTATATTTTGCTTTACTGTTTCCTTCTTTTTTATTTTTTATATTCTGTTGTTTACTCTTCAGAGTTCAAATAACTATATATTTGCAGACCATAATTTTTACAATAGTGAAATGATATAATATTGTTTAATACTAATTGTTATTTAACAATTTAATAGATGATTAAATTATAATTCTTAAGTTTAATTATAATGAATTAATTGGCCATAATTGCTGGTACAAAGCAAATGAATTATTTCAATAAGTAATTACATTGTTAAATAAATATAGTTATATTAATTTATGAATCAGATAAAATTTAAAATAATTATAAATATTTGTAAATTGAAATGTAATAGAATTTTGCCGCCGCAACATTTTTTTGGGCCCTAAGGCCCTAAAGCCCTAAAGCCCTAAGTAACTTTTAGTTTAAAACTTATTTGTTCCTATAGTCTAGTCTCGCATTAATTAAAAGTACTTGATTTCCAGACTCAATTCCTGACTCAATGCTCTGACAATTTCTAAATATATCGATAAAGCATCATAAATTTCGAATATAATTCGAAAAATATCAAGAATTTCGAATTTTCAAAGTATCTTGAATATTCTTGAAAGTCCTCAAATATCGAATTATCCGTAAGATTTGTTAAAAACTTGTATAATCATAAAATAAGTATTTGTAAAAATTGTCATTTAGTTTTAAGTTTGATAATTAATTTTAATAAAAACTTATTTAACTTAACTTTTAACGTTAAGCCTTTTTCATACTTTTAGGTTTTTGATAAATTGTTTTATGTATTTGCAAAAAATAAGAGCTTTTAATTCTATAAGCTTTCAATTATCAAAGCTTTTTCAACCAAACCATTTTACTCAGAAATATGATTTCATAAAGGGTGAGGGAATTTGGGCTTAAACTTAGAATATTTGTTCTCTAGGTTAATCAGGTTTTCAAACCAAACCATTTAACTCTAAAATTTGATATTATAAAGGAAGGTGGTATTTTTAGATAAATTTAGAATATTTGTGTTCAATGAGCTTTAAGATGATTGTTATAAACTTAACAGTTCTGAGTCTTTTAACAATTTTAAAATATGTTAAAATATTTTATATGCCAAAAATAAGTATTTGCGAAAAGTTTCAAGAGCTTTTATTTTTAAGAGCTTTCTTTGAACGAAACTTTTTAAACAATTTATCCCAAAATTCTGTTACCCTTCCCAATGGAATTTTAGGATAAATTTAGAGTGTTTGTTTCCAATGAGCTTTAAGATTAATAATTAATTTAAACCATTTGGGTTTGAACTTAACGTTTGTGAGTCTATTTGAGGTTTTTGTTATAAGGAATAATAAATTAGTTTGAGGTTTTTGTTTAGGAGCTTTCACCTATCGAAGCTTTCCAACCCAAATTATTTACTTTTTATTCTGAAATTTGATAGTTTAAAGAAGGTGGGATTTTGGAATAAATTTAAAATATTTATTTTCAATAAGCTTTAAGCTTGACGATTAATTTAAACTTTTTAGGTATGGACTTAGCATTTTTGAGCTTTTTAATTATTTCTTGGTTTTAATAAAATGTTTTATGAACATAAATTATATATTTAAAAAACTTGTCAAAAGTTTTAGTTTTAAAAGCTTTCACTTATCGAAGCTTTATAAACAACCATTTTGCTTCGAAATTTGATATTACACATGTTTTAATAGCTTTTCAAACCAAACCTTTTGACTTTAAAATTTGATATTATAAAGGAAGGTTGTAGAGCTCTAAGCTTTCATTTGTCAAAGTTTTTCAACCGAAATCAATCAAAACATTTGATATTACAAATGATATTTTTGGAAAAAATTCAGAATATTTCTTCTCAATGTAAATATCCTTCATACAAAATGTGTTTCCATTTCCGAGCGTTCCATGTGTAAGAAAAATAATTAATTTAATTAGAATGAATTTTCAGGGCTTATTCGGGCCATTGTTCAAAAGTAGTAGATGAAATAGAACGTGAGTCACTTGAATGACATCAAATAAAACGAAACGTTTTGCAAATCTATTTTATGACGACTTCTAAATATATCGACAAAGCATCACAAATTTCGAATCTAATTTGAATCATATCAAAATAATCCCAAAAATGTAGAATTTTCAATTATCTTGAATATTCTTGAAAGTTCTTAAATATCAAATTCGTAAGTATGTAAAACCAAAGGGAATCCTTTACGTGCTAATCACCGCCATGTAAAACGTAAATAACCTGGACATTCTAGAATAATTTCGAATAACCTACAGGAAATCAGAGAAATATCGAAATTTTGGCATAATCTCAAAAACTATTTTAAATATCACCATTTAGATTTATATGTGTAAAATTCTGGATATTATTGAATATTATCGTTAAGACTGTAAAAATCTAGAAAACCCACAATAATTTAGAAAAATTCCGAAAATTCGTGTAAATATCGAATTTTTTGTCAAGTAACTTAATGTTACTAATTCTACTAAGCAAATTAAGGCTATGATCAACAAAACGATATGCAATAAGTATAGAACTCTCGAATCTTATCGGGTAATTTTTTGAATATCGAACAACCAAACACACATCTCATTTCCATGATAAACTCCAAACATTTTGAGAAATTTTAAAAAAAGATCAAAAGATGAAACCTGAGACAAGCGGATATGAAATCAGGATGCGATTTGAAATTTCCTTGTATTTAAAATAGTTTTTCAAATTAAACCTGTAAATTTCAATTTACTTACCATAGTCGAACGAACGCTAATTGATTAAATAGACTGACTATGGTTTGGCTCAATTGAGGGAAACAAGAATTTATTTTCAGTCACGGGTATGTATTTTACTAGTTTCTTCTTAGTTTTTATGAACATCACAATGATAACATAGCAGATTTAAGCCCTCTCTTTTAAATCAAATTTAACATTTTACAAAATAAATTTTATCTGTTGCCAAATCCAATTCAACCTTTTCTTCTTTGAATTTCAATTTGATTTGTAAATAGTTGATTTTAAAATGCAACAATAGTAAACTTGGAGTTACGCAAAACGTATATGAGTAATATAAATAGATCAACCAAGCAAACATTAAAATCGTTGTCGTTTGATGTCGAAAGCTTTGATTTTAAACGAGTTTAGATAATTTTCTTCTAAATCTAAATATCGGTCAGAACCTAAAGGCATTTTTATTTCTTTGCAGTCAGAACTTGAAAATTTTTAATAGTAACAGGAATGATTTCTTTTTTTTCTAAAAATTAGATCATCGCATTTCTTAAAATTTTCCTAGAAATGTACGGTTCTGCAAATTTGCACTTTAATCTGAGCTATCTAATCTTAAATTTGAATAACAGGAAATCTCGTGGGCTCCAACAATCGTGCACCCCCTGGTTCCTAGTTACGCCACTTGTTATGTGGTAACTCGTTACACAATTGAATATACCTACAGAGTAGATTATTATTAGAAACATTAGTCGAAAAAAAAATGATTTATATAATGAGAGTTTTGCGTATTGAATGGAGCTTTTAAGTTAACAATAACAATAGTTACCCATTACCTCTTTCAAATACATGAATTAAAATATTTTGAATAGTATTGTTTATTTGGTATCCGGAGCAGCTAATTTTCTGTGATAAAACAAATGTTTGATAAGCTATTTATGCATATAATTAATTTATTTAAAACTAATCTATGATTTTTAATTCAACTTTTTAACTAGAAATCTTTAAAAAAAATATTTAGCTCTACCTATTTATCTCGAGCTGCTATCCGGAGCTGCTATCTGAAGCAAAGGGAAATTAGAATTTTTTTTGTTTTTGTACAACCCTAGAAATAGTGTCAAACTTCATTTTGGTTGAAAAATGATGAATGTCAAATTAAAATGTCATATCGACGTAAAAAGTTTTCTGAATAATATATAGGTATGTATTTAAAATTTATTTGTGTATAATAAATAATCACCGGCAAACGATTCACGGTCTCTGTTCCAGATAACTCCGGAAGTAATTTTCCATCCCAATGCACTACGCCTGTTGTAAACTTGAATGTCGACTTAACTGTTGCTGCTATTTCTACTCTATTTGTTTCACGAAAACGCCTGAGTGTCGTTCGATTCAAAACGAGTTCATTAATAGAATGTCCAAAACTTTCGGCAACGGCCCTGATTAAATGCATTACTGCACGATCACTAATCTTCCACTTATCCAAAGCTGACAATATTCTAGGAGTAATAAAACATTTGCTTCCTCTAGGGGCTCCTTCTGCGCCTAGCACGGGCAAATCAATATTTTCGAAGCTCATCTCGTTATCAGGTATACTTTCGCTGTCACTCTCCGATGACGAAAATAATGCTTGTGAGTCTATTGGAATTGATTTACTTTTTTCTTCAAGATATCTTCGTTTACGATTTTTGCTGCCTCCATACGCTCCGAATTGCGCTTTTCTCTTTCAATTTCATATTGTCTGGCTCCAGTCAAACATCCGGGACACCCTTTCTCACGCTGCAATAAGAGGAATCGCTCGTCGTCTTCACTGGTCATCATGGACAAGGCATTGATATGTGCGATATCAAAAATATCATCCAGTTTACTATTAAATGCATTTTCTCTTTCACGGTAAACTTTTGAAGATTTATTTTTATGCTTTAGGAGATTTTTCCACTCATCATGCAATTTTTCCAATTTTTCAATGGAATGTTGTTCCTTTTTCACTGGGAATCGTGCTTTTGACCAAAAAATTGAAACTTCCTGGATTGGCAGAACTACACTTTCACGAATTGTTAATTTTACAGTACGGAGGTTGTAAAAAAAGACAAATCACTTGCTTACCCTCAACTTAGCACTAATAATTTGACAGTACTCATACCCAAGAAGATACATTTCTGTAGTGGACCGTAAATTAGATGCCATTTTGTCAATTTTAGTAGTACTTTCTTAAACATTATATATTATATGATTGTATGAACATATTGGCCATACATAGCAGGTCACAATTACCGTTACACCTCATTATCTACTATATATTTATTTATTTTTTTGTAGTTTTGAATATAAAAACAAGGATCTAAAAAAAAAACGTTTATTATTTAAGTTTTTATTAGTTTCGAAAATTGGCAATAAAGTCGCCATTTGTTAAACGATTTTCGACATCTTTGATGTTTTGGAAAGGTAATTATATCTTCTGTTCACCACAATTTTGATTTAGGCTAAGAAAAAATTCTAAATCATTTTTCTCAACTTTAAATTTCTTGACCAAGCGTCGGCTACTCTATTGATATAGCCAGTCTGATATTCCACTTTATAATCGAATTCCATCAATTTGACTAACCATCTAGCAATTCTAGCATTAATATTTTTCTTGCTTTCCATCAACTTTAAACACTTAAAATCCGTACGAATTGTAAAGGGTACTCCTAGTAAATACACGCGAAATTTGTAAAGAGCACTAACATTGCGAGTGCTTCGAGTTCTATAATATGATATTTTGATTCTTCCGGGGTAGTTTACCTACTATAAAATGCAATCGGGTGCATTTTTCCGTCTGGCTGCAACTGAAGAAGTTCAGCTCCCAATCCAAGAGAGCTCGCATCCGTATGGAGCTCCGTTAAAGATTTTGGACTGTACACCCTCAATACTGGTGACGTTACTAAGCTTTTTCTAGCAATTCAAATGATTTCTGGTGATGTTCTGTCCACTCAAAAACATTATTTTTGGAAAGAAGATCCGTGAGTGGCCGTGCTATTAAAGCGAAGTGACTTACGAACCGCCTAAAATAACTTGCTAAACCTATGAATCCCCTCACACTTCTAACATCTACCGGTATTGGATAGTTCATTAAACTTTTTATTTTACCCTGGCCTGGTTGTACGCCTACCTAAATAAGTAACTTTTTACATTAAAAACCGATATTTCTTTAAATTTATCGTCAATCCACTCTTCCTAATATTATCTAAAACAGTTCTAAGTTTATTTAGACCTTCTTTTTTCCTTTCGGTAGCTATGAGCAAATCGTCGAGATATGCCATCGCAACCGAAAATCGTAGATTTCCTAATATTTTGTTGATAAGACGCTGAAATACTGACGGAGCATTACATAGCCCGAAAGGCATACGAAGGAATTGATACTGTCCGTCAGGGGTTACAAACGCCCTTTTGTGCTTGCTTTCTTCTGACATTTCTACACGGTAATACCCTGAAAACAAATCTAAACTAGTGAAATAGCCTAACCTGTCTAGCTGGTCGTCAATTTTTGGTAACGAATAGTGATACTTCACGGTTTCCTTATTTAATTCCCTGTAGTCAATACAGAGCCGGAAATTACCAGTTTTCTTTTTGATCAGAATAACCGGACTTGCATACTCTGACTGACTATCCTCAACTATCCTACCGTTTTTTAATTCGTTGACCATTTCAGCAACCAACTTTCTTTCACTATAGCTCATTCTATATGGTCTATAAAGTATGACTTTGTCTGAATTTTTTAATTGGATATTCATTTTCACTTGATCTGTAAGACCAACCTGATCCATTTTTCGGGCAACGAGATCTTTATACTCGTTTAACAAAACATGTAATTCAGTTTTGTCATTCTCGTCGGTTACTATTTCGTCTTGCACGACACTTTCGATATTTTCACTAAAATTACAAACATCATTTTTCATATACGTATTTTCCACACATACCTCTGCTCTTGTCAAGAGTTCTCCTTCATCCCAATAAATTTCACTTCCAGTAAAATTAACAACTGGTATCACCGCTGTGTTATCATCATTAGTGGTAACAATGCAATTTGGTTAATTTAGTACATCATATATATGTATATATATATATATATATATATATATATATATATATATATATATATATATATATATATATATATATATATATATATATATATATGTATATATATCTATATATATATATATATATAAATATATATATATATATATATATATATATATATATATATATATATATATATATATATATATATATATATATATATATATATATATATATGTATATATATATATATATATATATATATATATATATATATATATATATATATATTTATATATATATATATGTAAAAATTTAAAAATTTAAAAATCTAATCAAGGAAACTAAGAATAACACAATCAACAAATACGCTTTTTAAAGCTACAAAACTTCTGAAGAGACCAAAAATGCAGGTACCACCAATTAAATGTGACGATGGATGCTGGGCTAGAAGCGCCAAGCAAAAAGCCACGCTGTTGGCTGAATACCTAGAATAAACCTTCCAACCTCTGCCGAGACAATCAGCAGATGAAAATATAACTCCAGTAAATAAAGTGGATGAACTTGATATACGTAAAGTTACACTACAAGAGCTGATAGAAGTAATCAACAATTTAAATGCAAGAAAATCTCCTGGATACGATCTAATTATAGGCCAAATAGTTAAAGCATTTCCTGAAAAAGGTCTTAAAAATTACTATAAATAATCAACGTAATGTTCAGACTGAAATATGTCCCAAGCCAATTGAAAGTAGCATAGGTTATCATGATACCAAAACCAAATAAACCAGCTAATGACAAAAAATCGTGTAGACCGATTTGTTTGCTTCCAATGATTTCAAAAATTTCCGAAAAACTACTGCTGGATGCAGGTGCATAGAGTTACAAACATAGTTGAAAACGTGCTTGAAAAAAAGAAAATATGTTCCAGTATCTTCTTGGATGTACCTCAGGCTTTTCACAAAGTGTGGCATCAAGGACTAGAATTTAAACTGCATCGAGATTTACCAAAGCAGTTTTATCAGATTCTAAAATCTTACATAACCAATAGCTACTTCCGGATTAAATATGAAGGAGAATACTCTGAATTTAAAAAAAATATTAGCAGGAATACCGCAAGGCAGCGTCATAGGGCCAGTATGATACTGAAATCCTTGCAATTGGTAACACCAATAATAAAAGAAGTGACAAGAAAACTTCAGAGAGCCACTAACACAGTGAGCAACTGGACGAAAAGGTGGCAAATCAAGCTGAATGAAGCGAAATCAGTACATGTTAACTTTACAAACCAAAAGGTTAACTGAATACCGGTGGAACTTATCTCGCAATAAGTTCACCATACAAATACGGCGAAATATCTTGGCATGACTCTCGATGCTAAGTTAAAGTGGAAAGAGTATGTGAAAAAGAATAAGGAAGAATTAGACATCAAATACAGGAATATGTACTGGCTCAGGGGAAGGCACTCTGAGCTAACATTACATAACAAATTGCTCTTATATTGGCAAAAATTATAACCAATAAGACGAAGACCAGTGAATGCACCGTGGAACATAAGAAATGACAACCTACATAGCGATTTAAAGATGGAGTAGTTCAGCGAAAAAATCAAAAGACATGCGAAACAACACTTGGAGCATCTTAGTCAACACAAAAATGACGATATCCGTTGTATGCTGGAAAACACCAATACACCAATTTAGTGAAAAGGCTTAGAATGACGAACCCTCTATATTTAAGCTCAAATTGAAACCGCTCAATTAAATTAAATTTCAAAGATATAGGTAATAGCCAATGTGCTACACCCCTCTAAACATTAAACTCATTTATTAATGATAAATTACTAGATGATTGTAACTCAGTTATAATAAATTCATTTAATTTGCTTGTTCGTATAGCATTTTATTATTATTAGTTTGCAGTCTCCAAAGTGCTAAGGGCTCTTCTATGAAAAGTCGCTAATTAAATTAATTAGCAATTGATTTTTATACTGACAAAATATTATCTAAAGTAACATAAAATAATTCAAAACTGTATACGTGCTTCAAGTGAATGTAGCTACTTATTTAGAAAAATCGCACTCTATTGAAGAATATGCTGCATTCGCGAATAGAACAATTAATCATCGCATTTGAACAAGGCACTTTATAAATTCAATGTCAACCCCTTTTTTTTTGTTTTATTTATAATAAACCCCGTATACTAATTAGCGTGTACATACAATTTTCCATAGACATCTTATCATTGTACTGCCAGAGCACCAAAAAGTAACCATTCTTTTTTTATTTATAAACAAAGCATCCATCCATATCCACGTTTATAAAAAATAAACACAAATATAATATTCTTGTATACATTCTCGTTATCATATTCAAACAAACAAAAATTAAAAATAAAATTCCAAAAACAAAGTGTTTAAATTAAACAAAACAAAATTTTCACTTAAAGTGATGAAGCTTTTCTTTATATTATCTCCTTCATACAATAATACTCGCAAGTTTTATATCATCCTGAAGTAATTTTTTGTGCTGTTTGAGTCTTGTTTTGTTTTGCCTTGTCTTTTGTCTTACTCGATATATAAAAAATATATTTTATTTTTTTATTTATTATTTTTATTATTCATATATTCCACTTAAATATATTTTTCGTCCCGATTATAACACATCTCACTGGTTATGGTTGGTTATTGTAAACATTTTCCATAAAACAAAATAAAAAAATAAAAAATTAGCGTCGAATTGCTTTAACCAACGGCGGTAGCGCAAAATTAAAAAAAAAAATGAAAATCTTTTGTTTTAAACGTGCTTTGCATACATTCACATGATTTTTACATTTTTCCCGTTCGTATATATGTACACTGTTGAGTTTTTCCGTTGTTAAGCATGAAATTAAAGGATCGAAAAACCATATCTTTTTTGCCACATAAACTCACACCAAAATATGGGTTGTTGTTGATGTTTATAACGTGGTACATACTTACATATCGTTCATCCATATACATATGTTTGCAATATGGAAAGAAGGATTCTGTTCTTCCTGACTCATTTCTATTTTACTTTATTTTTTGATACTTATTCCACTCAAGTTTATTCTTAAAACCATTACAACAACAAAATTAAACATGTCATATGCGATGGTTGATGATGATGATGATGCTGCTGCTGAGCTGATGGAAAATCATAAAAAAAAAACCAAAAACTTTTGTGTCAGCAAATTTTCAGGTGGATATAAAATTCCAACAACGCAGGAGAATTTGCATGAACTGATATTGAAGATGCGAATAATATTACACAAGATGAAATGAAAAGCAAATGATTTATTTTCTATTCTAAGCAGAGAAGTATAAAAATGGTACTTCACTCAAGAAATCATGTATTATATTATAGTACAAAGGAATGACATTTTTTTTTTGCGTCTCGATCTCTATGTGAAGAATAAGTTGATGTCAAAGGAAACTTATTTTTTTTGTTTTTGTTTTTAACAACAATTTTTCTGTAACGTAAGCTATTTTTTGAAGATTTAACGTCATTGGTTCTATTTTATATCATGTAGCGATGATAAGGTAGGTATTATTAGCTCAAGAAATTATGAAATGTCATCTATTTGTTAAGAGTGGTTGGTTCATATTATTTACATTACATTTTTATTTATGTAATTATGTTTTAATATCATAGATTTAATTACAGTACTCGAAGATTATTGAACCATCTCAGCCATGTGCAATATGGTATTGTTTCAACAAGTAGTTCACAATATGTGTATAAATTCCAAATTTAATATTTATGCAAATTATAAATGAAAAACACATTTTTCCTTACCAATTATAATTGTTGTGTTGTGCAGTACAACGGGAAAATGTTATTAAAATACGTTTTAAAAATGAAAATTAGTTCAATCATTAATTTAAATGTTATTTATATACTAAACAATTTTCTTTTTCCATTACTTATTTTTGTTTTTTTTTTAACATTTTCATGGTGTGAACTATGTGAATTAATTAATTTAAACAGTTTTCGAATTTATAAATTATTTTTTTGAAATTTATTTATTTTTACAACAAGTATACGATGCACATTAAACTAAATTTTGATGACAAAACATGAAAGGTATTTTTATTTTTAGGAAAATTTATTTAATTTCCACCAAAAAATAAAAATAAAAACAATAAAATGTAAGAGTGAAGAATTTTTATTGGTTTTGATAAGAGATTTATGACGAAAAAATAATTACATTTTTGTTATTCTCGTTGCAGTCTAATTGTACTTTAGTTGTTTTTAATTTATTCCGTAATTAGAACGAGAATATAATATGCAAAATTGTTTTATGGAAATAGAAAATTTGTATAGACATAAAATAATTATGCGAATATTTTAATTCAAGCCAGCATTATACCCCTTTATTCAATATGTGGATTTGTATGCATCAAGCTGACGCCATAATTTCAAAAAATTTTATTTAGTTTTTATTAGTTCAATCGTTACAAAATTTCGTGACGCCCAATGTTTTTCAAAAAAAAAAAAAAAATAAATAAATAAATAAATCAAAATCGAAATGCCAACGCTAGTCCTCGTCTTAGTTTGAACAGGTGATTGTCTGTTGGTCAGTTTCAGAGCCTCTCTCAATGTGGATTCTATTAAACGAATTTATTAAAATTTTACCTATTTCAACAACACCTCGGGTCTAAAAAATTGATTACCACATAATCTGTGATTTTAGTGAGCCAACGTTTTTTGAATAAGGCTACTGCGCCTCTTTTAGTAGAAAAAGGTGGGAATCTAATTTTCTATGGATTGGTTACAAAGATAATGGCCAATGTTCGGAGTTGGGTGTCAAAAGAATAAGGTTACCACCGCTACTTGCTGGCTACATTTGCTGCCATTCAGAAAAGGGAGGAAATAAACAATCCAGCTATTCTGTTTAAATTTTGCCTGTATAAACGGATAAAGCAATATGTTTGACTCTATCTATTTACACTATTTTCTTCTTTTGTCTGCCGAAATAGCTCGAGAAAATGAAAACGACAATTTTTGATTAAGTGATCGTTGACTTCAAAGGGACTTAGAACAGTTAACAAGAAGGATTTTTTTTCTAGATAAATTTCAACTGTTCTTCTAACATCAAACTATTTTTGGATCTATCAATAGATGTAATCTTCACTGTCCAAAACTAAACTTTCTTAGACTAGGGCGTTTCTTATATATATTTACCAAACTGTGTTTTTTCAGTGCCTTTATTCCATGTTCCTATAAATTTAGAACTTTTTTTCCTGCAAACTTCAGTATGAGTTAATAAATTTTTTGACTTACTCTGTTTTGATCTGTAGTCTTATACGGTAGGAACTTCGATTCTTTTAAAATAAATGGATCATTTGATAACTCTGCCACCTCATTTCACCGACTGTTCCAAAATAGCCAAAGCAGTGGTAAAACCAAAACCTGATAATCCTACAATGCCAGAAAGTATTGCTGAGTGGCGGAAGTTGCTTTTGATTTTACCACTTTTTAACAAACTAATTAATTCCCAAATTAAACATATACGTCACACTATTATCTAAATTATCCCAGCTTACGCTACCTTATATTTAAATGGGTCCTACTAAGCCTGCTCAATATATGTACTTACAGTTGGTTTTTAAAAGTCGTATTTTAATTGCCTAGTTGCAAAAATAATGCCTTGAATGGGAAACCATTATATTCTTAAAAATTAAAATTCCCCAAAAAAAAATTTATTATCATTATTTTTTTTTAACAACTAGTTGGTTACAAAATATTTTGTTACATAACACATAGTGTTGTAAGTAACTATCGGTTTTTTACAATAAGCGCACTGAACAATGAAAAACGAATAATATAAAATCTAACTTTAAGTTGAAATTTATATGACAATAGTAAAATTGTGCATTAAAACAGAAGATAAAAGAAGATAAAATTGGGAATACCATAATCACATCAGCAAATCATTACATTACTCTTATTAACCTTTAAGGTAGTTTCTAAGACATTTCTTAAATAAGTTAATGTTCTCAATTCCTTTTATTTCTCTAGGCAATGTGTTATACGCTTTAATCCTTCAGAATATTATTCTCTCTTGAATTCGTATTGAAGAAGTCGAGATGGAAATACGATCGCCGTCTTCTTCCCATATGAATGCATATCAGAGGTGTGCAAAAGAGGTCGATTAAACTTAATTAACCCTTTAAGAATTTTAAATATTATTATTATGAGTTCGTATTCTACTACCTTCGTCAATCTTAGTTGTGTTATTTTTTGGAAAAGTTCTTTTGTTGGATGCCTTAGTGGCAGGTGGTATATGTGTTTTAGTGATTTTTTTTTGCAGTATTTCTAGTTCTTCTCCCGAAATAGTTAAGGTATGTTAATTGAGTTAAGATGAATGAATTATAGGTAAGTAACAGAGAAGCTCTGGGCAAAATTTGCTTAAGTTTTTTGATCGAAAATATATACGGACGAATTTTGGATTTGATCATCTTAATATGGTGATTCTATTTTAGTTTGGTATCCAAGATTAAACCCAAATATTTGAAAACCTCAACACGTTGTATTACAACACCATCATAAAAGATATTGTATTCATTAGCAGATTCTGAGATTTTTTTATTTGTGAAAATTTTATATGTAGTCTTTTTAGCGTTTAGTTGAAGTCTGTTTTCGTTGAGCCACAGGTTTAGCAAGTTCAGATCCGTTTGCAATTCATGAAAAAGATTTCCTAGATTTGTGTTACTATACTTGAGAACCGCATCGTCAGCATATAATTGAATTGTTCCCTTGAAATTTAGTTTACAGATATCATTAATGTAGATGTTAAAAAGATCCGGACCAAGTATGGAGCCTTGTGGTACACCCTTTGTGATACGCAACGAATCACTTTCTATCTGGTTTACAGCTACAACTTGAGGATGGAAAGTAAGATAAGACCGGAACCAAGACAACTGCATCGGCTCAAGCTTTAAAGCCTGAAGCTTCAGGAGCAATATGTCGTAATCTACAGAGTCAAACGCCTTTCTTCGTTCTAGAAAAAGACAAGCTACAATCTTATTTTTACCAATATTCTCCGAAATAAAATGTGTTAGTTCGAGACATACCGCTTGAGTACTAGATAATACAGTAAAACCATACTGTTCTTTAGCAGTAATGTTATTAGTATTTAGAAAATGTGTACGGCGAATTTTCACTATTTTTTCATATATTTTGGATATGGAATTTAAAATAGAAATAGGTCTATAATTAGTCGGCAACAATACATCCCCATCTTTGTACACTGGTACAACCCTTGCTGTTTTCAGTTTATCTCTAAAATATCCTTGTGCGATTGAATTATTGATCAAGTGGGTTAATGCTCTCTTCAACTTTTCTTGGAAAAATTGAAGGAACTTACTTGATATCCCTTCCCGTCCAGAAGCTGATGCCGTCTTCAGATGTTTAATGATATAAGTTACCTCTTCTTCGCTCACATTACCCAGATTCAATTCAACATCCACATTCTGTTCTGGAATAACTAAATTAACAGGTGGCCAGGGAAAATCACACGCAAGTATGAAACACGAATTCATCTCATTTGCCACTGCCACAGGTTCATCAACTATCAAACCATCTATATTAAGGGAGATCTTTTTGGTTACCAGTTCACGTTACTTATTACATATCGTTAGCTTTACCAGGTCTAAAATTCTTTAGCGTTTCCATTACAACCACTTAATTTAGATGAAAAATACTCTCGTTTAGCTTTTCGAGTTCTGATTACAATAGTGGTTTTCAGATAATTAAACCTTACACTCAGATGCTTGCAATCTGGATACTTGATTTTAAGCCTAAACAATTTCTCTCTCATCCTAATATCTTGGTACAAATCTTGAGTAATCCAAGGTTGTTTGAAACGTGATCGTCGAGTAACTGGCTTGTTTTGTGTATATGCTTTAACCATTCTCTCAAGATCGTAGATGAGTTCGTCCAGACTACGACACTTGTCTATGTTTTCCCACAAGTGACTAATTTCAGCTAAATTACAATTAAACATTTTTAAATTGTGAACTTGCTCATTTTTGTCAACGTGTAAGCTTATTTTGATCTGAATTGCTCTGTGGTCTAAAAATGATACATCCTCCAATGAAAAGCTACGTATTATCCCAATTTGATCTGTTAAAACATGGTCGAATACGGTTGAAGTTGTATTACATATCCTAGTGGCATATTTGGGATCCATTTTATTTACTAGTAAGAAACCATTTGAATATAAAATATCCAGATAATATAAAATGTCCAGATATCCAGACCCACTTTAGAGTTTGTTGATTCCAAAATATTTCAGTTAAAGCCCCCTAACACCATTACTTTTGGAAACCTTTCCATAATCCTTTCAAACTCGTTTTGAAATTTGTCAATTTGTGATCCTGGGGGTCTATTCTCAAATTCCACTTCCATTTTCCACATGTGGACATATGTCAAAGATCACACATAAACGTTCGAAAATTGTAATTCGTATATAAAACACATGCGGCATGGACATTTTCCTAAATGGGGAATTTTTTCCACATGTTTATACCTATTCGGAAATATTCCCTTAGTACCGAAAAAATTCAATTTTTATGAATTTTGACAGATATCCACATGTGGAAAATGGATGTGGAATTCGAGAATAGGCCCCCTGGGCTTCTATATACACTAATTAAATGCATATTTGTTTTAAATAATTTCAGAACTAGGTAGTTACTCTTATCTTCATCTTTCTCAAAAGCAACTGAATATTCAATATTTTTCTTAATCAAAACGTATATACCACTACCCCTACCATCACAACAGCTATGGAATACATTATAATTTGGTATATTTATTGAAAATACCTCATTAGATTGCACCCAAGATTCAACAAGAACAATATAATTTCGATCTCATAATTAAAAAATGACAGAAAATTTTCCAACTCACGAACTTTCGTCTTCAAACCTCTGATATTAAAATATAAAACACTTGCGCAATCCGCTTCCACTCGTTCATCACAATACTGGAATCCGACTTCGTATTTCACATCACATAATAATTCCGCCACTTGAACAATATCCTCTAAATTTATATTTTATCTGTCATAAATAGAAAAATAAAAAAAAAATTGAAGAAACAGCTGATCGGTTTAATGTAAATAAATGTGAACGGTTTTATGTGAACAAAACAAAAAACAGAAAACCAAAAACAGCTGATCGGTTTATGTAAACAAAAAAAAAATGACCAGATAAAGTTAATTAATTTTAAAGTTAGTTAATGTATAATGTAGGTATAAAATGAAATTATAAGTGAATAAAAGAATATTATAATTTGATGATGTGAGGTGTAAAATATACAAATGTGATAGTGATTAGTTTAAGTTTAAAATTTATCAAGATCGATAACTCTAGTCATGCGAAAAATTTTACTTTTTTGTGTTTTACGTAGTAAAATCCTATTGTTGGTTGTCCAAAGAAATTGAAATTGATTCGCAATCTTAAATTCCCGTGCAGTGCGAAATAGCTGAAGTTTGTTTGTGGTAAGACGATCTCATACGAATATCTGCTTTATATTTTCACCGCTAAAGCCCAGTTGGTCCGAGAAAAGATTCATAAATATTTTCTTTTTATTAATTATTTCTTGTTCGGCGCTGTTGGATGTGAGCTTAACTAAAATAAAATATTGAGGTCTGCTGGATGAGGTGTTAGCAGCTGTTAGCTGAGGCGCTTTACCAATATACTGTGCGCTATAGATTTGTTCCTTGGATACGGTTGAATTTATCGTCTTTAAGAGATTTACGTAATGTCACGATTAGTCGATCATTTGATTTGTCCGGAATTCCCGAAATAACTATATTGTTGATATTTTCCTTTTCTTTCAGGTAATCGACTTCGGTTTAAAGTTCCAATATTTTAATGTGTAACGATATGTTATGTTTCGGCGTGAGCTGTAGATCCTCTTTTATTTGTTTATTTTCGACGATCAAATTGGATATTTGGTTGTGAAGCTCGGAAAGTTGCTTAAGGAGGATTTGCTTTACGTCGAGCATTAGATCTTCAAGTCGTTGGAAGCCGCCACCCATGGGTTTGTGGTGTTTGTGGGATCGATTTTGGAGATTGCGGAGTTAGTAGTGCTGGACTGCGTAAATTAGCCAATTTCTTCGGGCTGGATGGTTTGGGTGCGATAGAATTCGATTTTCGTTCACAGCAAATCCAAATGGTGGCAATTTTTTGAATATCTTGCCTGTTTTTCGGAATTTTGAAAAGCGAGGTTTTAAGAACGGTATATTTTTGGTAGGGATTTTACGACCCCTTAGCAAAATTAATAAAAAATGAAAAAATGATCCAACTTATTTCTGGTATGCTTAATAATTAATAGTATAAAGTATTCTTAGTTTTTGAATAGTTTTTTAACGATAAAAGTGGTGATTATAATAAATGTGTGAAAACTAAGATTCTTTGAGTTCAGTGATTTTACTTTTACGTGTTATTCATATTTATTGTGTGAAAATAGATACATCTTTTTATTAATTTGAGATATATCAGATTCAAAGCTCTATTAATTAGAACTATTGTAAATGATCCTTAGAAAAACGAACATGGTGTCTCGAGCGCAAAAAATGATTTTGTTAGATGAAAATAATATCAGAAATAAAAGATAGAAAATTAATGAAGCAAAATTCAATACATGTATTAGTCCTGCCATATGTAATAAAGCAAATCCTAAACGGAAGAATCCTTGCGATGATGGAGTTAAAACCAACAACATAGATACAGTAGATCCAAACCCAGCATTCGAATCGGTGGTGGACAACGAAACAATTTCTATTTACAATACCGGTGAATTAATAAACCTACAAAGTACATCTATTACAACGGATAACTGCGCAATTCACTTAGATAGCGCAAGTGACACTGATGTTTAGTACATTAATTTCAATAAGTATGCACACTATATAGGCATATTAAAAATAATCACGTTGTTTATTTACTTATAGATTTAGAAGAATTTGATGATAGTGATGCGGATCCCAACTATAAACCTTGCTCTTGATCTGAATCCGTAAATGAAATAGAGGAAGAACCAATGCAAACTTGACGGAATCTTGCTTCAGATCCCGAATTAGATGAAAATCAACTATCCACTACAAAAGTTGCTATCCGAAAGGACAATAAAAAAAAAACGAAATTGTGGGCAAAGTTACAACTCTGGGCTAAAAATTATCAAGGCAAGACAATGTCAGCCGTTAGAAGATTGTAGGAAGAAATGTAAATCTCGTGTTTCTTTTGCGAACCCAAACAAGATATTTAAAAAATATTGGTCTTTTGGCAACTACAATCGCCGTATAATATACGCTGCAGGGATGATCAATGTACATACAACTAAAACAAAAACAGTTGAAAAAAGCTCGATAAATAAAAAAAAATAGAAATTATACGTATGCATACCAATTTAACATTGGCGGACAAGTAGTGTATGTATGTCAAAAATATTTCCGGTACACGCTAGGCGATACCGACAATTTTATAAAGTCAGTAGCTAAGAAAAAATTACATTCATCTGATACAAACTTCTTGAGTGATCGCCGAGGCAAAGCTATTCCGCCAAAAACCTTAAGCATCGAAAAGATTAAAGAAATCTATCAACATATAATGACATTTCCGGCCTACGAAAGTCATTGTTCACGGCGACACACATCCCAATTATACTTTCAATCGGATTTAACAATAGCAGCTATGTATAAACTGTACTCTGAAAGCCACCAAGATTCAGTATTTTTATCAAAATACTCAAACATTTTTAAAGGTAGTTTTGTATTTATTAAATATAAAATTTAAAAAACCAAAATTGGATATATGCAATAAATGCGAGCTCTTCAAAGCAAAGATCGAAGCAGCTAAAACAGAGGATGAAAAAGAAACTTTGGAAGCAGACCAACAAACTCACCATGAAAAGGCAGACTTGGGATATGCGGCTAAGAGGGCAGATAAATTACTTGCTGAATCTTCAAATTCAATTAAAATATACATACATGAAAACATTGGTGTCTTTTTATAAACGTTCATTACGGACGTTTAACTTAACGGTACACGATTGCCTTACCGCTCAGCCTATGTGTTATATGTGGCACGAAGGAATTGGTGGTAGAGGAGGGAATGAAATAGCTTCCTGCAGTTATCAGCATTTACAACTGTTACCACAAGGCGTTAAATCAATTATTTTATATTCATGTGTCGGTCAAAACAAAAAGTCATTTGTAGCCTCCATGTTTTCAATAGCTGTTGGGGGGTAAGGGGCGCTGGTTTAGATGGTCTTATTATACTAGCCCAAATGCCAACCTCACCTGCACGTGGTACTTACTGCTATTTAACTAACGAGGCTCTGGCGACCAAAATACGTCGGAATAACCGACTACCGAGAACATAGCAAATGATGTTCTCTTCAATGACCCACTACCAACATGTACTGGTTAGGTTGGTAGTTGATACATAACCAGTTATAAAGCAATGAGTTCAACGCAAAAAGGAAACAATACCCCAGGTGGTAAACCAACTACACAGTTGGCTAATCCACCCTCTTACGAGGCTGGCTCAATGGATTCTGGGGTGAGCCAATCATTGCTAAACCCATTCGAAAGAAGTTCAATGTTGTTAAGATCACCAAACAATCATACTAACTCTGCAAATCAGCAGAAAGACGAAAACGCTGAACTCTGTCGAAAACTCAGATTGGGTACTGAAAAGGAAGAAAAGACCTACCAAAAAACGAAAAGCAGAATTCTCGCCTAAAGTTGGAGATCATTCGCAAGCTAATGTATTAGTAACTGGTGATACTAATACCAAACCAACTCATTAGCAACAGCAACAAAAGGTTGTACCGAAAGAAAAGGCTCCTCCGCCAATTAATGTAATCGGCATAACAGAATTTGCAAGTATACAATCTATAATGAAATCAGTGACAGCTAAGGAATATAAACTAGTGTCACTAAACAATAACGTGTGGAAAATCAATACACTAGATTCCGACACATATAGAGCTCTAGCAACAAAGCTCAATGCGGAAGGTAAAGAATGGTTCACATACGAAGATAAAAACGAACGCGCAATTAAGGTTATGGCCAGAGGCCTTCATCCAACGTGTAAGAAGGAGGACATAATTGAGGACCTAAAGGCAAGAGATCTGCAAATAGAAGATGCAGTAAACATCCTAAAACGAGAGAGAGGTGAGAACAATCAAGTCAAAAAAAGGGGCTTCCACTCTTCATGCTTACGTTTAACAAAAAGGAGAAAGTTGAAAACATCTTCAACATCAAAGCAATTCTCAATATGAGGGTTAAAATAGAACCGCTTAAGAAAAACACGAGGCTAATACCTCAATGCAAAAAATGCCAAGGTTTCAATCACACGCAAAAATATTGCAGACGGGAGCCAAGATGCGTAAAATGTGCTGGAAAACACAACGCGAAAGAGTGTACAGAAAGTAGAAACACCCCTGCAAAATGTATAAACTGTAAAGGGCATCATCCTGCAAATTATAGAGGCTGTGAAGTAGCCAAAGAACTTCAAAGACTAAGAAACAAAACGCATCAGTTTCCTCAAAACCCTAGGGATACCAGAGAAGAGAAACCAACTAAAACCCAAGCGGATCCAAAACCACCAGGTATTGGTACAGAGCGGAAAAGTTATTCACAAATTGTACAGCAATCATCTAATGCTACGAATGATAATCCCCTTGAAAGGATTTGTCGAAGCATAGAAGCCATAAATATAAGGCTAGCAAAGCAAGAACGTGGTCTAGAAGCTTTATATAATCGTCTAGATATGCATCAAACCTTGAACGAGGCAACAGCCCTCATATACTAAAATGAGCAGATCATTAAGAATTGTCACCTGGAACGCGAACGGACTAGCGCAACATGTTCCAGAGCTAGAAATTTTTCTAAATTTAGAAAAAATAGATATCTGCCTTATATCGGAGAGCCATTTCACAAAAACATCATTTATTAAAATACGTGATTATGAATGTTACCATGCTGTTCACCCAGGAGGAAAACCCAGAGGAGGATCAACAGTAATAGTGAAAAAGAGTCTCAAACACTATGAAGAACTTAGTATAGAAGAGGAAAGTATGCAAGTTAAAACCATAAAAGTTGAAACTAACAATAATAATGAATACAGTATTTCCTCTATCTACTGCCCTCCATGCTATAATCTAAACAAAGAAGATTATAATAGACTCTTTAGATCACTAGGATCCAATTTTATTATTGGTGGTGACTTTAATGCAAAAAACACCTATTGGGGATCAAGACTTACAACCCATAAAGGAAAAGAGCTATTCGAAGCCGGACGAATAAATAACTGCGAGTTCCACTCTGGAGGTAAACCAACATACTGGCCTGCTGATCTTCGAGGATTACATGTGCATCGAAAACAGCGCAGGGATATATTCCGATCATACACCTGTTATCATGACACTCAGCACAATGATAATTAATAAGGATAACCTGCCTAAATTAACAAATAATAGAACTAACTGGGACCTATTCCAAGAACTAATTAAAATGCAAATAAATCTACGAGTGCCGATTAAAACACCGGTACAGTTGGAAGACGAACTAGAGGTATTTAACAGTACTATTCAACAAGCAGCATGGGAAAGTTCTCCTGCTAGTCACACCGAATCCCGTAGGAATCAAAATTATCCTATTGAAGTCAGGGAGTTAGTTAGAGAGAAACGGAAGGCAAGGAAAACCTGGCAAAGGACACGCGCCCCGGAAACAAAAAATTCCTCAATTTTCTATGCAATAAACTAAAACAACTTATAAAAGAAATTAAGAATGAAACTATCAACAAGTACTTAAATGGTCTCACCAAACATAAAGATACTGATTACTCTCTTTGGAAAGCAACAAAGGGATTAAAAAGAACTAAAATGCATGTGCCACCTATTAAAAATGGGGAAGGAACCTGGGCCAAAAGTGACAAGCAAAAAGCTATTTTATTTGCAGCTCACTTGGAAGACACCTTTCAACCGCTACCTAGGCAAACAGCAGATGAAAACATAATAACAATTAGCAAAATTGATGAATATAATATTCGATGTGTAACATTACAGGAATTAAAAAATGAGATCAAGTGTAGTTTGAACGCAAAAAAAGCTCCAGGATATGATTTAATTACTGGACAAGTCGTAAAAGCCATTCCCGAGAAGGGACTACGAAAATTGCTTCAAATTATCAATGCTGTCTTCAGACTAAAATATGTCCCACGGCAATGGAAGGTTGCTGAAGTAATTATGATCCCCAAACCAGGCAAACCAGCGAACGATAAAAAGTCGTACAGACCGATTTCACTACTTCCTGTAATTTCAAAATTATTTGAAAAATTACTGCTCAAGAGACTCAAACCAATAATAGAGGAGAGAAATTTGATTCCACCACACCAATTTGGATTTAGAGAAAATCACTCTACGATAGAACAAGTTCACAGAATAACGGATATAATCGAAGACTCACTTGAGAATAAGAAGATATGCTCCAGCATCTTCTTAGATGTAGCACAAGCTTTCGACAAAATTTGGCACCAAGGACTTGAATTTAAATTGCATCGAGATCTACCAAAGCAATTCTATCAAATTCTTAAATCTTATATCGCAGACCGACATTTCCGTGTAAAATATAACCAAGAGTACTCTGAACTAAAGAGAATATCAGCAGGCATACCACAGGGTAGCGTACTGGGTCCTATATTGTACATCCTGTACACCAGAGATATGCCAAATACAGAAGGTGCCACCATAGCAACATTTGCAGACGATACAGCTATTCTGGCGACTGGAAAGTGTATATCAGAAGCAACGACCAAACTTCAAAAAGCAACCGACACAGTGAGTAGTTGGACAAAGAAATGGCGCATTAGCCTAAACGAGGCAAAATCGGTTCACGTAAACTTCAAAAACCAGAAAGGTAACTGGATTCTAGTGGAACTTAATTCAAGGCCGGTTCCAAATGCAAATACAGCCAAATACCTCGGCATGACTCTCGATTGCAAGCTTAGATGGAAAGAACATGTTAAAAAGAAAAAAGAAGAATTAAACTTCAAATAGAAGGGAGGTAGGAACTCTGAGCTTACAATTCATAACAAATTGCTATTATATCAGCAAATACTTAAACCAGTATGGACCTACGGTATTCAACTTTGGGGTTGTACCAAGAAGACAAATGTACAAATGATTCAATGTTTTCAAAACAAAGTGCTGCGTGGCATTGTAAACGCACCATGGTACATTAGAAATGATAACCTCCATAGGGACTTAAATATGGAATATGTAAGTGAAGAAATACAAAATCATGCGAAGAAACACATTCAGCGGATATCTCGGCACCAAAATGCAGACATACGAAGTTTGTTGGATACCACCAATGCAGTAAGAAGACTTCAAAGGCAGAAACCTTTGGAATTGGGCAGTTGTATTTAATTCGGATAGAGAAAAATAATTACTATGTAAATTCAAACGGGAGTAACCATTGAGCTACTGCCCGTCAAATGTGAATCTTCATTTAAGAAAGATAAATTACTAAATGATTTGTAAATCAGTTGTAATATTAAATAAAGGGGAAAAAAAAAAAATAGCTGTTAAAACTTTAAATTTCGATGAAATTGACAATACATTTTTAGTTCCTGGTCACACTCACATGGAGTGTGACAGTGATCACGCAATAATTGATAGGAAAAAAAAGAACACCTTGGCGAAAATATACCACCCGCGTGACTGGTTTCCGTTTATTCGAACTTGTGGCCAATGACGAAGATTCATGGTACATGAAATGCATCAAAGAAAATTTTACAACCTTTCCGCATGATGCTTTGACTTTCGAGTCAGGCAGACGTAATTTTTATTTTATATTTTTACTTTATTGAAAAATAATTATTGGTATTTATTCTTTTATTGAATTCATATTGTGCAAATGGTGCTTTATCACCCAATATCTTAACTGCGGGGACATGTGATGCAATCGGAAGCGACTCCGAGAAGGATTTCTGGGCAAATATCGGAAAATGTATTGCCTTGGTTGAATTTGTAGAACAGTTTAAAAAATGTACACTGGCGTATATAGAAAGATGAATTTGAGTAAATTGTCACTGAATTTGCTTGGTGCGAATGGCGATTTGGCAGGGCTGGAAAAATGCTTCTTATAAGATAAAGGGAATAATGATCTGATTTGCGCTTGCATACAAGCTACGACGGAGGGCTCCGAAGCCTTACAATGCAGAATGTTACCAATAACTGCAGTTTGTGTGAAACTGTACTGCAGATTAGCTTATTTTTTATTTTTAACATGTTCCCATTTTTAACATGGAACCACCTCATGTTACATAATCTGTTATGAATGAGCTCCTGCTCAAAATAGATTGTGTACGTATGGGGTTGGTTCCTAAACAAAATTTGTAAATAGACAAATAAATAAATAAATAAAAATAAATAAGCAATATCGAAAACAAAATTTATATGGAGGGAACAAAATATAAATAAGAAAATTTTTAATTGGCACAAAGTTCGATGGCTTTGGTTTACACGAGATTTCGGTAAAATTTTATACAAATATAGTTTGGACACAGAAGAGCCATTCAAAATATTAAATGTTGAAAAGTGAGGGATAAATCAAGTGGTAATGAGCGATGTATCCCTCTGTTATGACGAACCTCTTATAATTAATAAGGAAAAAAAGAAAGACCTTCTATCACTACTTCCTTTAATAGACGAAGAATTCCATAATTTTAATCGAAATCTTCAAGCAGATGGAGAAATCCGAAATATAGATCCTGATATAAATGATGATATCAGTGGCGATGAAGCTTAATTTATTGATTCGTTTTTAATATAATAAATAAATGAATGAGTTCAAAATAAACACTTATCTCGTTGTATTTCTTTAAATAAATTCTAAAGAAATAACTTATCTGAGTTAAGTTTTTTATATGTGAAAACACCATTCAACAAAACTACTTAACTCGTAATTCCGGTTAACCCAGTGCACGTAAGATGTAATTGTAAATGTCCATAAATGCATTATACAATTTTCCATACGATCGACCCAACGATAATTCAATAATTTCCCATACTTTTTTCACAAATTAATTTAAAGTTTAATTTTGCTCTCCTGCAAAGTAGCTAAAAAATAGATAAGTGGTTTTGTTGAATTGCCACAGATATATATATATATATATATATATATATATATTAGTTTTCTTGGTTTTAACAAATTGTATTCTCAATGTCGTATTTTCACTTATAGTTTTAATAGGTGGAAAATATTTTTGTTAGTGCAACTGTAAGTATTAGTTATCACTATTTATGTGAGAAATAATTTTAGGTTTTAACAACTATAAGTACTACTTACAGTATATTTCAGCTAGACAATTTTTGAAAGTAGGCATAGTATGTCTTGTTATATTTTTCTTGCAGGAGCTAACTAACTGTTTCTGTTTTTTTATAGGGATTTATTAATTAAAATATTCAATAATTTATAGATATTTTAAATTAAATATAAACAGTATAATTTGAAATGGATGAGTGTTTAGTCGAATTGCAACATTACTTAGAAGAAAATGATTCAGGTAAAGATAATTTAACTATCGAAAATTTGATTGTATGACGTCAAAATTTCTATAAAATAATGAGCTATCTATATATTTTTGTAAAACATTTCAGACCCATTTGCATGCTGTGGCATCGACTCCGAATATAGCCCTAGCTCTGATTAGTGTAACTCCTCGAAATCTTTTGATTATATTTTCATTTTATTCTTGGGCCTGCAAACTAAAAGTGGATACATGTCACAAGTTTTTTGAAAAGGGGCACACACAAAATGAGGGTGACTCAATGCAGTCCACGATAGAGAAATGTCGCAAGAAAAAAAACTATTTATGTACCAGCTCAATATTATAGTCTCATTAGGAATGCTAAAATCATATGTGGTACACGAGATGGACCAATCTACAAATATGAATTTGAAGAAACTTTTGAGGAAATTTTTTTATACTTTGATGAGGCATCTGCTTCTAAACGTCCCGGGAGGAAAAGAAAGCCAATCAACAGTAGTATTGTTGATAAGTTATATAAAGAAAAGAGTTCCATTTCTAAGGGAAAATATAGGGATTTAAAGTACAATACCTCAATGAAAAATATTATATACCTGGAATATACAAATCATTTTATGAAGCTTTGCATTACAATAACAATATACTTAAGATTCAGAATGCTGATTAATATTTTGCATTTAATAAATAGTTTAAATTATCATGGAATAATTCAGTATTAAACTTTACCATTTATTGTCGTGTTTAATTTTATTGAATTTTTATTGAATTTCTACTCTAATGCGATATTGCAATAAGTGGAGTTACAATAGTAAAAAATAATTCTTTTTTTTCTTATAAAATCTATAACTCTATTTACAATATAAGAATTTAAAATTTCTTTAGTCAAAAGTACTATAACTAGTAGCTACTTACAATATTGTTTAAAAAAAATCGTGCACGATAAGAAACGTGTTTACCTATTAAAACTTATTGTTGTAGATTTTTTAAATAATTTTCGAAATTGTCACGAGAAATGAACCAATTGCACTTAAAAATATTCTTAATTAAATCTGTATCCAAAGAGTTCTACTTGAAAAACCTAAAAAGCGTTCTCGTGAAAAATTACTTTTTTGACTTATCGTTTTCTTGCACGCACAGTGCGATATATATACATATATGTACATATATACCGTCATGGCTTGTGAGAATGAGGAATTAGAATTGTTAAAGTGTCTGATTTACCACTATTCTGCGTGTACTAATAATATTTAGGGAATAAAGGTATCCCGTTTCAACTTACGAAAAACGTAACATAGCCTAGGTTTCCGACAATATTCTCAATAATACAAATGTCAATAACAAAACTTAAAATTTTATTAAAAAAAAATTTGTATTTTATTTTTAATTTGAATCAAAAAATTTTAAATAATTTTTTTAAAAAACTCCTCCTTATAGTGAAACATTTCTTGTCTTTATTTTAAAAGATATTAACAATAATATCGATTTCGGTAGTCATCAGTTTTATGCTTAAATTTCTGTGTAATTTCTACTTATATTAATTTTTTTTTCAATAAGATTCTTTCAGCATTTTATAGACAAAATATATTAAAAATAATGTCATTCACCACATTTTGAGCCTTCTTTGTGGTGTTTTGGATTCGTACTGACAAGCTCGTACAAACAAAAAAGTTTGGGGTACTCATCAGGTAGCTACGTCCTAACTTCAAAAATACAATTCCAACTCCATAGATTACGTATGAGGCAAGAACGCATTGATTTAGCGAATTATGTAATTCACCAAATCAAAAAACTCAAGGAAAACTCTCATTTAGTTTTTTCTTGATGACCACTTTCTTGATTATGTGGGCCGTTTGTGTTGGTTTTCTGTATATTTTAAAGGTGTAGTTTCCATCGATGTTTTTAATTGTTAAATTCAGAAAGTTAATTAATTTATTTTGCTCTAATTCTAACGTAAATTGTATATTGTGTATACTATTTATATATTTATGTAGTAATTTCGATTGTCTTTGTGTTCCCGTGAATAAGACTATAATGTCGACTACATATCCATGACAATAATTTATGTGGTTTATATATTTGTTTTATTGTTTAATACATATAGTATGTGTTTTCGAAGTGGTTGAGATAAATGTTCACTAACGTTCCGGACAAAGGACTTCCCATTGGTAGGCCGTCTGTGTGCTTGTAAAATTTATTGTTATGATAAATATAATTTTGATTAGTATCGATTTTTCTTTAATAATATTTCCGATGCTTTTATTGTTTCATATATTGGTGTGTTACTATACATAGTATACTACTTATGTCATATGAGGCCATTTTTCCATTGTGTTTTTAGCTCGATGTTGTTATTTATGGAATGGTTTCTGTCTATTGTTATGTTATTGATGTGAAAACATCTTTAGCGGGGGTAAGTCAAAAATGTCATGTAAAAAAAAGAAACGGAAAATCCGGTACGACCGAAATTGCAACTTATATACATACGCGAAAAACGAACACAAAATGCACGGAACTTGCACACTATATTATTCGAATTACAATTTCCGTCGGATTAAATTGGAAAGACAAAAAGTTATGCATAGTGGATTCAAAATAGTGAAATGGAAGTACATTAGAAACAAACCGAATTTTGGCGGAACCAGCGAGTCATTAACAACTTTAAGTAAGAACGCGATATACAGAAAGTGCATGTTAGTGACCAGCGAATCTTTAAGAACGTTTCTTTCAGTTCAGCCGTTACTTAACATAGCGAAAATTAATGCGCAAACTGAAGGATATGTCAGAATACATCAAAATTTTCACAGCACACTTTTCTTAAAAATAATGAATTTTCCTATTCACATTACAATTTTAATGCTGTATTTGTCAGCTGTTACGGATTCGGTGGCCGATATGACAAATATTCTGTATGGAAATATCTTCGTCAAATTCTTTAAGGATTCTTACTGATTTGCTGGTTAGCCCTTTGATTTTTATCGAATTTCTATGGTTGTTTTTTGGTTTGTGACTAGAATGTAGTCTAAAATTTTTCAAATATTCTCGAAATTTTCTAAAATGTCGAAGATTATGGATCAATATGAAAAGCCTCAAAAACTTGGATGAAATGTTAAACATATATTGGGATTGCCTAAACATCTGTAATAAATGCAAATCTATGCTCGAATAATAATCTCGAAAACCTCCAATAATCGTGAAAAAGTTTTAAAACATCGCGTGCTGGGTAGCCTTCAAATATTGAATATAATCAAAAAATCATCTGTTACTATTCAAATCTCAAAAAATCTCGAACAATCAAGAGGATCGCCAAATCATTTCTTAAAAAATTTGATCAGGAGCAAATCAAGCATCATGAAATGAAATGAATTCAACATTGATTCCACAGTATGAAAATTGAACTACGTGAAACCAACAATTTCAATATTGTGTTACTTTGAGCAAATACATCTAGATCCACTACCCCTACCCTACTAAATACAAATTAACGGGGCTTATAATGTTGCATGAGAAGCATCGAACCATTCTAGAATTATATTATGAAATATTCTCAACATCAACAGACAAAAAGTTGAAATAATTTGAGTTGTTTTAGTACAATAAAAGTTCAAACATTTAATTATTCATAAATGTTTGGAAAATGTCAAATAATTGTACGACGTCAAGGCTTTAAAATTTAAAGTTTTTTTAAATTGTTTGCGGTGCCATTTGTACTTCAAAACTACTTATATACGGACATAAAATTTTGAAAATTTCAATGTCACATGAAATTTTGTCGAATTTATTGTTTTATCTAAATGTATTGTAGTTATTTTAGTGTATATTGCCTTTCAGAACCGAGATATTTGTATGTACCTATGTATTCGAAGAGTCACGTCATTCGAATTAATTTGTCAAGGAATAATATTAAAGTCAAATCTTAAAGCTTTTTTCTAAATTCTCAAATTGTATGTTTCAAAGTTTCAAACCTTTACCGCTCTATCATTCCAGTATTATCAACATTAAATTTAGGTATGTTAAGTGTAATATACTAAATTGAGTAAGTGTTAATGAATTACAAAATGTTCTTAATTTAATGAATCAAGTAAAAAAATTTTCAGGAGTATTACAAGTGACACAAGTAATTTTAAAAATTTTCACTCCTTTCAGAATACCGACATTTAATTAACGATGAATCAATCTGACTAAATATTAAAATTAAAACATAATTTTATACTTAATTACTCTGTTAATCTTAGTTAAAATGTACATAATAACAGAAATGATATAATTAACACATGATTACCAGCCGCCCTCAAACTTAATGCAGGAGAACCGTATCAAAATTCAGCAAACAAGTAAAAAATCTCATTAATCATAAAAATACAAAAAAAAAAAAAACAAACATTTAAAACTTTTTTTATATACATTTCGTAATCAATAATCTTTGTCGTCGCAACAAAATCACCAACATCGTTTTTCATTACTCCACTAATTTTTCATTTTCCTTGTAGCGGCGATTGTTGTTGACGCGTGCTGCTGTGTTCATCTTTAAAATTCATTCATACCGCACAAAGACAGTATTGATTAATTTTCTTTTTTACCATCCTTCATTTTCATTAACAAAATAAAAAAAAAGTATTAAAAGGAAGAAGAACAACAACAGAAAATACCAGCCAACAAAAAAAAAATACTGAAGGCTATTTTATACCAAATCCTATGTACAAACTTAAGATGAATAATATTAAGTATAATAATAGCATACTGACCTATATTTATTTTACAAAACCACCATCATGATCATCATCAGCATCGTCATAATCAACATCTCGAAGAAAATAACCCAAAAACAACAACAGTTAGTCTTTTTATTTGTATGGCACAACCGAGCTATGGAGAGTATTTAAAAAGTGAAATTATAATTTTCCATTTTTACTCCTCATTTTCCTTGTAAATTTAATATATTCTTCTTTTTCTTCTTAACTTTTTATTATTTTTATTTAATTCATTGAATTTTCTGAGCTTAAAAATAAAACTTTTTAATTTTTCTTCTTAGTTATTCCTCTCGGTTTTATATTTTTTTACACAAACTGATGAGTAGAAAAATAAAAACGAAACTGGAAAGTTGGAATTTTTTTTTTTTTTTTTTGTGCTATGAAAATAATACAACAATGAGTGAAATGGAAAATCAGTTCTCTGCTTTTCAATGGTTTGTTGTTTTTGGGATGTTAAAATGGAAGGAAAAAAATTAATTGGAAAAAATAACATTTATTTTTCATGAATTAATTTGATTTGGATGTGTAATTGTTGTCTGTGTGTATTTGGTAAAATGGAACAATTATTGTAAGAAAATATTGATTATTTTTTGGGTTTAACAATCAGAGCAGGTTTTATTTTTTTAAAGCTGACATAATCATTAGTCACAACAACGTTGTAATTTTATTAAATAATAAATCATTTAAATTAAAACATAAATGGTGTAATATCACCAAAGGAACTTGTTTTCGTTGAATGGCCAAGGTGGCCGCAGTACAAAAATGATGTTTATTAAGAATTTAATTTGTATGTCTGTAAATCAAATGATTTTTTCGGCTTTTTTATAGACATATATATTAATTGTTCATGACAATCCCAATATTTTCGATTTGGTAAATCAGAAAAATAACGAGGCCAATCTCTCCTAACATATCTTCTGAAAAAAGTAGAAGTATCTACTATCATCCCCCCTCCGCATAATTTTAGCCAAAGGTTGAATAATGAGAACCCTCCATGAGTTCTTTATGTTGGTAGTTTGGTTTCGTACTGAATAGTTGGTCTACTCATCAGGTAGCTACGACCATACTACAAAAATACAACTCTCGCCATTTACATTAAGTATCTGGCCAGAACGTACCGCTATAGCGAATTATATTCACTACATCAAATATCAAAAACCCATGAAGAAACCTCATTTGTGCGTGTATTATGCTCACACGAATATTTATTAAGAATTTAATTTGTCTGTCTGTAAATCAACTGATTTGACAATCGCAATATTTTAAATTTGGTAAATCAGAAAAATTAAGAGGCCAATCCCTTGATATTTGATGTTGTGAATATAATTCGCTATGGCAGTACATTCTGGCCAGATGCTTAATGGAAATGGCGATAGTTGTACGTTTGTAGTTTGGTCGTAGCTACCTGATCCTAATACTTTCGCACCCGCTCTAGCTTGCCAAAAGGGTGTGTTCGCACCCGCTCTAGCTTTCCAAAAGGGCGGACCCCTGCTTTTGTGTTTTACTTATTTGCTACTTGGTACTACATTTTCTTTGACTAAACCATGGTAGTTCATATCGTCGAATTTACTAATAATTTGCTTTAGCCATCTAAACATTCATATTTTTAATAGAAAATCGAAATGTATTTATATCCATCTTGTACTTCAGAACTCCTAAAATTAACTCCATCCAAAAAACATTTTAGAATTCCATTTGCAACGTACGAGTACATGTCGAATTTCATCATAACTGGTTGAGAAATATACAAGTTCCATCATACTTTGCCATATTTCAGAACTTTAACTAAAAATCAGTTTAGAATCTCATTACCAACCCACATGTCAAATTTCATCATAATCGCTTAACAAACAGCCAAGTTCCCTCATACTTGGCCATATTTCAGAACTTCATCCAGAAACCACTATAGAATCCCATTTTCAATGCGCACGTCAAATTTAATAATGCTCAGTTGAGAAATAGGTAAGTTCCTTCATCATTGGCCATATTTCAGAAATCCGTCCATAAATCATTTTAGAATCCTATTTCCAATGCACAGGTCAAATTTCATCATAATCGGTTGAGAAATACACAAGTTCCCTCATACTTGGCCATATTCCAGTAGTTTATCCAAAAAGAATTTTAGAATCCCATTTTCATCGTAGATATCAAATTTTACTAAAATCCGTTAAGAAATAGATAAATTCCATCCTAATTGTTCATTCATTTAATTTGCTAAAGGTTCAATTTGAAATGTAAAAGGTTTAATTTGAGGTTTGACATACTATATATATTAACAGTGGCCTTGTCTTAAACAATATTTGGTGTAAAGTTTGGTTTAAATCGGTCAAGGCGTGTGAATTTGTTTAAATATCATACACATATACTGATATTTATACAAACACTCACTATTATATATATATCGATTGCTCAACTGCTCACTAAACATTAATCCATCCCCAACTCAAGCCCAATTGAACCCGTACACGGGCCCTAACTGAACCCTCAACCCAACCGCACACTTTTTTTCAAGTCAATCCCCAAACCTACACCACTATATCTTAATCCAACCCCAACCCTTCAAGTTGAACTCAACCTGCAAATTGACCCCTAACTTAACCTTTAATTCAACCCCAAACTCTATACCCAGCTCAATATTCAAACTAGCATATATAAAAAATTGGTAAATATTTCTATAGCCAGGTATTTTGGGTCAATTCGTATGGCAGGTACCCGACCCTCTTGACCCACAGGTTCCAAAAGCTTTTCAAATCTCGGCCTTGACCATAGAAACAGATTAGCAAAAAAAAAATTCAAAATCGAACAAGCCGTTCTCGAGGTACCATGGGTACAGACATCCAGACAGACGGACTGAGATTTTTTTTTTTTTGCGTTTTTAGACTCAGGGACTTTCAAAACGTCAAGAAAAGTGGTTTTGGACCAACCAAATTTTTTATTCATTTTTGACAGGATTTTATTACTTTGATCTTTTTAGACCGAAGTAATTCACTCAAAACATAACACATTACCTTAGTCACGTTGAAGGTATAAATGTGGAAATTGCAGTTGCACTAGAAAGTTATGTTAAGCAATTATGTTTTATATAAAGATAAGAAAATTGTAGAATTCATGTTTTATTGTTAGAATAAGAATTTAGTTGTCACATCGATGTAAAACAAATAAATTAACAAAAATGTTTTTAATTAATTGCACCGAATTAATGGCGCCGAAACAGGAACCTTACGATTAATTGTCCAATGAAATTATTGTGAAAGTTTTATCAACAATTCGAAATTTTAGTGAGAAAATTATCCAAAGTTTAATGAACAAGTTCGACATTTTTTTAAGTTAATTGTCCAATAAAAGCTTGTGTGTGTAAGTTTAATCAATAACTTCAAAAACATTTTTTGCGTCTATTATTATCACAAAACGAATAATGAATCATCACGGAAATACAAATAAGTAGAAGGGATAAGGGGTTCCTAGTATACCACAATCAATTAGCGGCGGCCTAATCGGTTGTAAGGTGATAACAATAAAAGGCAATTAGCCAAGCGTCCTATTAAAGAAAAATTCACCTGGTTATAGATGCGGGCTGTTGTTACTTTCTTCACCGTCCATAGGTTCCAGTCGCATTTCATCAGGGTGTAAAATCGAAAAAAAAACAGAAATCGTGCTTTTAGCAGTTTTTTTGTAAACTGGTAAGTTTTTAGCCGGTTCCCTTAATGAATTGAGTCATTATTAAAGAAAGAAAATGCATTCGCCTAATTCTTCTTTGCAATTTGCAAAAACGTAAGATGAACATAATGTTGGAGCCAGAAAAACATAAATATTCAATCTCTTAATATTCAGGAGGTTTTCAAAATTATAAGTTGATATCAGTTAGTTTTTATAAGTTGATTACTCTGGATAAAATATATCGGAGAGGTGTAATTGGTCAAATTGTTTAGTTTTAGTTTACACTCACCAATTTTTCAGTAACAAAAGAACTCAATAGTTATGCTATATGATTGAGCTGCATTAACAACAACGACATTGATTTTCAAAGTAACAATGATCTTTTTGCAACCTTTAAATTGCGTGAAGCCACCGATATGTTATGCGCAATATCGTCTGCTCCATACCCATGAATAAGTTCATTCAAGTAAAACATCATTGGAAAATGAAATAATTGATTAGAAGTTCAGAAATCCTATTTATAAATTTCGCCAAATATAAATAAATTTCTCGAACCAAAGTTTTATTTTTTAATCAAATTTTTTAGCAAATTTATCATATTTACATGTCACAAGTTGTCAAAATGAAAGTTTGTCATTTTTTTTTTATCATTTCAATATTGTTTTTTATGGTTTTTATCATTTTCAAACTTCTATTTCGGTTTTAGAATTAACAGGGAGGAGGTTGGTATGTATAATATATATTCAATCTTCCTTTTATGGAATATAGTATAATAAAATCTTGAAGATATTTATTTTGGAGAAGAAAATGTGGAAATAAAAAAGGGGGTGTGTGCATATATTTTTCGGTAATGACATTATAATTCACGATACTCTTCAACAAGACGACAAAAAACGTAATATTGGTATAAATCCCACCAATATTCCACCCGCGTTCTATGTGCTATACACATACAGATACACATTTTCCGCGTTCAATAAAACTCGAATAATAATACATTTCCTATCTCATTTTATACAAATATTTTTTTTTTTCATAATCATAACTTCCGTTTCAGAAGTCTACATATTATCTTTTCGTGTATATTCATATAAATAAGACGGAGAAAAACCCAATTTCCCGAAAGTATACATAAAAAAAAAAAAAATTCTTATTATTTTCTAATATTAAGGAAATGTTGGGAATTTTTTTACAGTTTTTCTTCTTGTTAATGTGATTTTATTTTTTTCTATACGTTTCTGGTTTGGTTTATAACATTGATTTTTTCGTTTGCCATGGTAAAATTTGGTAAGCGTTATGGAATTTTATTAAAATTCGGTGAAATTCCAAAATAAGAGTACATTCGTGTACGTATAGCAAACATTTTTAATATCATTACTTTGGTAATCGTTCAACCAAAATTTTATATACATACCAAAAGAGGAAATAATAAAAGCATGATTTGTTGTTGGGTACTAAATATTGTTGGTTTTATTAGAAAAATGTGTGTGCAGAAAAATAAATTCAACAAATTTATTCGCGGACTGTTAAAATACAAATATTTTTTTTATCGCAGATTTTTTTTATATTTTATGAAGCTTCAATTAATTGATTTTAAAAATTTATGGTTACTTTCAAAATTTTTTTGTGCTTTTTAGTAGTAAGGTAACTTTATTGAAACTTCAGTAGTAAGGTAACTTGATTGAAACTTGTATTTCATTTGCTCTGTAAGGTGATTACCACTAATCCTTTTAAAAATTAAAAACGTTAAATTCTCGTTGTACGAGTAGCTTCATATTGCTTTCCATAACTAAATTAGCGTGTACAATATAATCTATTAAATCGTTCTTTTATCTTAAAGGTTATTTATTGAGGCGAGATTGCGTAGGTATCTATTAAGAGCTTTTTGAACGTTTTCAGATGATTTGACAACTTTTTTGTTGTTTAATTAGAAACTTGTTTAACCACCCTTTATTTTTATTTTAAATAAAGGGTGGTTAATGTATAAAGATACTTTTATTTAAAATATTCATGCCAAAATATTTTGTTTTATTACTACGGTATAGAAACTATATGCCACAATGTATGTAAACATGTTTCAAAAATATACTTTTTTCTTCGTATTTATGCCCAAAAGGGCTCCTAGGCTGAGTGCTTCTCTTTGCATCGACGATGTTCCGTATTTATATTTAATAAAATATTAAAATAAAAAACACATCGTCTGCTCGATTAAAAAAAACTAGCTTGGAACAAAAGCGACAAGCTTTGTACAAAAGCACTGCCACTTGCAATTGTCAACCCGCATTCGGAATCTTAAATTCATTTTTTGACCCTTTTGTTCCAACACCAAATTGATTAAAAATAGTCCGATTCTACAAGAACTCTCATTGTGTGAAAATATTACTACAACTGGCATAATTGATGAAGGGAAGGCCTTCACAGCAATTTGGAATCTTGGACGCATTGAGATTTATTTTTCTATATAAAATATTGGCCACCTATTGCAAATGTTCACACTTTGTTGTGAAGGAGCTTAAGCTCAAAAGAGAGTTTGCTAAAATTATTCTAAATATATCAATAAACAAATAAATATTTATGTATTTGGTTTGTAATAGGAAGTGAAATGTCTGTTGGCCAATTCAACAGGTCTTGGACATCGAATGCTGTTGAGTGTTGTGTTATGTATTGACCGCTATTACAAATGTGGTAAACCAATGTTGTCAACGAACTGCTAAAGCCACTTGTAGTAATTAGGGTCATCAAATCCGTATTTTCGGTAATTTTGAGTTATGTGAAACAAACAATACACATATACATTCACAATTTATAAATCAATTTTATTTTGATGTTAATTATTAATTTTTATTGATTTAATAAATTGAATTTATAATTTATAATATATTTTGATAATTAAATTACGCTTTTTATTTATTTTATTATTTCAGAATATGTATTTATGTATAATTAATGTGTTGCTTAAGGTAAAAGCACAAGTATAATAATAATTTTGATTATTCTTGCTCTTCTTAACTAATCTCGGTTTTCAATATAATTTGGTAATTGTTGTGGAAGAGGAAGAAAAAGCAGAATAAGTTTTATTAATCTATTAACTAAAATGAGGCGAATTGTTATACAGTTTAATACAAATAATTCAATTCACAACACCTTTCCCCTTGAAAAGATAAACCACATTGGGGTTTATCAAAAAATGTAAAATAATTATAAATTTAATAAACCTTAAAAAAAAATTAAATTTATAAAATTAAAATATAATATAATGTAACTATAATGGAATGTTCAAATTAAACTTTAAAACATATTATATAAAGAAATTCAATTTTAAGTAACTTATTTCTATGTATAATAATTAGTATAGATCACTACTTATGAATTCAAATTTGTAGCAAATAATTAATTGTATTTAATAATATGATTTTATTTATTAATAGTAACAAACGTAAAATAATCGAACTATTTGTGTTGTATTTAAAATTATAATAAAAATAAAATAAAAATTGGACTATAGCAATAGATTTCTATAACTATTATAAGCAGTGAATTATCAACATGATGATTGTATTATTCGTTAATAAATTTTTTTAAACGATTGTTGCGAACTCTAACATTCTTTCAGTTAATCTTTATGGTAGAATTTTCTGGCGAATCAATACTGACTACTTTGTATGGACCCAACCAAAGCACGTCAAGTTTACTCCTGTTTTCATTTTTTAGTAATACTTGATCATCAACTTGGAAGTTGGGAATGTTTATTGTTTGATCATAGATTTCCTTAGCTTGTTCTTTAGATTTCAATAAATTTTCTTTAGCGACACTCTAAGAGTGACGCAACCGATATTTTAATTCTTCACAATAATCATTGTAATTTTATATTGGCTGTTGAGGTCGTTTTATTGAACTTGGAATGTTTGGCTTCAATCCGTAAATTAACTCGAAAGGTATAAATCCGGTAGAACAGTGGGGAGTCGAATTATATGTAAATGTCGCAAAATGAATCCACTGATCCCCATTTAACGGGTCGGATTGTGTGTAATTTCTAAAGTATTCGCCCAAAGTTCTATGTGAACGTTCAAGAGATCCGTTGGATTGCGGATGGTGAGACGTAGTATTATATTTTTTTATATCCAAAAATTTGAAAACTTTTGTGAACATTTCACTCATAAAGTTTCTGCCATGGTCGGTTAAAATACTAGTAGGTGAACCGAATTTACAAATTAAATTTTCTACAAAAGCTTTTGCAACCGCACTACCATCTTGAGATTCGAGAAATACTGCAATTGAAAATTTTGATAAGTCATCCATCATGGTTAATAAATAACGGCTGCCTGTATGTGTAATTGGTAATGGTCCAACAATATCAAGAAAGATTTTCGAAAACGGCGAATTCGAAGTCGATGTTATTTTTAACGGGCATTTGGTCAAACGGAAGTATTTATTTTTCTGGCATATCTCGCACTTCCGAATAATTTTTTTAATTTTAGTCATTATTTTCGGGAAATAGTAATATAATTTCAATCGTCTGTAAGTGAGCATCACTCTCTGATGGCCGCCAAGTGGACTCGTGTGGAATTCTTTTAGAACACGAGTTATGTCGTTTTCATCAGAGATTTGAATAATATTATCGCGATTTGAATTAGCCACATTAGGTACGGTGGTATTTGTAATATCTTTGGAATTACTGAAATTAATAATTGAACCAGATAAAGAAGGACTGGTGGAAGTATTTTGAGTAACAGCTTTTGACCGAGAACGCGTAACTACCGAAATATCTTTACATTTCGTTTCTTCGTCACCTGGAGAAATGGAACGACTAAGTGCATCTGCTAACACATTTGTTTTACCAGATTTGTACACAATTTTATAATCATACTCATCCATTATTATTCTCTAATGATTCAACCGAGATGTAGGATTGGAACTCTTATGTAACCATATGAGAGGTTTGTGGTCCGTTTGAATGACGAAATGTCTACCATACAGGTATGGTCTAAATAGTAGCGTAATTTCGTTCGGCACTGTTTAGAATGCGACTGGCAAATGAAATAGGGCAATCAACCGATTCGTATTCTTGAGATAAAACCGCCCCTATAGCATTGTTGCTCGCATCTGTTGTTACAGTGAATTCTTTTGAAAAGTCTGGATATCTCAGAATAGGGGGACTTATTAAGAGATTTTTCAATTTGTGGAATGATTCCTCTGTGAAAGCGGCCCATTTGAACTTAATGTTTTTTCTGAGTAATGGTTTAGAGATTTTTTAAAAATTCTCAATACATTTTCTATAATAACCGCAGAGTCCTAAGAAAGCTTTTATTTGCTTCGCGTTTGTAGGTTTATCATAATTTTCAATAGCTGCTAATTTTGAAGGGTCAGGTTTGATACCATTATTAGTTATAGTGTGCCCTAAATAATATATTTCTTTTCTAAGAAAATGACACTTGGACGGTTGTAATTTTAAATTAAATTGTGTTGTGGAAGAATATCGATCAATTTATTATTGTGATCATTTAAATTTACTCCGTAAGCAACCACGTCTTCAAGGTAGACGAAACATCGAATACTATTTAATCCTTAAAGAACCGGGTCGATGAGTCTTTGAAAGGTAGCCGGTGCTTCTTTTAAACCGAAAGGCTCGGTGCTAAATGCAGTTTTTGTGACATCATTTGGAGCAAGGGGAATCTGATGATAACCGTTAGCTAGATCCAATGTCGAAAAATAATTGGATTGACCTAATTGATCCAGTATATCCGTTATATTCGGTAATGGATGAACATCATTTACAGTCATTTCATTTAAACGTCGAAAATCTATCACGATTCTCCATTTCTTTTCTTGATCGGATGATTTCTTAGGTATACTATTAACACAATGGCGAGCTACTTGGACTAACAGAATTTTCAATTATACCATCGTCTATCATTCGTTGGACTTGAGTATTTATTTCAATTTTTGTAGAATGAGGTAACCGGTAAGGTTTTATTTTCACTTTACGAGCATTTGGAACTAATGGTATTTCATGATATGTATGTTGCCGATGTCGTAGAAAGCACAGCACCAGGTAAAAAATATCATTCAAATTTCAAATTTCAAATTTCAAATTATAAATTTCAAATTTCAAATTTCAAGTTACAAATTTTATATTTCAAATTTCAAATTTCAAATTTCTAATTTCAGATTTCAAATTTCATTTTTCAAATTTCAAATTTCAAGTTACAAATTTCAAATTTCAAATTTTAAATTTCAAATTTCAAATTTCAAATTTCTAATTTCAAATTTCAAATTACAAATTTAAAATTTAAAATTTAAAATTACACAAATTTCAACATCCACTTTAAAATTTGTCACAGAGGGCACACATTCGTCACAAGAAATTATTTTAGAAAAATTGTTAAAATAGTGAAAACCGTATGTTTTTAATTAGCGATAGTCAAATTTCCAATTTTAAATTTTAAATTTCAAATTTTAATTAGTTTTCAAATTTCATTTTTAAAATTAAAAATTAAAAATTTCAAATTTCAAATTTAAAATTTAAAATTTCAAATTTAAAATTTGAAATCTCAAATTTCACATTTCCAATTTCAAATTTAAAATTTGAAATTTGAAATTTGAATATTGAAATTTCAAATTACAAATTTCTATTTTCAAATTTCAATTTTCAAATTTATAATTTCAAATTTCAAATTTCAAATTTCAAATTTCAAATTTCAAATTTCAAATTTCATATTTTTAATTTCAAATTTCAAATTTCAAATTTCAAATTTCAAATTTCAAATTTCAAATTTCAAATTTCAAATTTCAAATTTCAAATTTCAAATTTCAAATTTCAAATTTCAAATTTCAAATTTCAAATTACAAATTTCAAATTTCAAATTACACAAATTTCAACATCCACTTTAAAATTGGTCACAGAGGGCACACATTCGTCACAAGAAATTATTTTAGAAAAATTGTTAAAATAGTGAAAATAGTATGTTTTTAATTAGCGATAGTCAAATTTCAAAATTCAAATTTTAAATTTCAAATTTAAAATTTCAGTTTTCAAATTTCATTTTTCAAATTTCAAGTTACAATTTTCCAATTTCAAATTTCTAATTTCTAATTTCAGTTTTTAAATTTCAAATATCAAATTTCAAATTTCAAATTTCAAATTTAAAATTTAAAATCTCAAATTTCACATTTCAAATTTGAAATTTGAAATTTAAAATTTAAAATTTCAAATTTCAAATTTCAAATTTCAAATTTCAAATTTCAAATTTCAAATTACAAATTTTAAATTTTAAATTTTAAATTTCAAATTTCAAATTTCAAATTTCAAATTTCAAATTTTCAACTTCAAATTTCAAATTTCAAATTTTAAATTTCAAATTTCAAATTTTAAATTTCAAATTTCAAATTTCAAATTTCAAATTTCTAATTTCAAAATTCAAATTTCAAATTTCAAATTTCAAATTTCAAATTTCAAATTTCAAATTTAAAATTTCAAATTTTAAATTTCAAATTTAAAATTTAAAATTTCAAATTATAAATTTCAAATTTCTAATTTCAAGTTTCAAATTTCAAATTTCTAATTTCAGTTTTTAAATTTCATTTTTCAAATTTCAAATTACAAATTTTAAACTTCAAATTTTCAATCTCAAATTTCACATTTAAAATTTAAAATTTCAAATTTAAATTTCAAATTTCAAATTTCAAATTTCAAATTTCAAATTTCAAATTTCAAATTTCCAATTTCAAATTTTAAATTTCAGATTTCAAATTTCAATTTTCAAATTTCAAATTTCAAATTTCAAATATCAAATTTCAAATTTTAAATTTCATATTTCATATTTCATATTTCAAATTTCTTATTTCTTATTTCTAATTTCAAATTTTCATTTCTAATTACAAATTTTAAATTTTAAATTTCAAATTTTAAATTTCAAATTTCAAATGTCAAATTTTAAATTTCAAATTTCAAATTTCAATTTTAAATTTCAAATTTCTAATTTTAAATTTCAAATTTCAAATTTCAAATTTCAAATTTCTTATTTTAAATTTCCAAATTTCAAATTTCAAATTTCATATTTCAAATTTCAAATTAATTTCAAATTTCAAATTTTAAATTTCAAATTTCAAATTTCAAATTTCAAATTTTAAATTTCAAATTTCAAATTTCAATTTCAAATTTGAAATTTCAAATTTTAAATTTCAAATTTCAAATTTCAAATTTTAAATTTCAAATTTCAAATTTAAAATTTAAAATTTAAAATTTCAAATTTTAAATTTCAAATTTCAAATTTCAAATGTCATATTTCAATATTCAAATTTCAAATTTCAAATTTCAAATTTCAAATTTCAAATTTCAAATTTCAATTTCAAATTTCAAATTTCAAATTTCAAATTTCAAATTTTAAATTTCAAATTTCAAATTTTAAATTTCAAATTTCAAATTTCAAATTTCAAATTACAAATTTCAAATTTTAAATTTCAAATTTCAAATTAATTTCAAATTTCATTTTTTAAATTTTAAATTTCAAATTTCAAATTTCATATTTCAAATTTCAAATTTAAAGTTTTGAATTCAATTTTCAATTTTCAAATCTCTTATTTTATATTTCATATCATATTTTATACTTCATATTTTATATTTGCTATTTGCTATTTGATATTTGTTATTTGTTATTTTTATATTTGATATTTGATATTTGGTATTTGATATTTGATATTTGATATTTGATATTTGATATTTGATATTTGATATTGGATATTTGATATTTGATATTTGATATTTGATATTTGATATTTGATATTTGATATTTGATATTTGATATTTGATATTTGATATTTGATATTTGATATTTGATATTTGATATTTGATATTTGATATTTGATATTTGATATTTGATATTTGATATTTGATATTTGATATTTGATATTTGATATTTGTGTTATTTGTTATTTTGATATTTGATATTTGATATTTGATATTTGATATTTTATATTTGATATTTGAAATTTGATATTAATTATTTGATATGTGATACTTGTTATTTGATATTTAATATTCGATATTTGAAATTTGGTATTAGATATTTGATATTTCCAATTTCATACCTCATATTACATATTGCGTATTTCATATACATATCACAAATATTTCATATATTTGATAGATCTAATTTGATATATTTCGATTGATATTGATATTATTACCTTATACAATAAAATAAGCTTACTTCCCAATTTTAAAACCGCCGCACATATTGCTTTAATCTCAACATTATTTACGACACCTTGCGTTCAAAGTTTGCGTACTCAATAGTCGTGTTTTCCATGAGAACTGCACTAAAACTCGATAAATTTTAACTCCCTTTTATTCTATGTTAACAGCAAAAAAAAAAAAAAAATCGTAAAGTGCTAATGTGTAGTGCATTTAAAATGAATACAAATTTTAAGTTGTTACAACAATAAATAATTACAATTAAAGGTTATTTTTTAGTTACACTTGATAAACCCATGAATTTATCGAATGTAGTTGCGTGTAATGACGTCGCAAAAAAAAAGAAAACATTGATGAAATAACTGAAGGGAGAAATTTTTAAACTTTAAATGTGTATTTATATCAAATACTTTCCATATTCCCGATTTATGAATTTATATTTTTTCGGTTTACATAGAATAAAAGGATTTTAAAGTTTATCGAGTTCTAGTGCAGTTCTCATGGAAAACACGGCTAATAACAGGAACAACAAGTACAACGTCGTGATTTCTATTTTATAATTTTTTATTTATCTTTTCGGTTTTTGAGGTAATATCAGTTAGTCGTATTTAAATCCTAGAACCTTGTACGTGTACAAATAATATATTGGTGGTAAAATTTAACAAGCTAAAATTTATCTACACATGTATTAAAATCTATTTCATAAAATTAAATTATTAAATTTAGCTATAATAAGTTAAAATAAATTAAACAAACAAAAATAAGTTTTTATAACGAAATCAAAAAAATTTAATAAATTAAAAATAATTAAATTAAAAAACTTAAAAACTGTTTTTTGTCAACAGCACACAGTGCTAAACATAGTTCATATCATAACTCATAATTCAAAATTCATACTTGATAATTCATTTCATATTTTATATTTAATATTTGGTATTTGATATTTGAAATCTTATATTTGATATTTGGTATTCGATATTTGAAATTTAATACTTGTTATTTGATACTGGACATATGATATTTTATGTTTTATAAAATGTTGTATCATACATAAATATCACAAAAATTTAAAATATCGTATTATTACCGAAATATTAGTAATGTATAGATTTTTTATTGTATGGAACTGTGGCATATAATTTCAATAAGCTTCAATGTGCTGTTAATTCACACCAAAATATTTGCATTAATCCAGAGAATATTTCCATTATTTTAAATTACAGCAAAATCACGTTAAAATGAATTTGGGGAGAAAGCCATAATATGTAATCATTGTTTCTAGATATAATCAGTAGGATATCGAGCTAATTTTGTAAAGTAACTTTTATGAGGTTGTAAATGTTCTGGAATATATATGAACTTCCACTTATATACATCAAATTTTAATGAGAGTGTTCTCATTTTCCAGATGTTTCCGTAAACTGCATTTGAATTATTTTGATCGACTGATTTTCTGACTGATTTATTAGTTAGGGAAATGTTTCACAAAGTGTTCCTTTCGGTGCTCATTTTATTTGAAAACTCCTAAAGTTCAACTGGGGCTGTGCTTATTGAAAGTTAAATATTTTCCACCAGTAAATTTATGTAGAATATTTTCGATACTTGAACTCGGAAAATTTTAAATTAGTATTATTCAAAACCAAATTAAAAATGATCAATAGATTTTTAGACATCATTCTACAACCGATGACTACTTAATGTCATAATTATACCTAAAAATATTACCGTATGTTTATTTAATAACTTACAAAACATTCTATCCAACCTTGGCCTGGCCCATTTATATAATTAATTAAATTGAAAATGACATCACACGTTTTACAAATTACGTTGAACGCTCCTCTTTAATGTAGAAATAATAACAAAAAACTAAGTAATACAAAATGAAAATAAAAGCGTTCTAATATTCAATTAACCCTGGGTATTTTTAATTTGAATATCGATCGCAAAGACGGGACAGTTTTTTTTTGTTTTTTTTTTTTGGTAGTATATTCTTGTACATTATATGTATATTTTAAAACATAAATGACCTACCACAAAATTATCGCTTTACAAACACATAATTCCTATACAAACAAACCAAAAGAAAAAAATTCCAAGCCTCCCCATCTCAAACCCCTTAATGAAAAACTTGAATTTAATTTTTTTTTCATTTTTCCGAATTAATTTTAATTTGAATTTTCAGTTGAAATAAAAGGGAAATTTAAATGATGAAAAGAGAAATCATCTTCTCGTCATTCAACGGCAACAGCAAAAAAAAAACATCGACATCCCGTCCTCCTCCCGCACAACAAAAAAAATGTATTTGAAACTTTTGTCTTGGTTTCAAAATATTAAAAAAAAAAAAAAAATTTGTTACTCTTAATTTCATTTAAAATTATTATTTTTTGTTTCTGTTTTCTTGCACACAAGTCTCACCCTATTTTCTATTATTTAAAGACGGGTAAAAGAACAAAAAAAAAAAAAAAAAAGTTTAAAAATAAAAATCGACACTCAAGGAAAAGTCCATTCATTATTAAATTTTCTTGAATGAAATTCAGATGAAGATGGAAAAATTATGTAATTAAAGTAGGTCGATTTGTTCACCCTAAATTTCGTTTCATAACCAATTTTTTATTTTTTTAAAGTTGAAGTTGATGTCATCGTCGCTTTGTTGACCATGACCTTCGGTTTGTTAATAATGTGGAAGACGATTTATACAAAACAGAAATTCCATTTTAATTTCATTCATTCATTAAAAAAATGAAAATGAAAGCAGTAAAAATATAGAAACAGAAAACTTATTTTCACCTTACCCACACCTCCTTTTCCTTGTCGTCTACTTGCTGTATAGAAAACTCAAACCATTAAAGAGAAAAATTATTATAATATAATTGTCTTCGGTATGTACGGAGCCTTACCAATTACATTTACAATTATATGGTTTACTGTTTACGTTTTATTCATCGAGAACGAAATTAAATGATATGAGTAAATGGAAAATATGTATGCGGCGGCGAGTTAGTGGGGCAAAAATGATTCATTTCTGGTGTTTTTTTTTTTTTTTTCTTTTGTAAATGCAATAAAAGGAAAATGCGGAAAATTATATTTGCCTTGTGTTTTTGAATTGAAACGATTCATTTATTTTATTTATGCGTTCAGTTTAATTTTAATTGCGTGGAAAATTATAATCGTTTGTATATTTTACTGTTGCTGTTTTGGCATTGCTTTACAGAAGCACTAGAATTTTGAAATCTATTTTTTTTTTTTTGCCTTGTTATTATAACATTAAGAAAATATTTGCTGTTAATAACTGAATGCTGGCCAATCAGTTTAGATTTAATCGGATAATGTGTAGCTATTTAGTTAAGGTACAAAAAAAAAATTGAAATAATAAATATGACCGAAATTCTGAATGTTTTTAAAAGCAGCCATATCCTGATAATCAGTGTCAATTCCGATATGTTTAACAATTTATTTATTTAATTCGCATTTACATTTTTTTTTGTTTTAATATATTATTTATTAAAATTTCAACACGGTACTCTCAAAATGTTGATGAACAGTTTCTTCAACTATTCAGTTAATAAACATTGATAGAGAAAGTGTTTGCTTAATTTTTAAAATGTTTCAGATATCCCTAACGGAAAATTAATTATAAAGAAAAATTTTGTTCAAACCTTTATAGCAATGTCTAAAATATCTAATTTCGCCAATTTGATGTTAATGGTTTGTGGAAATTATAAGTATGTGGGAATAACCTGTTTTTTAAGTATTCTCTTCGACGAGAACACCTTAATACATAAGCTAAATTAGATTGCTAATTGTAAAAGGATTTTGTTTCTAAATTTTGTACATAAAACTATATATCTAAAATATTAAAAGGTCTAGCAACAACTTTTATTTCATAATTATTGAATAAAAATTGAATTCTTTCGAATTCAATTTTTACGTTTGGTATGGAAACAAAAAGTTAACTATTATTTTCATCAACAAAAATTTTCGCGCACATTTTGTTAATCATTTGCGGAAATAGTATTGTAACTTCGATGGCTGCTCGTTCTGCTAGACGCGGAGTGACAGAGCAGTACTTCACCACAGCAAGGGTTATTGACCCTTCCTCTACGAGGATTTAGTCTGTAGGTGAAATGGTGCGATGGTGGCTCCGGTCACAGAGGAACGGCTTAGGCGAGCGGGACAACTCGAATGGCGTCACGGCACGGCAAGGTTATTGACCTTCCACTCTCGGAATCGAGGGGATTTAAATCCGTTGCGTGACAGCGTGCGGAGCGAAAATAATAGACTCGTTGGCGTTGGTTTCCCACTCCAGTTCTAACTGATTCGTGGTTAATTTATTTTATTTTATAAATATCTGAAATACACATTATTCTAGTGAATTTATACAATATTACACAAAACTTAAATAAACGAAGTCGTCATTAAGGCGCTTTAATTTGTTACACTGCCCCCTTCCGGCTTGCGAACGTCCCGTCGCAATTTAGGGTGATGTTGTATTTCCGAGGTAGCGACCCAATCTGTCGACGTGCACCACTTTTGCTCTGCCAGCGGGTTTCTTTACCCGGACAATCAAGTCGTTCAGTTTGCCGATGATTTCGTACGGTCCCTCCCAATCACATTGCAGCTTAGGGCAAAGCCCAACTCGTCGGACGGGGTTGTATAACCACACCAAATCTCCTACGCCAAACTGGATGGGGTTTGCTTTGGAATCGTATTGTTTGACCATCTTGTTGGTTGCGAGATTAAGATTTCCGCGAGCGAACTCGTGAATGCGATCCATCCGCTTTTGGAGATTTCCGGAATAATCGTCGGTCGTCGATGTATCAGGATTTGATCCTACCAACATGCACCCTGGTAAGCGCAGTTTTCTTCCTTGTAGCATTTCGGCGGGAGACACATTCGTCGACTCATGAACCGACGAGCGATACGCCAACATGAACAATGGGAGCAGTCGGTCCCACTCGTGCTGATTATCTCCAATGAATTTGGCTAAGTAATCACCCAAGGTGCGGTTATGCCGTTCTACCATTCCATCAGATTGCGGGTGCAGTGGTGTGGTTCTCGTCTTTTTAGCACCGAGAAGTTCCATTGTCTTGGTGAACACAGCCGCTTCGAAATTTCTACCTTGGTCCGAATGGATTTCGAGAGGTACACCATAGCGAGAGACAACCTCTTGGATCAATGTCTCGGCTACAGTTTCAGCAGTCTGGTCTGGTATCCCGATGACTTCTGGCCACTTCGTAAAATAGTCCATAATGACTAACGCGTAGCGGTTTCCTTTATCCGTGACTGGAAGTGGACCCTTGATGTCAATCCCAATTCTTTCGAAAGGGGCGCCAACTACATAACGCTTCATTCGTCCACGAGTTCGGCGATGCGGACCTTTCCGTGCGGCACATACGTCGCATTTCCGGCACCATTGTTCGATACCCCGGAGCCATCCTTGCCAATAAAATTTCTCCCTTACTCGCTGTTTGGTTTTCGTTACACCAAAATGCCCTGAGGTTTTCCCATCATGAGCATCCGTTAACACTTCCTCGATCATGGATGGCGGTAGTAAGATCTGAAAAGTAGTGGAAGTTCCGTCAGCTGATTCGAACTTACGATTTAGGAGCCCATCGTGTAGTATAATCGAGTCCCATTGTGCCCAATACCCTTTGGTAATTGCAGGTAGTGTAGAAATTTCCTCCCATGTCGGCCGATTGTCTTGCTGCTTCCATGCATAGATTCGTCCCAGAGCGGCATCTTGCTGCTGAGCCTTTATGAAGCGTGCTTCACCCGTATCTAGTCTCGTCACTTGAACGGTGAATTCTGCTTCGCGGTTCTCGATTCTGACACATTCGTGGCACTCTGCCGCGCAGGGACGTCGTGAAAAAGCGTCCGCGTTTCCATGTTTCTGGCCACGGCGATACTGGATCTCAAAATCGTATTGTTGTAAAATTTCGATCCATCGAGCAACTTGGCCTTCAGGCCTTTTAAAATTCAGCAGCCAGGTTAACGACGCATGATCTGTACGCACGGTGAAATGTTGGCCATACAAATAGGAATGGAAGTGTTGGAGAGATTTCACGACAGCTAATAATTCCCGTCGGGTGGTGCAGTAATTTCGTTCCGCATTCCTCAAAGTCCGCGAAAAGTTATCGATAATTTTCTCGTTGCCCTCTACTTCTTGCGATAGGACGCCGCCAATCCCGACTAGACTTGCATCAGTGTCGACGATGAAAGGTTTATCAAGTTGAGGATATGCCAAGATCGGTGTGGTGCTCATCAGGCGCTTTAATTCTTCGAAAGCCCATTTCGCATGGTCGTTCCATTCGAATTTTCGCTGTTTTTCCGTCAATTCGAACAATGGCTTGGCGATGGAAGCGAAATTTCTAATGAATGTGCGGTAGTATGAACAGAGGCCCAAAAAGCTGCGCATGTGTGACTTCCCTTCTGGACGCGGCCAGCTACGGATCGTCTCTATTTTGGTGGGATTTGTTCGAATACCTTTATTACTAACGATATGTCCTAGGTATTGAACTTCTTTCTTGAATAGATGGCATTTTTTTGGATTGAGCTTCAAGTTTGCTGCTCGTAGCCTCTCGAATACCTGTTGCATCTTCTTGGTTAGTTCGTCGACGTCTTTTCCATAGACGATTATGTCATCTAGATAAACCAGGCACGTTTCCCATGGGAGCCCTGCGAAAACCATCTGCATTAATCTCGAGAATGTGGCAGGAGCGTTGCACAGACCAAAAGGCATTACGGTGAACTGCCAAAGGCCGTCTCCAGTCGAAAACGCAGTCTTAGGCCTGTCTTTTTCGTCCAATTCTACCTGCCAATAACCGGATTCTAAATCGAGGGTCGAAAACCAGCACGCGCCTTTCATGGAATCCAAAGTAACATCAACTCGAGGTAAAGGAAACGAGTCCTTCCGGGTGACATCATTCAATCGCCGGTAATCGACGCAAAACCTTAGGGACCCATCTTTCTTCCGAACAAGCACGACGGGAGACGACCAAGGGCTGACAGCTGGCTCGATGACGCCTTTGATTTTCATATCAGTTAATAGGTTGCTCATTTCACCCTGTTTCGCAATGGGTATTTTCCGCGGTGGTTGCTTTATTGGACTGGCCTCTCCTACTTCTATTACATGTTTAGTAAGAGTCGTTTTCCCGTAGTCCCCGAGGAATCTAGCAAATACGTCACTATAACTATTTAAAAATTGTTTGACCGAATAGTGTGATTCTCTTGGTATTCCTTGCAGAGATCGTTGGATTACTTCGTCGATTTGGTTTTGCGAAGCCGGGTCCCAGTTTCCCGGAGAAACGATTTCTGCCCCTTTCATCTCGCCTACATAGGTGTTTTCTGGGAGGATCTTCACCTGATCTGTGATGTTAGCTATTCGCACATGCTGAAGAGGGCTACTTGCGTCGATGAGTCCTCGTGCGATCATAATTCCCTCCGGCAGATTGGATGTTTCTGGGTGCTCGATCACGTAGGTCCCTAAGCTGGTCGTGGCTAGCTTCACAGAGACAAACATTTCTGATCTAGGGGGTATGCTCACTCTTGATGAAGTCGCGATGGCGGGATTTGCAGCGACCGAGATCGCGATTTTCTTGTTGTTCAAGAGCAACCATTCATCCACCAGATTAATTTGGCCGTGGAATTTCTTCAGGAAGTCGGTGCCGAGTATCACATCGTCTCTTATCTCGGCAATAACAAAACTTGCCGGCTGTGCGAACTCTCCCAGTTTGACAGTTAGGTCGACGATACCGCGGACCGGGCAAGGATCTCCAGTCACTGTCTTAACTCGTAAGTTGCATGGTCGTATGATCGTAGGCCATAGTTTATGAAAATTGCTGTTCACTAAACTCACCGTAGCACCGGTATCGATGACGAATGTACACTTCTTTTGGTTGAGAAGTCCCTCGGTTGTCAAGGAGGCACCGTTGGTTGCTTGGATTGTTATTTCCTCTGGGGCATTATGATTTTCTTTAGCCGCTGGGTGCCCTATACCAGCGACTAGTTCTCGTTTTCCGATGGTGTCTTGGTGCTCACGTTTGGTGCACAGGAGCAGGGTTTATCGACGTTCTCTTCTTTCTTTTCGGTGGACGTTCTTTGCTTCCCTTTATATCGATATCTGGGCCTCCTTCGTGGAGCTAATTCAGTATCAGTGTTGGCCTCGAGAGTGACTTCGTCGACGACGGTTCCCGTATCTTCTTCGAAAATAGTTTCTCGTACACTCCTCTGGTTCATGCGGGTGGCGCGGCGCACTGCCGTGGTTTCGATGGCTTTGGCTAAAGCATCACGAAGCGTTGTCGGGCTAGCCATCCTGACGAGATCTTGTACTTCGATTTCGTGGATACCGTCTATGAACTGCATCAGAGCAATGCGGTCCAATGCTTCTCGAGGAAGGGTAGGGAAGGCTTGCCGCGCCAATTTCTCCACATCCATTCCGAATGCTGAGAGGCTCTCCTTGGTTTGTTGTGTTCGATAGCGAAGAAGGATATGACTTATTTTCTCTTGTTGGTCTGTACCAAAACGAAGCGACAATGAGTTACACAATAATTCGAAATCTCGTCTTGCCGCCGGCTCGATTGAAGATAGCACTACTAGTGCATCGCCGCGTAACGTTGCTCCCAATTGGATGGCTCGCTGTAGTGTGGTCCACCCGTTAGCTTCCGCGACCAACTCGAAATGCGTGTAATACTCCTCCCAACAGGAGGAGCCGTCGTATGTTGACAACTTTAGTGGCCGCGACAGGATGTCTGAATATTCGTTGACTTGCGTAGTTACCGGCAATAATACACCCGGGGCCGGAGCTGTACCAGGGGCTGTAACTACAACAGGATCTGAATCCGCACAGCGCGGTACATCGGCCGTGACAGACGCTCTAGGTGTTGACATTTTAGCCAGCCATGAAATCTTCTGCGAAAACTCCAGAAAAGCTTGTTGTAGGGTGGTAAATGGCACTCCTTCTATCTGTATCTGCTCGCACTCTTCTTGCGTAGTTCGCGTATGTACGGCCATTTCTGCGTGCATTGCTTCTAATTGTTGCCGGACCGCCATGGTTTCTGCTTCGGCTTTTTGTTGGGCTGCCTCCGTTGCCGTTTGTGACTGCTGAATGGCAGCTAACTGTTGTCGGGCGACCGCCGCTTCCTCCTCAGCCTTTTTCTTGGCATCATCCATTGACTTGTGTGCCTCCTGTAGCTCGGACATTTGCTTCCGGAGCTCATCTAGCTGATCTTGTAACGTGGCCATCGGTTAGTTTGTGAGGATAACACTACCCCACATCTGACACCACTGTAACTTCGATGGCTGCTCGTTCTGCTAGACGCGGAGTGACAGAGCAGTACTTCACCACAGCAAGGGTTATTGACCCTTCCTCTACGAGGATTTAGTCTGTAGGTGAAATGGTGCGATGGTGGCTCCGGTCACAGAGGAACGGCTTAGGCGAGCGGGACAACTCGAATGGCGTCACGGCACGGCAAGGTTATTGACCTTCCACTCTCGGAATCGAGGGGATTTAAATCCGTTGCGTGACAGCGTGCGGAGCGAAAATAATAGACTCGTTGGCGTTGGTTTCCCACTCCAGTTCTAACTGATTCGTGGTTAATTTATTTTATTTTATAAATATCTGAAATACACATTATTCTAGTGAATTTATACAATATTACACAAAACTTAAATAAACGAAGTCGTCATTAAGGCGCTTTAATTTGTTACGTATTTTTGTTAATAGCCACTTTAAAATTTAGGACACTAAAGTCCTTTGGATAACCATTCAAAATCAATACGCCCTTAATGAAAGAAAATTGAAATTGTCTCCACCGTCTTTATTTTGTATCGAAGATGGTCGCTACGTTTCATAATTTAGATATCCACTCGACCAAATTTCTGTGTTAAAAATTGGTTTTAACGCTTGTATTTTTGTCAAGTATTACTAAAACTTCAAGAAAATAAACGAAATTAATTTTTAATTTCATAAATAAATTTGAGAAAATAATCAACATCAGAATTTGGAATAGCCGTTTAAATATTGTCAACAACAACAAGTTGTTTTCAATACTTCAGTCTCAATATATTCTAATAACAAGTAAGCCACTGTTGGACTGATTGATGAGCGCCTTGGAGGGCCAAAAATGTGTTTAAAACATCTTCTCTTAGAATTAAATCTGTATCAAAACAAATTGGAATCGCTTTAAAAAAGTACTAAAGATATTAAGAAATAATTTTGAGGTAGATCTATGTTTTGAATTTTATTTCTAAAATCTGCCACATTTTAGTCGATGAAAAATAACTTACAATTGGTCTCAGTGGGTAACAATCCTTGCGGACTTTTATTAAACCAAACGGTACATCCGAGGATTAATACATTAAAATAAGATGCTACAAATTTTTTTTTTCTTTTAACAAATGGATGGTTATTTTTAGCTGATTTCATGGCTGTAAAGTTTTCTTAAAAAAGCAACATGTTTCCATGGATAGGTTCATATTATATATACATATGTTATAGTTGAATTTTTATATAGGTGAATATTTATAATTGGCTGATAACGACTTCGGAAGCACTTTTGTTGCTTTCGGAAACACTGTCGTTTATTCCAGAGGCATGGTTCACAGAAATATTTCTACTCCAGGGTCCTAAGAACCGAGTGCACCAAAGATGAATGCATTCACATATACCCGGTTCCCCTCCTGCCTGAACTGCCTTGTGATCGCTTCGTATTTCCGCTTTTTTTCTTCGCGTGCTATAAGAAAAGCATCCGACCCATTTTCGAATGTGCAGCAGACGTCAATAATTATGCTCCTATTTTCGTATTCATCAGTAATGACAATATCCGGCCTTAAAGTGGATGTTGCCCTCGGAACGGTGCGATTAATGGCAATTGTTCTATTGCTTTTTGATGGTATTGCAGCTACCAGGCGGTTTTGGACATCATTATGCCTCGATGTTATGCTTCTAAAATGTGAAGGAAGTGGCACAAAACCTAGGCAACGTTTCATTAGCGTATCCACAAATCCTACATATTTTATCGCCTCCTCTAAAGCGGCAGTTAAGCGTCCCTAAACCGCCATTCTGCGAAGCGCGTAAAGTTACCAGCTCGAAGAAAATGATTTGATGCGCTTGGTTTTGCCGATAGCTTAAGCACTTTGTCCTGGTCCGGTTTGTTTGAGAGCTTAACAAACATTTGGCCGCTATACGCAGATCGAAGATTCCTACTTTGCATTTAGGGTCTAACTGCTGTATTGTGCTGTACTTTATCCTGTCAGGACCTGGTATGGAATTTTTGCATCTCTCCAGTTATGTTTTTATTTCACCTCGGCTTACCTAGAATTACAATTGTCAATTTAGAAAAATGTTTCCAATACCTAATCATTGATCATTTGAATATTCAGTTTTGATTTTACAATCTTCAAGTTGTGTTATAGTTGACTTTTGATGAAATTTAATATTGGTTTTTATCATAAATGTTTGTTATATAGCGTATTTAACTACTAATGCTACACTGTATGAAGTATACTTGTATAAATGCATATTTTGTTATATGCAGGGTGTTTGGTAAAAAATGCCAGGCTTTATCTCGAGAACGGTGCAGGATAAGAGAAAATTACTTGTAATTAATGTTGTTAAATGTCAAGGTGGACATCGGATGGTGACCTTCAATTCGATCTTGACATCGACCGTCAAGGTCAATTGAAGGTCAAATTGAATTTTTTAAATAGAAATAGCTATTTTTGACCCCGGATTCGGAAAGATCGCAAAATTATATGTTCAGATAGGAACTTTAGGCTCTTCTTTTGAATGACTTTCAGATGTTAATTCAAGGACAAATTACTAAATAATAAGAAATAACCAGCAAAAAATGAATTTTAATGGGGAATACACCAAGACAATACCAACTTGGTACTTAAGGTCGTGGTTCCAACAATTTTAAATTAAGTCGTTCATTAATTTGTCCTTGAATTAACATCTGAAAATCGTTCAAAAGAAGAGCCTAAAATTCCTATCTGAACATATAATTTTGCGATCTATCCTTAAAAAAATCAATTTGACCTTCAACTGATCTTGAAGGTCGAAGTCAATATCGAATTGATGGTCACCATCCGATGTCCCCCTCGACACTTATCAACTTTAATTATAAGTAATTTTCTCCTATCTAGCACCGTTCTCGAGATAAAAGCATGGCATTTTTTAAAAAATTCACCCTGTATACATTTTATTTATATTAGTACATAACATAAACCAAAGTTTGTAATCCTATTTCTTGATTGATTGATTGATCAGGGTGTACGACTAAGGCTAAGCAAGACTCCTAGATGACGGAACTCCCTCCGTAGTCCGTACCCCCTTAACACATAACAAAATCGCAGGAAAGGAAAGGTATGTAAGCAGCAAACAATCAACCCCAAGTTCCAGACACCTAAGTAGTTGATAGTTAGAAAATAGGACAACACAAGACAACACAATTATTAAATTATATGATTTTTACAGCATTTTGTTCTTGGAGAGTTGGTTCGGCTATAAATCTGTTTCTGATAATTAGGATTAGAATTAATTCCTGATGCCGCAAGTTTTGTCTGAAAAGCTCTAAACAATTTTTCATCGGCTGTTGGGAGATAGGGCGAGATTTATTAATTTTTCTGGTTGCTTTAGACCAACTTTTTTTGAACTCTGTTAAATTTTTGGTTACTTTACCATTATTTTTCAAGTAATGCTTTGAAATTGTCCAATATCTTTCAATTGGTCAAAGTTCTGGTGAATTTGGCGGATTTGTTTTTTTTCCACTTTAACATATTGTATGTTTCATCGTCCATATGCCAAGACGGTCGTCATAGAGTTTTCGTGAACGGTTTTGGCAAAAACTTTTTTGTTTTTACTTCGTTTCGAAACTCTTCATTTTTTATATGCCTTCAAGTCAAGATGTCTTATTTTTACCGCTGGATCATTCCAACACTAGTACCTAGTTTCCCACATAAATCTCCGACAGACATTGATTTGTTTTCGCGAATTTCACTTACAATTTTGGCGTGTAATTTAAGATTGCTGGGACCTGGTTTTCGACCGCTTTTTCGTAAATCCTTTACCGTACCATGTTCCCCAAACCTATTATTTATTTTTCTCACTGCATCTTTACTTATATTTTCGCGCTTTGCTAAATTTTTTAACCAAACACGTTTTTCAGGGCACCACGTGTGCAAAATACATTTATGCACTTTTCTTCTATTCTATCTAATGGCACTTTTCTTGCATGGTGAATACAACTTTATCAACAAGATTTTTTTCATTCATCTATAAAAATCACATGAGTGGCTCAACAATCAATAATTGCTACACCATTAATGAATTTGTTCATTTATTATTGGAATCATCGTTAATACACAATTTTATTTTATCCTAACTGTATCAACTTCATCACATATCAATTCTGTTGAGGTAAATATTCTAAATTGGTCTATTCTGTTTTAATAATTTGAATAACTTTTCTAATTCGTATTATTTTTTTTCTTTTTCATGAATTTCAATAAGTGACGACGAATGTATACAATTGAGAAATCGTATCATTGCAAAAACCATAACAAGAAAATCAAAGTTTATATCTGAGTTAAATTGTAAGTACTTTGATAATTTAATTGGTATAAGCTCAAATGAACGAATCAGCCAATCTTCAACCGACAATTTTGATAATTCTGTAAAGCATTTCGAATTTTCATTAACTCCTATTGAAAATCATTATCCAAGTTATAGTTATATAAGTATTAGTAGTGATAGTGACTCAGACAATAAGCTTCGTAATCAAATAACAGTCGAATCCTTCAAAATGGCGAAAGTATGACTAAATGTAGACTTAATGTAGAAAATTAACTCAGATTTTAACGGTGACTCCAATAACCTTCATAAATTTTTATCATGTTGTAATGTGGTCTATTCACCTCTAACGACGGAGGGAGACTTTAAGTTATTTTTAAATGTGTTGAAATCAAAACTATCAGGTCCGGCGTACGATTTAGTCAAATACAAAGATTGTGGGAAATGTAGTGAGGTTAAAAGGGATATACAATTTTCGAATATTAGAACCTTTCCAACCAGAACAGAGGCTTTTTTATTATATTTAAACGATAATTGTATAGAACGAGAAGGTAAGGATTCTGCAAAACATATCCAGAATCTAAACAATACAACCGCATTGCGTTCCTTCCAAGACGGTTTAAGAAATCCTATTAGAATCAACATTAAAGCGTGCAGCTTTACAAACTTACGAGACTCATTTGCGAAAGCCATCGAAGAAGTAAATTCTATTCGCGAAACTAGTAATTCCATATCATCATTCACTCACTTAGTTAAGAAACGAACACTAACATGTCAAATTTGCCATAAAACGGGACACCCAGCAAATGTTTGTTACTCATTGCACCGGAGACCACCTATTCCAAATTTTATTTCCACTTCTAGTCCAAATCGTAAAAATTCACGTCAATATACTTTAACCAATCATTTCTAACAAATCCTACAGTATGTTAATTTTCAAATATTTGTTCATATTATAAAAATCTATGTCATATAGGTCAATGTTAAAAATTATTTTATTTATTTATTATTTATTCAAAGTTAAATTTTACAATTTTTATTTTATAACATTTTTACAAGAACGTGGATTCTCTTTGCCAAAATTTTTAATAAACAAATTATTTAATTATTTTATATTTTTAGTTTTAAATTTAGATTAAAAGGATTTATGGAAGGAAAAAATTTATGTTTTTTAATAATTTACTTATAAAATACTCAATCAGAATAACTGATACAAGTTACAAAATCTTTTAGAAAATCTCACTTGCGGAAAATACTTTTACTCTCCAAACCTAGTATGGGCTATTTGGAATGAGATTCATCCGTTTTAAAAAGCACCGATTCTGAATTATCAAAAATTTGCAGAGAAAATTATATTAAAAATAAATTATTACTAATTCAATGAATTAATGAATGTTAATCAAAGTACAGTTATTAAAAATCAATTGATTTTTCGCCATTTTTTATAGACAAATATATTAATTGTTCATAGCAATCCCAATATTTTCGATTTGGTAAATCAGAAAAATACAGAGGCCAATCGCTTATAATATATCTACTGAAAAAAAGTAGAAATATCTTCTCTCCTCCCCGTAATTTTGGCTGAAGGCCCAAAGAGTTCTACCAATATACAACTCTGTATGCTGCTCTAATGTAGCGATTGGCCTCTGTATTTTTCTGATTTACCAAATCGAAAATATTGGGATTGCCATGAACAATTAATATATTTGGCTATAAAAAATGTCGAAAAATCAATTAATTACAGACAGAAAAATTAAATTCTTAATAAGTTATTCAAAATGTAAATTTTAAATATAGTACTAATTAAATTAATATTTTGAAGCCATTTCCACAGCTTATTTGAGAAAATACTTAAATTCTTAGACAAAGCAATGTCATTGGAAACATAGTTGAAAAGATAACAAGCAATATATGTAACTAAAAAATTTACGACAACCTTCCATTTTTGTATGAGGTAATTAATGGATTTCCATTATTTTAACGAGACCACCTCAGCCAATACTAGGTAGACGCTCGATATATGTAAATGTATGTAGAAGTAAAAAACGTTTGATTTTATTATTCAATGCTTTAAAAATGGTGATTTATTCTAATCTACAAATCACTTATAATTTTACTGTTTTAAGTTGAAAATTATGATACACTTTTGTTATAAAATTCATTTTAGAAAACTAATATTTTCCACCACTCTACTTATTTGTAATTAATCTCACAAAAATCGATTCGTATCAAATGCGCACGACGAACCGACTGTGTCTTACTCCGAACTGTCATCCGCAAAATCGGAGACGATGAATAATACAAAATGAATTTATATTTGGTTTTTTATATATTGGTTGCGTGGATGAATTATTTGCGATGATGCTTGTTGGCGAAATTTGTTGGACGAGCATGCTCGGATTGCAAAACTAAATAGTTGCTCTATTTGGCGCGAGGTGGAATATGTAATAAAAACAAAGACAGTTATAAATTCGAATTAGAGCGCGTGCCAAATATAAAATTAACCCTTTGTGGTGGTGATTGCATTTTAATTTAAATAAATAAATGATTTTTTATTTAAATTAAAATACGTGAGGCGCTACAGGACTCCTCCGCAAGTGATCTCCCCTCCCTAGGGAATAACTGAATGATCAGTTGCAATACGGACGGTTTTCGTGTTCGTAGGCTTATTGGTTGATCTGCCGAACGGAGAATGCCTTATGCTTGCTTGAGACGATCGATTGAAATGGTTTGGTTTTAATTGTTTGCGAAGGCGGCGTATGACTTTAGATGGACCTTCAAAAGGAAGAAAATAGTTCCGTACGAACCTTGTATGATAAAGGCAAAATCGCAGTTATCGGCCGATTTCGGAACAAAAACGTCTCGGTAGATGGGAGTGGTGATGAAGAACTCTCCGGGTAGCTTGATGGTTTGGCCAGAAACTATTTCAGCTGGTTAGCACTTCAAATCTTTTTTCACGGTTGCTCGGATTGCCAGTATTATGATAGGAATCTCTGAGCTCCAATTGGTTGTCTTGCTTCTGGCCATGAGTGAGGCTTTTAGTTGTCGATGGAAGCGTTCGACCATGACATTGGCTTGCGGATGGTAAGAATTGGTACGTATCCAATGCGATCCGAGGAGTTTCGTTAACTCTGTGAAAAGCTTTGACTCGGATTGCGTTGCTCGATCAGTTGTGATGTGAAGAGGCACGCCGAATCGTGATATGACATTGATTACAATGGTGGGGGCAATAGTTGCAGCTGATATGTTTGTCATGCAGTATGCTTCGGGTCACCGAGTGAAGTGATCAACACAGGTGAGTAGATATGAATATCCATTAGACGGAGGAAGTGGAACTACAATGTCTATATGGATATGCTCAAATCGACCAGGTGTCGAATTGTCCACGAGCTGATTTGGTATACCGTTGGATTTGACGTTTATGACGTGTTAATGAAACCTTCAACACCGGTATTTGTATTATGGTCATTATAGTTGGTAAATAATTTATAATTCGACACATTATCATTTAGAAAAATTTCGTAATTTCGTCATTATATTTTACTGCTTCCTATATGAATTCGAATTAAAAAAACCAAAATAACATAACATAACATAAAATGTTTGTACTCAGAATCGGGCATAATAGTGCTTGGTAAAAACTTAAAACACGAAATATTAGCAAGAAAACAATAGAGATTGGCACGCATACTCTGTATGTTTAGATAAACTATCCAAAATGTTTTAGTATCAATTAGTTTATGTAACGAATTTATCGATAATTTATTAAATTTAGTCATTAAAAAATTAAGTTGAAATAGGCACAAAGTTAAAAAAAAAAATTAAAAGAAAAATTTAGAAATTAAACTCATATTTTTAAATTATTAAATTAGCCGAAAGTTTCCAGCCAAAAGTAAAAAGTCGATAATGCAGATTACATTATTAAGATTTCAGCCGAAAATAAACAGGTTGGTGTTTCAGCCAAAAGTAAATAGGATACATGGATTGAAATAAAGACTTTTGTAAATAGACTTACGTGGAAAAAAAATTGGAATAAAACCAGCCTCACTATAGTGTATATCTGAAGTTGAATCGTTTTTATATGATTTTTCAAAAGCTATCGCAGGAAAAAATTTTGGTTAACTTTCCCGTGGAAAATCTCGCAAAATTTGAAAAAGTTTCCAGTCGAAAGTAAGAAACGAATGGATAAAATCTGCTTATGTCTGTTCAAGTTTCGCGTGGGAAATCTTGGAAAATTCGATTCTCCAAAAATCATTAGAAAAGTAATATGACGTCAGCCTCTAGAATGTTATGTCTGGAGATGTATTTTGTTGTTGTGACTTGTCAATAGCTATAGGAGGAAAAAAGACAGTTCATCTCCAAAATGCATCTCCAGACATAACACTCTATAGGCGGCTTTAATAGAAATCTTCAAATAATTTTTGAACGAATTTTCCTAAATTTCCCACAGGAAACTTGAACTAAATTTTTTTCCTGCGATTGACACGTCACATCGATATAACCCATCTCCAGACATAACACTATAGAAGCTGATGTTATATTCATTTAGTACTTTTTACATATTTTCTAATGATTTTTGGAGAATCGAAATTTCCGAGATTTCCCACGGGTAATTTGTACTGAATTTCTTTCCTACGATACCTAACGCAAAGTCGCACCAATCCAATCCATTTCTGCACATAACACTCTAGAGGCTGATTTAATACAAATTTTCTAATGATTTTGGAAAATCATATTTCGCGATTTCCCACGAAAATCTTGAACTGAATTTTTTTCCTGCGGTAGCTTTTGGCAAGTCGCATCAATAAAATACTTCTCCAGAGATAAAATCAAAAGGCTGATGTTGTACAAATTTTCTAATGATTTTTGGAAAACCGAATTTTCCTAGATTTCCCACGGGTTACTTGTACTAATTTTTTTCCTACGATAGCTAATAATAAGTTGCATCAATCCAATCCACCTACAGACATAATACTCTAGAGGCATTTTATGCATTCATTTCTTACTTTCGGCTGGAAACTTTTTCAAATTTTCCGAGATTTCCCACGGGAAACTTCCACTGAGTTTTTTCCTGCGATAGCTATCGACAAGTTACATCAATAAAATACATTTCCAGATATAACAATATAGAGGCTGTTTTTATACAATTTTTCTAATAATTTTTGGAAAATCGAATTTAGAGATTTCCCACTGAAAACTTGAACTGAATTTTTTTCCTGCGATATCTGTTGGCAAGTCACATCAATAAAATACTTCTCCAGACATCACACTCTAGAGGCGGATTTTATATACATTTTTAAATGATATTTGGAACATCAAATTTTCCGAGAATTCCCACGCGAAACTTGAACTAAATTTTTTTCCTGCGATATCTAGTGATAAGTCAAATCATTGTAACTCCATCTCCATCCATTACACTGTAGAGGCTGATTTTATAAATTCATTTCTTAGTTTCGGCTGGAAACCTTTTCAAAACAGAATTTTTTCCTGCGATAGCTATTAACAAATCACATAAAAACGATTTTCCATGACTAGGTTAAACAAAGTTTTCCAAGTAAGACTATTTCCAAAACTTTTTACTTTTACAAAATTTTTTATTTTCGGCTGGAATGTTAACATAATAATCTGCATTAACAACTTTTTACTTTCGGCTGGAAACTTTCAGCTAACTTTATCAGTGTCCGATTGTTATTTATTGTTTTAGCGTCCATTTTATTATTTTCGGCTGGGAGGACACAATCTGCATAACCATTATTTTTTTTACTTTCAGCTGGACTAATACAATCTGCATCAACGACTTTTCACATTCGGCTGGCAATTTTTGGAAAACTATAACAGTAGTAAGTTCTCCCGAATAAAAATTTGTCTACCTGTCGTACAATTTAAACCAACATTGACAAAAAAATGTTTCCTTTTGTTTTAAAATTCGCTAACATTTTTTTAGAATGCTCTGGTATCTTTAAATCCACAATTACAATTTTATTGCTTGATGACCCATTATTTTTAGAGTTAAAACACGTAATTTTATTAACAGCATCGTCCGATAGTTGACACTCAATATAAGTAAAAAATATTGGTAATTTGTTGATTTATGTTATTATCGAAAGTATCAAGACCAAAAATAATTTCAGATGAATTCGCCACATTTTTAGAACGTTGTAAAATTTTTCAATGTAGTTCAATGAGACGATACTCTTTGCTAACCACTCCTTCACGGTTGTCACTGCAGATTTAAGCTCACTGTATTCATCTACTAATTACGCTATATCGGGCTTAACATTAACGCCGTTATTGCATGATAGAAATTAATGATATTAGCAGACTTTTTGTAACTCAGAAATTGAGTTTGGTATTTTGGAATACGAGTAACTAACTCCTGCTGTTTTTAATTTTCTCATTTGGCGCTTTTTTGGGTAGCTACATTTTGGCGAATTGTGTACTCGTATTTTACCACTTATTTCCTACATTTTTTTAATGTCAAACTACACTGTTAATCATCGGCAATCAACTTAAAGGGTTAATATTTTTTGTTTGGTGCAACTGTGATATATTTGCTTGGTTGTCATTCCGTTTCATTTTGTTTGATTGTGTATTGGTAATAAAGGTCAGTGCAAGCGGAGTGGCAATCAAGCGAGTGTACGGTATATGGTTTTTTTTTTTTTTATATTTTGTAAAATTAACAAGTTTATTTTTTTAGTATTTTTTTTTGTTAGTTACTTATCAGCCGGTGTGTATTTAACATAAAATTTTATAAAATATAAAATTGTAGTTAACTTAATAAATATAATAAATTATAATTATAAATAAATCAGTAAATATTGTTAATAAAAATGAAATTATAATATTCCAACGTAAAAGTGGAATTTTCTTCAGTATTGCATAAATATTCCCCTATAAGTGATATAAGTGGCCAAAAAAAAAAAAAAAAGGGCTTAAGGGTGGAAATTGAATGTGCAGAGTTAAATAGCACGCCTGAATGATTCACTCAAACTTAATAATTCTTCAACCTGGGAGAAAAAAGCTTCTCCCTACAATTAACATTGGTGACAGCGGTGGGATACCCCCTGAAGAGACTGGTGACTTCAAGTTGTTCTAGAAAAATTGGTGGGGTTCCAGTTATTCAACGTATAAAATTACCGTTCAGTGAAACATACTTCTTCAACAACAATTTGCCATTTTAATTCTACCATTTGCTACCATTCGAATTTAAACTGTATTGTTGTTTGCTGATTATTAACAGTTCTTGCCATTTGCTGCTCTTCGAAGTAAACTGTATCGTTATTGCTGCTGATTATTAACAGTTCTTGCCATTTGCTCATCTTCGAATTTGAACTGTATTGTTTGTTTGTTGCTGATCTATAACAGTTCATACCGGTTGCTGAACGTCAAATTTAAGCTTTATTATTGCTGCGCTGTTTATTAACAGTTTCTGGCCGTTTGCTGTTCTTCAGAACTAGCTGTATTTGGTTGGTTGCCGATTATTAGCATTTTCAAGGGTTTGTTTGGATTTATCAATAAAATCAAAAATTGTAAGTAAACACGTTTATTTAACTATTCGCAATTATGGTCGTAAATATTAAACGTTTAAAGAGTGTGATAACAATATTTTTGAACTTCCTTGATGAACTTGAGAAATTTGTGACTAATGATATTGCAAGTGCTACCGCTTCTCAACTACGATTGCGTCGTGACAATCTAGTGTCGAATTATGCTCAATTCTTGGAACATCAAACTACTCTTGAGTTAGAAGAAGAAGAAGCTGAATTGAATACCATGACTCGAGTCGAGTTGACATTCGAATTGTTTTGTGGTGAGCCGAAAACATTTCGCAGTTTTATTGAATCCTTCGATACTCACATTCATAAAAATCCTCGGTTAACTGATTTCACTAAATTCCAATATCTCAAAAGTTGCTGCAAGGGTCCTGGGGCTAAGCCATTTGAAAATTTAGGGTTCATTGCGGCAAATTATGAACAAGCTAGGGAATTATTGTTTGAACGATTTAATAAAACGAACCGTATTGTAGAAGCACATATAAATGCAATGTTCAGGGCCAAACCGATTGAGAAGGCAAATTCTCAAAGGCTAATGAATTTAGTTCTTATCTTCGATCTCTAAAGGCTCTTAGTCGTCCTACTGAATACTGGGATGATTTAATTACGTATTTGATGGCTTCAAAGTTTGATTCGGAGACAAAATTAAGGTGGAGGGATGAAACTCCACTTAATTCTATTCCCACATTCGAAGACATTTCCAAATTTATTAAAAAAAGGAGCTACAAATTAGAGGGACAAAAATTCAAGACTTCACATACTTCCCATCAGTCAACAAAGCCAGCGAACACTACAAAAAACCTAGTAATTATTTTCGTCAAAGTTTTCATGCAACTGGAACATATTCATGCATCCATTGTAAACAAACAAAATACTCGATCATGCGTTGCTTCCAATTTCTAAGTCTTGCTGCCGATGAACGAAGTAAACGTGTCGAGCAATTAAAAATTTGCTCAAATTGTTTGCGATCAAGTCACCGTATTGACGATTGTACTGTTGAGGATCGATGTCGTACCTGTAATGGTAAACATCACGGTCTTCTTTATATCTCTAACAGTATTTCTACAGCTCAGCCTTCGTCATTAGCCAAAACTAATAATCCGTCGAAATATCAAAATTCGCCATTAAAGCAATCATCATCAATTAATCTAGCAGTGGCACTGCGCTAGCTGCAATTAATTAAAACCCTTGAATTATCTGATTCCAACAATCGTACTGTTGTTGCAAGGGCAATTCTAGATTCAGGCTCCATGCTTAATTTCATTACAAAATCACTAGCATCCAAATTAAGCGTTGAGGCAATGAAATCCTCGGCTCAAATCCGAGGTATAGGCGGTTCTTCCATCATGGAATGTAACTCAGCTTCCATTGAGTTTCGGTCCCGAGTCAGCAATTATTCTGCTTCAATAGAGGCACACATTTTACCAAAAATTTCCGATTATCAGCCGATTATTCAGTATGATTCATCCAAATGGTCTGTTCCATCTAACATCAAACTAGCAGACCCAAATTTCTATTCATCTAAAACAAATTGTTCTGTTCATTGGCGCAGAACTATTTTTTTAATTACAATCTATCGGTCAAATAAAATTAGGTGATAACCTCCCCATTCTCCAGAATACAAGATTGGGTTGGGTCGTCTCTGGTAAGACCTATGCTATGGTTCACCTTCAGATTATCAAATTTGCAATCTAGCGATCGTGAACTCCCCATCTACATATTTGGATACGCTTATGGAGAGATTTTGGGCTATAGAGGAAATAGAGGATGTGACACAAGATAATATTTCAAACAATGTTTGCGAGAAGGATTTTGTACAAAATTATGCAAGAAATATGGATGGTCGTTTCATGGTTCGGTTGCCATTTTCTAGTGCTGAAAGTGAACTAGGCAACTCAGAAATCCTAGCACGCCGACGATTCTTTAATCTTGAGGCAAAATTAAGTCGAGATTCTGAGCTTCGCGATTCATATAATGCATTCATCAGTGAATATGTGTCACTTGGCCATATGGAATTAGCCAAGGCGTTTGAATCAAATTATTTTTATCTACCGCACCATTGTGTGTTTAAACCTGACTCTACCTCTACCAAATTGAGAGTCGTGTTTGATGGCTCAGCTAAAACTTGCGCCGGCACGTCTCTAAATCGAATTCTAATGTGCGGTCCTGTCATTCAAAATGAACTCTTCTTGATTCTACTTCGATTTCACTCACATGCATATGCGATAATTGCAGACATCACAAAAATATATCGTCAGATCGAAGTCCATCCGGATGATCAAAGATTTCAGTATATATTTTGGTGGTTTGATCCGAATGACCCGTTACTAACAAATCAGCTCAAAACGGTCACATAGACAAAACTCCGGCGTCCTTCTTGGCTACTCGTTGTCTTCATCAACTGGCTCTAGATCATGAGTCAGAATTTCCAAAGGCGAGCTCTACAATTGCCAATGATATATATGTTTACGATCTTCTGAGTGGATCTAATTCGGAAGAAGAAGTCATTGCTCTCAAGGACAACATATCCTTTATTCTTCAATCGGCTGTGTTCAAATGAAGCCTCTATACTTGCCGATATTCCCGTTGTTGACCGTGAACAATTTGTGCAAATATACGATCATGAATTTATAAAAAACATAGGGTTTATATTGGCATTCCAATTCCGATACGTTTCGTATTAATGTCAACCTTGGAAAGGAATCTCCGAAAATAACAAAACGCACAATTATCTCTGAAATAGCCAAAATAGTTGATCCTATTGGTCTGATATCGCCGGTAGTCATACTAGGTAAGATGTTTATGCAGCAACATTGGGACGAAAGTCTGCCCATGGATCTACACACGAAAAATATCCAAATACATGGTTTTGCGGACGCTAGCCAGAAAGGTTACGGTGCTGCAGTCTATGTGCGAGTTACACCACCAATATGGTGTTGTCGTTTCAAAGTCTAGAGTCGCTCCCGTTAAACAAACGACTCTACCTCGACTTGAGCTTCTAGCTGCTCAGTGGTTGTCGAAGTTGGTTGCAAAACTCAAACCTAATCTGAACTTCTCAGTAGACGACTATTTTTTCTGGACTGACTCCGTGATTGTGTTGCACTGGCTAAACGCATCGTCTGATCGTTGGAAAACCTTCGTTGCTAACAGAGTATCTAACATTCAGTCTTTAGTTGCAACAAAAAATTGGCGCCATATCAGTACCAATCACAATCCGGCCGATTTGATTTCGCGTGGATTATTTCCAGAACCACTAATTATTTCTGAATTATAGTGGAACGGTCCGCGGTTTCTTCAATTACCTGACGAATCTTGGTCCCAATCGTTTGTAACATCGAAGGAAATTGAATTATCCGAACAAAAAAAACCTACACAATTTTTAATTGCGATTAGCTCTACAAACATGATGAAATACCAATCCATGCAATTAGAAGACATAAAAAAGATGTTTCTTCGTATACACGCAAGAGGATCATTTCTCACTAAATATACAAAATACTATAAGTTACGTTTTGCGCTTTATTTATAATACGAGAAATCCTGCTACTCGTCGCTCGGGTCCGCTTACTTCCGCTGAAGCCGCTGATAGGCTCCAAGCCGTCATACGACTAGTGCAAATTACGTCATATTCATCTGAATATTAAGGGCTTCAGAATCCTTCATTTAGCGTTCGCGATCCGAAATTGAAGTCATTATCATGGGTGATGACAAAATCATTCATGTTGGCGGCCGATTAAAATTCTCGCCGTTGTCTTACACATCAAAGCATCCGGCATTGCTTCCACCGAATCATTTCTTTACATAAGCAGTTTTTTTATTTATTCACAGAACACACCTTCACGTCGTTCCACAAGGGCTCCTTGCTGCCGTTCGCTGTAACTATTGGCCAATAAATGGGCGTCGCCTTGCTCGAACTGTGTAAAAAATGCGTGAGCTGCACTCGAGCAAGACCGACGTTAATGCGGCAAAAGATGAGGGACCTTCCGTTTGAAAGAGTTATATTTAACGTGCATTTCACGATTCGCGGGCGAGTACCGATCAAGGCCTACTTAGCTGTCGTTGTTTGCTTTGTCACAAAGGCCGTTCATTTGGAGCTCGCATCGTCGCTTTCAACGGCATGATTTATTGCTAAACGGGGTCTACCGAAGAAAATCGTCTCCGACAACGGCATCAACTTCGTCGGTGCCAATACCGAGCTACATGAATTGTTTGAACTCCTTCAATGCTCCGCTCTCAAATTCGAAATTCAACTCATGCGTCAAAGCGACAAAATTGAATGGTCATTTGCTCTACCGGGCTCACCTCACTTTGGTGGTCTCTACGAGGCCGCCATTAAGTCGGCAAAATATCATCTTAGCCGCTTAACGCTAAACACCAAACTGACGTATGAAGAGCTCAGCACACTGATTAAGCAGGTCGAATCTGTTTTGAATTCTCGGCCGCTTGTTCCAATATCTACCGATGATGTAACTGACGTACTTACGCCAGGACATTTCCTCGTTGGTCGGCCCCCAGCAGGTCACTAGTTTTTTTTCAAAACAGCATACTAAATTTACGTTAAGCTTATGGCTTCAAAAGTTAAGTTTACGTTTTATAAAATAAAAAGCGAATAAAGTAATAAAATGATTTAAAATTAATGTTTCACCGAAAACATTTTAAACTACACAAAAAAAAATCATTAAATATAAAACTTCATATTCCAAACTCAAAATAGGAAAGAAAAAATTCTTCTCAAATTTCTTTATCGGAAAATTGAGAATTATATAAGATGTAAACACAATATCTAATTTATTCTCACGTTTTTATTAATAAAACAAAAAAAAAACTGAAAATATAGAAACAGAAAATATTCACACTTCAAGAAGTTCTAGAATGTCAAAATTAAACCTAACAACAACAACAACAATCAAAATTGTATAAAAAAAAATAATAATAATAAAAGGAAAGTGTGAGGTCAAAACGCAAGCGCACAAATTATTGTCAATATTCGAATTTCCACCAACCTTTCCTCATGAAACATCATTCCATATGACTATATTGTGGATAGAGTGCACGAAACTTTTTTTGTTGCTTTGTGGGGGTGTATGGTATATGTTACGAATGTTGGTATACGAATGTGTAAGTCGTGTGTGAATGGGGCTTATATATGTATATAAATCCATTGTTTATGCTCCCTATGTGGGGTATTTTTATTATATACCATTTTTTTTGTATATTTCGTTTCGGATAAATATAAAAAATGTATACAGAAAAAGCTTACCTCCCCAGATTGTATGTATATGTATGTACTTATAGTTATATGTATGTACGAGCACATATACGTATATACAACAAAAACTCGGTAAAATTTTTTATTTTTTTTTATTCTGATATATATTCCGCTCGTTTAACATTGCGGGTGGGTACACATACAGTAGACTCCTTTTTTTTTTTTTTTCTTTTTTTTTTGTTATATTCATTTTACAGTTGTTATATGAAAATATGGAAATTTAATGTTAAAATAATATTTTGAAAAGTAATAATTTTCCATTTTTCCATAACAAAAAAGGAAAACGAAAATAAATATGTGTACATACATATATATATAAAAAAAAAATAACAATAATAATAACAACAACAAAATTGAAAATGAAAATAGAACATAAAAAAAAAACGGAAAATATATAACAACAAAGTGTTTAAATATTTTTCTTGTTTTCCATTTGTTTATTTTTATTTTGTCATTGAAAATACAGAAATGAAAATTTTCTTAGAAAATTATGTCTTTTCTCTCCGCTTGTACACACAGCAAAAAAATAAAACGGAAAATTTTTATTTGATTAGATTTTAATGATTAATATTTTTTATTTATTTATTTTTTTTGTGTTTACCTTGGCTACCAAATTTTCATTCATTTACGGTAATTTAAGTTGTATATAATTTTGTTTTATTGTGTACACTGATGATGATTGTATACTCGCTTCATATTTCAGTCGAATATTTTTGACTCGCTTTGGGATTGTGGTCATGGTGTTTTTGTATTATTACATGCGAACAATACAGTAGTGTAGTTCAATGAAATTGCTTTTGATAACATGTGGCCGATTTAAAAAGTAAAACTGTTCAGTCATTGTACCAAAAATATTTTTTTTTAATGGATTAGGATTAGTAAAAATGTATTGATATTTATTAGCTGTTATTAAAAAAAAAAAAAAAAATTGCATAATACAGAGGTCAAGTTTCGCAGCTACAGTAAGTTTCAGAATGATTTTTTCTGGTTTTTGAGCCAATAAAATAAAGAGGTAATCATAATACATCCACCGAGAAATAGTGTTTGATCCCGTCAATCTAAAAGAAAAAAAGTGTGCATTACTTCATTATTTCCCTCTAATTTAACTTACCTCGCTTACATTGAATTGATAAATCAGGTATCTACTTTGTTGTATCTAAATTAATTATTCATTTAATTAAATATGTAAAAAATCAATTATCTTTAATTGTGCAACTTGGTAAACAAAAATCTTGAATTTCAATGCGTGTAAACAAAATGTCAAATGTAGATGAATTCTTATCTTTAATTTTAATTAGATTTTTAGACGAGATGATCGATAACAAAGATTATGATTTTACACGACACGACACATGTGTTAATTATACAAAAGCTAATATGTTCGAACATAATTTAGCTTTAATTGCTTAAGTAGTCGGCACGCAGTAGTTTTCAAATTCACTTTCAATCGTCTTTGCTTACATTGTAGAAAAAAACATCATAGTTTGTTGCATTTGGCAGAAAATAACGAGACTAAGGTAGTTCAGAATAATCCACCAAATAAGACAGAACCTGTGTCTTCCAATTATCATTCACAAAGCATTGCCGTGCACTCTATACTACCAACCGCATTAATTGATGTATTGGATTATTCGGGGAAATTAGTTTTATGTCGTGCTTTATTGGATTCTGGCTCACAAGCCAGTTTTATTACAGAATCATGTGTACAGCGGCTCGGCTTAAAGAAGAGAAATGGTAGATTGTCTGTTATTGGTTTAAGAGGTTCTAGTGGCGGTTCGACAAAGGGTTTGGTTACAGTCTCCATTCGACCGAAACAGCATCTAGAATTTTTGATAGATGCACTAATTTTATCCAAAATAACGTCAGATTTGCCTCATCAAACAATCAAAGATATCAAAATGAACTATTGGCTCGAACTGCACTTAGCTGACCCATATTTTTACAAATCTGCCCACACAGATATTCTAATTGGTGCAGAATACTTTTTCAAGCTATTGGAACAAGACCAAATTAGAATGGCTGAAGATGGTCCAATCTTACATAAAACCTTAGGTTGGGTGGTTTCTGGAAAGGTCAAACCGTTTTATAATAATAATTTAGTATCCATGGTAGCAATCAATAATAACGTTGATATTGACTTGGATCGCTCGTTACGCAAATTTTGGGAATTAGAATCAATTCCAAGGTTAGAAACCAAGATGTCACCCGAAGAAGCATTTTGTGAGAAAGAGTTCTGTGAAAACATCAAACAATCTCAAGACGGCCGGTTTATTGTAAGTTTGCCTTTTAAGAAATCACCTCAAATTTCAGAAAATTCTATAAAATCTGCTGTTCAACGATTAAGAGGTATTGAACGTCGATTTGCTCGGGATCCTGATTTCTAAAAACAGAACCAAGATTTTATGTTGGATTATCAGAGACTTAATCATATGGAAGAAGTATCTCAATCCGAAGTGCACACAGGATACTACTTGCCGCATCATGGAGTTATCAAGCGTGCCAGTCAACGGGAGTTTCCTTGAACGACTGTTTAGCTATTGGCCCAACTGTACAAGCAGCTTTGCATGCAATCATTTAAGGGTTTTGCGAGCATAAATTTGTCGTGACGGCTGATGTCGAAAAAATGTATCGCCAGATCAAAACTGATGGCAAAGACTTAAATTTTTAAAAAAATTGTCTGGCATAATCACCCATCTGAGCCAATACGTCATTTTCGGCTGAGTACGGTTACCTATGGATTAACTCCTCAGTCATTTTTACCTACGAAAATCCTGAGGAAGATAGCCGATGACAACCAACAATATTTTCCAATTGCCGCTAATGCCATTAGGCAAGCTATCTATGTTGACGACTTAATGACTGCTGCCAGCACTGAAGCTGAAGATACGCAGTTGAAAGATTCCGTTGGCATATTATTGTTGCAGTATGAGTTCAATCTCCGTAAATGGTTGTCCAACACAAATAATGTTGTAGAAACCATTAATGATAAAACAAACAAGGGCATCAAAATCATACAGGAGAACAGCCAAAATGATATAGAATCTCTAAAGGTGCTTGGTTTTAATTGGAATCCCACTACAGATCAGTTCACGTTCACTTCCGAATTACCAGGTTAAGATCATTTTACAAAACGAGTAGTCGTATCCGAAGCTAGTCGGTTTTTTGATCCGTTAAAATAGCTAGCACCCGTCAATATAAAAACCAAAATTTGTATCCAAAAATTATGGGCGATTAATCTGGATTGGGATCAACCGCTTTCTGAGGAAATATCGAAAGGATGGCAAACAATACGAACTCATTTGGAAAAGGTTAGTCAGATTATTATACCTAGGTTCATTCGCACAACCATAAACTACAATAAGCAATTGCATGGATTCGCAGATGCCTACCAAGACGCCTTTGCAGCCGTGGTCTACGTAAGGGTAGAAATTTCAAAAGGAGAAGTAATAGTAAAATTAATCTTAGCGAAAACCTATTAAGCAGGTGTCTCTACCGCATTTCGAACTTTGTGCTGCAGTGCTACTAACAAGCTTGCTAAATTCAATTCAAAACGAATCGCAATTAAAACTCTCAGAAGCGCATGCTTGGACGTACTCCCAAATAGTTTTGGATTGGCTGGCCAGTCATCCTAGGCGGTCGAACACTTTTGTGGAAGGCTGAAATTCTAGCCTCATTATCAGGCAAGCTTTGGCAGCACGTAACTTCAGGTTTATTTCCTGGCGAGTTGCAAGAACATCATTTGTGGTGAAACGGCCCTGGCTGGATCAAACAATCTGCTGCATTCTGGCCTCAGCAACAAACTAAGTATGGAACGATCGAAGAAGCCAACACTAAGTTATTCACATTTACAATTGCAGCCACTACTACATGGTTCGATGAATTAGCATCGAAATATTCATCCCTGTAGGAAATCTCGGAAAATTCGATTTTCCAAAGATCATTAGAAAATTTGTATAAAATCAGCCTCTAGAGTATTATTTCTGGAGATGGATTGCATTGATGTGACTTGTCAATAGCTATCGCAGGAAAAAAATTCAGTTCAAGTTTTCCGTGGGAAATCTCGGAAAATTTTCCGAAAATTTATACTAATTTTCTAATAATTTTTGGAAAATCGAATTTTCCGAGATTTCCCACGGGAAACTTGAATTGAATTTTTTTCCTGCGATAGCTATTTACAAATCATATCAATGCAATCCATCTCCAGACCTAACAGTCTAGAGGCAGTTTTATTTTCGCTAGAATGTCAATAACATAATCTGCATTATCGACTTTTTACTTTCAGCTGGAAACTTTCGGCTAACTTTAACAGCGTGAAAAAACGGCGAAAACATATTTTATTGAAACCAAACATTAAGTTTTATATTAAAAGATTTTAACCAAATTTTGGCAGATGCGAGTTTTATGACGGTCCTTGATTGCACGGAAATAAAAACGGCAACATTTTAATGCTTGACTGGTAGAACCTGTTTATTCTCCCAGTATAAAGGTTATCATAGAGTAAATATATTGATTGGTATGGCGCCATCCGGCCTAATTAATTTTGTGAGCGCAGCGACATCAGGTAGAGCTTCGGATAAAGTCATTTTTAACTCCACGGATATATTAAAAAACCTTCAAAAGGGTGACGCAACAATGGTAGACAAGAGGCTTTATGATTGCTGGCAAGCTCTTAAACGTTGGAATTGGTTATGGTTCAGAATATAACAAACGAGGATGTCATAAGAAGCAACAAAATTGCCAGAGCAAGGGTTCACGTTGAGCGGCACATTGCCCGGATTAAATCTTTAATGTTTTAACGGACAAAATTCATATTTATATTTTGCAGTATATTGATGATATAATCAGAATAATTTTCAGTTTTTCAAATTTATCATCACCTATTCTAAGTTACGATAAGTTTTGCTAATTTCTTTAAATTTAAATATTCAACGTACAAAGTTAAATTACTTAAGGAATAAAAATAATTAAGTTCAATTCATAAATTGTATTTTGTTTTATAATATTATTTCAGTCTATCATAATGTTAAAAATTTAAAATCATTTTTTTTGAAGCGGAGTGACGTAAGTGATCTTTTTACATGACGGCAGCAAGACTGACGATTATAGATTTATAGAGAGCGTAGATCAAACCTTAAGACATTGTTTCAAATTAAAAGAAATTAATAATAGAAAGTATCAGACAAAAAATAGCAGGAGAAGCGAGTCAATCATTAATAAACCATAACATGAAAAGTTCTAGTTGGACAGAGATTAAAAAACACCTCACGAGTAAATTCGCGGATAGACGTGATGAAACTAACCTACAATTTGAATGGTACGCAATATATTCTATTGGGGGTCCATTAACAAGCACTGCTAAAGATTTGGGCAAGGTTCGGCTATATAGGTCATAAAAGCCAAGGTATGGGGCACATTATCCAAAAAAAGTTTTTCGAAACGGAGGATTTAGAATCCTGTTAATGACTGTTTTACAATTAATATTTTGAGTATTTTCTATTGGGGGTAAGGTCCCATATAAACATGAAGGAAAGTCGCAACAACTTCAACAACAACGTCGATCAGCATTTGCTACGGTAAGTACAAATTTGTATGACCGGTTCTGATTTAGATTTAGAGCTCCTGAGTAACCGGCCTAGGGTTTCAGAGAAAAATAATCATCCAATCACGTAGTTAAGTGGTGTTGCCTTGTACTAACTAATTTATCATATAAATTGTACTAACAGTTTTACTAACTATCGGCTACATAGGCGTCTGTAACCGGGTCGAATCTATAAAATTAACATTCCTTTCATATACTTCGGTATTGTTATGTGGGCCGGAGTCATCCGGGAGACAGGTCTAGGCATGGTCGTACACTCCAAACAATCAATCAATCAATCATCTGTCATTTAAAATAAATTGTGTAAAAGATGACAAACGGTATTTTTTTTCTTTTCATTGTACGAACGGATAATTGATTGGATGTTAAATTTTACTGCATAATAATGTCTGCAACTAACCTTGCCCAAATTGCAGGTAGTGCTTGTTAATGGGCCATCAAAAGTAAATACAAAACATTGTAAGTGGAACACTGCCATTAAGAAAATTCAAAATCCTCCATTTCAAAAAAACTTCTGCTATACCTTGGCTTATGTGACCTATATAGCCGAACTTTGCCCAAATCTTTGGCAGTGCTTGTTAGTGGGCCCTCAATAGAAAATACTCAAAATTTTAATTGTAAAACTGTAATTAACAGGATTCCAGATCCTCCGTTTCGAAAAAACTTCTTCTAAATAATGTGCCCCACACCTTGGCTTATATGTCCTATATAGTCGAACCTTGCCCAAATCTCTGGGAGTGCATGTTAAAGGGCCCCCAATAGAAAATACTCAAAATTTGAATTGTAAAACGGTAACTAACAGGTTTCCAAATCCTCCGTTTCGAAAAAAACTTCGTTGAGATAATGTGCCCTATACCTCGGCTTATATGACCTATATAGCCGAACCTTGCCGAAATTTCTGGCAGTGCTTGTTAATGGGCCCCCAATAGAAAATAATCAAAATTTTAATTCTAAAACTGTCATTAACAGGATTCCAAATCCTCTGTTTCGAGAAAAATTCTTTTAACTTACTTTCTTTTAATTTTTTTGACTTTGTTGAACGAACTATTCACATATATTCGCATAAGGGACTCCCCGAACTCCGAGTTATTTGGAAACTAAAAAAAATTGAATTGCAAGTTGAATCTTAGGTAATTTTCAACAAGCAATTAAATTTTGACCTTGGATGTGACCAACTAAATTCTTCATTTTTAAAATTAATTTTTGTACATTTTTATAGCAAATCATAAGCTTTATAATTTCCTTCAGGTGACCTTGGGAGGTCATGGAACATACATATTTGGATTTTAAATTTCCCACTCCTTTCTAGTCCTATGTCAAAAATAGGAGTTTGCATTTAAAAAAATGATATTTACTTCAAAATGACCTTGAAGATGAGATTAAACGTCACATCCTACGAGTAGGTGGCCATTGAATTATTTGCTGAAAATTACCTAAGATTTACCCATGGTAATGATTTTTTCGACCAAACTCCGCGAGATTTTTAGGGATTTCCATATTTTTTCTTTAAACTGTATATACATTTGAAGGTATTTCTTTTCATACCGTAACTTGTAAACACAACATACAATTTTTCAATAAACGACAAAATTATTCAAAATTGATGACTACAAACGAAATATTTTTACTACACAACAATCTTTTCGAATTTTGGAATTTCAAATAGCTACAAACGATTTATATTTTGGGAATTTAGATATAAAATCAATGATGCCAGAATAAATTTGGTTCAGATCGTCAGTATCACATTTTTTGTTGAAAAGAATTTAATTATTTCTACAAATAAAGCATTTTTATACCAGTTCCGCTCATATTTCACATATATGAGTTTAGTACTTGTGCGGGCGGGGTCCAAACAAAACAAGTTTCTTAAGGCGCGATTTTGAATAGTTTGCAGGTCATCCATCTTGTGTTTAAAATTAAAGCCACAAACACATATACCGAAAGAAGCCCTAGTGTATAATCGATTATTTTATGAAATACAAGTTACGATCTAAATAAACTTAAAATTATAAAAAAAAAAATTAAATAATGAAATCTGTTTTAAGAGATAAGGAATCGTTATATTTGAAGGAAAATGTTGTGGGTAGCACTATCCGCAGATGCAATAAGATCGATAAAACCTCTTTGATCTGTGTCTGCATGGTTGATGAAGCAATTAGTAGTAACAGTAAATAAAGATACCCCGAATACTAAATTTGTTGATAGCTTATTAGTTTTGCTTTCTAATGGTGGTGTGTCAAAATATTCATTTTGATGACCAAAAACAATTTTTTTTGTGATTTCTCCCAAAATGTTGCCAATAGAATACAATTATTATTGCAAAAATTTCTCCCGATGTCTAAATGGCGTAGAAATTAAATTAAATTAAACCCCATTTCAAAAATATGGCAAAAATAAAAAATTCCCTCAAATTTGAGGGCCTTTTTATGTCCTTGAAATACTCTATATTCCTTTTTTTTATATCCCTTAAATACTCCAGGATTTCAGAAATAACCTTGGCAAGTGTTTTTTTAGTATGTATTCTTAATAAAGTTGGAATGCATGGAGTTTACTTATTAAAAATAAATTATTATCAAAATATTATTTGATCATCCATCGCAATATGACTCGATTATTTTAAGCATTTCACTTCTATAAACATACATCATTAAGCCGCAAAATATGTTACCATGCATTTATATAGAAAAGCAACAACAAACAAATACCAACAGCTTAGTAATTTTATTTCATCCCCATAATATCTCTAAAATAATCTAAAACTAAATTTAATCAAAACAAAATGTTTGTATGTACATATATAGCAAACGAACAAAAAGAAACACAAAAACTTGAAACCAAACCCAAAATATTAAATTTTCCATAAAAGCAAACTAAATTCTCATCATCATCATTAAACAACCACGAACCAGCATAAAAAAAATAAAAACCGGAAAAATAACTCAAACACGAAGAGAAAAAAATCTTTGGAATATTTTTTTTTTGTGCTGCTTTGCCTCGACTAAAGTGATATCAGGTTCGTGCTCAATTGCAGTTGACTTTATCTTATTCAATTTTTTTCTTTTTGCTTTTTCGAAAATTATTTTAGTCAAATATAAAATAATAATAATGTACTTTAGCAGTAATAACAACAACAAAAATTACGAATTTTTTTTTTCTACCGTTTCAGCATTATTTTGCTGCTACAAGAAAAAAGCTCACAATATTTAAGAAACTTGAAAACAATTTCATTTATTGTTATGAAGGATAATATTGTAGTGATGCAAGATTGATACTACTTTTTGTGCTCTTGCTTGATTATTACTATTATTGGTATTGCTAATATTGTTCATTAGAAATCTGTTATTCACTGATGATATTGATAAGGAAATACTTTCGATGTAATTTATATGATTAATATTTAAAAGTCAATAGGCTGCGAAAGTCGCTTATTCTAGATATACTCAGTTTCGAGACAATTAAGATCCTGTATTATATCTACGTATGTCTGGTATTCTTTTTACGTCGAGCCTATCCGAAACAAGTGTTACGGTTGAAAACAATTCAAATTCACCGTGTGTAAAAAAATAAAAAAAATCAACCGTTAACATAAAACACTTTACGTCTTGTTGAATGATTGGCATCAGGAGTTAACATTTTTCCCTAACCAAGATCAACATCAATTTGTTTCACCTGAGCTCACTTTTCAAAAGTTATCTTAGTCGTTGGCTGTGTCCTGTTCTCAATCATCCCAGGTAATTAAAAATAAAATTCCGTTTTACCCCGATCTTCCTTCTTCGCAACAATTCGTCGTACCAATTAATGTTTTGACATTCAAAATTGTATAAACTTGTTCCGGAATAAAGGCAAGCTCTAACAACATTGATTTGCGAAAAGAAAGTAAAATAATCAAAATAGAATCGTCACTTACCAGATTTATCTTCTTACAGCAACCACCAAAAAGTAAAAGAAGCAAGTAAAAGAAACACAAGAAATATTTATTCTACGAAGTTTCAAAAACTGCAAAAATTAATCACTCTAATTACACAACAAAGAAAAATTAATTTTACTTTAACACACATTCACAAAAAAAAAAAAATATATAACACCTCTGGAACTTTACCACCAAACGAAATTCAACACCGTGATAAAATTCCGGAACCGTAAGAAGACAGCTTTTCTTGATGAAAACAATAGGATTTTTTTTCTAAGCTTTTAAATAAACTTTCGAAACTTTCCTTCTTATTTTATTTTATTTGTTTTTTGTGAAGTAATGTTATTTACAATTGTGTTTTTATGATTACATATACATATGTGTTTGTAAACGTTGTTCAATAATATTAGTTAAGACATAGTTTGTGTTTTAAATAAAGGAAACAAAAACAAATATCACGACCGTTTTGATAATGCAATGGTTCGATTTTGTTTTTCACACTTTTCCTTCTTTTCACATATAATTTGCACTGAATACAAATAGGTACACATATGTAAAATATAGAGTTAGATTGGGCTGAGATAACCTGAGTTTTTATTATTACCAATAAATGTTTTTATTTTGCAAATTTTAGAAACCGTTTGCGCATGGAACACAAATTGTTTTCGGTTTTGCTTTTAAACACATGTGCCACACTTGGAATAATTTCAGCAAAATCGGTTTAGATAGATTAGATATGAGACGTGTAAATTCAAAACTGACTAAATGCATCGTGTAAAATACATAAAACTAACTATACAAAATCTGGCACGTTTAGGTAATCTTGTTTTAGTCTATTCGAATAACTTAAAATCTAGTCGGCGGTCAGCAAAAACAAAAATATCAGGTCCTCATTAGTTAGGGAGTTGGAGCCCTTTTAAAATTGCAAATAATGAGTTTTGCACCCTGTTAAAGTTAGCCGAAAGTTTCAATAAAAAGTCGATAATGCAGATTATGTTATTAACATTCCAGCTGAAAATAACCAATTTGGTGGTTGATAGCCAAAAGTAAATAATATACATGGATTGCAATGAAAACTTTTCTAAATAGTATTACGTGGAAAACTTTGTTTAACTTAGTCGTGGAAAATATGGAATTAAAATAAGTTTGCAGTGGAATGGATGTGATTTGTCAATAGCTATCGATTTCCCATGGGAAACTTGAACTGAATTTCTGTATCAATGCAATTCATCTCCAGATATAAAACTCTATAGGCTGATTTTATACAAATTTTCTTCTGATTTTTGGAAAATCGAATTTTCCTATATTTCCCACGGAAAACTTGAACTGAATTTTTTCATTCTATTGTTATTGACCAATTACAAAAAAACGATTCAACTTCAGATATACACTCACTCTAGCGGCTGATTTTATTCTAATTTTGTGGATTCTTCTGATTTTCCGATATAATCCACGACTGGGCAAAACAATGTTTTCCACGTAAGACTAGTTACAACAAATTTTATTTAAATCCATTTATCCTATTTACTTTCGACTGATAACAACAAAAATTTTTATTTTCTGCTGGTATGCTAACAACAAAATCTGCATTATCGACTTGCTACTTCCGGTTGGGGTGGCCCAATCTGCATTACCATTTTCTTATTTTCGACTGGACTGACACAATCTGCAATATCGGCTTTTCAGTTTCGGCTGGCAACTTTCGGCTAACTTTGACAGTATGAGTTTTGCACTTGATTTTATTTTACGGCGAGTTTTGTACTCTAATATTGAAATAGTTGAATAGCTAAAATATTTAAATACGCAATCCTTCATGATGAATTTGCACTTCACAAGCAGTTTGGCCTTCAGCTGATATTAAGGGTCTTCGAAAAATTTAAATTGATTAAGTATGAATAAAACTGTAACTTCTGCATTTCAGGCCAATTTGGTTCTAAAACGTTTTGATAATAATTTTTTAGCGTCACTTAACTTCGCTTCATTGAACTGTGTACCAAGTTTATATGGGAAGGATTCATTTGGGCCAAATATTTTCCCCTTTTAGCTATGGATTTACGTGCTGCGATGTCAGATTTATAAGCAACTTCTCCACGAACTACTATTTTTCGGTTTAATTTGGATATTATAAATCTTTTTGCCTCTATAAATTTAAAGTTCCAGGTTGTGGTTGGCCTTACTATTATCTTACTCTTCGTTTTCCAGTCGTGCACAGGGCAGTTCTCAATTCAGTTCGAGACAGTTTATTCATATTTAAAGCAATACTCGGTTTTGATTAAATTACCTCTTTTTCCATTTTCGCAAAAACTCTATGTGGCGGTAAATATGAGTGCCTTGGGTTAGAAAAAATAATTCTAATTTTGTGACGTTCGGTGGCGCATCTTTTAGAGCCCAATAGCTGCACATGCTCCCGTGATCGAATGTTTGTTTTGGCCCACAACAGCCATCAGCGACCAATCGAATTGTTGTTTTACCTTTTAAATCGAGGTTGCATAGTCGATGATACATAGCAGATGCAATTTGCGATGATCCTTTGGAAACTCATTTTCTGTCCAGGTATATAGAAACATATTTTCCTTCGAGAAAGCGGATTTTGGCCAATAGAATCCAATATCTTTCCAAACGAATTGACCCAAAACCATGTCCATGGTGGAATCACGACGTTGACCTTTTTTTATATAAACTGGTTTGAACATTGAGTTAGGCGTTAAGTTTGCGGTTGAGTTGAGGGTTGAGTTGAATTCCATTTGCTGGTTAAGTTGGAATTGAGTTAGAGATGAGTTGGTCTTGAATTAGAGATTATTGAGCAATTCAGCTGGGAATTTATTTTTGTGTAAAATTGACAGTTGAATTAGAGTAGGTTGAGTTGATTTCATTGAAGTTGATTTAAAGATTGAGTTGCAGTTCGAGTTGAGGTTAAGTTAAGGTTGTACTTGAGGTCTGAGTTGGGGTTTAGTTGAAATTGAGTTCGGATTGAGTTGCTTAGGAGTCATTGGTTAAGTTGTGAATTTATTTGGAGTAATGTTGAGGGTTGAGTTGGAAATTAGTTTGAGTTGATTTGACGATTGCGGTGGACTTAGGATTCAATAGGGTTCATAGATATATGCAGATTTTGGACCTTATTGATTTGGGGATTGAGTTTGGGGTTTAGACGGACCAAATTGAATTGTTGTCGAATAGATTGTTCAGTAGGGATTTGAGGTGCAGATAAGATGATGCTGAGTTCTTGCAAGCATGTAGTTTTTGAACCGTGTTGATTTAGTGTGTGAGTTGAAAGTTGAATCTGAGATTGAGTTAAGAGCTGAAGTTTTGGTCGAGGTTGCATTGGAGTTAAGTTAGACTTATTTCGCCGTTCATTTAGGGATTTATTTAGGGTTTGGGTTCAAAATTGAATTAGAAATTAGCTTGAGTTATTCTGAGTTGAACTCATGTCTTCGAGCCAAGTTAATTTGCGAATTAAATTAAGCGTTTAGTTAAGGGTTGTGTTAAGAGTTGAATTGTTGTTCTATAGGGGGTTGAGTTGAGATTCAGGGTTAAGGTTCAATTGGAGGTTTTTTGTGGATTGAGGTGCATATTTGATTAAGCTGAGATCAACTGTGTTGAATGAGAGCTTGAGTTCAACTTTGAGTTTAGAGCTAAGTTGAGGCTTGAGTTGACGGTTAAGTTGAAGGTTGAGTTGGGGTTGAGTTATTGTTGAGTTTAGGGATAAGTTGAGGTTTGATTTAATGTTCTATCTAAATACTTAATATTTAATGCTACAAATTAAATATTATTAAAATTTTAAATAATTTATGTGCATAACATAATCATATGTGTGTTGAACTTTAAGTAAGAACTTTGAAAAATATTTTATAGTTATTTATGCGTACATCAATAGCTTCGTGCAACCGTTAATTATATTTTAGTTTAGTCCCAAAATGACCAGCAAGAAATCAGGAGTATGGAAAAGATTCCAAAAAGAAAAGGAAAATACGGCAAAATACACAATGTGCAGTTTAGTTTTAAAACGTGCAGGTGGGAACACATCAAGCTTAGCAAATCATCTTCGAGCAAAACCTAATGTCGATGTTAAAATAAATAAAGATCCTTTATAGAAAAGAGCATAAACAACTCTAAATAAGTATATTAAAAGGGAATCTTTAGGAGAATTATGGGCCAAATGCGCGGCAGAGGACGGGGTTTCGATTCATGCTATGACACAGTCAAGTGCTATACAATAATTTATAACAAAACGGGGCTACGAAATGCCAAGAAGCAAGAAAATGTAAAAAAATTAATTGTGGATTTTCTTAGTGTGAAAAAATTAGAATTTCAAAACAAATTTATAAAAACGGCTGAATCTGGTATGAGTTTCTCAATAACAGTAGATGAATGGACTAGCTGTAATGCCAAAAGATATTTAAATGTACCATTACATTCTCAAGAGGACAATTATAAGTTAGGCTTTATTGCCATACAAGGTTCATGTGATGCGTACCAGGTTCAGTCATTAGTTGAACAAAAATTGGAGGAGTACGGTAATAAATTTCGATATATTTTGGCATCAACACAAGATTGAGAAATTCGCTCACTTAAATGAAATAGAAATGACGCTTTAATGAATAGACACTTTTTACAATAAAAATACTGTATTCAATGAAGTTTTAGATCCTGCAAATACTGATGAGGAAGCCGAAAATCAGTTTGATTGCTTTGCTGGCGACCATAACTAAAATATAGATGGTGATATTAATAATATTGGGTACAATTTAGAAGACGCAAACATTATTGAAACACTGCATACACTGCAAATCGCCAGTCATAAACGACATATTGCAGCGATATGTTGAAGAGAAAGAAGGTAAAAAACTTAAACTCATATTGGACTGCAAAACACGATGGAACTCGCTTATACCTATGATGAAGAGATTAGTGCAACTAAAAGTGTGTATTAGAAGCTCATTGGAAAAATGGGGCATGCTAATTTATACAAAGGAAACCATTTTATTGTTTTGGTAAATATAATTGCAATATTAAAGCCGACAGAATTAGCAGTAAAAGAACTAGGCAAAAAGACTTCAACCTTACTTGCTGCGGAAGGAGTACTCACATTTTTATTTACTCAAATGAAACAAAATACTCCTGCTTTGGGGAAAAAATTTCATAATTCCTTGAAAATAAGAATTTTTGAAAGACGAAATAAAGAATTAATAACATTGTATAAATTTTTACAAAATGGAACTTTTCCACAAACAGATTTATTGGTATTTCCATATTCGCCTAAAACTTTGTCCTTTGCAACTACTTTGGCAGCTTGATTATTCGGCGATCCACTAGTTGGTAAATTAATTGATGAATAAGATATTGATGAGGGTAAAGTTGAACCCGACGGTAGCAATTTCGAGTAATCATTCCAGAACGAGTTGAAAATGTTTGGGGTCACTAAGGAAAAATCAATAAAGTTCACCAAGTTGTTTAATGCTCTGGCATCTATTCAACCCTAGTCAACAGACAGTGAGAGAGTCTTTTTGATTGCCGGTAATTTCTGTACCTCATTACGTTCATTTATGAAATTTGACCTGTGGATGCTTTAATTTTTCTAAAATACTATTTTATTAAAAAAACAAGATTTATAAGATTTGTTTCTTTACAATTTTTGCATATATACGGGTGGCTGAGACCAAGTGTTACCAAATGAAAACGCTGTAATTTTTTTAATTTTGATTATTTTTTATTGAAATTTCGTGGAATATGTTGAAAACATATTACATTTTATGAAAAACATGTTACTGCTCGATATGACCTCCTTTGGCTTTGATTATTTGATTCAGTCTTCCATAGAAAGCATTGCATGCTGACCGAACGTGGGCTTGCGGAATTTTATTCCATTCTCGAACAAGAGCTGACTTCAATGCATCAACACTTTCGTATTTTTTAGTGGACACCTTACTCTCCAAAATGGACCATATGGAGAAATCCATGGGATTCAAGTCTGGTGAATATGGTGGCCATTCTTTCGACGAAATCAGCCGCGGAACGCAATTTTGTAAAAATTGCTGTGTCGCTCGAGCTTTGTGTGACGGTGCCGAGTCCTGTTGGAATGTCCAACGGTTCGTACCAAAGTGTTTACGTGCCCAAGGTAGCAAAGCATCGTTTAGGATCTTTTGGCGGTACATCTCTTGGTTTACCTTGACTCCATGTTCGATGAAAACCAGAGGAGTGCGTCCATCTGCAGTAACTGCAGCCCAAACCATAACATAAGCTGGTGATTGCTTGCGCATGGCAACTCTTGTGTCCAAATTATCGTTGGACTTGTCCTCTAACCAAACACGATCATTTTGTTTATTCACATGCTGTTGAATGGTGAAAATTTTCTCATCAGAAAAGACAATTTTTGGAATCTCATCACGTTCGGCCAAGGCCTTCAATGCTCGTGTTCTTTCAAGCCTAACTTTTTTTTGTGCCTCCGTAAGATCTTGAACTTTTTGTATCTTGTAGGGCTTCAAGTGTAGTTCATTTTTCAATATGGTTTGAATGCTGTATCGTGAAACATGTAGACGTGCGGCTAATTGATTGGCACTTTGACGAGGATTTCATTGGATTCGTTTCTTCACCTTTCGTATCATTTCTTTTGATGTTGCTGTCTTTTTAGGACCGCCTCTGTTGCGTTTAGCGATGCTACCAGTTTCGTTGTATCGAGTTATGGTTCGATACACAAACATTTTATTCACATTCAAATGCTGGAGCTGACGAACTATTGCTGTTTGTGAATTTCCACCCAAATACAGTGCAATTACACTATTACGTTTGAATTCCATTACGATTTTTTTATTAAGATATTAATTTAGAACAATTATTTATTGACCACATATAAACAACTAACCAAACTTCAATCTGTCAAAAAATTAATGCGCGAAAATGACAACTACACAAATGACAGGAGAGTGAAGTTAGTAACATTTGGTCTCAGCAACCCTGTATAATAAATTTTAATAGGTTATTTTTGAGTTTTTTCTTAAATAAAACAATTGTAAAGCAGAACAAATGTTTTTTTTTTATAGTTTTGTTTATTTTTCTAAGTTAACAGCTCCGATATAGTTAAAAAATCTATTTTTTTATTGTTTATTTAAAGTCCATGAAAAACCTACCAAACCCGGTTATCCAATTCACAAAAAATCCGAAAAGCGGTTTTTGAAATTTTCCGAGTATTTACATGCCCTAACGGACATCTTTAATTCAAATAACTTAGCAAGAGCACGAATATTTCGAGTGATCCGACGGCGTCACTTAAAGGCTCAAAACTATTTGTCGTACTCAAAATATTTTAGGTTTATTAACTAATTGATGGTTTGTAAAAACTCAACGAGAATCTTACTAAAGGCTTGATGTGGAAGTAAGAATATTAGTTAAAGGATTAATAATCTTAAAACTTTTTAATATTCTCATTGAACATTCTAGAATTGGTTTTTTGCATAAGTTCCTAGAATTAGTAGTATTAAACTACTTCAGCGTTTGTTTCTTCCAAAATTTGGTTAATTTAGTGATGAATTAAACCTAGTTGATTTGTTATTAGCGTTTAGGCTGTTTTCGGAACAAATACTTATTTATGGAACCTAACTTATTCAAATAAGTATTTCTCACAAAAAAAATCTAAATTGCTGGTCATTTTCCCTATGAATATTTTTCTAAGGTACCGTGATACCGAAAAATTTAAAATTAGCTTTTGACGAACACTGAAGGCGTATTCATTGTTGTAGTTCCTTGTGTTCGTTCCGTTCGATGCGTTCGGTATTTTGTCTGAAGTATTATTTTAATTAGTTCATTGTTGATGAAAAAATTACAGAACGATTTTATTTCCATCTATCGTCAAAAAATCAAAGTTTTTGACTTTTGTAGTTTGGCGTTTTGTAGTTTTGAAGTTTGTTCATAAAATATTGCATTTTTTTCGCGTGAGGTATATTATTATTGATATGGACCATAAAAAACTATTGTCATGGGACATAATGATTGCAATCGATGTCATAATGCTGCATATTTTGTCAAAGAATTCCCGTATAAAAGACGATGTGGCGGGAGAGAAATTCTCAGAGAAAGGCCTAGACGAGGGCACTACTATAATTTAGTAGCGGAAATGAGGCTAACCGATGTGAATTCGTGCAAAAATTTCCATCGTATAACGCAACAATTATTTGATGGCTTTTACATAAGGTTGGGCCAAGCTTACAAAACCATGAGGGATTTACGACAAATCCAATCACTCCCGGCGAACGACTCTAATTAATTTTACGGTTAGGATGTGGAAAAGAAATATTTGGGACTATTTACATGTGTTTTAGTTATTTGGCAAGCGGTGACAGTATGGTATCTCTGGGTTCATATGGTTATCAAGTAGGCAGATCTTTAACTTCTGGCATCATTCGTGAGACAACTAGCGTGATTTGGGATAAATTAAAACAGATTTTTTTCTCAAATTTTTTACCTTCGACATGGGAAAATATTTCTTAGGGATTTAATACATTGTGGAATTTCTCAAATTGTTAAGGAGCCGTAGATGATAAACTTTATTACAATTATTTTATCAATTAGATAGTTATATTTCACTTAAATTGGTTTCAGGCATTTGCGAATTCCAACAGTGCATGCAACAATTATAGAAGAAGCCACAGCATCGTATTGATGGCAGTGAACGATACCCAATATAGATAAATTTTCAAAGGATGTGGATGTGGATGTGGATGTGGATGTGGATGTGGATGTGGATGTGGATGTGGATGTGGATGTGGATGTGGATGTGGATGTGGATGTGGATGTGGATGTGGATGTGGATGTGGATGTGGATGTGGATGTGGATGTGGATGTGGATGTGGATGTGGATGTGGATGTGGATGTGGATGTGGATGTGGATGTGGATGTGGATGTGGATGTGGATGTGGATGTGGATGTGGATGTGGATGTGGATGTGGATGTGGATGTGGATGTGGATGTGGATGTGGATGTGGATGTGGATGTAGATGTGGATGTGGATGTGGATGTGGATGTGGATGTGGATGTGGATGTGGATGTGGATGTGGATGTGGATGTGGATGTGGATGTGGATGTGGATGTGGATGTGGATGTGGATGTGGATGTGGATGTGGATGTGGATGTGGATGTAGCCGGCGATGCAGTTTCCGTCAGAAAATTTTTACTGCGTACTTCACAAAATATAATGTCTTGCCGTGGCGAAACCAACAAATATTTATGGAATCGTAAAATAAATAAATTAATTTTATGTTTCTAAATTTGGTTTTTATTCGGTAATTACAACTTTGCATCACCACTTTCGCAGTTAATTAATGAGTACAAAAGTATTGTCTATTCGAACACCAGGACGTATTAAATGGGCTTTAATTCTTTGATTTAAACTCGCCATAGAAAATTTTCGAAAATAAAGTACTAAATTTAATTTAAAATAAAATAATTTATTTGTTATTTGTTTTATTTACAAAAAATTTTGAGCTATTCATTAGAGCAATTTTAAGTTCTAATGAATAATTAGGATCCACTTATCTACATTCATCAGCTAATGAAGTTTAAAAAACCCTATTTTGGCATCGGCATGATCGATTCTGACTGCTACTTGCGATTAGATGGTTATGCTCCTTCATAGTATTAAGTAGGTCGTTGAATATTTTTGAATCTTCCTTTGTCCTTTTCCGATTCAAAGAAGAGCTCGTAGATGATGAGGGTGGTGGTGTAGTTAGTTGGTATTTTCATCTAGACTCTCCGCTGTTGAGTCAAGCAATTGTTGATATGTGATTGACGTATTTTGGACAACCAATTCGGTGATAACCAAGTTGTTAGTTGTATTATTTTCATCTATGAAGTTTGTTATTGTTGGCCTAGTAACAAAATTTAAAATACAATATGTATAAAAACATCTGTAAAATAAAAAATAATAATAACAAATCTTACGTGTCGTCAACCAAATATGATCTTAAAAATTCCATTTCCGTTAATAGAAATAGTGCTCTTCCACTTCTTACTTCTTTGGCGTTTAGAGCCTCGTGATATTTACTTTTGAGACTTTTCCATTTAGCCTGAACCTCTTTACCTAGAAACAAATTATAGGTATTAAATTCATGGAAATATTTAATAATATTCAATAACCTACTTGAAAAACTAGCTTCTGGCGCTAAACACTCCCATTCCATTTTTCTCACCGAATTATTCTTATACCTCGGATGGTTTAAATCATATAGAATTGTCTGATGCTTGACCAGTTCGATTATCTTGGAATATATGCTAAATTCTAAAATAAAAATTAAATATAAATTGGTTAGTTATAATATTCACACACCAATAATAATAGTGACAAATGTATACTAAATAGATTTCATTACCTGAATTTGACGAAATTTTATTAATTTTAAAAAAAGTGCGTTTTTTTTTAATTTTCATTTGTCTGAAGAAGTGTCTGCCTGTCTCTAATATTAACTTGATGAAAAAAATACCGAAGAAACAACACTTCATTTTCGGCGAATCCTATTCGTTAAAAAAAAAACACAACGAACGGAACGAACACAACGAACTTCAACAATGAATCCGCCTTGAAGTAAAAAATTAATTCTTTCAGATAACTAATTATTTAGAGAACATCAAAATTCAATACTCTCATTGTTTCATCAACCGTTAGTGTGATAAACGTATTATGTTGCAAATAGCAGTGTCCTTAACTCAACAAAATGGAAAACAAATAATTTTTGTTGTTGCTGTCAAAATAATTAAGTGAAATGAATTCGAATGATTTTGCTTACTTATTTAAGATGGCGTCGAATAAGTAAATAAGTATGAAATAAGTATCGGTTTCGAAAACAGCCTTAGTATTATTTTTGGCTAGTTTTGACTCAGTTTAGTTGGCTTACAACTAGTGGAGCTTGAAAACATCAACCTATTTGTTATTTGCTCATGCGACAAATATACATTTTGAATAATAAACCTCTTTGTGATATCTACATTTTAATTATTAGTTGCCAAATCACGCTTATAGCAACTCAAGCACACCATCAACATATTTTTAATTGCAACATTCTTGAACATTTTTTTTTTGTTTGCAATCATCTTACACAAAACAAAAGGAAAAGGATACTTTTTATTTTATCCATATTTTCCAGAATTATACAAAAAATACTATAAAAGGATATTTTGTTGTGTTTCCATTTATGAAAGGATTTCATATAATATGTTCCTTTCTCTTGTGTTATGTTTTTCTTATGTATACATCGCTAGACAACACAATATACATATGAATGCATAATAACACCGTACTAGAAAAATAAAAAATTATGCATAATATAAAAAAAAATGTTGAATATGAAAGGATTTTTTCATGCAATCCTTAAAAAACAAAAGAAAATGTCTCAAGTATATTTCTTTTGTTTATAAAAATGCACAAAAAAAGAGATTGTTGTACAAGAAATTACTTTGTATGCAGACACTCAGTTTTCATGATTTTTTTTTTTTTTTGCCTAGTGTTTTGAAATTTATGCTTGTTTCATGACGATGATGATTATGATTATGTTGATGATGACGATGATTATTATTATTGTCATTATGTATATTTACTTTAATTTTTGTACATTTATACACGTACATGATGTCGTCTTGTTTTGTGTTTATACAATAACCGAAAAAAAAAAACAACAAGAAAATAACGAGAAAAGATAAAGGCGCACGGGATAAAAATAAAAACTGCATACAAAAAAGTCGACGTACTGAACAAAAACAATTGGAAATGAAAATGGAAAATAAATATGAAAATAATAACTTTCTTTATACGTAGGTACATATATACGTATGTACTCTTGTACGCGGTTGTTGTTGTTGATTTGACGATTTTATTTATGTACGTATATTATGCATGATGATGATGATGATTGAAGAAATGGTAACTGAGAAAGTAATTACAGAAATTGTTTGTCTGGAGTTTGAACAAAAAATAAATTTTATATTTGAATAATTTTGGTTGAGTGTAATTATATGTATTTTTTTTTTTTTTTAAAGATTTAGTCATGTGAAATGCGAGACACCTTCAAATTATTTTGAAAGCTTAACATTTTACACGTTTTAGAGAAATATAATATCTTTAATTACTATATTTTATGATTGAAAAAATGTTTGTTAATCACTCTATATGGAATTATTCCACCGGTTACAACAAAAAAAATTAACAAAAGCTGATTCCCCTACATGTACCAAAAAAAATGCATCCCGCTTTTCGAACCCGATTCATACTAATCTTGAATTAATTTTACTAATGTGAAATAATTATTTGGATTTTTTTCAGATTCACTAAATTCCAAATCATAAAATTAAAAAATTATTGAATTCAAAGTATTCTTAAAAGTACCGTGAAGTTGGTTTTCGAATTTTTAAAAGTTCTTGAAAAAAACTGATGTCATCAGTGAAGCTTGGTTCTAAATAACCTCCTTAAAACACACGTAATCCAACCTTAATACCCTACCTTAAAATCCTATAATGCCTTCCATTAAATTAATAGATAAAGATGGGTTTGATTTTTTCCATGGTGGTCAAGGAGCACCGTGCTTATTTAAAAAAAAAATATTTAAAAGCACCTGTGTGTGGTGAACGATGCTACAAGCGATGACTCAATATTGATACAGATTATGTGAATCTGTTCTCTAGGTATTATCCTAACTTTAAGACCATCAGTTAGTTGTGTTTGGTCCTAAATTCCTTTATACCTAATATTATCTAAAATGTTTGATCACAATTTTATGATTCTCAGATATATTGAGTCTTCAGTCTAACCTTTTTTCAATCCGAACTTTGTAATTGACACACTTTAATTTCCGATTTTCAGCAATTATTTTTATTGGAATTGGATTTTATTGAATCGATTTATATGATTTTCATATATCTACGGAATAAAAATGTAAGACTATATTGTAAATGACGGTAAAGGAGCATACTTGTACGGCCCATTTTATCTGATATAGATTTTTTAAACTTTTATCAAAAAAATTTAAGGCCTAGAAGTAAATTCTAACGAAAGTCATTTCTTAGCTAATAGAAAATTACAACAAATGATTGTACTTATTTCTAAAACATTAAGCCAATACCTTCACTTATTTTGAAAGCCTCTGTCATATTCGTTGTGTTTCTAGCCAAATGATGTTTATAAATTAATTTATTTGAAAATTCTATCTTTGATGTTCCAGATTATTATATTTCTAGAAGAAATTCAGAAAACTGTAAGTACTTTTAAATTCAGGAATATATACAAATACGGAATGTTACAATTTATAAATTTTAGATTGAAATACTTAAAATAGGAGGTATTTTTTTAAAATCTATAAAATTACTTAAAGGAAATTTCAAAATGTCGGCTGTAGATTTCAGACTCTTTAAAACTAAAAAAAAAACTTCACAGGTTGTTCATAAACCTCAGTACAATCACAGATCGTATAAGTACCGCCTAGGTTCAGCCTAAGCTTCAGAAAGGCAAACGTGGCGTGATGTATCTTCATGCGGTATATCAGTCACGCTCCAATATGTGTGCCTTTTGTATGGGTTGACTAATTTTGAAACATTGACTTTCGATATGTCTCTAAATAATTTAAACGATCCGGTTAACATTTATATCCCCTTAAATCAATTATGTCAGCCTATTGCAGCGAGACTAGACTTAAAACCACGTCAAAAGTTATTTTATTACTGGTATTGTATGTATGTATAATGTTTTTTATTTAGAGGTTCTGAAAATTAGCTATAATGATGACTGACAAACGATGTACAATGGTTAGTATTGGGAAAAGACAGATAAATAATCGAAAAACAACCTTCAATTTTAACTTGGATGACCTACTTTTTGTACTTCAATCAAGGTTTATTATAAGATATCCCAAACTTTTCCCTCATAGTTTCATAACTGAACCATTGAAATCCTTTAAATATGTATACAACATGAAATGCAACCTTCCATAATCCGTCTAAAATATTTTTATAGCTAATTAAATTCGCCAGTTCCACTCGACAAGCTGAATCTCAAAATATTACAACAATTGTTTGCCCTTGTGAAATTTTAAATACATTCCTCAAAATTTTGGCAGAGATTTTGGCAATAATCAAGGCATTATTGCCAAAATCTCTGCCTAATTTCACAGTTACAATTTCAAAAGTTTTTGAAAAATTAACGAATCTTCGTATAGTTTTTACTTGGATAACTCTATCTATTGAGTGACTGTCAGTATGGTTTTGAAAGGCTCTAAGTACTGAAGTGAAGCTTTTAACACTCGTTAAGTTTCTTTTCGTCAAGATTATAGTAGCCCTGGAAATTTATTATTTTGGTAGGGGACCCCTTTGACTACCGCTTTCTAAATTCTGAACTCGATTTGCTTCCTAGGGTTTTAACTACATCAAGGAATGTTTTGATTTCTCATAGTAAGAATGGAAAAGACATTTAAAAAATTGTTCTGGTCAAAATGAACGCAGTGTTTGAGATTTGTTATGTCGGTATAGTAAAAGATCCTATTGGCTACATCTGGGCCGAATCTGAATCCGATTTGCGTGTTTTAATTTTCAATAGATCAGTAGATGTTTCACTTTCACGTAGCTAAAATTGGAAAAATAAAATAAAAAAATAAAATGTCGTAAAGATTATGGCGGCGCTGAAAACTTGTTAAGTCGGCATGCTAAGGGGTCCTATTTGATACCTCTGGCCAATTTTTAACCTGGTTTCTCGAGTTGAAAGTCTTGCGACACTAAAAAATGTGTTACCTTAAAAAACATAAAATTGATCAGGTCAAGATTATAGTGGCCCCAGAAATTTGTTATGTCGATTAAATAAAGAGAGCTACAGGCTTTCTCTATATCAATGGTGCTTGCTAGAATTTTCATTACATCAAAAAATTGTATTGCATTCTCGAATGTAAAAATGATGAAGAATAAGGCTATCCTGATAATTGGTTATGTCGGTATAGATGGCTATTTCTATGCTAATTCTATATCCGGCTTGCTGGTTAAAATTATCGCTTGACCAATACATACGCAATACATTTATTGATATAGTTTAGAACCGGTTTCAGAATTGGCCGAGAGTTAGTCAATAGGACTGCGCCGTTTTCGACAGCGGTCAATGGAGATTCTTGAGTTATTTGGATCATTAGAATTTGGAGCTATCGTGGTTGGGTTAGGTAATCTGCTCAATACATAAGAATTTTGATGTTTGTTTCCCGGACGATGTTGAAGATCAAAGTCATATCCATTGAAAAAAATATTTCAACGCAAAATTCTTGGTGGCAAGACTAATGGTGTTGATTTTTTCGGATTAAAGAGACCCAGTAATGGTTGATGATCAGTAATAGTTATTACTTTGCGCCCAAAGCCTCCTTGTCGATCGTGGCGTAATTTCGCTCTATGCTGGTGAGAGTTCGTGAGTAGCATACAATTGGTCGCTCCGCACCATCCTCCATTCGATGTGCGAGTATGACCACAGTTCCGTGTGGAGATGCATTACAGCTGAGTAGTAGAGGCAGTGACTCGTTTTAAAATAGTAAGAAACTGTCGTTGGAGAAAAAAAAATTTAATTCCTCAAATAACCGTTGATGGGCGCTATGTTAAATCAACGTTGAATTTCTCTTCAGAAGATGTCTAGCGGTTCAGTGTTGGTAGCTTTTCGTGCTAAAACAGCATGATAAAAATTAAGAAGCCCTAAAAATGCTTGAAGTTACTTTTATGTCTAGAGGTGTCGTAGTGTTGGTGATAGCTGCTATTTTTTCCTCAGTATGGAGCGAATCCCATTGGAGTCGATGCGAAAGCTTAGGAAATTTGTTGATGAGACATAAAATTCACATTTATCATGACTCAATCGAAGGCCAGATTCATCTAATCTTTTGAAAACTCTGTCCAATTACGATGATAGCCGCTTCGATTCCTTTAGCAGCTGTTCGACAAATTTTTAGAATATGCCAGATGCCGACGATATTCCAAGCCGTAAACGTTATACTTGGACTGAATGTCGCATTATCACCCACTGACAACTGCTGGTACACTTGAGCCCAAGTTTCAAAAAATATTTCCCCGTTGGTAAAGTTGCCAATAAGCATATTCCCGATTGAAGTTGGAAATATTTTGGACATAATGCTTTATTAACTGTTGCATTTTAGTCCCAAAATATACAAATTGATCCGTCCGATTTTCTCACTAGAATGATAAGTGTTACCCAATTAATCAACAGGTTAATCAATCGCTGTAATCAACAGGTTCTAATATTCCTTGATTTGTTAACTTTTCCAACTTATCCTCAATAAGTCAACGTAAAGCGGGAAGAATATTCCTGGCAGGCTGATGAATTGGAGCCATGTTCGGATGAAGTTTCATAGAAATTAGTTTTGTTGAAGCTCAGTTGAAAATAAATTCTTATATTGATCTCAGTGACGGCTGATGGTGGGATTAGGTGAAGCCCTTGAATTTGTTATTTTTAAAGCCGGAAACCAATCGCAACCAAGAACATTGGTTTTCCTGCTCGAAGTAATTTGTAACGGCAGTGACGATAGAATTTTGTTATAATATCGCACATCGACATCAATCGTGCCCAAAATTTCATGCGGCCAAATTTCGTCAAAACTTCTCTCGGAAATGATCGTATTGTTAGAACCTGAATCAACATCAAAAACACAATTTATGGTATTAATGATAACGGTTGCTCATTTTTTGACATCGTTGTTTTGTGAAATTACATAAAGTTGCAAACGATTACGTCCTTTTTCAGAAGAACGTCATAAAGATGCGATCTGGCCGTATTTTCCATATGAATTACATCTTGAAAATCGAAAACGGCATTGCTCTCTCAAATGATCACCGCCGCAGTCTTAGTAATTCGTTGACCTTGACGAAGGTGACTGGCCATAACGTTTAGCCTTGTTACTAATTGGTGTGGATATCGATTGTTGACGAAGATTTCGGGATGGTGTTTACCGATTGCGTTTTTGTTTGCCTACAAATTTTGCTTGCTGTTTATTTTCATATTTTTGCTCACCCATGAGACAAATTTGTGGTGTTGATAAATTCTGCAATACGCAGACACAGTAATCTGCCTTTCCAAATTTGCAATCCAATCGATTGCGTAATCCAGCAATGTCCTCGGCTATTCATTCTCCCGGTTGTTGATTACGTTGGGAGAATTTTTGGAATGCAGTGGTTTCCGAAGGGCGTGGAGAAAAATTAACTGTAGGTGATTCGATTATTTCTTTATAAGTTAATTCACTTACATGTGCTCCGCTTACCGTTAAGAATGTTGCGCTCTTGATCGTTTCGTCCCTTATACCGTTGGCGGTTAATAACATTTCAAATCGCTTCGTATATGAACTCAAGCTGTTCAGTTTTTTAACATCAAAAGATTCGATGACACAAATCGTAGACATGCTATTTGTTGTAAATTGTGACTCAATGGTTTTAGGTGGCTTCCTATCGAATATCTCTTCACCCAAAATCCGTTAACACACGATCAATAACAATTTTCGAATTTATGATCGATAATTCGAAAGCTTTTTGTTTTATTTTGGCAATCAGAAAATAAATTATGTTTTTATTAATCACTTAATCATTAATACTTATTTTTAAATACATGAAATAAAATTCATGAACATATTTTATTTACTATCTAAGTATAATCTGTATGAAATTTTAGTACATTACGCACGGCTAGTCCTACAGTTAAAGATTTGTGAACGTTGGAAAGCTGGAAAAATGCACATGAAGAGTATCTTAAACCTCAAGGCAGTCCTTGCAAAAATAGTTGATGGACAATGGAGATTGTCTTTGAAATGGTCTTGTTCATAAATAATTCGACAAGAATTCTCAGCCGAACATTTTTTATAGATAAAGCAAACTTAGGAAGCCAATGATTAGGCTAACCAATAAAGTTCTCCGCCTTACGGCAACTAGAGGTGGCATGCCAGTTCTGCCTTAGCTCTTTGAGAGCAAAGTTTTTTATAGAAACGTACAGAAAATAAATTTTTGTCGTTAGGCGCAAGATTAAGCGCCTCAATGAGATTATAGGTCAGTACTATTAACTCGGCCTGAAAAATAGTGCAATGCGAATCCAGCATACCAACCGACCTAAAATCATACAGAAGGCAGTAAGTACCAAAACAAGCACTATACCCGGAGCCAAGGACTCTAAAACTCCGATAAAGTTTTAAGAAAATGATAGATCTCGATAGAAAAACCATTAAGAATAAATTGTTGAATTTGAACTCAGGGGCTAACTTTTATTAACCATATCGATTTCTGCTATAAACGAACTGTTGTTACTAATTAATAGTATATGCCCCACAGTTGTAACAAAACTATTTCAGGCGCCAGTGTACCTATGCCTGCAATGAAGGGAACCAACTGAGGCCAACATTATTATGTGATTATATTAAGAGGAGAAGACATGGCTCAAGTAATGGCTCTACAAGCAATATTTTGAAGTCTATTAATTTTTATTGTAAAAGTCTTTAATTTTACCGTAGACCACCAAACAATGGAACCATAAGAGCGGATTTTGAATACTGAAGCTTTTTAAATTTTGCAATCATAGTGATATTTTTAGGAGAGTTTACTTTCCAAAATGACATGAAGATGCTTGGTCTGATCTAGTAATCGCTCTCCCAAAAAGAGAGGGAACAGATAGAAATTGACCAGTTCCACACAGAATGCTGCAGTTTAACAAAGCACTCCACCCTGTACCCAGCTTTAGCAACCTTGACGGAGACGAACAGGCTATCCAGCTGTGCCTGAACAATGCGTTTCTTAAGTATAAAACCAATCCATTTTACAATTGTGCCGTCTATACCAAAATTGGTACAGGCTTTGGTAATCGTAACTAATTAAATACACTAAATTTGTATGAGGGTGTCTTAAACTTTTTTTATAATCGGGGGAAAGATCCCAGTCGGCTAATTTCCTTTTACGTTATGGTTTAAAGCGTGTTTTTTTTTTTGAAGATTAATGGAAGAGATGCATCTATTATCAGAAATGGTGTTATAATTTAGAAGATCTTATATAATTCAACAAAGACGCTCCTCGAATGTTAATGTTTGAACTATCCTTTAATGAGTAATGTGTACTGGCATCACAACCCAATCACAAAAGGGATATGTTTCTTCTTACTTTACAACATCATGTTATTAGGCTCATCGGAAGAAGGCGGTGGGAGTGAAGAGTGAGCCTAAGGGTAGAACAACTGATGCAATATCATGGATAAAGATTGAAAGATAATTGTCTGATCAGCTGTGGTACACTAATATTGTTATTAAGGAATCTTCGTAAAGATTCTACCATTAGCGGATTTCAAACCAGAAACGGTACCATCAAGAAGTAGTTCCTGAATTAGATATACATCTGACTTACTGTAATGCAAGTTGAACTGTTTTATTGTAAGCATGGAGTAATTTTAACTTGATCAACGCAAGAATATATAATGCCGATGGTCTGGAAAAAATTTAAAAGAGATTCTTTCTAGAACGTATTGCAACATAGCGCCGGAATCAGTAACGCTCTCGAAGACTTCTGGTCAACCCTTCATGCAATCGTTTGACTATTCCCCACACGCTTGCAATGAACAACTTTTCATCATTTGGTCGAGAAACTTGCTTTCATCAATCATACATTAATAGTTACAATACGGGGATCCTCTAGGCCAGGAGCCTAAGTTTGTAGGCGATGGGGTTTTTGAGCAGCTTCTCACTTTGTGTTCCCGATGGAATAAATGGGCTGTAACCATCGAAAATATTATTTTCAGCAAACTCTTCCTATCCTCAAACAACTCCGTAGAGCAAATAATAAACATTTATTGATGTACGAAAAATTCTAACAAGCAAAACGGCTCAGGTGAAGCTAATAATACGCCCATTGCTATACCGACTTAACAAATTTAAAGGGCCGCAATAATCTTGCCCAGAAGATTTTTTCTAATTTTTTCTATTTTTTATGCCACTAGATTTTGTGCATGGCGTAGGCCATTGGATTACCTAGTCAAAAAATATTAATCTATTAAAATTGTTCATATAATAAAAGTCCTACAAAATTATGTTCTTTGAAATTACGCCTTACTTTCAAAGAGCCAATTTCGGCCATTGCCAACACTAGTAAAAAATGTTTGGGTAACACCACAAACAACAATTTCGTCACAATAACATAAATTAATTATTTTTCAAACTGCCATTAGACAATTTTTCTACCAGAAACTATATTTTCGAGTGGTTTTTTCAGGAAAGTATTTCGTTCGTAACTAGTTTCACTCAATTTTCAAGTAAGCACTATTAGTTATTCCTAGAGATGGTAAAATGGCTTGAATTATCTTATGACAGAAGCCAACATTAGTTACCTTCTGAACAAAACTAAATTGAAAAATCGGTTACTATTAACCTTTTGAAATATCTTATTAGACTGCATTTTGACAATTATAAAACGATTTTTGTAGTACCCTGGTAATTTATTGAAAGTAGCAAGTGATTACAAACAATGAAAGTCGATAAATGCAAATAAAGCCATTTATCATTATGAAATAGAATTTTTGATGCCGGTTAACTAATTCTAATTAAAAAATATTAAATTATAAATCCTTTTTGAATTTTTTTGAATGTTAATTTATTCATGTAATTTATAATATGCTACCGGTGATTAGACTATTTGAAATGTATTTTTATTAACACGTAGAAATATATTAGTAATTACGAACAATCATTCAACGAAACCGACTAGTAGACAGAATTCTATTTATTTAATTTTTTAATTTATATGAATTTAATATGTTTCGAAGATTGTAAGAGAATTCAATCCAGTTTCGAACTGATGAGCTTATGATATGAAAAAAATCAATCTTCTCGTCAGGCCGCGGCGACTGGACCGATTCGTAACATATTACAATAAAATCATATAAATTAAAAAATTAAATAAATAGAATTCTGTCTATTAGTTGGTTTCGTTGAATGATTTTTCGTAAATATTTTACGTGTCAATAAAAACACATTTAAAATGGTATAATCATCGGTAGCATATTAGAAATTACATGAATTAATTAAAATTAAAAAAAAATTTAAAAAGTAAAATTAGCTTACACAGAAATAGAGCTGTGTGAATGTCGTGAAGAAGAAAGAATTGTAAGAGAATTTATCTGTATTAGTATGATTCGCTAGTAGATATCGCACAGTACATTCTGCATATATAGAATATAAATTTTAGTATAATCAGTCCAGTTGCCGCGGCCTGATGAGAAGATTGATTTTTTCATAATCATAAGCTCATCAGTTCGAAACTGGATTGAATTCTCTTACAATCTTCGGAACATATTTAAATCATATAAGGTATAAATACAACAAAGCGAGTCTAATGTTGTTATTTCACTGAGCTTATTTGTTTATTCAGAATGAAAATCGTCAGTAACTATTATAAATTGTACTAAAATTTGTCGTGTAATTAATCATTTTTATATTATAAGTTACAAATGTTTAACAGTGTATTATTTGCCATCAAATATCAAACACAACAACCAATCCACACAACATATCAAACACTGCACAAATTACCATCACAAATCAAACACAATAATGATCCAATATAACTTCGTATAATTCCAAATAGAGTGGTATACGTGTACATATAGAAGAATACCTGGAAAATTTCATAGGTTCCATAGTGACAAGTTCACTAGCTATAATGATTACAACAATTGCTTGCATGCATTGCAAAATAAAATTTGTCTAGCTTAACTTAAAAATTTAGGAATAACGATTGATAGTAAACTAAAAGTTTTCGGTTAAATGTTATTTATATCTGGCTCTGAGATAGCTTGGTTTACCTAAATCGATTTGTTCGTTTTAAGTTATCCTTACCAGAGTGTACTGCATAAGCCTGCCTCTTGTATTTATACATACAATTTTTAAACTTCTATCTTTCTATTTTTAACTACGCTTTTCGCGTAGTTGACATAAAACGGTGAAAACTTAAAAACCCTGTTGAAGTTAGCTGAAATTTGTCAGCCGAAAGTAATGAAATGTGGATAATGCCAATATTTGGGCCAAAACATATTTTTTGGATAAAATGAAAAATTGTCAAAACAACCAACGAGTATAAACTGAGAGTATTTTTATGGCTGGATATAAACTCACTTAAAATTGTCATTGTCAAAATTACACATTAAGTTTCAAGAGAGGAACTTTATTCAAGAATTAAAATATCATGTCTTGTCATGTCAAATTTTTAAATTTTATATGGGCCGCTCATTGAAACGTCCTCCCCAAATGAAACACGTTCCTGATAGTTTTCCTATATGGATAACTATTAAATAGGCACACTAATTGAAATACTTTCCAGATATGACCCTTTAAGGGTTAAATTTATAGAAATTTCAACATTTTTTAGTCAACTTTTCTCACGGAACTTAACGTAAAATTCCCATATGGTAAGCAGTGATAAACCAAAATGAACCTTTATCAAGCCTAGTTGACTCACAATGAGTACTTTAGCCTTTAAGCATTTTGATATACCAAGTGTTCATACAGCGATTCATCGCTGAATCATTGAAAATGTTCTCTTAATAAGATAATTTAACTAATATTTTTTGTTTCTTTCTACGGTACTATCCTTCAAAGCACATTCCTTCGCCGTTTTCTAATTTTTTCCCCTTTTTTTAATCACATTTTCAAAGTGCTCGTTCTCAAAAACCACTTAACCGGTTTTAATGGTTGATGGCTCATAGGAAAGAGAATAAAGTCTTCATTTATAATTCTGGTAACAGTTTTACTCTTTAATACATTTTCGTTGAAGAAAAATGGTGTTTTTCTAAAAACTGTCAGGTTTGGTGCCCTTTGAGACAAGGGGTCACCACAAATCATTAATATTTTTATTTTTTTTCTGAAATCTTATTTAACTTTGAATCAAACAAAAAAATTAACAAATTCGGTTATATTCCATGCATAAAATATGATTTTTTTTAATATATCCACATCCGATTAAAGAATAAATCAAGAAAATGGAGAAAATCTAGAATCTTGAACCTTTTTATTGTATTTCAGTCTTGAACGGCTGAAAGTTTAAAATTTGTTTATATGGTTCCGAAATCGGTCATACGATTTTCTAATTTGGTTCTAAGAAATCGATAGCATTAATTTAAAAACAATTCAATAATTTTTATTTAAGAGGTTTTATTTAATTTATATTTAACACGTTTTAAAAACTATTAAATAAACAAACAAATTTAATATTAAAATACGAAAAAAACATTTTAGGTTTTTAAAATTGGAAGACTCGTTTCGGTTTTCATCCATCATCAATTCCGAATAATTTTAATTACTCCAAATTTAAAAATGTATAATTTACATGAAGAAATATGTTAATTGGTGGTTTTTTCGTATTTTAATGTAAAATTTATTTGTTTAAAGGTTTTTAAAATGTGTTAAATGTGGAAAATATAAATAAATAAAACAATTCGATAGTTTACCATATACAATAAATTGCAATATAAGCAACGGGAGAAACATCATTTATATTCTCTCCATTTTTATTGTAACACTCATCTTTGCGACACTCATCAGACGGCAAGGGAAACCACGCTGTGAACCTCTGATTTCGAGCGATTTATAGTGCTTAAACCACTGTAGCGAGAGAGCGGTTCATCTGATCGGAGTAATTCTTGTGCCAATTTATACGTTAAAAATCTAGAGCAGCTAATCCCTTTAATTATTAAACGAGCAATAATTGCGGGTATGTATATATGTCCGCACGAAAAACTACTTCGAGACCGATTTCGTTGACGTAAAATGGCTATATGATGTCTTTTTGCATGAAAATGCGATTGAGTCTGGTCTCAAGTCTGGGAAAACTCTGTAAAGCCTTCAAATCTGGAAAAATTATCCAAATTTTACAGCGCCATCTCTAAAATGGTCAATTGTATATCGCTCATTTGCTACCACAATGGCATAACTCAAAATCGGTCGTTTTTGACTTATTTATAGAGAAATATCGGCTTTTTAATATAGTTAAAACTGATATAACGACACACCTAAAGCTATAAAGCTCACTACAAGACAAACGGAAATGTCTCTCAAATTATAACATTTGTTATTTTTAAATTGTGTCATTGTTGCAGCAAATGAGCGATATGTATTGTGTATTTTTTTTTATAGAAAAGAATGTTTGATGATTTTTTTAAATAGTACAGCAGTACAGCTGCGTAGTTAGCAGCATACGGAGTTGGGATGTATTTAATTTTTTTTTTTATGATTTTTTTTTTCATGGATGTCCATTTTTCAAAAATCACGACAAAAAAAAAAATTAAATTAATGTTGGATGATCAGCATATTTTTTTTAGTCTTTTCCCGACGAATTTTCCGAGTGGAAATTCGCGATTTTCTCGCATTTTCCGTGATTTTTCCGATATGATGTAAAAGGAAATTATTCTTAGAATATTTTTCTTCATCTGTATACCAAATTACAGAAAGATCTGACAAATTTTATCTTTCTCAATGTTGATACGTCACATTGTGTAAATCTATCTATATATTATATAATTTAGTAGAATGCTCAAAACTTTTTATAAAACCAAGTAATTTTTCGGCAAATTCCCATGCCGCAGTAGTCTAGGTGTTAGCGTTGTGGATTTTAAAATTTTAGATCGTAGTTCGAACCTCGAAAATTACATTCTTGAGATAAATTTTTTTTTCGTTTTTTTTTTTTCAAATTTATATGGCATGTATGATTGAATAATAATAAAAGATGAATGTAAAAGTTGTAGGCTACATTTAGGCTATTATAGTAAATTATTTGTGTTGCAAAGGCACAATTATGACATTTACGTTCACAAAAATCAAGAATTAACTACAAAAACTACATTTACATTTAAGTTACGGTAAATGTATGTATATCAGTAAACGTAGGTATAATTTGGGAAACTACATATATATATTTAGGTGAAGGATCATTAATTCGAGCGAGAATCTTGAAAATTTATATGAAATCGATATTGAAATAATTTTCTGGAAATATTGGATTCAATTTTCAATTGTAGGATTTAATTATTCCAGTGATTTTCTTGACCAAAAAATCACGAAAATGAGTGGAAATTAAATCCTAATGATGTAAATTGAGGCTGGGATTTTTTTTTTTTTTTTCAAATTAGATTTAGAAGAAATTTTCAAGATTTTCGCTCGAATTAAGTTTGTAAAGTTTTCTCAAGTTATGTCTATACATTTACCGAAATAAGTACAATACATACATTTACAGTACCATATTATATATATTATTTTTGCAACAATAGATGCAAAGATTGATAATTTAAACGGTATTGTTTTTACCTTCAAAATATTCGGTATCATCGCTAATCGGAATATATTAGAATTGATTTTTACTGAATCCAGATAATTATCTTAATCGGGGATCAAATGATTCTTATACTGAGTTATTCATATACGACACTTATATTGCAGTAAATATTTCGACCGCTTTTACCAATGGTTAGCTAGCCAATCACAATATTACACAGCTATCATTAATTTTCACTCGCGTCAGTAATCAATGTATACGTATATCGGTATAATTTGGGTGAACTACATACATATACGCATTTGGGTGAAGAATCATTAACTCGAGCGAAAATTTTGATAATTTGTTACATTGTGGTGGCAAAATGTTTCAGCAATATTTAGTATAGGGACATGGTCGTAAGCAGGCAAACTGACTAAATTTGAGTCGATCAAATCAAAAAGACTTACGCGTCGAAACAAGCGCCTTATAGATCATTTGATTAATATTGGTCGTAACAATAACACACACGTTGGCAAGGTTTGTAATCAAAATTATATCAACACTAGAGTTGCTGTAGATTCCGGCACCTAGTTTATTTATATTTATATTATTAAACGAGCAATAATTGTATGTATATATCACGAAAAACTACTTCGAGAGCGATTTCGTTGGCGAAAAATATCTATATGACGTGTTTTTGCATGAAAATGCGATTGAGACTGGTCTAATGTCTGGGAAAACTTTGTAAAGCATTCAAATCTGGAAAAATTATCCAAATGCCGCAACGCCACCACTAAAACCGTCAAGTCCATTGTCTATAGTATGGAAATAATGATGTTGCGGATTTAAATTTTATTAATTAAAATTTCAATAATTAGTACATACGTAGTCAACTAAAGTTATAAATTAAAGTGTAATTTTTTAATATTTTGATGAGTTTGTCCAATTTTATTGTTCAAAACACTAAGAAACGTTGCTTAGAAATTAGAGAATTTGAATATCATGTAGTGTAAATGTGTCCATAAAAATTGGCCAGAAAAATTGATTTTGTTAAAAATTGGTAAGGGGTTTTCGGGTGCTAGAAAGCGATTGCGCTGGGTGTTGATTTCGGGAAAATTTGTCTAGGGGGTTCTCCAGTGGGCCCGGGTGCTTTTTCGTGAGCGGGGGTTTTCGGGTGCCAGGAAGCGATTGCGACGGGTCTTGATAATTTAGAAGGTGTTCTCCATTTGTGCCCAGGCCTTTTTTTAATTTTTACGATTTTGGTAAAAATTGGTAAGCTGGGGTTTTCGTGTGCCAAGAATCAATTGTGACCGGTCTTGATTTCGAAAAAAATAGTTTAGGGGGTTCTTCAGTGGAACTCGGGCTCCTTTGTAATTTTCACGATGTTGGTAAATATTGGTAAGAAGTGTTTTTAAGTGGTATAAGGTGATCCCCATTGGTCTTGATTTCAGGAAAATTCAGACTCCATTTTTATAGTTTTAATAATTTTGTTGAAAATTGGTAAGTATGTTTACCAGTCCAGAGTGTCATCCATTGGAACTTGGGTTTTTAAATTTTAACTATTTTGTTAAAAGTTGGTAAAGAGGGTTTTCGAGTGCCACGAAGCGATTGTGATGGGTATAAATTTTTGGAAAATTCGTTTAGGGGGTTCTCCAGTTGAGCCCGGGCTTCTTTTTTTTAATTTTTACATTTTTGGTAAAAATTTGTGAGCGGGTGGGTGCCAGACAGAGATTGCAATGGGTCTTGGTTTAAAAAAATTAGCTTAGGGTCTTTCAGTGGTATCCGGGTTCCTTTTTTCATTTTAACAATTTTGGTAAACATTTGGTAATGAGAGATATTCGAGCGGTAGGAAGCGATCGCCATGGGTATTGATTGAAGTCAAATAGGGTTTTGAAAGGTCTGCAATGGGTGTTGATTTCGGGAAATATATGTTTAGAGGGTCCTCCGGATGGTCGAGGTCCATTTTTTAAGTTCAACAATTTTTGTAATAATTGGTGAGCAGGGATTTTCTAGTGTTAGGAAACATTTGCAGTGGACTTTGATTTCGGGAAATGTCGTTTAGTGGGTCCTCTAATAGGCCTGGGGTTCGTTTTTTTGAATATTTTTTTATTGATCATAATTGGTGAAAGAGAGTTTTCGAGTGCCAAAACGCGATAACACCGGGTATTGATTCTTAAAAAAAACGTTAAGGAAGTTCTCGTCCGGTGAGCCCCTGTTTGCTTGGTTTTATCTTACTTTTTAACTTACTACAGGTTTCTGAAACGGTTATTTGATTTTTATTAATGTTGGTTGGGGTGGTTTTATTTCAGTAAAATTCGTTTAAGAGGATCGTCCTATGGGAATTCATATTTTTATTATTTTCTTTTGTTAATAGTAATTGGTTAGATGGAAATTTTCTAGTGAAAGGAAGCAATTGTAATGGGTTTTGATTTCTTGGAAAAATATTTTAGTAGGCTTTCTGGAGAGGTTCGGGTTTCATTTTTATTTTATTTTCTAACAAAGGAAATCTAATTGTTGTTATTGCTATTGATATTGCATTGTGTTTTGTTTTTTTTATTTGTTCAATTGTGATTTTTGAGAATTATATAGAGATCATAAATTAGTTCCAAATATGGATCGTATAGGTTCTGTAAAATGGCCAATTCCAATGGACCAAAGCCATTTCTCAACCGATTTCGATAGAACTCGGTATGTACCATGAAAATGGGACTGTAAAATGGGAATATGAATATTATTCTAGTTTCAATAGAATTAAACCATTTCCTTTCAATTGGGATGAATTGTATAGAATGGGATTTGTTTAGTATAAAATGGGATTCAAACATGAGTGTCGGAAATTTTTCTGGAAAATCGACAGTCTAAATGGAACTAACATATTGCTCAATTGAATGAGGTGAAACTCAGTGACATGAACGTGTAACAAACGCTAATGTAATTCGGAACGAGCATAGCTCGGTGCTCCTGGGACTTTCTTTTAAATTAAAACAATTGATCTCAACGTACATTTTAATAGAAAATTACAAACTACAAAATGAACGATGATTTTACGATGATTTAAAGTACTGTGGCAAGAGCCTTAACCGTTCAGAACAATTCTGGAATCAATTGTATGTATGTGAGTTGGCCCAGTACATTAAGCAGCACATTAAGTACGTTGTAATTCTTTTGTAATCTCCCTTTGAAGTTTAATCAAAACAAGATATACCCTGAAGGCGCCGGCTATTGAAGACCAAGCGTAGTCAGTTCTGAAGGCATTTACGATCTCCTTCATCCTAAGCGAATCGTTTTGGAAAAAAGTTGAAACTGAACACAGTGTACTAATTTTATCCGATTGCTAAATGGACATCTTTTTTTAGAACGATAAGAAACCAGTTTTATCTAAAGTGGTGACCTGCTCTGTTAATATAAAACAAACTTTTAAACAAAATCATTATCCTTAAATCATGGGCCGGAAAATGCTTAGGACCGCTACCTTAATTCGCAAACTTCCTTGAACCAGCTGTTCGAGGAAAGAATTTTTCGGAATTAAAGGAGCTTGAAGCGACTGAGTTTATTTTTAATTTCGCAGAACTTCATCCAAAATATAACGACGGTAACAAAATAATTGAGTCTTCGGGGTTTTTTGTTCGAAATAAACGGTCTTCATGACATTTCTGCGGATTCAAAATGAAGCTACCTAGAGCTAGATGGCAGCACAAACACAATTTTTTTTTGTTTTTTAGAAATTTCGATCTGTCAAACGTCAGCTGTTAAAATTTAATCCAAATTCATAGATTAGTTTATTTGTTGTAGTCGTTTGAAGTAAGCAACTGTTGTGTTTCTTGAAAAATGGAAAAAACGAATTTCGTGCAGTGTATAAACTCTATTATTTGAAAGGGAAAACGGCGAAAGAGACAAAAGAAAAGCTCGATAAACATTACGGTGAGTCTGCTCCGTCAGATTACATGGTAAAATATTGGATTGCTGAATTTAAACGCGGCCGAAGAAGCACTGCAACAATACCATCAACAGGAAGGCCAAAAGAGGTGGTTACTGAAGAAAATATCAAGAAAATCCTCGATATCGTTATGAATGATCGCCGAGTCAAGTTGCGTGAAATTGTTGAAATGGTAAACATATCATATGAACGTGTGTTCAACATTTTGCATGAACATTTGCATATGAAAAAGCTATCGGCAAGATGGGTGCAGCGTTTGCTCAGTGTCGAACAAAAACGAGTTCGACAGACCACTTCACAGCGGTGTTTAGACATGATAAAGCGTATTCCTGTTGATTTTTGGCGTCGATTAATTACTGTTGATGAAACGTGGGTCCACCACTACACACCTGAAACCAAAAATCAATCGAAACAATGGGTGGAAGCTGGTGGAAGTGCCCCGAAGAAGGCAAAGGCAGTGAAATCGGCTGGCAAGGTTATGGCGACTATATTTTGGGATGCACACGGAATATTGCTCATCGATTATCTAGAAAAAGGATCCACAATCACAAGAAAGTAGTATCGTGCATTATTGGATCAATTGGTTGATGCAATCAAGGAAAAACGACAACATTTAAAGAAGAAAAAAGTGCTCTTTATTCAAGATAACGCACAGGTTCACACAGCATTAGATACGATGCTAAAATTACGTGAAATACACTTCGAATTGGTTGATCATCCACCTTATAGTCCAGATTTAGCTCCTAGTGACTTTTTCCTGTTTCCAAACTTGAAAAAATGGCTCGCAGGACAAAGATTCATCTCAAACGAAGAAGTGATTATCGAAACTAACGTGTATTTTGAGGGTTCCCGAAATCGTATTATTCAGATGGTATAAAAAAGTTGGAATATCGTCTTACTAAGTGTGTCGAATTAAATGGAGACTATGTTAAGAAATAAATGGTTTTTGGCAAAAAAAAAATTTTGTTTTCCTACTTAGGTAGCTTCATTTTCAATCCGCCCTCGGATATATTGAAATACAATATTCCTTATTTTTACTTTTGAACTGAGATACCCACGTATAGTAAGTATGTTTAAATGTAGATCAAGTAGCTGTCTTTCTTTTGTTCATAACTCAAAATTTTACTAATGTCCTTTGGTATAATAAATTGGAATCAAAATATTGAATAAAAGTACCAAATTTAAAAATATCGGAAATTTTACAACACTAGTAATCATGATTGTGGTATCACATCGTTTAATTCAATAATTGCAATTAAAATAATAAAATAAAAATTATATTCCTTATTTCTTCGTCAAAATGAAGCTCAATGTATTTCACATCATGCTGTTAATTAAAAATAAGAAATATTGAAAACCGTGGGCCAACCCAGCAAAAGCTAAACTATATCAGTATGTTACAATATGTTACAACAATCGAACTAATCGAACTACTAACAGAAAAGAAAATCTAAAACGTGTTCATTTTCAATTTCTTTTCCAAAACATAATATTATTTCACAAATAGGACACGACAAATGGGAACAAGGCAAAAAATGTATCAAGTCAGGAAACGCCTTTCTTCCTTATCATTCCACGTAAATCAAAAACAAACAAAAAAAAAAAACCCCAAGCAAAGTGAAAAGGTAGCAAAACAAAATATCGTACTATATTTTGTGATTTAACCATTTAAAATCAACTGTCTTTATTATTTTTGAAAATTCACAATTTTCCGAATATTTTCAATTTCATTTATTTTCTGTATGCTTAATACACAGAGAATTACATTGCTGTTCTATTATTATTATTATTATTACTATGTATTATTAAATTCATTTGAATGTGTAAAAAATCTAAATTGAATACAAAATAAAAAATAAAAATAAAAATGAAAATCGAAAAAAGGTGTGTGATGGTTTGGTTGGAATAATGAAAAATCATAACGGGAAATAAATGTATTTTATGCTTACTACTCGTACAAATGAAATCATGTACGTATGTATAGTAATATAAATTTGCGATGATCATCATCAACGTCGTCATCAAGATAAACAAAAAGAAAATTCCTATGCGGGATATACGATATTGACGCAAGCGCGCCAACAGGATACCGATATAAAAAAATGTGCTATGCTGCTTTCAAACACAAGACAATAAAGTTGTGATAGAAAGAAAATGTATCTATCAGTTACAACAACAAAACAAAACCTAAATCAAATAAGAAAATATTATTCGCATATGGGGGATGTTTTTTGCACATATCATCACATATGAATGGTGTCAGTGGGTGGAGTTTCTTTCCCAAGTTTTACATTGTAGAAAATTGTTAACATATTGCATTTCAAAATGAAAGATTCACATGATTTAATATGCAATAATGATGACATTTATACTGAGGTTTACAATGGTTTTCAATTTGAAGTTTTTAAGCTAAAGACCACACTGATGAATCGGATTATATTTTAGTCAATTCATATCCTGGTTCTAATGTGAAAAGTAGGCCAATAATGAAGGACAGTTTTATGGGGGCATCTATTTCTCTATATTAATGTGCATTTCCTTAATTTAAGTTTCAACTACAATCAAATAGAAGTCGGTCGTATAATTTAAAATATATTTAGTTACTCTTTATAGGTTAGGGTAATTCTTAAATTCTCTTATTATAGAGACGAAAATTTCGCATCAGCAAATCATTTTGCTTTAGGCTGCCTGACAAATTTGTTTGCAATAACTTATTCAAATTTGTTTCTAATGCCCATATGTATGAACGAATTTTAAATTAATCAGACGATAAACCATTGTTGTCGTTTGCGCATGTATAAAGGTATGTGAAATTGGTCCTAAATTGCCTTAAGTTGTCCTAAGTTTTTTTTTAAATGTGTTGGTGTAAAAGTTTCGTTATTACGAATTTATATAATTCATATTGAAATAATAAAAATTATGCTTAATATTATTTACTATTACAAAACAAATTTAAATTTCTTCTATGGCGCCATATATTCTGATGGTGAATGAATAAAATCAGATCATTTTCTTAAAACTGAGGAACTGGCAGAAAACCCATATTTTATCGGTTTTGTTTGCGAAATTTTATGTGAAAATCCTAGGAAACGGTCACGAAAATGCTCTATATTCTAAGTTGTCGTAAGGTCTTATCTATTTGAAAAATACATCACTTTTAAAAAAAGTAGAGGATTAGGGTATTTTTAACAACCATGTACTTAAAATATAGGGAATTTTGGTGGCGACTTCCTAGAATTTGCTCAAGAAAAATCGGAAAATCATTTATACATATATTCGATATACCATATGCGAATATGTCAAACATGGTTGTCCTAAATACCCTAATCCCCTACTTTTTTCAAAAGTGAAGTAGTTTTCACATTTTATATGAAATCCATAACACCTTATGGCAACTTAGAATATAGGACATTTTGGTGGCCGCTTCCTAGGATTTTCTGAAAAAAATTCGGAAAATCATTTATACATATATTCGATGTTTCATATGAAATTATGTCAAACATGATTCTCCTAAATACCATAATCCCCTACTTTTTTCAAAAGTGAAATATTTTTCGAATGGATAAGACCTTATTGCAACTTAGAATATAGGACATTTTGGTAGCCGCTTCCTAGGATTTTCTCAAGAAAATTCAGAAAATCATTTAGACATATATTCGATATATTATATATGTTAGGTTAGATTAGGTTAGAGTGGCTGCCAAAACGCACACTTAGACCGACGACGGTCCGTTGGAATACCAAGGGATCCTACTCCCCTTACACCTTCATTGAAACCATTTTGAGCTACTTATGTAGCGTACGATATCTCGCACATTGCAGTTCTCGAGATCCATAAGGCCGTCCAAACTATACTTTGGGAGGAAGTTGCTCAGAGTCTTGTCCTCCTCCTCATCCATACAACTTCTACAGAAGTCATTTGCTATTGACCCAAGCCTCCTTGCATGCTCCCCAATGAGGCAGTGTCCTATGAGCACCCCCACGACTATACTTAAGTCAGGTCTACGGAGGGATAGTAGTGTTTTGGAGCGCTTCAAGTCCAGTTTCGGCCAGACTTGCCGCGCTACATAACATGTTATGGTGTTAGTCCACCTCTCCTGTGCCGAGGATATCGCCTCATTTCTAAGCGCCCTATACAAATGCTGCTATAGGCCTCCCCAGATTTGCCTTTTCCGGTTTCAATTGGAGAGTTGTACCTTGCCTTGCCAGTTCGTCCGCCCTGCAGTCCCCCAGTACGTCCGAGTGACCGGGGACCCAGACTATCTGGATAATAAAATGCTCACTGATCTCGTTAAGGGATGAGCGGCACTTCAATGCCACCACGGACTTCAGAGAAACTGATTCCAGCGACTTGATTGCCGCCTGACTGTCCACATATATTGTTATATCCCTTGAGGATATGACATTATGCTTGAACCAAGCCAGCGCTTCCTCAATCGCTACCACCTCTGCCTGGTACACACTGAAGTGATCAGGAAGACGAACGGATATATTCACATTTAATTTGTCACAATAGACTCCTGCTCCGAATTTCCCGTCTAGCTTGGAGCCGTCAGTGTAGAATTGTATACTTCCAGTTTCTTTTATTGACCTGTTCCCCCAGGTTTCTATTGAAGGAAGAAGAGTCCGGAAACCTTTTTCAAAGCATACAATCGGTATCGTGTAGTCACTATTCATCACATCTGCCTTTAGCGACCTGCCAATCGTCGAGTGGCCCGTCTGAAGACATTTCCACTTAAACAAGGCAGAAAGTCGTGCATCCGTAGTTGCCGCTCTCTGCTTACCAAAGATGTCGATAGGAAGAAGGTAGAACATAGTTTCCAGAGCACGTGTAGGGGTTGTCCTCAATGCCCCGCTTATAAGCAACCACCTCTTCTCTAGGTACTTCCCTGATATCGCGATTGCTACGTCATCTGCATACGCTATCACCCCTATTCCTTCCCTCTCCAGTTCCAAAAGTAATCCATTGATAACTATGTTCCAGAGAAGAGGTGATAGGACACTACCTTGCGGAGTTCCTCTAACTATTCGCCTCCTAATGGTGGATTCCCCCATATCCGCGTTAATAATCCTGCATTCTAGCATCTGATTTATCAACCTTCCTAAGGGGTAGTCCACATCTAAGAAAGACAGTCCTTCCCGAACTGTCTTCGTCCTGACATTGTTAAAGGCGCTATTATTATATTAAATATGGTTGTCCTAGATACCATAATCCCTTACTTTTTTAAAAAGTGAAGTATTTTCGAATGGATAAAACCTTATGACAACTTAGAATATAGAGCATTTTGGTGGCCGCTTCCTAGGATTTTCTGATAATATTCGGAAAATCATTTATACATATATTCGATATATTATATGAGATTATGTAAAACATGGTTGTCCTAAATAGCATGTCAAAAGTGAAGTAGAGTAGAGTAAATAATAATAAGCATAATTTTTATTATTTCAATATGAAAAAAATAAATTCTTAATAACGAAACTTTTACACCAACACATTTAAAAAAACTTAGGACATTCGTAAGACAATTTAAACAACTTAAGGCAACTAAGGACAAATTTCAGGTACTTATGTATAAACCTTATTAAACTACCATTTAAAAAATTGTTTAAATACCGTTTAATTGATTAAGTTGTAAATTTAGCGTCCCAAATAAAGTTATGGTAAAGTTTTTTGATGCCACTAAATGTTCGGAATCGACTGCACAAATTGTAGTTTGAAGTGTTTCGTTCATATGGGGCCTTAAAGTTCCTAATGACCACGTTTTGAGCTACAGTTAATCGATCGGATGTAGAAGAAATTTCCACATTACTCTCATCCAATGAATGCAACTTCCGAAGAAGTTCGTACATTGAACCGTGGTCAATTTTGTGTTGGCCAAACACTAAATAGTGTGGTGAAAACCCTGTCGAGGTGTGGACGGTATTCCTTAGTGCTCCAGCAATTTTATCCAAATGCCTGTCCCAATTTTTATGATCATCTTTGATATATGATCTTACGGCTGATAATATCGATCGGTTGACACGTTCTGATACATTTGACTGTGGCTAGTAGATGGCTGTAAGTTCATGTCTAACACCATATTTTTGCAGTAGCTCAGCTAGTAGTAACCCAGTCAACAATTTTTAGTTTCAAGTTAGTTTTGTACTGTATTTGAAACTATGGTTTCAAAACCACCTGGTTTCAATATTTGGAACAGTTCCGATCTAAACTCGTTTTAGAAACATCCTAGCACCCAAGTTTGTCCAGGTTCAAAAAAACTATTCAATAATTTTAAAAAACATTTTAAAACGGTTTTGAAATGTTTAACTGCAGCTGGTTCGTTTTACGTTTTCAAATTACGTTCTTTTGAAACGGTTTTAAAGAAATATATAAACCAAAGACTTTTTAATGCAGGTTTTATTGGTGCGTTTTATAGAGCGATAAAAAGAGAATTTTAATAACCGTTGTTATTTTTAAAACGTTTAAAACACTGCTTTGAATGGTTCTGATTTAACGAGAAACGGTTTGCTTGAATCGTTTCAATAAGGATTTTGAATATGCAATATATTTCTTTTAATCGCGTGTTCCTTGGAAACGTTGTGAAAACGTTTTATGAAAAAATGTATTGAATATAAGATAATTCACAGAAAGTAGGAATATCGTGAGCATAATGGAATAAAATTAAACTCGAAAACCTGTTATTTTAAGAATTTTATTTATTAATTTCTTAAAGAAAGTAATTAAACTTCATATTATAAATTCAATATATAATTATGTACGTACAATATTACGGAATTATATATATATATATATATATATATATATATATATATATATATATATATATATATATATATATATATATATATATATATATAAATAATTCATTAGTATAACAAGCAATAAAAATGATGTTTAACTTAAAAAGTTTATGGCGCTTGTTTTTCGCGCTCTGCTGCTCTTAGTAATCGAGTATTCGATGATTTTAAATAATCCTTTAAAAATTTTGTATTTTCATGGTCCGTATAAGTTGGATATTTGTCGCGTACAGCAAGTAGAATAACATTTTGCAATTCCTTGTATTGAAAAAATGGTTTTTTGTGGCTAATACCCGTCCCTGTCCATGAAAATTGATTAAGGAGTTTATCCTTAAATAATCTTTTTAAAATATTCCTTGCGCATCCACCAAACGTGCTCATATATGAAATCTGAAAATATTTAAAATTAAAGAATTAACTAGTGTTCAAACATACTTTCATTAGATATGAATTATATATAAATATATATATATATATATATATATATATATATATATATATATATATATATATATATATATATATATATATATATCTATCCATGTATATATATATATATATATATGTATAATATATATATATATATATATATATATATATATATATATATATATATATATTATATATATATCTATCCATGTATATATATATATATATATATATATATATATATATATATATATATATATATATATATATATCCATGTATATATATATATATATAATATATATATATATATATATATATATATATATATATATATATATATATATATATATATATATATATATATATATATATATATATATATATAATCTATGGCATAGAGGGCAGTGGTCCATACCGCATCCCTTGCGAGAGATCTCTTTGGCCAATTTGTACATATGGTGTATGTACAAATTATGTCAGCCTAACGAAGGCTTAAATTATTATTTTAAAATAAATTCACACTATACTTACCGAAATATGTATGTATATATGTGAAGACATGATGTGATGACACAAAGCAAAAATTAATTTTAATATTAAAAATATATGCACCGCACTATAATATCGTCGCCGTAGTTCTATCTTGGTGTAAGCGCCAACCTTTTAGTTTTGACAAAATTCATTTTGAAGACCTAATCAAATACTATTATTCTAACTAAATTCCGATCCAAATCGATAAAATTTGTAATGTTTTACACTTGCGCTTTTCTTTTTCCTTCCTACGAAACCCAAAACACTTGGAAAACTTGAAAATTTATCGGGTAAAAAAAATATGTGATTTTGGACTTACACCAAGATAGAACTACGGCGACGATACACCGCACTACCAACTATGCACTATGAACGACTGAAAAGGACTGAAATTTTTGTACTATTCGAACACTGAACTGAATATGTACATTAAAAAACCAAAAAACTATGTATTAAAATTGTACCTACGCACAAATATAAAACGTTATAATTTCGATTTATTACATCGTTTTCAATAAACGTATTATTGAAGGTGCAAAACAGATGTACAAAAACTTTTCGAATGTTTAAGAAACAACTGAATATTTAAACGTAATCTTTTAGTTTTACGATCGTTTTAAAGAAACCAATTTTACTAAAAATAAATTTTGAGAAAATTAAACGTTATATTTAGTTTCAAAATATGATTTCCAATTAGTTCCATTGATTCGAATTAGAAGTGTTTCCAATAAACTGATACGAATTATTTAAGAAACAAAACAGATGTACAAAAACGTTCCGAATTTACGGGAAACAACTGAATATTTAAACGAAAATTTTTAGTTTTCTGATCGTTTTAAAGAAATTTTTTATTTGAAAATACAATATTATAATTTTAGTTTTCATGAAACATACCCTAACAATACTGCAAAAACGTTTTTAAAAAATTAGATGGTTTTTTGGAAACCGTGGTTTCATTTTGTTGTCTGGGAAGGATTTAAACTAAAGCCCTTTATCTGAAAATAGAACTTCCGGTACGCCATATAATTGAAACATTTTTGCTTCCAAAAGCTGACAAACTTTCGCGGCAGAAGCAGTTCGCAACGGTTCGAGTATCGGGAATCGAGTATAGTGATCCAAGATGATCATTATTTGAGTATGCCCATTGGTGGTACGTGGATATGGGCCTAAAAAGTCGATATATAAGCGTTGAAATGGTCTAGTTGATTCGATAAATTTGCCCATATCGGGACGGATTGAAAAATTTACCGGTTTGCTTGTTTTACAAATAGTGCAATCATAACCATAATTTTCCACCTGGACTGCCATGGAAGACCAATAAAATTGGCGTTTTAAAATATCTAGCGTCTTGGCTATCCCTTGATGTGCTGCAGATTGCGGATCATGGGCTTGTTTGATGAGATCCATTGTACGACCAGTTTCCAGGATGGAAGATCAGTATCAGTGTTGATTGTGCTGCCAAGTTTTGTAAAGAGCTTTCCTTTACTTGCTTTAAAATTCGTAATAGCTTTTGGGTTATCATTGATGGCTTGGATCTTGTCTTGATATTCTACATCTTTGAAGGCGGACGAATTTATGACAATGTGAAGTGGAACATCAGTTGAAAGCTTGAATTCTTCGACATTCATCGTTGACAAACTATCTGGAAGTGTATTGCGATCCTTTCCTATATTCGATCGTGAATTTGTGTGACTGAAGTTTTAACGACCATTTTGCTAATTGCCCAGACAAGCCTTTCTGATTCATTAGCCATTTTAGGCTAGAGTGATCAGTGATTATAGTGAACTGGTACCCCTCAATGTAAGGTCGGAATTTCTTTACACTCATCACCGCAGCCAAACACTATAATTCTGTGATTGTGTAGTTTCTTTGTGCCTTGTTGAGCTTCGAGGACGTGTATGCAATTGGATGTTCTTCGTCGCCTTATTTCTGAAAAAGCACACTGCCGATGCCGTTGCTGCTGTCATCGCATTGTACATAAAATGTTTTTTTTAAATCTGGGTTGACTAGTACTGGTGCGGTTATCAATGACTGCTTAAGTTTATCGAAGGCTCCCTAAACTTGAAAATTCCATTTAGGTTTAACGCCCTTTTTCAATAAGTCGCTAATTGGAGCGGCTAGTGTGGAGTAATTTGGTATAAACCTTCTATACCAACCGGTCATCCCCAGGAACCGCAGTATTTGTCGAGTCGTGTGAGGCACGGGAAATTCGGCCACTGCCTGGACTTTGGACAGATCCACTCTGAGGCATCCATCACCGATCACATAACCAAGGTATCTGGTTTCCCTGAGCATGAACTTACTTTTTTCTACATTAAAAGTGAGGTTTGCCTCCCGCAACAACCTCGCTACTTTAGATAACAAGAGAACTGGTAGAGTGGACGTCCTGGGACGGTGAACGCTGCCTTATCCCTTGACTTATGATCGAGGGGTATTTGCTAAAAGGCGTCCTTTAGCTCGATGGAGCTGATGAATCTTGTTTGGTCCAATCGACCTAACAAACCGTCGATCAGAGGCAAGGGATAAGCATCAGTCACCGTCACCGAGTTTACTTGCCCGCATCCAGACAGAGGCGAACGTTTCATTGGCCTTATTTCCGAGGCTCACTGGGGATGACCAAGAACTTTGACTCTCTTCGATTACGCCCAGTGAAAGCATGCGATCCAATTCGCGGTATATTTCTTCTTGCTTGATTGGTGATACCGAATAATATCTTTGTTTAATTGGTTGGGCTTGACCTACATCAATTTTATTTACGACCAAATGTGTTCGTCCCAAATCTAAATTTTCGCTCGACGGGAATTGATTGACCACCTGTGAAAGGATTGCTTGTTGTCCCAGACTTAGTTCATGTTTTAATTCTCCTGGATTTAGAGCTGGCTTGTGAGGAACTTCTAATTCGTTGACCATGGTAGGAACTAAACCGAATGCTTCCCAAAAGTCAATCCCCAAATATAGTGGTTGACTTAATCCAGGAGCTATATGTATACGTAGCTGTCTCGTCTTACCACCGTAGGATATCTTTGCCAAGACGTGACCTATCGCACGTTGGTTTTGACCACAAGCAGTTTGAATTGTGGATGGAAGGCTGTGGATCTCTAATTTTCTGGTATTCAAAAACTCTTCGGCATTACAACCGAGAACGGTCACGTTAGCTCCACTGTCAAGCAGTCCACGATAAGGCACTCCATTGATCAATACATTGGCATATGGTCTGGAGTCATTCCTAGATATAAGGACGGATTCACATACCATTTTCTGGATTAATTTCCTAAATTTAAAATAATTTATTAATCGGTTCAATCGTGATTTTCAAATAGTTGGTGTTTGGGTTGTGATTGAATAAGTTTGTTTTATGCGGTGCGCTTCAAGTTGGTTTTTCTCTTTAGAATTGGCTGTTACAACTCCGGGTCGGTGTTTGAAGCTGTATCCTCTTGCGTTGGCCTGGGAGCTAAGTTCGTTGCAATTCGGGAGTTAAGCATCCCAGTTTTGCTGAATTCCCTCACGGAGTTTCCCTTCTTGTAGTCTTTGCACCGTATGCATTGGGACTTTAACACATTTAGAGTTCCACATCCAAAGCAAAACCTATGATTGATTGGAATTACACAGTCTTTATAGAAATGTCCAATTGCGAGACAATTCCAACATGCATTTAGCGGCAGTGCTTTCTCAAAAATAGCTTTCGGCTGTTGGTTTGCATTTAATGACCTGAAACTGTTTGACGATAAAACTGCCCACACAGAATCAAAATGTCGTGGTTGCTCAGCATAATTGTGACCGAAGGTACCGTCGTACTTATTATCACCAATCACTTCCAACTCGTTGACTTGGCGAGGTCTTGTGTGGTGATAGATTTCTGGAGTCCAACATATTCTGCTCCATGTATCCTCTACAGTCACACAATGATCTATCATCTCTGCAATATCTCTAAATTTATGTCCTGCAAATTTGGCCTGTAAACCTCCTCGCATGTTCCTACTCAATAAATTGATGAGATCTATTTCTGGCAGCGGTCTCATCAATGATAAAGTCATACTTCGAACTGAATGATAGAAGTCCAGAAAAGGCTCTTTAAATAGTTGCTTTCTTCATTCCAATGCTTGTTTGACATCATCGTCTGTCCTTCGTGTCTTGAATCTCTGAACCATCGCTTCGCTAAGTACTTCCCAGTCGACTGTGCCATTTGTTTCTTGGTACTCCCAATACCAATTTAGTGCGCGATCTTTCAATAGAACGCTGAAGTTTGCCACTAATCTGTCTTTAGGCAGTCCATTTTCCAAAGCCATTATTTGTACTCTATATAAAAATCTTTCCACCGGAAGTTCGTCCCTTTCGTCACCGTGGTAGAACATTTTCCAATGGTGAATCTCTAAATATTGTTTTGGGATTCTTGAATTGATGTTTGTAGGCATTAAGCTGGTTATCAGTTGATTCGACGTCACTCCAACCGATGGTGGCAATGCTCGGGGATTAAATATATTGAGCGGCGGGATATTGTTGCTCTCTGGATGTTCCTGATTTTGATATTGAAAAATATTGTCAGGAATATTCTTTGGACGGTTACTTAGTGGAGGTATACCGGTAAGACTCAACTTCCTGTAAATCCTGTCGACGATCAAATCTACCCGCTGATCTTCTGTTAAATTATCTGGGATCGGATTTTCGGTAGTATTGAATTCGAAATGAGTAAGTTGTGATGTTTCCTTACGCTTTTTTCGTTGTTATATTCTGCTGTATCTGTTGTATATATTGGCCCTTCGCTAAATTCATTTGCTCCAGTTTCTTGGTTTGCTTCGATTTCACTAAACACCTGTTTCAGTGAATTCCCCATTCCCTCGGAAACTGTTTTCGCTGAACGAATGTAGATTAATCATTTTTGTTGCAACAGTAGCTACTGACTTTGAGCTACTACTGATTCCGGTCAGTCGATATCCTACACGCAACACGCCAGTCATTAGCTTTGCTACCTTTTCAGCTTGAATCTCAGGGTTCGAAGAAATTTCTTGTAGCTGGTTCTCAATGTTCTTTAGTTTTGAACTACAGGTATTGGCTTCACGTTTTGGGCTTTTTACTGCAGCTGGGTGCGCACGTACTGGTGGTTCTATTTTACTCGCAAGTTCTTTTCCATAAACTTCTTGGAATACAGACCTTTTGGTCACAATGTTGCTTGTAATATTCCTTACCAAGCATTCAATCAAAAGTTCATCGCAGTCGAGATATTGTACCTCCATTTTTAATTTTATTTCCACAGATTGTGTTCAAAGATCAAATAAATAACAATGTATAAGACACACTAATTTCGACAGTCAATAATTAAATTTTTCTTTTTTTTTTACTAAACGATACGATACGTTATACGATATTGGATTTGATTTTAATTTGATTTATATAATTCGATAAATGGTAGACTAGCACATTATTTAAAAAAAATATAAAGTAGAAGCTGTAACTTATTAACAGAAACTACTTAAATACAAAGGTTTACACCATTCCATAATTTATGTTGTATGTAAAGAAACCATAATTCATATGAATATGAAGTCGAAAATGAATCTAAATATTATTTACGCGTCTCAGCGGTTTCATATTCTGAAGTTGGTTACAAAATAAATATAATACATTTGTATAGCTAAACAATACAATCAAAACTCCCAAGAATGAACGTAATGATAGACTAACAAATAAATTGTATAAGGAACTGTACACGGAGCTATAAGAAAACATGATATACTTAATGCCAAAATCACGGTTACACTTCACTTTTAAGCAACTTACATTTTCCGGTGGAAAACGGGAATTAGCTAAGTTTATCAAAACATGCATTCTTGATGTTATGGATCACATCCATACACTAAATTCAAAACGCCCATGCGGATAACAATGCGGAGATCCACAACACCAAATAAATATTGAATAAATATTAAATAACAAAAATAAATTTTGCTGAATCTAGAATAAAAATGTTTGTCAATATATGTATCTTTTAATTTTTCCCCCGAGGAAGAAAAATTAGTACTCATATTTCAATAAGTTTACCGATTTGCTATGATTGGGCGCCACTGTAACGGAGCGACTTGATTATAATCAAGGTGCGACTATAATATCACATCTCAGCTGGTTGAATTTTTATTTCTCCGCTAGCAGAATCTCTCTGTAGTTCTATACACTGATGACGGCAGCCAGAGCCTTCTAGAGTATAAAGCCTTAATCTTAATGACGTATTTTTTACAAGCTTTTTTAGTGGAATAACTTTTCACTGATTTCCATAGGAATTCATAGTAAAAATGGTGTTTTTTAGCTTCAAGTTTTTCAATGAAAAAAGCAAAAATATTATAAAATTTTTATATAAAAGTTTTCTACATAACTTTAAAAACAATATACAAGAATACCAATATATTAAGTAAATATTAATTGCAGAAATATTAAAATAAAATTATTTCTAAAATATATTTTTTCGAACTTTTATTTTGAAAAATTCATCAAAGTTTGCTCTGACAAATTAAAATAAACTTGCTAAATTTATCTTTAGTTTTACTAGTGTGCGTAAGATGTCTAAAATGGTTGCAGAAAAATACGAAAAAAAATTATTTAATCACAAAATTATCACTCGTACTTAATGTTTTGTGAATTTGTTTTGCTTTTTCTACAATTTTTGAACTTGAAATTTCCCCAGGTGGTAATTTTTGGTACGATTTTTCCAAATTTTCACGGCCATCACTGCCATCTATGTAATGTATATTGACTGAATGACCAAACGAATCGTAGTAAGCTTTTATTTTAATTTGACCAGAATGCTGTTGTTATGCATTTTTTTTAATATTTTGGTTTAAATAAATCAATTATTACAAGAAAATGAAAATGATTTACTTAAACGATATTCATATATGTTGAAATTAAAACATTTATGAAAGTATCTCAGAAATCATAATTAAGAATTTGTAACGTTTTCGTTTAAAAATGTGTCTTAGCAAAGAAAGTGATTTCCCATATGTTTTGTGTGTTTTACTATGAAAAGTTTCGTTTTTTCCTCGTTTCTAATTCCCTTATAAAATCTCAGATTTTTTGATTATGGCTCTATAAAATACAGGGTGCTCTGCGGTAGCACGTTGGAGGGAGGTATTTAATACCCCATTAGTTTTTTTTGGTAATCGTTCTATATTTGTTAAACCGGCTTGTCAATATAGGTATAGTAGCACATCTAGCTTTCTGTAAAAACCCTATTCACCGCCTTTTACTAGCCGGCAAACGTGCTGCCGTCATCAGTGTATAGAACTACAGAGAGATTCTGCTAGCGGAGAAATAAAAATTCAACCAGCTGAGATGTGATATTATAGTCCCACCTTGATTATATTCAAGTCGCTCCGTTACACTCGAGATTTTGTACCCTCAGAATTTTGTATTCTCGGGATTTTGTATCCTCGGAATTTTGAACTCTCAGGATTTTTTTAAACCCTCGGGATTTTATCTCTCTCCCATTCTAAAAGTATGCACCTGGCCAACCCAAGCCTAAGCTGTATTAAAAAATATTGAATACGGCAAACTTTCTAACCCAACTAATATTATATTTTTGTTTATTATGTGAACTACTGAAAAATTCGTATTTTCGTTTTGTAAAATGATTCTATTTATCCCCAAGGAGTTTTCATCAATCCTGCAGTTAAATAAATATGCACAAAAAATAACGCTTAGCCACACCAAAGTGAAACCAAAAAAAAAAAAAATGAATGTGACGTTGACACATTTTTCCAAATGGTATGATGTGGTTTGAATAATTTTTGGGTGCGCAAAATATTTTCACTCTTAACCATATTGTTTTATAATATTAAGCTTGTATATAAAATAGGCTTAGACTTTCGCGTCAATTAGACCTAAATTTTTATTTTTTATTTTTAAATAATTATTTTAATTAAATATTTTCTGGGAGCATTATCAATCCAAACGTGAGCCAGCCCGATGAATCAACTTAAACTCAAAATCTCAGCAATTCCAGATAATAAATAACAGGTCAATATTGTAGTGTCAATTTTCAACGTTTTTCCAAACCCAATGTCATGTTCAAGCGTTACCGGATGAAATTAGGCTGTGCTGTGGATGGAAAATCTAGGAAAAATCAAAAATCATGCAATCTTTTAATTAATTTGGCAACATACACTCCATTGTGAATGAGCTTATGCTCAAAATGGTGTCCAATTTTAGTAGTAGTAAACAAAATAAAATAAATAAATATATGAGTTTTTTTGCAGTAGTACAGCGAACAAAAGTGCTACAACCGCGAATATTTATGTTTATAACAATTAGACGGCGCAACGTTAACATTTGTTTAGATTTAATTCTTTCCGTTATTTTTTTTTCTTTACATTTGATCGATTACAAATTGAAATTATTGAAAGTACGTAAATATATTACAATAAAAAAATTACATCTGCCATTTTGTCATAAAAACAGTTGGCTTTTAATCATATTCCTTTGTTTTTGTGTAGGTACGTATATATTGCAATTTCGAATCCAGGACATGAACAATTAATCAAAATTAAAATTGCATAAATGATAAAGCTGTACACAATGAGAAAATTCGATCAACCGACAAATTTTTTATGTATACATAGGTATACATACTCGTTTATATAAAATTCAGATGGGTGGGTGAAAATCGCGCAAAGTCGATTTTTTTTTTTTTTTTATTCGTACAACTGTTGGAATATAGTAAATCGTCTTAAGCGATTTAACATTTTTTTTTTCTAGTCGTCGTCGTCGTCTCGTATCCAATTTTGATTCCAAATGATTGATTTGATTTTGCATTTTAAAAAAATTTGCTTTAGACAAAAAAAAATGTAAAGGATTTTGTAGGATTTGCGATTTAATGGTAACCAACATATAATTCAATATACATATATACAAATAGTCTACATAGTTAAACCGTGGGGTGTGGTAAATAGTGGTGTATATGCATGCAAATGTTAAAGTTAAATTTAAGTTTAGTGTAGAGATTATTGTTACAAATAATACTTTTTTTGTAGTTGAAAATGTTTCATTTCCGGTAAATTTTGTTCAGTTTCCTGTTATTTATTTATTTTTATTTTTATATTTTTACTTTGTTTAAAGTAGTTGGTGGAATAATCAAATTTTTGTTGAGAAAAAATCAAATTATTTACAGACAAGTTGATGTTCGTCTTGGAATGCAAGTCGAGTAATTTTATTTTGAGCGGCACAAAGGATGAAATTTTTGACCTCGCCGAAATTCTTTGTTTTGTACATAGAATGAATCACGATATGAAATAGAGAAAATACTTTTTGTATATACGAAACAAACGTGTTATTAAACAAAATATAAATTAACTGAAGAATTTAAAAAAGAAATTTGAAATTTTATATTAAATAAAAAATGTAATAAGATGTTGAATTCTTTCAAAATAAATTTCGCAATTGAAATAAAATACTGCGTGGTTAAATGAACCAACTAATTTGTATTCAAATCTCCCCTTTGTAATAATTTATCACCGCGTCTTCACATAGTACGTATTATTCTGCATAAAACAGTGATTAATAATGTTAACCCTTTCATTAAATACATTTTCTACTCAATCAAACTAATTTCGATTTTTATTTTTTTTTGTATACTTCTTTCACTGAAATTAGAATTCTTTAGACGTAAAATGAATAATTACAATCATTATTGATGATAAAGGTAAAAAAAAAAAAAAAAAATTGATGGTGGCACAAACAGTTGTTGGTTCAATTGGGCCATGAATTCACCCCCCATACGCTACGCTTCTACGCTCTGAGGTATAGTAAATACGAATGTAGGCTTTTTGTACGTTTGGGTAAATGATAATGACAGTCAAACATTTACATTATCATTGTTACACATAAATAAACAAATTAAACTCAACATGACTCACGTCCTGCTGATAATTTTAATTTTTATTTTTTCGTCCTCTCTAATAATAATCTAATGACAATGGTATACAGTATATAAAATATAATAATACTTCTACCACCTTTTGTTCTATTCCAATTCTATATTTTTTAACCTTTCCAACCAACAACAACAACAACATGCAAAACCTCATCTCTCGCACAACCAACATACCCCCCAATTATAATATCCAAATCTCCTTTTTGCGCTTGATGTGTATTCTATACATACACACTCGTGTACACAAATTCTTATATAATTTTTATTATTTTGATTCTGAATATATAAAATAGCGTCAGTCGTTAACCCTTTTTACATTTCGTTGTTTTTTTTTTTTGTTTTCGTTTTCAATAGGAACTTTAACCCTTTCATTTCTGTATTCCTATGTGATACACACACACCTAGGTTTTTTTTTCTTTCTTGAAAGTACATTAAAAAGAAATTTTCTTTTTATTTCTCGCTCGGTGATAAACAGAATTAAAAACGGCGGCGTCAAATTTTAATGGTTGAAGCATTACTTTTTGTATGCTTGTTTGTCTCGTTTGTCGGTCGTTTGCTGGTTAATTTTGAGTTCAATTGAATTTACATTAAAAAAAAATTGTTGTACGAAAAATATTTTCTGATAAAACATTGAAATTGAACATTTTTCAAGTATGCTTCTTTGAAATTCCATTTCCTTTGAAAACAATTTGTATCGATTCACAAACAGCAATTTGTAAAAATTGATTGTTACACCTTTGGAAAATTATAGGTAGTTCGAAAAACGAAAATATTTGAAATAAAATTTGCAATGGAGTGATAAGATGAGTGTGGCCAAACCAACGATTTATGAGTATATCTAATCTTACGGAAAACATTGAAACTACCCAAACCTTATTATTAATGAATGACAGACCAAAAAACAGTCAGATTAATCATTAGATCGACCGAAAGACAGAAAGACAGATAGAGACCAATCAACGGATAGGCCCACAAAAAAAACTACAGACAGGAAGACCGAAACATTGGTATTCACTATTTCAAAATTCATTTTTGTTGATTCAAATATCAGGGAAAAATCAACAAAAAATTCTTTGATTACTAAGTAAACTTATCGGGAATGTTCTCGAAATGGTCGATCAAGCGTTACGAAATTGTCGTCTTGATAAACCCATGGCCGCATTTATGTCACCGAATTCAATTTGACAAAGAATTTAGCAATCAGCATAGGGAACCAAGGGCAAATTTTAGCGAAAAAACTTCGATATAAATTTATTGTGGTTGACTAGAAAAACGTACGTTCAATTTTTAATTTTGTTTTTTTTTTACAGCAGATGCCTGTGCAATTTTTATTCATTTGCTATATTTACAAAACATTTTGACGTTTTGACAAAATTGTTGTGGCATAAGGATTAGACGCGGATGCTTTTAGTTGGCACGATTTTAATTTTTTTGCAATTAAAAATAAATAGAATAAATTATATTAAATATAATTGTTGAAAAAATCGTTAGGCCAATGTTCACTAAATTTTGGTAACACTTTTGCGGTTATAACGGCATAAACAGTTAAACAGACATGCTTCTAAGTATGATTTAAATAAAGTTAGTTAATGATATGCAGTGCAATATTACAACGAAATGCAACAGAATGGTTGATTCTTTTAAAGTTTCATGGTGTTTCAAATTCTCAAACTTTATATGAAAAATTAGCGCCTATCCCAGCGGATCCACCAATAATCTTTTTATCCACGAAAGAGTAAAGGATCCAACGGAATTCTAATTTTATTCAATAAAGTACCAAATTGTATTTTTCTCGGTTTTGTGTTTAACAATAAGTAAGACTTATTATTATGAAATTACAAAAATAAATGAGACATTTGATTTTTTTTTCCTTTATCTCAATTTAGGAGCATAGGGCGTCTACTTGACTGGACCATCTATTTTAGGCTATTGTCTTTAGCTCCCCCCATGTTTTCCAGAGATGTTTTGCTTTGGTTAGCACCGTTCTCCTCCAGGGCATTTCTGGTCTTCCAACTTTCCTTTTTCCTTGCGGATTCCATTTTCCTATGACATCCTGGTTATGTCACTTGGTAGCATTTTTTATTTGTCCATTTGTTCTCACATTACTGTGACAACTAATTTTCCCGCCTTTTTGTTGTACCGAACCGTATACCACAACAGCATTACAACGTATCACATAGCTATTTTGGCGAAAATAATTGTTTTCCATAGCTTTGTCAAAGCGGTACAAGGAGTTGTGATTGTTTTTCACAACTTTTAATTGAGCGTGAAACGGTTGTAAAATATTTTCGAAATAGGTATTTGAATATCGTCACAACCTGTAGAACACGCTGTCACAGCTCTCTGTCAACTGTTTGAAAACTAATAATTGTGTTCAAAAACAGAACTTCCCAACATAACAAAAGTTATGACAACCATTATAATAATAATCAGTTGTGCTCATATTACAAAAATACAATATGTGTAACTAAATACAATATGACACTATAAACATTAAATAGTTGATGGAGAAAAATATTACATTATTCTGATTGATTTTTATGCAATTCTAATTTTCGATAAATATCGCACATATACGCCGGAGAAATAATGGGAAATACATTTTTACTGTAAAATGAGGATTTCTAGGTCGAAAAATGAAGCATCGCTCCAAATTTTTTGATTCCTGAGGAAAATTAAATTATAGTTAAAAATATTTAAAAAAATAATTGATATGACCGATTAGGTCATTGAACTACATTTTTTATTTTAATAAATATGGCGTAATGCAAGTAAGGCACTACGACAACCGTTCTACAACCAGTACAACCAATTTTGTTAAATGGATTTGTTCACAACTAGTATAACGAAAAAAAATTGTTAAGTTGTTATGAAGCAAACTTTCTGCATCCTTTAGTTGTGCTCAGAACCGATCTGACAATATTTATTTGTGTTAGGGTTTTGAAGCAGCCATTACATACCAAATTCATCGCAATAGACAACGACACAGTTCAACCCACACAGGTGTAATTGTTTTAAAATTGTTTTTTGTATTGGTTCATATGGTATACCCTAAATGAATTAAATGCAGCTCTTCTGCAACAATAATATCTCTTACCATATCAATAGGCAGTGCTTCAAGTAGTGATGTTGTTTTATGATGACTACCATAGGTTCTATTCCGAAAGTCTCGGTCATTTCTTTCTGGTAATCCAATGCGTGGAAATGACATAGTTTTATTATCGTGATTCCATTCGCCCACTATACAACACATTTTAGGCATCCATGTTTACCATTAAAATTTACAACACATTTATATGCTATTGAATACTAGTATTCAATAGCAATTTTAACTCATCCACGAAAGGCCTATATAAAGACAGCAAATCAATAAGTTAATTTGTAAAGATCAAATAATTCAAAATATTCGGTTAGATAATTAAATATCACATTACCTTAAGAAATCTTCTACAGATTGAGGTTTCCCTACCCCACTCCAGATTCCAACTAAAAATGGGCTGTATGTTGGCATTTCATAAATATTAAATAATACTGGCCAAAATTCTTCTCTGGGGCTTTTGTAAATTGGTAGGCCGTCGATATTAAAATTTAGAAATATATCTAATGCTTTATCAATATCGTGCAAAATGTATTTAAGGCAAACTTCAAGACCTTGGTGCCAATAAATACCATGACCAATAGTTATCAATTTTATAGATTTTGGTGTCTCGAGTAACGTTCGTGCATCGGATGGCACATATACCGCCATCCGCTTCTTTATTATTTTTAGCAATTCATTGATTGCTGTATGTCTAATATTGTGTGTTGTAGCCCAAATCCTTAAATCCTCTGTAAAATCAGTGTTATTCTCGATATTTTGATCTTCATTTTCACTGTCCGCGAAATTGTCCAAATCTTCATTACTGAGTTCATCTTCCACATTACAATCTCTATCGTCGAAGTCGTTCTCGCTGTTAGAAGTAATTGCTGCATTCGTCTGGTTACTCCCTGATGGATAATCTTGGGTTGGAAATTGATTATTCGCAGACGTCGAGTTTTCACCTGAACCATTTTCTATAAATCTGAACTTTAATCGATTCCTTATCACCAACCGTCTATATGAACCCCTTTTTTTTATATTTTTTCCATTCGGAAATGTCCAATTTAGGTCTTTTATATATTTTTATTTAAATACGCACATATAAATAAATACACAACTTGAAAATAAAATTCAAATGACAAGTGAACAAAATGGCTTTAGTGCTCAATACAAGAATTCAGATCACAACTTCTGATGTGAAAAGGGAAAGCGAATTTGAAATTCAGCTGTGACAACTACTTGACAACAAATTTTGTAAGCTGTTTGTTTCGGTTCTTTATTAGTGATTAAAGAAGTTGTCACGTGCATGTGCTAACCATCTTTTGCAAACCAATTGGTACTGGATCTCAAATGGTAATAATATTAGTTGTGTAATGCATGTCCTAACCAATTTTGCGAGCAAATTAGCTGGATGTATGAATCAGTGGTGTATTTTATTAGAGACAAGTATTTTACAACTACAATTTTCTGTCGAAAATTTTAATAAGTTTAACAACCATTCAACAAGCAATTACTGGTTGTGAAAACATTCCCACAACCTGAAATTAGTTGTGCCCAACTAATAGTTGGGGGTAATAGGGTGTGTCTCAGCGTGTGTCCTATCGATCTCCATTTCCGTTTTCTGATCTCATTTTCCATGTCCACTTGATTAGTTTGTCGCAGCAGTTCTTCATTTGTGATGGTATTTGGCCAGAAGCATTTGATAAATCGCCTAAGACATTTATTCACAAATATTTGGAGCCTTCTTGGTATTTTCTGCGTATGTTTTCACGTTTCACAGCCATACAGCAGTACTGATTTAACACAGGCATTGAACATTCGTATCTTGGTGTTTCTTGACAGGACGGATGTATTCCAGATCTTATGGAGCCATGTTAAACGTGTTTCTCGCGTTGTTTTGTTGATGCGTTGGTTAATTGTCTTCTTCCGTTCCACCTGATCTCGACACAGTAACAGCCGAGGTATAAGAATTTTTCGACATCTTCAATTGTGTCTTGGTTGATGCGAAATGGTGTACTAATGCTTGTGTTTAGTCTCAGGGCCGTTGTCTTTCTTATATTTATATTAAGCCCGACATCTTGTGCTATTTTTGATAACTTCTGTAGCTTTTCCTGCATGTCTGTGTAATTTGTGTGTTATAGCAGGCAGATATCATCTGCGTAGTTGGTCATTGAGTCTTTTTATTGGATCCCACTGGATTCCGTTTGGTGATGCGATTGTCTGTCTAGCTTGCGCGTGCCACTATCCAGTACTATGAGGAACAGTAGTGGAGTGGAGAATACACACATCCTTGTCTGACTCATTGTGTGTTGTAGTATGGTGTCACTCTGCCTTCCTTTTGAACTCTATTTCCAGCATTCCGGTACATTTCTTGGATGAGTTCGGATATTTTTCTCGGAATGCCTATTTCGCAGAGTGCTTTCCAGATTGCGTTTCGTTTGATGACGATGATAATTCGGACTGTGCTAATGTGGTCTGACAGCTTTTTCCTGGTCTGAAACCAGCTTGGTCGTTTCTTATATGTTGGTTAAAGTTGGTGATATTCGTTCAAGATGGTCATTGAGTAATTATACTGTTAAGGAGGGAGATGAGATATGTCTCGCCAATTTTTGCATTCGCCTTACTTTGGAATCGTTATGGTTAAGCCCTCTTTCCATTTTTGCGGAATTTTTCCGGTATTTCACACTTCTACTAATAGTGCCGTTAGTGCTCCTGCATTGTAAATGCGTCACCATTAAGTAATTCAGCTGGTATGTTGTCGGTTCCAGTGCGGCTTTGTTATTTTTTTGTTTATTTTTCAGCTTCTTTATGGCAAGGGAAGTTACACCGCTCCGTTGGTGGATGAGAATTAATGGCTTTGTTATATAATATAGTTGCCATCTGGAAGCTTCCTCTACTGGTTCGCTATCTATGCAGTTTGTTCTTCTTTCCACCTTTAGTTGTTTGGTCGTCTGTAGTTAGGGGACTTGTCCATTTGAATCCTTCATAGGTGGTATATTTGTAAATTTTCCGGTAACCTTTCTTACACATTGATGTAATAATGCGCGCATATTTTCTATTTGCTGTCGCTGATTCGGCAGTGGTGAGAATGTCTTCCGTATATTTCCTGCGATCACACTCCTTACCATTTCTTCACTTGTCCTAAAAAAGGCTGTGTGTCCTCATATTTTCTTAAAATTTCCGGCGTATTTTGATTGCATATATAGTTTTGTATTTTAAGTTGGCGGCGTTCCTCAATTTTGTTCCACGTTTCATCTCTAATATAGGTTTTCTTGTGTGTCCTTTGTAGCCAAAGTTAGCAGTTTTTACACGTATAGGCGCTTCTCTTCTAGTTCTTCCCATTTTTGGATATCTTCTCTATAGCCGCTGGTTTCGGTTATTTAGTAGATTGGATTTAGAGCAGTTTCATTCAAAGTGTTTCTTATGTGTCAGTGTTTTCTCAAAATTCTATCTTTTATGTTGAATTTCCTCCGATTAGATCTTGCATTTTTCACAGCAGCTGATTTGATTTTGAAGGTTGCTTACCTACACCAATTTGGTGATCGCTTTGTTCATAAACATCTCTGGCTATTGGCTCTGACATCTCTTCTTATCTTGTAAGGAAGGAGGAAAATTTCTTATTTACCAAACACACCATGGGATCAATTTGATTTCTCGTTTTCCATATCTGGTGATGGGTCCACCAGGTTGTAGAGGTGTGTATTTATGTATATTATTCTGGTTTGTGAATTTGCTACCCCGCCTATGAATTTGAAATTAGCTTGATTTGTGACGCAATTAGTCGATGAGTCTGTAGCTCCGTTGTTGTTCTTAGCAGACAGAATTTAAAAGTAATGGGGGCCTGTTGTTTTCACCCATGATTGTCCGCAATTTTTGCGTGCGTTGAGCTTGAATTTAGAATTAAAGAATCTTAACGAATTATAAAATTTTAAAATTAAGGCTTTAAAGGACTATTTTTGAAATCTTGGAATTAAGTCGATTCTAAGAATTCAAGAAATTTTAACCTAAAACCATTGTACAACAATGTGAATGAAAAAAAAAATCAAAAATATACATTTGAAATAGCTTAGGATTTTGAAAAATCAGCAAAAATTCTTTCTATATTTCTACACCTTCATAAACTATGAAAACTACCAAGTTTGCTTGGTTTCCAAAAGGTTGAAGTACAATACGATCAGAGACTCCTAGGAATGAGTGTAAAGGGGCACCGAAATAGTTATTCGAACTCACAGAATGCGGTCCGCGGAATTCTACTTTTTTTTAAACCATTTAAACGTATCCTTTACATGAAACTGCCTATCAATTATAAATATCTATAAAGCTTAGAATGACATTAGGGGCCTGAAAATGTTTACATTTTGTTATCTCAGTTGTTAATGTTTTCTATTAAAATTTCAAAGTGGTCAGATCTCGGTATCAACAGGCCTCTAAAAATGTTTTTGAAAAATATCAAGAAATTAAATCTAAATTTTTAATTAATTTTTATTAAAAAATTACGAAAAATGTGTTTCTTAGTTTACATTAGAACTAATTTTCTATATACTGCTTGATATTTGTATTTTGTTTTTTTTTTACATTTGTTTGGGAGCCTGTTAATTCTGGGGTTTGGAACGTGGAATTTTAGTAGTAGATATACTTCCCACTTTGTTACGTATATGGAGGCTGAGAATTGTATTTTCCTCTATCAAATTGTATTAATAATTGAATTTAATTAGTTAATAATTTTTAAATATTACCTTTAATGTATTTAATTTATCTATTTAAATTAGTTTATTTATCATATAATTCTATTTCAATTTTTTTTATTTATTAGAATTATTGAATTTATTTAATTAGCTTTTTAAATAATTTTATTTAAATTTTATTTTTAAAAAAAAATAGTTGCGTTATTTATTTTATTCTGTAAAAATTTAATTTTATTTTATTCATTTAATTTACATTATTTGTTATTACATATTCACTTTATTTTATTTAAATAATTTAACGACTTTCCTTTATAATATTTTTATTATTGAATTTATTTGATAAATTTTCATTTTGTGATCTATTCACTTTATTTAATCACCTTCATTTATGATTTATTATAATTACCTAATTTGTTTAGAGATGTAAATAAATAAGTATTAAATACAGTCAAATCATCGAAATAAATTTCTTGAATTAAATATAAAGATTAAATTAATATTACTAATAAAATAATTGAATTAAATTTAATAGAAATTAAATAATTAAATACAATAAATAAATAGAATTATTAAATAAATTCGATAAATAAGATAAACAAATTAATTAAATATATTATTTTTTTTATTCCTATTTTACTTACTTAATATATTTATTTCTTTGACGTTTTCCCCTTTATTTAACATTTATTTATTATATATTTCCCATTTATTTTAAGTTTAAAATGTTTTTAAATTATGTAATTAAAATATTTAATCTATTTCACTTATTTTATTTTTTGAATTTAATTTAAATATTTAATCAAATTAATTTACAATATTATTTTTTATCTTAGATAATTTTTTGAATTTATTAATTTAAATAATTAACTTATCTCATATATGTTGTACATTTGTATTTGATGTTAATTTATTGTGAATTATTTATTTTTTATTAAATTTAATTTGCTAAATATATTTACTTTTTAAAATTAATAATATTTATTTAAACAATTAACTTTATTTGTTAATTACACTTCGTTAAATATAATTTATTTAATCTATTCCATTTATTTGTTAATTTAAATAATAAATTTAATTTATTTTTAATGTAGTTCATTTATGTAATGGTTTTCTGAATTAATTTAACTTAAATAAATAATTTTGTTATTTTTTAAATTTTTAATTTATTTAATCTGTTTATTTGATTTAATTTTTTTAATTTATTGAATACATTCCGAAGAGGTGAAGTTGTTATTCGTGAATAATTGGTTTTACTTAATTGCTAAAACCTATTTTAAATTTTTCAAAAATTAAGAAAATGGGTAAGAACTATTAACCTTTTTTTATTCTCTTCCACCCACTTCCACCACCAACCGCATTATAACATGTTTTGTTTATTGTTAAACCATATAATAATTGAGTTTATTTAATTATTTTTAATTGATATACATTTTTAAATATTGCATTTAATGTATTTAATTTATCTATTTAAATTAGTTTATTTAATTATTTATTCTAATTTAATTAATTTATTTAGTTTTTTCTTTGATTTTGTATTGACTTAATTTATATTTGATTTGAAAAAATATAAAAAACATTTCAATTTAATTTAAATAAATTAGTTGGTTTATTTGCTTTATTTAAGTTTCGTATGTTAATTTTATTCTTTAAAAATTTTATTTTATTTTATTTATTCTATTTGTAATTATACATTCACTTTTATTTTTGTTATAAAATTTATTTACTTTCCTTTAGAACATTTTAGTTTTAAATTTATTTAACAGATTAATTTTCTTCCCGCTATAAATAAAGCGAATTTAAAATTGATTTTAATTATTTAATTTTTTTTGTAAATTTAATAAATTAGAATCAAATAAAATTACATAAGTCATCGTGTAATTTAAAAAAAAAATTATTTAAACTAAGATTAATAAACAATATAAATTAGTTGAATTAAACAAATAAATTAAATAATTATTTTATTGCATTAAGTTAATTAATTAAATTATTGATTTTAAATAAATTAAATGAAGAAAACTAATTAAATTAATTAAATTAAATTTAATTTAAATCAGATAAACAAATTAATTAAATTTAATTATTATTTTCTTTATTGCTATTTTGCTTATTATAAATTACATTTTTCTCACTATTTACTAAATTTAATATTTAGTTATTATACATAATACATTTATTTTATGTTTTAAAGCTTTTTAATTTATGTAATTAACATATTTAATCTATTTCAATTATTTTATTTTTTTAAATTTATTTTAAATATTTAACCAAATTAATTTAAAATATATATTTTATTTTAGTTAATTTTTTTTAATTTATTTAATTTTAATAATTAACTTCTTTCTAAAAATGTAGCACATCTGTCATTTATTTTAATTTAGATGAGAATTACCATTATTAAATTTTTTTTTAATAAATTTAATTTGCTTAATATATTTTATTTACTTTATATAATTAATTTTATTTATTTTAATAATTTATTTTTTTTGCTAATTCCACTCCACTAAATCTAAAGCCCTAGACAGACTATAGTATAATTAATCCGATTTAGTGAATTTTCGGGATTAGTCGAGTTTGGATAAATCGAAATTAATAAATCACAGTCGATCTATAACTTATTTTATCTATTTGAGTTACTTTTTTTGTGAGTTTAAGTAACTAATTTAATTTATTTCGTTAATGTAATTTCGGTAATATTTTATTTGTTTAATTTATTATAAATATTTCGCTTATTTTAGTTATTTAATCTGTTCATTTGAATAAATTTGTTTAATTTTTTTAATTTATAGAAAGTTTACTAAGAGGTTTGCATTGGTTTGTATTTTATTTAATTCATTTACTCTGTTATTGTATTTTAATTTTTATAAATATCTACATATTTTTTTTACTTAATTATTTTTATTTGATTTATTCAATTTGTTTGTTTTATCTAATTTATTCAGAAAATTATTCAACTTATTTTAATAATTTAATTTATTTATTTTGTTTACTAAGTTTATTTTATTAATTTTATTTAGTTTACATAATTAATTTAAGTATACCAATATTGGTTTTTTTTTGTGATTTAATCAATTTGTTTAATGTATTTAATATTTAATTTATTTATTTACTTTAATTTATTTAATCTGATAAAATCAATTTTAATGCTAAATTTATTGGATAAATCAATTATAGTTAAATTTTATAATCGCGAACCAATTAAATAAATTTAATAAATAAACTCAATAAAATAAATAAACTAAACGCATTAATTAAATTTATTGAATTTTAGCACAAAAAAAGAAGAAAGTTTATAAAATTTTAATTAAGTTAAATTTATTATATTTTAGAAATAATTCTCGAATTTAAATTATTTATTCATTATTTGATTAATAAAGAAAATAAATGTGTAATTTTTAAATCTATTTTTGAATATGTCAGCAAACACACTTCTTACTTAAACGTTGAACAGCCAATACTTTAGGTGATGCTTGAGTAATTTATATTAGTTTAACAAGCAGATTTGCTCCAATCACTTTATTTATAATTCGTTTAGTCTATTTTATAAATCTTAGTTTTTTTAATTTAGGTTATTTATTTATTAATTTTTTTATATTTAAATAAGAAATTTTAATCACTTTATCTAGTTTTTACTTAATTTTTTAAACTTTAATTGATTTAATTTATGGAACTTATTGGATTCATTTATTACACCTCATCTAGTTAATGTATCTTTTTAATTTAATTAGCTTGATTTTAATTAATTGCTGTATTTAAATTTTGTCTTGGCCAATTTAAACAAAACGTGTTTATTTTAGAAATAAGTAAAATTAGCAAAAAGCGGTATTCGTATTTATAAACCGCAGGTTAAAGCAATGTTAGATATAGCGTGTTTTTTAGATGCAAAGAACTTTAAAATAAAATTAAACATATAAAAAATCAAGGTAATTATAGTTTCGTGCCATTATAGTATATTGGCAATAACTCGGCGAATATTGGCTTCCAAGTCGTCCACCACCTCTGGTTAAACGCGGGAGACTAGCGGTTTCACATAATATTGGAAGATAATTCACAGGTTCATTACGCCAAATTATGCGCTCATCGAATACTTGCATATTGCATCGTCTTAACAAACCATAGTTCTACCACATTAATGTCGTTCAATTGAGGAACGAAAAGGTCAGTAATCTTTTCTGTATAACGGGATTCTTTGACTGTAGCGTTCTGGCCGGCTTCAATTTTGAAGAAATATTGACCAATGATTCCATCAACCGATAAAGCTCACCAAACAGTGATTTTTTATGGATGTAACGGAGTCGCATTAATGGTTTGTGGATTCTCTTCACTTCAAATGCCGTTATTTGGTTAGTTGACGTAACCATTCAATGTGTGAAAAACAAACCGCTATAAAAACTCTCTCTACAAAACAGGTGCACATTAAGAATACAAGTTAAATTTTGAGCTTTAAGTAAAAGTATATCAATTGTACATATAGTTAACTTTAGAAGTTTATTTTAATTTAAAAATAGTTTGATGAAAAAATTATTACACCACCGTTTTCCTAACATTCACCAAACAATAATTTCTTGCCAACTATTCCAGAATTATTATATGATATACAAAAATCTTATTGTTTGTCGAAAACTTCCCACTAGTTTCGTTTTTAATTTTCAATTAGTTGTTGGTCCAAGCAATCAATAATAAATATTCCTTTAATTCAGCCTAAATTGCCCAACGGGTTCCGTAACATTATTGACATGGCATTTTTTACTGAAATTTGATTCTTGCAATAAAACCAGTGATGTGCCAATTTTTTACTTTCATTTTTTTACGTACTTTTTTACGTTTTTTACACTTACTTTTTTACATTGTAATTGACGTCGTAAAAAACGTAAATTAGGTAAAAAACGTAAAAAAATTAAATAATAGGGATTTTGAGTTACGCTAGTGTTTCGTTTTAAACATGTGGATTATTGTGAATATTCAGATGTTCGATTGCATATCCTAAATTGAATCAAATGTAAATAGGTAAAGCAAAATCAGAATAAAATAACAATAAATAGTCTCAGTTAGTCATAAATTGCAATTTCGCTGCAATGATGTATTTCAAAATATAGTTTTATTAATAAATCACAAAATAAATAAATAAATGTATAAATAAATAATTACTTATTTAATTTCCGTTACCGAAGAGTCATCGTCATCGCTCGTATCAAAATTTAAATGTTGTTGGTTGTTAAGCGCAAAGTAGACGTGGAGTAGTTTTTTTGATCTTTCAAATGTGAGTCTGTTCCGCAAAGAAGATTGAATATGACCCCAATTTGAAAATATTCTTTCAATCTGCGCTGACGAAGCAGGTAGATTTAATATTTTAAGCGCCAGCTTCGACATTTCGGGAAATTCCATCTCTGCCATACTCCAAAAGACTTGTGGTTTTTTTATATTTTTCCTGATAAGTACATCAAATAAACCTGTTTTGGTTTTGAAACTATGCCACTCTTCAATTCCACCACCAGTTAAATTCTTAAGTAGGAAATGGTTTACCCTGTTTTGATAATCCCCTGAAATGAATAAATTGTTTAAAACAACGAGAATATTAGATCAACTACAGACTATTCTTCCTATTTATCTCACCTGTAAGCAAAGAGTTATCATAAACTGGATGCAAGTAATATCCAACTAATGCATGATCATTGAGTGCCATTTCACAACGCCGCTTGAATTGGATATCCATTTTCGTTTCGTATATGTCTTTAATCTCAAATGACAGCTACATAAATGCTGCATCTACTAAAGAACAATCCGCATTTTGGCAGAAATTTATTAATTTGCAAACGGGGTCAAGCATCTCCTTTTCATTCTTAATGTTTTCTATAAAGTCTTCGTCAAAAATAAGCTTGGATACAGAAGGTTTGACTTTTTTGGGGGTTTCTTGTATGATTACTTGCTTGAAAAATTGCAAATTTTGGAGTATGTTCTCATAGGCATCTCTGTATAAACACTACCTGGTGTCACATGCCAATCTTATTTTTTTACCCCCTTTATTTACAATTATGCGTTCAAAGTCAGTATTTTTGAATTCTTTTAGCACCATATTTGCTTGAATTAATAGCTGGTGATCGACGATATCTTTCGCTAGCAGGTTTCCTGTGTGACTGTTGCAGGTGGTGTGCCAAACAATATGCTTTACATCTTTTCCCATGCGTATCATAGTGCTAGCATTGTCAGAAACAACTGCGTACACATTTGTATTGTACAATTTTTTGGGCAAATCTATTGACTCGCAAACAATTTCGGCCAGTTTAGACGCTGTCTCTGATTCCCCACTCAAATCCCAAGCATTTAGAAACGCCTTTTGTCCGTTCGCATTGTGTATCATGGTAACCACTGTTTTACTGTTACTGGCTGAATTTTTCCATCCATCAATTAACAGAACAGAATCAGTTGGCAAAGATAAAGATGCTTCCTTTAAAGAATTTTGGTATGCATTGTCTAAAAGTCTACCTGAAATAACCTTTCGGCTTGGGATAAGTTGAGCATAAGATGGTTTAAAATGCTTAATTAATTTTTTAAAGTGGGGGGACTCAACCGTGTTTAATGGAATATTACACCCATAAAAAAATTGTGCGACGATTTTGTCTAGTTCCTCGCGCTCTTTTATGGAACAAGAATCAACAAAACTAGATAATGCTCCTTGCTTTTTTATATGTTTAGGTTGTAACGAAGTTATACTGTTTGAAAACCGTCTCTACCAAACTTGTCCAAGAAAACAAAAACAAATCAAGGTAGAATCGTAAAAAAAAACTCTTCGTCATCAGATAATAAATAATACTGGTTCATTTTAGCGCGGCTTTAGCTCAGGAGTAATGGGGTGGGCTTTTCAAAGGATGAACTCAGTCTTGAGAGACCGTTAATTAAATGTTGTAAACATAAATTTAAATAATTAGAAACAAAAAACCAAGAAAGGAATCATCATCAGCCAATTAGAACATTAACAACGAAGAAATCGAAGTAACATAAACCTGTCATGACATCCCTCACCTCGGTCCCACTACGTTTTGATTTTTATCTCATTATCATTATATTATTACTTCAAGAGTATAACGAAAATTCAATGGCGTTTTAATTTGCAAAAATAAAAAAAATTATGCATTTAATTTCAAAAATAAGTTTAGAATTCCAAATTTATAAACAAATATGTAAATTTTAAATGAAACTACAAAGTTATGAATAATGTATGGACATATATGCAAATGGTTAAATTAAAAATAAACCCTAACTAAACTTATTAAATACCTCATCTACTTAAAATTAAGAAACTAATGAAGAAATAATAATAATAAACATACAATAAATGTATATAAATACTAATAATAATAATAATAATAAAAAGAAATATAATATAAGAATAAAGAACAAATAAAAAAACTCTTATCTTGTGAAGGTGCTTAAATGTTGTATGTTGAGTGTTGAATGTTGCGCCGGTTCCAATTAATTATATTATTTGCAATGTTGCTTAATAGAATTGTTGTTGCAACATGAATTGCGAATATGTGTTACATAGTGGTATATTCATCATGGCACATAAATGAATGAATAATAATTACATATTCGCTATGATGTGTGTTATACATTCAATGTAGCTTATTGAATATTGAACCTTTTGGATGTTCAAAATAACGAATCACTAACTATGCGACTGGCTGTCATAAATATTGTTCGGATTACAATTCAAATAATTCACTATAACTTATTTCAATATTATTTTACTAGATTTATATTAGTTTTAAATTTTAGAATATTGTTTTTAAAATTTTTAACGGATATTATGATCAAGGTTTATTTTTATTAGAGGTAATTTTATGTCTATCTGTTATATATTTTTTTACAATCACTTCACACTAAACGGTACAAGAATTGATCTTCTTGTAACTGTTTTCACTTAACTAATTCACATTTTCCTAATTTTAGGAATTTTTGGTTAAAACAAAAAAAGTTTTATTTATTATAATTCACTTAGATATTATTTTGTTATTTATGAATGTATTGTTATTAGATTTAAAAAGAAAATATTATTATTCACTCAGCTTACTCGAAGCACATCTCGAATAGCCGTTTAATGATCAAACGATCATAACTGTCTCAACATAAATCGTGTCCTTGAGACCTCATTATAGCACACTTTCACATATATTCTAATTTTATAATTAATTAACGATAAATAGTATATAATGCAGAATGCTTAAAACTAAGCAGAAACATTTATGTTTTTAATGTTAAATTGCATATATGTGCATAACTAATCCACTCACAAAAAGGGCAAATTCCAGTTAAATTCTAACCGAATTTAAAAATGCCGATAATTACTAAAGTTTATAAAAAAACGCCTCGAATTCTCTAGATTGATTCAAATTATTCTACAATAATTATCACCATATCAATCTATTGCCGCAATAAAAAAAACAAAATATATTGCGTAAACTGAACTTCACTTATTCAATTTGTAGCTTTTTCCACGAACAAAACAAATTTAATTATTTTTAAATTTTTAACAAAAGGTTTTATTTCGGGATCGATTTTAATAAATCATCCACTCTATTCCATAGCAATTTATTGACTGTCTTTCCCATCAAAAAAAACAAAACCCGATCATCATTACCACCATTCAGTCTGCATAACATTTGTAACCCAGGGATGGACACCGCTGTGTTACAAGGTTTTGGCTTAGGCTTTGGTTTATTAATAGGATACGTTTGCAGCCCAGTGGATGTTAAAAAGTTTGGCAAAATCATATCCGGTGACGGCGATGAGACGTTTGAACTTGATGGTTCATTTGATGTTGATGACGATGGCAAGGGCAACTATAAATATATATTATTTTAGTAATGTGTGGGAAAACTAAGCAAATTCATTTACCTGACTAGCATCTACTTCGATGAATTCAATGTTCATGTCCTCAATATCTACCACGGTGTCTACGGTAAACACAACATCCATATTAGAAGACGTAGTTGAATCATTTTCTTTGGCTGCGTCGAAAAGACATCTATTCCTACAGTAACACATGCGAGCAAATTAATCAAACGATATCGGACTACTAAGATATATTAAACTTACCGATGTGCTTTAAGCCTATTTACGGCTGTATTATGCAAAATAGTTGTGCACACATTGCAGTGGGCCATACATTTTTTTCCTGATTTAATTAATTGGAATCCTAAATCATTATAATTTGTAGTTTTTGGCCGGCTGTTCATTTTTTACAAGTGAATAATTTTTAGAATGCAATCGTTTTTCTATAACATTTATATAATTAACTATAACTATAAAAATTAGCTTTGAACCACAATATTTATGGTTAAGCTCTTTGACAGGTTGTTTTCAATAAAATAAATAAAATGACACTACCAACTTAAATGCATTTATAGCGCATGTGCAGTGCGTCTATAGTATATTTATGTTATTACTGGCAGGTAGCCAAATCCGAGTTAAAACAAAAACACTTAATTAGTATGTGTGTAGTAGAAAAAAAATTAGCCGATTTGATTTTTTGTATTTTATATTATTATATACATCTTTTAAACAAAGCATACAAATAATTTTTGGTTAATTAGATTCTAATTATTCGTATATAAGTTATGCTTCTTATATTTGTTGTAGTTTTTCTATATTATTAACATTTTAATTGATACAATTTCATTTTTGCTAATTTTTTTATGTGTGAAAGCTGTATTAATCTGCCTTGATTTAACATTTTTTTATGTTTTTTACGTTTTTTACATTATTTTACAGTTTTTTACGTTTTATACGTTATTTTACAGTTTTTTTCGTTTTTTACACTAAAAATGTAAAAAATTATTTTTTACGTCATTATGCCCATCTCTGAATAAAACCGGGAAACTATTCAATGTAATTTTTCACTTTTTGCTTTTTGAAAACAATTTTAAATAATAAATCTGTCTAAAATCTAACAGGAGTCAAAATATTCTTGGCACGTTAAGTTTGTGGTAAATGGAAGTATTTAGTGATTTCCTTAAAGCAGGCAACAGATTACAAGATTATCCCAAAGGATTGGAGCGAAAATAACTGACTTCAAGTAAAACTTGAGTGCAGAAAGAGATAGATAAATTTAATGTGAAAAGATTTAATTTTATGAGGAAGCTAGATTTTAATTATTAACATTGTCCAACGTTGAGAGCCTTATCGTCTACTGCCGAATGTAGCGATATTTTTTTTGGTTTCATGACGCTTATTTTAATATATTGTTGTCTATTACTTGGAGAAATGAGATTCACTTAACGAAGGTATCGATACTTCTGACATATTCAATAAGTTCTCCATTTAGAGATGTTACATATATACCATTCATAATTGAATAATTTAGGTATGGATCAAAACATCTGGAAATGAGGACCGCAGTTAAAAGAAAAATATTTGCAAATTCGGGAAAAAAATGATTTTGGATGCGATCAATTTTCGAAAATGCTAACGACATGTTAGGCTGCTTAGACGAATACAGGTCTCCTAATTTAATAAAACTGGGTTTCTTTTTATGGTTTGAAAGGCGGCAAAATTAAAATATTGGCTAAATTCAAATACCAAATTTCTTAATTATTCAGCTACCTCGGAAATTCGGAATTCTCTACACAAACAAATACACTTTTTGTGTGACTTTTTTTTTTACCCGACGGTAAACCAACAAATTTGTTTAGGCGCCAATTTTATTCTATGCGCCTTTTATAAAAAAAAAATGTCACTCAGTGTGATTATCTGTGATGCAGTATAATAAACTGACTGACCTTAAACAAACAAAAAACAAATTGTTATCGGTCAACAACACAATCACACGTCTGGCAAATTGGGTATGTGTACAGTCGTATAATATCTTTTTTAGAATTATCGTCCTTTTTTAGTACCTAAGAATATATGTGTACGTATACTGTTTTGTATACCACGTTCAATGGACACATAAAAAGTATTAATTTAATACATAAAAAATGAAAAATAAAAACAAGGAAAATATAAAAAATTTAATTTTCCACAGTTTTTTTGTTTTTGCAAAATGAAAATTGCGCATGCCTGTTTCAAGTACACAAGTAACATTTTATTGATAAAAAAAAAACAAGTAGAAAAATAAGAGACGATTTTCTTTATGTACCTATAACGAAAGAAGAAAATTATATTTGTGAGTGTAAACGAATAACGAACCGATAAGATTTTCATTCATTATTATAAAAAAATAAAAAATTTAATCGATCTTATATGCTGTGTATAATTTTTAAGACTAAGATTACGACAACGATGCTGATGAAAATGAAATTAAAGTAGAAGAGAAAATTAAAAAAAAATAACGCAACAGGTTTCAGAATTTTTTAAGTCGTTCAAATTTCTCCTTAATTATATTTATTTTATAATAATATAAAAAAAATAATTTCTCCTCCGTTATTATTTTTAAGGAAGATTATCCAATTTCTCAAACCATTATCCTTATTTTAATATAATAATAATAATAATAAAAACAACCAAAACAAAAAATCTGTGTCTAGTGGAATGGATTCGGAGAAATGAATTAACATTATTGGAGTGAACATGAAAATGAGGTTATTTTTAATTTATTTTTTTTTGTTTTTGTGTTTTATTTGGGTTAAACGCCTTAATGAAAATAAATAGTGAAAGTATATAATACTCTGGATATTATTGTTAAGGATGAATGAATTAGGATATATATATACATAAAAAAAAATTAAAGTGGGATATTGTTTTTGCTAATGGCGTTCAATGGAATTTAATTGGAACATAAATTAAAGTTATTAGAGGTAATCGCGTTGCAACGTGTGAATTAATGTGGTTTATAAAGTTTAATGGAGCAGTGTTTTATGCTGTTGAATCATTATTTATATCGGTGTGTATTTTTTGCGCTTACACGTGTTTTGTTATGCCAACTGAATCGTTGGATTATAATTTAAAATTGTCATTATGGATTTGGAACAGATGTTGTACTCGGATGACTAAGTCGTCGAATAAGCTAATTTTGTTAGTTTGCGTTTATAAATAAGTCTAAGGGCCAGGTTTCTAATAAAACATTTTTTTTTTAAACATTACTTAACATTTTTAAAACAATCCTTGAATGACAATATGTATTATGAAATATGGTTTTACCTCAATAGTTGCTGTTTTCAGTTTTACACCAAGATCGAAACAACAAACCGTTCATTGAAAAATTTTATCAAAAAGAGAATGCTTAAATGGCTGAACGCAATAAACAATAAACTTTTTAAAGAAAGACTAATTAAAATAAAATGTTCAGAAGGTTTGGATAGCCTTTCATATTGGAAAAGTACGGAGTATCCTACATTTTTATATTACGTAGGTATAGTAGTTCTGGAATATTTTTTACGCTACCAAGCTGAAGAGCTTTTCTTGTCATTTTTCTGTGTGATAACCATCTGTTCAAATGAAAAACATAAACATCTTTTCAATTAGTTGTGCCCTGTTCATTTCATTTTCTTCGGCAAAAATGGTTGATTTAATTTCTACTTGAATTTCTTTCCACTTTCAATTTTTTATTATCGAGTTGTTGGGTCTATTCCTTCCAGTCGATTTTCTTGTTTTGGATTTTTTACTGAGTGAGAAACTCTGTGGAATTTGTCAGCAAACTTTTAAAAATTTGTTGTGTTGCAGCAATGGAGAAGTATATAATTATATTTTTAAAATTTCGAAAGGCAACTTTACCATCTTCATTGCTCATTGATGCATCTGTCCATGAGCGTCTTACTAAAAATAATCTAAGGAAAATGGTATCAACGAGCTCATAACAGCACGTCTAACCTTCACCACATCTGTTGCCATTTTTTCCTACCACGTAATCCATTTGGACAACCTGAAACTATGGTATATAAAATCACCTTCATTTTGTTTTATTTAGAACGTTAAGTAGAGCTTAGCAGAGAATCTATAGATTTCGCACCATCGACCATCGGAATTATTTTAAACTCTTTGGTGGAAAATTGATTATTTTCCGTATTGTTTTTTTTTATTGACTGGTTTTAAAACACCACCTTTAACTAAATTTTCGCTTTGTGTGTATAGCTTTAAAACCCCACTATTTATGGTATTTTTTATATCGTTTTGGTTATCCATAATAGTTCTTTGATTTTTCTCATCCAAGACTATGTTTGGTATCGAAAGCATTTCTTTCCTCGGCCCACTATTTCTAATTTCGGGCGCTTTCTTGTATACTTCAATCGAAGGAACTGAAGCGAATGTTGTGCTCTCTGCGATTAAATCGAAGTCATGTTGAGGCGAATGGGTGACGTTAGGATTCCTAAATCTGTTGCTCGTACCAATTGGCGTAGAAGTGTCACAAGCACTGTTATATAAATTATACTCGGTTGTCATGTATGTTGAACTTGAGAGGAATTCTTCCTTAATTTGTTCCGCCATACTGTTTGATTTTATTTTGCTTCTCTTACTATACATGGTCTAGCCACCCAAGCTGTTTTATCTGGCTGCACGTTAGGATTTTTAATGATTTTATTTCGTTTAATTGAGATAAAGTTTAATGGTGGAATGCAAAAGACACTATAGTGGTATAATGCTTCCGGAATAATTGCAAGCACATATCCGGTTTTGGACGTCTCTTGTATTGTTCTAAATAGCATTTAGATTTTTTTAATTGAATTTTTGTTAATTCTGAAAAATATATAAAGTTTTTATTTTAAAATTTATAATTGCGCATTAAAATACCTACGCGTGTGTAGATCGCTCAACTAAAAATGACAAATCAATAGCGCTAATTAAAAAAAATAAAAATTGCTTTAATTAAACGTATGATGCAGCCAAACAGAACTACTAGCCATGAATATAAAAGAGTATAGAGAGGCAGATTCAAAACGCAACGAGACAGAAAATTAAAATTTGGTATCTGTTTGTTTAACGCATTTTGGTGTCGTTTCATGAGATATGATCTGATCGGGATTAGATCAAACGTCAATAAATGCGGTTAAGCATGATATACAGCGTCAAGTTTAAAAAAAGAGAGAAAAAGAGCTAACCTGCTCTTATGCAGAATTTTGTTCTATTGGCGATTTTAGCGTGTCACGGATTCCATCTTGTGGATTTTCTTCCAACTCAGGCCCAATTGTATTAGGTGATGAGGACCGTGAGTAGCGGCCCTTGAGAAGACTGAAATTGTTATTTTGACTAAAAGGAGGGATCAAACGATTTTACCCGTGTGGATTGGCAGGGAGGTGGTTGAAACCAAACCGGCGGCAAAATACCTGAAAATCACGATAGACTCCAAACTCAACTAATTTCACCAAATTCATCGAAAAGCAGACAAGGAATTTGCTGACGAGGGAGGTGGGACTATGGTCAGTACAGACTGCCGTAGAGATCATGCTCCGTAAATTATACGAGTGGGAATGAGTGGCATACTACGTGGAAACCATCTTGCGGCCGAAGAAGTAGCCCAGGGGATTGCTTGTAAGGTAGCATAAAAAACAAAAAGAAAACTAGCTTGAAGTAATGTGAGCAACGGTTCCAAGCTAGTTTTTGGAGTATAGGGAGGTGGTTTTAGTCGGTAGTCCGGAAACGGGAGTCCGGCACAATGTGCGAAAATGCATTTTCACCTTCCCTAAAAAAAAAAATAATAATTAATTAATTATTAATTAGCAATTATTAATTATTAATTATTAATTTTTAATAGTATATTCTTTATAGACTCGAAATAGAGCTTTTTCGAGCAGATCCGGCAGACGGCAGATAAAGCGGCAAAGGAAGTGACCACTCTAAGTAGGCTCATGGCCAACACCAGCGGGCCAAGGGCTAGTAAGAGGCAACTACTTATGGCAGCGGTTCAATCGGTTCTGCTATATGGGGAGAGGTTTGGGCGGACTCCATGCACAAACCAATGTATCGGAAGCGGCTTCTACAGGTAGAGAAGCGAAGCGCGCTGCGGGTGGAATCGGGATATCGGACGGTGTCGGAGGCCGCCATCTTGGTTATAGTGCGATGTATCCCCATACATCTTGTAGCGCAGGACTGGAAAGCTATATACCACAGGGAACTCGAAGTCGGCCGGAAGGTAGCGAGTATGGAGGAAAGGTCCTGAACCATGTAAACCTGGCAGAGGGCATGGGAAAATGAGCCAAAAGGGAGATGGACAGCCAGAGTTATCGCTCTGGTGGGCCCTGGACCGAAAGGATGCACGGAGAGGACGGTTACTACCTGACCCAGTTCTTGAGCGGAAACGGGTACTTCAGATCATACCTGTGGTGAATGATGAAGGTGACGTCGGCAGAATGCCTGTACTGCCCAGGGAGTACCGATGACGCGGAGCACACTTTAATAATAATAATAATAATAATAATAATAATATTTTATTGACTAAAGCGTAAGCCGATGGCTTTTGTGCATAACATTTTCACAATTTAATAACAAACTTAAAATTAACAATTAACATTTTAAATAAAGTATAACAATGAACAAAACAAACTTCCACTTACATAATCAATAATAATTTACAAATATGTACATGTTCTATATGTTATAGATTTTAACATAACAGTTTTAAATTTAGAAACAGAACTAATATTTTTTAATTCCGTTGGCAAACTGTTCCAGGTGAGAATCGCATTTATCAATCCTGAGTTATGGTAAACATTTGTTCTATTTAGTGGCAAATTAATATTCCTTGTGCGTAACGATGCAGAAAAATTTAATTTATCATACAAGTACGTGGGTATACCTGATTTTATTATACGGAAAACAAACATAGCAGTTCTATAACAGTAAAACTCAAACAAGTCGCATCCAAGGATTGAGCTCCTAAATTTAGATATATGGTCAAACTTTCTAAGGTCATAGACGTATCTCACACAATTATTAAAAGTAATCTCAAGTAAATGTTTTGAGGAACTATCACAATTAGAAAATATCACATCACAATAGGTGAAAATTGGAATAATTAAAGTTTTGACAAGATATATACGTAACTTAACAGGACAAAACTTTTTTATTAATCTAAGCGAATATAAGCTATAGTTAACACGCTTACACAGAGAGCTTACATAATCAGTCCATGTAAGAGTAATATTCAATACTAATCCTAGATTATTAATTGTTGGAACAAATGAGATTATATCATTATTCAAAACGAGCACAGGTTTTATATAATGTACTTTATGTCTAGTTAAAAATAAAGCTTTACTTTTATTAGGATTAATAGAAAGTGAATTATTACTAGACCATAGCGATATCCTATTCAGATCGGCATTAAGTTGTATAATTAAGTCATCCAATGTTACCAAATCACCAGCAATATATAACTGCAAATCATCAGCATAAAGATGAAATTGACAGTTCAAAATATGCCAAGGTAGGTCATTAATGTAAATAGAAAACAGTAAAGGGCCTAAAATTGATCCTTGAAGAACTCCAGCAATTACATCACTTAGGTTAGAAAAATCATCACCAAGTTTGGCGAACTGTTCCCGGTTACTTAAATAAGAATGAAGCAACATAATAGCGGAATCAGAAAACTTATAATACAATTTTAACTTTCGTAGCAATTGCGTATGATTGACACAATCAAAAGCTTTTGAAAAGTCTAATAAAACTAAAACAACAAAGGAATTACTTTTATCCAAGATAGCAGTTATATCATCAACTATATTTACAAGTGCAGTAGTAGTACTGTGGCCAGATTTATATCCTGATTGAAACTTGCATAAAAAATTAAAATTATTAAGATGCTCAAGAATTTGAATTTGTATAATTTTTTCAAGAACCTTGGATAGTGCAGGCAAAATACTAATTGGACGAATGTCACTTATATTATTGATTACATCCTTTTTAGGAATGGGAATAATCGAAGCCACTTTCCACAAATCCGGAAATACAGATTTAGTCAAGCATTGGTTAATGATGAATGTAATATGTGGTAAAAATAAATCAATAAATAGTTTCAGTATTTTGAAGTTTATCATGTCATATGCCATCACATCTGATCTAATGACACGGATTGCATTCAACACCATAAGTTCATCTACACAATCAAAAACAAAACCACAATTATCAGAACCAGTAAAATTTAAATCAGGTAACGGCAATACCACTAAAGATTCAGAAAGTTTACTAAACCAAGCTAAAATGTCATCAGCGGAAAAGTCAATAACAGCTTCAGTCGAAAAACATGATATACCAAGCTTTTTTAAATTGTTCCACGTTATTTTAGTATTACTCATATTACCAAAATAAAACCGATTTTTAGCTTGATTAATACACCTGTTTGTTTTATTTCTTAAATATTTAAAAGATTTTAAATCAAATTCTGATTTAAATCTTTTATATTTACCATAAGCCAGATCTCTACGCTCCATTAAATTTAAAATAAAAGCATTTAACCATGGAGCTGTGCGACACCTCCTAATGCCTTGTTTTCGTGGTACACAATTCCTATCCAACTCTAAGATATTTGAATTAAATACTTTAATAATATCATTTACATCATGATAAAAATAAAGATCATTCCAATCTAACGAAGAGAAACCAAGTAAAAAGTCATCATAATTAATTGCCTTGTAATCAGGTACCACAGTATAAGAAATTTTATCTCACGTGTGACGCATGGGAGGAGCAGAGAGCGGCGCTGGAAGCAGAAGTGGATATATGGTCCCCAGAAACGGCGGTGGAAATCATGCTCCGAGGAGCGAAGGAGTGGATCCTAGTAGCCTACTTTGTGGAGGAGATCCTGAAAGCGAAGAAAGGGGATCTGGACAGATTCCCATAATGTAAGAGGAGGCTCGGTGGGAGCAAATGGAGGCCCTAAGTAATTTGCAAAACGGTTTCAGGCTAGGCCAGGAGGAGGGGTAGGTGCTTTTAGTCGGTAGGGCAGCAATGCGAGTCCGACACATTGTGCGTAAAGGGCATTTCCACCTTCCAAAATATTTTTTACTTTTGCCTTATAGGATTATTTGAATTTCCAATATAACGAACAAAAAAAAAATTCTGTTCGTTATATTGGAAATTCATACAATTCTGTAGGACAAAAGTAAAAAGTATTTCATTGGGGATGCGGTGCTTGAATACTAAATTAATATAAATATTTATAATTTAATTATATTTACTTCTCTTCATCATCGCTATCGAAGAACACCATTTCCTTAAGGAATTCTTTAATTTTGTCATGGAGGTTTTTATAAGCACTGTAACTTCTCGGATGTATGTTTAGAGTGTAGTGATTCTCTCATGCAATCAATTTATCAATTTATTACAATTCGTTTATCCCTACAATTATTCGAAATGCCACTCATTTCGACTATAAAATATAATTGTGTTTGAAACAGCCTCACACAGCTTAGTAGTGACAACTATAGAGTAGATTTGGACTTACTCGGTTGGAATCCGTACTTAAAATACATTCCACACATCACTACTTTGTACTGAATATCTTGGACACTTCAGTACAACAATCAAAACGATTTCACCACCATCTTTTGTGGTTATTCACAACTAATCACAAATTATTTCTTTTAGCTGAATTTTACTTTTATTTCAGTGCGCTATTTTTACGGCTAAAATTCATCCCATATGTTTTTGATTCATCGTCTCGAGCAATATTTTATACACACTCTCGTTACAACTTCGGACGCGACGTATTCGCCTTTTGTTTAAAAGATATAAATTCAAATATTTTCGAAAAATAATTATATATATATATATATATATATATATATATATTTAAACTAATTAAAAATTAAATAAAAATTAAATTGAAGTAAAAAATAATAAGGAAATATCACGCGGAGTGGTGGTGGACTTTGTCCACATTTTGTGATTTGTATTAATAAAATTTGTGGCCGCATATTAAATTTGTGCATTGTGTGGCCATTAACAAAAATTTATTTGTTTCGTTGTTTTTGTGCCCCCCATCGCACCAACCATAACAACACATCACATTGGTGACCACCGTCGACCGTTTTTACGGTAAATTTAAAAAATTTTGTACAAAAATTCTTTGATATACAACGGGAAACAAACACGCAGTAGCAAACATTTTTTTTTGAACATAAACGGCCTGGTGCAAAATCAATGCACCGGCCCATTGGTAAGTGCCAATTAATAACATTTTTTTCTAATAAAATTATCGTCGTCAATTAAGCTAATACCGCCATTTTATTTATATTTTTTTTTTGCTCGCTGCTAACCCACGCGCATCATGCGCGATTAAAATGGAGTCATAAACACAGGGACAGTATTATATAACCTAAAAAAAAAAAAAAATAAAAAACAGAAAGTGTAAAATTACAACAACGAAACGATAAATATACGCAACAATTTAGAAAATAAAAAACCAGAAGATTAAACAACGATAACGGATGCCTACACATAGGCGCAACGGCATCAACGACGCAGAAATTATATACGATTGAAATATAAACCGGAAAAATACAAAACAAAATAAAACAACAATTTAAAAAAAAAAAATATAATCAATTTGGAAACAACAACAACGAATTTTCCGGAAATACACATAGAGGAACTGGAACAATATCTACAAAAATAGTTGTCTGATACAACATAACACAGGGTCAGATCATCTACATATATACATGGGGACAACATAAAATAAAAATCGCAAGTTTTACACAAAAAAAAAAAAAAATTTATTTTTATTTATAGCAGCCAATGTTGTAAATTAATTAAAGTAACTAAATTTTATAATTTTTTTTTTGATTTTCTCTAAAAACTTGGCTGAATTAACGTAAAATCATTTTATATATATATTTTTTTTTTATTTTTTAAACAATCCTGTAAAATTTTCACCACCATTCTGCTCATTGATTTTTCCTGGTAACAATTCGGTTCGACACATTTCTTCTTTTTACTAATTTAGCTACATTTTATTTTTTTTTCTCTCTCTCTATTTCTCTCTCGTTAATTTACATTTAAAGTGTTTATTGCACCACTCACATATTCGCTTTTCAAAACATAGTACTACCATATATAACTTTATTCACCTATTTTTCGAGTTTGAATCTGTCGAGGCGACGACCCAAGACGAAGGTGGCGGCTCGTCCCGTACTTGGGGGGGTCTCGGCAGTGCAACACTATCAGCACTTTTTCACTGTGCGTCATATTTTTATATTTTTTTTTTGAGTTTAACGAAATAATAATTTCGATTTTGTAAAAATGTCATTAAACGGTATACCGAACGAGGAGTCGAAAGCTTCGGGCTCACAAAAAATCAATGCTCCGCCAGCCCCGGTTGATACAAATGTCACGGGTGAAACAGATGTACAAATGGAGACAGCAGGTCAAGGGAAGTTGAACCTGCCTCCATTCTGGCCAACGCAAGCAAGCAACTGGTTCCAACTGGTGGAAATCCAGTTCGACCTACAAAATATTACCTCTCAGAAAACGAAGTACGCGCACGTGCTGTCCAAAATCTCACCTGAGACATTCTGCATAATATCAGATTTGCTCCAACAACCACCGCAAAAAGACCATTATGACATCATAAAGCAGGCGTTGGTGGCTCGCTTTGAACCATCAGATGAACAAAAATTGGAAGCACTATTAACGGGACAAGACCTTGGCGATCGCCGTCCGTCCGAGGCGTTGCGACATATACGCACCCTCGCCGGCCGAAACCAGCTCGTCAGCGAAAGATTGGTCCGATCCATTTGGATCCGCAAAATGCCAGAATTGATAAAGATCGCACTGGCGGCACAATCTGACGCAACTCCAATCGACGAAATGGCGGCGACGGCAGACCGTATGTACAACATAATAAACATCGGTCAAGGACAACATCGCCAGGTCCACGCGGTACAACAAAATTCAAGTCAAAACAGTCAGTCGAGAAGTAGTGTACAGACGTATCGTGGCCGCAGTGGAGACAGACGGGCTACTTCGAACAGCGGCACGATTGCAGATCGCTTAGCACGTCTGGAATCAAGATTAGACGGCTTATGTCAAAGTCGGTCACAAGGACGACGATCCCCTTCGAGCTCACGCTCTGGCAGCAATACCAACAATTACCAACGAGGTTTATGCTGGTATAATTTTAAATTCGGAAAAGCTGCAAAGAAATGCACCCATCCATGCAACTGGCGCAAACCAAAAGCAGCGGCCAGCATGGATGTTGAGACCGATTCAAAAAACTAATCAACAAACGGGTTCTGACTGGTACGTCAAACACCCACATTTCAACTGCTAAGTCAAACAACGATTTCTCGACTCGCATACACATATACGACAAACTCACTAAATTGACATACTTAATTGATACTGGCGCTGACCTATCGGTTATTCCAGTCGCACATTTTAAATATTTATATACAGTGCATAAACGAAATCCCGATCTAGTCTTATCGGCTGCCAATGGAACACCAATCCACACATACGGCACAAAGTTGCTGCAGGTGGATCTCGGGCTAAAACGAACCTTCACGCACGCTTTTATCATAGCTGCTGTGAATCGTCCGATCATTAGCGCCGATTTTCTTTGCAAATTCGGACTTCTTGTTGACCTAAAAAACAAAAGGCTGGTTGATTCAGCGACTAAGCTATCAATCAATGCCACCATGGTTCGCATCGACACACCGACACCGATCCATTTCAAGGTCAACAATGATTACGGCACTCTGCTTAAACAATTTCTTTCTTTAACAGCAGAGCCGAACTATAACTTACTAGTCCGACATAACGTGGTCCACCATATTGTCACCGCAGGCCATCTGCCCGTGTCAAGACCACGTAGGCTAGATCCAATCCGGCACAAAGCTGCTTTCACTGAATTTCAGCACATGGTGGAATTAGGGATTTGTCGGCCATCGGCATCTTCCGTCTCGTGCCCTTTACACATGGTAAGAAAGAAAGATCAAGATTGGAGACCATGTGGGGATTATCGGCGTTTAAACTCGGTCACAACACCGGATCGCTACCCGATACCCCACATTCAAAATTTCTCCATGCACTTACATGGATGCAAAATTTTCTCCAAAATTGATCTAGTCAGAGCGTACCATTTAATTCCCGTCGCGCCTGAAGATGTTCACAAAACGGCAATAACGACCCCATTTGGCCTCTTCGAATTCACTCGAATGCCATTCGGTCTACGAAACGCCGTACAAACATTTCAGCGCTTCATGAACGAAGTCGTTCGTGAACTAGAATTCGTTTTCGTCTACATTGACGATATACTTGTTGCTTCGCACACTGAGGAACAGCACAAACTACAATTAGAACAATTGTTCAATAAGTTAGCACAGTTTCACGTGCATATCAAGAGCGCAAAATGCGTCTTTGGCGCAACCACTCTTGATTTCCTTAGCCACAAGATTACACCTGATGGTATTCTGCCATCAGACGAACGAATTAACGCTATCAGAGATTTCCCAGCTCCTACTTCAATTAAAAGTATTCAACGATTTGTCGGTATGGTAAATTACTACCACCGTTTTATACCGAAACTCGCGCAAACACTCGCACCAATTCACGGCCACTTGGCAACCTTACTCAAGAAGCCCAAGACCGCCAAGAACTTCTCTTGGACCGACGAATGCCAACAAGCATTCACGTCGTTGAAAAATGAATTGGAACAGATAACACTTCTGGCACACCCACTAAGCGACTCAAAGCTTCGTTTGACTACTGATGCATCAAACACTGCCGTCGGAGCAGTACTGCAACAGTACCATAACGAGTGTTGGGAGCCTCTGGGATTCTTCTCGAAAAAACTCTCGGATGCCGAAAAGAAATATTCCGCATTCGACAGGGAATTACTCGCAATTTATCTGGCAGTCAAACACTTCAGATACTTTGTTGAAGGTCGAGATTTTACAATCTACACCGACCACAAACCTCTGACACGAGCGATTCAGTCAAAAACTGAACGTAATCCAAGGCAATCACGCCACTTGGATTATATAACTCAATTTACTTCGGACATACAACATGTTTCTGGACATGACAACGTTGTCGCGGATACATTATCCCGCACCACTGACAACGAATCGGCCGCAGTCGAAACACATTTCGACTTGAGCAAAATTGCAAACACTCAAAAAGTTGACCTAGAACTTCAGAATTTACTTTCTGGTTCTGAATGTCACACTAGTTCATCATGGAAACTAGAACTTTTTAAACTGCCTGGCCTCGAAATCGTATGCGAAACTTCTACGGGTAACAATCGCCCTTATATTGCAGAATCATTACGTCGAACCATTTTCGACACACTGCACAATATTTCGCATCCTGCTGTCCGAGCATCTCGTAAATTGATCGCTGCTCGTTACTTTTGGCCCAGCATAAACAAAGACGTAGGCAATTGGGCTCAGTGTTGTTTATCTTGCCAACGTTCTAAAGTACAACGTCACACAAAATCACCCCATGGCAAATTCGAAATTCCACATAGTCGATTTGAACATATCCATTTAGATATAGTAGGTCCACTTCCTCCATCTAATGGATACACATATTTACTTACCTGTGTCGATCGCTTCACTCGTTGGCCCGAAGCGTATTACATGACAAACATGTCTGCAGCAACCATAGCCATTACATTCGTAAACAACTACGTATCTCGATTCGGCGTACCCCTTACGATCACAACTGATCAAGGAACGCAATTTGAGTCCAAGCTTTTTACAGAGTTAACAAAACTCCTTGGCTCAAACCGAATACGTACAACGGCTTATCATCCGCAAGCCAATGGCATGGTCGAACGCTTTCACCGGCAACTTAAAGCCGCACTTATGGCCAGAAACAATACAACTCATTGGAGCTCGGAAATTCCAATAATTTTACTTGGCATCCGAGCAACAGTGAAAGAAGATCTAAAGTGCTCACCGGCAGAACTAGTTTATGGTCAAACCATTAAACTACCTGGTGAGTTCTTAATCGAAAATCCTCTTTCACCAATTCCAACTACCGATACAGTCATCGACCAATTGCGGCATTCAATGCAAAACCTTGTACCAAAATCCACCAGTCAGTCTAAACAAGACGACGTTTTCATTCCAAAATCGCTCAATAATTGCGATTTTGTGTTCGTAAGAACAGACAAGGTTCGCACCGGATTATCACCTCCATACGAAGGTCCATTTAAAGTCATTCGACGCCTTCGCAAACAATTCACCGTGTTGATTAATGGTAAAAATCAAACCATTTCAATCGACCGGCTCAAACCGGCTTACGGCATACTGTGTTCCACGAACAAAAATCGGTTCATCATACACCTAAAACTGTCCGTATTTCAGCCGAATAAACATTGTTGATGGAGGATTTTAACTTGCGGGAGAGTCATGTAGTGATCCACTCATGCAATCAATTTATCAATTTATTACAATTCGTTTATCCCTACAATTATTCGAAATGCAACTCATTTCGACTATAAAATATAATTGTGTTTGAAACAGCCTCACACAGCTTAGTAGTGACAACTATAGAGTAGATTTGGACTTACTCGGTTGGAATCCGTACTTAAAATACTTTCCACACACCACTACTTTGTACTGAATATCTTGGACACTTCAGTACAACAATCAAAACGATTTCATAACCATCTTTTGTGGTTATTCACAACTAATCACAAATTATTTCTTTTAGCTGAATTTTACTTTTATTTCAGTGCTCTATTTTTACGGCTAAAATTCATCCCATATGTTTTTGATTCATCGTCTCGAGCAATATTTTATACACACTCTCGTTACAACTTCGGACGCGACGTATTCGCCTTTTGTTTAAAAGATATAAATTCAAATATTTTCGAAAAATAATTATATATATATATATTTAAACTAATTAAAAATTAAATAAAAATTAAATTAAAGTAAAAAATAATAAGGAAATATCACGCGGAGTGGTGGTGGACTTTGTCCACATTTTGTGATTTGTATTAATAAAATTTGTGGCCGCATATTAAATTTGTGCATTGTGTGGCCATTAACAAAAATTTATTTGTTTCGTTGTTTTTGTGCCCCCCATCGCACCAACCATAACAACACATCACAAGAGATTTCGCTCTGGCATATCTAGCCCGAATGCGCTTCCATAATGCCCTAGCATCATTAGGGATGATTGACAAATTTGACGCTACTTCTCTCCATTTCAATATTTTAATGCTGTTATGCTTATGCAGAGGATGCTTCAGTTGCCAAAGGCTTTCTCTCCCTGGCTTTTTCATTTCAAAAATTAAATCGTATTCTTCTTTGGATACGTTCATTCTAAAATAATTTAATTGATTATTAAATTATGAAAATTAATTATAAAAACATTTAATTTATTTTTTATGTCGCTTACCTGATTTTGTGACAGCCACAAATTAAACAATATTACCGCCATCAATTTTTCAAAAATGAAATTTAAGAGATGAAAAGAGAAATTAAAAAATCAAAAATTACTTTAAATCGTACGGAAAACAAAAAAACAAAATTAAAACGCTTAAAAATTCACACTGATAACATATCCACTAGAAAACTTTTGAGAATTGAAGAAATGAGCTGTTATTTTTTAAAGTGGTCTAAGTCCATTTTTCAAAAAAAATTAAGTTAATGATTGCAATAGACAAATGACAGTATAATCTTTCTAACGGTAAGAAATTTATGGCCATAATAAAAACAAATGCATCTCTAATACTTGTGCAAAAAATAAGAAAATTCAAAATCCTGTATAATTTTGCATTTATTATTTCTCTATTCTTTCATTATCTCGATTCAACAAAATATGGACTTATACCACTTGCAAAAATAACAGCTCAAATGTCAAAAATTAGCACACGACAAAAAGGAGATTGAGCAAAAAAAAAAAAAAAAAAAGAATTGGCACTACTGTTTTCAGCTCGTGAGATCATCACATTTTAATTTTTATGAGACAGCCTTTAAAATATTATTTACACACATATTTAATAAGGCATAGTGCGCCGTCATCAGATTTGTTATTTGATGTTTAGAGATGAATTGCATTTGAGGGATTCGTAACCAGCTACCGCTGAAAGGAAAATCAGGTAAAGTTTCCCGTGGGAAAACCGGCATCTTGAGTGTTGACAATGTTCCTAATGATTTTTGGAAAACCAAACTTTCCCAGATTTCCTACGGGAAACTTGAACATAATTATTCCTCGATATAACTATTTATAAATCACATGAAACAAATATCTCCTGAATTACACTCTAGAGGATGACTTTTTTCCAATTTTTAATATTTTCTGGGTTCTTCTGATTTTCCGATATTTTTCACGAATAGGTGGAACAAAGTTCTTCATGTTTCCGGTCGATAGTCACTATACTTTTTATTTTTGGCTGGAATGTATTGTAGCTAACATCATTTGAATTATCTGTATTAATGAATCTTAACTTCCGAACATGAGTAAAATTAACTTACCATAAGTTGCTACATTCATGTATGCTACCCTTATTCAGTATGCAAAACTGTAATTGACTAAATCCTAGGCAAAATTTAATTAAAATTTTACAATTATTGTTCTCAGCAGCATGTGATCTTGTTTAGGTGAAACTCTTCACTTAGTATTTTCCAATTAAAATCCCTTTCGTTTTAAAGCTTAAACGAGTAAATGTTTATGAGTATAGCTATATCGAATAAACAATTTTAAGCAGAACCAAGTATAAAAAAAATTGTTAGTTTTCTGTTTCAAGTGGCTCAAAACAAGAACGAAAAATACACAGCAAGAATACAAAAATAAAATCTCAAATCCTCTTCTTGAAGGAAGCATGATATATTCATAATTTCATATTTTATGGGAATGTACACAAGAAAAAAAAGGAAAAACAAATCCAAGGGATTTTCTGTTATAACAATCGAATTTGTTTTTGTTGTATGTACATGCATTCAAATCCTTCAACCTCCCTTTTTATTCCCGGTTTCTTATTATTATGAACATAGAAGATTTTTTTTTGTGACTCTGGTTTTGTATGTATATTATATGTTATGCTACTACATTCTCTATATATGGATGTATTATTATGATGATTATTATTTTTATGTTGTTGTAATACAAGAATTTTATTCCTCGTTTTTTTTTTTTTATGATCATGATGATTATGTTGATGATGTTGAATAATGATGTACATACATTCATACATATACATAGACACATAAAGTCAAAGTAGAATTGTTATTATTATTTTGCAAAATCTTCATGTTCAAGAAAATATTTTTTGAAATCAGGCTCTAAGGAACTAAGAATAAAATGCAAAAAAAAATTCAATATCCTTTATTTCAGTTTAAATTTTACATGATTCTTTCGAAGACAGCTCTGTATTTGTACGTACACATATTTATATGAAGAGGGTTGAATATACTCATATTTATGTATTTACATTCTAAGAATTTTGATTATATGAATTTTATATTCTTAAGGGCATTGTCATATTATTATTTTCAAATTAATCTGTTATATTCCTTTGATATGTATGGCGAAACAAGTAAGAAATTATATGTATGCGATTGCAAATGCCAAGGCATCTTTATAAATAGCTGCAGAAATCATCGAATTGAAGTGATATTCCAAAAATTGTTAAGCATTCTACATAAAATAATTAATCAATTGTATACTCGTGTAGACAATTTATGTAAATGATTTAATGACGACGACAATGTAGACAACGGTTCAACAATTTTCAGCAGCGAAAAGGTAAAAATTTTGATTTTTTTACGTATATGATTTTCACTACAATAAAATTATAAGAAACTAGCTGCCCGGCGAAATTCGTTCCGCCCCAAATTACTTCGTTCCGAGCAAATTCTTTTGTCCTTCACGAAAAATCATTTTGATGAGAAAAAAAAAATCAAACAACTCAACTCAATTCTTAACAGACGATTGAGTCGAGTGGGCATTCCTTTCACATTTTCATCAATTTCAACACTAATGTATTGAAAAGTGAATGAAACGTCGATTCAAACACAGGCATCTATCGATAATTGAGTTGTTTTTTTCGATTTTTTCTCTCAATGTGGAAATGAATCGGAGTCAGTTGGAATTTAAAAGAATACAGACGCAAATCACTACAATGCATTGGGGTAAACAACAATTTTCGTTTTGTTCTCCGGCACGTAAATGAACAACCATGGTGGTTTGCCAAATATCGAACACGCGACGTACAACTGACCATGGGAAAAACACGTAAATTCCAGATTTTTCCGCACACTTCCAACGATTGACCTTGCGATTTGTAGGTATAGGGAACGCCAAACGAACGGCGAACTAAATGGACTTGAACTCGAACAGAATGTCAGTTGGAATCAGAGAAATTCACGGAATTAGAACATCCTCTCCTTTGAATTTGCCCTCGATTATCTTCGCTTGAATCACGTTGTTCATCAGTCTCTTCACGGCCATTCACGTTTTTGCCATTACAGATCCGACCTTGAGCATCAAGTTATGCGGTAGTATTCCTGGCAAATCAATCGCATTCAAAAACTCGGACGGATAGTTGGTTGCCTCGTCTTCATTGGTCACACACTCAACGGATTTCTAACAATGCATTTCCCCAGCGATATGATTTTCAATCAAGTAATTCGGACTGCCTCATCCTTGTTCTTCGCTGACAAAATCGCTAGTTCGCCGAGTTAATCGTGTGCCAATTCTTATAATTTTGGCGAATGTCCGGAAATACTTTCGTGATAAGCTCTTCCTTCGACGTCGTCAACATACAAAAATTCGAGGGAAACGAAATCAATCCGTTCATGTTCGTGGTCAACTGCTTCACATAGCGCCACAAACTCGGCGATTTCAGACATGCGTTGAGTTCATCTGAAGCTGTCGATCTCGGAATGACAGGTAGCTATAACGAAAATCGTCGACCAGCAGAATCGTCGTTCCACTAAAACGTCTTGAGTCACTTCGTAAATCATTCATCGTTCGATTGAACGCTTCCAATGATCATTTGTGGGCCATTGTGTACTCGTCTTAGATGATGCTTTTGCATTCTTGCAATACCTTGGAAATCGCCGAGTTCTTGGCAATTGACCATACTGGCTTGTCATTCGTGTGGATATTAATCGGCAACTTCAATGTAGAATGTGCCGTCTGGCCGCCAATTCCTGATCATACAACAACTAACGCTGTTTGAGATCTCGGGCGAATTGTACCCAAAAGCAATGAAATCAGAAAGGTTATGCCTGTTCCATGGGGAGCATCGAGGAAGAATATTCCGCCGTTTTCTTCCAACTGCCTTCATCAATGCGTCGTACACGTTCTTTTGGAGTGCATTTAAAAGCGGGACATTCGTTCGTACTATTTGGCTCATTGAATTTGCACTGGCTCTCGTTTCAATTCACAATTAAATGCATCGTGCATCGATCGTATTGGTGCAGGCATGCCCAATTTCGCCAAAAAGCTGCCGCACATAGGCACGCATATGTTTTCGATCACGATCAAAGCTTTGTTGCGTATCTCGTCGTTTATTTCAAGCTCGATGTTGCAATAATTCGATATTGCAGTACGATCTCGATGCAAAATGTCGTGAGCCATCTCGTCCTTGTATTTGTTCCACAATGCCATTGTATTCGATGAATTACAAGTCGCTATGATGATCGCGAACAATGTACGAATTTGATTTGCTGGCGCAGAAACAGTGGCATTGGCGATAGGTTGACCTTTCTTTCGTCGTTGAAGCTTCTTCGATCGCTTTGGCATAGGTACGCTGTCCATTCTCCAAGTGCAGCCACAAATGTTGAACAATGGGATGACGTTCGTGTATTACAAATGAGAAAATACGCCAAATCGGAGCAGCAAGCTCGAACAGGCAAACACTGCCGAACACACCTTTCATTCACGTATTTGCAGACATATTTAATGGATTTAATGGAGTTACAGTACTCAACACGGCAGTGTGTTTGCGAAAGTCTTCGATAGCAGCTTGCAATACGGAACGATCCAGCGATTATCGACCACACCGTCATCGTGACTGTTCTGCCACCATCTTCGGGTGAACGAAGCCGATGTAGTGAATAACCGTCGTTTCCACTAATTGTGTATGCCAGCAACGGTTGCAGATATTGTTTTGTGCATTTCCCATCGGCCCTACACGGTAAATCTGGATTGTGATCACTGCACGGACCGCGAATCATGTTTGATGCGACTACCGCGAGCAACTCCGGGTCGGCTTCTGAAACTGGTATTTCGGCGCTGATAATTGAATCGATTTGATCTGGTCTGATTTTCACAATTAACCACATCAGAATGTATGCATGTGATTACCCACGCTTCTGCCACTCTACTGAGTACATCCAACGACATGGTCGTCCGAAAACCATCTGCTTAACGATGAATTACATTAACGTCCTGAGTTTTTGTTTGAACACACGTGCGGTGATGTCTTGGCGATCGCTAGACGTTTATCCTGCACTCAGAAAAAAACACTGTAAAATTAATAGAATTTCATGTACATCTAATAATTTTTTACTATTGTTTTTGGTCAACGGGATCGATAATATTATAATAATAATTTCCAAACTTTTATTATAAAAGTGAATATTTACTGTTGTATCAACACTTAAATAATTTTTGATTGATAATTAATCACATTAATTTTAAAAAATATAGAACATTAATTAAATAATGCATCCAGTGTTAAAAATATAGGATTGTATACTATTAAAACAAAACGAATAATTATGCCTATTTTTGAAACAATAATATTTATAATATTATTTTCAACAATAGTAAACATTATTTGAAGAGGACAAATATTATTAAAAAACTAAAGGATCATACTTTACAAACAATGTGAGATAAAAAAGTGTCGATTTAAAATAATAATTGGAACATTCAATCAACAGGATGTGTCTAATTACGGCAATGTGAAGGCAAAGTTAGGACAATGTGACGAACCATATTACTATAGAATAAACTAATAGGACGATCATGTTAAATCTGAAAATGTTTTGTATATTTTGTTCAAAATAAAACAAATATTTTATATAATTTTTTATTATTTATTTTTATTATTATTTAATTCATTTTATATTAATAAATTATAACAGTTGCTTTTTTATTATGGTAATTATATATTTGTAATATTACACATATTTTAAATAAATATTTCAATTTGATAAAGTTTCTTATTATATTAAGGTAATTCAGGTATTCATTCCAAAATGTTAAATCATAATAAAGTACTAGGAAATTAATTTACATCCCATTTTCTTCGTTATTTTAATATTTTTTTAATCGGAAAGCTTTCATACCATTAACTAATACATGTATGTGAATTGGGGGGCCATGAAATTCAAGAATGTTATGTAAAGAAAAAATTTCCACTTCTCTCTCTCTGTTATATAAAACTGGTAATGGTAACTGAAATAAGAAATCTTCCACTGTTTACAAACAAAATATGGGAACGATTTGTGTAAAATCATTTCCATAATTTCATAAAGGTTCATACCTGTTTGATTATCTGATTTAGTTAGAAAAAACTGTTTTTTTTAAATTTTTCCTTTGAATGTTAATTTTTTTACACATGAAACATGGTTAAAATACAATATATTTTGATTAATACTTTTGTATTGTTGGTAAAGATTGCAATTTAAAACATCTTTCTCTTCAAAAATTAAATCTTTTTCAAAAAAACTTTTATTACAGAGAAGATGGGCAAATTTCAGACCAGCTTTGATTGCTAAAGGGTTTGAAATGTTAATTCTTGAATTGGTCACTTTAGCCGAGTTCTTATAAATCCTTTGCACAGCTTCAAACCTCATACACCATAAATGCTTTAAAGGACCACATTTTCGGATGGCTGTTGGATAATGTACCAAAAAATGATACTTAGGTTTTAATGGTTCGTTAAATATTTCTGTGTAAAGGGAATTGTGCCTTGAAAGTAAAAGTTCCAATGATTTTAGCTGTTGCTCATTAAACTCGGACATTAACGTTAAATCGACTATTTTTATTAGTACCAAATATAATTCCCAAACTTTGTCATTATCAGGAATCAAGTCACCAATCATCAAAGGCAAATAGTTAACAAAACACATGGTCTCGCGAGGAGTCATTTTTAAAGTATTTGATTTTAGTGAAGCTATCGTCAAAGGTGGTGAAATGTTTCCTATTTCTGATTCACCATAGTCAAACATTTGTTTTCTGTAGTCTAAGTTATCTAACGTGAAATATTTTAATTTTTCAATAAAATATAGCAATATTTTTGAAACGTCATACTTACAAATACCTTCGTATAAGTCATGCATAATGTCAAAATAAAAATTATCTGTTACATGAAAACTAGGTATGCCGTTAAAAATACTATCTTCTTTGATGCCAGTGAGCTTTTCATTGTTAATTATCAAATCATTTGCATAATTTTCTCTATTGCGCAATGAATCTTTGATTTCAATTAGATCATTTTGTGTTTGAGATTTGTTTCTTTTGTAGCTTCTGCAAAAATAACTAGAATTAAAACTACTACAAAAGCCTAGATAAGTATTTAATCCTAAATTATCACCAAGTACGAAAGATAAGACAAATAAAATATTTACATTTACGCCATCAATTTTAAAGCCTATTCCTTCCGTTTCCTATTTCTTAATACCTTCTACAAACGGCTTAAATGTAAATATATTACCGAATTCGGAACGATCTTTAGTTTTGAAAAATCCTGCAACAAATATGTTGTTGAGCCTTGACAACTGATTTACAGGCAAAGTTGGGAACGTATAATATACCCCACAAATTGAATGATCTTTCACATGAGGTCCCAAAGGATTATCAATAGAAAAGTCATCCAAATAAAAAACTACTGGTATGGTAATTTTTTCTGAGAAAGCTAACATTTTTTCTTTCCATACACTTCCATGTACCAAATTAGACAAGCGATTTGAAGAATTTTCGTTTAATTGTTTTTTATTTTCTAAGGTTAATTTTAAAATGTTTTCACATTCGAAATATTTTTTGATCTGAAAATCAATAGGCATCATAATTCCCGTAACTTTATTTGAATCAAGTGTTGGAATATTATTAACAATTACTTCACACACCTCATTATTGATCACATAAAAAGGCGGCTTTTTAAATAGATCTAGTCTTTGTAGTTCTTTAGTATATTTTTTGCTTCATATCTGACTATAGAGTTTTCAATTAAAGGTAAAATTTTAGAATGTAGTACATTTGCAATGGGATCTGTAATTTGAAATTTTATATGCTCAATTATACTCGATACGTTTTTCCGATTAAAACTATTATTACTATGAAGAGCCAATGTAAAAAAAACTCCTGGATGAATTTCAGAAAGAATATTAGGGTCGATTAGATTAATTTGATAATTTTGTGACGTTATTGCAGTACCTATTGCTGAATCGATTGCATTTGCAGAAGGCGTTTCGATATTTTCATGTAACTGATGGGAACAATTTTTATTGAATTCTTCTTGATTCTGAACATGGTTGATGGTTCTTAGATTCAGGTTTATAATCACTAATATGAACTCTGTCTAAATGTCTTTTGAAAGAATGTAAGTTTGAGAAATTTTCGAAACAATTATCGTGAAGGCACTGAAATTGTGTGATATTTTTAGTATGATATGATTTTATATGATTAATTAAAATTTTGGAGGAAAAAAACCCTAAAAGACATTTGAACATATTTAATTAAACGTTGTGACTGCTATCCAAATATAAAAAATAGCTTGACAACAATGTTTACAAGTCATCAGATTTTTCTAAGCGCAAATATTGTAATAATTTGGTTATGTTAGGGTTTATATTTGAATTAAAATTATAAAAGAAAGTTTCTATAAACCAATAAACGTTTTTACATTCAATGGGATACTCAAAATTCATAACATGTATTAGTTTAAATGTTATGTCTAAGCTCTTTAGCAAGATGGGAAATTTATAGATGATGCCATCATAAAATGTATAAAAATTCGTCGAAGATTTAAGATTTTCACCTATTACTATTATTATTGGTTGAAAGGTTAAATCCTTCTCGATATACTTTTTTTTCAGCTCTTCCACTTTAATATTAAGTTGATTAACTGTGATGCAATGTATAATTGTTGATTGCTGGGCATCCGAAATGCTGGGCTTCCAATTAATTTTTTTACTATTCTTGGCTCGTGAAATTATTGACGATTTAAAAATTGTGTGAAGAAGCATAAACATAAGACAATCTCGTGAATCTGACGGAAAAAAACAGAAGAAACATAAATATATTACTATAAAAGGATAACGGATATTACATACTTTCTTCGATTGTTTCGTCTATTTGCTGCAGGGCATGAATTGAAGCTTTATCCTTCATGTGATTTTTCAGGTAAGGTACAATTTTAAATGAAAACGCTGACCACTTATCGAATAAATTTGATTGGTTTTCGGGAAATAAAATATTGTAATGTAGATCAATCTAAACAAATATACTTAAATTATAATTAATTTATTGTTGCAAATCAATCAATTTAATTCTTACCAGAGTGTAACCAAGGCTGTGTTTCAATAAAGGCCACTTTTTTAGGAGCTCCGAATTGTGCGATTTAATGTCTTTCTGGCGATAGCTTGTCCATTTTTTCTCTACCTCAGACCACGGCTCGTTATTATGTGTAAGCCATAAAACTATTTCGTCAACTCCTACGTTGGAATCAACTTCGATGTCATCTGTTTTGGATATTTCTGGAATATATATGTATATAGGTAGTTATTTCTATACAATACATATGAATATATAAATATAACTTGTACCTTTTTGTAAATTAATTTCACGTGTATCTATTTTTCGTTTTCTTAACTTGAATCGTGCATTAGCGGCTTTATCGTGAAGTTTACCAATAGGATTGAGGCCGTGCCCTCGATTTTTATAGTAGTATTCCTGTATTTTGTACAAATATTAACAAAACACATCCTATAGATGAGTGAACAAAAAGGCGGCAGAAAAATTGTTGCATTTTTATATTTATCATTTTTTAGAAATCAAACATGTACCATGCAATTGAATAAAAAAAAAACACAACCCGTAAAAACAAAGTTTTTGACTATATATCCTTTATATATAAGACTCGGTCGATTGCAATTCAGTTTCGACCTTCTTCACCATGACTAAAATTTAAAATTCAATGAGTAAGGGTCATTCTAAAAACGAATTTGAATTTTAAACTTACTTGAAGAAACATATAGAACACTACTAGATTGAATTTTTTAAATTGAAAATTAAAGAAAAAACTTAGTTATAGTATATTGATCGAAGTGAAATTTTGCCAAAAAGTATTGTTAGGTGACAAAAGTCGATGTGCAAAATTTCAGCGCGAGAGGATCACGGGAAGTGGGTCCATTTTGAACTTGAAGATCGTAAGGACACTCAAGCAAGCAATCAAGCAGGTGAAGTTAATATAAAGGATATAATAACTGGAGATACGCATTTATATAAAACACATGCAATCCACAAAATGGTTAATTATAACCACTACGATCATACACAAAAACCAAATCATGCAAATAAAATATATATATAACCTTCTTTCCACTGTTATTAAAATTCAATTTAATTATTTTTCACTCTCACTAAATTAACCCCAACACTTTTTTTATTATTTAATAATTTAGTTAGATAATTAAAACTTTAATTCACCGCCAAATTTGTATCGTCAACGTTGTTGTACGCAATTTCGCAGATGCACCAAATAAATATCAAAATCAAATGTACATATATTGCTTATTTTAAAACTCGATGAATGTGAAATAGTTCAATACGTTAAATGGAGTGAAAAAAAGAGATACGAGATTTTTTTTGTTTTTAATTTATAGTAAATGAAATAGACTTCATAACGGGATATTTTCAATATGATTTATTGAAGGAGGAAAAAGAGAGACATTTTTCATAAAACTGACACTGGATGAAATTAACGCAGCATTGAAACAAAAGTATCTACTATGAAACCGATCATTTAAAATGAGAAAGTATTATATAAATAGTATATTCTTTTAAATAACATGAAAATCAAATATAAAAAGAGCAAATCAATAGGAACTCCGGTTTCTCCAATATGAAACTAATAAGATCGTAATTATTATTAAATAATAAGATCACATTGTTAAAATTATTGACCCTTTCATATATGAATGATAATACAAGCAAAGTTGATTCAACAGTATTTCTAATAAGAAAAATAATTTGTACTATTAAATAATTAATATGATTGATCTTGTTAGATTTATAACTAATTTTAGAAGAAAATTGTAAATTTAAGAGTATTTTAATGTTAATATAGGTCTTTTAAATTCAATAGTAGTCTTATTGACTAGTTAATAGGATTTTTTTTTCTGAGTGTGGCATATGAACGTAATGCTTCACGTACGTCATAGCATCCTGCGCATATGCATGCATATGCCGTGGGCTACCAACATATGATGCTGGGAAAATGGTCAATTGACCGACATTGATTGCATCTCCTTCCGAAACGATGGCATCGCACAGAGGAATGTACTGCTCGAAACGTAGTTTTGATTGTTTGAAGCGGATGAAATTTAAACGTTCCATTTCGGTCTTGACACACATATCGATGCAATACTGTTGAAACAATCGACGATATCTCAAAAGATAATTGTCCACGCCTTGTCGCATTATTAACCGATAAGTATAAAAATGCATAGAACTGACCTTCTGCGGGTCAGCGGTTTGACCATCTTTATCTGGAAGTTATAGCCATCCTCTCCATGACAAAACGTCAATGGATATTGATGTGTGTCATATGATCGATGTATTTCGTACACACGCTGCACTTGTCCGTCATCACGCCGCTGAATCACAATATCACGCGATTCCACATTTTCGCCAACAATCACAACTGCGAATTAGTCGGTAATGGGAGCATTGTACTGATGTACATGGCCTCCGGTTGGTCTCCTGTCTGCCCTGATGATTATTTTATGATCACCGGAAGTCATTGGCTTCAAAGCAGTTTTAAACACACAAATCAGCGCATTGTGTTCATGCAAAAGACGTTGAAGTTTTCCGATTATATCTTGTTTTGACGCATTGAAAAGCACAAGACGATAACTTAATTCAAATTCGGAATGTCAAACGAAATAAATTCGAAGGAACTTGGGTTCTTTATTCGCTGGTGGCATCAACGATCCACTTCAATGATAAATTTGCCCCTAAATCTGTAAAATAGAGGGCAATTTTGAATATGATGAGTACCATCGTTCAACATTATCAAAATGATGAGCACGTGGTGACGTTGTTACCTTGTAGGTGGGATTATAGCCGGGTTGACGAACAACAACATCAATTCCAAATGACGTCACGTTAAAGCATTAATTTTACTGAGAAAATGTCTGGATAGTGTTGTATCTCCATAGAGATAAGTATGCAGTGGCTCCGGTGGCGAGGTCAAAACCGGGAATTTAACTTTGCCATCGGTACAACATAGCACTGGCGTTTCTGTTTGGAACTTCAATGCTTGGAAATGTCGGCACACGGCAGACAATGCGCCAATATCAACGCAGCGGAGATTTTGTAGACGATTTAAGAGTCATAATTGAAAGTAGCGCGATTCAAGTCGACGTTCACCGCACTTCTTCGTCGAGTTACATTTTGTCGAACCTGAGCTGATGCCCGTGCAGCGCGAACTTGCCCGATATGAGGACGTCTATGTTCATTTAATTTTTTGAGTTTCTCTTGCGTTTCATTCTCCCGGACACCGTGCATTCTTTGTGAATTACAGTTTTTTCGCCCTAGGTTCGATCGTCTGATAGCCAGCATTTTAATTACAATGATTCATTTGACTAATTTAATTTGAAGTCCGATCGAATCAAGCTCAATTCTGCAATACAAATTGATAACCGCACTTGTCACGCACCAATAAATTTCTGGAAACAAATTTCGAAATCGTGAAAACCACTACACCGAACCATATAAATAATAAAGTAATAATGGTACCATTAATGAATGCAATGCACAGAAATCGATTATCATAAAACAGTGAATTAATACTCAAATTACCAATTTAATAGCAGCAAGAAAAATAACACGTTCGCACAATCGAAAATGACAATGCGGAAATGACTCCTGTCAAATCTACTGGGTTGTGGCATTAATGACTACATATCAGCGCCATCTCTTATTTATCTTATTAACTTTGTATTTTTATTAATTTATTTCACGATTTTCTGAGATTTTGCAAGCTTTGCATCGACTTTTCACGCTTTTCACGTCCAAAATTATCAAAACATGCAAAAAATTCAAAATTTCATAAAAAAAAATTTAATTTTCTTCGGGTTTTTCCAGAAGTTTCCGAGTTTTTTACTCAGATTTTCCAATTTTTCTCTTCTAAAAGACCATCTGGATCGGTTACGCGCGAAATCCCTTACAAAAACATCATTTTTCGATTTTCCGAATTTTCCGACTTTTTCAGTGGTTTTTCCCAAGATCTGCATTTAAAACGAAAACAATAAATTCTAATTGGTGATAATGGAACTGAAACTTCAGGAATACTCTGTCCCACAATTAAGTAGAGTCTTTGAAAACTAGAGATGTACAGCTGCTAAAAAATGTCTTACGAAAGGTATTGATGCTACCACATTTGCTTTAGCAAATTGTTTGCTAAAAATTGGTTCGAAATAAAATTGTTCCTTTTTCCGAGTAATTTCAGAGATACATATGTATTGAAGAAAAGTTTATCCTTTCGAACCAACATTCAAGAAATTAAAAGAATTATTTTAATTATGCACTTTAATTTTTGACATTTCAATTTGGTGGTCGTAGCGATACACATCAAATTATTTTGGTCAATTGGTGTGTAATACAATAAAACAATAATTACACATTTGAACTTTCCATTTGAATAAAACGAAAATGCTTAAACAAGCAAAATGTAATAATCTTGAATTACTTAAGCAAAACATGTTGCTAATCTCAACTAGAGTTAGTTTGTCTAATAACATTGCCGCTTTTATTCAGAACGCTGCCTCATCTTCTAATACCGTTAAGGAAATCGTTATAGAATCGTCGTCGTCATTATATAAGAACTCGTGATTTGTACCTTAAACCTATCATTAATGAAAATGAAAAAATTAGAGATGAAATTCAATATTTAAGGAATTTCAGATTTCAAAGATTGTTAGTGGATATCAACAAAAATAAAAATAATAATAATCTGTGGGTATATCTAAGTTCCTCAGAAAACGAGCTCGTCATTTAGCTACTCTTTATCTTAATGAGGAACCTATGCTAACTAATGAAGAAAAATGTGATTGCTGTATGGTGTGGTAACTAACACTAAATGTATATATTAAAATATATATGTATAGTAATAATAAATTGAATGGTTGAACAATAATGAAACCTAGTGAACTTCGAAAACATATTCAGAAATTAAAAATAAAAAAAAGGTCCTGGAGATGATAACTTAAATTATCGATTAATTAAAAATCTTCCTCGTAAAGCCCTAATATTTTTAATTCTTGTTACATGTTCTCTTACTTTCCTAACAATTGGAAAATAAGTCGTATAATACCAGTCCTTAAATCTGGTAAAGATAGTAGCAACCCCAGCAGCTATAGGTTTAATCTATCTGATAAACTTTCTACTGACCTCCTATTATTCGATATCAACAAAGCATTTGACAGAGTCTGGCACAACGGTTTAATTTACAAAACGATAATCCTAAATTTTTCTAATTATATAAGGGCTGAAACCGCATAAGGTGATCAGAACTTCGGTCTTAATTCGGTACCTCTATGTAAATTGCAACATAATCCTAAGCGCAATCACCAAATTAACGGCCAACCCAGCCATCAATTACATCACCAAATCAACCATTAACCTAACTCCAAATCAACCATTAAATAATTCCCCAACCGAACAACTCAAATCCCAATGCAAGCTAACTAAATCCCAATTCTACATCAACTCAACTTAGCTCAACCCAAATCTCAACCCTCTGCTCAACTCTAGACCTCTTTCAACTTCTCGACCTCAAATTAATCTCGAACCGAACTTCTCATAACCTTAAACAATCAGTCCTTCATAACACCACACCATCATGATACTACTATACCATTAAACCATTATACAATCGTACCACTGTATCATAGTGACCTCGAACCATCCCGCCATCACACCATGATGAAAAGGGTGTTTTTTAAGCCTGATAGAACTTAAAATTGTACATAATAAAACAAAAAAATTAAATTTTTATGAAAAATATACTTTGGCAGATCTCAGTATACTCTGGCAAATCATCATGAATAGACTCACGCTTGAACAACGCTACGGAATTATTAAAATTTACTTTGAAAATCAGTCGTCGATTAGTCGCGCGCATAATCGTCCATCTATGCAAGCCATTAGTCGAACTGTGGATAGATTTCATACCACATAATCTCTAGAGAATTCAATAACATCAACACGTCGAAGGAATGTGCATACTGAAGAGAATATCGCCGCTGTGAAAGTGAGGAAGAAGATCCAAATTTATCGATTCGTCGTCGCTCGCAGGAATTGGGGCTCAATCCGTCAACTACATGGAAAATTTTGCGCAAAGATTTTGGCCTACACCCGTACAAGATCTAAATGGTGCAGGAATTGAAGCCTCAAGGCCATTATCTGCATCGTTCTTTCGCCGATTGGGCTGTAAAGAAGTTGGCAAATAATCCGTTGTTTTATCGTCAAATTATGTTGCGATTTGACACCCTTTCGATTATTTCCTGTGGGGCTACGTGAAGTCACTGGTTAGGTCCAGAATGCATTTCGTCAAAAACAGCCGCGGTGCCCATATGCCCGAAATAATTTTCAAATATTAATGCCATGTATTGATCTTTCGAATAAAAAAAAATGTTTGATTACAATTTAATTTTTTGTGTTATTTTGTACAATTTCAAGTTCTATCGGGCTTAAAAAAACACCCTTTATATATTACCATCAATCCACCACTCCTTCATACCATCATATTATCTTAAAATCGTACCACCGTAGTACCATCATACGATCATATAATCATACCAACATACCATCATACCACATACCGTCGTGCCATCAAACCGTCCCTATAATCATACCATCATAACCTCGTACCATCATACCATCATATAATCATACCATCATACTGTCAGGACATGATACCATTATATAATCCAACTGTCATACAATAACAACGGCATACAATCATACCCTCATACCATCACATCTTCATTCTAGAATAAATACTGTTATACCATCCCATATATACAATCATACCATCACACCATCATTTATTAATATCAATCAACCATATCACTATATCATTATAACATCACAAAATCATACGTTCATATATACCATCCTACCAAGATACCATCATACCATCGTACTGTCTTTTCATCATACCATTAAACAATCAAACCAATTTATTATTATGCCATCATACAGGTTTAATGATTTAAATGGATTCTTTTACATTTCAAATTGGACCTTTTATGCAAATTATATGAACGGCCAATTAGGATGGAGTTGGTAATTCCTTATGATATTATGAAAAAAATTTTCATGTGCGTTGGAAAGGAGATTCAAAAATGATTTTTGGATAAGGTTCTGTAATATGATCAATAGGAATATAACTTAGCTATTCAACGAATATGGGTTTATTGCGCATATTCCAGGACTTCATTTATAAATCATTTTAGAATCCCATTTCCAACGAACAAGCCGAATTTCATCATCATTTGTTGAGAAATTGGCAAGTTCCATCATACTTGGTCATATTACAGATTCCAACTTATAACGCACATGTCAAATTTCATCATAATCGGTTGTGAAATATGCAAGTTTCATCACACTTGGCTACATTCCAGAACTTCAACCAAAAATCATTCTAAAATCCCATTTCCATCGCACATGTCAAATTTCATCATAATCGGTTGAGAAATAGCCAAGTTTCATTATACTTGGTCATATTCCAAAACTTCATCCAAAAATCATTTTAGACTACCATTTCCAATGCACATGTCAAATTTCATCATAATCGAACGTGGCCATATTCCAGAACTTCATCCAAAACTCATTTTAGAATCCCATTTTCATCGCGGAAGTCAAATTTAACTAAAATCAGGTTAGAAATAGATAAGGTTCAAATTGTGGTTTGAGATATTAACAGTGACTTTTCTTAAGTATTAAACAAAATTTGTGTAAGGTTTGGTTCAAATCGGTCAAGTCGTGTGGATTCGTTTAAATATCATGCACATACGCTGTGCGTATCGTATCTCACTTTATTTTATAGATTGCTCAACTGCTCACTTAACACTAAACTTGTCGAACACCATCTCAACCCCAATTTAACCCGCAAACGGCCCCCAACTCAACCCTCAACCGAACCACCACAAACTTTCTTTCAACTCAATTCTCAAACCAGCATATATACAAAATTTGTTAACTGCTCACTATATCTTAGCCCAACCTTAACTCAACTCCAACTCAACTTGAACTCAACCCGCAAATTGACCCCTAACTTAACCTTCAACTCAACCCCAAACTCTATACGCAACTCAATATTCAAACCAACATATATAAAAAATTGGTGAATATTTCTATAACCAGGTATTTGGGTCAATTCGTATGGCAGCCTCTTGACGCACAGGTTTCAAAAGCTTTTCATATCTCGGCCTTGACCATAGAAACAGATTGGCAAAAACAAACTTCTGAATCGAACAAACCATTCTCGAGATAACATGGGTACATACATGCAGACATCCAGCCATCCAGATATCCATACATCCAGACATCTAGACAGAAGGACGGACATTTCTTTTTTTTTGTTGGTTTTTAAGACTCAGGGACTTTCAAAACTTCCTTAAAACTGGTTTCGGACCAACCAAATTGTTGATCATTTTTGACAGGATTTCAATACTTTGGTCTTTTTGGACCGAAGTAATAATCGAAAGTTTTATCAGTAACGGGTAGAACAGGTAGAAGAAGCCTACCTATCTATTGATGATAAGGCATTAATTAATCACTAGGCCAAATTAAATTTTTTACGAAAAAAAATGGGGAGAGCTATGTATAATTCTTAGAGTTTTCGTTTTTTACGCTCCCGATAAAAGAGTTTGTAGAAAATGTGTTCGACAAGGCTTTTCGAATTTCGGCTATGCTTTCACAGGTTTGCCTCATTCGATATTAGTGCTGTAATTTCAATATTAAGTTTTTTCTCACATTTCCCGGAATTTATCAAATATTAAAGATATTTTTGAAAGTGTGACAGGCCTGCGAAAAGTATAGTATTCCAGAATCTTTTTTATCGTAAATCCGTTGGAACATGTTAAAAGGTCATGATTTTATCAATATTCTAAAAAATTAAAATTGGATTGAATCGTTCTTAGCATCATTCTATTTCAAAATGCTATTTTCTTTTGTTTTTTCTAAGCCGACATAGTAGAGGATTTTGGCAACAAATACTTTACGTATTTAAATCTAAGGAAATGAACTTGGGAGTATATGAGTGGGCCCAACAATTTAAAAAAATTCAGAACTCGCTTAATTTTAACTGTAAAACAATTAAAAAATCCTCAAAAAATATTTGTAATTTCTGTTAGTCTGAGTGTTAGAGAAGATCTGTACCAAGTTTCAAAACCGTACCATTTTTGCTTGGTTAAAAACTAATATATTTTATAGTTGAAAACTTTGGAAACTTCTTGAATACTTATACTGTGTCCGAATAATTGGTCCGAAAACTGTGATAAATAGTTTTAAATGCACATTTTTGATATTTATTTGAAAAAATCCCATAAACCCAAATTATCACGGCTAAGATTATTTTGCACATAAACAGAAAAATTATTCGGTCGATAGTCATTCAGATTATGAAAATAAAATGTGAAGTAGTCTTTTGTGATGTTATGATTTGCAGTGGTACAAATGATAAGGAAAGCGTAATATTTATGGATTTCCTATTATCTATTGCAGCTGCTTGTCAACAATTCAAACAAATACTTTAGTTCAAACAAATTGTCCCGGGCTCCCAGGAAAACCGTCTTGTAGTTCAGTATTATGTAAACGTACTTTGTACTATTGGATAGTAAAATATTTTTTAATATTTTATAAAAATTCAAAGTGACAGTGTATAAGTGATAGTTTTATTATAAGAATAACGAATAACGAACAAATAACGGCTCCTTGAATTAAGAACATGGAACGGATAAAATTAACTCCTCTGACATAAATGTAAAAAAAATAAATTGCTGAAACCTCATGCGGTGATCAGAACTTCGGTCAATTCAACTCCCAAATCAATCCTTAACTGAACCTTTCAAGTCAAGCTTAATATTCAACGCAATTCACAACTAACTTCTAAGTCAATCGCAGTCACCAAATTAACCGCCATCCCAACCCCAAACCCAATCTTCAAATCAATTTTAAAATCAATCCTTAACCCAACCCCAAATCAACTATTAAATATTTCCTCAACCGGACAATTCACTCAACCTTAACCCCTTAAATCTTAACCGTTTGCTCAACTCGACAATTAATGGTCATCCCAATCCCAAAATCAACTTGATTCGAAAGCTGCATACGTAGGACTCAACTCAATCTAACCTCCCACTAAACCCTAAACTCGACCCGAAATTAATCGCTAACAGAACTTTTCACTTAAACCCAACTCAAATTTAATTCAAACCGTAGTCAACATCATACCACAATAGCAGAGTACCAATATTCTATTATACCATCCTACTAATCCTTCATACAATCGTATTAACGTACCATAGCTACGTCGAACCATCGCACCATCATATCATATTTAGATAGTGTATCTTACCATCAATCCACCAAACCTTAATACCATCATAAGATCGTTTTATCGTGCCATCGTATAATCATAACCGTCATACCATTATACCGTCATGTCATCGTATTATCACATCATCATTCTAGAGTAAGTACCGTCACACCATCAAACATACTATCACATATACAATCGTACCATCCCAACATCATACAATATTAATAAACCATCATACCATTATATCATTATAATATCACACAATCATACCACCATATATACCATCTTACCAAGATATAATCATACCATCGCACAAGTCATCATACCACATACCATTATACCATCGTACAACCAGACCATCATACCATCTTACTACTATACCATAATATCATGAAACCGTCGTACCATCTACCATCCTAGCATCATACAATCATACCATCATATCATCATAACATTATACCATTCTACCATCATACCAGCATACAAGTTTACACTTCAAATTGAATCGTTTACATTGGACCTTTAGTAAATTATATGAATGGCCAATTAGGACGGAACTTGGCTATTTGTTAATGGATTTTAGTGAAATTTGACATCCGCGAGGGAAATGGGATTCTAAAATTATTTCTACATAAAGTTCTGGAAAATGGCCAAGTATAATGGAAGATGGAACTTGCCTGTTTTTTAAGGGATTACGATGAAATTTGATTTATGTATGTTGGATGTGGGATTCTTAAGTGATTTTTAGATCATATTACTTCACTACTTTTAGCCGATTATGATGAATTTTGATATTTCCAACGAACCGAACAAAATGTGATCCAAAAATTATTTTTAAACGAGGTTGTGAGAAATATGTCAATATTGCTTCTATATGTCAATATGGCTTTTATTCTTCTATACAGTTTTCTGTCTAGGTTTCGGTGAATCATGCAGCTGTTGAGGTTCCTTTGAGACAGAGTAAACGTACTACTTCAATTGCTAAACAATCAATATTATCTCTGTAATAAAGTTTCGGTTGGAAATTTTTCTTGCCAATCCTTCGCTTTAAACTTTGTTTTAAATCTTCATTCCCAATCTCGAATTTAAAAATCATTTTAGAATTCATTTTAGAAGAAATCGATATGTGCTATCCTAATTGGCCATAATCCCAAATTTTACCCAAAAATCATTTTAGAATCCCATTAAATGGACATTTGACTTGGTGGATCACAAATTTCTTTTACAGAAACTTTATGAATGTGTTTTAGCTCCTAAACCTAAAATGTTTTAGGTTTAAATCTTATCTTAGTAATATATGATTTAAAGCAAAAATTGACAATTGTTTTAGCTTTCCGTTTAAGGTAGATTTTGGTGTTTCCCAAGGTGCGATCCCAGGCCCGGTGTTATTTTTAGTATATTAATCCAATATTTTATACCGAGTGCCTCATGTCGATTTGTTCAACTAAATTTCTAGCGTGTTGTTTCACCTATAAATCGGTGTTATTTTTCAATCTATTACGCGTTATTTTTCAATCTATCTACAAAATAGCCAATGTCCAATCAGTCCCTAAAAAGGGCAGTAAAAGGTCTCTATGGAATAAATGTATCCATCCATCATGTGAGGTTCAATTTGTAGCTCTTGACATTTAAAAGTTCTTCGATTGTTTGTGGCTTAATGGTTTGCTGTTTAAGTTGGAAGCAATAGGACTCCACTCTTCGCTGAATTCGAAACTATCAATCCTATTGAGAAATAGTACTCTCTTCTCATTTAACTGTTTCCCGTCTTCTACCACTTCTCGAAATTTAAATTAAATGTCAAAAGCAGAATATTGAAAAGCTGAAATTTTCTTTTAATAATCCCTTTCGAAGCACAATCCTGCTAAGCTTAAGGTATCGTGTTTGGTATCGTGTAAAAATTGTTTCGCGGCGGAAATCATGAGTAGGGCCCATCTGAATGACTTTATCTATAGGCAATAGTTTAATTTAGATTGGCAAATGTTATTTTAATCTGCAAAACCTATAAATCCCTTAGAACGGTTTTGTACCTACCTCGTATTTACTGTGTCCATCTCCAGTTTTATTAAATTTTGATCACGCTTGTGTTGATAGCATTTCGTTTTGATTGCCTTATGGGTGGGGTTTGTATAAAAACATTGGATCCGTTCTCTTCTTTAAGAGTCATTGTAATCAAGTCGACATCGAATACTGAGGATAAGAACTGTTTACGATATTCATAATAATTATAGAAATATTTTTCGGTTCCGAGATTTAATTCTGAAACTTTTCGCAAGTATTTCTTAGGTTCGGTTTCCACATTTTTAAATCGATTCCCGCTTTTTTTACGTATGGGGTTACATAACTGGAATTTAATGGATTAGGTTAAAGAAGTTTTGAAATAAAGATATTGCTTTTATGGTTGTAACAGAGAAAATGTTTGTTCATGTGTCCGAATACAATTGGACAATGGGTACGTACGAATGTTTGTTAACTATTTGAAATGTAAAATTGAATATAGGCCTTTTACAGTTCAAGTTTTCTTACTGGTAAAATCGGAACGAAATCCTGTTTTAATAAATTGTTTAAAAAATTTAGACAGCTCTACACATACTGCAGATTGATATGTCACGTCAAAACCCTAACCTCCCAAGTCTTCTCTTAAATGAGTATTCTGCGAAAAATAAAAAAATATTTGTCCTTAATGGTCGTCGTCCTGATTTGTGACTTAGTCACTTGATTAATTTGTTTTTACTTTTCCTACTATATCGAAGTTTTTTACATTTCTCGACGAATTACCTTACCAGGATTCCAAAAATTCGGTTAAAACAATGTCGTATCCCTCCTTCTGCCCTTCCAGTCAAACATTTTTATATTTTTGTTTTTCCTCCTATTTAGAATTTTGTTTTTCCTCCTATTTCCTCCTATAAGATATATTTTAGAAATGAGCCGTTTGTGTTAACTTGTTGGTCTGTTGATGCCTAGGATAGAGATGTAGCAGTGGAAGAGAAAACTACTAAACAGATTTTCCCAAAAACGAGTCCGACGATTTTTTTTTTTAAGTTAATGATAAATTGAACATCCTCTACCTATCTACAAAATTTGTAGTCAGTTGAAACGTTGCGTTGGTGCCATTTTAGCAAACAAAAAGTAAAACAAAACTGTTCAAATATTTTCCGAGGTAGAATAGGGATGATCTGGAACGATAAAACTCATGTTATTTTATTTTATTTCCCAGCTTCCTGTATGAATTTGTATTAAAAATTACTATGGTATACCCCCTTAAAATAATATCACACTGTTAGGGCGAACGAGGTTGAGGAGAGAGATATGAAAAATTAAATGGTGTGACAAGGAGGTGGGATATCAGTCACAAAAGATAATTGGCTCACACACCAATGGTTCGTCCAGACTGAAACAATGAAAACAGAAATATATCAGCCATTTCTCACGTTGCGGAAATTTTAAACATTGTGGATGCTCAAATCCTGCGAAATTCTTAAGGATTTTCAACAGTATACCAGAAATGTGTAACTGGAGCTAATTTTTAAAGAACCACGATGGAAAATGGCGAATTTGATTTTAATTGCCGTTCAACTCTAAGTTCTAAATAATCTAACATTAATTGTGAGCGTATAATTTGGTATAGTTTAAGAAAACTAGTGAAATTTTTTAGGACTGTATATGCTCAAAATAACGGAAATATCTTTGTTAAATGTTTATATTTGGTTTGGTGATTAAAAATATTCAACACTTTATTCATAATTTTCAGTTAATGAGAATCAAGTTCAGATAGGAATGTGTAAATGGAAAAACTTCTTTATTATGTTTCGTATACAGAATAAGAATACGTCATAATTTTTATTTATTCATAATAAATGCCAAATACCGTTCCAATTGCGTACATAGTATTATTATCCTCGTACACGTAACTAGCAAATTGATCATGATCAGTGTCCAAAAGCATTTTACACATTTCACAAAAATTTTGATGTAACCGTTGTACTATGGTGACCAAACAAATAACCCGGCAGCGATCATAATTTTCCAATTTCACACGAAATTTGATTTCTTCACTTAATCCTTTCACCATAATTGCGGCGGCACGCGGCTCATATATAAATCGACCTAAATTACGCCTAAATGTGTCTTTTATTAAACCCTCCACAGTCCACTTATCAAATGGTTTGTCTGGATCTAAACGATATGTGTTTTGAAAAAGTTGCGCAGGATGGATAATTTTTGTTCTGCGCAATTGCATTTGCATATCGACCTTGGTTGATTTTCGATTCGCTACTATAGAACGGGTTTGTTGTAAATGTTGTTGATTTGCCGACATAACCGATGGGTTTGGTTTTTCCAAATCGCATAAAGTAAAACCTGCAATTCGGTTGCGTAATTCGAATCGATCATTTTTTAATGCTCTCAGCAATTCCAAATTAACGCCAACTGATGGGGGATGGCCACCTCCAAAACCAGACATACTTGACATTTCAGATGGTCGTGATTTTCTGGCAACAGCCAATGATGGTTGCTCTTTACTCATTATTTTATTGAAGGTGAATCAAGTGAGAAATTAAAAGTGGGAAAAAACTAGTGAAAAAATATTTTAGAAAAATATATAAATACAAACTCGATGATTCCAAATTGAAGTAGGAATGCAAAATGACATGTCAAACGGCTTTACTTTTTTCGTACTATATTCTCTTGGCTATTACGATTTTAAAGAAATTTCAAAAATGATTGATAGCGTGAACATCGTGATGAGAGATGAGAGTAGTTTTCGATTCTCTGTTCCAAATAAATTATTGGCACGTATGGTTTACTACTTGTGAGTAATCACCCTTGCTTTAGATTCTACTTTTAACTCGCGGTTCTTAAATATATTTTTTTACATGAATATGTCTAATTTGACTTAGATGAAAGTAATAAGTACGGCCAATTTGGATTGGTTTTGATGAAAGTCAACGTCCGCCATGAAAGGTGAGATGAGACTCGAAATTTATTTTTAGATGTTATTTTAAAATATGACCAAAATTGTATGGAAAAAGATGACAAGTAAAAGCTCACATGAAATTTGCGGACAAATAAACAAGAGCACAGGCAATATTGCGCACATGGAAACATTTGCGTAACGCATGAAAGGAAGCACAATAAAGAAGGGCGCAATCAAAAATATTTGAATTCAATTTTAATATTTTTTTTAAATAGCTAAACAATTCATGAGAATTAACTCAACTAAACCTCTTAACTCAACCTTCATCTCCAATTCGAACTAAATTTACAACTGAACCTCCAATTCAATCAACCCTCAAATAATTGCCCAATCGAATCGCTCACTCAAACTCAATGAAAGCTAACACAAACCTAATTCGACGTCAACTCAACTAAGCTGGAACCAAATTGCAAACCTCTCATCTCAAAAGCTCAACTAATTTGACCTCTGCTCAACCCCCAGCTCAACACTTTACTCAACGCCAAACATAAAATCCCAAAACAAAACGGTTCGAAAACTACATGCGACCGCAGCCCCTATTAAATTCCTAAATAAACCCAAAACTTAACCCAATCGCACAACCCCAATTGATCATTTTTTTAAAAACCATCTAAACCATCTAACCTAAAACAGCAACTTGATCCTCAAATCAACATAATCCGAAAACCTACATGAGCTCAACTCAGAACAAATAAATGCCCAAATGAACGGCTGAATGAACCCCAACACAACTCCAATCAAACCCGCATCTACCCAAACTTTACCCCCTGAACCCTTATTAAACCTCAACCTGACTCCAACTAAGCTTCCAACGCAACCTTCAATTCAACAAACCACGATTGGAAAACTCTATCTCTCTATTAAATCAACTTAATACCATCTTAACCTCTAACTCAACCTCCAACTCAACCCGAAATTTAATTCCCAACACAATTTTTATATCAACAAGGCTTGAGAAACTACAAGCCTACTTAAACTCAACTATGAACAAGTTAAGGTAACTTTCAAGATAATCCACAAATAATTTCAAAAATTAAACGCTGACTTCTTCTCAACTCAATCACAAATTAAACCAAATTCAACTCTTGTCCAGGCCCAACTCAAACCTAATTCGACCTGCAACCCATCTTTTCGATCAACCCCTAACTAATTCAACAGCCACTTCAACAAACAAATCGATACCTAGCCAAACTGCTCACTAAACTCTAATTCAACCCTAATTCTACTCTAAATCACCTAAATTTAACCCGCAAATGAAACCCAACTCAACCCCTAACTCAAGCCACAAAGGCCCAATTCAAACCTGAAACTGTCATATATTACAAATTTCCCAACTGCTCACTAACTCCTAATCCAACCCAACGCAACTCCAACTTAACTTAAATTCAATCCTCAAATAGAATCCAACTAAACCCTCAACTCGTGGTTTTGGTTCATTTCGTAAGGCAGGTGGCCGATCTTCTTAACGAACGGCTTCCAAAAGCTTTTCAATTCTCCACCTTGACCATACAAACATATTTGGGAGAAAAAAAAAATTACGGCTATTTCGGACGCAGGGTCTTTCGAAACGTCGAGAAAACGAGGTTTTGAATCGACACAATGTTCGATAATTTTTGACTGGATTTCAATAACTTTGTGAAGGAATACTTCGATAGTCCAAATCTTTAAGTCACTGACAAGTTTTTCGCTTTGAATTAGCTCCAGTGTTCGACAAGCAGATGCTCTATCGATGATACTCTTTAATCGCCCAATGCAGTACAATTTGGGAATCAGTCCACGCGAGTACCTGATTAATATTTTGATTCGATTCCCTTTGGATAACCTTGATAATATTTGTGAGTGACTCCGCTGCACACAGTTCTAATCGTAGAAAAGTTAGCAGTTTTATCGGTGCTGCCTGTATTTTAGCGGAAACAAATTTTACATACATTTTCCCATCTGCGCCGTTTATTAGAGTGTACAACAAATTGTTGTCGATTTTTAACTTTTTTTTTTTTAATTTTTAGATTGCTTTCTAAAATAATTGCTGACAATTTTTAAATGCTATGACCATAGTTAATAACGATCCTAGGTGATCAAACAATCTACTGGGTTTGAGAATTTTCTCTAGATGGCCCAATAATAAGCACTCTCAGAGATTTGGTCGACAATATAAGTCAAATATATTGGGTCCGCTGGCTATATTTGCCACTACCTCGATTTTTTTTTTTTGTAATTGTATAGTTTGTCGCTTTTCTTAACTTTTATTATTGAAGCCCGAAATCAGTCATATTCGAAATTAAATAAACCAAATTAAGTTTGATATTCTCCTGGTCCAGCTTACTATATACTCAACTATCTAGATGTATCCCTTGTAATTATTGTTGGACATTCTTTTGTTTCAACATTATTCAAACACGGAATCAGCTATAGTCGAAATTGAATGAGCCTACTATATCCCCGTCATATGAATTTGGGGAGCTCAAAGATGTTTGATATTGTCTTGTGCGTTTAAACCCACCATTTATCCCTTCTGTTATTTCGATATGGTAATTCATGAAATTCTGTTGCTTGACTTTCGGTTAATTACAAGCAAGTGAAGTTATCCCAGTTTTTCATCACAGAAAAAATATAAATGTTGATCAGGTAACACTATCTCATGCCATCTCAGCTTTTTCTATATAGTGTATTTCCAATGCAAAATATTCAATATAAACTGATCATAGTTTTAAATTCTTTATTACCTATCTCATAAGAACTTAATTGGCCGGAAATGATTCATGTTTTGAGTTGGTAATAGTATAGACTAACTTTGATGAAAATCTAAGATCAGCCGTATGGGTGCAATCTCCACAATCGACTAACTTCCAAATGGGTTCCTGGGTTCTTACGATTGATCTTAGATTTTTATCAAAGTTAGTCTATACTATTATCAACTCAAAACATTTTGCATTGGAAATACCCTATATAGAAATAGCTGGGATGGTTTGATATAGTGTAACCTGATTAACATTTTTATTTTTTCTGTGATGAAAAACTAGGATAACTTCACATGCTCCTATTTCCAATTCAATTTTTAATTAATAAGCATGTTTTATTTAGTCAGCACAAATTAAAATATATAGTTATATTTAATTTGTGGCCTAAATTCGAATGCATATTTCGACAGTAAAATATGTTTACTTTACAAATAACAATTTAATGACCTAAAGTAAATTATGTATATTATTTATTATATTCTATTATATGATGATGGCATTACAACATCAACTCGCCATCGTGCTCAAGTATTCAATTTTTTACGCAGTTCTATAAAGAAAATTTTGCATAAAGACATGGGTATGAAGACGTACAAAGTTCAATTAGTGCAGGAACTGAAGCAAAATGACCATCCGCAACATTGTCGCATATGGCTATGTTGTTCAAAGTTACTTGTAAAATTTCCCTCGAGTTACAATCACAGCTCGTGTAAAGAAATTCACAATACAACACATAGGGGATTACCAGCGTTTTAGCATGCAAAATCCTGACAGTTTAGGACAAATGTTCTTATAGAGTTTCAATCCACATAATGGAGAGGTCATTTTACCACAAACTTTGATAATCTAGGAATCCTACGTGAATCTTTTGTTAATACAAGTGCCTAAATTATTAACGCGATTTTGAATTGGGAATATTTAATTATCAATGTATATATCTGGGATGACTAAAAAATGACGCTTAGAAATGAAGATTGCCTGCCTCAAGATTGTTTACCAGTTTAATATATTGGATAAATCATTATTAATATTATTAAAGGTTTCAGAGATATTATCTTTAAAGCCCCCGAGGTAAATTTGAAAATCATGTGTATTCAAATTATATTTCAAATATTTTAAAATCTGCGGTAGAGCATTGATAAATAGGGAGAGTAATAACGGCCCAAGGATAGTTCCCTGAAAAAAACCAGAAGATATACGTTGCGGATCCGACAACTGATCTTTTATTAAGACCCTTTGATATCTGCCCGATCAATATCAAGATACATAAGCCTAAGCGCAGTTTTATCAAAGTTAAAATAAAGCATCAACTTTTGCAACATTAACTTATGATTTAAACAGTCATAAGCAATATCATCAATAACTTGAATAAATACGGTGCATGTAGAATGATTGTTACGCAAACCTGATTGAAACTGTATTAAATATTTATATTTTTTTATATGTTCGTTAATTTGATCACGAATAAGAATCTTGAAAACTTTAGATAATACTGATACCATACTGATTGGTCTAAGATTATCCTGCGAGTCATTATTCTATTTCTTTTTAACCGGAATCACTAAATTTGTTTTCCATATATCAGGAAATTCAGACCGCATGATACAATTATTTATTAAGTACGTTAATGCTGATATAACAAAAATCCTTTGAAAAATTTAGATTTATTGCATCATGACTAGCTGCATTAGATTTTATGCTGCAAATACCTTTCAAAATATCTAATTCTATTACACTGCTAACTGAAAACCAATTAGAAGTAAAACTACTTGTCAGACAATATTCAGGTTCTTAATGAAAATGCTAATACTGCCAGCCCGTACGTGATACATACTATCTGGGCTAATTGCTCTCTTTCCTAGATATTTAGTATAGCATGTAGGTCCGCTAGAAAGACGGTAGCATTAGAGTCCAAGAACTTCGAGAGGGCTGCTTTCTCCCCCCCCCCCCCTCCACGTTTATTCCTACCACTGCTCCGTCACCCGTTTGCTTTTACTCTTACGAGCTGCTGGGAATTGCAAATCGGCTGTAGGTCACCCAGCTTTACTACAGGAAGGCTACATAAACCTGGAGGGTGCCTGGTATCCAGAGTCCGCATATTTTGGAATGATTAACCTATCAGCCTATCACACCTTATAGTAGGGTTTTTTGTCAAGGTTTTCTCCTTTAGCGCCGTACTTTAGCATGTGCCAAATAGCCAAAAATGTACCAAGTGGCCTTAGTTACCAGTGGTTGCCAGGAGGAGGCAGCACACACACTTGCGAAATATGAACAGGTTACCCCTTAAACAATTGTACCCTTCTGGAAGGTTACGGTGCTGGTAGATTAATCTACTCAACTTTGGTCCCCTCCCTCCTATAGACGCCAAACCACCAATAAAACAAACTTGTTGGTTGTAAAAATAAGAATTTACTACATTTAAAAGATCAGACCTATTTTTCCCTATGCCAATCGTATTAATATTTTCCCAAATTCTTGGGAAGTAGAGTTTCCATAGTTAGCTTATGGTTACGAAAGTAATAATTTTGTTTAGCAACTCTAATCAAATCAGTACCACAATTTCGTTCGTTCGGATATATTTTGTGGTACTTCATATCGGATGTTTTCCAAAATTTAGCAAAGGCCTGATCCCGAAGTAATATTCTATTAGAAATTTGAAAATTAAACCAAGGAGCTGCAGATTGGCCATCCAGTGCTCGTTTTACCGGTAAACAGTTGTCATGAATAGAGTATAAGCACTCGTAAAATAAGTGAAAGATAGAATTAATGTTATCGGTCGAATACATCCGACCCCAATCAGCGCCCAAAAGTCGTAAATAAGCTTGTTCCGAATTTTGACCCGTTTAGACTTGACTTTATAGGAGATGAGTAGAAAATCATGATCGGATAGATATATGTGGTATAGTGTATTGATTGAACCCCAATATTATGGCCTGCTCCGGATTAGGAACAATAAACTGATCTTGGCACGATGGGCCACGAGTTGGTAGAAAATGAACTGAGAAAAGGTTATTGGATTTTAAAAGTTCATGGAATATATGCGACCTGTCAAGGATATTAAAATTGAAGTCATAATTGAAGTAACAAACTACTATCAGAATTGTCATGGAAGGAAGTTTTATTTCACCCATTATAACCTCAGCTTTAACATATGTACCTTAATGAATTCTCTTGAATGTGTAACATTTTCTATAGTATTTACAGACCCCACCACCATTTTTGTGTGTTCTGTCATACCGTACAATATTATAGCCAATTATGGCAACATATTGATCATTGATCTTACACGTTAGCAAGGTTTCCGCCACGCAAAACACATCAATGTTATTAAAATTAATAAAAATTCGATTTTGCTCTATATGGCAAAATAGACTGCGAGCATTAGGAAATTTTAACTTTACACACGAACTATCACCATCTTTCAAGTTTTCGTCAGAGGTATTGTGTATATGCCGAATTGCCGATAGAGACTGAAGTGTGAAAACCTAAAATACAAAAAAATATTAAAAATCAATTTAAAAAAATTATAAAACCTAAAAAAAAGTGCATAACTTTCACAATTACGATTACCTTGCTGAGTGACAGAGGAATAATCACTATTAATAAGTTTGTTACTGCAATGATGTTGTGGCAGGAAATTTGCACACGGCAGCGGCCAAATACTACCAATATAAGCTAACTTTAAACGAGATGAAGTGTAGCAAACTTCTATCAGCATTTTTTGGAACAAGTTCGTGACATTCGATTTCAGCCACCATAATTTTGATAATATCCTCACTAGTAGTGGTTGGTTTAAAATTTGAGACGTGCAAATAAAATTATGACATTTGGTGAGCTCAATTTGTTATCGCTGTTGGTGTTGTCGACGTTGTTATTGATTGATTGGCCAGGCATGGTATTGTTGTTAATAATCATTGCGCCTATTTGATCTTGGGAGACAAGGTTGTTTGTCACTGTTTGAAAATTATTAAAAATATTAATCAGCAATTTGCTAACATCACTCAATTGAGACATCGATGGAAACATCAATGCTTTTTGAGACAATTATCACAGACAAAGTTAATGTTTGAATTGTTGAGGCATAGCTAATTTAGCATTCGCAGTTTTGACAAAGATGAACAACCGAAATTAAATTTTTTCCTACAACTAATAAAGCATTTTGTCTGTAATATCAACGTCGCATTTAGTCGTGTTTTCCATGAGAACTGCACAAGAACTCGATAAATTTTTAATTCCTTTTATTCTATGTAAACAGAAAAAAAATTAAATTCATAAAGTGATAATGTGTAGTGCATTTCACATAAATACACATTTTAAGTTGTTATAGCAATAAATAATGATAATTATAGCTTATTTTTTAGTTACACTGGATAAACCCATGAATTTATCGAGTGTAGTTTCGTGTAATGACGTCAGCAAGAAATTAGAAAATATTGATGAAATAACTGAAGGGGGAAATTTGTACACTTAAAATATGTAATTATATCAAATACACTACACATTCGCGCTTTAAGAATTTATTTTTTTTCGTTTTACATGGAATAAAAGGAATTTAAAGTTTATCGAGTTCTAGTGCAGTTCTCATGGAAAACACGGCTTTTATGGCACTTATAGCGACCTAGTCTCACACTAACCCTGAAATTGCCTCAAAGGAGTTACAGAATCATTTAAACAAGGTCGCGGACTGGCTAAAGTCATGGCGAATAAAAGTGAACGAAAACAAATCAACTCACGTCACATTCACGCTAAACAAACGCACCTGCCCACCAGTGAAATTAAACGATAAAAATATTCCTCAACAAACGAAGGTAAAATACTTTAGTTTGCATCTGGATAGAAGGTTAACGTGGAAAAATCATATTGAAACAAAGCGCAACCAAATAAAAATTACATTTTCCAAAATGTATTGGCTGATGGGAAGAAAATCTCAGTTGTCATTAGCCAATAAAGTTTTACTGTACAAATCAATAATCAAACCCATATGGACTTATGGTATTCAGTTATGGGGATCCACCAGCGCTTCAAAAAAAAAACTCCTGCAACGAACCCAAGCGAAAATACTTCGCAGTATCACCAATGCTCCTTGGTACATTCGAAATAGTAATATACATCACGACCTTGGGATTAAAACCGTTAAAGAAACAATTAAAGAATTCAGTTCGAAATATTATTCAAAACTAGAAGCACATCCCAACGAATTGGCCAGGGAGATACTAAAACAGCCGCGATTTAGACGTCTAAGAAGAACAGATCCACTCGAACTAATGAACCTGTGAACCTGTAAATTTAATTCGATATATATATATATATATATATAAGTGTAGTCTAAATTAATTAAATTGTGAGCCCTAACAATAAGTATTAACATTGGTTAAGACTTAAAATATGTAATAATTTTTAGCTTAAGATTTGATTACTTCTTGTTAGTTTCTTATGTTGAAAGATTCAAGAATAAAGCCATTGGCAACATTTAAAAAAAAAAAAAAATTATGCAGGTTGATGTAATACGGAATTTACTATATTATAATTGGGGAATAAATTTCACCTTAAAATTCGCCCTGTAATTTATTATAAACTTCACCTTAGATATCATCATAAAATTCACTCTAGAGTTCAACTTAAAATTCATTCAAAAAGATTGTTTCGGCTTTTTATAGACAAAATATATTAAAAATAATGGCATTCACAACATGAACAACTACATCTCTTTCTATTATTTATATGGGCAGAAAACAGGCAGAAATGAGAGTTTTCCTTGAGTTTTTGATTTGGTGAATTTTATAATTCGCTAAGTCAATGCGTTCTTGCCTCATACGTAATGTATGAAGTTAGAATTGTATTTTTGTAATTTGGTCGTAGCTACCTGATGACTTGATGAGTAGACCAAACTTTTTGTTTGTACGAACTTGTCAGTACGAAACCAAACTACCGCAGAGAAAGCTCAAGGAAAGTTTTCATTTTCATACAGTTTGATACACTTTGTATTGACCTCGGGTTAAAGTACGGGGGTTTTGATATTTGTACTTTATTTCTGGTAGATATATTTATAAAAGGCCTCGAAAATGTTGTGAATGCCATTATTTTTAATAAATTTTGTCTATAAAAATCCGAAAGAATGTTATTGATTTAATACAGGCAAACTTTCTCTTTCTATTAAAATTCATTCCCAAATTTACCATGTAATGTCTTCTTAACTAAATATCACCTTTACATTTTACTTAAAACGCACCTTAAACTTCATCGTACAACAAATCCTTGAAGTTCATCCTAAAATTCTCCCCAAAATCAATCCAAATTCTCCATCAGATACATCATAAATGACCAAAAATTTACTTTAAAGTTCTTCCTAAAATTACGAAAAATTAATTTTGAAATTCACTCTTAATTTCACTATTTCTCTAAAATTTTACTTAAAATACCCTTTAATTTAAACTACCCCAGAAATCACTCTAAAATTAATTGGAAGACGCTCTCTAAAACTAACCCTGAACTTCACACTAAAATTCACCCTAAGCGTCGGAAAATTAGAAAGCAAAACCCCTTAGAAGCTTAAATAAGGATTTTATCAAATTTAAGAATTTTGGAGTTTGGAAATTTTATTAGTGGAATAATTAATTTAGGATTACAAATTTTTTAAATATAAATTCAAATTCATCATTTATTTGGAAATCTTTAAAGTTAGTATAAACTTTGAAATTCTTCAAATTTAAAAATCCTGTTATTTAGGCTCGAATTTTTAAACAAGGATACATCGACGGATTAATCCACAGTTTTCGAAAATCCACTGATTTAGCCGAGGTTACTTTTGGTAATTTTAAACGTAGATAGATCCGTGGATTTTTTGTGTCGTAATTTAGAACGAAGCTAAAACCGGCGATTTTCGGAATCAATTTTCGAATTAACCGTTGTGTCTATACCCAAAAAATTATACACTATTCTATACCCGACCCACCCGGGTGGCCACATGTATTTTCTTGTTAATATCGAAAATTTTTGTATTTGCCAATGTATTATTGCCTTTATTTATTTTAATATACTATTTTAAACGTTAAAAAACAAAAAAAATAAATAAATAATGGGGAATCCCCGGTTAATGCTAGTAAAACAAAACAGAAAAGAATCGTTTAGGTGAGCTGAGGAAATTAGAGTAGGTGTGGTATTCAAATGGAAAGGTTGATTGCGGAAGTGATTTTTTTTGTAAATAAATATATATGTGAGTGATAAAATGGCGGACCACAGAGACATTTCAAATGCTGAGTTTAGACGGTAAGATTTATTATTTGGATGATCCGTTCGGTTTTTTTACATTTATATACACATTTTTGCCCTAGTTTGTCGTATGAAGATCAACAAGCATACCTAAATCGTTTATTAGATGAATGTGACGATGACGAAGAAGTGCTTGATTTTGTTGACGACGGCTCAGAAGATGAGTGGCTTCCTACAGCAGCGGATAGAAACGTGGAAGATTCAGACATAGAGGACGTTTATGAAGATCATGAAGTCCAAATTGAAGTGTCTGATGAAGAAATTTTCAGCGGGGTAAAAATTAAAAATTTTTTGTATAGGACGAACAAGATTCACCCAGTATATGCCGTCCAAACCGGCAAAATATGGGATCAAAGTATGGTGGGTTTGCGATGCTGCTAACTCTTACCCAATAACGGGGCAGATATATACAGGTAAGCAACCATCAGGCAGGGAAATCAATCAAGAAGAGCGGGTTGTCAAGGACCTATGCGCCCGTTTCAAAGGGTCTGGGAGAAATATAGTAACTGACAATTTTTTTACAACATTGCCGCTTGCTCGTTTATTGATCTCTTGGGACTTATCAATAGTCGGGACATTAAAAAAAAATAAACCCTATGTTCCAAAAGAAATGTTGCCGTCCAGATCTCGGGAAATTTATTCGTCAATTTTTGGATTCAGCGATGATAATATTACACTTTGTTCGTATGTCCCCAAAAAAAATAAGAGTGTATTATTATTATCTACGCAGCATTATACGGATTCAGTAATTGGAGACAAAAAAAAACCGGAAATCATTCATTATTACAATGGAAAAAAAGGTGGAGTAGATAATATGGACAAACTGGTCACTCATTATACAACCAAACGAAGGACGAAAAGATGGCCTGTAGCATTTTTTTACAATATAATTGATGTAGCTTGCGTCGCGGCTTACAAAATTTACATAGAAAATAACCCGGCTAGATCAAACAAAACACACAATCGTCGAGAATTCTTGAAAGATCTTGTGCTTCAATTAGCTCTACCGCATGTGTCAGATCGATCAACCATACCAAATGTATATAGAAATTTTAATTCACGTTCAGGGATAGAATGCATACTTGGCAAACCGCTCTATGTACCAATAAACCAGGAATTGACAACGTCTGGAGTACCTAATGTGTTACGCAACAACGATGGCCGAATTCCTCAAGTTGGCAAATGCTGGATTTGTTTGTCTTCCGATCCCAAAAAACGACGAAATTCACGGAAATCCTGTAGTATCTGTAGAAGACCAGTATGTGTAGAACATACGAACACTCAAATAAAGTGTTCTAAGTGTTAATAGTTTTAATTTTTTTTGTAAATTTTTACCAAATTGAATTTCTTATTTTGTAAACATATTTTTAATAACCAACTGAATTATTTATGTGATAATTTTTGATTTTTTCTGTGATGAAATGTTGATTTAAACAATAAAATGTTATACAAATAGCATATTCAGTGTTTTTTTTAAATGGCCACCCGGGTGGCCGGGTATAGACTACAAGAGTAATAATATTGGTAAACGAATAATTTAGTTCAGCAATAATTTTTAGTTAACTTCTGTTCAAAGATCAATAAAAAATAAGTAGTTCTTGGATGTCAAGGAGTAGGGATAGTCTAACTGTGAAATTGAAAAAGTTACGAGCATTTTAAATCGAAATGGCCACCCGGGTGCCCGGGTATAGACACAAGGGTTAATAACTGCTTGTTGGGGTATGAGGCATTTTTCTTGTTTGTTTTCTAATGTCGGATTTGATTGATTATTTTCCCCTCTAGGGAAAAGCAATCTCAATTTCGTCGTCAATCGAACAAGAACAACTCATTGCTCTTTTATTTTTGTAGGCTATCTGTCAAAATATAAGAAACTAGAAAATTGCAAATATAAAATCTAAAAAATTCGTTTTCGAAGCAATGTTGAGGTTAATTTAATCACACTTCTAAATAAATAATGACCATAATATGTTTTCAAACAGAAAACGGCACCCAATAAGCCAAATAACAGAACCAGAATAAACCTACGAACCAGTGGCGAAACTACAAATCCCGGGCCACCTGCCAAATTTTTCTTGGGCCCCAAAAATAATACTTGTACTTATGAGCAAGTAAAGTTTTTAGATAAAAACTTATTTCTTTCTATTTTCGAGCCTCGCGATATTTAAAAGTATCTGATTTCGTGACTAGACGAAAGAGAGATCGTGATTAATTTCAATGACTTTAAAAAAAACGAAACATCCAGCAACTATCAGTGCTATGACGTTTTATAAATATGTCGATGAAGCATCACAAATTTTGAATATAATTGAGAAATATCAAGAATATCGAAATAATCTCAAAAATGTCAAATTTTCAAAGTATATACATATCTCGAATATTCCTGAAAGTTCTCAAATATCGAATTATCCGTAAGTATGTAAAACGAAAGAAGATCCTCGCCTATGGAGAAATATCGAAATTTTGGCATAATCTCGAAACATGACTAAATATTGCTATTCAGATTTACGTGTATGTGTAATTCTGATAGTACTCAAATTCAGAGCTAATCGCAGAATATTGTCATACATAATTCGAATAAATTTTAAAATCATTAACATCTCGATTAATCCTAGAAATGTCGGAAAACTTAAAAAATCTAGAATATAACGCAGAACAATGACAGAAAAATTGGAATAATCTCTTTATTTTGTGAATCTCGATTGATCTCGAACAATTTCAATAATACCGAAAAATCAGGATATTAATGAATAATTTCGGAACGCCGATCAAAATTTAGAAAATCCACGATAATTTCGAAATAGCTATTCCGAAAATTCTTGTATATATAATTTAATGTTACTAATACTACTAAGCAAATTATGGCTAAGCTCGACAAAACGACATGCAATAAGGATGGAACCCTTAAATAGTATCGGATAATTTGGTAAATATCGAAGAAACATATTCTTAGAATAGACTCTAAGATTCCTGAGTAACATAGAACCACACTCGAATAATCTCAAAACATCTCGAATAACCTGACAATTTCGGGTATGAAACCGGGAAGCGAAGGAAATCTCATAAAACGGGAGAACCCCGCCAAAAAACAACCAAAAAAGAACACCAACACTAATTGCAAAATTGCAACGCTAATTGACTATAGAGACTGACTGGTTGGGCTCAAGTATCTATTGATTCCCTTTCTAAAGACAAAATCACTCCTAATGAAGGAAACATGTAATTGTATTCTGTCGCGGTTAGATATTTTTCTAATAAGAAAGTTTTAACAATTTCTTCTTTATTTTTATGAACAACAAAATGGTACATCGTAATCTGCTTAGCAGTATTGCTTCCTTTTACAAATCAAATTCAATATTTTCTAATCAAAACTTGATTTGTAAAAGTTCAATTTGTTAAAGGTTAAATTTGGAGTACAAAGCGTACTTGACAAATAAATTAACCCAACCACTAAAATCGTTATCCTGATGGCGAAAGCTTTTATTTCAAACATGTTTAGCAAATTGTCTTCTAAATCTACATATCTAGGCATTTTTATTTCTATGGAGTTATATGTTTCTAGTCGAAACTTTTTAGCAATCGAAAAGAAAATATTGCAACAGGAATCATTTCTTCTTTCTCTAAAAATTAGACGACCACCTTATCCTAAAAATATCGTTTTGTAATTTTGAAATGGTGGGCTTCTTTAATCTGAGCTACAATCAATCTAATCTTGACTTTGAATTAATATTCAAACACTCGATAAATCTCGTGAGCCCAGCGGGCTTTTATGTAAACGCGGGGTAAATCTACGGAAAACTCGAGATTTCTTAAAAGTGGTCCCGAGCAAAAAATATTTGGCCCTCATAAACGTTTTTTCTTCAATCGAACAAACTAAAAGCAAAAGAGAAAATTGTTCACCTTCAGAATGCTTTTTTCGGCTCAATCGAAAACGACATATAATAATCCTTTCTACCTTAAGCTTTCCGTCTTTTCTTGAATTTCATATTCATCGAGTTTCAAATTCTAGATTATGATAATCATGCTATGTACGAAACGCAACAAGCCTAAAAGCATTTAAATCTTGTTGTGACATAGACTGAAAAATAACTACATAATCTCGAATTCTGATTCACCAGATTCTGATGACGAAGACTAAGACACATTACATAAATATATTTTCCATTTTTAACTTAAATTTTCAAAAACTTATTTAAATTTAAATTTGCAATTCATTATCTACAAATATTTAGTTTTGTATATGTAATTTTACAGATCGTAAATGATGTTTTATATTTCCCAATTTTCGAAAATAGCCGTATCCACTGTTTTAGCCATCGATATCGTGGTATAAATCCGAGGATACAAATTTAATCCAGGTTTGATTCAGTGGGTTTATCTTCGTTTAAAAATATAAAAGAGGGGATAAATTCGCTCGTTTAAAATTACGGGCCTTAGGGAATTTTCACAACATTTTTGAAATTTAGAATTTTTATTAGGAATTTGACTAATTTGTATTAGGAATTAGACATTTAGAGTGCTAGGGGGTGACTTGGCGTCTACTGGAGGGGGGGGGGGGGCAGAGTTGAGTAGAGTAATCTACCAGCTCCGTAACTTTTCGGTGAGGTGTACATCACGCGAGCTGTTCTGGTCATGTTTTAGGCAGCTAGCGTAATGGGTACAATTGTGGAATGAGTAACCTGGTCCTCGACCATTCGGCACAAGCTAAAGTACGGCGCTAAAGGAGAAATCCTTGATAAAAATCCCTAGTAACAGTATATGCCAATAGATAAATGTCTGATAGGTTAATCAGTCCTAAGTATGCGGACTCTGGATACCAGGCGTCGTCCAGTTTTATTTAGCCTTTCTGTGGTAAAGCTGGGTGTCCCACAGGTGACTTTCATTTCCCAGAAACTCGTGAAAATAAAAATTTGTAACAAAAGTTTCAAAAATAAGGATGGTAACGCTCCTAAAGCGTTACGTACCAGCGATAGTTCCGCAGTGGCTCTCGAGGACCTCGGCCCTCTTTCCGCTGTGGGGCTCTCGATGAGTGGTTCATCGGATGGGGAGCTCCGTTCGGGGCTTGAGAAATTTGTTTTCAACTAATTGTAACGAAAGATGAAGTCAACACCATTGACAAACCTGTCGCGGCTCCTCGCGTGAAAATGTGTGGGGCCGTGAAAAAGCGGTATAGGAGGCTTCTTGGAAGAGGCAAGGCTTCTGGCGATGTGGCCACAAAAGAAGGCTTGTGCTCCAACTGAGGCCCTACCGTCGAAAAAAATCCGCTCGGATGAGGGTACTCCACCGGTACAAAAAAAGGCCAGGAGGCAAGGATCTGTCCCGGTGGTATCGGGTTCTGCGGTTCGGTCTGGAGTTACTTTCAGGCAGGCCGCGGAGTTGGAGAACGTGGAATCTTGCTCTCTGGTTTTCCTTAAGTTGTCCTAACTGGAAAGCAGCTTAAGACTGTCCAGGAGGTACTAGAGCAAGAGGCCAAGGAGTTTAAACCGAAGTTCCTTGGCAGTCAGCTTCGGCCTGGTTGGCTAGTAGTAACCTGCGCTGACCGGGCCACTGTCCACTGGCTCAGGGAGGTAATAGGGACTATTATGCCATGGGAGGGTGCACAGCTGATCGTGACCGAGGCGGAAAACCTGCCTGGAGCTAAAATTGTATTCGGCACTTTCCCAAAAAGTGCTGAATTGCACTCGGAGAAGCTTTTTGGTTTTATCAAAAGTCAAAACCAGAGCATGCAGGCGATCAACTGAAGAGTAGTCAGGAGAGAGGCTAAAGGCTCTTCAGCTTGATCCAGATGTTTCGGGCAAGTTATGCTTTCAACTATATTCCGAAACTGTGGAGGAAGGTAAATGTGGTCTTTATACCAATAGGGGAAGGGGGGTCGTCCCGACACCCAGGCCAGGGCATATCAGCCAATTAGCCTCACATCGTTTCTATTGAAGACGATGGGAAAAATCCTGGGCTATAAAATAAGACGTGAGGTCCTTGGAAAAAATCCGCTGCATCGAAACCATTTTGCGTATCAGACTTGTAAATCCACTGTGATGGCCCTTAGCGGTCTAGTCACGAGGATTGAAAAAGCAATGACATATAAAGAAATTGCCTTTTGTGCCTTTGTGGGCATTAAGGGAGCGTTTGATTATATCTCCTATGGATCTATGGAGAGGGCAGCAATGGAAAAGGGGTTCCGCTTTCTACAATTAGGTGGATCCGTTCCATGCTGGAACATCGTGAGATTACTGCCAGACTAGGTGGCGAGTCAGTAACAATCAGGGCCAACGGATGATGTGGCTATCATAATCAGAGGCAAGTTTGATGAGGTCATTTCTGATCTCTTGCAAAATGCACTCAATAAATATGGCAGTGGTGTTACCAGAAAGGACTCAGTGTCAATCCAAACAAAACTGTCATTGTTCCTTTTACGAGGAGGAAAAAGCTTGCGCTTACAGCTCCCTCGTTAAATGGTACTACTGTTCCTTTTTCCAGCGAGGTTAAATATCTGGGTGTTAACCTAAATCAAAAACTCAACTGGAACCAACATTTGTTGAATGTTCAAAATAGATCCACCAAGGCTTTTTGGGCCTGTGAAAGACTCTATGGGCGTACTTGGGGACTACAACCAAAAATGATCTATTAGTCACTTCTTACAATCATTAGGCCTATGGTCAAATACGCATCGGTTGTATGGCGGCCTAAAACTGAGCAGAAGGCAACGCAAACCTTATTGAATAATGATGTTACGGGCTCAATTAAATCATGTCTAACCGCGGCGATGGAGTCACTTCTAGGACTGACACCATTACAACTGTTCAATAAAAAGGATGCTGCAATTATTGCCCTGAAAATGCAGGCGGAAGGAAATATCAAACCAGGCAATATGGTGGGTCATCTGGAAATCCTTAAGAAATTTCAGACAGACGCTACCATAGGAATGCCTTCCGACTGTATGCCAGCTAAACTGGACTTTCACAAATTATTCTGTGTTATGTTACCTGACCGGGATGTGTGGAGCGGACTATCCTTTGAGCGAGGGTCCATGATATAATTTACAGATGGATCAAAAACGGAAGATGGGGTGGGGACAGGAATACACAATAGTGGCACTACTTTCTGGAAGTCCTTGGGTACCCATGCTACCGTTTTTGAAGCAGAAGTACATGCTATAGAATTTTGCGCCAGGATAGGCAAAGCTAAAGGCCTTAACGATGCAAAGATTTATATTGTACCAGACAGTCAATCGGCCTTAAAGTTTCTTGGGTCTTGTACCGTTGAGTCAAGGCTGGTATGGGATTGTCTGAAGGTTATTAAACATCTGCAGGCTCAAATAAGGTAACACTTATGTGGGTGCTGATGGTCTCGCCCGAGAATCTATCGCCTATCCATTTATTGGACCAGAACCCTTCTGTGGCGTCACTAAGGGACACCTTAGAGCCGCGGTAAAACGTTGGGAGGATGTTCAAAAGTCCTCCTACTGGCGCAGAATTCCAGGTTTGCGACAGGCGAAGAAATTTATATCACTTTCGTCTGTCAGGGTTAAGGAGTTTCTTGAACTTAGGAAACCTGAGTTGAGGCTGCTTACTGGCTTCCTCACAAACCATGTTCCGTAAAGGTATCACCTTAAGAAGATATGCCTAAGTACGACAGATGGATGCCGCTTCTGCGATCTAGAAGCGGGATCAGCAAAACATGTTCTGTGCCAATGCCAGCCATTTTTCAGCAAAGACTGCAACATCTAGGAGGGGGAACATTGAGCCCAGATAGTATGTTTCTTGTACCGGCCGGTAGTATTATCAGATTCATTAAAAGCCTGAATATTGACTGGACGGATAATTAAGTAGGATCTAGCACAATAGATCTTTTTGGTCGCAGTGCGAGGTGGCTTGTCGCCCACATGGCCCTTCAATCTATAATAATAATAGTAAATAGTGCTAGGCAAGTTTAATTTCTCCCCCGCCTTCAGGTACAAACGATTAAGTGTTCACTAGTTTAACACTGAATAGAGAAAAATAATTTTTACTTTATATTTTCGGAGTAATCTCAAAAAATATTGGTCACACAGAATCTTAAAAATTCTAAATACGAATTATAAGAAAGTCAAATGACTTCAATCTGATTTTTTTTAAATTTTAATGTGATATTTTCATAAATGATCAATTTGATTTGGAAAAGATTTAACTTGATTTTAAAAATAGTGAATATGTTTTGGATAAAGGTGAATTTGATTTGGGTTAAGGCAAATTTGATTTGAAAAAGAATGAACCTGATTTGTAAAAGGTTGAATTTGGAGCTAGAGTCAATAAGCACAAAACATTAAACACTAACTGTTTGCACAATGACCAAATTGATCATTTTTAATTTTCACCAATAACAAAAAAAATTGATAAATATTTTTAAATATGTTTATAAACAGATTTATTCTATGTATTAATTAATAATTTTAATTATGTTTAATATCACAATTTTGAATATTACAATTTTTGTTGTTCCAGAGGTTAAAAAAAGACGTCTGTTCACTTTGACTGTTTGAAAGTACGTCATCGAAATTGAATTTTCCGTATTTGAATTTAGAGCCAAATTCAATTGCAAACGTTAGGGGAGAAAGTAAATTATTTGCATCCTACCATGTTTTCTATGAAAAACGTTATGCGCAACGTGCGAGTAAAAGTTTTCGTTTTCACTGTAAAATTGTAGACCCCGGCTTCACCTCGGAAACTGCCACCTTGAAAAGCAGAAAATACTTACCGCCACTTGGTACACAAAATGCAATTTTTCCCAATTAATTATTTGCATTTTTTCCTTAAGAAAAAAAAAATCAAAAAAGAAATTGAAAAATTAACTTTCTGTAGCTGCCCGCATGCGAGTTTAAAATTACCGCTCTTAACACCAAAATTAAAGATGTGTTTTATGTTCACACATTACATATCCAATTTATTTCCAATCTTGTTAATTCATCACAATCAACCTACCTAAAAAAAAAAACATATTTATTCCAAGTATTTAAAATACCAGCACCATGTTCTCAAACACTTATCAATTTCTGTATAAATACATAAAATACAAATTAATCAACATTTAAATGTCGCATTTACATGCATTATCACAACACTTCCTTTCAATTATCATTTTCGTGTCACCAATAAATAAAACCAAATATAAATTTTTCTTCATTTCGTAATTATCGATTTTTTTTTTTTTTTTTTCTTTTTTCATTTAAATTACCTGTTCGTATAATATGTATGTACAATCGTTAAGATAAAATAAAATAATTTACATTGAAATAAGTTCTTGGTCTTTTCCATTGGTAAAATGTTTACTTTCAATAAAATATGTTTATACAAGAATGTTGCATGTTGATGATGATGATGATGATCATCATCATCATAAAATGTAAAGTGAATTGATATCGAATAAAAATTATAAATAAATAAAATGAAAATCATAAAAAGACAAATGAATGTGTAGTGTATGTTTACAATAAGAAAGGGAAACAGGTAAGTTAAGTCTTTAAGTTATTTGAACTTTGAGGTAAGTATACTCATTAATTAAATCTAAGGCCAAGATGCACAACACCACCAGTAATTGTTCATACGCGCAGTGTACGTGTTATTTAACACAACTCTAAACAAAACAAAAATGGAATTATTCAATTATCATATTTATGTTAATGGAGAAAGCAATTATATAAATATATACTAATTAGTCACAAAACAAAACCAACATTCCAGCATTAAATGTTAATTCTCAACGTGTGTGTGTGTGTGTGTGTGTGTGTGTGTGTGTGTGTGTGTGTGTGTGTGTGTGTGTGTGTGTGTGTGTGTGTGTGTGTGTGTGTGTGTGTGTGTGTGTGTATGTGTGTACACGTTTATATATTGAAATACACAATACGGTGGTCATCGCGCGCTCAAACAACAATATGTCATATATCAACCGCATTAATATTAAAATTTAAACAATTTTGATGAGTTAATTAATCATTATTTATTCAATATGGGTAGGAAGGTATACTTGCATATGGCGGTTCGGATTTACATACATTTATAGTAGGTACACAATCAAAAAGCTTCTTGATTTGAGTTGATTTGTAAACTTTTTATTTAGGCATACAACTTTGTTAAATTTTTATTTTTTTTTTTTACTTTGATAAATGTTTAACGCCGCCAAATTAATTTGTTTTAAAAAGGCTATTTACGATCATTTAATGTTGTAAAAATAGTCATTAAAAAACAATGATTTTTTTTTTTTGTAAATAAAGTAGGTACCGTGAGAAATATTAATTTTCTTTTCATCAGTTTTTTTATTGCCTTCTATATGGGAGGTAAAAACGGAATAATGCCCGTCAACATAATTTTTATTTCAAAGTGGGTTTGGAAAAGTGTGGAAGAATATACATAACTAGACCCAAGTAACTTCCGTTACAGTTATTAGTACCGATCAGCTTTATTAATGCTCTATAACAACAATCACCAGCTACTTGTGCTATCAGTTCATGGTAAGAGACACTTCAAGTTTTAAAATAAATTGAACATGTTCTATAAAATCTGTTGTTAATACTACTTATGATAAATCGATGGTTATAGACACCCCAAGCTTTAAAAAAAAAAATTAACATGCGGCATCAGAAACATCTTGATGTAAATTAGCGACATTATTCAGTTGCTGAAAAACATATATAAAAAAAATTATCGAATTTCAGACTAAAAGCAAACCATCCAGTTGGTATTTATTGGCATAATTTTAATTACTAATCATTGTTTGCGCTTCTACTGTACAAAAATATATTTTGGTAACGAGAATAAAACACGTCTTGTTTGTACAAAAGTTCTATTGCGATTAAACGTTTTTTGTTACATTTTCTTACTTGACAGCGATTAATGCGTTCGGTTTCTTAATAGTAGAAATGTCCATCCCTAGATGGCATTAGGTCACATAACAGAGAAATAATATTTTAGTAATACTACAAAACTACAGATGGCACTAATTAATAGTTATATAATTCAAATAATATCAGTTAATTCAAATAAGGTCCGTTGGTTTATTTCCATTACGGTGGCCGTAACATCCTGGCCGGCTAAACGAACAAGATGACCCCATAGTGGTTTCCGTTGCCATGTCGAATAATTCATTTAGCCAAATCCAATACAACTAGGCGGTACAACATGCTCTTTTCTTATACAAATTTTCATAATCAACACCCAGCATACATCCAGCATTTGCTCAAGGACGCTGGGAAAACCTTAGGGAAAACTTGAATTGAGGACCGTAAGGAAAACCACCTCAGATGTGACTGCTTCCTTCTCCATTGGTAATAAATATAACTGAGTGATGGGTCGTACCAATTCGCCTCTTTCCGTCTTTAACTTACATGTTCGTACCTTGTCATCTCGTCCACTAAATACTTTGATGATTCTGGACATCAGCCATTGACTTGTCTTGAATTCAAACATGCAGCGATTTTTGCTAACAACGTGGCTAATTCCTCAAAGGTATACAACTGTGCTCTACCTACTTTTTCAAATGATTTTTGACTGATTTAACTGCGGCTTCCCAAAGAGGCTTTCCGTGCATTATAGTGCCACTGGATAGAATGCGCCTGCAGATAATTCATAACTGCTGCAGTTTCCCATAGTTCGACCGCCTCATGGAGACTTCTGTCAGCCCTAACAAAATTACCACCGTTGTCACTATACATATGATGGACGGCTCCTGCTCTCAGATTCACAAACTGAGTCAATGCAGCAATGAAGGAGTAGGCATCCAATCTGCTGACCAACTCCAAATGGACCGCCTTTTATACCATACAAACAAATACCGCTATATAACCTTTTATTGTTACATTAGGACCTTGCTTTAATTGTACCGGGCCAGCATAATCGACGCCGCAATGGTAAAACGCTGGTGTCGGCTCTAGTCGGTAGGCCGGCAAGTCTGCCATTATCTGTTGAGCTGCTTCTTGTCTGTGTCGGCAACATCTCACACACTGATGCATGACACGGCACAGCAGAATACGACATTGCACAATCCAGTACTTGTTTCTTAAATACTGCGTACATAGTTGCAACCCCCCATGACATAAATCTTCGTGAGCCTTGATAGCGATTTTATTTGCTAACATGCTTATATGATCCAAAATAATTGGTCTGCTTTGACTGAATGGTAACTATGTGTTGTCCAATCTTCCTCGTATTCTCAGAATCTTTCTGTCATCCATCCATGGTGTTACCATCTATAGTCGACTGGATCTTGGCAACCCTAAATTTCAAATCACTGCCTTATATTCAGCTGGAATTGATTGTTTTTGAAATGTAATCAACCAACAATTTAATGCATTGTCAATTTCGTTTACTGTTAATCCAGGAACGAGGACACTCTCTCCTCCTATCATCACTGTGACAACGTTGCTTTCTTCTGACGTTGGTGTGTCATGGTCAACCAAAAGGCTGTTTGCCTTATTATCATTAGTCTTTACTCGTCTCCTTCTGAGAGTTTCAAAACACTACCTACAAAATCGAATAACATACGCCGTTATACGACATACTGACTCATAAGACGATATTTTGTTCATTAAATCGATTTCATGATTATCACTCCCGACCATCGTTAGCAGGACATTATCAAACTTTACCGGTGAATCCTTGCATTCCGATTGAATCTGCTCCATTACTTCTTTCCCAAATACCTTCGGGGCCCATATTGGCCAACCTTCAACATCCTCTTTTAACAAGTCTGGACCTTTCCACCATAATTTGTTAGTTAACAAATTGTCAGCCTTTATGTCACGGTATATTAGGTCGGCGGGATTTTGGCTAGACCTGATATATCAAAATTGTTCCAATGTTGTTCCTCCTAAAATTTTACTAACTCGATTAGCTACAAATGGTCATAACTCATTTATTGGTTTCCTTAACCAGGGCAACACTACCTCTGAATCTGTCCAATCACTAATTGCTGCTGTCTCAAATATGGGTATTCCTTTAATCTTGGGAATTAATTTACAACCGAGCTCTACTTCACATAATTCCAACCTTGGTATTGTGACTAATTTGATTGGTGCTACTCTACTCCTGGCGCATAATAAGCTCACGGTCCATTGGACTCAGTATAGGCTCGCACATAAACTGCAACACCATATGCTTTGCTTGAAGCATCCGCAAGCACGTGAATTTGTACCTTTTGCTCACTGAATGTTTGAAGCCGTCGTGGTATTCTCAATTTGTTAATTAATTGTAATTCGCTATAAAAATCCTTCCACTCCAGCTGTATGGATGCTAGCAATGGATCGTCCCAACCACTGCCCATACGCCATAACTCCTGATTGAACAACTTTGCTCTAATGGTTACTGGTGACACCCAACCCTGCGGGTCAAAAATCCTTGCGGCCTCACTAGTATTAAATCGTTTATTCATTACATCAAGCTGATCTTGAGCATGCACGTGAAACTGAAATTCATCTTTGAAAAATCCCAAAAAATGCCCAGCACACTGGTGTTGTTTGCCAATTCGACAGCCTTTACCGACATTTATTCTTAGATAATTTGGGAACTATTGGACCTCCATTTCGCTAGATTGAAACCCCCTTGTTCAAGGAGTTCAATAAACTCTGCTTTCAAACTGACTGCCTGAGACACCGATTCTACTGATGTCAACATGTCGTCCATGTAAAAATCATTTAATACTACTTGGCTTGCTGTAGGCATCTCCTTTCTATTATCTTCTATTATTGAGAGCACATTGGTTCAATGCCTTGACTGCTAAGTATGGGGATGAAGGCAATCCGTAGGTTACCACTGTCAGCCAATAATCATGAATTGGTTCCTTTGGGTCTCTTCTCCATACTATTCTTTGCAAGTCCCAATAAATTGGTTGTATTTGCACTTGCCGAAACATTTTACAAATATCGGCAGAAACCGCAATTCTACCGGTTCGAAATTTCATGGCAATATCTAGCAAGTCCTTTTGAAGACGTGGTCCGGTGTACTGTACATCATTTAATGGCGTCCCGTTTGAAGTTTTTGCAGAACCGTCAAAAACGACCCTAAATTTACGGTCAACCGAAACCGCGTGATGTGTTATATAATTATGCAATTCCATCGGATCCAATGTGGTTGCTAGTTGCATATGTCCTAGAGCCTCATATTCCGTCATGAATTCGAAGTACTTTTCCTTATAGGACGTATCCCGTTTAAACTTATTCTCCTGACAGAAAAATCGTCGAAGAGCCATTGCTCTTGATACTTCAAGCTCTGCATCAGGCTTTAACGGTATTGTAACACTGTATCGATTGGCTGCCTTTCTAACTGTTTCTTGAAAGTTGTCTTCGCAATACTGATCCTCAATTAATAATACCTTTCCTGTATCTCGTCCATTTCCCATAGCTTCTGAATTAGTAACCGTAGTTCATCCTTCACTACAAGACCTGTCATTTGGATATCGTCTTTTGGGTCCTGCATCGTTTCCTCTCCAGAGACGATCCATCCGAACGACGTATTTTGAGCTAGCAACCCAAACGAATTTCGCTCTATTCCTTCTTTAATGTGAGCTGCCAATACGCCAATACCAATTAATGCCTCTATACAACCTTGCCTGAAATATTGTGGGTCTGTCAGCTCCTTGCTCGTAATATTACAAAATGGCTCGGGGCTAAATGATCTTTGCGGATAGTCGAGTATAACCTCTGACATAACTACAAACCTTGCTCTTACGATCAGCTTCTCTAGCTGATTATGCCATAATTCTACTTGTACCTCTCCAATAGTTTTTACTAAATTTCCATCAACACCCCTTATGCTGGTTGTGGCTGCTGACCTTACTAATCTAAATTCTGACACGACCTGACTGTTAATTTCATTGGTTTGAGATCCGGAATCACAAATCATCCTTATTGGTTTTGAGAACTGACTGCCTATTTTCAACCGAAAGCAGGCTGTGGCTAAAACCGCAACTGGTGATTGGCTTACAACGTGATGCACCGACTAAATTTTTTGTTCCAAGGCCTTCAATCAGGCTACCTGCTATTGAGTGCTCCTCTGTGGTGGTTCCTTGGTGGAACCCTCTGGTTGAAAGTAATGTTTGCCCTTATGGCACGATTTAAAGTGGTGTCTCGTTGGCGTGTTCGGACAATTACTGCAACCTTCCTTTGTACAAGGCCCGACTAAATGACTTGGTTGCAAACTGCATTTGCACAATCTATGCTGGAACACAATTGCCCATCGCCCACGTAAATTTAAGTTGTTAAACTTATCACATTTGGTAATTTCATGCTTGAACATACAACCTTGCATCACACATTGACTCGCCTCATTCCACTTCCGTGGCTCATTCTTTATACGAGGGAACTGGTTGTTATATTTCCCAACGTTGTCATTTTTATTAACCTATGTAATCTATTATATGGGTTCGATTGATCAAATCGGTTAAACCTTTTATAATGGTCGCCTTGATATTTAAACTGGCTTCTCGTCGCTTAATTTCTTCCACCTTGCCTTTCATAAACACACGAATCATTCTCTTCAAATTCCCGTCGCCCCTTTGACTTGACATCCAAGAATTTCCCAAATTCGCCCAATGTTGGCAGGCGGCCTTCACCCACCTGATTACGATATTGCTCCCATGGATTCAATGTGTACTTAGATAACCGTTGTTTTGCGTAATGAATCCAAATTTGATCCCACAATTGCTCCGGCTTTGCAATAGTCTCCAGTTGTCTGATTCCATCATTTAAGGAGTCTAGTATCACCCGCAAAGATTCATGAGTTTGACGTTCCTGGTTTTTAACAGCATATATTCTCCCCAAGATGCTATGGATGACATGATAGTTGTCATTGTATGCCTTCATCATTATTTCCCATGCTGCTTCATAATTGTCCCGCGTAAGTTGCCATGGACCCAATGTCAACGCAGCCTTTCCTACACAAGGCCTCCCGTACATAAAGCAGCTTGGTAAATGGGTCATAGCTCTTATCATGAACCTCGGCCAAGAACAAATCCCGAAACGCAATCTTTTTTAGATAACGGATAAAGTTTGAGAACCTCCCCCATCACGGTTGCTTCCTCGATCACCTGCCGGATAATGGTTTTTTGTTGTTGGCGTACCTTTTGCAAATGTGATAAGGTTGAATTCTTTGCCCAGTTCGATTTTCGAAAAGCACGCTGGAGCTATTGGTTCTTCGCAATCCGAAGCATAATTTTCGAGTCCAGTTGCCTCTTCCTCTTTCAATTGAAGTACCAATTCCGCCTGCTCCGTATTTCCTTTTTTCAATTTCTTACGTATTGGCATTGAGCCCTTGTTCACTCCTCTGTAATTTCGGCAATCCCCCCCCCCATCCTATAGCTCCCTTAATCGTTCGCTAAATCGCTCGGCTGCTAATATGGGCAGTTGGCGATATTCCATCATGATAGTTCCGAGATCGGGGTCATTAACTAGCCCAGTTTGGCTTTGGATCTTACGATTTACGTTGACCACTTCGTCCTGTAACTCCGTTAGATAGGAGCGATTGTATTCCCGATCCCGGTCGTCCAATTTCCTTATGATGGTCCTTAGTTGTTCCATTTTGGCCCTAATATATCCAGCCTAAAAATGGTCTGTTGTTATCCTTGGCATTGGCATTCAAAGAAAAAAAAAATACTACTTACTACGTTATTCATACAAATTTTCATTATCTCTACAATTTTACAACACAATGTTTCACAGTACAACTATTCTTATTTGGATTCAAGCGACTCACTGGTCCCCCACTCAATTCACTCCCCTTAACCAAATTATTTCTAGGCTACGAGGATCACTGTTTTCAGCATTTTATTTTCCCATGCTGTCATAATTAGTTATTCTACTCAGTACCTCACTTGCTAATAAACACGAGAACTTATTCAACCTTTTAAAACCTCAATCATCGTGCACCTCCATGCGACACGACTCATCGTGCGCCTCCATACGACACAAGAACACTATTCAACTTTTCTCTAACTCAATCATCGTGCGGCTGCTTGCGACACGAGAACACTATTCAACTTAAAAAAAAACTCAATCATCGTGCGCCTCTATGCGACAAGAGAATACTCTTACAACTTATCCCCCGTAACCGCACGTGGATTCAATCCGGCAGAGCGATTAAGCATGTGTGGCCACACAATACTGCACATTTACAATTTAGGGGTATGAAAATAAATGACTAGAATAGTTACTTTATTAAGACCACTCAACCCGATTTGCAACGGTACGAATTTCATCGGGTTTACAACCTTGCACCTAGCTGATACCAATTCTTTCGTCTTATTTTTATCTTTTCCACATTTCTCCTTCTTTTTTTTTTTTATTTATTTACAGCAATATTTCATTGACCGTTGCCCACGTTTCAAATTTTCTTTTTATACCGCATTATTTCATTTACCGTAACCCACCTATGTGATATCACTCCTGAATTTTTCCACTTCTCTCGCGCTGCATTGCTGTGCCCCAATACTATTTTCCTTTGCTCTTTTTAGGTGTTTTTACCAATTAGCTCTCCTCTATTCAACAAAAATACTAATTTGCTTTATTTATCGTTCCTTATAATTTCCACTTTACTTTATTAGATTGAATTTTTAACACTGCCCCAATTTGCTGTACTAATTTGCTAAATTGTCACTACTATCAATTTCCACTTTACTTTATTAGACTGAATTTTTAACACTGTCCCCGAATCGTTCCCGGGTTTCTGGCACCAATGTTTGCGCTTCTACTGCACAAAAATATATTTTGGTAACGAGAATACAACACGTCTTGTTTGTACAAAAGTTCTACTACGATTAAACATTTTTTATTACATTCTCTTACTTGACAGCGATTAATGCGTTCGGTTTCTTAATAGTAGAAATGTCCATCCCTAGATAGCATTAGTCCACATAAAAGAGAAATAATATTTTAGTAATACTACAGAACTACAGATGGCACTAATTAATAGTTATATAATTCAAATAATATCCGTTAAATCAAATAAGGTCAGTTGGTTTATTTCCATAACGGTGGCCGTAAATATCATTACATAAATGTTTTGCAAAATCCCCTGTCACTGGTTATAATCTGAAAATTAATTTAAGAATGTATTAATATTTTATAAATATTTATAGATTTAATTATACTTAACTGATCTACGATATGATAAAATGTTTATTCTGATTCACAGTTTACAACAATCACAAATTTAAATTTTACTAGCTGTCATATCAAAAATGTTTGACGTTTCTGTTATTCTCCTAAATTATTAGCGTGACATCTATGAATCAATATTCTATCTAAGTTCTATTATTTGTACTAATAATTGCAACTATAATAATTACTATATTAAATGTACTAAAAGCCAAAGTACTATAAACTATGCTAAATATAATATGTCAAGCTTTTGTTTAAAATGAAAAATTAATTACAGTTATTCTCTTGAGCTTAATGCATCAGTCTTTTTTTAACAAAAAATATTATAAACCAGCAATTCATCAAAATATAACCCGAGCGTTTTATTACTTCAATTACAACTTGGGAAAATTGTGCAGCTTTAATCAATCAGTGCCATCAATTTGGGCTGAACAGTTTGGGATGAGGCCAATCGTCAACAGAATTCTCTTATGTTAGTTCTAAAAGGCCAATTTCTCTATTTGAAAGTGGACGCCTGCACTCGCCATAGAGTGAATTATTTTGCCACTAATGTCCAATTTGTGGATGACCATCAACAAATATTAATAAAAACATTAGCTGTTAGAGACAAAAAGAAAGAATAAAAAAATTAAATTTAAAAATTTTAAATGAGTTTTAGATAGACAAAACTCATATTTTAGCAATTGCCACTGATAATGCAACAAATATGACTGCAGTAGATAAGATGAACCAACTAATACATAACGAGGATGACGATGTTACTGAAGAACCTGAAAAAGCTGACGTTGCTAATGAGGATGTGTGTATCAATGCCGCAGCACTAATTAAAATCCACCATATGCGTTGTGCAGAAAATACTCTACAGATGCCAATTCGCGATGGATTGAAAGTTCAAGATGCTGTTTCTATAATTTCAAAACTAAGAAGCGTTGTAGTAACGGCTAGAACGCCCAAAATAGACGCTATCCTAAAGAGACTACTCGTTGGGGTAGCACATATATGGCTATGGTTAAACGTCTGTTGAAGTTAAAATCGTTTTTAAATGACATTACGAATTCGACTGTAACAATGACTGAGGGGGAATGAGAAAGCGTTGAACAGTTGGAGAATATTCGTATGCATCCATTCATCGTAACGCAGAAGTTCCAAGCTGCAAACTTCATACCTGGAATTTTTTTTAAAGAGTGGAAAAAAATAATTTACCGATTTTCTAAAATGGATATAATCCATTATTATATTTAGACAACGATATTCCCCTGGCAGGTATATTCGTTGATCCGATGGTTCGAGTATTGTTGTAGGATAATCAGTGAAACTGGGCCAAAACTGCTTTGTTAAAGTTAGCTTACTGGTGATGAAAGGTTTGCAAGACTCAAATTCATAGGAGCAAAATCTAGATTCTTCATTATCATCTTCAACGTTAGATAAAACTTTCGATGAAGAGCAAGTCGAGTCAGATTCTGATTTTAAAAAATTATTAAACGAGCAAGATCAGGCTAAGCGCCGTCGCATAGACTCCAATGTAAATGATTGGGCGGTGCCAGCAAAAGCTCTTTCGCCATTAGCCCAGTTCAAATTGGCATTCCAACTTGGATTGGATGAAGTACAAAAATGAAAGTGAAGTACAAATTTCCAAGTTGAGGCGGCTACTGAATAGTATCCGGAAATAGTTCAAGATGTTGCTCGGATAGTAACAGCTTTGCCGCCTACCCAAATAAGCGTTGAACGATTATTCCCTGCTTTAAAAATTATTAAGTCGGATTTAAGAGCATCGATGAAAGATGACATGCGTTAGGACGAATGCCTTAAATAAAGAATAAAAACAAATGTGTTTTTTCTACAAATGTAATGAATACATTGTGATTTTGTAATTTTTATTTATTATATTACTATGAATTATATTATGAATTTTCGCAAACTTTTTTTTTTTATTTCAAACTTTGAATTAACTTTAATTATATTTGGTGTCGGAGTCGGAGCCGGAGTGGGAGCTGGAGCTGGAGCCGGAGCCGGAGCTGGAGCCGGAGCTGCAGCCGAAGTCGGCAATAAATCTATTAATTTTCGGAGTCGGAGCCGGAGCTGGAGCCGAACATTTTATCTCAGACTCCACAGCCCTGGTTTATTTAAATGATCTAACGAACTTTCGGTTAAATTTCAGCTTTTTATTAAATTTACTTCATAGTTTCGATGATCCAAACTCGACGATATTTATATTGTATTATTTAGTTATTCCAAATATGTATAGTTAAAAGACGAAGTTGTTTTCGATATTGTTGTAAAATGTTTACAAAGTTAGTTAATTCTCGCCTTTACAACGAAGTTTAATAATGAAAGTTTCCTGTATAAGCAGTTGCCTGATTTACATGTAGATGTATTTTTGCAACTGCTACGCCAATCACAATACATTCTTAAAAGGACACGTGCGCCAAAACAACTAGCGCATATCATTTTCTGTAATATACCTGTTATCACCCATAAAGTATAATTATTTATAAAATGAATTGTACATCGTGTGCCTATTGCCCATTCCAAAGTAATACATAATTTTTTTATCAATTTTAAATGTCACATAAATATTTTAAAAATACATTACAAAAACAAAAACTATGAAAGGTATGTAAATAGCAATTCTTAACAGCCACAACAAACAAGCAATAATGATTACTATTCGGACATTTTTAACAACAACACACAGTAAAATGATGAAAATTATTTTTCATTTAACAATAAATTTTATTTCTTCATTTTTTTTTCTTATTTTAACATAAGTTAAATAATATAAATTTATAGGAAATGTTGTTTGGTTAAAATAAAATAAAATTATCAATAAAAAAAAAAATTTTTTTTCTTAAATGTACATTTAATTAGCTATTAAATAAATGTTGTGAAAAATCACGCAAAAAAAAAAAAAAAAAATATTGATTAGAAATTAATGTTCACAAAAGGTAAGAAAATTGAAGAAAAATAATAATAAACGATTTTTATTTCCAATTTTTTTTTTCTAATTGAGGACATTGTTAGATATGGCAGTTAGCTTTTTTTTCCTCTACTTCTAACATTTCGATTTTGTAATAGTGCAATAATTCTTGTAAAGTAGTTATTTATTTATATTTATATAAAATAAAAATTATGAGAATTTTTTATTGTTATTTATTTATTTATTTTATTTATGCTGGCAACCGTAGAGAATTTTAATTTATTATCAAAAATTAACATATTAATGCATATTATTAATGAGAATCTCAATGATTTGGTGTATAGTATGTCAAAACAATAATAATATGTTTATTAACTCTTTTCTGGATAGTTAAATGGGGGCAATATGTTATGTTATAAGACATTGAAAATTGTATTTTTTTACAGTTTCAATGGAGCATTTTTACAAAAGAAGTCAACAATATTAGACATACACAATTTATCACAATTATTAGAAAAAATAATTACATTTATGTACAACTTGATTAAAGTATGTCAATAATATTGGAGAATCACCTGTTGATTTTTTTTTTGGTGTCACTGAATTGCATATTATGCAACTTACTCATTATAAGTTTGCGATGTTGTCATAAATTCTAGAAATTATTACGAATTTCCAAACTCTAAGGTTTTATTATTATTTTTTTTAATTAAAACTAAATTGTTTTATTAAATTCAGTTAAGATTAAAATTATCAAATTTCGAAACCGTTTTCTAAATTAAATTCCCTGAATTACTTAAATACCATAAACATATTTTTGAATTATATTTAAAATTTTTGCAAATCATTTTACAAAACATATTCAACATTATTTAAATAGAAATCGTCACGGTTTGTAAATAGATTGGACACATTTTTTCAATTTAAATTTAATCCTAATTTAAATATAAAACATTTTGCGGATACATTTTTTTAGGGAACGGTAGCCCCTTATTCCAAAATACAGGTTAGGTTAGGTTAGGTTGGAGTGGCTGCTTAGGCACACTTAAACCGATGACGGTCCATTGTGATACCACAGAATATATCCCCTTTACCCCTCTTGGAACCATTTCGAGCTACTTATGTAGTGTAAGACGTCCCGCACTTTAAGTTTTCGAAATCCGACAGGCAGTCCATCCAGAACTTACTTAAGTGTTTGTGCCTTCTGAGTGTCAATGCTGGACAGGAGCAAAGGTAGTGGACCAACGTCTCTTCCTCCTCTTTGTCCAAGCAGCTTCTGCAGAAGTCATTTGCCTCCAGACCCAGCCTTCTTGCATGTTCCCCAAAAAGGCCGTGTCCCATGAGAATTCCTACGACCGTTCTTAATTCACGCCTGCGTAGGGATATTAATGGTCTAGTGCGCCCCAAGTCCAGCTTTGGCCAAACTTGTCTTGCAACTCTACAGGTAAGGGCGTTAAACCACTGAGGATAGCGCCTGCTTCCCAAGTGGTTGTCTCAGCGCTGTAATAGGCCTCCCCAGACTTGCCTTTCCGGTTGCAGCTGGAGAGTCGTACCATGCCTAGCAAGTTCATCCGCCCTGCAGTTCCCCATGACGGGCGAGTGACCTGGGATCCAGATTACCTGGATATTGAAATGCTCACCCATCTCATTTAGAGATGAGTGACCACTCAACGCTACCCGTGACGCCAAAGACACCGATTCTAACAACCGGATCGCCGGTTGACTGTCCACATAGATTGTGATATCGTCTGAGGATAACACATTATACTTCAATCACGTCATGACCTCCTCTATCTCTACGACTTCAGCTTGGTACACGCTGCAGTAATCAGGGAGACGAATACAAATGTTTACATTTAATATGTCACTGAATACTCTAGCTCCCACTTTACCGTCTAGCTTGGAGCCATCTGTGAAGAATTGCAACGCTTCGGTTTCCGATAACGGTCTATCGTTCTAGGATTCCCGTGAAAGGAAGGTGGTCCGAAATCGCTTTTTTAAGCGTAGAGTAGGTTTAATGAAGTCAACGATCCACATCCTTCAAATATCTAACGATAGTAGAGTGTCCTGTACTAAGACACCTCCACTGAGAGACGGCTGCAAGTCGTACAGCCGTATTTGCCGCCATCTGTTTGCCAAAAATGTTGACCGGAAGAAGGTGCAACATAACCTCTAAGGCACTTGTCGGTGTCGACCTCAATGCCCCGCTAACAAGCATGCAGACTCTTCCTTTAACCCTCTCAATCCTTCTTTTATAAGTTACCTTGTCCAGAGCTGGCCACCAAACACCCACCCCGTACATGAGTACAGGTCTCTCTACAGCGGTGTAGAGCCAGTGTATCAGCTCCGGCTTCAGACCCCATCTATGACCAATGGCATTCTACAGGAGTACAAAGCTATAGTAGCTTTGTTTATTCTCTCCAACATATTGGGCTTTCAACTAAGCTTACTGTCCAAGATAATGCCCAGATATCTAGCTCTATCAGTATAAGCAAGTCTAGTGCCATTTAAGGTAGGAGGGACAACTGCCGGGATTTTGTATTACTAAGTGAACAGTATCAGCTCTGTTTTGGACGGGTTAATACCAAATTCACATTTGCCAGCCCATTTCGTAACGATGGTAAGCGCATTCTACATTACGTCTACAATCGTGCCCAGGAACTTCCCGGTAACAGCTAAAGCTACGTCATCTGCGTAAGCGATAACTTCAATACTCTCTCTCTCCAATTAAAGTAGTAACCCGTTTACCACTATATTCCAGAGAAGAGGGGACAGAAACCCCCCTGCGGGGGGTTCCCCTAGTTACTCGCCTCTTGATGGTGGCGTCCCCCAACTTCGAGCTAACAATCCTGCTTCCCAGCATATAATTGACTAACCCTATCAGAGGAACGTCCACCTCCAAAAATGACAATCCCTCCTTGACTGCCTCCGCTTTCACATTATTAAAGGCGCCTTCTATATCCAGGAAGGCCACCAAACAGAATTCCTTCGAATTAATCGATTTCTCAATCGTAGACACCAAGGCGTGCAGAGCGGTGTCCACAGATCTACCCTTTGTGTACGCGTGCTAAGACGATGCCCACTCCCTGGCACCTATTTTATCTCTGATGTATACATCCAGCAGCCTTTCCAATGTTTTCAAAAGAAAGGATGATAGAGTTATTGGTCTTAGGTCCTTAGGATAGACATGTGAGCTTTTCCCCGCTTTCGGTATGAACACCACATTGACCTCCGTCCAATACCTAGGAATATAGCCCAGCTTCAAACACCCTTTGAATAAAGCTTCCAGGTAACGAAGAATAATTACCGGGTAGCAGGCTGAATATCGAGGCTATAGGTTAAATATCGATGATCAGAAAAGGAGTGTTCCTCCTCCACCCTCCAATTTTTAACATTATGAAGAATATTATTTGAGGCAAGGGTCACGTCTAGAACCTCCAGCCTGTTACTAGAAATAAATGTGGGCTCCCGCCCAATATTACACACTAAAATGTTAGTACTCATCAAATAATCAAAAAGTGAAACAGCTCTGTCATTAATGTTCGTGCTTCCCCAGAGAGTGTGATGCGCAATAGCATCAACTCCCAGTACGACACCTATCTTTGATTGTTCCGCTTCACGGATCAGCTCCTTCAGATTATCCGGATGAACCTCCTTCTCCCGGTCCATGTAGGCTAAAATTAGCCAGAAACTACAAGTGCCTACTTCCAGGCTAACTGCAGTAGTGTCACCATTGCTGTATTGAGAGAGAAGGAAAATATTAATATTATTTTTCCCAAAAATACAAGATCTGTTCTTCCCAGACTTACTAGAGGATATAATTTTGTACCCCTTGGTTCTGAGGCCACAGATCCTGTTGTTGTTAATCCAAGGTTCTTGAATTAGCATCACATCCTCACCCGAACTAGCCAGCCTGAGGAGTAGAGCTGCCGAAGCAGCCTTAGAATAGTGAAGGTTAATTTAAATTATCTTAATCATAACCTTTTATCCTTTACCTACCTGTTTACGCCAACCTGAACCTAAAATAAAATCATTATTAATATTAAAAAACTATAAATTAAATAACTGCCAAATTCTACTTACATTAAAAATATTGCCATCTGACTTAAATTAATTATAATAATGTAATTCGCCGTCGATTAAAGGTTTGAAGCTTAACTTATTTTTTTTCTATTTAAAATTTTCATTGCACTTTGCAATGTTATTATTATTAAAAATTGCACCTGTCAAAAGCGGTTGATTACGACAGAACTGCATTCGATCTCACCCTGTATCGAACTTCCGCGCATTGAACGAAAATTAGGTTTCTTGTATGTCAAAAAAACCAAATTTTCTCTCTTAGCTTTTGGTCATCATCACGGGTAACAACAATTTTCGGAGATTACTGGTAAAACAAATATACTTAATTTTTTATTATACACCATTTTACCTTTATAAAAATATTTCTAATTTAAATACAATTGATAACAATAAAATTTTGTTCAATCATTTCTGTTTCAATTATTGATTTTTATTAATGAAAATATAATTGCATTGTGAAATATTTTTCCTTTATGAGTGTACAGTGTATAATACCGTGAACAATTATAATTATTTAAGTGTTGTGCAAGGTTATAATTCTTGTTTGGAATTCTGTTTGCCTGCTACAACATTTTGGTGCCGAAACCCGGGACATATATTTAATCAAATATTCCCGAACAGTGTAACTTTAGATGTTTGCAAGTGTTACAATTTTGTTTTATTAAAAATACAGTGTGCGTAATTTCGATTATAAGATCGCTATTAATTACGCTGAAAGGTGCTAAGTCAGTGTGCGTAATTTCGATTATAAGATCGCTATTAATTACGCTCAAAGGTGCTAAGTCAGTGTTGCGTAATTTCGATTATATAAGATCGCTACTTATTACGCCCAAGGTACTAATTCACGCCAATACGGCGAATAATCATACAACAATCAAGTAAATCGAAAGTGATAAAATGTCGGATTTACAATCGTATATTAAACGGCGCGGTATTATCAAAGGTACCGTAACCAACATTAAAAAATTTACCGACAAGTTTGGTCCCGACCCGTCTCATGCTGCAAACGTTGAGCAATTGGAAACTCGAATGGAAAAACTCAACGAAGCATGGAAAGAATTCCATGACATCGAATACCGAATCATGCTAATTTCCGAAGAACCATCTGAGGCCGAAGAATTCGAAGATAGGTTTTATGAAATTAAGGCAGTTCTTAAACGACTTCTCAATGCCCGCTCGCCTAGTGTCGGTTTTGCTGCAACCAACCCCCAAGACGCAAAAACCATGATGGAGAGTTCCTATGAACGTTCGAGTTATCAGACATCGGAGCTGCGATTACCACGTGTAATGATCGAACAATTTAGCGGTGAATATTCAAAATGGCAGTCTTTTCAAGATCAGTTCGAAACATCAATTCATCAGAAGGAAGGTCTGTCAAATATCCACAAGTTCCAGTATCTGAAAAGCCTATTAAAAAACGAAGCTGCGTCGCTGATTAGGCATATGGCATTAACTGAAGCAAACTACAACTTGGCTTGGGAGAAAGTAAAAAAGAGATACAACAAGAAGAAATATTCGGTAAAGGAACTTATCGAATTATTTCTAAATCAACCCCTAGTAACTGTTGATAGCTACAAACAATTAAGATCTATTTGCGATACATCCGACGAAGTGTTAAGAGGCCTTCAAGCTCTTGGACCAGATTGGCAAACGCGCGACCCCTGGCTAATTCACTTATTGACTAAAAAACTGGATCTCGAGTCACAACAAGCATGGGCAAAGCATTCGAACAATATTGAATTGCCTACTATAAATTGTTTGTTGGAGTTTTTGACGGAGCGTTGTGATGCTTTAGAAGCTTGTTCATCCGTAAGGCGCACCGGTGCAAGCCGACCGAATCCACATGCCAGAGTCCATACCGCCACCACTAATATCATCAGCTGTCAATGGTGCAATGCAACTAACCATCCGCTGTTTAAGTGTTTCAAGTTCAAGCGGTTGAATTTATCAGAAAGAATTCATTTCGTGAACACTAATAATTTATGCCAAAATTGTCTCAGTACAACTCATGATGTCAATACTTGCACGAGCGAAAATCGATGTTTTACATGCGGTAATAAGCATCACACGCTACTCCATCCCAGCAACTTGTATCCTGACAATCGAAATAAAACCGTTCGATCAGCGAAGCAAAACCAAACCTCAGCAAACTACGTCAATACTAAGAATGAATCTTCAATCAACAAGTCTCTAATTTCACCAATCAATAATCCGACTACAGTCAACAAATCAGCATACTTCAACTCATCAACTAGTCCTCAGCTACAATCAACAAGTGAATCTTCTAACAATAACCCAGTAGTCTCGAGAGGCCAAAACTCACTCAGTTATCACTGTTCTGCTATCAACACCGTTCCGTCTGGTACTACATCAACATACAATGCAAATTCTGTAGCTACCTTGCTGTCAACAGTCCTCTTTTACATCCAAGATGAATTTGGAATTAAGCATGCGGCTAGAGGACTCCTTGATTCAGGCTCTCAAACCACCCTAATAAGCGATAACTGCGTGAGGAGAGTCGGGCTCCGCCGAAATCGATAATACATTACAATTAGTGGGTTAGCATCACGAAGGGCTGGTACAACCAAGGGATAAGTTACACTAAATATCGTGTCCAAAACCAACCTCAAATACTCCATCAGCGTACGTGCGGTGATACTCAATACACTAACTTCAAAGTTACCCCCCAATCAGTTAGATAACTGCAACTGGCCAGCTCTAAACAATTTAAATCTGGCTGACCCATCTTACGCTATTCCTGGGGTCATTGACGTGATCTTTGGCAATGATATATTTTACGAAATATTGTTGTCACAGAAAATAAAAATTGCTGATCATTTATTCGCTCAATCCACCATTTTCGGCTGGGCGCTTGGGGGTCAAATAACTAACTCTTTTACAAATTCCACAGTTTTCCACACGACGATCGCCAGCAGTGACACTGAAATCCAGTTACTTCAGCGATTTTGGGAATTGGAAGAAGTAAACAATACAATGAGGTCTAATTCCACCGAAGATGAATGTGAGAACCATTATACTCGAAACACCACGAGATCGGATGATGGACGATATATCGTCAAATTTCCGATAAAAATGCCACTCGAAGACTTGGGAACAACATATCATCAAGCCAACCGAAGATTCCATGCCCTTGAGAGAAAATTCGTTAACCATCCTCAAGTAAAACTCGACTACGTGAAGTTTATGACGGAGTATGAAGCACTCGGTCACATGGAGCTAAGCAAAGGGACGGAAACTACCTCAAACTCAAATCATCCAATCTACCATTTACCTCACCATTGCGTAATTAAAGAAACGAGCAGTACCACAAAGCTCCGAGTTGTTTTCGACGGTTCCTGTAAAAGCACAACAAGTCATTCTCTCAACGACATGCTACTAACTGGACCAACCATTCAAGACGATCTCATGATGATACTGCTACGTTTCCGCACGCATAAAATAGCCATGGCCGCGGACATTGAAAAAATGTACCGTCAGATCATAGTTCATCCTGCGGATCGAGATTTACAGCGCATCCTCTGGCGTGATTCACCTGACAAAGATGTCCAAGAATTCCGATTAACAACAGTAACGTACGGCACATCAAGTGCCCCATTCCTAGCTTGTCGCACTTTACATCAACTTGCCAATGATCATCATGAGTTCTACCCAGATGCTGCTGCACGTTTGAAGTCCGATTTTTACGTAGACGATATGCTCACAGGCTGCGATGATTTAAAACAAGCAATCGAAATTTACGAAAATATGAGGTCATTATTAAAAAACGGTGGGTTCACACTTCGGAAATGGATGACAAACGACCAAGATTTATTAAGGCACTTAAACGAGTTAGATCAAAATGCTGAATGTTTGGAATTCGAGGGAAATTCATTAATAAAAACTCTTGGGTTACTATGGAACCCACAAACTGATAATTTTACGTTCAAGGTGACGGTAGACGTTACCAATACCATAACCAAAAGAACGCTACTGTCAGAGGCATCTCGCATTTTTGATCCGCTAGGATGGTTGGCGCCCAGCACAGTTTTAATCAAAATTTTATTCCAACAGCTCTGGATGCGAAAATTAAACTGGGATGACGAATTGCCTGTCGACATCAAAGAGAGATGGATCAAAATTAGATCATCGCTGCATCATCTTCAAGACATCCAAATTCCACGATTCATTTCCACTCACCAACATCACCGTATTGACATACAATTGCACGGTTTCTCTGATGCATCGGAGCTTGCTTACGGAGCAGCAGTATACATACGTGTTAAAAACTCGGAGAATAAGATAACTGCCAATTTACTTGCCGCCAAAACTAGGGTGGCACCAATAAAACAGATTTCGCTACCACGTCTCGAGCTATGCGCTGCAGTACTCCTGTGTCGGTTAATGAAATATGTACAAGACGCTGTTAAATTGCAGATAAACTCAATCTTTGCATGGACGGATTCGCAAATCGTTTTGACTTGGCTGTCAGATGTTCCACGACGATGGAGCTGTTTCATAGGCAACAGGACATCATACATTTTAGAACAAATTCCTAGAGAGAAGTGGATGTATGTACCTTCAAAGCAAAATCCAGCTGACTCAGCATCTCGAGGACTGACGCCAAATAATCTCATTACAAATTCGCTGTGGTGGAAAGGACCTCAATTCCTATTGCAAGATATTCCACATTGGCCAAAAGTTGCAATATCACGAGATCCTACCAACGAAATCAAGGATGACAAGTTTGAAGTTCGTCGGAAATTCTTACAAAATTTTCTCGTTACAATAAACTCTGCCCATCCATGTCAACGGCTGTTTACTAATTATTCGTCTCTAACCAAAATATATAGAATCTTATGCTATTCTTTCAGATTCGCTTTAAATGCCAGAAAGTTATTAAAAGACGAAAACATAAAACTTAAACATGGTATCCTGCCACCTACAGTTCATGAATTTATATTGGCTGAAATATGTTGTATAAAATGGGTGCAAGCAGAAGCATTCTCAGATGACATAAAATACCTAACAATATATGGTGAGCTTAAACGAGGTAGCAACCTATCGTCATTGACGCCATTTATTGATGACCATGGGATAATGCGTGTAGGAGGAAGACTATCGAACTCAAGCTGCAATTTCGACGCAAAACACCCAATCATTATCCCACAGAATCATATCTACTCCAAACTCATCATTGACGAATATCACCGTAAAAATGCGCACCCTGGACCAACCTTGCTAACTAATATCATTCGCCAAAAATTTTGGATAATGGGATGTCGAAACATGACAAGGTGGCACGTCAAGAAATGCATCTTATGTTTCATGCGAACCAGAAAACACAATCAACAGCTTATGGCCGATCTCCCTCGGGAACGTGTTAGTAGTGGTCGACCTTTCCTATACACTGGTGTCGACTATGCGGGTCCTGTCTATATTCGAGATCGCAAAGGACGAGGAAAATGCAACGTGACTAAGGCGTACATAGCATTATTTGTTTGCCTTTCGGTAAAAGCCATCCACGTAGAGCTAGTAACTGATATGACATCAGAAGCTTTCATTGCCGCTCTTAAGCGATTTATTTCACGCCGTGGAATCCCTTGCCAGATTCATTGTGACAATGGAAGTAATTTTATTGGCGCCCGCAATGAATTGCACCTCCTCTACGACCTATTTAATTCTGAAAATCATATAAAACTAATGTACGAATTTCTATCCCCACAGAAAATCATATTCAAATTCAACCCTCCAAATGCACCACACTTTGGAGGATTATGGGAATCGAATATAAAATCAATCAAGAATCATTTCTACAGAGTGTCTGGATCCACACCATTCACTTATGAAGAGGCCATTACGCTGCTTACCCAAATAGAAGCACTGTTAAATTCGAGGCCACTTTGTGCTGTTTCTAATGATGTCACGTCGTATGATGTGTTAACTCCGGCACATTTTTTGATAGGAGAGCCATTCACCAGCATTCCTGAACCAAATTTGAGCCACATCAATTCAAGTCGTCTGTCCAAATGGCAAAATATCCAAAACCGCGTTCAGTCGTTCTGGCGGTCATGGTCGAGGGACTATTTAAGTACGCTGAATCAACGTCAGAAATGGCAAACCAAAACGGAAAACTTAACCATCGATCAACTGGTGTTAATTAAAGATGACAACAGTCCACAATCACATTGGATAATTGGACGAATACAACAAATTCACAGCGGAAAGGATGGCCAAGTACGAGTCGCTACAGTAAAAACAAGTAGAGGTATCACGAAAAGGCCAATTGTCAAATTAATACCACTACCCGTTGAAGATGACAAATAACCAAACTCCAGCCGAAGCATCGTTGAACAAGCTAAGTTGAGTAAAACACAAATCATAGTTTCTCAAATTATATTTCTTTAAATTAATCACACTTAACTAAAAATTATTGAATTGTCATTTTGTATTATCGTTTAGTTTCTTAATGTAAACGAAATTGTTATTACCCACACAGCAATTAAAATTATCAAGCATGTTGGATGACCGCAACTCCTATTTAATTTATTGTTTTTTCGGGGGCAGTTATGTTTACGCCAACCTGAACCTAAAATAAAATCATTATTAATATTAAAAAACTATAAATTAAATAACTGCCAAATTCTACTTACATTAAAAATATTGCCATCTGACTTAAATTAATTATAATAATGTAATTCGCCGTCGATTAAAGGTTTGAAGCTTAACTTATTTTTTTTCTATTTAAAATTTTCATTGCACTTTGCAATGTTATTATTATTAAAAATTGCACCTGTCAAAAGCGGTTGATTACGACAGAACTGCATTCGATCTCACCCTGTATCGAACTTCCGCGCATTGAACGAAAATTAGGTTTCTTGTATGTCAAAAAAACCAAATTTTCTCTCTTAGCTTTTGGTCATCATCACGGGTAACAACAATTTTCGGAGATTACTGGTAAAACAAATATACTTAATTTTTTATTATACACCATTTTACCTTTATAAAAATATTTCTAATTTAAATACAATTGATAACAATAAAATTTTGTTCAATCATTTCTGTTTCAATTATTGATTTTATTAATGAAAATATAATTGCATTGTGAAGTATTTTTCCTTTATGAGTGTACAGTGTATAATACCGTGAACAATTATAATTATTTAAGTGTTGTGCAAGGTTATAATTCTTGTTTGGAATTCTGTTTGCCTGCTACAACACTACCTGTATGGTATATTCCTGCTACCGCAGGATTTATTATCTCTCGGTATTTTGGGATGCGCCGGATTTGCCCGTCTCGCTAACCCTCATGCCCTCTGTAGAGGACTTGTCAGTGCCCTCCGTCTAGCGGGGCTGCCGAAATCCTCCTCCATCGGTACACCAGCTCCTTCCTTATGTGCTTTTCCTCATCTTGCAAGTGAATCCTTGCCGGATTCACTCTCCCCCTACCCTCAGCTTTTTCTCCTATGCTGCTGGTACTCATCCTCCGGTTGGCCTCCCGTATGCGCTTCCGGCTCATCCTTTTTATAAACGTTGAGAGTAATTGACCCGAATCCGAAACCAATTAGTCCCTTCGTTTTATGCAGGAGGACTCCCTTCGTTTTATGCCCCTTCGCCTCCCCCTGCTTAAAGATCTTCCAATTTCCGGTCGGAAGACTCGGGTTACTGGCCTGAATGATTTTCAAAGCCTCATCAGGGCTAGCCGGTTCGGATGGCAGCCAGACACGTGCCCTCGGCCTGCTTAGAATTTCCTCCCGGCTAACTGCCGCAAGCTTTGCGCCTGGCCACACCTCCCCTACTTTAGCTATAGCCTCTTAATATAGATCCACAGATCTAGAGTCCGAGCATGCAGTCACCTTGACACGCCCTTGATACCATCTCGCATCTCTGCAGGGTGGGGTCTTCCTGGATATTCTTCTAGGACCTTTAAAAAGACGAGGTTGAGTGCATTATACACTAACCTCCATTTTCCGCCGTGATGCTCCTATCTTCTTAACTTTCGTCAATTACGGCTAGCATCAACACATGCTTCCTCGGGACATCGCTGAACAGCTTTGTCCCTAAGTTAGAGCTCGGCTTCGTGTCAGTCAGCAACTTGGCCTGCTTACTGTCGACTACTTCCACCTCGTCCTGGAACCGCTGTCTTTTCGACACATGGTCCCTTTCCGAGCTTGCGCAGCCCACAGTGCTCCTTGCCCAAGCTACTGATGTGTGTCCAAAATACAGAATGCACAACAAAATCCCGTAGGTCGTAAAAATATATTTTCTGAAGATCCTGTATTTTAAGTTCCCGTATAAGCAGATTTTTTATTATACACATTATAATTTGTAAATTGCTATGGCTTTCTTAAATAATTTTGAAATAGATTACCAGACAAATTTATTTGAGCAGCATAATCTAGTAAAAGGAAAAAGTTGTAAGAATATCTTTAGGCATCTCGTATAATCCAGAAACCATCCCTAAATGAATTACGAAGTTGTTGTTAGAAAAGTTGCTGTCTCAACACGCTATACGTGGAAATGTGACGTTTTTGGTAGGATGTACCATATTTAACATATTTTATTTATGTGGATTTAATTTAGGATGTAACATGTTTAATTTTTAAATTGTAGTTATAAAAACTTATCATATATTTTATTTATATATTAAATTATAAGTTTTTGTATACTGTTTAATAATATTTAGGAATGAGCTTCTTATTGAGTAAGTCCAATAAATCTTCTTTTTTTCTAAAAGATCCTAGGCTGCTAATTTTAATTTCATGATATTCAGCGGACCTGCCTCATTGGGCAGCGACTTAAGTTGTAAAAGTCTTCATAACATAAACGTTCATGCGAAATGGTTAGACTGATTTTTGGGCAGAACGAATGGCGGATATAAACGAAACAGGATAGTGTAAAGGCGTATATTTAAGCTGTCGTTTTCCTTGCCTCTTTTTTAAGGAATGAACTGGATTTCCGTCATTTTAAGTATATAGCTTTTAATTAAATATTTATGTATTCACTGGTTAAGTACCGCACACAAATCAAGAGCAAAAAGCATAAGCATATTTTTTTGCTGCCCGGCACAATTATCCGAAAAAAACATAATTTCTACATGTGCCGGTTGTGCCGATCTTTCATAAATACTGCAAACCACAGTTATCAAGATAACCAATTCTACGGTGACCATTGCCGTTGTCCCATATAAAGCAGTCACAAGAGTTATCTTTTAGATTATAAATCGAAATGTTGAAAATGTTTAATTTGGATTTACAATAAAATATTTGTCTTTCATGTGCTCTATTTCTTATCGACTGCATTAATAAACGCCACAGAAGTATCTTATGAATCGTTTTTTGCACATACAAGGAAATGTGTAATTCTTGACTGAAAACTGTATAAAACAAGTCATAGTTAGCAAAAGGTACATTCCGAAAAGTTTTTTGTTTACCATGTCTACCAGAAAATCAATCGCGAAAAAAGTCACTTTTCAAAATTTTACTCAGTTAAACATTAAAATGGTCTTAACTGTCTGCATGTATTGTAAATAGTAAGAAGTCCAGTAAAACGAAATGTCATTTCGAATTGTCGATAGCATCTTTATCTAAACCCCTGTATTAACGCGATGAATTAAAAGGTTATTTTGTAGAGCTAAACTCCAACATAGCTTGAGAAAACAAAAACCTTCACTTACCACCACTGGATCTCATTTCACAGAGTTTCATGGATACAGTTGAACATTAAATATAGGAAAATGTATTGGCTAATAGGTAGAAACTCTGAGCTTACAATACATAACAAATTGCTATTATATCAGCAAATACTTAAACCAGTATGGTCCTACGGTATTCAACTTTGGGGTTGTACCAAGAAGACAAATGTACAAATGATTCAATGTTTTCAAAACAAAGTGCTGCGTGGCATTGTAAACGCACCATGGTACATTAGAAATGATAACCTCCATAGGGACTTAAACATGGAATATGTAAGTGAAGAAATACAAAATCATGCGAAGAAACACATTCAGCGGATATCTTGGCACCAAAATGCAGACATACGAAGTTTGTTGGATACCAACAATGCAGTAAGAAGACTTCAAAGGCAGAAACCTTTGGAATTAGGCAGTTGTATTTCATTAGGATAGAGAAAAATAATTACTATGTAAATTCAAACGGGAGTAACCATTGGGCTACTGCCCGTCAAATGTGAATCTTCATTTAAGAAAGATAAATTACTAAATGATTTGTAAATCAGTTGTAATATTAAATAAAGGAAAAAAAAAATGGATACAGTGGTGTATAGAAGTTGGTTAGCTAAGACCCTAACCTTATTAAAATGACAACCTCTATATAAATGTGATGGTTTGAAAACTGTTTATAGTTCATAATGCATAAATAGTTTGATATATCAAAAAGCTTCAATTATCCACCACTGGATCTGAGCACACAGGTATTGATAGTTATAGTGGTTTATGGCAAACGTTAGATATGACCCAAACCATAATAACATGACAACCTCACAAATACGCCAGAACTATGTTGGGCTTTTCTAACCCTATGCCACATGTTCTGTGCCAATGCCCAGCCATTTTCCAGCACACATGGCCCTTCAATCAATAATAATAATTAAAATAATACCATGTGCCAAGAATTCATCTTAGTCACAATGAGATGTTTCTAATTTTGCCCTATAGGGCAAAGGCCCCAAAATAGCCATTCCAAGTAAAAAACTGGCATGTGAAGAAACCAAGCTCTCCGTGGCCACGATTAATCCAGGAATCAAGGTCCCGAATCAATCGGGCCGTCCATCGACCACTATTGAACCCAACCCATCGATCCTGCCAAGCCACAAGCGTAATGCTGCGGGTTCTCAATTCAGCGCTAAACCGATTGATCTCCCGACGCTCTGCCGCCAGCAAATTTATCGGGATGACTACGGCGACAACTAAGTAAGCAGCTTCGGATACTGTGCGATAAGCGCATGCGAGTCTTTGTGCCCCGCGTCTATGAATCCTCTATGTTTGCCATCAATCTGCTAAGCGATGCAGTCACTTTTGATGCTCGGTCACAAGTTCTCCGGATATTCTCCCAGTAAGTTAGACGATTATCTAAAGTATTCCCCAGATATTTCGTCATTCCCTTCGACATTACGTCTTCTGTTCCAACCATCATAGGTATAATGGTTGGAATTCTCCGCCTAGTGAGCATTACGGTCTCCGTTTTTGAGATGGCCAACTGTAGCCCGTGCTTATCCATCCAATCGTTTACCCCCCTCATCACTTGATTTAACCTGTACTGAGCCAAAACTGCGCTTCTAAATGTTATCACAATAGCCACATCGTCTGCATTCCCAACCAGGAATACTTCGTCAGGCATCTCTAGCCGCAACAGGCTATCGTACATAGCGTTCCATAGATCGGGACCAAGAATCGAGCCCTGGGCCACTCCAGCAGTAATTTTCTTCACTTTTTTGGCGTCAGACGTCTCATATACCATTCTACGATTCCTCAAATAGTCCCGAATCATTAGCAGAAGATAATTCGGGATAGCGAAAGATCGTTGTAGCGCCTCGATCTTATCTTCCCATCTCGCCGAGTTCAAAGCGTTTCGCACATCCAATGTCGCTAGAAGCACCAAAGGCCTCGCTGCGTGACAAGCACTTTCGGTTCTTTTAACTGCGTTAATTACTTCCTCTATTGCATTTGTAGTTGATCGTCCTTTCCGAAAACCATATTGCCTCGGAGACAAGTCAGCTTTAATAACTTTTCCAACAACTTCCCCATTGTGTCCAGCATACAAAAAGGTCTGTATGATGACGGAGGGTCGGGATCACCAACTTTTCCTTAGTTTATCAGCCCCAGACGGGCCATCTTCCACCGTGAAGGAAATACTCCTGCTGATTAACATCTATTGTACAATTTGAGTAGTAATTGCGGATATATACCAGCAACCACTTTCAACACTTCCTTTGGGATGTCGTTATTTTCAGGTGCCTTATTATTTTTCAGGCTTGTCACCGCATATGCCAACTCCCCCTCGGTAAATGTGGGAATTTCTTTGACTTCATTTTCACTATGGTCTTCTACTCTCAGCGAGTGTGTTGGGAAGAGGGCATCAACAAGGTTTTCCAGTGCATGTATATCATTTTGGTTGCGATTCGCACACCGCGGCCTTATGTCCATTTTCGCCACACTACCAACACTTATTGCTGCAGTCAGGACCTGCGCAGTTGTTCCTGATATGTCCATATCCTTGGCACTTGTAGCATTTCTGAACCTCGGCTCTTATCCTAATGCGTCTAAAAACCAAGCAAATCTTAATACGCCCTCGAGCAAGCAGTTTTTTTAGCGGCTAGATCATCTAGTTCAATGAAAGCTTTCCTTTGCTCCCGCTTATCAGCTTTAAATCATTACCTCTTGTTCGGTGGTAAGGCTATCCCAGTAAAGGACTTCAATTTTCAGCCATGGTATCAGGCCGTGTACCACTCCATCGTTTCCTACCGCCGCTTGTACAGTGTCCTTCAGCTTATCGAGATTTACATCGCGGTCTAGCTCGAGGAGCACTCCTCTATCTTGGTCTTTCTTATTGCCCTAATTACGAGTTCAGGATCTTCAGGACACACGTTTCGTCGGATGGCACCAAGGACCTCAGCGTACGTTTTCTCGCCGACCGGTTTGACGCTCACCGCGTTATTTTGCATTGTCTTTCTTAGCTGCCTTCTTCTTCTCGGTCTCCGTCTTCCACTCTTTCCTGCTACCAAAGGTGCACCGAATCGTGGATCCGTTATCGTTGTTTATTCACCGTTTTCCAAGGGGGTATTGCAGCCATTTCTTCCTTGGTCACTTTTCGGGATCTAGTACCTCGATCAGGCTCCTCCGAGCTAGAGGCCGTGTCTCTCCCTCTCTTCAGGTTGATCGACCGTACCTCAAACCTCTCTTGGTTAAGGTTTGGTCTCGCTCTCCGACCTGATTCTTGGAGCTGCGCTTCTCTCTTCTTCCAGTTGGTGCAACATGAGACTATCGCATCCAACAACTCCTCCATTTCTACTAGGCCATTCGTCACAATCCTTTGGCTGCATCTTTGCCTCCACTTGAATTCTTTTAAGGAGTGCCAGTCCTTTGTGCAGTGTTTTCTCCTCCTCCTCTTTCATCAGACCAATCCAGTTTCTGATGCCTCTCTCTTTCCGGAGTCTATCTTCATTGCGACATTAAATCCTCGGGCATTTCCACCTCGTCCTCAACACTTGTGACTTTATCTGAATTAGAGGCCAAGTGGACCATACCTAAGTCATTGCGGCCGCTGGATGATGACGACATAGGCCCTGCTTGCTCGCCCCTAAACGCCCCTCCACCGTAATATTTTATCTTTTCGTGTCTCCCGTGACGGTTATTAGAGTCGGGGAACCACCCCTACCTAGTTTTGGTCCGCGAATGGTATTTTATTTCCCACGTACCCGCCAATGAGTCAGATAGTGCGTACCCCTATCCGCCACCTGCGCACGCGCCCGATGGAAGGCTAGCAACTCCACACGGGTAATTAAATTAAATTAAAAAATGAAAATCAAATAAAATAAAATAAAGTAAAATAAATTAAAACAAACAAAATTAAATAAAATTAAATTAAATTCAATAAAAATAATTAAAATTAAATTAAATTAAATTAAATTAAATTAAATTAAATTAAATTAAATTAAATTAAATTAAATTAAATTAAATTAAATTAAATTAAATTAAATTAAATTAAATTAAATTAAATTAAATTAAATTAAATTAAATTAAATTAAATTAAATTAAATTAAATTAAATTAAATTAAATTAAATTAAATTAAATTAAATTAAATTAAATTAAATTAAATTAAATTAAATTAAATTAAATTAAATTAAATTAAATTAAATTAAATTAAATTAAATTAAATTAAATTAAATTAAATTAAATTAAATTAAATTAAATTAAATTAAATTAAATTAAATTAAATTAAATTAAATTAAATTAAATTAAATTAAATCAAATAAAATTAAATCAAATTAAATTAAATTAAATTAAATTAAAATAAATTAAATTAAATTAAATTAAATTAAATTAAATTAAATCAAATTAAATAAAATAAAATAAAATAAAGTAAAATTAAATTAAATTAAATAAACCAAAAGCAAAATTAAACTAAATAAAATAAAATAAAATTAAATTAAACAAACTAAACTAAAGTCAATTAAAATAAAATAAACTAAAATAAATTAAAATAAAACAAAACAAAATAAAACAAGACAAAACAAAACAAAACAAAATAAAGTAAAATAAAATAAAATAAAATAAAATAAAACAAAATAAACTAAATTAAATTAAATTAATTAAAATAAAATAAAATCAAATAAAATTAATTAAAATTAAATTAAATAAACTAATCTTAAATCAAAACAAAACAAAATAAAGTAAAATAAAATAAAATAAAATAAAACAAAATAAACTAAATTAAATTAAATTAATTAAAATAAAATAAAATCAAATAAAATTAATTAAAATTAAATTAAATAAACTAATCTTAAATCAAAACAAAACAAAATAAAATTAAATAAAATTAATTAAAATTAAATAAAATTAAATAAAATTAAATAAAATTAAATAAAATTAACTAAAATTAAATAAAATTAAATAAAATTGAATAAAATTAAATAAAATTAAATAAAATTAAATAAAATTAAATAAAATTAAATAAAATTAAATAAAATTAAATAAAATTAAATAAAATTAAATAAAATTAAATTAAATTAAATAAAATTAAATAAAATTAAATAAAATTAAATAAAATTAAATAAAATTAAATAAAATTAAATAAAATTAAATAAAATTAAATAAAATTAAATAAAATTAAATAAAATTAAATAAAATTAAATAAAATTAAATAAAATTAAATTAAATAAAATTAAATTAAATTAAATTAAATTAAATTAAATTAAATTAAATTAAATTAAATTAAATTAAATTAAATTAAATTAAATTAAATTAAATTAAATTAAATTAAATAAAACAAAACAAAACAAACCAAAATAAAATAAAATAAAATAAAATAATCATTCCTATTACAGGTAAATTACCTGTAACCTATTTTTGACGTAAACAAAGAGGCATAATATTAGCCGCGTTTTTATAGATCAGTGTAGGTCCTTTAACCAGATTAAGTCACAATTAGCCGAAGCAGAGTTTATTAAAATGTTTAAAGACGGTCAGGTAGATCTTGAACACTTCTATATATAATAACAAAATTAGCACAAACCATTTATCAGATTATTAGCAGGACTCTTAACCTGAATAAGATCTCCAATTGCAGAGTTCCAGTAGTTGCCTTAAGAACTACCTACGAAACCCAATCAGCGAGGAGCGACTAAATGAATTTTCGTTTTGAAATGTTCACTAGGATGTATATATTAGTATATATTAATAGATGCTGTCGTCGATAAACTGGCTTTAGTGTCACAATAAATCGAAATAAAATTATAAAAAATAATAAAAATTTAATTCAAATAAATATTCGTATACCACTCAACAAATTTCATTTCTTACAGTGTACAGTGGTGAATGAAATATCTTGGTTAGGACCCTTATCTTTTTAAAATGGGAACTCCTATACCAACGCGTTGGATTGAAAGGTGTTTTATAGAGTTAATCCATTTATAGTCACAAAACTTCAATTGTATGCACCACAGGATCTCAGCTCACAGGAATTGATAGATATAGTGGTATATACCTGATGTTAGAAAGGACCCTTGCCCTGTTAACATGAAAACCCTTATATTAACGCGATGCATCGAAAGGTGTTTTATAGAGCTACATTCGTATACAGCTTAAAATATCAAAAACCTTGAATTGTACACTACTGGATCTCAGCTGACAGAGAATAATAAATATAGTGGTGGAATGGCAGATGTTAGATAAGACCATTATCATATTAAAATAACAGCCTCCATACCAACGCGATGGATTAAAAAATGTTTTACAAAGCTACATCCATATATGATAGACATAGTAGTGTATCGCATAAATGAGCTATCTAACATCTGCCGTACTCAGCTATATTTATTTTTCCCTGGGAGTAGAGCTACAGTGTTGCAAACCTACAGTTTTTTGATATCTCAAGCTTTATAGAGATAAAGCTCTATAAAACCACCTTTAATCCCGATAAGAATTTTTAATTTTGTAAAGTTTGTGAGATTTTCGGACTGACTTATATTCAATCGAGTCGAAGACTCATTCTGAAAAGACATTTTTGGGAATGAAAGGTATTTTTCGAGTTAAAGTTTACATACATATCAAATTGTAGTTGAGCAAAAATTGTATCAAAAATCTAATTGGGTCTTCTGACACTTTACTTTCTTTTTTCGGGATTTTTATTGTTAAAGAAATTATAGAAGAAATCATAATATATTATAAAAGATTTTAAGAAAGATTTCAACGCAATTCAGTATATGGAGCGATCAGCTAAACAGCTAGTTTTGCATTCTAAATACCGAAGTATCGTCATGTTTCATTTCGTGGCATAAATATTAAAACGGCCTGTTTGCCTTTGGCTTTGCCCTTAAAGAAGCTAGCAACTACTTTCATCGAAAGCACTTTTAAAGAGAAAGATGCGTGAACATGCGCTTGGCTCACTTGCTGAAGAATTCAATAACAAATCGGTTGGCACACTTACTTAAAAGAACTAAACGAACCAAAGCCCTTTCTAACACTCAATTTAACTCCAGAGCCATCTACGAATCCTGGTGTTGCTGCAACTAATAATGGTGTGATGAATGTAAACATCTGAATAATAATTTAAATGTCATACTCGGTAAACAAGACTGCAAGAAGAGAAGACCTTCCATATATGTAGAGCTTATTTTTTTTTAAATATCAGTTTTGATATGCTTGAATTAAAACAGATCAAATTTGAAATTCTCAACCGAATTTTTCTTGATTATTTAAGGCTCAAGAACATAATCTTTTAATAAATACTGAACATTAAGGTGGCAGATGATATTTTCACTATCGATCGCAGAAACAAACGTTAATACCATATCGAAATTGGAAGTTAACTGGTTGGGCTTCTTTGGTACTTGAGCCAATTTCTTTACTTGTACTGTCGAAGGCAGGTTAATCGGCTTAGGACATTGAATTACGATCATCTTAGTACCAAACAAAATATTTAAAACAACGTAACAAACATATTTGAAAAAAAAAAAAACAAAAAAAAGTAAGTTATTGTTCAGTGATTGTATGCTGATGACTCGGTTTCAACGATTTCTTAAAATAAAATTCTTAATTCCTACCACTATACACAGTGTGAATTTATAACTTAAATAAATCCTTTTTAAGTTTCAGCAAGAAAGTGAAACTAAAGATCAGCACACATATTTTTAACTTGCACCATGCTATTCTTTCAGATTTACCTTATTCATTGGATAAGACATAAAAACACAAATACGAAACCAAAAAAAAAAAAAATCATCTCATCAAAAATGTCAATATTTCAATTAATCACAATATACTGATTTATAATTTAGTCACGTGTTATATGAACCCCTTTTATCTATATATCAACTTTTGGTTTCTTTTGTTGTTCACTCGATTTCAAAAAAATTAAATACCCTCAAGGTATTTTATTTTCGGTATACGGTACGGCAATCTTAAGTTTTTGGGATAGAAAATAGGCGGTTCAAAAAAAAAAATGAATTAGTATTACAGGATCGAATTTATAATAGAAAAATAGAAAACAGGTGAAAATAATTTTAACGAACCGAAAATATAAAGATTAGGGTTCAAAGTTAATTGTTTTTTTTTTTTTTTGATTAGTAGGTTAAGCTGGATTTTAATTTATCGATTATTAATTTAATCCTTTTTTTTTTGTACGTCTAATTCTAAAGTTTGAAATTTTTGTTAAGGGGTGGCAGATGTTTGAAATCAATTTTCTCTTCAGAGAATCGTGTGTCTACCTACCTATTTCAAAAATTACGGACCATGAAAATGAACTTAATTAATAATTTTTAGTTGTTATAGACAAATGAAAGATTTATCTTCTAGCAGTACAGCATTTAAATACAGCTCAAAGTCATAATCAATTATCACCTTCATATCAGTCCATATTTTAATAACCAGCCATTAACACGCACTATTAATTTATCTAGTAAACAAAAACAAAATTTTTTTTATTTTTACAAAACTGACAACGTTTGTAACAAATGATATAAATATGCTGAACAGTTAGTTACATTCTAAAATAAAACAACAAAAACAAAATAATAAATTTGATTTTTCACTTTTCTGCAAGCGCAATTTATTAATTGATTTTCTAATGAATTATATAAATTTGTATTTATTTCTAGATTTTTTTTTTTTTTTTTATTTATTTCACTTTTAATTATCTATCAATCCCACACACCAAATACAAAATAGTTACACAGATAAAAAAAAAATTATATTTTAAATTATCACTTCACTAACCTAAAAATATACCAAACTCAAGATTTTTATATTGTATATGATTATATTATATTAGTTAATAATACTTTTAAGACAGATTATAAAAAAAAATACCGTTAACGAAAAAAAATTGTATTATTGTTTTTCGCTTAAAAAGGTACAAGTAAAAGTAGTTTATTCTCAAAAAAAACTTTAATAACAACTTTTAATGTCTATAGAAATAATTTAACACGACAAAAAAAAAATTGAAATAATAATTACTTAAATAAAAAATCTAGTTTCTTATGTTTCTCTTGAGTTTATTAATTTTAATTATTTTCACAATAAATATTAATATTCGCAATTAGACTTGCTGCTAGATTTCATAAAACTGGGGCCGCATAGACTGCATCAAATTTCAAAATCGCAATACCATATTCGAAAATTCGATTTTCGAAAATGTCTTTAAACTCTTTGATTGGCCAAATGACACATATACATATTTGGAGTTACCGAGTTAATATTACTACAGATTAGTGGAATCACAATCTTCAGCAGCTAACATTTTATGAATTTCCTCTAATTTTCCGGTAAATTTATTTTAATCTATACAGGAGGTTATTGTGTAAATCACGACAGAAATCCCATTTTAGAAAACCAAAGTTGTCGATATAAAGTTCGTCCCTTTGTGATTGTGCAACTTTGTGCCTTTAATTAGAAAATTTGAGCCTAGCGTACTTTAGGATATAGGATGAGATTTCTTACGTAATTATCACACCAGAGATCCCATATTTCCGTTTGTTCATTGCGAAACTTATCTTAAAGACAGCTTAGCAACGCACAATTCATGAAAATTGTTGTTATTTGAAGAGGGTATATGGGCGATTGTCAGAAACCACACCTTTTGTTAACTTTCGAATTAAAACAAGTTGCAGTTCTTATGCTGGCTAAGATTCACATTTGTGCATGTTACTCTTTACCCAGAATTGGCCCTAGAACCTCCACAAATTTATTAAAATTAATAACAGTTTTTCGAAAAAGTTATTTGGGTGATTTCTAGACATCCTACCTTTTACTAAGATACGAAATAAAACAAAATGTAGTTAATATACTGGTCAAGAATGACTTTCGTGCATATTTCACTTTAGCATGAATTGGCCATAAAACCTCCACAATTGAACAAAAAAACGCTGTTTTTCGGAAAGGTTATATCGGCGATCTCCAGAAATCCCACCTTTTACTTACATTCGCATTAAAACAAAATTTAGGTAATATACTGGCTAAGATTCATGTTTGTGTATATTACACTTAAGCGGCAATTTATCAAAATCGCTGTTTTTTGAAGAGGTTATATGGACGATTGTTACAAATCCCACATTTTATTAAGAGTCCCGGTCGATACGGCATATTTCAAAACGATATATGCTATACTACAGCATAAGGTACACTAAGGCATATTTCAAAATGGAATATTTCACACTACGGCATATGGTACACTATGGCATATTTTGAAATGGCATATTTCAAAACGGCATATATCACACTTCGGCATACGGTACACTATGGCATATTTCAAAACGGCATATTTCAAAACGTCATGTGGTACATTACGGCATATTGTACAGAAGTTGATATTTTGTTTGATATTTTTTTAATTCCCAAACCTGTATTATCAGAATATATCCATTTGATTTACAACGAACGCAGACACGTAAAATCCGATTGAATACAGAAGATTAATTCCCTTTCCATAAGGCACCTGATTACGTTGTAAATGTGTTCTTTGAAAAGTGTACCTATAAAAATCGATGAGAAGTTACATTTTGTTTTGTGAATGGTAGAAACTATGAATGTATGTTGAAATTAATCAAATGGACTGATTTTGAATAAGAGATCATGTTAAAATTCACAAGCTCTGATCGGATTGATTTCGCGAACAGTACAAATTAAATTGGTTTTCCTAAAGCGCATAAGTTAATAAATTTAATGAGATTTTCTGAAATTTTCTTACATTAGTTCGGTAAAAAAACAACAAAAATTGAAATTAAAATCTGGATTTTCTAACATATGTATCTTCTGTAAAAAAAAATAACACTTAGCGACGGCCATGAAAACAATCATTACAAAATTAAAATAAAAAATTGGCGAATTTCTAAGCGAATTAGCTAATTACCGTGCTAATAATTTATGTTCGTAGAAAATTTGTTCCACCTATTTGCAAATAATTTTATTTAATAAAAAAACCCTCTAAACGTTGCGACTGAACGGAAAATATAAAAGGAAAGGCTAATTCACGTATTTTTAATTTTATACTTACAAATTTATTTTCATTGAAAGAATATTTTATTAATTGAACGGAAATTGTGTTAAGCGAAAGACAATTTTGATAACTGAAAAAAAAATTCAACAGGTAAAGGAAAATTTAAGTAAATAAAGAAGGTTAATTCTATTAATTGAAGGAAAATTCTGTTAGGTTAAGGTTTAGAGGAAAATCCATTAAGTGGAGGCAAATTTTTGGTATAATCGGTTATAAAATAGTCAAGTTCCAGTTTAATTTTACTTATTCCAGAACTTCATCTACAAATAATTTTAATATCCCATTTCCATCGCACTTGTCGAATTTCATAATAATTGGTTAAGAAACAGCCAAGTTCCATCCTAATTGGCCATATTCTTCTTGAATTTTATCTAAATGCGAGTTTAGAACTCCATTTTCATTGAATATATTGAATCAGGGTAGGATTTTTTCTTAGATACATAAACATTATAAACGAATTCATACTAGTGATACGAAAAAATATTATTACTGAAATAATAAAATATCCTTGACTAAATTCGCGATTACCCAATTATGTTGCTAAATTTTGATGTTGGTACAAAATTGGTTCTTTCTTTAAAAATAATTTGAATGAATAAAAATAAACCTGAAGGAATAATATTTTTACTTTAAAAATATTAGATTTAAATAAAATTTAAAAATTATAGGTATCAAGCACTCCCGATTATATCTTCATTATCAATATTTTTATTTCCGTTTGGACTAAATTTAATTAAAAATTATATTAAGGGGGTTGACATTTTTCATTTGATAACTAAAACCACACTTGTTGAATTTCATCATAATCGGTTAAGAAATAGTCGAGTTCCATACTTATTGGTCATATTTCAGAATTACACTGAAAACTCATTTTAGTATCCCATTTCCATTACATTCATTTTAATTCAATTCAACTTCATCAGAAAATGTTTTTAAAATCAAATTTCCATCGTACTTGTCGAATTTTATCATCATTATTGGCCATATTCCAGAACTTCTTTCCAGAAAATTCTGTTTAGAATTTTATTTCCATTGTATACGTTGAATTTCATCATAATCGGCTAAGAAACATCCAAGTTTTAGAATATGCCTTATTGTACCATGTGTCATAATGAAATATGTCGTCGTGCACCATATGCCGTAGTGTACCATATGCCGTTTTGAAATATGCCATATTGACATTTGCCATAGTGTACCATATGCCGTAGTGAACCATATGTCGTTTTGAAATATGACGTTTTGAAATATGCCATAGTGTACCTTATTTCATATTTTCATATTCCGTTTTGAAACATTGCGTTTTTAAATATGCAATGTTGAACGGATCTCATATAATTAACATTCGAAATAAAACAAAGGGTAGCTATGTAATATAATAAATTGTAATAAACAAAAAAATGGGAGCGTATCGAAATCTTAGTTTCCCAAATCAAACCCATTATACAGTTGGGTACCCAAACCCATCAAACGCTTCCTTTAAGATTCTTCTTCATCAAAATTAGCGGCATGAGTTATAAAATTGAGATTTTTGGGAAAAGTAAGATTTTGTAAAGTAAAATTTAAAGCCCAACCCCACAAACAGGAACCTTGCTCAGTATATTAAAAACATTTTGTTTTCCTTAGTAAAGGTGGGATCTCTGAAAATCGTTCATAGTACCTTTTCAAAAAATCTGGATTTTAATGAATTTACATTTTGTTTGAATTTGAATGTAAATAAAAGGTGAAAATTTCTAGAAATCTGAGTTCTATTTGTTGGCTAAAAATTCATAATTCTTTGGCCAGTATCTTATCTACATTTTATTTATATCACATCTTAGTAAATGGTGGGATTTCTTTAAATCTCCCATATACCCTTTTCGAAAAAATCGATTTACCAGGAAGTGTGAACGTTCTATGGCCAATTCTGGCCGATTCAAACTATTTTTAAGGTAAGTTTAGTAAATAGATGAAATTTCTGGTGTGATAAACACGTGAGAAATCTCATCTTGTATCCTAAAGTACGCTATGCAGAAATTTTCTAATTACAGGGACAAAATTTCATAATTACAAAAGTGAGAAATATATATATATATATATATATATATATATATATATATATATATATATATATATATATATATATATATATATATTTATATATATATATATATATATATATATATATATATATATATATATATATATATATATATATATATATATATATATATATATATATATATATATATATATATATATATATATATATATATATATATATATATATATATATATATATATATATATATATATATATATATATATATATATATATGTACCATACCCGATACATCAGCAAATCTCACAACAACCCACAATCCACCAACAATAGTAATATCACATGGCGGAAAGTCTGTATCAGCAGATAATATTCATAACATATAAGTTCAATGTATCTTGAATTATTGCACTTCGTCAAAACATAATTCAAGATAGCATATTTCATATTATTCATGTTACGTGCGCTAATTACAACTATACATGATGATTATGTAAACTCATCACTATTGTAAAGAGTATAAATACTCTCTGTATAGTTGCGCCGATCATTATTATATAGTTAGTTGCCATTGGGTTAAGTTTATTATTGTAAATAATTAAATATAAAATATGCAAAAGTTAATCTATTGAAACCTATGTAAAATAAATGTGTTATGTAAATTATTTGAAACAAACGTTCCGTTATATCCACAACCAACCCATAACTATATATATATACATATATATATATATATATATATATATATATATATATATATATATATATATATATATATATATATATATATATATGTATATATATATATATATATATATATATATATATATATATATATATATATATATATATATAAATATTATATATTTATATAAAAATTTGTGTTTTTTAAATCGGGATTTCTGGCATGGTTATTATGGTTGTATAACTAGGTTATTCCTTTTTGGTAACGAACATTTTCGGGGTTCCATTGGGAGCAAGAATATGAAGACTAAGAATGAAGAAATTTGTAAACTTGACATATGTATAGAGTGATCAGGCGTCCTGGTTTCCCGAAAAAGTTCTGGGTTTTTAAACTTCAGCGAGTGTCCGGGTAATTGTTTTGCACTGTCCAGCTTTTTAGATAATATTCATTTAAGTTTGCTGAACTTATTAGCGGCTAGGCAAAATGCCGAAGGAATAAGAGAAATAATAATTTTAACACTTTCAATAAGATGGAATGGAATAATTTATAAAATTTCATGAAAATTAATTGAAATATTAGGTTGACTCACATACAACTTCTGATAGTTTGCAGATAAGTAGAATCTATTGTTTGTATCTACCCGTTATGAGTCACCGGTACAAACGCTTTTTTTCTTTTACTTAATAGCTGTGTGTTCTGTAAGTCTTTTGACTACAGTTTTATGTGGTGCACATTACATTAAAATGTTGTTCCTAACCTCTAAAATGTAGAGTCAAAATATTGCTAGGAAGACAGTTCAAAAATTATGCAGTGTATGAAACATAAATAACCGATCAAGCAATTTCGTTCTGGTGATACAGCCTCAAAAGGCGAACCGAGAACGATACATCGAGAGAGATATAGCAGAAAGGCTTAATACATCACAATAAACTATTTGCGGACACCTGGAGAAATTAGGGAAAATCAACAAGTAAGGAGTATGAGTACTTCACTATCTTAGTGAACAGAATATAGAAGATTGCATGTACAATTGGAAAGTTTTTCCTATGTTTACTAAAACATCAAATCTTAAAACTAATAAAATTACAAATATTTAAAAAAAATTAATAGGGTAAATTAATTGTTTTAAAATAAAACTTTTTCTGGCTGTTCCTAACTTACACCAACCAAAGCGGAAAAATATTTCAAGTAACATACTGCAAACCCACTTTTTAAAAATTTAGGGGAACTGGTGGTGGTAAATCGCTGTTTCTAAAATTCTCCCGCTTTATGCTACGGAAACCTGTTATGAGTTACTGTAGACCTACTCTTAAGGAAAACCATACAGATTTCTTGAAATCTAGGGGAACAGGTTGTTATGATTGAACATTTCTGATTCCGAGTTAGCTATGTATAGGCAACCAAAAGTAGCAAATATATAATTTTTGATTTATGTATGGTATCGATCGGTGGTCAGGTATGAAGTTTCTCGGGGGATTCAAGTTGGCACTTGCGGCCAGCTCCATAACTTGCAACTTCCACAAGTGCTCGTGTTACCTCCACGTGGTGACCGCTGGTAACTAGATTACCGATTCTTTGGCTTCTAGGCTAAAACATGGCGCTAAAGGAGTCAACCTTAAACAAATCGCTGGGCTGGGTTAAGGTGTTAATCGTACGATGCCGATAATCGACCAGAGTGGGGGCCCAGTTTTAAAACTAACTCAGTCGCTGACGGTGGATCCGGATACTTGGTGCCCTCCAAATTAAGTAGCCTTATCTGTGTACTGCGGATCTCTACACAGATGGACACTTCTTTCTCCGCTACTCGTGGGAACAACTATGGATCTTAATAAAACCAAACAACAACAAAAAGAGCCCGGCTCTCTAAAAAATTTGGAAAATGTGGAAAAAGAGACTCGGCTCTGCGGCCTGACTCTAATTCTACAAATAAACAACGGTTGGTAAGCCCAAGCGAGGCTGATCCCTCCACTCGGGTCACAAAATCTGAGTATACAAATGCAAAGTGGAACCAAAGCACAAATGAAGCTGGTTTCTCAAAACCAACCTATAATACTATGAGGAAGGCTTGGAGGGCCCTGGAAAAGATCAGCAACATCTCGCCAGAAGATAGGACGGATAAAGATAAAGCCACGCTTGCGTGGGCAAAAAAAGTCACCGAGAAAAAGTCGGAAGGACCTTCAGCTGGCCCACAGCTTAAAAGAAATAGATCTCAGGAGGAAAGTCCTCAGATCGCAAAGCGAACAAAACTCCACGCTACCACTATGAGGCCTTTTAACGAGGTCCTCAATGATAAGCTGGTTGTGGCACTTATTGACAAATCCCAAGAGGATGGCAGTATCACGCTTGCCAATTGGATTAAGCTGGAAGAGGCCTTAGCCACCACCTACCTGAAAGTTCTGTCGGAAAATCCAGGATCTGCTCCGACTTTTCGGGACGCGGGCTGGCACAGGAATTGGATCAAACTGACTGTCTGTGCAGATCAGAGGTCCCTGCTGCTTCATAAGAAGGCAGTGGGGGACTTGACGTGTTGTGGCCCGGAAACAGCCTTGCTGTGATTGATAGGAAGGAGATCCATTGCAGACCAAGAGCAAGGGTGTACATCACTTCGGAGCCTAGTGATCCGCAGGTGACACTCCAGTTGTTGCTGGTTGGCAACCCGGTGTTACCAACGCACAACTGGAAAGTTGCCAAGCTCGAGGAGGCAAAGGCTAACTATATGTCAGCCGTTATCATCTTAAACAGGGAGTCACTGACTGCACTGGGAAAAACCAACGGTTTAATCAACTATGGTTTCAGTGCAGTCACACTCAAGGTGTATAAGAAGGATGCGGACAAGCCGGAGGCTCCGAAGTCATCTTCAGAAAACACCGCGGTGCTTCTGCATGCGCGGAGGTAGCTAGCCAAGCGGAAACTCTCTCCACGGACACGGAGATGTCAACGTCCATGGAATCTTTAAAGAGGCTGTCAGAGGACTTCTTATCAGGGGATGACTTTGATGTTACTGTGGTGGAGAAGAGGCTGTAGAGATGACACTGACATTTCTTCAAGTCAACCGTCACCACTCTAAGGCAGCATCAGCTGCTCTAATTTGAAAAATTGGGAAAGAAGCGACAGATGTCGTCTTGATCCAGAAACATTGGGTCACTGAAGACCGGGTACTTGGGCTCAAGACTCCCATTATAGATTAATGCACGCGAAAAATGAAGGTAAGTTTCGGTCGTGCATTTTCATTAAAAATAACATAAGCTGTTTTCTGTTATCAAATTTTAGTAACGGAGATGTAGCAGCGGTCAGCATTGAGGTCGATAAACGAAACCTCTGGCTAGTATCAACTTACCTAGCTTATGATAAAGTAGATACTCCACCAATTATTATAGTTGATCTAATCTTGGAGACTCAGAATCGCAAGGTTGGAGTCATCCTTAGGAGTGATGCAAATACTCATCACACGATCTGGGGAAGTACGGACACAAATGAACGAGGTGAGTTACTCCTTGATTACATTTTAAGTACTAACCTTCATATATGTAACATAGGCAAGAAGCCGACCTTTATAACTAGATATATACAGGAAGTATTGGATATTACTTTTGTCTCCAGCTTTCTGACGATTAGTTTGGTAAACTGGGGAGTGCCGGTGGGCCATTCCGTTTCTGATCAATGTTATCTTCAATTTAAAATGGACTTGACTTCTCCAAAAAGTCTAATCTACAGAAACAGAAGGAAAACCAACTGGGATACCTTTAGAACTATTCTGGGTAAATCACTACCAGTTCCGATGCCAAAACCTCCAAAAAGGTTGTTATTTGGGCAGTGCCAGGACATTTCATAACTACAGGGAATATAAACGCCGATGAACTGGCTCGACGTGATCCAACGGACCAATTCTCAGAAAGCAGAAAGGATACTGAAATGCCTCTTGCGGTATGGAAACTGTTGCTTCAGGAAAAAGCTAGCAAGCTGACGAATGACAGATGGTCAAGTATCACCTCTTGCGTAATTACTCAGCAGGTCTGGCCAAAGTTGGACTTTGCGAGATCCATGCGGCATGCGAATTTACTTGGTGTCTTCTCACATGACTACTGTTGTAGTTGCGAGGACGAAGAGGAGGAAGAGACAGTACTTCATCTTCTTTGCACCTGCCCTCGTCTGTCACGAAACAGATTAAAGTTTCTAGGGGTACCTCTCTTCAAAGACCTGACGGACCTCTGTAGGATGGACGTCAGGAGCATCCAGCGCCTTGTTAACAGCTCAAAATGATTTCAATGAGTTGGAGAAAACAATTATTCGTGGTGCAGCTACGGATCTTTTTCGTGTCTATGACTGGTCCTAGCGGACCGCCACCCAAAACCTAACCTCACCGATGATGTCGATAATAATTCCATTTTACAAGTAATGTTCTAAAACATTTCGTTTAGATTTTATAGTAGGAAATATTTACTGGGCCTAGAAAATATTTACAAATTTCACAAAAAAATCCATCAACAAATTATTCCATTTGGTGTAGCAGATTGAGAAAACTAATGTATTATATCATTTGGTGCAGCAGATTGAGAAAACTAATGTATTATCTATTTTTCAATTCGTTAACTATGTAAAAATTAATTGGGCGATTACAATTTTTGATTTGACTGTTAGGGTTCAGCAATATTTCTTAAATTTTACCATTGGTTTAATTACGAAATGCGACCCCAGATTAAAAGGCTGAAGAATTTTTTCTTAGCCAAAAATTATAAATTTTATATTAGGAACTACTAAATCGTTAACAATGGACTTTCAATCTCAAATCTCAAATAAATTTTTTTATTAAATCCATCCCGTGATTAATAGTATTTCGCAAGATTTCTTGATATCGTCTATGTTTAGTCATTTTTGAGCTGTGTTCATATTAATAGCAGCCTTGCTGTGGTAACTACGTTGGCAGTTTTTACTCATTACTTTTTCCAAATACGAGAATGCTCCAATTGATTCTTGGCACATCTCTTGTTAATGATATACCATAACTGTTTCAAATTTTTTATGAGATATCGTTTTTATGAGATTTGCTGGCCAGTGCTGGAACCAGGAACCCTATGACTACCCAGACTGCTCAGACCTCCCAATTTATAAAAAAAATTGACAAATTTATTCTTTTGTATAATTTTTTATTTTTATTTTTGAAACATTTTGTATACAATTGTTTTTCTGTAAACCCTATACTTTTTGAGATATTTTTAAATTACATTTTCGGTCCAAGGGAATGGCTACTTCCGTTACCTGATTTCCACTTAAGTTCACTGGAACCACTGGAAAGGCAAAGACTTACAGGTATACCGACAGACAGACACTATATCGAAACTCAATTTTTCGGACGCAGGGGACTTTAAAACAGATAAATCTTCAAAAATCTTGAGGTCCAAAATTTTCATGATTACTATCTGTAGAACCCATAGAACGGTTATTTCAAGGTTAAATTTCGAAATAACCAGCAGATGATGAATTATAATGGGGTGTTTCCTTATTGTACGACAGGTGAAATAAACCAAAACCCAATGTACAAACTTATTGAAAATAATTTATTTCTTAATTATTGTGGTAGCTTAAGTGTTATTTAATTTATATTTTTACAAACTTATACGGCTGATGGTCGGAAAACAAGTGAACGAGTTTTATTTTTGATATACATACATAAATCTAAAATATGAATACATTATTACAATTTGTACTAGAACTTAATCTAAAAAATGTGAAATTTGCGTAAGTATACATTGAGCTGTCAGTAGACATTTGTTGTGTAAGTATTTTTATAATATAAATATTCTTAATTTAATTTAATTAATTTAATTACAATAATATTTCTTAGTTTCAGATTTGTGAATGAGTTATCATAATGGTTATAATTACAAATAAAGATAAGTATAATTATATTAAACTGGTATATTGATCGAAATTCGAGTGACAATTTCTTTGCTTTATTTTAGGTAGCGCCAATAATACGCAGAATGGGATGCGGTATTAAACTTTAATGGAATAATAGCGATATATTGCTACATGAATGTATGTATGTTGTTAACCATGAATTATTGTGCAGTGTAGACAATTAATAAATATAAACATCAATAAGTATATGTAGTTGTTTTGCATTTCTTGATTATTGACCTTGAACTTGATTGAAACTTGATACAGCTGATTTAACTTTTTATGATGACGATGTACATTCATTAAGCATGAACATAACTCCCCTTCGTTAAAGCTGAGGGTTTAACGGTCGATCGATGTGGTCATGATCAAGTGGCAATAGAAATAATTTGGATATCGGGCGTTTGAACGTCGACTGCTTTGTTTTGATTGTAGCAACTCTTACGATGCCATCATTTCCCGGATGTACCTCAATGATTTTTCCCAAAGGCCAGCAAACTGGTGGATTGGATTCATCTTTTACCAATACTACGTGATTTACTTGAAGATTGCGTTCTTTAAATTTTGCGGTAGTTCGCTGTTGAAGAGTGTGTAAATAGTCTATCGAATAGCGTTTCCAGTACTATTGGACTTATTGTTGAACGAGCGCTGCTAACGTGATAGTCTTGAAATGGCAATGTCGGTATAATTCTTATCAGGTACAATTGCTGGTGCTCTGAGTATTAAAAAATGTGCTGGCGTGAGTGCATCTATATTAGTGGGGTCTTCATTGTTTATGGGACATAGCGGCCTTGAGTTTAATATGCATTTAATTTGGGCTAACACCGTAGCCATCTCTTCATACGTTAGATGTGAGTTACCCACAACTATTACCAAGTGCGTCTTGATGGATCGGACTGCTCTTTCCCAAATTCCGCCAAAATTCGGTGCAAGCGGAGGAATGAATGACCACTTAATTTGATACTCGGTTACGTATTGATGTACAGCATTCTTATGCTCATCGGTTTGGAATATTCTGTAAAGATCAGTTAACAAGTGATTAGCTCCGCGGAAATTAGAACCATTATTGGATAAAATTTGATTGGGTACTCCCCTTCGTGATGTGAACCTCCTTAAAGCACCCATAAATGTTGCTGTCGTCATATCATCGGCCACCTCAATGTGTAGTGCCTTTGTACATAAACACACAAAAACTACTATGTACCCTTTGATTAGTTTGGATCCCCTGCCTCGTTTAGATGCTAACATAATAGGTCCGGCGTAATCCACACTGGTTCTGCAGAATTGACGAGAAGGAGTAACTCTTTGACTTGGTAAGTTACCCATTATTTGGGTTGAGGTGTGCGGTGAATACCGAAAACATATGACGCATTTACGGCATACAGTTCGAACTAGGCGACGTACTCCTATGATCCAATATTTCATGCGGGATAGTGACACAAGTAGTGATGGCCCTGGATGTAAATGTTTTGCATGTAAATAATTGAGAATCATTATCGATACCTTGTGGACCTTTGGGATGATCAGCGGGTGTTTTGTCGCGTAGGAGCAACTTGCATTTCTTAATCGTCCACCAACTCTTAACAAGCCCCTTTGATCGATGAACGGAGATAACATCAATAATGCTGATTTGGATTTCAACTGCTGGCCTGACCTTAAACTGCCTAAATCGGAGGGAAACGCTTGTTGTTGTATATGCTTTATTATCGTAGATTCGGCTTCGTTCAGTTCTTCTATGGTCAGGAATCCGGATTACTTAGCTTCAGGGTTGCGCAGGTTTGAAATGAACCTTAGTATGGTAGATAAAATTCTCACTAACTTCATCCACCTTTCTGTTTTGTCGATCATTTCATCAAGCATGCAGATATCTCCATTCGTATTTAATTGTAAACCACTTACGTTCGAACGTTGATCTTCTTTAGTTTCCCTTACTTCGAATACTTTTGGCCAGGGTTCATCGTGCGTATAAAGCCATTTGGGTCCCTTCCACCATAACTCGTTTGATATTAACTTGGTTGGTTTTATGCCTAGAGTTGCTAAATCGGAAGGATTCTCTCCACTGCTTATATGTTTCCAAATAGCTTTTTTCACCAACTTGTGAATTTCGGCTGTTCGGTTTGCGAACCTTCCATCTCTTTGGTGGACCTGACTGTAACCACGATAAAACGACGGTTGAGTCAGTCCAGAGATAGATTGGAGCTGTTGTTAATTCGAATGCTTGACATACTTTAGTGACAAGTCTAGCCAACAAATGTGCCCCACACAATTCAAGTCGAGGAAGACTTACGGACTGGATTGGTGCGACTTTACTCTTGCTGGTTACCAGGTTGGATATGATCTTATCATTGGAATGACTTCGAAAATAGATACAAGCGGCGTAGCCCAGCTCACTAGCGTCACTAAACCCATGTACCTCAATATTGCTTAAAATTGGACCAATCCATCTTGGTATTTTGATTCGCTTAATACATTCGAATTTAGACTTAATAGTTCTCTAACGATTCTGCAGTTCTTCTGGTATGTTTTCGTCCCAACCTACCTTAGCTAACCATAAATATTGCATCATTAATTTGGTTTTGATTATGAATGGGGATAACCAACCCAATGGATCGTAAATTCGTGAAATTATGGATAGGATGGCTCTTTTCGTACAAATATTTGCCGTTGGAATATTCACATTAAAGTAAAAATGGTCATTGGTTGGATCCCAAATCAAGCCTAAAACATGTGTTACGTTCTGTTGATTCGAAAATGAAATAGATGGTGAGTGATCTGCCAAGTGCTGTATATTTGATTTCCATTTTCGTAATGGGAATCCATAATTTTGTAATACTAATGTCAACTTGGATTTCAAGTTTGCAGCTTTAATTTCATCCTGGGCGCCAGTCAGGAGATCGTCAACGTAGAAATTTTTCTTAATCACCTTTGCGACTCTGGGAAGTTTTTGATCGTTCTCGTCAGCCACTGAACACAATGCTCGCGTAGATAAGAAAGATGCTGCTGATGTACCATAAGTCGCGGTTCTCAATTCGTACGTATTTATTGGTTTGTCTCAGAAGTTCTCCATAGAATTCGTTGGTACTTGCATTGGCTGGGATCGATTAAGACTTGTCTGTACATTTTTTCAATGTCAGCGCATAATGCAATTGGAAATTGTCTGAACCGTAGCAATACTGTCCACAAAGAGGGTTGAACAATAGGACCGACCAATATTTTGTTATTTCCATTTGAAGATAGACATGACCCATCGAACACAACTCTTAATTTCGTTGTTTCGCTATTATGTTTCCAAATGCCGTGATGTGGTAAATAGCATATTTCTTCGTGCTCTTGGGCTAGTTCTGCAGCTGATAATTTGGTCATGTGCCCTATTGACTCGTATTCTTTCATAAATTCGCGATATAGTTGTCCGAAAATAGGATTTGATATCATTTTGCGCTCCATGGCCAATAATCGATGTTTTGCAGCTGTATAAGTATTACCCAGGTTTGGCATGCCAATTTTAAATGGGAGTCGAACGATAAACCTTCCGGAACTATCTCGTTTCGTTGTAGCCTTAAAATGCAGCTCACACTTATGATCCTCTTCGTTCCATTCCTTCTCTGTACTAACCGCTTCCACTTACCAGAATCCTTTAAGTATATCATCCAAGTTTGTCTCATCCTGTAATGATATGTTTAATATTACGTAATTCCTCGATGTCATCAGTTGGCTTGTTTTGCGATTGTCCAGATATTACCCAACCAAAAATAGTCTCTTGAGCTATTGGGGATGTTGGTGAGATTATTACTTGGCCGTGTTTCAATATATTAAAAAAATTATCAGCGCCGATTAAGATATCGATGGTTTTCTTATTAAAGTAGGTCGGATCAGCTAATTGCAGATCATTAAATTGGTTGGCAGTTTGATTCTCTAGGCGTTCATATTGAGATGTTTTAGTTATATGATCTAGGATGAATGCATTTAGCCGAAATTCACTGAAATCATTGAATCTGGAGCGAATCACAACAGTAGTTTTACCTTTGGTGGTTGTGTTAGAAGTAGCAAGTCCACTAACGATAATGTTGGCTCTCTGACGCAGCAATCGTAATCTTTTTACGCACTGATCGGAAATGAATGATACTTGCGAACCCGAGTCTAGCAATATATTACACTCGTGTGAATGACCGTACTGATCTAGTATATTCACCACGGCTATGGGTAATATGGCATACCCCGTGCATGCTAAATGAGTTTTCGCATTATCGTTTTTACTTGAACTTGGCTGGATGCTTTGTACTTCTTGGTAGGCAGCACATGGTTTGGATGAACTGCTTTCACTTGGTGGGTTTACCTTAATATGTAGTTGTGCAACTGGCTGTTCGTTATGGATTACGCTGGCTGAGTGTGACGTGCTGCTTACGGAAGATACGACGCCGTCGTGCCACAAACTGTGGTACCTGCGACCACATTTATTACACGATCGTCGAGATTGACATCTGTTAGCTCGGCGCGATAGGGATAAACAATTGAAACAAACATTCAATTGGAGTACTTCGTCTCGCTTCCTCGTTGACTCTAGCTTTTGAAATTTCTCACATTCAAATAATTTGTGCGGCTGCTGACATAACGGACATGGTTTTGCTGTGCTGGAATATCTTTGATCAATGGAAATGCTATGCGACTTTGCTGCCATTGATTTGCTTTGATGTGGTTTACTGGGTTCGCATGGCTCTAAACCATCACAACGTTTATTAATAAATTGTAGAAATTGTTCAAATGTCGGATTCTTATTACTATCTATTGAAAATGTCCAGGCTTGCTGTGTCTCAGGATCAGTTTTCATTAGCAAGATATGCAATAGCCAATGATCTCGCGTTTTAGCTTCCCTCCCCATGGCTTGAAGTCCACGAATAACCTGATCAGCAACGCTGTGTATATTTCTTAATTTCTTAGCGGATTTCTCTTTTATAGGTGGTATATCAAGGAATGTTTGTATGAAATGGCTTATGGCAATATTCCTTTTATCGTAGCGATCACATATTTTAGACCACGCAGCTTTATAATTTGCATCTGATATATTCAAATGTCGTTTGAGCTCAGCAGGCTCTCCCTTCAGGCAGCTTCTTAAATATTGAAATTTTTCAACATCTGCAAGATATGATTTGTTATGAACGGATGCCGTAAATAAATCCTTAAAACTTTGGAATTCCTTATAATCTCCATCGAAAGTTGGCACGTGTAGCCTTGGAAGTCTTGCAGTGAAATGCGGATCTTCTGATGATTGATTTAGGAAGCTTTGATTTATTGTTGTAGACACTGTGTCTGTAAACTTAGATAAAAATTCGTTCTGCTGTGCCGTTGTACGCGCCATAACTTCATTAAACTGATCAAGTATTGAAACACTTGCTGTAGCACGAGTAGCTAGAAACTCATTCAACTTAACCTTTAAGCTTAAATATTTCGACTCGATTTCAACTATTTCTGATTCGCAGTCTAAAGCAGTTAGTTTCGCATCGGCTTCTTCAAAAACATTAAACGTACGCTCTAATAATTCTAAACGAGATGCTACTTCATTCGCCCTGGTATCTTTATTCATGTTTTCCGCAAATGATGTGATACGTGTAATGCTACCCTTAGCTTGACCTCGCTTGCTAGTCCAGTCCTTTATTTTTTCTGACGCCATCTTACTCGCGATTTTCGTTAATATTTTTAATTCTCGATAAAATACTAAAATAGTTAGATATTTCCTTTTTAAGAAATTATAATTTCTAGAAAATTATCTCTAGTGTTCCGTTGTCACGTAAATAAATGCACTTTTAGGTTAGGTTACCGCGTGTTGGATTTTTATACGCTTCCAATGAAATGTCTCAACAATATGTGATCACTTAAAATCTTGCACTGTTTACACTTTATTCACTCGATTTAGAATGTTTGCACTTGAATATATATGATCAAAATTATTTACTTACAACTGATTGCGCAAATTCTTAAATAGGTGTGGATCGGTAAGAAAAGGTGCTTAAATTTTACCAAATCCGGCTCGAAGGACCATGTTTCCTTATTGTACGACAGGTGAAATAAACCAAAACCCAATGTACAAACTTATTGAAAATTATTTATTTCTCAATTATTGTGGTAGCTTAAGTGTTATTTAATTTATATTTTTACAAACTTATACGGCTGATGGTCGGAAAACAAGTGAACGAGTTTTATTTTTGATACACATACATAAATCTAAAATATGAATACATTATTACAATTTGTACTAGAACTTAATCTAAAAAATGTGAAATTTACGTAAGTATACATTGAGCTGTCAGTAGACATTTGTTGTGTAAGTATTTTTATAATATAAATATTCTTAATTTAATTTAATTAATTTAATTACAATAATATTTCTTAATTTCAGATTTGTAAATGAGTTCTCATAATGGTTATAATTACAAATAAAGATAAGTATAATTATATTAAACTGGTATGTTGATCGAAATTCGAGTGACAATTTCTTTGGTTTATTTTAGGTAGCGCCAATAATACGCAGAATGGGATGCGGTATTAAACTTTAATGGAATAATAGCGATATATTGCTACATGAATGTATGTATGTTGTTAACCGTGAATTATTGTGCAGTGTAAACAATTAATAAATATAAACATCAATAAGTATAGTTGTTTTGCATTTCTTGATTATTGACCTTGAACTTGATACTTGATACAGCTGATTTAACTTTTTATGATGACGATGTGCATTCATTAAGCATGAACATGGGGAATGACTCAATTAACAGTTGTTGTAACCCCTTACTGTCAAGGTCATTTAACGGTGAAGCGGACGTCAGTAAACCAATTAAAAATTTATATTTTCAATTTTTTTTTTTAATTTTTCGCTTCTTCTCCTGTATTCAGTTGTAGTAGTTAACGCCCCTTAAAAAACAAATAAATCGATCGTTATTTGAATCTATTCCCTTTGTGTTTTATACGAGGATAGATATTTTATATATTTTTATTTCGCGGATCGAGCAAGAAACAAAGCAAAATATTTTTTGTTTCTTTCCGCACAGAGAGATTAAAGAAAGGAAGGAAAATTTAAACACTGTAATTCATTATTGTGGAAACTTCTGGAGAGTGCTAGTAAACTCAAATAATACAAAGGGAAGAGAGTGAAATATCGATCGTTTTATTTATTTTTTAATGAGCGGCAACAAAAATTCATTTATAAACAACGATAAAAATAAATCGAAATTATAAATTTTAAATTTGTTCACTGACGTCCAGTTGACCTTTAAATGATCGTGAAGCTAAGGGTCAAGGTCACCAGCGTGGCATGTTTTGATCAATTTACCCATTAAAATTCATCGTCTTCTAGTTATTTCGTGCCGTTTCGTAATTTAATCTTTAAATGACCGCTGAAAGTCAATCAAAAATGCCTTTCGTACCTAACTGAATGTAAAGTTTTTCGCATTTTCAAAATCCTAGTTCAAAAATGAGGGTTCCTGTAAAAAACAAGAATTGACCGTCTATTAACCTTCAAAACAGATTTCAAGGCCAAACTAAAGGTCACAGATCGATTGGCCCCGTAAAATAATATAAATGTTTGGTAGGTTATTTTTTTGATTTGCAAGCTTTTCTGACGAAATACCTATTTGAATAGGTCTTTTAAAATTGAACACCTTGTGTACAATATTTATAAAATATATATGAATTGGGGTAAATCAGAAATTTTGAAACAAAAGGAATATCACTGTATAGTTTGCGGCTTTTTAAAGGGAGCTGATTATACTTACATTATGTGTGTACAAAACGTATATTGATACCTTGATTGCTACAAATGGCTCTATGAGCCCCTTAAAAATTATATAATTTTATAACTCTTCAAATGTTGTTACAGGGCCTACAAGTATATTCTTTTAACTTAATAAGCATACCGTAAATTTGTTTTCTAAGTGCCAGCTTTTAATGGATAGCTCAATTTGCAATATGCCAATAGAAGGAAAATTTTCTGATGTCTTCGGAATACCATCTGCAATACGGCAAGAAGACCCAATAGTTCAAATTTTCTTTAAATCAAATGCATTTTGGGTCGCAACATCATCTCCCTGAAAGAGATCCTCCTTCCGTTTCCATTCCAAATTGGCTTTCAGAACAGCGAAGCGATGACTAAATACATGGCCAACGCAAGAAGGCAGATGCGAAGAGACTTTATTTCAGGAGATATTTAATATGAGAAAGTGAATGAGTTCATCGCCGTGTCTGTGTACATTTAATTGAGTATCATAACAGGTTACCAAGAATTTTACGAAAACATTAAAATATTCCATTTTCCTCATATATCGCACACAACAAAAGTGGTTACCTACAAAATGCTGATCAGACCAATTATCACCTTTGATAGTGAGTCTTGGACACTGACAGCTCAAAACATCCAAAAAACTGCTCTAACTAAGCATAAGATTTTTAGAATATTTCTCGGTTCCTTCAAAGAGGGAGCCACGTACAGAAATTGAATAAATCACGAAATCAGAAAACATCTCGATAAAATCGACATCATGCGATTCATAAAATCGTCAAGGCTCAGATCGGCATCAACGAAAGTTGAACCTTCTGGGAGACCACCTACCCTATGAAAGAAGAAAAAGACTTGATTAGTTAGATCAATATGAAGAGCTGGCTCGGGATCGAAACCGATGGAACCACATTATTATATTTTTCAAAACGAACTAATCTTGAACTAATTATTAGAAGATTCACCTGTTGTTTGCAATACATGGTAAATAGCATTATTCAACTCGAGTATCGACTACTGATATTGCTTTATTTACATAAAATACTCCCTCCGTCTACACAATCATATTATATTTGACCACATTCTGTGAAAACCTCTGGAGGGTTTTAGAATCTAAAAACGCATATTTGTTTAGTCGCTGTAAACTCAACTCAAATCTATTTCACGAAATCTAGGTTACAAACATAAGATACCGTGTATTTGCTGCATTTACGGGTTCCTGGTTTACCCATCGATGATGATGTGTCCTAACCTAAACGGGGAACAACATATAATAAATATTCCGGATTGTAACTATTCAATTAAATCCTCTTATCTCATTTGGATGACACTGGAGTCATTCATTTACCGCACCTTGGCCTAAAAATTACAAATTAATAGTATAAGTTATAACTTAGCCTCATCTTTTTAAAATTTTAAATCTCTTTCATTTTTATACTTACAAATGTGTAAACGTCAAAATTTCAGTAAAGTAAATTTGTTTTTGATTGTATAGAGTAACACTTTGGATTCGTGTAGAGTAAAACTTTGGATTTGTGTAGAGTAAAACTTTGGATTTGTGTAGAGCAGTACTTTGATATAACACCTTAACCAACAAAAAAAAAAAAAAAAAATTATCAAAAATTGAAACTAACAAAATTTGTATAAAGGCAACAACAAAATTATAATTGGACCAGTCTTCGTTGTAACTGTCAATTGCGAAATAGTCAACTCATAGCATTCAACAATAATTATAAAACACATAAAATCAAATATATTTTTTTTATAATAAAATTTGTAACTGGAAAATTTAATCTCGCTTGTTTTTTTTTTTGGTTTGTGTTTTTATCAATCTGTGAATTCGTGTATATTATAATTGTCTTGTTTTAATTTGGAAAATTCAAGAACCAAGCGGCCCTCGCGGAATTAACAGTGAACTCCGTCAAAATGGTCCTTCGAGCCGGATATTTTTGCGGTACAATTTTCTAGAATGGTGATACAAATTGTTTATAAAATCAAATCAGTGCGCGTACCTTCTAGAACGTTAGAAAAGAAAGTTTTTTTTTTTTTGATTAACACTTCAGCGGATAGTGTGTTAAACCACTTTGAGCGAATATAATAGCGGTAAATATTTGTTCATTCAGTGCGGTAGTGCTCTCACAGTCATAAATAGAGTCGTGAATCAATTCAACACGTGTGCGGAAAGCGTGTATAGTTGAAACAAAGCCAAGCGGGAAGAAGCGAGTTTATGTGGTAGAATATGGTGTAATTTATCAAACATTGCATTCAGTATTCTAGAATATTAAACCGAAATTTGAGGTTAGAGTGGCACGTGTTATGTGTTTTTTTTTTCAAACTACGAGGTATTGGGGTGAAATTGCCAGTGTTTGCATCGGTCGCGTGTGTAGCTGTGGTGATCTCAAAATATATACTTTAACAGTTAGTGTGGTGGTAACAATCAAAGTGAATGTATCGTGAAAATTACTAAGAAAATAAAACAGGATTCAAGGCCACATACACTTGAATGCAGCAACGGGTAGTTTGGAAATAAATACGAACGAACACGTGTGGGAAGACGTGTTTTACAAACTGTGCAGAAAGGAGAAAACATAGCGGTAAATAAATCCAACTACCATCAGAAAAACGGGGCGTCAACAAAGTTAAATAATGGCGGATAAAGACATTTCATCCTTAAAAAGACAACGAACTCTCAACAAAAACAAATTGTTGCAAATCGTTGAGTTTGCCCGAGCGATTGATGAGCAAACAGAGTTGGAACAATGTATCGTTCGTCTTGAACAGGTCGTGAAATTATATGATACGATAAGTAATATAGAGACACGCATAGTCGCAATGAGTGAAACGGAGGAAGTTGATCTCTCAATTGAAAACAGTTATTATGAAGCTGCTGGTCGGCTCAAAACCAGCATTCGTCATAAGCAATTGAGAGAATCACAAGCGAGCAATGGTTTAAACATGACAGCAAATGCAACTTATATTGGCAATCATTCGGAAGTCAAGCTACCAAAATTGTACATTCCACCATTTTCGGGCGATTACACTGATTGGCCTTCATTTTTCGACATGTTTAGTACCACCATTCACGATTCAAATTTATCAGGAGTTGAAAAATTTCAATATTTAAAAAGCTTATTGCGGGGCGAAGCGGCATCATTGGTACGACACATAAGAGTAACTGAGACCAATTATCTTGGTGCCTTTAACAAATTGAAGGAGCGGTACGATAACCAAAAATATATCATCGGTTCTTACATTAGAACGTTTGTTGAACAGCCAAATGCGAATACTGGTCATGTATCAAGTTTGCGTAAGTTGCGTGATGTATCAGACGAAGTAATTCGCGGGCTTAATGCTTTGGGGAATCAAGCCGAAACTCGTGATCCTTGGATCATTTATTTACTAATTCAAAAGCTTGATGAAAAAACCCAAATTGCATGGTCTGATTATTCATCAGATCACAATCATCCGACTATTGAGGATTTTTTTAAATTTCTTGACAAAAGAATTCTGACCTTCGAAACCTGCTCAGCACCGCCGAAACGTAGTTTAAGGAGTAATATCCGAGGCCTCGTGTCCACGAACGAGGAGCAATCGCAATTGAATAACAAAAATGAGGGAAGCAGCGTTAATTTCAAGTGTGCTCTTTGTGAAAATACATCTCATTCATTATTACAATGTGAGCAGTTTCAGGGTATGAATGCAATCAAAAGGAAAGAATTTATTCAAAATTCCAATCGATGTTACAATTGTTTAAGCTCCAAACACCCAGTTTCGCATTGTCCATCGAATCGACGTTGTCAACAATGCCGTCGCAAGCATCATACGCTCCTCCATTTTGGCGAATCAACAACCCTTAGCAATCTAAGTTCTAACGCCGAAGAAGAGAGTTCAATTGAACCAGTTGAAGCCGCAAGTCTTGCTTGTTCCGGGCCGACAAAATCATCGTTTACAATTTTACCAACAGCAAGAGTCGCTGTCGTAAATCAAGAAGGAACACTAACTTTCTGTAGAGCTTTGCTTGATTCAGGTTCACAAATGAGTTTTATAACTGAGGATTGCGTTCAGCGGCTAAAATTATCACGGGTCAATTCAAGAGTGGCAGTGAGCGGCATTGGTGGAATGAATGTAGGGTCAACAAAGGGAAAAGTAACCCTAATCATCAAAACAAAGCATCAACGTTATGAACTAAATGCATTGGTCCTTAAAACAATCACCTGCTCTTTGCCAGTTTACGACATTCCAAGAAAAGTCATTGAAAAAAATCTTATATTGGCAGATCCGGAGTTTCAACTTGGTCGTGAAATCGATATTTTGATTGGGGCTGATCACTTTTTTAGTTGCTTGGAAATGGGTCAAATCAGATTACCAGATGCTCAAGTAGTATTACAAAAATCGATTTTTGGTTGGATCATAACTGGGCAAATAAATGATTCAACACTCGCGCACTATTCTTCATTATTAGTAACAGAAAATTCTCCCGCACTAATAGACATCGATAAGACCTTGAGAAGATTTTGGGAGGTTGAAGAGGTGAAGTCAAGCGAATTACAACTTAGTGAAGAGGAAAACCTTTGTGAAGAAACCTTTGTGACCACAACTAAGATGGATGAAGACGGACGCTTTGTGGTAAAACTGCCATTTAAGCAATCACCAACCAAATTGGGCCAAACTCTTTCGGCTGCTATAAAACGACTTCAAGGAGTTGAAAAGCGATTCAGTAGAGATCCAGAATTCAAAACACTATACTGCGAATTTATGCGGGAATATCTAGCCATGGGTCACATGGTAGAAGTCGCTCCAAATCAAATACCCAAACTATCATGTTATCTACCACATCACGGTGTTCTTCGTTTGGGAAGTACTACGACTAAGCTACGGGTCGTGTTTGATGGATCGTCAAAATCTACGACTGGTGTTTCATTAAATCAATGTTTAGCGGCTGGTCCAGTAACACAACCAAGTTTATTCAGCATCATAATGCGATTCAGAGAGTATCCTGTCGTTTTCTCAGCCGACGCAGAAAAAATGTATCGAATGGTAAGATTAGCAACCCCAGACACTGATTATCAGAGAATTGTATGGCGAGGAGATACAAGTGAACCTATCAAACATTTTCGATTGACGACAGTCACGTACGGATTAACTTCGGCTTCGTATTTAGCAACTCGTACTCTAAAAAATATATCAGAAATATACGGTAATTCATATCCAGAAGCTTCGCGAATTATCCAGAATAGTTTTTACGTCGATGATCTAATGAGTGGTGCCCAAACGGTCGAGGAGGCAAGGGGTATCATCCGAAACATAATTGAGTTACTGTGCAAACATGGGTTTAAACTACGGAAATGGAAAACCAATTGTCCATTAGCGTTAGATGGCATAGAAGAAAGTCTACTTGATACCACCGAAAAACCCATTACAGAGCGAGATACGGTAGATTATGCAATCAAGGTCCTTGGCATATGTTGGGATCCAGAAAAGGATCAGTTTGGGTTTCAATGTACGTTAGACGAAAATTTACAAGAAAAATTTACAAAAAGAAAAATATTATCTGCGGCTGGTAAAGTCTTTGATCCAATGGGTTGGTTGTCACCGGTAACAGTTGTCGTTAAAATATTTATGCAGCAGCTTTGGTGCAAAAAATTAGATTGGGACGACCCGTTACCAGAAGAATTGAATACAACGTGGTTATCAATTCTAAGTAGGCTTAATCAAGTAAAACGCATCAGTCTACCACGTCACATAGGCACAGTTTCGGCATCAGAAGTTGACATTCACGGATTCTGCGACGCCAGTACAAAGGCTTATGCGGCGGCTGTTTATTATCGGTTTGTAACTTCAAATAATAAAGTTATCATTCAACTCATTTCAGCAAAAACCAAGGTTTCACCAATAAACCAGCTTTCCTTACCACGGCTCGAATTATGCGGGGCGGTATTATTGACAAAACTGATCAATATGATCAAGCAAGAAGCTGGTGTCAAAATCAACAAAACAAATTATTGGACCGATTCAAAAATCGTTTTGGATTGGTTGGAAAGCCATCCTCGTCGATGGAGTACATTCGTCGGCAATCGAACCTCCGAAATAAGATCAAGTAGTAAACGGGAACAATGGAGACATGTGCCATCTGGTTCTAATCCTGCAGATTGCGCATCGCGGGGCATGTCTCCAATTGAATTAGAAGAGCATGATTTATGGTTGTGTGGGCCAAGCTGGTTACATGAAGAACCAAATATGTGGCCCGTTCAGAGAAAATCTTACGACACGGCAGAAGAAGAAACCAATAAAACGTTCGCGTTCATCACTAGTATCGAAAATAAATGGCTTGATGAATTTTTATTATTATATCATTCATACCAGAGGACTCAGAGGGTGCTTTGCTATATTTTACGATTCATAGAAGCATGCAAGGAACCTGAAGCTTATACTCGCACCAGCAAATCGCTAACTCGAGAGGAACTATCACAAGCAGAGGTAATGTTAACTAAGCATGAGCAGATAAAATTTTATTCCAGCGAGTTGTCAGCTTTAAAAATCAAAGGCACAGTTCCAAACGATAGCAGTCTAAAATGTTTGAGTCCTTTTGTGGATAAATATGGCGTACTCCGTGTGGGCGGAAGGCTACATCACAGTGTTGCACCGTATGCAACAAAACATCCAATCATATTGCATTGCCGATCAAGAATTAGTTACCTTCTTCTACAAGATGAGCATGTTTATGGGAAACACGCTGGACCTTCTCTTATGATGAGTCTTATCAAACATAAATTCTGGATTCCGAGAGGAAAATCAAAAGCCAAATCAATTGTGGATAAATGTGTGCCATGTTCCAGATTCAATGCAGAGCTTCAACAACAATTAATGGGAAGTTTACCGAAATCTAGAGTGGACTTAGTTCGTCCTTTTCTTTCAACTGGTATTGACTATGCGGGACCCTTTGGGATACATTTAAAAAAAGGACGAGGACAAAAGACCTACAAAGCTTACGTTTGCATTTTTGTATGTATGAGCATCAAGGCTATACATTTAGAATTAGTTGGTGATCTCACAAGTGATGCTTTTCTGGGGGCACTAAAAAGGTTTTCAGCAAGACGAGGCGGTTGTCATGATTTGTTCAGTGATAACGGAACAAACTTTGTTGGTGCCAATGCAAAATTGAATCATACTTTTAATCAGTTGGTCGAAAAATCTAGCAATATTATTGATTATTTTTCCAGAAACCAAATTCAATGGAATTTCAATCCAGCAAACAGTCCTCATTTTGGGGGTCTCTGGGAAACGGGTGTAAAATCATTCAAGTTCCATTTTAAACGCGTAATGGGAAAAAACATTCCTACGTTAGAAGAAATGACCACACTTCTTGCTGAAATAGAAGGCATCCTAAATAAACGACCATTGTGTAGAACGTCAGGCGATGAACTAGATTTTCTTACCCCAGCACATTTTTTGCATGGATACTCTCCGATAACTATTCCTTCGCTGGATATTGTGCATCAAATTTCATCGCCTACTACTAGATGGAGGGTCATTAATGACATGGTACATCACTTCTGGAAAAGGTGGTATAATGAGTACCTCACCAGTTTGCAGCGTAGAGATAAATGGCAACAAGCGAAGGGATCATTACAAGTTAACGACGTAGTATTAGTTCAAGATGTCGGTTTACCAATAAGTCATTGGCTGTTGGGAAGGATCATCAAAATTCATCCAGGCAGTGATAAGAGGACTAGAGTGGTTACATTAAGAACTACTAATGGTGAAATCAAAAGGTCTATTCACCGACTATGTTTGTTACCTATTGCGGATCAAAGAAGCAGTGATGATTGTAGTAGTGAAACTGAATCAACTACAAAACGCAGCCGTGATAGCACTCAATTGGCTTCCTGTCAAAATGAAACCAATCATCCAGTCAGTGAAATGCTACATGATACACCCTTAGTAATGCCAACATTAAAATCACCAAATGATAGTCTCATTCGAAAGAGTTCATACGATTGAACTCTGCGGTTCAAGGTGGGCGGTATGGAGGGTTTTAGAATCTAAAAACGCATATTTGTTTAGTCGCTGTAAACTCAACTCAAATCTATTTCACGAAATCTAGGTTACAAACATAAGATACCGTGTATTTGCTGCATTTACGGGTTCCTGGTTTACCCATCGATGATGATGTGTCCTAACCTAAACGGGGAACAACATATAATAAATATTCCGGATTGTAACTATTCAATTAAATCCTCTTATCTCATTTGGATGACACTGGAGTCATTCATTTACCGCACCTTGGCCTAAAAATTACAAATTAATAGTATAAGGTATAACTTAGCCTCATCTTTTTAAAATTTTAAATCTCTTTCATTTTTATACTTACAAATGTGTAAACGTCAAAATTTCAGTAAAGTAAATTTGTTTTTGATTGTATAGAGTAACACTTTGGATTCGTGTAGAGTAAAACTTTGGATTTGTGTAGAGTAAAACTTTGGATTTGTGTAGAGCAGTACTTTGATATAACACCTTAACCAACAAAAAAAAAAAAAAAAAATTATCAAAAATTGAAACTAACAAAATTTGTATAAAGGCAACAACAAAATTATAATTGGACCAGTCTTCGTTGTAACTGTCAATTGCGAAATAGTCAACTCATAGCATTCAACAATAATTATAAAACACATAAAATCAAATATATTTTTTTTATAATAAAATTTGTAACTGGAAAATTTAATCTCGCTTGTTTTTTTTTTTGGTTTGTGTTTTTATCAATCTGTGAATTCGTGTATATTATAATTGTCTTGTTTTAATTTGGAAAATTCAAGAACCAAGCGGCCCTCGCGGAATTAACAGTGAACTCCGTCAACCTCTTAAACATATTAATATCCTTACATTCCTCTCCTTATTATTAAACAAATAACTAATTTTACTCCTATTTTACTTTTGAAATTCCTTTAAAAATGTAAATAAAAATAAAAATTCTTTCAATTGTTGATAAATCCTTATGATGTCCTTTTTGATATTTAAAATGTATACATTTCTTAAAATGTATTTAAAAAGTAAGATGTACTTTAAAGTAACGCAAATATAAATAAGAAATGGACATCATCTTACAGAACACTTCAGTCTAAATCATTTGGAAAAATAAAAAGGGGATCTTACACAATAAAATGAGATGGTCATGTCTGAGAGAATTTTTTTTTAACATTTCTTTGTTGGTATATAATATTATATATTGTGGTTTTGTTTGACTATATACACACACACACATCCCCATACACATAAATAAAAAATGAAAAGGATTTCTTATTGTTTACAGAATTACAGAAATCTTGAATGCGGAATGCACAATAGACGAGATTTTTTTCCCTTGATTTTTCCAACTATTTGCGTTGCATTTCACTCTTTATGTAATATGAAATTGAAGAATCATAAGCGCTCATTCAATCGTATAATAATAGAAGTAGAATATAAATATTTGAGTGTTTTGTTATATTTACTGTGATTTCATCATTATTATTTATTTGTATAAAAGGAATGCCATTTAATAAATTAGAATTTCTTATAAAAATATAAAATACCAAAATCACGATACTGTTATTTATTTAAATTGCCTTAAACACACATAATATACCCGCAGGTACAATAGAAAAAAAATTCTAAAAGTTGTAATTAATTATAGGACAAAAGCAGCACACGCATAAAAAATTACGAAAGGATATCCGTTTGGAATTTTTTTTTTTTTTGTTAGTTTTACATTTTATTGTATGATAAACAATACTTTATACTGCTAAAATATAATTTATGGATTTTTCTTTGTTTTTGGTGGTGGAATGGTTTTTTTTTCTTAAGGTATTATTCGATTGTGTGCTTTTGATAAATTTGAGTTTTTTTTTTATTTATTTAATGTAAATCGTAAATTAATTAATATTAATTTAAATTTTATTGTGTTTATTTTTACTTGTCACACAACTTGAACTATTGCTTATAAATAAAACAATGGGATTCACTACGCTAATCTAAAAATGTTTCCAAATATCGTAAGGGATACAATTATATTGCTTAAGATGTACAGTGAATTCAATTTAAATATCTTCTCCGTGCCTCAATTTCTTATAAACTTTCGTGATTTCTCTTTTTTTTTTAAATAGCTCCTCTCTCTTTTAAACATTTAGTCTGTTAGCGAATCTTGTGTTGTTGTTAGCGAATCTTGTGTATAAATTAAATTATTTAAAATAAGTTAAAAAACTCATTAAAGTGTTTATTATTAAGATCAAAGAATATTAATTTTGTAAATAAATCGTGTATTTTTAAGGAAGGTAATTCGGTTGTCAATAAAAAGATTATGATTTATGCTCCATGTTCAATTATTGGTACATGCTGTCGGTAATTACATTTTACTGAAGTACAATAATCGACACCATGTCAATAATTATAGTTTTAAAGCCTGTCAATAACTTAATTATTTTTTGATACTTAATTTATAATTTCAAAATGCTCAAAGCAACTGGAAAATATTCCGTGGGACGGAAAGTGTTAAATCCAAAAATATGTCAAAAAAGACAGTAGCTAAATATTTTGTTATTCCACGATCAACTTTCATTTTTCATATGAGTGAAAAGTTGAATAAAATTATACAAGATCCTTCGACAGTGTTAACTGTGTGTTTAGAAAGAAAATAGCTTAGAAGAATGAATTACGACCTCGCAACAAAGAAAAGCGGTTGTTTGCACACTGTGAAGGAATTTTTAGAATCTGCAACACGATAGGCAGTATCCTTTTGGTTCTAATCATCTACCAGGTAACGGCTGCAAATGTCATTAACATCTGGTTTTCTTTAATTGAAACATATTTAAAATACAACGAATATTTCTATATTTTGAGTGATCCAACCAGGGTTTTGAACGGCGATGAGACCAACTTCCGTGTCCGAAAACCAAGAAAGTGTTAGCAATAAAATGAGCTAGAAACATATACCAGGTCGATTGAGGTCATACTAAAGCAAATCTGATATTTTTGATTTTCTTTTGCTATTTCTGCAGCTTTGGTCTCTCTTAAGGTAATTTACCCATACATAAGAAAATTGCTGCCAAAGGGTTAGAGTTTGTTATATTTCTAAAGTCTTCCAACCATTCTTCGTCGGCGTAGGAATGTAATTTCTTGTAATATTTTTTGTAAATGGCCACAGCAATCATCAAACGCTTCTAGTAAGCTAGCTGTGTGTCAAATTATAGTTTTGATCGCATTAAGGCCAAATGCAACGCACTTATTGCAACTGGCAGAAGTCAGTGCATTTAAGCCACTCAAAAATGGGTGCAATAAATTGGAACATAAATGATACAGAAAAATCCTCGAGGTGATTTAACGAAACAAAAATTTGCGCCGTTGCTTGCAGAAGTGGTGGCAACAAACATTAAAGTGGAAATCATTCAGCATTTCATTGTCGTTCAAAATTAGCTTTTCGGAGTTATTGTTTGATAAGTTTTTGTATCCAAGTGTATGGCCAGCTGGAACTCTAGTCAAAGAAAGTTTCAAAATAAGATCCCGGGGCGCCTTTATTTACGGATTCTAGAGATGGGTAGGAGAAAAAATTGGACACATGGTACCCAGGGCAACTTTCGGGAAATTAAATAATACAAAGGATGGATAGGTTTTTATATATATATATTTTTTTTTTTATAGTGGGGTGAGCTATTACTAATTCTGTGCACCGCGACCATTAAGGTCTATTGTGCATCCCCAGATTGTTTTAGATGAAGTGGAGGTTCAAGTCCTTGATAAACGCAACTATCTCATGCATATTCAACGGGCCGGCGTTAGGCCACTGTATTGTGGATTATAGCATCATACGTAAATAATAGATGTTCGGATGTTTCCCTTTCCAGGTTGCAGAATCTACAACGGTCTGTAGAGGACTTTCCAATTTTCTCCAGATGTTCATTAAAAAGGCCATGTCCTGTTAAATACCAAATGAGGGACTTCAAAGACTGTCTGTCCATCTTGGTTGCCTGATCTGGACGTCAAATATCATAGCTTAGTAGTTTCTTGGTCTGTCTCATTCCAGTGAAGGACTCCCAGTATATCTTCATTTGTCTCAGTTCCCAATTCCTTATGCCATTTGCCAGATGGTTCTTGGAGTAACCAATACTAGGCTCGGAGCCAAGGAAAGAGCACTCCGCTGCCTCCTTTGCACAGCGGTCTGCCGCCTCGTTTGCCTGTATATCAGAATGGCCAGGGGACCACAAAGCGGTTACTTTATTCTCCCTGCTGAGTTCTAGAAGGTTGCGATAGCAGTTCCAGATAATCTTTGAGTAGAAGACAGATGCTCCTATGGCAAGCAATGCCGCCTGGCTGTCCGAGATCATACGAGTGGTGAGAGCCCTAGTAGCTTCTCAAGAGCAGCTATAGGGCAGGTTTTCATTGCTCCCGTTACACTTAAACAAACTAATCTCTGAATCCTATCCAATATAGAGCAGGCACCACTTTGCTCTGTCTTAATCCACCACACAAACGCCGTCTTACGATAGTTGAGTATAACCAAAGCGCCATTTGGTGATTCAGACCACACGTTTTGCCAATCATCCTTTGGCAAGAGAAATGCGCCCTATTTGCCTTGTTTGTGATATATTTTAGAAACGGGTTCCATGTCAGTTTCTGATGAAGTATCACTCCAAGGTACTTAACCTCTGTCGCCATCTCGAGAATTTCCCCATCTAGAGACAGAGGTGGGAGAATTGTTTTCCTCCGATTTGTAAAGAAAGTGCAAATAATTTTGATGGAGTTCACTCTAAGGCCCGTCTCAATACACCAGTCGCTTACCAACTCGAGGGCATATTGCATACGTTGCGCTATTGTACTCTCGAATTTTCCCCCCGACCATTAAGACTAAATCGTCCGCATAGGTGATATTCGAGAAGTGAGAGTTTCTTAATTTCTAAGTAGTTCATCCATCACGAGTAGCCACAAAAGGGGTGAGAGAACTCCCCCTGGGGACAGCCCTAGTACCCGCAATCGTGATGGTTTTATTACCGAAGGAGGCCGTTATCCTCCTGTTCCTAAGCATATTAACTATCCACCCTATGGTGGAGGAGTCTATTCCCCTTGCCTGTGCTTGTTCTTAAATCATTTCGAACCTGGTATTATCAAAAGCCCCTTGAATATCAATGAAAAAGCATAATAAGACCTCTTTATTCCGAAGTGTATCTTCGATGTTTGTTGTCAGCTCGTGAAGCGCTGTTTCTGACGATCTCCCAGTCTGATATGCATGTTGGCTGGGGTCTGCAGGAGGGCATTGGATCTAATATGTAGGCCCAGTATCTTCTCCATGGTTTTCAGAATAAATGATGTGAGGCTAATGGGTCTATAAGACCTGACGTCCTCTGCAGATCTTCTTCCAGTATTCGGGATAAAAATCACCCGCACCTCCCACCAGCTTCTTGGAACATATTGCAAGCTGTAGCTGGCTCTAAGGAGTCTAATTAAATAAGGCAACAAAATTTCTAGGCCTTGCTGTAAGAATGCAGGATATATAAAATCCCCTCCCGGCGATTTAAAGGGACCAAAGGAGTTAACGGCCCATCTTATTTTTCCATGAGTGAATATATCTTTTGAAAGCCTGTAAGCTTCCCTTGGAACCAAGTAGGGATGCACGCTGTCTGCATCGAGGTCTACCTGGCTTTCAAGGACCGTACACTCTCGGGAGTGGCCTCACACCAGGCATTCGAGAGTTTCCTCCCTGGATGTGGTTGTCTCTCCATTCGATTTCCTTACGGATCCCAACGGATTTCTGTGGTCCAAGGAGAGTGCCTTCTGGAGTCGACAAGCCGCAGGCAGCCTATCTATTTTCCCACAAAAGTCTCTCCAGCTCGACCTCTTGCTTTTCCTAAGAGCGACATTATACTGGGTAAGAGACATTCGATAGGTTGTCCAATCGTTTGTCCTCTTAGCCCTGTTGAAGAGTTTTTGAACCATACGTCTTTTGGTTTCCAGGGTGTGGTTCCACCAAGGAACGTCCCTTGTCCCCCTGATACGAACCAGGGGTGAACTTGAGTGGTAGGCATGAATGATTGCCTCGGTTACATTGCTTGAAACTCTATCAAGATCCTCCATAGAGTTGATATTGGTCTGTAGACCGGTTAAGTTATCACAAAGCCTTTCATTGTAGACTGGCCAATTTGTACGTTTTGGTATTCTTACCACCGACTCGTTTTTTGAAGGGGTTTTAATATCAAACCTGATATACATGTGATCCGAGAAGGATGCTTCCTTTGATACATGCCAATCCAGAATTGTACCAGAGGTACCCATGTCAGACAGGGTAAGATCTAGCACCTCCTTCCTGACTGCATTCACAAAGGTCGCGTCGTTCCCTTCATTATTAATGATAATATTATTTGTTAAAGAAAATTCAAAAACTTGCTCACCTCTGATGTTGGTGTCGCTGCTTCCCCAGACTGTGTGGTGTGAATTTGCATCGCAGCCGATGATGAATTTTTGGTGATGAGTCGTGCATTAATTAACGAATCTCTGTACCGGTTCTGGAGGTGGGTCGTTTTCGTCCCCGGGAAAATATGCCCGGGCACAGTTGAGCATGCTTCGGCCTACTTTGGGTAGAAGCGTCTCTATCGAGATCGCTGTTATGTCCCTGGAAATAAATTCATTAATAGAGAATATGTTAAATGTCGAGTGACAGAGAATTGCTGTCCTCGGCCTATCCTCTTCCGTGTTGTAAATTAGCTTACCTGTTTTACTCGGCAAACCTTTGATTTTTCCACTGTGGGCTCACGGCTCCTAAATAAGCACTATGTCCCAGTTCTTTGTTAAGAAAAGGCCGCTTAGATTACAAGTGGCCGCCTCGGATCTATGTAGATTTATCTGCACAAATCACAAGGACGTGTGGTGTGTTGAACCATGCACCATCTTACTAAACCTTATCCTTGGGCTCTGAAAAGCCTTGTTCTCCCTTTTTAAGGTGTGATTGTGCCACCCTGCCCCTTGGGCTTAAGCCGTAACTTTCCCCTTTTTACCTTGGCTCGGTCTTGGCCTTGCCACACCTGGGTATCGATTTTGGTCGCAAAATGAGGATTGAGGATTGAGAATTTTGTATATGTACACGGCGTATAATATACATTTTGCTATTGTGTGCCGTCAAATATTTTTATTGTATTAGTGTGTTTTCTTATGATGGTAAGTATCAAAAATGAGCTAAGCGGGTGAAATCGGTTCAACTTTTTTGTTGCTTCCGCTCGCCTTGAGTTATTTTTCCCTACCTTTTAACATGAGGAATTCATGTTTTTCTATATATTGTTGTTGTAAACGAGACATTCATTTTACTTCGTTACCAAAAATCCAAAACAATATACGCAATCAATTGCTCGTGGTGATCTTCAATATAAAAAACAAAAAGCAGCATAAATAAATGGTTTTTAATTTTTACATTCTTCGTTGACCACATTCATAATATTTAGAACTTTTTTTTTTTTTTTTTGAGTTAAGAGCCAACCAGCGAACATTTAAGAAATTTAACAGAATTTAACGAAAGTTTTTTCTTACGGAAAATTTGACAGCTTGGCTAGCAAAACTGTAATACAACTTTTCAATTGTTTTGATGGTGACGGTAGCTCGTATAAATATTTTTAAAAATTTGTGTAGAATTTTGAACTGGCGATGGAATTGGAGGAACTTCGAAAATTATTTCAATTATTAAAAAGCCTTAAATTCTTAAAAGACATAAACAAAGACACAGATCTTGTGGCGTAAGAAAAAAAAACGAAAATAAATAAATTTGGAAATAAATAATTTGATGTTACAATTTATAAAGTCTTTAATAATTTGGTTTTCAATTTACCTACATGAACATAAATAAATAATTTTGAATTTAATTTTAAAATGTAAAATGAGCTCCCACAAGAAGATTTGCACAAATGGCAATTTGGATTTTTGACATTTCCTTCAGATTTGCGCGATAATGTTCTCTCTTTTAAGTTGACACTTCAATTTAACGAAACTGAACGAACATTTCTTAAAGGTTTGCTGGGCAGTAACATGTAAACTCCATATACCGCACTGTTACGTTAAATTTCTTAAATGTTGGCTGGTTCTCTCTTTATGTGAGAATAAACATTTGAAAATCAAAAAAAAACATTTCAGTGTTATCTCATGCGCACGAAAGGAATGTTGTACATATTTTTATTTCCAGTAATTTTCTGCTAAATTTAAAACTAATAAAATGGTAAATTGAATAACGATTTAAAGATAAATAAAAATTAGCTAAAAATGGAAAATAAGTTAGAAAAATATTTATAAACTATAATTTTATTAATAATTTTAAATGATGAAAAGACACACGACGTACATCCTCCCTTTCCTGCGCGTCAATTAACACTAAGTCAAAATCACTAATTTACTTCTTATATTTTCCACATTATATTTTTTATCCCTCTTTTTCGTGTCATTTTATCTCTCTTATTTGCATCATGTTAAACAAAAGACTTAAAAAAACGCCCATTAGACTCTGTCAAATGTGCGTATTTTTTAGTTTTTTGTTTAATATAACATGGCAAAAGGTTTTTTTGTTTAACATCGAAGAGGGATAATGTGAAAAATGTAAGAAGTAAATTAGTGATTTTAACTTGTAGTGTTAATCCAAGCGCAGGAAAGGAAGTATGTACATCGTGTAATTTGTCTAACTTAAAATTATTAATAAAATTATAGTTTATAAATATTTTTCTGACTTATATGCCTTTTTTAAATAATATTTATTTATCTTTAAATCATTCTTCAATTAACCATTTTATTAGTTTTAAATTTTGCAGAAAATTACTGGAAATAAAAATATGTACAACCTTTCGTACGCATGAGATGACACTGAATTGTTTTTTTTTATATTTCAAATGTTTATTCTCTGTTTTTCACTATTCTTTGGACACCAATACAATTTACCAATACTATTGCCTTCCGGTAATTCTCAACTCAATCCTCAAATTGCGACCAAAATCGCTGTCCTGATGTGCTAGGCCTATTTGTCCCGCCATGCTCTGAGGTATCTCTAGCGGGTACCTCATCTTTCGCCGCTGCCATCTTTGGTAATTCCGGTCCCCTCCGCTCGACCTCTCTTGTGATATACCCATCCCTAGTTTTTTCCTTCTTAGGGCGAAACTGTACGGCACCGAACATTCAATTTACTCGATAGTTGGAGCGTTTGAGGATCTCCGTTGTTTTGGGGGAAACGGACATGGTCACCTGGCGGAGGTCGCCCTCAATTCTTTATTTTGAATTGCCAATCGGCGAAGTATCTTTTCATCCGTCTCCTTGCCGCAGCGTGGCAAGTATACGAAGAACATCTTGGGGCGAGGAAGTTCGTCTTCCTTGACCACTTTGATGGTTGCCCCCTCCCATAGTTTTAATTTGGGTATGACGGCTGTAAGCCACGCCGCGGTGTCCTCGTCCGCACAGTTGACAGTTAGCCATCCGTTCCTAGTACGGCAGCCCAGGAAGTTTGGGCTGACTCCGTCTAGCGGCAAATCTGTCACCGTTTCCATGATAGCATCCTGAATTTGCAAGATCTGGGCGATACCCAGCTTGACATCCGGGAAGCATTGGTCGATGATTTCCAACCTGATAGATTTGACTGTTTCGCTGTACCTGGGTACGGTTGTATCTCTACGATCGACACTCGCCACAACCTGGGGGACGACTCCCGTTCCCTCTGGTGAGGGGCTGGACCTCCTCTCCCGTTTTGGTGTTTGACCTTTAGGGGTAGATCCGTTTGACCGGCTCCGCTTATTGGTTCTATTACGATCATTAGGGTCTCTGTCCTTTATTTTTGTTCGGCACTGTTGAACGGCGATATCGTGAGGCACACCTGACTGTTTTAAGTGGGCAAGGCGCTTCCTTGCGGCACTGCTAAGGCGTGTCCTTTTTTGTTTTCAAGCTCAAGGCCCGCGAGATTCTCTCTAACCTCTGTTGTTGTTGATGTTGATTGGGTCTCAACTTGTACTGGCAAGTAAGTGCCATGAGTCGGTGAGCCAACCACGGTGTCCATGCTAGAGCAGTTGCTCTCGTTACCTGAAAAAGTTATTTCGGTAGCAGGGCCTTGTAGGTCCTTGTCATCTACCGAGACTGGTGCGTTTAGAGGAGCACCGCCCTCATAGTTTTTCATTTTATTTCTGTCCATACATTAGATCTTGTTTGAGGAAGGAAGGTCCACCACAGCAGCGCCTCTTACTGTGGTAAGGCTAAATTGAAACCGGAGGTCGCCAGGTATCCGGAGTTCCGTGCTAGAGACCAACTAACCCATGATCATTCATCCCTCGGCGCACGTGTCTCAACTTGGATTTGGGTTTTTTTATCAAAGTTATTTCTTCCTTTAGCGTCGTACTTTAGCCTGTTGTTCTGGTAAACAATACAACAGTTACCGGTGGTCACTACGGGGAGGTAGTGCATACACTTGCGAACCACGATTAGGTTACCCTTCACGCGATCGCGAGCCCCAGGCAGGACTGCCTAAAACATAACCAGAACAGCCTGCCGGAGCTCACCCTGCTGAAGGTTATGGAGCTGGTAATTACTACGCAGCTTGTTCCCCCCTTCACCAGACGCCAAGACCACCAAACAATTATATATGTACTGTTAGACTAATACTGCTCCCGAAATTTCCTTTATTGCGTCATAAATCATCTTCATTCTTGGGTATTCTGTTTATGACACATAATCATCTGAAAATGTCGTTTATGGCTTGTCATAATCATAATTATTCATCAGCTGCATTTCTTGACGCTTAGAGTGATCCGGATCCGATCAAAATTTATATGTGAAGCAACATTCGTTTTGGATCGCAAATGGTGATCTAAAAATTTGTTTTAACATTTGATCCAACATTCGTTTTGGATCACAAATGGTGATCTAACAATAGTTCAACAATATTTTGTAGTTGAACAATATTCTGTAAAGCGACAAAGAATATAATGAATACAGTACGAGTATGAAGAGGCAGATTCAAAACGAAACGAGACAAAGAAATTGATTTTTGGTGTTGGTTTGTTTTACGCATTTTTGTGTCATTTCATGAGACATGATCTGATCTGGATCAGATAAAACGTCAAGAAATGCGGCTATTATTGTCGACGGGCTGTATGTATGTATTTGTTTTGTTGTTCATTTATTCTTGAATCACTAAACCACGCCATTCTTTTTACGGTTCATCTCCGGCGTTCTGCTTTATGCTAGATCATTAAGAATTTATGCGTTGTCATGTAAACATGTTTCGATGTCCATAATAAATAATTGTAATAAAAACATTGGCTAAGACGAGCATCATAGCATCGACCTTTTCCTCCATATCACACGGCAACCGTCCGAGCTATCGCTGTTCACAACGTGAACTTGTTGTATCATAGCCATAACCGTCACACCACCCCCTCCTTAATTCTGTTCGTCCCGAGCAGAAACATTATTTGGATCTTTGCTCGCTTGCTCCGCTGATTTCTGTACACGACGTCGTTTATCCTCTTTCCGTATATGTTCCCTCCCAATTACTTTGTAGCTTTGGGGAGTTTCCTTTCTTTCTTTGTCGGTTGTAGAGCCATACTTTACTACCTCATGGATCTCAGCTATTCTGTTTCTGAGGTCGCTTACATAGTTCTCGGCTCCTTTGGGTGTTAATGCTGGTACTCCAAACTCAATTTCGCACGGCAGCCGTATTTCCTTTCTAATTAGGGCTGTTGATGGTGTAATCCCCATGGTATCGTGTACTGCACTGCGATATGCCATCATAAACAGGGGGTTATGCCGATCACTGTTCTCTTGATTTGATCCAAATATTTTTGCCAGGTACTCTTCTAAGGTACGGTTGAATCGCTCTACCATTCCATCAGATTGTGGACGTAGTGATGTCGTCCTTGTATTTTTAATACCGAGCACTTTGCACATCTCCTGGAACACATTTGACTCAAAATTAAGATCCTTGATCCGAATGAAGCTCCAACGGTACTCCATATCTGCTGATCAAGTGGTTTACGAATTCTCCGGGCACTGTTTGTACTTCCAAGTTTGGTATTAAACAGGCTTCCGGCCACTTACTAAAGTGGTCGATACATACAACTGTTCGCGGAAACGGCCCAGCGATATCCATAGCCGCTCGCTCAAATTGAGCTCCTACGTTGTACTGCTGCATTCTGCTTCGGGTTCGCTTTGCTGGTCCTTTGCTAGCAGCGCAAGTGTGATACTTTTTGCACTAATCTTCCACATCATTGCGGCAGTTGACCCAGTAGAAACGTTCCCTCACTTTGGCTAAAGTTTTATTAACGCCAAGATGTCCGCCGCTTGATCCATTGTGGACTCCATTTAAAACTTCCGGAATTCTACATTTTGGTAACACGGTCTGCATTTGGATAGTTTTTCCATCCAAAATTTCCCAAGCTCGTTTTAGCACACCGTTCTCCATCTTCAATGAGTCCCACTGCGCCCGGTAGCTTTTTAGCGTTGGAGAAGTCTCGGATATCTCGTGCCGTGCAGGTTTCTGTCCTTTCTAATCCAAGCTCTAACTGAGGTGAGCGCTGAATCCTTTCTCCTGCTCTTCGACGATACTCTTCGTTGTACACCCTTCCGGCACCTAAACGCTAATCCGGTTGTGGCTGCTGATACCTTCCATCTCCTCAATTTTGCTTCATTTTCCACATCTTGGTCCACAAGGCCACCTTGATAGACTGTCTGCATTACCGTGCACTCTACCTTTCCTGTGTTCGATGTTGAAAGTGTAGCTCTGCATTCGTTCTATCCATCGCATCGTTGCATTTGCCATTTTAAAGCAGCGTGGTCTGTTCGAATTAAAAATTGTTGTCCATACAGGTATTTTTGGAAATATTTAACGCATTCCACAACGGCCAGTAATTCTCATCGGGTTACACAATAATTTCTTTCTGATCTGGATAGGATTCTGCTGAAGTAGCAAATCACTCGTTCTTCCGCTCCACGTTGTTGAGACAAAACACCTCCAATTCCCACGTTGCTGGCATCCGTGTCCAAAATGAATCTTTGACATGGCCGAGGATATGCCAATATCGTTGTTTGACTTAATGCTGCTTTTAACTGCTCAAATGACGTTTGGCAGGCTTCAGTCCACTGGGAAGGCTGGCTTATCTCGGTTAGTTTACGCAGGCTGATAGCTATATATGAGAAATTTGTCGACAAATCTCTGGTAGTATGTGCGGAGCCCCAGAAAGCTTCTAACCTCATGCACATTCCTCGGCACAGGCCAACTTCGTCTTCTATTTCTCTGGATCAGTACGAATTCCTCACTTCGACACGATATGCCCCAAGTAATTCACTTCATTATTTAAGAGTGTATACTTGTCCGAGCTCTCTTTTGCACAAATTTTGAGGTGTTCGTTGAAACATTACCCGATTACAATGATGTCGTCTATGTCAACGAGACATGTCTTCCAGTGGAGTCCTCTGAAAATTTACTTCATCAGTCTCTCGAACTTGGCCAAATGGCGTAACGGTGAATTGCCATAGACCGGTGCCCGTAGAAAATGCTGTTTTATCTCGGTCTTCTTCTTGAATCGCAACTTGCCAATATCCATTCTTCAATGCCCGCCTTTCAGATGCTGGCACAATCTCTGAATTGATTTCTTCTCCTCGCTATTACTTTTACACTTATCAGCACGGACCTCGATACTGCATTGGGTTATACTAACAAAAAGCTGGATTTTGCCAAGGACGACATCGGACTTTAGATGTTTAGCTTATCCGGTTATGTTCATTATTTGGATATGAATGCTTGCTCCGAGTGATGTTAGTGTTTTTTCGTACAATAATCGAGTTTGGTATATCACTGTTGTTAACTGTAATATTCTCACTTTCATGCTGCTAGGATCCCCATTCACACATTCGTAAGCTAAGGCTTCACACATTAGTCCAATATTCAGAGGATCCCTTAGAATAATTCTGACTTCGTTTCCTGCATCAGTAAGTCCCAGAGCGATTTTAATGTTCTGCCATCATATTAAGCACTCCGCCATGTCAAGCGATATTCCGTATTCTGCCATGAAATCTAATCCCAGGATGCATTCGTCTATAACGTTAGCCACAATGAACATATGACAAAAATTGACGCTTCCTATTTTGACGTCAATATCGCACTCTCCTTGGACAACTATGGTCTCTCCGTTAGTAGCTTTCAGTCGATATCAAATTTCTGGATTATTGGCTTCTTTCGTTACTATGTTTGGTCTTATCACGAATTTTGATGCGCCGGTGTCAAGAGTAATCGTACTCCGCCTGCTGTTTATTGTTCCTTTAACGACGAGACTGTGGTCGTTTCGCGTTAGCTGTGTAACTTTGATGGTGGTCCTGGGGCTTTTCGTTTCTCCGGCCAACTTTTGCCCCTTAAAGCTTGCGGAATTTAGTTTAACGGCTCCATGTCGTCGCTACTTAAAAGGTCTCCTTCAGAGTTGATAACCCTTATTGGCGCTTCTTTGCTTGACTGGTACGACGGACGAGGATTTTGATCTGCCGGTTTTACTCTTGGAGCTCGGCATTCTTAGGCCAAGTATCCTCGTTTATTGCACCTGTACCACAGGTCCGGATACTGCTGCTGTGATCCTCGAATTTTCTTCTTTAATTGCATTTAAGGACTCCCTGATCATAGCCTGAATTTGACTCACGTCTGCAGCTTCTAATTTCTTTAATCTAGTAGTTTCCGGATAGAGCGTCTGTTTTGCGGCCCGCGGTAATACTTTAGCGTATCATCTCGTACCGTATTGATGAATGCATCCACAGCCAAACAGTATAGAAAATTCGCGGGAGCTGTGCCATATGCTAGCCTTCATATGCTTTCCCCTTTGGCTTGCCTGCAGTTTTGTAGTTGTATCTTGTGAAGCTCCTGCATATTTAAGTCTCCGTTCGCGTTCGTCAGCTGCTTATAGTTCCTTTGCTATTCCGCTACACTCTCGATGGTATATCTGCTGCTTTACCCATTAACGCCAAAATAACAGTTTTGGGTGCTGCCGTGAATTGTACTTTGAAATTGGGCCAAGAAGACTTGTATACTACCTTCTTCATACTGCACAGGAGTGGCATCACTTCCTTTTTTAAGCTCCGCTTGTCATCGGTCGTGTTTATACACCAGTTTAATACTGATCCTAAAATTTCCTTTATTGCATGTCATAAATCATCTTCATTCATGGGTATTCTGGTTATGACGCATAATCATCTGGAAATATCGTTTATGGCTATAGTCATTCATCATATTGGCGACGGGGTGTGTATGTATTTATGTTGTTGTTTATTTATTCGTGAATCACTACACCACGCCTTTCTTTGTACACTACATCTCGGCCTTTCTTGTTTTTACTAGATCATTATGAATTTGTGCGTTGTCGTGTAAACATCGAAATTATAGCATATTGGTAATTATTTTCTTTGTGTCTGAAGTTACTGGGTCGTTGTCGAAGGTGTGAGAAGGTGATAGAACTGCTTTCTTTGCTAGCTCATCTGCCATAACGTTTCCCAGATTTCCTATATCGTCTGGTATCCAATGTATCAAAATGTGGTTGTCTTTGTTATGTCCGACTAGGTCTATTATTTGATTTTCGTAGTGTCTGCCTCTTGTAAAGATAGGCATGCACTTTGTGAGTCTGTTGGAATGATAATGTTTTTGTTCCTGATGAGTTGTGCTAATGTAGTGGCTATTTTTATTCCTGATGTTTCTATTGTTTTGATGTCTGTAACGTTCCTTAGTTGTATGGCGTATTTGTTGTTATTGCATTCCACATAGATTCCAATTCCTGCATGCAATACAAATGTCATCTGCAAATTGGAAAATTTTGCAGTTATTGTTGCTAAGTTCATGTAGTGCTGATATGTATATGTTGAATAAAGTATGACTCAAGCTGCTACCCTGAGGAATTCCGACATTCGTTGTTTGGTTTAGCTCTAGTTCAGAGTTTTGAATTTTAATGTTTCTGTTACTTAGGAACTGATAGATCCAGTTTATGATAATGTGTTCTTGTTAACTTTATCAAAGGCTCTTGACAGATCTGTATTTATTTAGATAATTTTTTTGTTTTTGAAATATAGTTTCTTTATATAGTTGGTTAACTGTACCATGTAGTCTGTTACAATATATTCACATTTTTCCTAAATCCGAAGTTCTTGTCGTTTAATGTTTTTTGTTTATCTAGGTGATCATTTATTCTGTTGAGTATTAATTTGTTGAACATTTTTGACAAGGTAGGTAGTAGACATATCGGCCTGTAGTTCCTAATATCATTTCCGTTTGGTCTTTTTTTGTTTAATGCTATGGTAGTTGCAGTTTTCCAGTGTAGAATAGTGGGTATAGTTGATTTAACCAGATATTATTGAAGTGGTCAGCTAAAAGTGAATTAAATTGTTTGTTTTTGGCTGTAAGAATTTTTATCAAATTGTAGCTGATATTGTCATGCCCAGGAGCTGGGTTTTTAGCTTTTTAGATGATTTCCGATATTTCTGCTGATTTAAATTCTTTGGGATCTACTTTTTGATTTTTCATTTGTCGTTGAGCTATAGGGATTTCTACTGATTTTGCGAAGTTGTGGTTCAGAAGGAGTTTTGCTGATTAAGTATTTTCTTAAAAGTTGAAATGAGATTGCTTTTTATTTTTTATTTTATTTATTTTGTTCCAAATATCTTTGTTGTTGTAGTACTGGTTTATGCTGGTGAGAAAGTCGTTCCAGCATTTTTTCTTTTCTCTTCTTATGTTTAGCTTTAATAGATGAATTGTTTTCCTCAATTCGATGGCGTGATGTATAATGTTTCCCGTCTGTTGTATATTTTCTGTTCTTATTTTTTATGTCCCAAAGTCTTTGAAGTAGCTCGTTCCACCATGGTTTCGGATGATGTCTAAGGTTGATGGTGATTGATGATGTGTGTTTGTTGATAGTAGTACATAGTAGGTATTCTATATTATTGGTGTATTTATTTATTGTTACATCTAGATCCGTGCAAATCTTTTCCAGTTAGTGATTTGCTTTGAAGGTTTTTTCGTAGTTTTGTATTTTATTATGATAGGGAAATGATCACTTCCGATATTGTCTGTTGTAGATGTCCATTGGATTTTATCAGTTAGGTCTTTTATAAGCATAGGATTATGTCGACCGCCGAGGAGATGTTTCTATAATTATCATGGCTAGTTGGAGAGCCATCGTTTAGCATGTAAAAAGGGTTGTTAGTGATAATATCAGCAATCTTGTTTCCCAGGCAGTCTGCTCTGCTGTTGCTATCCCACAGTTCATTATGAGCGTTAATATCTCCAGTGACTAAGTTAAAATTGTTAAATTCTATGGAATCTGTTGATTTCATCCATGTTTCTGTGATCCTTGCTATGTGAATGTTATTTGAAATTAAATACTGTTCTGGAAGTAATTTGTTGCTTTTGAGGATTCTAATGTTATGGATTACTGATATTATACTGTAGTTTTATATAATTATTCATGTAATTACTTGTATACTAGTTAAGTACATCATCTTTGTATATGTATTGTATGTACCAAAACCTATAAATACCAATTCTGTCTAATCAACGGGCAGTTGGTCAGTCAGCTTTTGTTATCGAACTTGTACCAAACAAAAAAATGTATAAAAGTTATATTAAATATTAAATAAAGACTTGTACATATATATATAAAAATAAATAAGATTGAAAGTTTAATAAATAAAAAATTAGTGAATTGTGAGTTTAATTTTTAAAAAGTGCAATATCCAATATCCTATTAATTTCCATACCAAATTAAAAAACATTAATTACAACAAAAATTTGGTGACAGCGGTGGGATTGCTCTAAGCAGCAATTCTTGGTGTGAAAATTCCGCTAGTTAAAAAACATTTACTTATTGACAGTTATAACGTGAAATTAAATGCTAATTTTAACGCGAGTATATAGTGCAATATGAAAACACATGTGTTCTTGAAAATGTTCGTGAAAATGTGAAGCGAAAATGTTTACTTCAATTTAATAATTAAAATGAAAAAGAAATTATTCACAATGTAAAACATAAGTTATCCTAAAAACATTAATTACAACAACAAAATAATTTCTTAATATTCAATTTTAATACTAAAATCACAAGTGTAAGCAACGTATGATTTCGATCCATAAAAAGAAACAAACATAATTAAACAACAATTTATTATGCCATACGAGTTTTACTAAAATATAATAAACAGCGTCATATTAACAAAGTCAACGGAACAACAGTTGATTGTCCATAATACAACCGATCATACGACATCAATTCCGCAAAGATCATAAAAATCATTATTTAAAATCAAATAAATCAAACGGTCGGATCACAATAAAACCAGCAGTTCTTCTATTGCCAGTATATTGTTATCACATGGCAATCAAACGGATTTAAAATTAAAAAAAATTTTTAAAATAAAATTTTCATCCGTTCATAATTACGTAGTATGTCATGGTATTATATGTGACATTCTATTACATCATAAGTCAAGATTTAACATAAAATCATGGGTGCCTGTTTTTTTAAATTTATAAATAATATCACGACATCGAGGTCGCAGCAGTATTTCAACATCTAATAATCATCTCAAATCGCAGCCATAACGGATTACCGTTTCCATCAAATTCCATTGAAGTGCAATATTTAACAATGGAATACAATCATAGAATTCAGCTTTATTTAATCAATGGATATCATCAAAAAAGTATTGTTAAGGTTAGTTTACATTTTTTCCCTTTATTCTCAACTTTATTTTAGTCATTTAATTGATAACAGATCTTCTAAGTAATTTTGTGGGTTCGATAATACGTATTCATTTTTTTTTTCATTGGTATCGTCAATGAAACACAATTAGTAATTTTTTTAAATTATTTTCATTCATTAACATATGTTGTTGTTGTCGTATTATTTCTATATCAGAAATTGTATTTTATTATTCTCCTAAGTTTGAATCAAATGTCATCTGAAAATTTGCATAACTCAAATGTTTACTTCATTACTTTCCGAAATCAAAATAAAAAAAAACAAATCAAAAGGCGCTCAAGGTCTCTAATTAAAACACATAACGAAGATTATTCTGACAACATTAAATTTGCTGATTTATCTCAAGTAGACAGATATTTAAAACAATCTTCGCGATTTACAATGTCTATTTTAAATTTGGATGTTGCCCTAAAAATCATTCCTGATTTTGATGGTAGCACAGATCGTTTACATAAATTTTTATTATGTTGTGATATGGTATATAATGATTTATTGCATACGGAATACAATAAATTTCTTAATTTAGTAAAAACAAAACTTTCACATAAAGCGTACGACATAGTGAAATATACTGATTATGGTACATGGAAAGAGTTGAAAGAAGAATTGAAAAATAAATTTCAATGTTCCAAATCCATAGAACAATTACAAGTAGAGCTCATTAACGTTAAGCAAGAAAGAAATGAGAACGTTATAACATATGCCAGTAGGGTCGAAAAATTACTCTCTGAATTGAACGAAGTATGTATAACTAGTGAAGGTACAGCTGTTTCAAAAACAATTATACACCTAAATTCTAAAACAGCCCTTAAGGCTTTTCAAGAAGGCCTTATCGATCCAATCAAACTTATCATTAAAGCTTGTCGTTTTACTACACTCCAGGAGTCCATAAATAAAGCTTGTGAAGAAGAACTTACTTTAAGTACACGTAATAGCCTAAATTCTTATGACCAACCTAACAAAGTTAAGTGTCAAATTTGCAAACGAGTTGGACATTCCGCTGAGAAATGTTACAATCGATTCCCAGATCAGAAACATCAAGTTGCTACTAGAATTTTACCAAATCATATGACATTTAACAGGAATAATGAATTAAAACATCAAAAACCGGAAATCACTGTAGTCCAGAAAGCTTTAATTTGTGCTTACTGTAAGGCGCCTGGACATCACATTAGTATATGCAGAAAACGTCAGTTTGTTAACTCAAACAAACATAATGAACCCTCAAAACCACATATTCCATCTTCTTCGGGAAATGGATTGGGATCCGTTCCAGAAATTCCAGTAAACACTCCTGTCCGGATCCAGAATTTAAAGTAGAGTGTTTCCCAGATCTAAATATTACAAACAATAATTTACAAAATAAACATGAGCATTCCAGTTTTTTAATTAATCATAATGCAAATTGTTCAAATCATAAATTTAATCCAAATTCAATTCATAATTATTGGAATTCAAATTTAGAGCTTCACTCAATTAATATTACAAATCAACACAGCAATAAAAAATATATTGAATTACACCTAGACGTTTTAAAACCAAATTCGTTTCTCTTTTTGGTCGACACCGGGGCTGACATTAGCATAATAAAACGTAATTTCTTGGCTGATGACACACTTTGTTACCCCGAAAGAAAATGTAAAATCAAAGGAATAACTACTCAATTAATCGAGACAATAGCTAGTTGTGAAGCAAATATAATTCTATCGGAATCTCTATCCATAAATCATTCATTCCAAATCGTGTCAAGTTCGTTTCCAGTATCATGCGCTGGTATTATTGGAAAAGATTTTTTGTCGAAATATAAGTGTAAGATAGATTTTTCTAATAACATTTTTGAAATTTTATTTAATGATATTCCAATTCAACTTAAACTAATGTCTAACTCTTCTGTTCTAATTCCGGCTCGTTCAGAAAAAACAACTTAAATTCATTCCGATATTCTCAACGACATCGATTATGTTTGCCAATCATCCCAAATATTGTCTGGCGTATACATAGCAAATTCTATCATTAGATCAAAAAATAATCTCGTAACTATAAGCATCGTAAATACAAACGATTATGAAGTCGAAATTGAAAATCTTAATTTGCAAGTAACCAAACTAGACGAGTTTGAAATAATTCAGCTAAATTCTTGGTCAAATGTTATAAACAATCGTTTACAAATTATTGAATCGTTTCTAAAAATCGACCATCTTAATCAAGAAGAACGAAATTCTATTATAAACCTATGTCGAAAGTATAACGAAATCTTCTTCGTGCCAGGTGATAAGCTTACCGCAACCGATGTCACGATGCACAAAATTAGAACCAACAGTAACATAGATCCCATATATGTCAAGCAATACCGCTTACCAGAATTTACGAAAACCGAAATCAACAAACAGATTACCGAAATGCTGGAAAATGACATAATCGAAGCGAGTAAAAGTCCCTGGAATTTTCCATTAATCGTAGTGCCTAAAAAGACAAATGAAAACGAAGAAAAAAAATGGAGAATTGTGGTGGATTTTCGCAAATTAAACGATGTCACTGTAAACGACGTGTTTCCCTTACCAAATATTACAGATATTTTGGATCATCTTGGCAAATCCAAATATTTTTCCACTTTGGACCTTGCGAAAGGCTATCATCAGATTCTGTTAGATCCCAAAGACAGAGAGAAAACTGCCTTTAATACTCACTTGGGACATTTCCAGTTTAAGCGAATGCCTTTCGGACTGAAAAGTGCACCAGCGACGTTTCAGCGTCTCATGAATACTATTCTAAGTGGTTTAAATGGTATAAAATGTATTGTTTATCTAGATGACGTGATAGTGACTGGTTATAATCTTGATGATCATAACACTAAATTAGAATCTGTCTTCAATTGTTTCAAAATCAATAATTTAAAGGTAAATCTAGAAAAATGCCAGTTCCTCTCTAAGGAAATCATTTACCTTGGCCATACAGTCACTGAGGAGGGTATTAAACCAGATCAAAAGAAAACAGAAGTAATAAAAAATTATCCTCAACCAATTAATCAAAAACAAGTAAAATCATTTTTAGGTTTAGCAGGTTATTACCGCCGTTTCATAAAACAATTTTCAGAAATATCCAAACCTCTTACAATTTTGTTAAAAAAAGGACAGCCATTTATTTGGAATGCGTTTTGCGATGAATCTTTCACTAAGCTAAAAAATTGTTTATTAAATACTCCGATTTTACAACACCCAGATTTTTCCTTACCATTCACAATTACAACCGATGCGAGCGACATTGCGATCGGTGCTGTTTTATCTCAAAATTCAAACGATTTTGATTTGCCCATTGCATTTGCTAGTCGAGTGCTGAATCAAGCTGAACTTAATTACCCAACGATAGAGAAGGAGCTATTGGCGATAGTATGGGCTTGCGAACATTTCCGCCCATATGTATATGGTCGTCATTTTTCCATAATTACAGATCACAAGCCATTGATATGGATGTGTAATTTAAAAAACCCTTCCTCTCGGTTAATGAGGTGGCGTATTAGATTGGAAGATTTTGATTATAAGGTATATCACAAACCTGGAAATCTCAATAAAAATGCCGATTCTTTAAGCCGAATAGTAATTATACCTGATCAATCTAAAGAACTTCCTTCAACTTCGAAAGAAATAAATGTCATAACTCGATCGAAAAGCAAACAACAATCTGAAATTAGGCAAAATTCCGAAAATCCTCAAAATACTGAAGCTATCGAAACAAATTTGACGAATTCTACAATAATACATCTCACAGATGATACTGAAATTAATAAAGTAATTGAGGAATTTCATTCTAAACCGTTAGGTGGTCATCAAGGTGTATTCCGAACAGCACAGCGAATCAAAAGGTATTACTATTTCAATAATTTATACACTCGTATTAGAAAAGTAATTAAGTCTTGCGAATTATGTCAAAAAAATAAATGCTGCAGATTTAATAAAACTCCAATGCAAATAACTACAACATCTTCCCAGGCATTTGACAAACTATTTTTAGATATCGTCGGTCCCCTCCCTGTATCATATCAAGATAACAAATACATACTTACCATTCAGGACGACCTCACAAAATTTTCTCTTGCATTTCCTCTAATCAACCAGGATGCCGAGACCATAGCTCGAGTTTTTGTTGAGCGAATAATATGTGTTTTCGGAACTCCTCGGCAAATACTATCAGACCAAGGGGCGAATTTTATGAGTGAACTATTTACAAACGTGTGCAAACTTCTGAAAATTAAAAAAATAAACACTACAGCCTACCACCCACAGACGAATGGGGCGTTGGAGAGGTCTCACCGAACATGGACGGAATATCTGAGAAATTATACGCAGTCAGATCCGCTCAATTGGGACACTTGGCTTCCTTATGCTATCTTTACGTTTAATTCGACTCCACACAGTGCAACCAAATACATGCCTTTTGAATTGCTTTTTGGTTGGAAACCTGTGATGCCTTCTGTATTAATTCGAGAACCAGAAATAGTTTACAACTATGATGATTATATACTAGAACTTAAAAGTAGAATGCAAAAATCATTTCACCGAGCAAGGGAGAACCTTATAAGTCAAAAATTCAGATCAAAAGAATACTACGACATCAACTCACATGTTCAAAATTTTCAAATCGGTGACCTAGTTTTATTAAAAAATGAAGTTCGTTCTACTAAATTTGCGCCTCTTTGGCGGGGATTGGCCCATTCGAGGTTAAACGTATTAATTCACATACCAATACTACAATATTAGTGAAAAATAAATTGAAAACAGTCCACAATAACCGAATAAAATTGTTTATAACTTAATTTCAATAAAGTTGAGAATGTCGAAAGAATTTAAACTATAAGTAATAAATTATATTCAACCAAAATTAAAATAAAATTATAGTTTAATTTAATTATTTTTTTTAAATTCTTTATATATATTTTTATAATTATTATTACTATTATTACATCACTATATCTTTATTTTTTTTACTTATTTTAAATTATAGTTGTTAGTTATGAAATGAATTACTGAAAAATAAAAAATAAAATTAATAATATTTTGTTCATATAAAATAATCTTTAGGATTATTTAAATCTTAGGGTGATGGTGTTATGGATTACTGATATTATACTGTAGTTTTATATAATTATTCATGTAATTACTTGTATACTAGTTAAGTACATCATCTTTGTATATGTATTGTATGTACCAAAACCTATAAATACCAATTCTGTCTAATCAACGGGCAGTTGGTCAGTCAGCTTTTGTTATCGAACTTGTACCAAACAAAAAAATGTATAAAAGTTATATTAAATATTAAATAAAGACTTGTACATATATATATAAAAATAAATAAGATTGAAAGTTTAATAAATAAAAAATGAGTGAATTGTGAGTTTAATTTTTAAAAAGTGCAATATCCAATATCCTATTAATTTCCATACTAAATTAAAAAACATTAATTACAACACTAATATTAATTTGTATTATGTTAATGGATTCCATCATTTAATTATGTTTAACCCCTGTTGTAGGGTGGTTTGGGATAATTTTACAAATTTCTATTAGAATACCATCTGCTATGACTGGATTGTTAAAATGCTCATTATCACTTAATGTTTTTACGAAATTTATTAGAACAGCTTACCTTGATTTTAATTGAACCCTTGAAGGTATGCGTTGTCTCTGACCAAATAGTATCTCCTTGGCTTCTTTGTATGAACATTTATTGATAGTCATATGTTCTGCAATTCTTCTTTGTCTGAATTTCTCGCTGATCCTGTCATTAGTTATATGGCCTTCGCCGCAGAAATTATGCATCTGACGTTATCCTTGCTTCTACATCTTTTTGGGGTATGACCGTAATTTAGGCATGATTTGCAGTGAAACGGGGTTTGGCATGTAATATTGTACTTTTATAAGTATTTTATCGTACATTACTTTATTGTTAGGAATGTTATTTGCTCTGAAAGTAATTTTTACTAATTCCATATTGGTTAATGTTGTTGTATTTTCGTCCCATTTTGTCATCCTTTCAATATCATATCCTTTCATTCTTTATTTCCATTCCCAAGGATCCCTGCTCCCCCCTTTGTTTTCGACCGATTCTCTTATAATTATAATTTATAATTGCAATATCTAATAATAGAACGAATCAATGTGCTTACTCTGGATTTATATTTCTTGATTTTTAAACTATTTATTTGAAATAACTAAACTTTTCTTATTACTTTAACACTTTTTGATCACTATCAGAACTTTTACACTACTTTCCTTTTAGAAGGTTCGAGAAATAATGTCAAGACCTTTATCTACTACCTAATGTACTGCGTGTCGTTTGTTGACAGGGTAACTTGATGACTAAAACGCATTCTGTACTTTTCAAAGTTTTGTACTGTATTGTACAAAGTTGTGTACTGTACAACTCCGGATATTCGTCATCTAGATATCATATAGACATTAATTATTTTTTAAACAATAGGGAAAATGTTCATTTTCACTATATTGGGTACGTATAAATGAATCACATATCAATCACAGTTCTTAAGTAAGTTAGCTAAAGTAACATAATAAACATTTGCTTTGTCGTATAATTTTATATTAGATTAAATGTAAATATTATAATTTAAAATTTACTTTACTTGTTAGCTGCGTTGTTCGCTTAACTATAACAACAACAAAAAATATCGGAGATAAACAATAGATAGTTTTTCATTTTTATAAATATAAAGTTAAACTGTTTAGGTTTTCTCTTTGTTATCGTCTATTGTCTTTGGTTTAAGAGAAATTTCAATACATTTCGTTTTTTTTTCCAAGCTAAATATAGGAAACTGAAATAATGCGGGTCTTTAATGGTTTCGTATTTTAGTTGTAATATAAAAATATTTAATGTTTAAGTCAATGTTCTTTAAGTCAGAAAACAAAAATAGTTAATTTAGGTTATAATTTTCAGAAATTAACATAGACACTGTTTTCTAACTGTTTAACTCTACACTGCATAGGATCTTAGACCCCGGCCATTCATCATAACGCGCCGGTTAATTATTAATAAGCATATAATGATAGATAACTTATTATGATGATGAGTAATACTCTTAATTCAGTTTTTATTGTTGTTTTTCAATATCTATGTAACAGTATGTATAACAAATTCATGAATCATCAAACAATTTAAAAATAATAATAATTTCTATAATAAAAATGTAAACAAACATAATAAACGTAAGATGTAGATTAAGAAAAAAGACACTGGCACGTAGTGTTTACACACACACGCGGGCAAACCGACTTTATATAAATAAATAAACACAAATTACGAGTATAATGATTTCTTAAAGATAATTTTTTTTTTTTTTTTAGTAATTAGAGTTAACGTATGCGGTATTGTATGCGTGTATGTAAGATACAGATGAATCGCACGCGTCGAATCAATTTGATTCGGTTGTCTTTATATTACCGTTAAATTTTAATTTGATACATTATAATTATAGAAGATAAAATTACGTTTGATGTTCGCTTAACAAACAACTTAAATAAAATTGGAGTGGAACTATTTAGACTGCAAGTACTACATATATACTCGTACAGTAAAAAAACACAAACAACCTCACTTCATTTATTTATCTTTATAGTTGGATAATTTCATTTAACAACACTTTTGATCTGACCGTTTAGTCTAACTTATTAATTATATAATTTAGGATTTGCTTCGTCTCGACGGTCGATTAGAATAATAGTTATTTATGGTGTTGCCGCCAATAATTTATTTAAGTGGTTCTTACCACACCACAGATTTGAATGTTGTAGGGTTATATAAAAGATAAAATTTTCGATTTAAATTTTTACTTTTCCCACTATAACGAAGTTATAATGTTGTTCCAGATTTTCACATTTTTCGACGAATTGACTGGCTGCCAGTAGGGGGATACGGGGTACATTTGACGATTTGATCTTCTCGTTTTTTGTGTAACATACATAAGGATTATGTTTTGCCTTTACACTTTTTGTCGCGACTGCGTCCCAAGTAACTAATAATAACCATCAATCTGAGGAATGATTACTTCTAGCCGAGTCTAGACAAGAAAATAAATAATTAAATAAAGCAATTCAATGGATGCAGCACCATATATAACTTCTTGAAGAAGAAGTTAAAAACCTTAAACATAATCTAAAGATGGACTACCAAACTTGTCATGAAGTTTCGGTTGAAGTAGAAGCCCGTAACCAGGAAAAGAACAACAAAGAAACGGAATGTGCTAACTTGAGTACCAAACCGACTAGGAAGATTTAGAAAGAGAGACCAATTGGATAATGAAAAAGTCAAAAAGGGCTCTAAAAGCAAAAAACACAGGAACTAAATTCTTCCAGTAAAAGGAAAGCTGAGTCGTCCCCAGAAATGAACACTAGTGTGAACATGTCAAGAGCAAAGGTAAACCATTTATTAACTATCAGCAAGACCAAGAAAGAAAAACCACCACCACCAATCAATATCACACATGTCAGTAAATTTAGCGTTATTCAAGCGCTAATGAAAGAAGTGACAGAAAAACGTGTGGAGGGTAAATATGCCTGTATTGAATGATAAAGGTCTCCAATGGTATACCTATGAAGACAAAAATACCAGACCCATTAGAGTAGTTGCTAGGGGTCTACATCAAAAATGCACACCATATTAGATAATTAAAGACCTCAAAAGAAAAAAATTAACGATCTTAGATGCAGTTAATATATGTAAAACTGAAAGGAAGTCTACCGGCAAAGGAGGAAGTATTGTTAGTAAAATAAAGTTACCACTATTCACTCTGACCTTTGCAAACTCAGAGAAAATTGAGAATATATTCAACATTAGGAATATCTTGAAAATGGTTGTCCGAATGGGGCCATTGAAAAAGGCAACAGGGATCCTACCACAATGCAAAAAGTGTCAGGCATACAACCACACGCAAAAATACTGCAATCGTGAAATCAGATGCGTAAAATGTGCGGGAAACCATGACACTAAAGAATGCTTGATGGATAAGAACACTCCAGCAAAATATGCCAATGAACCCATCTTGCTAGCTATAGGGGATGTGAAGTAGCCAAAACACTGCAAAACATGCAAAATAGGACAAACAAAAACCAGTCAAAGAGAGCAACGAAAGAAAAAGAAATCCCGACAAAAACTGTCACTTCGTTCCATAGTGCGAAAGTGGCAGAGGGATTCTCATACTCACAAGCTGCAAGACAAGGACTACCTACACAATGATATCAGAAATTTGTAAATTTATATAAATTTGTTCATGTCTGCTCTGATTATTATAATCTGTAAATATTAAGAATTTCCTCTGATAAATAGTTTTCGCCTGGGTAGTTTTTAGCCTGCTGGTTCTTCTCTGCCATGAAACATTCCAATTGTATCTGACTTTTCATCTGACAGAACGAACAAACTGGGTTTTTATGTGTACATTTATTCATTCGATGAGTTTACTGACTTGAGTGTAGTCGTTGTTTTTTTAAAAATCTTCCCCTAGGCCGGTATAGATAGTTTGTTTTGATGTATGTAGTTAAGCATTAATTCCTTGTGCTGTTGAATTTCAGCTCCGCCTTTTTCCGGTAGTTTCATCTTTTTGGCAGTAGTTCTTGCATTCTCCAACCTTACATTTTTTATGTATTTTTTCTTATTAAATAATTTACACAACACATTTAATTTTTTACTTATTTATTTTTAAGATAATCTATGACTGACGATCTTCTTCTGCCTGGACCTCATTTACCTTTTATCGGTTTTTAACGTTCCCGTATCCATGTACATATGTATCATTGACTGTCCTTGCCAAAAACAAGTTACAATCTTCTCTTATCTACTCATCAATATTATCTATCTACAATAATTTTGAATTGCAATTAATAATTCGCATACAAAATATTTATAATTTAGGGGTTTCCAAAATATATAACAACATTTATCAATTTATTTTATTTCTTAGTGCCGTAACATTTAAATAAGTTGCGAAATAGCTTCAATTGTTTCGAATTTTCGAAATAAATCAATTTTTCAAGCGTGGAGAGATCTCTTTGAAAAAATCCTCGTCGCCACTATTAAAAACAGCCTTACTTTTGGTGTCTCTTTTCTATCTGTCATTTATTATATACTTTGCCTATTACAATATTCTATTACAGAGTTGCATATGTACATGATATATAATAGATGACCGTTTATCGTTCGTGAGCGTCAGCTGCCATTTACATTTTCTCTATTCTACAATTTGGATGATTTTATCTCCACGCTATTTAGCTAAAGGCTTTTTTGGCGATTGGCCAGTAATTGTTAAAACATTTATTCATAACATTGTATGAAATATGCAAATGTTGTGTCATTCAGTAATTTCGTTACTTCGATTGTCTCACCTTTCTATGCAGGCAAAATATATAGATTCAAGCCTAACATTAAATGTTTTATATTTATTTATGTTGTTGTTGTTGCTAGTTGTGGCTTTTTAAAGGAAAACAAAGAAGTGTTTTCTATTTTCTTTTTAAACACCAAACTATTAAACAAATACCTCACCTTACTTAATTTTTACACTTAACACAATCTTACAACATTATCTATCACTTTTTAGTTAGATTTTTTTATTTTATTTTTTTATTTTTTTCAACATAACACATTAAATTGAATGTCTTGTGTAAAACGCATCGCATTGTCATTTTATCATGGCGTAACACCATTTATTTATCTAACAATTTTCTTTTCATACATTTGGTATTTGTTGTTGTATTAGTAGTAGATTTCAATTTTACAACAACATCAACTGAATATACAAACTTCTTGTAAAAAAAAAAACATCAAACAAAAAATCTCTTTGAATTTATATAAATTGTATGGTAAGAAACATACTCGCATGTACCTACATACATATAAGACAAATATAACAAAATGTAGAAGAAAACTTTGTTGACATTTAACGAATATGTAAATTTTAAAGTGACTTATCTACATAATAATCCGTGAAACTATTAACGGTTTGTGGAAATTTTTTATGTAAATAAAATTACAGACGCGTACACACACACAAAATAAAATTAATTTTAAAATCAAACATTTTTATTTTTCAAAATGTTTTTTTTTTTTTTGGTTAGGTGATTAGTTGGTGTGGCAGTGAATGATAGAAATAAAAAAAAAATTTTAAATTGTTGGTGTGAAATTGGATGCTGAAAATATGGTATATTGGTTTGGCAATGATGAAAACAATTTTTTTTTTCGTTCAATCACAATAATATGAAATAATTCCATTATTTGTTAAAATTAAAATTTATAATATACATTTTTGATGTACCGGTGGTGTCAGATGCACTGATATAAATTCAATTGTGCAAAAAGTAATATTTTGTCTAATACAAAATATACATATTCTGATGAAAGAAGTGTTTATATGTGTATGGGCAATGTAATGCCAAGTCTGTCACGCAGACGTCTCAAATTGTTAACCTGGGTGAACCGACAATAAGGGTGCGACTTTACCTTGAAGCCAAATTTTTAAACGTTTAATTAGGTTATTTTATTAATTAAATTAAGTATTTTAAAGGCAATAACACCTTTGTTGGAGCGAAATCAAGGGCTATTTTCTCCAATTTATTTAAGAAAGTCGAAGCAATATTTTTAGGGGAGGGGGGGGGGGTTTCATTACATGTTTTTATAAATCTTGAAGTATATGCAAAATAGTGATTTAAAAACAAAATGGCGTCGCAATGGTCGACGAAAGGAAACTTTTTTTTTAATGGCCTCCCGGACGGAAATCTACAGGTAACAATTTTCAATCTACACTGAGAGAAATTATGTTCTATTTTTATGAATTGTAATTTCTCAAATACACAATTCTACGTTTGATGAAAATTGATGTGTATAACGGGCAACTTAATATTTAGTTTCATAAAATAACTCTAATGTGATCAATGTTAGTAAATAAAAATATTTACAAATTAAGTGTAAATTTTTCAATTTTATTCTATTCCAAAATGCTTAATTCAAATTTATTAAACTCTTTTGGGGTACAATTAGATTTGATTTACAACCGTTCTTCTCTAAATAATTTTTTTAAAACATCCTTGAATTTGTGCAATGATTATTCTCAATTCTACTAAAAAATTACCAATCAAATAAAGAAAAATCTTTTCTAGAAACAATAGATTTAACATTGTTTTGATTTGATATAGTAATTCTCAAATTTTTAAAAATCAAATAAAAATAATGCTATGATAATTAATATTCCAACGGATATATATTTTTAAAGGACTGGATTGAGGAACTGGGTTTAAATTCCGAAATATTCATAGGAAAATTTCCAATCTAGGTTTTTGTACTATGTGTTGATAGATTTTTAATTTTATTTAACATTTTCATGTGGCCTTTTACAAACAAATATCATTGCTGCGTACAAACAAATATCATTTACTTAAATATACGTTGGCCGATTTCCGTTTTAAGCCATTCAAAATAGAGAATCGACGCCTTAAAAATATCGAAAATCAAAAAGAAACGTTAGGGTTGCACCTCTTTATGAAAAGTTACTCTAAAAGCATTGGCACATGACATAAAATGCAAACGTATTTCTAAAGATTTGAAATTTAAGAATAAATGACTGCAAATTTTTTATTTAAATTATTAAGAAAATAATAAAAACAACTGAATTTATTAATTAAAAAATTAAATTTCCGAGCAGCTAAATTAATTATTTTAATTAATAAATCGAGTTATTTAAAGTATATATATATATATTACCAATTCTCAAAACTTTAAATAAAAAATATTCCGTGCCATATTCTTAAATGGAATTTCTTTTGCATTCATTTCCATTTTCAGGTACAAGAAATTTCTTATTCACCCACAATCGATCGACAATAAATAAAATCAAACTGAGAAAAGTAGTTTATATTAAATAGTCTCAAATTGAGAGAAATTGTATATTTGAAGAAAACATTAACTCAAATATAATTAATAAACTGAATAAATAATTCATGATTCATGTTTGCTCTTCTAAACATGAGAATAAACTTACAAATTTATTGAGATTTTAATTCATGTTCTTAACTTGAGACTAAAATGATTAATTTCAATGAAATTTACGTAGATATTTTGAGAACAGTTTTCTAGAAATCCTATTAAAAATCACGATTTCATTATTCCGATTTACCTAACATTTCGTCCTTATAGTAACTTACTTTATATTGAATTTTTAAGCAGTGCAGACGTCTAAAATAATCATTAATTAACCAAATATTCGTATAGTAATATCCGTATAGTGAAGAAGTTAGTGAAAAATTTATATTTTTATATTTAAAAAAAATATAATACAAAACAAGTAAAATAGTGATGTAAATCTATAACACAGTACCTACTCCGGGAAACCAAAAAATTCGTGAAGTGGTGGATAAAAAATAAAAAATAACAAATAATTGATTACTGTAATATTGAATAGGTAAACCAACATCATCTTTTTGCGCGAACGGTGGGCCGCAATATGTTAGAGAATAAACTATAGTGTTAGGTTGGTTCAACTGCTGGTTAAAAAAGTGTAATGTATTAAAGACGTTAAACGTATTATTATACGAGTGATTATACGTATTATATACGCATAATAAATATTATAATTACGTACTTACACGTTTTTGTGTCAAAAGGCGAATCAGGTAAATATTCGATAATTATATATGTATAATTTTCCACATACAAATTTGAAAGTTTTTTGAATCTTTCAAATCAAAATTAACGTAAAGGTTTGTTATTTCTCTAAAAATAAATACATTTTGTTGTTGTTGTTGTTGTATTATACCAGTGGTAGGACGTTCTAGAATCAGTTTTTTTATGTTCTATAGGGTTCATGTCTCTTTTTTCAAAAATAAAATTGTACGCCCTTTAATTTTTTTTATAGAATACATTTGTGTACCATTTGTTTTTCAAACATCGATAAGTAGGATCAAATAATGGCGGATTCATCGCGAAATATTTACTAGCCTATCCCCTCCAACATATTATTTATGGGAAACGGTAGAAATCAAGTGGAAGGGCACCTAAAAAGGACGACATTACGAATTAAATTCTATTGAAACGGCCAATTTGAAAATCCAGACATTTTTACTCGAGTGGCCCTTATTTAAATCACCCAATGGTTTCAGACTGGTAAGTTGATTGAAAAATGTAACACACATAAGTAAATATCTAATATCAAAAATTATTGAGGTTGACATAGATTTTGAGGGGCTACACAATAATAAAAGCACACTGCTAATTTCAAAGTAGCCAGAGTTCATGGAAGCTGCTTACCATCCGTTAGAGAAACACATAAGAGACGACAAGCAAAAAAAAAACATTTGTAACATTAAGAAAATCAATAACTTAGGTAAAATTGATTATATAAAATATATATTTTAACATTTTTTATCTAATTCTTCTCTCTATTTTCGCAGAGACACGAAACATTCAACTAATAAAATTTCTTAACAACGCGCTGTTACCAACATCAAGGATTGTAAAATCGGACAATAACAAGCAGTTCTGGAAGCCATCTATTTCAAATTCAATTTCATCATTCATACTAGAAATATCCAACTGCGCCGTGATAAAAGCAAAATACGCCGAACAAAATTTGACTGTGCAGCCCTTGATTGTTGTTGTTGGTGAGGAGGACGCGCGAAAGGAATATGTTACCTTATTTGATGGCAGCCTATATAAAATTTCAAACGTTTTATCCGCAATAGATTGCTGCTTCAAGTTGTTTTGTGTTTTTAATGTAAAATATCCGTTGGGATCATCCAAAGTTTGGCTATTTTTCCAACAGTATTTTTATGAAATTTTCACAAAATATGATACAAACGACTCCAAGCTTTTAATTTTAATTTCGGATTTTCCATAAAGTAATCTTTTTAAATATCATCATAAAATTTTAAATTTCATTTTAATATTTTGAATTTCATTTTTAATTGTTTGAGGAAAATAATTTCATTTAATCGCAATTTCGATAAAATACAAACTGGTTCGACAAATCGATATACATTTATGCAAGTATAATGATTGACGAATAATATTTTTTATTTTCATTCTATCGGAAAAGAGTTTTACATAGCTACTCGTATATAAAAAATTTTATATTTTTAGTTTTAAGTTTTTTTGATGAATCTTTTAATATTTAATTATTATAAAGTATTAAAATTATGATATGCGTATATTTCATTAAACAGTCGTAAAATTTGATAAGGCAATCAGTAATCTCGTTCAATAACACAAGAATAAAGATTTAAATTTTTTAATTCAAATTTATTAAAAATTTTATATTTCACTTTAATTTTTTTCACTTCAATCACAAATTACATTTATAAAAATGTATTTTTTTTTTTTTTGCACAAACACTTTTTGTGACATCGATTTATTGTATGTTCATTTGAAGCTTCATCACATGTTAAAAAATGACGATAATTTTAAATGTTTTGAAAATAACTGTCCATCTACTTTTTCAAAAATGAATTCGTATAAAAGGCATTTGAAAACTTTTCATAAAACTAATGATACAAATATAACTTGTAATCATGTGATTAGCAGTCCTGTAATAAAATCCTTGCAGCACAATAATAACAACGTAAATGTCAATCTGTGAAAATACCGAAATTCAATAAATCTTTAAAACAGGCTGAAGTTCACAAAGTAAGGGAAACTTTCACAACAGCTAGGCAAATCATCTCTTCGAAAGCCCTAGAATTTTACTGCAAACAATCAGGTTATAGTTATCTCACAAATTCGGCCATTGAAAATTTGATTATCGATTTCACTGAAATTGTGTTAACTACCGTAGTTCAGAAAATTAAAGAAAATATTTTGCCTATTGTTGCTCCATCTCTAAAAGAATCAGTATAGAGGATTTCTTAAACTTTTGTTCAGATCCGTTTCAAAACCTAAAACCTGAATATCTTTTATTCCAAAAATTAACTGAATTTGAAATGTACGCACCGCCAACTAAGTTTATAGTGAACAACAAAATTAAAGAAGCGATTAAAAATGGTAAACCAGGGTTTCATACTCAACTTGATATTGGAGTGTTGATGCCGATGGAATTTCAATTAAAACTATTTTTTGAACTGCCTGGTATGTTTAAATCTACTTTAGAATATACCCAAAATTTAATGACAAGCAATATTGATGGTATTTACAATTTTATTCAAGGCGATTTATGGAAAACCAAAATTTTAAAATTTCAAAAAAAAAAATGGTAATACCGTATTTCTTATCTTACGATGATTTTGAAACAGGTGACCCTTTAGGTAGTTCAGCTGGAAACAATCAATTGCCGGATTTTATTATAGTTTTCTATTTTTCCAGTTAATAATTCTTTCAGTTGCAATTTTGCTACCACCGAGTAAACATTTAAATAATTTAATTATTACTTGTGTGAAAAGTTGAATCAGCAGTTTAAATCTTTTTTTTTCTTTTAAAAATATTGTGATGTGAAAACAAGTGAAATCGTGATGTTCTTATCTCCGCCTCAAGTAAAAAAGGCTGGGCCAAATCAGCAGATAGCGTACAGAAGAGTTACCATCGAGGAGCCCAGGAAAAGAAATGGGCCGGTACAGTGTGTTAAGTGCCAAGAATATGGGCACACTAGAGCATATTGCACTTTGAACGATGTTTGTGTTATATGTGGTGAACTCCATAATTCAAAGGTTTGCAATAAAGCAAAAAAGGAAGCATCAGTGAGAAAATGCAGCAACTGCGATGGAAATCACACAGCTAATTATAGAGGGTGTCCAATTTATCTAGAATTGAAAAGGAGAATCAATCCAAAGCAGCGAGCAGAACAGCGAATCCTAAATCTTCATTCTTCAGCTAGAAAAGAAGCACGACCAGAAATTCTAAACACAAATGCTCAGAATGGAAAACAGTACGCAAATGTAAACGGCAGCGTGCACGAAGGGGTTTCATACGCAAGTGTTCTTAAAGGTACCGCTCCTAAAGTTCAAGCAAGTGAAGAGGGAAACATCTCAACGGCTTTAAATAAATTGACCAATATGATGCAAAGCTTCATGGCGATGATGGAGAGAACCATGGATCTAATGATGCAGAATATGAGCACGCTGATGCAGATAGTCGTAAAAAGCCAGAAATGACCATCATAAAAATAGCCATATGGAATGCAAACGGCCTAGCACAACATAAAGCGGAGGTACATGCATTTCTCACTGAGCACAATATTGACATATTGTTAATATCAGAAACACGCTTTACCAAAAATAGCTATTTCAAAATTAATGGGTACTCTATTTACGACACCAAGCACCCAGATGGTAAAGCACATGGAGGCACTGCTGTATTGATAAAGCGAAGATTAAAACACCACGAACTTCCGAAATATGAGAAAGAACATATACAATCAACGAGCATCTGTCTGCAGGAGTGGTCTGGGAACTGCGTCATATCGGCAGTGTACTGCCCTCCAAAACATGCTATAAAAAAACTCCAGTTCTTAGATTATTTCAGCCAGCTGGGTAGTAAATTTCTTGCGGGCGGTGATTACAACGCTAAACATACTCATTGGAGTTTCAGATTAACATCGCCGAAAGGCAAACAACTTTATGATGCTATAGAGGAACAGTCGCTGGATTATTTATCTGCCGGTAACCCAACTTACTGGCCCACGGATAAAAAGAAAATTCCTGATCTAATTGACTTTTGTGTAACTAAGGGCATTCCACGTACATACGCTAAGGCCACCGATTGCTATGATCTGTCTTCTGATCACTCACCGGTAATAGTAACATTGAGTACCGATGTCCTAAGGAACGAAATACCGAATCGTCTTACAAACAAGAAAACTAATTGGGATCAATATAGGAGGCTAGTCGAACAAAAGTGTCTACTTAATATTCCTCTGATCACACCAGCTGATATTGATGCGGCGGCAGAAAATCTAAAAGATGTCATGACATTAACCGCTGAAAGGGCTACACTTGGCATAAGTAGTACGGAAAAAGTTAATAAACTGTCACATAATATACAGGAACTAATCCAGGAAAAGCGAAAAATTCGCCGTCAATGGCAGCAAACAAAATCACCGTTATTGAAATGGAAATTAAATCGAGCTATTAAGGGCCTAAGATTTGCTTTGAGGGAAGAAGAAAGCCAGTGCTTAAAGAACTATTTAAGTGATCTCTCGGCAACCGAGAGGACAGATTATTCTTTGTGGAAGGCAACAAAAAATTTAAAAAGGCCAACAAATTCGAATCCACCGATTAGACTACCAACTGGAAATTGGGCGAGAAGTGATGAAGAAAAAGCCAATGCTTTTGCTGCTCATCTAGCAACAGTATTCGTCCCACACGAAGAAGATAATTATTTCGTGCTACCCCAGCCAACGGATGATGGTTTATCCTACAAACCTATAAAGTATAACTGGAAGGAAGTTAAGAATACAATTAAAACTTGCATAAGCCCGAAAAAGGCACCTGGGCATGATCTCATTACTGGAAAAATGATAAGGGAATTGCCGGATAAATGCATAAAACTAATAACATTTGTATTCAACGCGATCATGCGAACCAGCTATATTCCTCAAAAATGGAAGATATCCTTGATCACAATGATACATAAGCCAGGGAAAAATGAAACACAAATCTCATCATATCGTCCAATAAGCATGCTGCCCACAATCTCAAAGCTATTTGAAAAAATGTTATTAACGAAATTGAAACCAATATTAGAAGAACGGCGCGTTATTCCAGACCATCAATTGGGGTTCCGAAACCAACATGGTACTATAGAGCAAGTACACAGAACTGTAAATGCAATCAAAATCACCTTCGAGGAAAAGAAATATTGTTCTGCTGCCTTTTTGGATATCGCACAAGCTTTTGATAAAGTTTGGCATGATGGACTAATTTACAAAATTAAAGAGCTTCTACCGAAGAAATTTCACTCAGTTTTGAGAAACTATCTTCTTCAAAGGCAATACATGGTAAAACAAAATAGCGCAACTACTTGCTTAAATGATATTAATGCAGGTGTCCCGCAAGGGAGCGTTCTAGGACCAATATTATACTTGTTGTACACAGCTGATATACCTGTAACTAACAAAATAATAATATCAACATTTGCCGATGACACGGCCATCCTGGTGTCCCACACTAATCCTGAAATAGCCTCAAAGGAATTGCAGAATCATTTAAACAAATTCGCGGACTGGCTGAAGGCATGGCGAATAAAAGTGAACGAAAACAAATCAACTCATGTCACATTCACGCTGAACAAACGCACCTGCCCACCAGTGAAATTAAACGATAAAAATATTCCTCAACAAACGAAGGTAAAATACTTAGGTTTGCACCTGGATAGAAGATTAACGTGGAAAAATCATATTGTAACAAAGCGCAACCAAATAAAAATTACATTTTCTAAAATGTATTGGCTGATGGGAAGAAAATCTCCGTTGTCATTAGCTAATAAAGTTTTACTTTACAAAGCGATAATCAAACCCATATGGACATACGGTATTCAGTTATGGGGATCGACCAGCACTTCAAACAGAGAACTCCTGCAACGAGCCCAAGCGAAAATACTTCGCAGTATTACCAATGCTCCTTGGTACATTCGAAATAGTAATATACATCACGATCTTGGGATTAAAACCGTTAAAGAAACTATTAAAGAATTCAGTTCAAAATATTATTCAAAACTAGAAGCACATCCCAACGAATTAGCCAGGGAGATACTAAAACAGCCGCGATTTAGGCGACTGAGAAGAACAGATCCACTCGGACTGATGAACCTGTGAACCTGTGAATTTACTAGATGATTATCTTATACTTATAAGTATAATCTAAATTAGTTAAATTGTGAGCACTAACAATAAGTATTAACATTGGTTAAGACTTAAAATATGTAATAATTTTTAGCTTAAGATTTGATTACTTCTTGTGAGTTTCTTATGTAGAAAGATTCAAGAATAAAGCCATTGGCAACATTTAAAAAAAAAAAATAATAATAATAATTCTTCGCTTGAAAATATTTTTGTGTGCATGTTATTAAAAATAAAAGTCCGTAAAGAATACGGTAACAGTAAATGTTTATATGCTTCGGTTGAGGTTTTAAAGAAACTAGAAGCAGAAGGTATTACTATTGTAGCAGATGATGAAGTATACCATACATTTTGGGTTAGGTTTAGTAGTAGGGGATAACTTAGGACTTAATTCTTTATTAGGACATACCAAATCATTCTCACATGAGTACTTTTGCAGATTATGAAAAGTAAATAAGGACGAGTTAAATCAAACACATTCGAAGAATACAAAGAAACTGGAATCAGGGAAAATTCTATTTTGAATAAGATTTCAAGTTTTCATGTTACTGAAAATCTATCAGTTGATATTATGCATGACGTGTTCGAAGGTGTGATTACATACGGTATATTACCTTAATTGCACCATTTCATTTTTAACAAACAGTATTTGACTATAATTTTAATTGTAATTATAATAATAAAGATGATATTTTTTTTTGTAAAATAACTAATTTATTTATTATATTAGACTAAAAAATACAAAGTTGTTTTTGAAATAAAATAAAAATAGTTTATATATGTATTGAATTAACCAAAATAAAAATTAATTTTTTATCATATGAATATTAAAAATTACTAGTTTTAATTACTTATTTCTAGATTTTTTGGGTTGGACTTTTAAATTCTTGCAGTTTCTTTAAATAAGAGAACTCCACATGTACAAAATGTGATAGTTAGAAATATATATTTCTATAAACTATGCATCATAGTCTGAATATGATTACAATTGGTCTTAAAACAAAACTTAAATCCTCTCAAACGAAGACTTATATGCCCAATTTAAGTCATATTTCATGATTATTTGCAACCGTTTGAAAAATAATTTGCTTTGTTTAGGTTTTTTGAAACGGAATATCAAGAAAAATTGGTTTGGAACCAGAATAGTTCTGTTCATTTTTTACCAAACCTTAATAAAGTTATAATTAGTTTGAGTTTAAAGAAGAAAAAATATTGACAGTTTGAAACAAAGCTACTCTTGAATTTATAATATTTTTAAGTCATATGTTCACAAATTGAATTTAAATTTAAAATAGTTTAACAATTATTTAAGTTATAACTTATTCAAAGTAAGAATACTTCACTTTTATACCTAAGCTGCATTTTTTTCAGTGTAGAACAAAAACCAAAAAAAATTTTATAAAAATGTCAAAATCTATGTTTTCATGAAAAAAAACGGTTTACTTCAGATTAACGTCATTTTTGTAAAAATCCCCACGTACTCACTAGATTTTCACATCTCTTACCAAAATCGTGTTTGTTCTAGACTGAAAATTGTGGCCTATAGACTTTCGCCCTTTTAGATCATTTAAAAAAGGACTTTTCTTTCATCAGGCACTGCGTCGCTATTTTGTTTTTAAATATTTGAAAAAAATTGTTTTCTTGTACTTCCAGACTTATATATACTCGTATATATATATATATATATATATATATATATATATATATATATATATATATATATATATATATATATAAATATATATATTTATATATATATATATATATATATATATATATATATATATATATATATATATATATATTTATATAAACATGTATTAAAAACCGAATTTAAAAATATCGCAGCATTTTTTTAAAATAAATTGAAGAAAATAACCATTCGCTCCCGCAAGGTATTATTACAACTTAACATGTGACTTAAAAACATTTTCGAAACAACGAATTTAGACTCGTGCTCCGAGGATATTTTGATGCTAGCACGGAATTACAAATAAAAGTTAACATATTAACAGAACAACAACTGATAATGATTCTTTAAATGCACCAACCTCAAAAGCTAATGACCAAGTAGGACCTTTTCTGAGGAAAAACAATAGATTAGGAGAACGGTTACTCAAGAACAGATACCTTGGTTGAGAAGTCAAGAAAGAGGCTCTTGCATTTACGAGACAATGCATCCACGCCGAAAACTGAAGAAGGACCTACTTGTAAGGGTGAAATAACAACAGATTATAAGTATAGTGAAAATTGCCACCATGCTTTATTCAGCACAAACATCAAACGGAAAATCATTGAATGACCTTCTTCATACTGGCCCAACCATACAGCAACCACTCGTAGAGTTATTGCTACGTTAGAGGAAACAGAAGTACGTGTTTAAAGCATGACATCAAAAAGATGTTTAGATAAATAAAAATCCGTCCCCAAGATCAAAGCTACCAATTGATACTAGGAGGAACTACATAGGCTAAATCACTAAGCACAAGCTAAACACGGTCACGTATGGAACGCCAGTGGCTACATATCTAGCCACAAGGGACCTACACCAATTATCTTAAGGTGGTGGTGATTAATACCCAGCAGCAAAATCAGCAATACATGAAGATTTTTATGTTTATGACTTTCATACAAAACACAATTGAAGAAAATAGAGTAGCAACAACCACGAAATACTACAAAACATAGGTCTTGTGTATCGGAATAAATATAACCATATAATCGAAATAGGAAGCTATCAAAATTCTAGGTGGAACCTTATGGAATCCAACTGTATATATTTTCCAATTTTTAATCAAACTAATAGATATTGAAGCACCTATAAACAAGAGAAATGTGCTGTCTAAAACTTGAAAATTATTTAATCCTGTAGGATGGCTAGCACCGGTTATACCGAATATACTGGATTGGAAGCAAAATCGGTTTGCTTTGCTAATTAATTGCACACTTTAGGAAAAGTAAAATTACAAAGATGGTTAGGGCACAACAAAGAAAACATAGGAGAATTACATGATAACGTTTGCATGGATTGGAGGGAAACCCAGTAGTATCGAAATATTTGTTGCAAACAGGATTGTTGAAATCCAATCCGTATTACCTCTGTTACAATGATGCTACTCGTATGTAGAATCTAAAGAAATTCTTACGGATTGTACGTCCAGAGGTTTGACTCCTACCAGTTTGGCAGATTTCACGCTTTGGTGGAGCGGACCAAAGCTCAGAGACTCAAGCGAACATTCCATACAACCACAAATTGAAGAAAACTAAAAAGAGTCCAGAAACGAAGTAGCTATGCGCATTGACTAGTAGAATTAGTGATGAAATTGATACACTGAAAGTAGGAAAATAAACCGATGCAAGACTTCATACTCTTCATACGCGTAACTAGGTACCCGCAGATGGTACTTCAGATTTAGCTTAAAGTAGACCAGCCTTTCAAAATTGTAGAACGGGACGTTTCTAGGACATTTTTAAGAAAAGGTGGTTGTTTACTTTGTAGAACAAGAAGAAATCTTTCCTTTTGCTATTAAATATTTCCTTATGACATACCCAACAATTTCTTCTCGGTTGCAGAAGTGAAGTGAATGTCAGAGTAGCTACACGTTATCTGACTCCATAAAAATAAAAATAGCTTTAGGTTCTGATAGATATTTAGATTTAGGAGAAAATTTGCTCAACTTATTTGAAATTAAAACTTTCGACATCAAATGATAACGATTTTAGTGTTTGCTGGATAGATTTATTTGTAATATATGTTTACAATGATACAAATTTAACTCTTTCGCACTTCAAATTCAACCTTTCACAAATCATGTTTTGAATAGAAAAGTTTAAATTTGATTTGCAAAAAATTGAATTTGATTGACGACAGATTAAATTTCTTTTGCAAAAGGTTAAATTTGATTTCAAAAATGTTGAAACCCGCGATGGAAAACAATTTCTTGTTTTCTTCGTTAGGAGCGCTTTTGTCTTTAGAAAGGATATCTGAGCCAAACCAGTCAGTCTCTATAATGAATTCGTTCGATTTACAGTTTATCATTTACCGAAACCTATTTTAAATATAAGGAAGTTGACAATTCCAAATTAAATTTACAAGTTAGTTTAGATAGGGAGTGTAGCGTGAAAATGGAATGCGTGATGTTCGAGGCTTGTCGAGTGTATTTGATAATTCGATGGTTCTCGAGTATCTTAGAGCCTAATCGAAGAATATGATTGTTCGATATTTACGAAATTATCCAGTACTATTTGGGGGTTTCATTCGTATGTTATATCGTTTTGTTGAGCTTAGTTCTAACTTGCATGGTAACATTTTACTTAGTAGTATTGGTAATATTAAGCTACTTGATAAATTGTTCGATATTTAGACGAATTTTCTAGATTTTTACAGGCTTTCCGAAATTATTCATTAATATTCAGATTTTTTGGTATTATAGGAATTGTTCGAGATCAATCAGATTCACATAATACAGAGGTTATTCGAATTTTTCTGAAAGAGAAATTTGCTTAGTTTTTTGACCTTTCTAAGATTATTTGAAATTTTTAAAGATTTTCAAATTTATTTGTATTTTGTATAGCAATATTCTGCGCTTACCTTTGAGTTATAGAAGTTTGCAGAGTTTCACATATAAATCTAGATTGTGATATTTTGTAAATTTTTCGAGATTATGCCACAATTTCAATATTTCGGATGAACGTTTTAAATGGTGATGATGATGATTAACGCATATAACATTTCCTTTGGTTTTACATACTTACGGATAATGCGATATTTGAGAACTTTCTAGAATATTCAAGATACTTTGAAAATTCGATATTTTTTATAGTTTTCAAATTATATTCGAAATTTGTGATGCTTTATTGATATATTTAGAAATGGTCATAGCATTGGGTTGATTGCAAGAAATTTCGTTTTACATGAAGCCATTGAATTGTACCGTCTTAACACTTTCGAAATCAGATACTTTTATTAATGCGAGACTGAACAATAAGAGAAAATAATTTTTTAACTAAAATCCTTACTTGTTCCTAGGTATAACAAGCATTTTAGGGGCCCAAAAAAAATGTTGCGGGGGATTCCGAAATTTGTAGTTGCCCCACTGAATTGACCGCGATTGCTTACTGGGCGGAAGGCTGGATTACAGTAAAAAATAGCAACGGAGGATATTTCTCAAAAGGTCAATTATTAAGATCAGTCATTTGCCGATTGGGGACAATGGACAAAGCGAGACAATACACTTGCCAGCGGAACACCAATCAGACGAAGCCGGAGCCAACGATATCGCAAAACAACATAAACATATGACAAGAGCAAACACCAAGTCCAAGCTAATACTTCACAAGGTCGCAATAATCGGCACACCAATAAGATACAACATACCAAAATTCAACTTCCATCCCGGGATAATTTTTGATAAAATTGACCGAGATGGTCTATTCAATGGAGAATGGACAATTATAACATACTATAATCTCACCTCCTATTGGGCAGAGTTAAATAACCTTGTACACCTTTTGGCAACTAGATCGCTTATACCTACGGTTTCTCAAAACGAGATCCCATGTGGATTGGCCTGCTTCTTATTTATGATTCTCCCTTAGAACGAAATGTCGAAAATTTGAATATCTCGTATAGAAGTTTATCCATACCAATAGCATTTTCAAGTTATATTTAGGCCTAATAGGAAAGAACTATTTCTTAACCGATTATGATGAAGTTCAGCATGCACGATGGAAACGGGTTTCTAAAATAGGTTTTAGATGAAGTTCTGGAAAATGGCTACTGATGACTGAAACTGAATATTTATTAAACGGTGGAAAAGGTGGAAATGGGATTCTAAAATGAAATTTAGAAGACCATTCTAAAATGGTCAATTATAGGAAGCAGCTTTATGATTTCGTTACCGATTATGATGAAATTCAGTATGTACGATGCAAATCGAATTCTAAAATGAGTTTTAGGTCAATTTCATCATGCACGATGGAAATGTGATTCTAAAATACGATTTAGATAAGGTTTTTGAATATGGCCAATTAGGAGGGAACTTGATTGTTTATTAAATGATTATGATGAAATTCGGTATGTCCAATGGAAGTAGGATTCTTATTTTTTAGAATAAGGTCAATTGGAAAGGAACTCGTTTATTTCTTTACCGATTTCATGTCATACCATCTAATCAAATTTGACCCGGACTAGTCCATTTAAACCGCGGGCGTAAACCCAATCGGTAAATTTTTTTTCCTTCTTTGACATTCGTGTGACGTTTGAGCAGAACGTCCATTAGTGGAAAAAAATTGAACAACGAGTTTGCTTGAAATTTTGAGTTTCCAATGGAATTACTGCCACGGAATCATTGAAAATGCTGCAGAAGTGTTTTGTGGAGTCTGCTCTATCGAGTAGGTATGAAACGCGTTGCCTCTCAACTAGGGCCGAAAGACCTGAATTTTTGGCAGAAAGAACGTCGAGTAGATGTCGCATAAGAAATGCTTGCTAACGTAGCTGATTACCCTACATTCATCAAACGAATTGTTACTGGTGACGAAACGTGGGTTTATGATTTATGGGATTATGCTTCCGAGTCCTAAATATCCGCTCCGGGGAACGCGCCACAAGTCGATTAAAAATACATAAAAATGTTGTTCTTTTTACCAGTCCGGGTCAAATTTGATCAGATGGTAATACAGCCGGTTTACAGAATCCGAGTTTATTCTTAATTGGCCATATTCCAGAAATTTTTCTAAAAATAATTTGAGAATCCCATTTCTATCGAACAAACCGGGTTTCATCGGGTCAGATTCCTTCCTAATTGGCCTGAATTTGACTTTAAACTGCTACATATGGATAAGGAACAGTCGGAAATAGGAGACAAGCTAATCCCCAATTATTCTCCTAAACCGAAGTTTTCCTGTAATATATTAATCCTATGCGGTGATAGAGTTACACAACATAAAATAAATAAATCAAAAACCAGAATACAGAAAACAGGAACACAAAATTCTGTTTGAGAATCTCTAAATTTCCTGAGGTGTTTTTAGCTAAAACAGTACATAAACTAAAGAAATCAAAACTCAGGAAATCTCGGGATTTCTCGGGGATTCTTTTATGACCGGGACCCCCCTTTGAAAACCTCAATTTATAACACAAGGAGACACGGATACGTTTAAATACTACGAGTTACGTCGAGTTCTGGAACTTTTAATGCCGCATGACCAATTAAAAAATGGGATGGAGTTAACGCATCAATGCCATCCGACTGTAGTGCGCACATTGGCCGCGAATTCAGGATAGCTTCGATTTCTGCTAAAAGCGTGTTCATCTCCTCCATTGTTAGGATAGTTTTGCCAATTACCCGCTTTAAGTGGAACTTAGTCGATTTTACTCCAGCTTCCCAAAAACCTGCGAAATGGGGAGCGCTAGGAGGGATAAAGTGCCAGGTTATACAGTCTAGAAAAATAATTGAAAATATTATTAGATTGCTGAATTAATTTATTAAATTGGACTCTCAATTGGTTGCTTGCGCCGATGAAGTTGGAACCATTATCGCTATAAATCTCTTGGCAAACTTCTCGACGTGCGATAAACCTTTTCAGACTACCCAGAAATGCATCACTTGTCATGTCGGTGACGAGTTCTAGGTGGACTGCCTTTCTACTTAGACATATAAACAAATAGACATACGCCTTATATGTCATTTGGCCCCGTCCTTTGATCAAATGGATTGGCAGTGATCCAGCGTAGTCAACACCAATTTTTAAAAAAGGTCTGACGAATTCTACTCTGCAATGTGGTAAGTTGCCCATCAATTGACTTTGCATTTGAGACTTAAACTTCGTACATATGACACACCCGTTGATTATCTGTTTCACCTTGCTTTTGCCACCAGGAATCCAAATGTGTTGCCTTGCTATTGCTAGACACAGCGATGCTCCAGCGTGCTTGTTGTCTCTGTGTATCTCTTCGAGGAATAGCGATGTTATACGTGATTTGACATGAAGAATTATGGGATGTTTGGTAGAAAATGGTACCAAACTATTTTCTAACCTCCCTCCGATGCGAATGAGTTCGTATTCATCGATGAATGGATGGAGTTTTAAGACTACTAGTTTTATGAATTCAGTTTTTTGACTTTAGTGACTCAATTTCAGTTGAATAATATTTATTCTGCTCGTGTTTGTAGATTATTGTATCTGCATTGAAGATTTCTTCCCTAGTAAGATATATTCCGCTTGTCCTTATCCAATTTGGCTTTCTAAGGTGGTTGAGAAACCGGCACATATACGATAAATCAGGTCCGTTCCACCATAATTTGTGCGAACTCAGTTCGAGTGGTGACCGCGCGAAGCACAATCAGCTAAGTTTTCCGAGGACGGTACGTGCCTCCAATGTTGACGTGACAAAGAGTTTAAAATTTCGTGTGTCCGATTTTCTACAAAAGTGCTCTAACGCCTGGGATAACTGGCGAGCCAATCAAAAACAATTTTGAAGTCTGTCCAGCAGAAAACTTGATCGAAGTTTTGTTGTGTTTCTCTTTTTACTTGATTTAGGAGATTTGTTAGAAGTAGAGCTCCCCTAGTGCTACCTTCGTTTTTGCTGAGATCAATTTGCAAGACACTTGGCTGGTTACCGATTCTATTCGAAAAAAGACGACTGGTGCGTAAGCTTCCTGACTGGCGTCACAAAAGCTGTGCATCTGGATTTCGGATGTTTTCTACGTCGATATGAATCTTGGAATTCAAATTTTTCTGACCTTGTCCATTTCCTCATAGATGCTTAGCCATTCCTTGGCCTGTCGCTCTGGCAAGGGATCATTCCACTCTAGATTTAGTGTCCACAGTTGTTGCGGATCAAACAGACGACTGGCTTGAGAAAATATTGTACGTTTTGTTAAGACTTGATCACATCGAAGATCAGAAAAAAATGTAAACTCATCGGTCACTGGGTTCCAAGTTACACCTAATACCTTCACTGAACGATTGGATTCTTCGAAGTTATCATCGATTTCTTTATGATTGTTAGTTTTGTTATTACCAGGAATCTTATCTAATATGGCTACTGAATTTGATGACCATTTCCGGAGGTTAAAACCGCGATTTTTTAATAAGTGAGAAATTTCATCCTTGAGTTGTATTGCTTCATTTTCACTATCTGCGCCTGTCATCAAATCATCAACGTAAATGTCTCTTTTAATTATATGGGCTGCAACAGGTGACGTTTTTTGGTTCTCTACCGCTATTTGTGTCACTGCTCTGGTTGCTAAGAATGGAGCGGCTGCTAGTCCATAAGTTACGGTTAGTAATCGATAATGGCGGATTGATTCTGAAGGGGTTGTACGCCACACTATTTTTTGGTACTTTGTATCAGTTTCAGTGATCTTTACTTGGTGGTACATTTTCTCAACATCGGCTGAGAAAACAATGGTGTGTTCACGAAACCTCAAAATTATTGCGTACAGTGTTGATTGAGTTGTTGGTCCTACTGCTAGACAGTCGTTTAACGAAACCCCGGAAGAGCTCTTCGCAGAACCGTCGAAAACAACTCTTAGCTTTGTTGTGGTGCTTGACTGTCGCAGCACGCAATGATGTGGTAAATAAAAGCCTGAATTATTGACCACCTCTAGTGGGATCTCTTGCATGTGCTTAAGTTCCAGGTATTCAAGCATGAATTTCTGGTATTGTGCATTAAATTCTGGATCACGGACAAATCGACGTTCCATGCTGCGTAATCTTTGAATGGCATTACTCACTGTATCTCCTAGACAATCGGAGGATCTTCTGAAAGGTAAGCTCACTATGAATCTACCATCTGCCGTTTGCTGCAATGTTTCTGTAAACTTTTCTTCACATAACTATTCTTCTAGAGACAAGATGTTGATATGGGGGGATATTGACTCTATCTCCCAGAATCCTTGCAACGTTTGGTCAATGTCGATTATTGAAGGATTGTCACTTGTCGTCATCATTGAGATTGCATCATTTTTGATCACACTACCGATTTTGCCAGAAGCAACCCAACCAAACTCTGTTTTTTTGGAATATCGGTCCGATGTTATTTAATTTGATTTGGCTAACTTCCAAGAGCTCGAAAAAGTGGTCGGTGCCGATCAAAATGTCAACATTACTAGATACATGAAGCTGATTCCTTGGTAAATATCCGTGATTAGATGATCATGACTGTTAGGTGGTACCCTTGTAGTGATACTTGTCAGGACCAGCGCCTCGATAATAATTTCTTCATCGTTTTCTGTTCTAACAGAAAACTTGATAATTCCCTTGGTAAATCCTACCTTCAATTTACCTACACCACATACTGATAAGCGAGCGTTTCATTTTTTTAGATTTAAGCATTGTGAGCATGCCTCCGTGATGAAGCTCACCTGTGACCCTGAGTCTAAAAGGGCTCTACAATTGTGGATATGACCAGATGAATCGATTATATTAACGATCGCTGTAGGCAGAATTGTCTGAGATGATTTGCTGCTACGGCTGGTAACATCCATTTTATTGAAGTCTTGACATTGAAATAATGAATGTTCGGCCTGGCAAGGAGCACATTTAAAAACATAATTGTTCGTTGTGTCGTTGTTCGATGTAACATTGCTCGTTATGATTGGTTTGGGATTAGCCCGTCTTGTTGGAATCGTGAGTGACTCCAGAGTATCGATTCGTCTGGCTAAGAACTTTAAGAAATCCAAAAATGTAGGATTGTCTACGTCGGCAGTTGTTTCCGCCCATTGCGCCTTGGACTTATCATCCAGTTTGCTCAACAATAAGAATATTAGCCACGGATCGCGTATCTCGGCGTTATCACCTAGTGCCTTGAGGCCTCGTACTACTTCATCGGAGGTGTCCATAAGTCTCTTTATGTTTGTGGCATTTGCTGTGTGAATCACTGGTTACTCGATAAAGGTTCGAATAAATGAATAGATAATCGGCCGTTTACCGACCGATTATCTATTCATTTATTCGAACCATTATCGATGGTTGTAAACTCCGACATGAGTTTATCTACACGCATTAGGCGTGTTCTAAACTTTTCTATTGGCGTTGAGTCATTAGCGATATCTAGGAAATTTACGATTTGAGTTAATCTTCCTTTATTGGAAGCACGTTGCTTCTTAAGCGACGATTGCGATTTGGACTGAATGCTTTAATTCAGTTAAAATGGTTTGTCAGATTACGTTGAGTTAAATCAACTTACACTTTCAATTTTAATGCAATTAAATCGTCACTTCTAGAACACCGATATTCTAACGTAATCGCATAAATTTTAAATCAAAATGGCGATAAAATATACGATCCACAATTAGTAAGTGATGTATTTCACGATGCGATCGAGATACTTATATGGTGTGAGAAAACAAAGTTGTTGATACCAGTGATGATTTATCCAATATAACGAACTTTTTGATAATGATGAATGAAAATTTTATTGAATTCTGGACAAGCAATGTGTTTCTTTTAGATATGATTTATTTGCTCAAAATGGCGAGCTCGATATTTGATGACTTGATGATACGGATAATCGCATCCGGCTCGAAGGACCGTATGTTGGGGCAATGCTCGATTGCTTTCTTCCCAAGAGTTGATTGCTGGTTTTACAAATTATTATAATAATTATTAAAAGTCTAAAATTATTTTATTTGATATATAAATTTTTTGTTTTATAGTTTGAATTTTGAGCGATGTTCTCGACGCCTGATTCTGATTTATCTATGTGTATATAAAAATAAACCAAAATTCCAAGGCATTGTTCCATTGAACTTATTTTACATATTAGCTACCAACACGACTCCTCTGTGATAACAATTAAATTAACAATTTTGTTCACCACAAGGGCACGTTCCCAATTATAAATTAAATAAGAATGAATTGAATATCAAAATGGAATGACAACAAAATATAATGAAATTACAAAATTCTGGTAATTATATAAATTAATAAAATGATAGTGGAATTTACAATTATACTGAGTTTAACTATGAGATTATACTCAGTAATACACTATACTATGTACATCAAATAAATAGTAATTCATTTACAAATATTATTTTATAGCTTTGACGTATGATAGGGTACAGAATTGGAGGAGATACAAATCAAATTAATTTAATATAAGGTACTAAACAACTCCACAGAACTAAAACTAAGTCAATATGGCCGCCATCTATAAAATAGCCGCACCGTCAAAACCATAAAAATTAAGGCAATGATCGTTTTCGAGATCAAAATTATATGTACTAGTACAGTGGACTCTATATAGCTTATACCACGTTATACCAGTCCCAAATATTCATTAGCACAACTACATTTTCGTAAAGCCATCTGTTCCAAGCAATTGAATACTTGTACCAACCTCAATGACGAATATCTTTGCTGTATACATCCACCACTAAATGCTTATCACTCAGTGCTAAGCAGCTGTGAGATGCAATTATTCCAGCAGACTACTAACATTCTAGCTGACTAGAGCATTCATTACGTTCACTAATCCTACAATTTCCTTTTATTTTGAAAGTGTCTTATGCAAGCAAGAAACGCCTTCCATATCTCATGTACTATTTCGTAGTATTATTTGTACTATGCATATAAGGCGCAATAAATTGGACGGCTGTGACTACGAGATCCATGACTGTGAATTTGAAACTTATAGGGGCCCAGGGCCCATATTCTTTAATAATATTTTCTTGTTGTTTGTCGTTTCTTGATGATTGCTGGTTGATAGTGGAAGGATGGTGCTTGATAGTTAATGGTTAATTCTTGTTTCTTAATGGTAGATTCATGATTGTTTGTTTAAAAAAAAAAAAAAAATACTATTGTGTGAAAAAGTGCTAATATTTTCCCGTTTTATTAACTAGATAATTTTTTTATGTAAAACTTTCTAACAAATAAATTAATATTTAATAGTTAGGCAATGTGGCCGAAAACTATTAAAATCCCCTTAAAGATCAAACAGTTAAAAAGCAAGGAAGTTTGGGATTCATTAATATTCCCTTAGTTAACGGTAAAATTAAAAATTTCTTGTTGAAACTTACTACTTTAAATGGCGATCCGGCATTAGTTAGGGATCATAAAAAAAAAAGAAAATTGCTGAAAAGCGAGCTACATACAATTATTTCTTAATGGATAAAGAGAATAAATTATTTTCGAAAAGGTCACACACATTTGTAATATAACAGTAAAAAATACTTGGTTCTAATTCTCACTCTAAAAGCACTTCCTTATTGTATGTACAGAATTTATAGCGTTATGGTTTAATCTTTACGATTAGATTGTAAATTTATTGCTTAATTAGAATTTTGCGTGTTTCTCAAAGCTTATTTGCCTTAATATAAAAAAATATATTACATTTAGAAATATATTCAAAACGTTTAAAAATAAATTTTGTAATTGATTAATAACAAACTGTCGTAAAAATATTAAAGCAATTGCAATAAATCAATTTTTTGAAGTTTGAAAACTATAAAAATTTGTCGTCCAAAAATTTTGTATTTAAAAAACTTTTTTTTTGTTATTTATAGCTACACATATAACACAACCGTCAAGTTTTTGTTTAATAAACTTTTCAAGGTGAATAGTTCACAAAATTGGAAAAAAGGAAGAATTTATGAACCGTGAGATATTTGTATAAAAACGTATGTGCAAATTTAATTTGATTTATTGTACAATACAAATTCAAAGGTAATTTATATTGGAAATAAAATATCCAACACTTAAAAAAAAAAAATTGCAACACTTCAGCTGTATTACGTATATAGGTAGTAATTGCAATAATTACGTTCGATCTAATTTCTTTTCAATATAAAATAGAAAACCTCACGTATTCTCCGCGCAACACAATTAAGTATACAATATAATAACAAACGATGCGGCACGTTCTTATCCAAACAGCCAATCTATGTTTATCCAAGAGTATTTAATAAATTCAACACATACTTATGTCTCCCATATAGATTGATTTATAATAGAATTTAAAACATAAACAGTTATGTGAAAATTGATAATTATTTTCCTGCCTGATTTAATGGCATTTTGATGTATTTTTATTATGTGCGATGTGTACGGATGCGATGAAAATTTATATTGGAATGTTAAACCGCATAAATATTACAAAAACGATAAACCGAATTCAATCAACAATGAACATATAATACAACGTACAAAAAAAAAATTAAAACATAAACCTAAACGCAATTTTGATTGATTGACAAATTAATTGATTTGATTTGTTAACAACACACAACAAAAATGGAAAAATCGAGGGACGAGACGTTGAAATGCAATAGAAAAGCATTTTAAACTGTTCGATTGGGTTTTGTTTCATTTTTTTTTGTTATTATATTGAGAGCGGGTTACACATTAAAAAGATTTCTTGTATTTACATAATTGTTAGACTATTGATTAAAATTTATTTGTTTGATAATTATTAAAATCTATATTCAAATTTAAGATTTAAATAATAGACTTGTTTATATACGAATATTATAATTAAGAAATTTTTAATTAAATATTTTCGTTCATAAATCAATACTTGTAGTTGATAAATAAAAACAACTCATAAATATTGAACTGAACATAATCCTAATTAGTATGAAGTAATTTATTACCTTAGAATTTTTATTGCCAACCGTGTCGCGTATAAACGGTGCCAATTTTCCATGCTCAGTGGTTTTGTTTTACGCTAATCATTATTTTTTCATTGCAACAATCAATGGCAATCAATTTTAAATTTTTTTTAGTTTTGTTGTTGTTGTAACATAAAACATGATAATATTACGATTTTATTTATTTGAGTTGATCACGTTTACAGATAAACCAAAAAAAATATTGTTTTGTCGTTTTGAGTATGTAATTGCATGGACGTCCAAATATGAAATGATTTAGAAATAGGAATATTATTTTATACCGAATAAACAACGTTACACTTATTAAGTAGATAATAGTTTAATGTTACAAATTAATAATAACGATATTAACGATATTACATTAGATACGACGTTTATTGATTGGTTGTTGCTGTAATGTTGTGATTAAATCCCTAACGTCTGTAAGAATGCTTGCTGAATTTATCAAATTATTCCCTTAAAGAAAACATGACATATTCGCTGCCAAAACCATAATGGACCTTAACAAAACGATCGTCAGTTTTTATGTAGGCTTTAAAGGACTATAGAACATGGCCACCAAATTTCAAGGGCCCCGAATTTGATTTTTAATTTTTTTTCTTTTGTTTATTGCAAGTATCCGAATAATACCCTTATAAACCCGTATTGTTCAAACGTCGCATTGTACTACAATCTAAATAAAATGGCAACCGAAACGCTTTTTTCGATATATGTTTGACCCGAGCCGCTTCACCTTTCATGGTGATAAACATCACATTTTGCCGGTTGGTGGTATAGATCACGTTTCACTATAAGTTTACCAGTTCAAAACGTACAAAAGACACTTATACGTTTTAAACAGGTAAACGTGATATTTATACTCCTATTTAAACAAAGGAAAACTTTTTTTAGTCTCTTAAGCACTCTCTGCCTTGTTTTGTCCTCCATAGCAGTGTTCTTTGGCTTATTTATTTCATCTAGAGATACCCTTCTGACTTGTTTTACTTGTCCCCACTCATTAACTTAATCTAAAAGTTGAAAGGAAACCTTGTATGCGTTTTAGAGTTAGTGATCCAATTGTCTGCGTTTTATTTATTTGTTACTTTTATTCATGGTGATTTGGCGTCTACTGGAGGGGGGGATCAAAGTTGAGTAGAGTAATCTACCAGCTCCGTAACCTTTCGGTAGGGTGTACATTACGCGAGCTGTTCTGGTCATGTTTTAGGCAGCTGGCGAGATGGGTACAATTGTGGAAGGGGTAACCTGGTCATAATTCGCAGGTGTACGTACTGCCTCCTCGTGGCAATCACCGGTAACTGGGGCCGTTTGGTACTTCTGACCATTTGGCACAGGTTAAAGCACGGCGCTAAAGTAGAAAACCTTGATAAAAAACCCTAATCTAAGGTGGAACAGCGTATGCCGATGGATGAATGGCTGATAGGTTAATCAGTCCAAAGTATGCGGACTCTGGATACCAGGCGCCCTCCAATTGTATTTAGCCTTCCTGTGGTAAAACTGGGTGTGCCACAGGTGACTTTCTTTTCCCAGCAACTCAAGCGGGTATAAGTTTGGGACTGTTTCGGGTGGTGGCGGTGCTGAAAAGGAGGCTGAGCAGGGCCTTCAGAAGCGGCCTTCGAAAAAATGAAAGCATACATCGCCTGCCTGCAGATAAACCTGCATCATTCAAAGGCGTCTTCAGACGTCCTTTGTCGTAAGTTTATCTGCTAAAACATTGGCATGGCTCTAATCCAGGAGCCATGGGTGATTTGTAACCAGATTAGAGGTATACAAAATCAAGTGGGTAAGTTGATTTATCATAACGGAACTCAGAGTTTAAGAGCGGCTGTTTTGGCCTGTTCGCAAATTAATTGTATTCCCATATCAGAAAGCATCTCCAGGGACTTGGTTGAGGAATAGTGGAGGTTCTGGGTGATAAAGGCACACAGGAGGCTATAATGGCCTGTGCCTACTTTCCTGGAGACTCAGAGTTAATACCTCCAATACCTCCCAAACCACAAATGGCTGCCGCTTCTGCGGTCTGGAAGCGGAATCAGCGGAACATGTTTTGTGCCAGTGTCCAGCCATTTTCCAGCAAAGACTGCAACATCTAGGAGGGAGAACAATGAGCCCGGATAGTATGTATCTTGTACCGGCCAGTAGTATTATCAGATTCATTTAAAGCCTGAATATTGACTGGACGGATAATTAAGTAGGGTCCAGCACAATAGATCTTTTAGGTCGCGGTGCGAGGTAGCTTACCTTCAATCAATAATAATAATAATATTTTTATTCATTGAATCGTATATGGTACATTCGATCAACCCCTTTAAAGTCCGAATTAGTTGAGGTCTCTCGGAGTTATGGACTTAAACCATACGACCTGTCTAAACTGCTTTTACGGTCCCACTTGTTTCGTGCGCTTTTTTACGCTAATTGGACTCCATTGTCTAAATACTATATAGATAGATTAATTTAAACATTTTTTTGGACAACATTTCTGAACCATTGGCACCCCATACGAATCGAATACAAAGACTTGGTTTTTCGGTATAAAGACAGAATTTCTAGACGTGATAATTTTCGGAAATGTCAAGCGGTTTTTTGAGAATAGTTGTTTGTAGAATTAGAAAAAGAAGATCTTCGTACAGCAAAATAAAATTTTAAATATAAAATTCGTTTGTTTTTTTTTATAAATATTGAAATAAGTGTTAATTATCAAAATGGGGTAAAACTCAAAATATCGCAGGAAATAAAAGTCCAAAAAAATATAATTACAAATAATTTTTCATGGTTGGCTTGTTCCCGAATGATTGTGAAAGTTCTTTTTATAGGTAACCTTAAGACACAGACGTAGGTTATTTTCATATGAGAGCGAGTCTCTCTTTACATTTCAATTCTTAATCTACATATTTTCAGTTGAGTGTGAATCCCTTCAACAGCGAAATTGCTCAGTTCTTAAACGTCGCTTGAACTATGAAGCATGCATTGAATTTCGTAACGACTATTGCTTCGCTTTGAAATCGTTAAACAAAACTTACATGTTTTGAATGCCACAACTGTAAAATAAGCCATACACGATCCGGCTGGGTTGTATTATAAGTTGTGCAACAAATTGTACAGATAATTGGATAGATAAAACATATGAAGTTTTATTCGCAGATGGGTACGATTTGTCTAAGTGGGCTTGAAGTACGTGTGACTTTGCTAAAACGATCGCCCTTGACATTAATCATAATCAACAAAGCTGTTTGGACGGAAGGCAAGTTGTACAATGTATTTTGTCCACGACTAACGTATAATAGACTCATTATACGTTTGTTTCTTCAATTATAATGATATAAACTGTCGATAAACTTTATCTTCGTGAATAACAGCTATCATTACTATATATGCTCGTTGAATAATGTACTGTAATAAATTAAAGCGCGTTAATGACGACTTCGTTTATTTAATTTTGTATAATTTTGTATAAATTCGCTAGAATATTGTGTTATTAAGACTTATGTAAAATAAAATAAATTAACCACCAATCATTTAGTACTGGAGTGGGAACTGAAGCCAACGAGTCTCTATTTATACTCACGCAACGGATTAAATTCCCTCGATTCAGAGAGTGGAAGGTCAATAACCTTGCCATACCGTGACGTCACTCGAGTTGTCCCGCTCTTCTAAGCCATTCCTCTGTAAAAGGAGCCACCATCGCACCACTTCACCCACAGACTAAAACCTCATAGAAGTAGGATCAATAACCCTTGCTGTGATGAGGTGTCACTCGGTCACTCCACGTCTAGCACAACGAGCAGCCATCGGAGTTACAATCCTATTATCCACGACTAACGTATACTATACTCATTATAGATTTGTTTCTGCAATTATAAAGATATCTATTATTCACTGCTAGTTTATCTAGTAGTTTCTAGCAGTCTCCATTGATTCACTACTATACCAAGTAAATTATTCTTTTTTGAAATTTTATCTAGTGGTCTCTTACCATTTTTATTATAATTAAATTGAGACGTCAAAATGTCGACGGAAATTATTTTAGGATTATTTAAAGGATTTGGCTATAAAATACAATATTACGAGTATTTTTCGGTCGTGCACAAAATATCGCCTTCTATTCGCATAAAATGACTGTTATTCACTCAAATGATTTACGATACTCGTATATAGGCTCTTGTCGGTAAACTTTCTATTCTTGAATAACAACTATCATATGCCCGTTGAAAAACATACTATTTAGCATGTTGTACTAACCAGACGATACAACCTTCTTATGGGCCTTTTAAAAGCTTTCAAAATTGCACACGATTGAGCGATATAAACGCTACTGCCATTTGCGAACAATATTTTGGTTCGAACAAGAATTTTATCCTTAAAAACTTGAAAATAAAGTTTAGAAATCCGTTGAACGTTAGACTAACTTTCAAATTGAAATTGTTTTAAATTGTGTGGTATAAAAGGTGGTACTCGAATTGGAAGTAAATTTTTGGACGGAACTTACTTTAAAATATACCCAATATTTAACTTATAAAATTAACTTAATAGACATAATATTGTACATTTGTAATTTTCGCTAGTTTAGTGCCGAATTATTAATTGGTTTTTCTCAATATATTTAATTTGTCTAATATGTTAAATTTATTTTATTTAAATAATTTAAATTTTTTAATAAATTTAATATGCTTAATACCTCTATTTAATTAACTTTTTCTAGATTATTTTTTTTTATTTAAATAATTTATATTATTTGCTAATTTCCATTTATAGACTCTTACTTATTTTATTTAGTTAATTTTTTTTTATCAATTTATTAATAATTAATTAATGATTTGTCTAATTTGGTTACTATTAAAATTAATTATTTTTAAATCTGGATTTGTTTTCCTTATCTTTGAACCAATGTAGATCATGCCTCTTCAATTCGGTCATCAGTCAATTGTGTTTAGATTCATTATTTAAATAATAAGTAAATACTTTTTTATTTCAATTTTTTTAATATTTCCAAGTGACTGACTTTGCAGTTGCTGGTGTTGCCTTTTCGTAAACGTCATGATTTAATATCGTTACAATAGTTTCTTATACGTTTGAGGTAAATTTTGAATTTATTACTTTTTGTATTAATTCATGCATTAATATTTATTTATTGTGTTAGTATTGATGTATGTAAGTATTGATAATGAGGATACACGTAATTGAACTTACTCTGTCGCCATCATGTAAAAAATAAATAAAATAAGTAAATTGATTGATTGATCAGAATTTACGAAAAAGCCTAAGAACTAGACTCCAGACGAACGCCGGGCCCTCCGTGCATCCTTTACACATACCAACACCGAAGGAAAGAAAGAGATATGTGACTGTTAATGACTCGACCCGGTTCCAGACTGCTAAGTAGTTGATAGTTCAAATATTTTTGTTGTAACTTTCATTTTAATTATTATTATTCTTTTTTTGACAGTGGTTAATAACAGAACAACACAGTTTTTCCTAATACAGCGTTCCTCCTTTTTACAACGGCAAGTTCTGAAAAGCTGTTAATAAATTATTAATAATTAATTAATTATTATTATTATAATTTTTTTTTGTTTCCACTATTTTTTCCATCGGTGGTTGGAGCGGAGGGCGAAGGGAGGGAGAGATTTATTTTCATCTTGTGATGCTACCATGCTGTCACCCAAATTTGTCTTTTCAATCTTGTCTACTCGTCCCCCAAATAAATAAAATAAATAAACATAATTATATAAGATTAAAAAAAAATTAAGATTAATAAATAATTATAATAAATTATATTTACTAAATAAAATTAATTAAATTATTTTTTTTATTAATTTTTTTAAAAAAATTTTTATCAATTATTTAATAAAAAAACCCAACGTTTCGATGGTACATTCGGCCATTCATTTATATACATATTATTGAAATTTAAATAAATTAATTATTTTGTTTATTTTTAATTTATTTTAAATTGTTTAATTTATTTATTTTAAATAATTATGTTTATTTATTTATCTTGCTTTATATATTTAATGTGTTTAAACTGATTTTCAATTTATTTGATTTACAAAATTTATTTATTATTAATAATTAATTACAATCGATTAAATAAATTTAGTTAGTTAAAGAATTTAAATAAATTGTATACTGTTTTTCTCGCTTAATATTTTTTTATTATTTTTATGAATTCTTTAATAAAAACACCGCGACGTTTCAACATATATTAAATGAATTAAAAAAATAAATAAAATGTATTATTCAGATTAGCAATTAAATAAGATTTAATGAAGGGAAATTAGCAAATAAAGTAATTTATTTAAATAAATAAAACTAATAAAGTAAATTAAATGTGTATTAACCAAATTAAATTTATTAAAAATAACGAAATTAATTAAAAAGAGTAAATTAAATCTAAAAAATTAAATAAATTAATTACATAAATTATAAAAATAAAATAAATAAAATAATTAAAATAAATAAATGTTTAATTAAGTAGAGAGAAATTGTATAAGAATTAAGTATATTAAATAAGAAAAATTGCAACAATAAAAATAAATAAATAAATCTAATTTATTAATTTTATTTAATTAATATAATTTATCGAATTTATTTAATGTATGTTTTTCAGTTAATATATTTTTAAGTTATTTCAGTTAATACATTTAATTGCTTTAATTCTTTTAATTTATTTAAATTAATTATTTTAATTAGTTTTTTAATTAACTATTATTTTAATTTCATTAAATAACGAAATTAATAAAATTTATTACTTTAATTCTACTTATTTATTTAATTTATTTTTCTTACTAATTTATTTACTTCGTTTAACCAATTAAACAACAAACGAAATAATTAAAATAAACGATTTTATTGTCAGATTAAATAAAGTGAAATAGAGTTTTATAAATGAAATAGAGTTAATAATAACAAATAAAAATAAACTAAGTAATAACAAAGGAATGATATCAAAGGGCCGAATGTCGAAGGGCCGAATTTCAAAGGGCCGAATGTGTCGAAGGGCCGAATGTCAAAGGGCCAAATTTCGAAGGGCCGAATCTGTCGAAGAGCCGAATGTGTCGAAGGGCCGAATGGGTCGCATTTGCAAAAATGTACACTTTCTACAATATTCTCTTTGACAAATTTTGTCAGAAACTTCACACCGATTGTTCTGGACCAACTGGTTGTTATGAACCCTAAAGATCTCCCACGCATATCTCATAAGGCTTTATGTGAGTATCATACAAAACCAATATCAAAAAGTCAGGGAAACGAGTAGTACCTAATATTCAAGCAGCGGACATTGGACAGCACAAGTGCAGTCTTTTTGTAACATGCCGAAATACGAGATTGGTTTTCAGATGCAGATATGTCTGTTATTCCTGTTAGTTATTGTCGACCAATAATGAACAAACCAATATCATCATTATTAGGTGCAAATGGAACAAACATTTTAATTTTTGGTAGCAAGTTATTTGACATAGATTTGGCTCTTAGAAGACGGTATTAACATGTTTTCATAGTTGCCGACGTTACTAAACCTATTATCGGAGCAGACTTTCTCATAAAATTTGAGCTTACTGTTGACTTAAAAAACCGTGTATTGATCGATAATAACACAGTCGGAGCAATAGAAAAGTTTGGTAATTTACCGTCTGTAAAAATAAATAACGATTCAGGTATATTGAAAACTTTACTTGACGAATTCCCAAATCTCACCTTAGAGCCATGTTACAATCAACCTATAAAGCATTCCGTTGTTCATCGAATACATACCAAGGGGACACTACAATTCTGTCGTCCTAGAAGGTTAGATCTGGTCACGTACAAAATCGCTAAATCAGAGTTCGAGTATATGCTGCAACATGTTCACAAAGATAGCCTTGATTGGAAAACTTGCGGCGACTATATGATATTAATCGTAGTAACTCCAGCTGATCGATATCCTTTACCGCACATTCATTCTTTCAACTCATTCTTACAAGGTAGTACAATCTTTTCAAAGAACGATCTGGTACGTGCATTTCATCATATACCAGTTGCAGAAGAAGACATGCATAAGACAGCGGAAACAACTCTATTTGGAATGTACGAGACGAGTTTACAAGGATGCCATATGGGCTTCGAAATGCCGCACAGACGTTCCAATGGTTTATGGATGAAGTGATACGGTGGCCTAGATTTCGTGTTTGTTTATATCGATGATATTTTGGTTACCAGTAAAAATATTAATGAACAACTCGAGAACTTGATAATTTTATTTCGCAGGTTATCACCGTATAACAGCAATACGTGACTTCCCAGCGCCCACATCAATTAAGTCCACACAAACGTTTATCGCAGAGTATTTATCGCCAATTAATAATTATTTGATGTCGTTATCTAGCATGCCTCCAAAAACACCATTTGTGTGGCCCGAAGCGTGTAATTTATCGTTCCAGAAAATTAAAATAGAGCTTTGCAACCCTGTTTTACTAGCTCATCCAATAAGTGGAGCCGATATATCATTAACAACAGAAGCTTCTAACTTAGCAATCGGTTAGGTCCTGGAACCAACAGTTAACAACAAAAGTGAACCGCTCGCTTACTTTTCCCATAACTTAACACCAACTGAAACCAGATACTCAACGTTTGACAAGGAGATCTTGAATTTACGGTCTATACGGATCACGAATCATTCACAACTGCGTTCTCAGCAAAAACAGATGGGAAACCTCATCAAGCATATTAAATGGAATGTATCGCACATTTTTGTACATCGATAAAATACATCAAAGGATCGTTAAATACGGTTACCGATACCCTTTTCGCGTCCAATGGACTTGGATTCAATCGGCCCGTTCCGAGTAGTAAAGAAACTTCGTATCTGTATGAGCAATTCAAATTGAGTACGATGGAACTTGCCTATTTCTCAACCAATAATAATGAAATTCGGCTTGTGCATTTGAAATGGGATTTACTTTGGTCTAAAAAGACCAAAGTATTCAAATCCTATCAAAAATGATCAAAAATTTGGTTGGTCCAAAACTACTTTTCTCGACGTTTTGAAACTGCCTGAGTCTAAAAAAACAAAAAAAAAGTGTCCATCTGTCTGAATGCCTATCTACTCATGGTATCTCGAGAAGGGATTGTTCGAATTCGAATTTTTTATGCTAATCTGTTTCTATGGTCAATGCCGAGATTTGAAAAGCTTTTGGAACCTCTGCGTCAAGAGGGTCGGGTACCTGCCATACGAATTGACACAAAATACCTAGTTATAGAAATATTTACCAATTTTTTATATATGCTGGTTTGAATATTGAGTTTGGTATTGAGTTTGGAGTTGAATTGAATGTTAAGTTAAGGATCAGTTTGCGGGGTGAGTTCAAGTTGAGTTGGAGTTGAGTTGGGTTGGGTTAATATATAGTGAGCGGTTGACCAATTTTTTATATATATGCTGGTTTGAGGATTGAGTTGAAAGAGAGTTTGCGGTTTGGTTGAGGGTTGAGTTGGGGGTTCGTTTGTTGGACCAGTGTTTCGTGAGCAGTTGAGCTATCCATACAATAAACTGAGTGTTTGTATGTACATATGTACAGCATATGTGTGTGATATTTAAACAAATCCACAGTACTTGACCGATTTGTACCAAACCTTACACAAATATTGTTTAAGACTTTAGAAAGGTCACTGTTAATATCTCAAACCTCAAATTGAACCTTTCACATTTCAAATTAAACCTTTAGCAAATTAAATTCATTGCCAATTAGGATGGAACTTATCTATTTCTTAACTGATTTTAGTGAAATTTGACTTCCGCATCCCATGAAAATGGGATTCTAAAATGATTTTTGATGAAATTCTGGAATATGGCCAAGTATGTCGGACCTTGCCTATTTCTCGACCAATTTTGATAAATTTGGGCACGTGCGTTTGAAATGGGATTTTTAAATGATTTTTGGATAAGGTTCTGGAATTTAGCCAAATATGATGGAACTTGCCTATTACTCAATTGATTTTGATAAAACTTGACATGTGTGTTGGAAATGGGATTCTGAAATGATTTTTGGATTAAGTTTTGGAATACGGCCAAATATGATGTAACTTGCCTATTTCTCAACCGATTATGATTATATTTGATTTGTAGACTAGTATTGGGATTCTAAAATTATTTTTAGATGAAATTCTGGAGTTTGGGCAGTTAGGATAAAACTTGTCCTTATTTAAATGAATATTAATGGAATTTTACTTGTGCAATGGAAAATGGATTTTAAAGTGATTTTTATATAAAATTCTGGAATATGGGTAGGATGGAACTATGGATGTATGGTAGGATGGAACTTGGATATTACATAACCGATTATTATGCAATTCGAGATTGGGAATGAGGATTTAAAATAATATATCTAATACCAAAACTCTACACTAATGTAAGTATTTTCAATACTGCGGCGCGTGTCCGCTACACACTATATTTTTCTAAACTTGGCCAAACTTACCGCCCTGACAACAAATACTCAGAAAACATGCCAAGAGAATTTTCTAATGGAATTTGAATATTATTACGGACATAATCTTGATCGATTAGCAATTAAAACAGTATGTTTATGCTGTCTTAACGAAACTTTAACAGCTGCATGACCCGCAGAAACCTAAATAGACAACATAATAGAAACCATATTGACATATTTATTATTGTATTGCGATTGAAAGAGAGGTTGAGTTGTAAATTGAGTTGGAGTATAAGCTGAAGATTGACTTAAGAAGTTCATTTCGGTATTGATTATGCATTTGGTTAATAAAGACCGAAGATTTCAGCCCCTTTTCATTTTCTTGTCAATAACTGAAAATTTAAACCAATAATTTTACGCAGTTAACGATAAAGTAAGTAGCCCGAGACTCGTGTGCCAGCCACGGTATAGTAAATAAATTTAATAAGAGACGGTATTGTTAAATTATTAAGTTTTGTTTTTTTTACCTTTTATAAACACATAATGTAAAAAACTGTGTAAATAACGTAGTGTAATTTACTCGCCGGAGAGCACTTTGACTGCACTATGACTAGATCAATTGCAAATTCCTGCTTTGAGTGATGCTAATCCCGCTACTGGAGTTATTGCATCAGATCTCTTTGGCAACCAAAATTGTCTTTGACGTATACAAGAACTGAGTCTGGGCAAATGTTAAAGAATAGAACGATTGTTCACTACTGCTGATAGAAAGATTATGTTTATTGAAGCTTGACGGTAACTTGAAAGTTATTTATTTATAACGCTTCAAATTTCAAACGCAAAAGACCTTAGAGTGAGAATATAATTTGTCCCATAAATAACAAACAGTAAGAAATTTTATCTAAAACAAAATCTAATTATAGATTTGAAATTAGATTACGATATACTGAAATCTCCGGTTATTTTTAATGTTGAAATTCAATTGACCGGTATTAAGAAATCTTCTTTTAAATTTTACAACCTACGTATATAGCTAAACCTCCACACGCATCATGTGCTGTGCGTATTCATTGTATTTGTATTCTTTCATCATTTTCAAAACTATAAAAATGACAAATTATAGATAAAATGACTAAAAATGGAAATATTTCAGGTTTATTGTATATATATAAAGATTTGACGAGATTTAAAAAATAAAACAGTTAAATTTTGTTTTAATTAATTATTAATTCATAAAAATTAATGAAGTCTATTCATAAAAAGCTGGCTCGCAGACTCTCTGTTTTGTTGTGTTCGCTTTTTTTTTTTTTTATTTCTGTTACATAATTAAAATTTTTATTATAATTATGATTTGTTATTGTTTTTGCCGTATAATTTTTTTCATTTAAACAGAATTAAAAATTTAAATGGAAACAAGACAACAAGAAAAAACATTTATGTAAAGATAAATCTTAAATCAAATATTTAAATTGTGGATCCAATATTCTGGTTTTATAAAGTGGTGAATGAATCAGCATACAAGAATTAAATCCAGTGTTAAGACAACGTTACAAATAATATTTCCGAAATATAATTTACTTGGTTCACGCGACTTGACACGGATATGTTAACAACAACAAAAATTAGATTTACGATGCAACGGAATTTTATTTTTAATTAAGATTTTAAACGCTTCTTCCAAGCACCTTAAGTATATAGAATGGTATAGTAAACTATAGCATATAGCGGTTAATTAATTTAAACCACACATTTTTTTTTATCATATAACATGTTCGTATTTTCTTTTTTTTGTACCGGGCAGTAAGTCATATCATAGAATTAAGTAATTCAGCATAATTTATCACAGTGGAACATGCAAATTTACAATTAATCTGTTATATCTTAAATTAAAAAAAAAAAAAAAAAAACCAACAACAATATTACAAAATGTTTATTACTACGAAGCTGAAGAATAAATCGCCCTTGTACATGCAAAATACATAGCTACTGGATTTTTGTTTTGTTCTTCAAGAAAACGACGGACGACAACAACAAAATGTTATTAAAACAAAATTTAAAAAAAAAAAGGAAAAGCAAAATCAATTTATATCCGACAGACTGTATCCCCAGTTAACATACAATTATTTTACAATCTTAATGATGAACAATAATAATAGTAATAATAATATTATCGATATTACTATTAAAACCTATAAACATTTTATTCACCTTCTGTCTTCTTAAAGTTTTCAGTTTTTATTATTTTTGTTTTTTTTTGTAGTTTGCACAAAAGAAAACAAACGTAAATTTGTTGGTATGTTGTGCGCACACACAGGTACATGCAATACCTATCGATAAATAATAAGCGCTTAACTATCAAAATGAATCAAGTCTGGAAAAACATGTCGCTCTATACATAGTTCAAAAACCTCATTTTATCCAATTTCTATCATCTTCCTTCTCTACTTGTTCCTTTTAGTGTTAGCGCAAACACATGGTGGTGGATGAAATACGCGCATGTACATAATAATGAGAATTCTATATTATTTATTATTTACAAATATATCCGCCTGCGTTAATTTATTTACAACTTTGGGATTATAATCTTAAATTGTAAAAAAATCATAATTTTGGATTAAAAATAAAAAAAAAAAAAATTTAAGTGATACGATTATCTTTTAGATTGGTCTTTAATTTCTTTAATCCGTAATTTATTCCAAGTTTATTAATTTTATATAAAAATAATATCTTGAAGTATTTGCGGTAAATTCATAATACATTGTATGAGATTCTGTGTTGTTAGGAAAGCTAACTATATTCTAGGTTTATACCCTTACAACGAGAAGCTATTTAATATATCGTGAGGAGAGGTGGACCAAACGAGTTTTTGAATAATTGATAAATAAAGAGCGGTGCTGGCAGTTTCAACCAGCTGTAATTACTTATGCTTAACTATTAAATAAATTCACGTGCTTTTCGAGTAGACTCTGTCATTTGTGAATGTTGTACGCCTTTGATTTACACTTAGAATTTTTGTTGTTTATACGTGTACATATGTTTATCACGGTAAAGGTTTTGGCTTTCGATTGATATGGCATATTCCATGACGGAATAAGACAGAACGGCATATTTCAAAACAGCATGTGGTACACTGCGGCATTTGCTTCACTACGGTATCAGGTACACTACTCAATAACTCAAAACGAGATATTTCAAAAGGGCATATGGTACACTATGACATATGGTACAATATGGTATACTTCAAAATGGCATATTTTAATAAAGCATTTGGTACATTACAGCATTTCGTACATGACGGCATAACAAATACTACGGCATGTACCAAAACGGCGCATTTTAAAACTTTGAAATTTATCAACGGATTAAGATGGTATTAGACAAGTTCGGAAATGGGATTTTAAAAAAAATTTTAGATGAAGTTCTGGATTGATGTTAATTTAAATTAAATTATATATAGAAAATTTAAAAATAAAAATGTAAAGAAAATATACTATTGTACTGAAAATATACTGTTAAAGTTAGACGAAAGTAAAAAGTCGATAATGCAGATTATGTTATTAACATTACAGCCAAAAATAAACAATTTGGTGGTTGACAGCCAAAAGTAAATAGGATACATGGATTGCTACTTTTGTAAATAGTCTTAAGTGGAAAACTTTGTTTAACCTAGTCGTGGAAAATATCGGTAAATCAGAAGGAATAAAACCCGCCTCTAGAGTGTACATCCGAAGTTGAATCGTGTTTATGTGATTTGTTAATAGTTGTCGCAGGAAAAAATTCAGTTCAAGTTTCCCGTGGGAAATCTCGGAAAATTCGATTTTCCAAAAATCATTAGAAAATTTGTATAAAATCAGCCTCTGAAGTGTTATATCTGGAAATTGATTGCATTGATGTGATTTGATTATGGCTATCGCAGGAAAAAAATTCAGTTAAAGTTTCCCGTGGGAAATCTCGGAAAATTCGATTTTCTAAAAATCATTAGAAAATTTGTATAAAATCAGCCTCCAGAGTGTTATGTCTGGAGATAGATTGCAATAATGTGGTTTGTCAGTAGCTATCGCCAGAAAAAGGTTCAGTTCATATTTCAAGCTTGAAATCTCGGAAAATTCAACAAGTTTCCAGACGAAAGTAAGAAATGGATGAATAAAATCAGCCTCTATAGTGCTATGTATGGAGATGGATTGCATTGATGAGATTTGTCAATAGCTGACGCAAGAAAAATATTCAGTTTAAGTTTCCCGTGGGAAATCTCGGATAATTGGGTTTTCCAAAAATTATTAGAAAATTTGTATAAAATCAGCCACTAGTGTGTTATGTATGGAGATGGATTGCATTAATGTGACTCGTCATTAGCTACCGCAGCAAAAAAATCAGTTCCATTTTCCCGTGGGAAATCTCGGAAAATACAAAAAATTTTCAGCCGAAAGTAAAAAATGGATGAATAAAATCAGCCTCTAGAGTGGTATGTCTGGAGATGGATTGCATTGATGTCGTCAACATCATAGCTATCGCTATTGACAAATCACATCAATGCAATCCATCTCCAGACATATCACTCTAGAGGCTGATTTTATACAAATTTTCTAATGATTTTTGGAAAATCGAATTTTCCGAGATTTCCCACGGGAAACTTGAACTGAATTTTTGTCCTGCGATAGCTATTGTCAAATGACATCAATGCAATCCATCTCTGGACATAACACTCTATACCTGAAATCTGACCCGGAAACCTGAATTGAATTTTTTTCCTGCGATAGCTATTGACAAGTCACATCAATGCAACTTATCTCCAGACATAACACTCTAGAGGCTGATTTTATTCATCAATTTCTTACTTTCGGCTGGAAACTTTTCGAATTTTCCAAGATTTCTCATGGGAAATTTGAACTAAATTTTTTTCCGGCGATAGCTACTGACAAGCCACATCAACGCAATTTATCTTCAGACATAACATTCTAGAGGCTGATTTTATAAAAATTTTCTAATGATTTTCGGAAAATCGAATTTTCTGAGATTTCCCACGGGAAACTTGAACAAAATTTTTTCCTTCGATAGCTATTGACAAATCACATAAAAACGACTCAATTTTAGATATACCACTCTAGCAGCTAATTTTATTCCAAATTTTGTGGATTTTGATTTTCCGACGACTAGGTTAAACAAAGTTTCCCAGTTGTCCGATTGTGTGCTCGAAAAGCGCTAATTTAGCGATCAAATTGAGCGCTAGAAAAGACTTCATTTTGAGCATCAGTTTACACCATATTTCGTGTAAAAATATACGATCCTAGTCCGATTAATATAATAGCGTAAAGTAGTATTGGTAAAATAATATATTTTGGATATTGCTTGGTAGATGGTGCTGACATATTCGCAAAAATGTGTCGATAACGTAGGTTCCTTTTTTATTACTACCACCAGATGGCATTCGAATTATTATTATTTTGAAATAAAAGAAATTGAATTATAATTTTGAATTCATTTATTGTTTTTACAAAACATTTCCTAATTAAAAATTAAAAAAAAAAATTTAGAAAGAAATTTAGGTAGTAGTTATACAAATTTTTATACATTTCATAATCATTTATAATGCGTTTTTTTACTATGCACCCGGTTATGTGCCTTTCGAAATTCACACCCCCATTTCATTTCACGCATCTAAAATATTAGAGAAAAATATGCTTTAATTATTTTGCAATTAACATTATATAAATAGTTGTTGCCAAACATAATTCCATTTATTCGTTTAAATTTCATAAATCGAATTTTTTTGCGAGTGCCCGAAAAATTAAAACTTTGATCAGATAATATGTTTTGGAATGCCACTGTAAGTCCTTTTCCTCAGCTAACCAAATTAGTGAGGTGATTCATCTGGAAATTACAATACCTAAATAAATTAATCTCAGTTTCAGGCACACAAGCAAAAATTAAGGCTTACTATAGTATCTCGGAAAGCACTGTTAACACATTTCGCTTCCAAATCCTCAAGTTCTTTGCTGGTTTTGATTGGGAACATCATTTTTACTTTATGATCCACCTCTGTGCTCCTGCTAGAATTTTGGTTGGTCTGTTATTATTATTATTATTATTGGGGGGGGGGGCCATGCGGGCGATCAGCCACTTCGCACTGTGACCTAAAAGATCTATTGTGCTGGCCCCTGCTTAATTATCCGTCCAGTCAATATTCAGGTTCTTAATGAACCTGACAATACTGCCTCCCGGTAAGTGATACATACTATCTGGGCATATTGCTCTCCCTCCTAGATGTTTACTACAGCATGTAGTTCCGCTAGAAAGACGGTAGCATTGGAGCTCAAGGACCTCGAGAGGGTTGTGCCCTCCCGTATATTCCTACTCCTGCCCCGTATTCCGTTTGATTTTACTCTTACGAGTTGCTGGGAATTGCAAGTCACCTGTAGGTCACCCAGCTTTACTACAGGAAGGCTAAAAATAAAACTGGAGGGTGCCTGGTATCCAGAGTCCGCATATTTTGAGCTGATTAACCTATCAGCCATTCATCTTTCGGCATATGCTGTTCCACCTTAGATTAGGGTTTTTTGTCAAGGTTTTCTCCTTTAGCGCCGTACTTTGGCCTGTGCCAAATGGCCTAAAATGTGCCAAGTGGCCTTAGTTACCAGTGGTTACCACGAGGAGGCAGTACGTACACTTGCGAATTGTGCACAGGTTACCCCTTACACAATTGTACCCATCACGCAGCTGCCTAATGACAAGACCAGAACAGCTCACGTGATGCGCACCCTACTGGAAGGTTACGGAGCTGGTAGATTAATCAACTCAACTTTGATCCCCCCCTCCAATAGACGCCAAACCACCTGGTTGGTCTGTTGGTTTGGGGCGCAATGGTAATGAAAATTCACAAGTTACACAAATTCACAAGTTACAGTATGCGCCGGTTTTATATTTATAATTTTAATTAGCACTACAACATTTAATAAATAAAATCCACCAACACTTTTATTACAATATAATTTAGGAAAATATAAAATTTATTGAATCGCGAAAATTTTGAGCCAAATTTTATAACAACCACTATTTTTATTTAGCTTTTCTTGTTAACTTTTTTATTTGTGTGTCAGTCGGATTTTGAGGAAAAAGTAATTTTTTTGTATTGTTTGAGACGATGAACCAAAAGATTTTTGATGAATTTTAAGTACGTAAACAGCGCACTGAAATTAAAGTAAAATTCAGCTAAAACATTATTTGATGATTAGTTATGAATAACTACAAAAGATGGTGGTGAAATTGTTTTGAGTGTTGTACTAAGGTGTCAAAGATATTTGCTTAGTACAAAGTAGTGAACTCTAGGTACAAATATGTGGAATATATTTAAGCACAGATTCGAACCCTAGAGTAAATCAAAATACACTTAATTGTCACTACTAAGCTGAAAAAGGCTATTCAAATACAATTATATTTTGTAGTCGAAATGAGTTGCATTTCCAATAATTGTATGGATAAACGAATTGGAATAATTAATTGCATGAGTGAATCACTACAGGTCAATCGTCGTGACAAGTCTTTGACTAGGTATGTCAATTCGTCTAGCTTTCTATTGGTTTTTTTTCAGTTCCTCACTGCAACAGCAAGGTTATGGTGGCGAGTTGGAGGTATTTACCATAGGTACTGTGTTTAATGTCCCAGATGTGGTAATTGTTGGTATCATTGTTGAGGATGATGTGACTGGTATTTTTTCTGTACCTGATGTTGTCGTTGTAGCTATGAGGATTTTTTTTAGTTTTGAAGGTTCGATTTCTTTATTAAAACCGATTAAGTTTAATGGGGGTGGTTCTATGTGTTTTTGTGTCATGGTCCACGATTTGTTGTAATATTTTCTTTTGCATTTTTCTATAACAACAAGATTATTAAGAAAAAGAAAAAAATAAATCGGTTACAAATGGAAATTTTATTACCTGGATGCAGGTAAATGTTGCTGTTTGTCCTTTCCGTTGAGAGTTGTGTTAGGGTGTTCGGCGATTTTGATGATGTGGCAGGTATTGTATATGGTGATGGCGAATGGTTCTGGGTCTCTCTCAAATAACCGTTGAATTCGATCGGTGGCATTTGGTCTGTAGTATATCAAAATTATTTTATAAGATAAATGTGTTATAATAATAAAATCAAATAATACCTGACATGGTTAAGATTGGTAATAGTCTGTTGTGGTACTCTGCTTCAAACGTTGATGTCACATACTGTTGAAAATCTACTTCTGGCTATCCATGCTCATGCTTAGTAATAAAAAAAATTGAGGTGTGGCCAACACACGACTTTCTTTTACGAACAGAGAATTTTGAGAAATTTTATTTTGTTTTATAATTTTTTTTTTTAATTTTTTTTTTAATTTTTAATTTTTTATTTTTATTTGTTTTTAATTTTTAGAAACATTTTGTATTAAGTAGTTTTTTGTAAATCTTATACTTTTTAAGATATTTGCAAAATAAATTTTCTGGGCCAAGGGAGTGGCCACTTCCGGTTAACCGATTTGGAATAAAATTCACTGGGACCTCCCAATTTATCAAAAAAGCTTAAATCTGAAGTTTCAGTTCGATTGATTAAACCATCTGGGCTGTGGAGAGGACACAGACAGACTGACAGACTGACAGACTGACAGACGGACAGACTGACAGACTGACAGACAGACAGACATACACCATTTCAAAACTCACTTTTTCGGACTCAGGGGACCTCAAAACAGATAAATCTCTAAAAATCTCAAGGTCCAAAATTTTCATGATTACTATACCTTATTTTACTAGAGTAAAAGAAAGTAAAAATATATTAGTATATTTTACTTGCAATTAATTACCGCTTTGATGTAAAAGCGGTATTATAACATAATTATTTTTATAAAACAGCTTCATATATTTAAATTTAATTGCTGTAACAGGAAAAATCTCATTAGCATCTGATATGTTGTTACACCGGATTATGCAAGGCGTGACCGGTGAATTTAGAGGCCTTGTGAAGAATGATGATATGCCCTGAAATCGTTTGCAAATGACCTTTGTAACTCTTTCTTGATTTATAAATTCTAAAATCAGAAATGGGATATTGTCCGAAATACAACAACATTTGTCAGCTTCTGTATTTTTTAATACGAAATCATCAAGATAATTGAATCTGAATCATGAGGTTCTCCACCTAAATTAATCGAAATTTCATGTTCTTCAAGACGGTTAACAAGTTGTTGTAATAGAAGGCTAGGCTTTCTCACTAATATTTTCGAATTTATAAGTGGAGAATGAATCTACACTACCGAACTGTGAAACGGAATCTGCGAGATGGAGAAGAACATGTACATTATAGCTAACGGTATGTTCGCCATAAATTTTAGGAAATATTTTAACAAATGCAGCTAACATTTTGTTCACTAAACTTATGTGATTCCTTGCATCCCTATGAGATATTAGTCTATAAGAACAATGCAATAAAAGAAAATAATTAAAAATTTCTTTATTAACTATGTCTTTTAAGACAACAATATCAGTATATAAAATGAATTGCCTTAATTCAGTGGCCTTCCACATTCTTAACTCATTTATAGGCCTAGGTTTTCGAGCAAATTCTACAAGGATACTGCTTGCACAGTTCAATAATTTTGAATCTATCATGCATTTTTCATCCTGATTTAATTTAAATTCGAATGTTTCACGTTTAATTAGTAGAGTTAACATTTTTCGGACAACTCGAAGATCAATGAGATGCATTGGGTCCACTACAAATTGAGAGATCATGCCTACATCTACACTTTCTAAAAGAGTGGGTGATATAAAATATTTAACACAGTGTAGACTTGGAAAATCACGATTTTTAAAAGTTAAATCAGAATAAAGCTGAGAAATACCTGTACTATATATAACTCTTCTATTAACATACTTCCCGGTTTGGTTACATTTTGGACAACCGTGATAACACGATTATGCCCCGATATGCCCATAACAAAAGATTTAGCAGGGACATCGCAAATAAAACATCTAATCTTAAATCTTTCTCGCAATTTATTTTTTGTCACATGAATTCCTGCACTAATCAATGTTCTAACCTCATTTACAAAATCTAGCAAAAAATCATCAATATTTTCAGGCTTCTCAGTCCCTGAATAGACACCAATAATAAAAGGGGAAATATTTTTTTTATCCACAAAAGCGCCAAGAATGGGCCATAAATAATCTCTATTGTAAGTTGTCTAACAGGTTATTTTATAATAAAATTATATTATGTGTTTCTCTTTCTGCAAGTAAAAACCGTAACACTTTACTCAGCTAACACTAATTTTGTAAAATTAACATTACCACTAGTGTCATTCGATCCAACAGGCTTACACGTTGGTCCATAACTATTACGGATATTTCCCTTCTGCTTGTAAAACTAATATCCAAAGTGATACAAAGTACGAGTACCGAGTAGTGAATACAATGTTTAATATAAATAATCTCTAATTGTCTAACAGCAACTTTTAACTCAGTAATACCACATTTTATAAAATTAAACAGATAGTTTTGGAGAAATTTATTAGGGTTGTTGACTTCTGGCAAGTAAAATTGGTGTTTCAACTGATTGTCAAAATTTTCTATTAACTGAAGGTTATTCTGTGAAGTTATCTGAAAACCTATAGTTAAAGTATCTCCTGGCTAATCCTTTCAAGGCGGTTGTCGAATATACAGCAATTGTTCAAATCGTTTCGTAGCTCAACGCGATTTCGAATTCAGTTCTCGGCGACCTTAGATATTATTATTATTATTTTTTTTTTTTGTAACTTTCAAAAGGCACTTTTGCACTAAAAACCATTTCTCTGTAAATATTAAAAACAGCCAAAAGTTGTATCCGCAGTAATTAATGCGTTTATTTCATTTCTCAAAATTTAATACTTAACTGCACACAAAACCATTATACCATACTCAAGATTGTTTATATACCTTTTCGTAAAATTTAGCTACTGCATTACGCATTTCAACATTTTTACGGCTTTTTATTTTCCATTTGTTTGAATTTCGTTATTTCTTAGTACTTAACAACAAAAACTACAACAACAAAAAGACAACAATACAAAGATAATGAAATCGGAAACACTTTTTTTTTATCTTTATTAATTTCTTAAGTGAGTTGATATAACATTTTTTGTTATTGTTGTTGTCTTCTATGTACATATATAATGACGACAGTTTTGTTGTCACGTTAATAAAATTATAAGTGGTATTTTTTTTTTTTTTTTTGTGGCTTTACCTGTACATAACGACCAAAAGAATGTAAAAACTGTTCCTCGCACAAACACAAACTACAAGCGTCTTATGTTTACAATATTCAACATGACCAAAAACGTAAATAAATAATTACAAATTTTGTCGAGGAAATTTTATTTATTTATTATTTTGTGGTTGCTGATGTTGATCATTTTAATCATATAGCCATCGTAAAAGATAATTCCTTTTTAAACGAGGTATAAGGCATGCATAAAATAAACAATAAATATAAGAAGATGTATTGAATTAATATTTTAATAAGATACATTGAGTCTATGGTTATATGAAGCTTTTTTTTTATTTTAATTATGTAAATTGATCATGAATCAAAATTAAAATTTAACTTGAATAACAGGTCCCGATGAATGGGATGCTTTTCTGCGGCTCTTATACAAAACTTTATACTATGTGTAGATGGTACACAAATTAATTTGTTACGGCGAAGCATACAAAATTTAGCATCAACAGTTCCACTAATTTAACAAAAAACTGTACAAATAGACCTACTAAAAAATTGCAGAAAAATGTTTGCCGGTAGAAGAAATTTGCGATATCGATTTTCTTAGTCAAGGATAAGATTAATTTTTTCAAATTTTGGAATCTTCTCTCTAGAAGTGTATTGGAGTTAAATTGACCCCAGTCGATTTTAAAATTAAAAAAAAACAAATACATTTCTAATTATTTAAATAGCCCATGCCTGCAATACAATGAAAAGCGGGCCCAAATTATTTGTAAATTTGGTGATTACCATAGTTTGAAATAAACCAAGCGTATTTCCGTGTACTGGGCTCAAAATGACCCTAAGTTATTTATTGGTCCTTCGAGCCGGATGGGTATCGGTATTAGCATCCATTAAAAGCATTTGGTAAGAACAGTGAGACAAATTATTAAAAGTTTTTGTTTTTAATCTCGCTATTTAAGAGAGAGAGAGTAGAAATTAACATCAGAACTACACTGTAGTGCAGTGCGAATAGCGGTTTTATCTAGTGAAGATATTGGTGAACTGCTGTGAAAATCAAATCGGATAATTAGTCGAGATGGATGCGCAATTGAAAGCAATGTTGAAGACGCGTGCAACACTTAAGGGTCAGATGACGAAAATGGTGGCATGGTTGTCCACACTCACTGAGTTAGAACTAAAGTGCATAAAAAATATTGCACTTTACAACAATTTAATTTATCATAGACAATTTAATTTTGTTAAAATAAATTTAATTTATTTTATTTTATTAAAAATGTATTTAAATCTATTTAATTAGTGTTGTACATTTTATTAATTACTTTCCACCACCATTTAATTATTGCACGAGTTGGGCGATATGTCGCTGCGATGAAAGTGAAAAGCAGACTGAAGTTAAAAGAAATATTTTATTTTGTTTTGTGGTCTCTTCATGTGGAAGAGGCAGTAGTTCATTAGCTGAATGCGTCTGTTCCCAAATATTAATGTCAACGTTGAGCGGCGTGAACACGTTGCATTTGTGGTTGGGTTAACTCAGACACCAATATATGTGAGTGATACTTTGTGTTTAAAATACACGTAGAGCCTGTAACGGTTAACGGGCTACGATCTTACGATCACCCTCCTCGTCGTTAACAGAATTCATCCTGAGTCCCCCCTGCAGCATTTTGTCTGACTAATGTTCAGCTATGGGGACTGAATGGCAGTCTTTCTACGACTTGTATCTAAAAACCATTCATGATAACACAGGATTGGGAGCGGTCCAAAAGTTCCAGTACCTAAAGGGCCTTCTAAGAGGGGAAGCAGCGATCTTAGTGAAACATTTCAACATAAGAGAGACGAAATATTTTGAGACGTTCAAGAAATTAATAGAAAGATATGATTGTAAGTCGCATACTATCAAGGCATTCATAAGAACATTTATTGACCAACGTTTTGTTGCATTAGGCCCAGATGGGACATTGAGAGATCCGTGGCTGCTGTATATTTTGGTAGAAAAGTTAGATTTGGAAACTCGGAGTCTTTGGGCTCAAGAATCAAGCGATGTTACGCCGACATTAAAAAGATTTTTTAAATTTCTTCTAAATAGAGCAGACTCCTTGGAATCTGTTAATAACGTCAATACCAAGAGACTTGCCAAGAGTACTGCAAATACGGACAAACACATCTATAGTTCCAAGACGAATTATTGTTTGTTATTGGCTGATAATTACTACTGAAGGTAGTATTGGTGACTAAATGATGACGGCAACGTCGCACATTACTGTAAATTTATTTTCATACGAACCAAAAGCAACAAAAATGCCTATACAAAAAAATGTATAAACGTTTTTGTTGGTTTTGTACAAACACACATTTACTTTATATTTGTACACTTTTCACAAAAATATTGTATATGTTTGTTCAAATTCATTTTTGAATTTAATAAAAAAATTATTTAGATAATTTAAATTTAAAAGGTGTCTTTGACTTGTGTCTTAATATTTTATATTTAACGTTTAGTAAAGCATTAAAATTTGTAGGCTTAATCGTATTTTTTAAAACAATGAAATATGCAATTTTTTGAGTGTAGTAAAGATAGGTTATAGATCTTTTCCCCAAAACCAACAAAAATGTTTATAGACATTTTTATTGGTTTTGTTTTCCTCAAATGTCAAACGTAGTGGTTTCTTTGTCGGAAACATTTATTCGCTGCCAGGCATATGACATCTTGTTTTCTGGTGTAAAATTAATTAAATTATAACATTAAAACTAAATAAATTAAATTATTAATTACATTACACTGACTTGTTGATGTAAAAGTCAGGCTTTTGTCATCAAATATTTATCTCGAATCTGACGAATGAAGGATAAACATATAGCGCATTTTGTTGAGAAATTTACAACAAAAATTGCAATGGGCAGAGAAATTAAGTAATTAAAAAAATAATTCGAATAATTTAATTAAAACTCGAACAAATAAAATTCATAAATAATTGACTAAAAAATAGAAGAATTAACAACATAATAGACACAAATTAAATCGAAAAAATAATTCTCGAGTTATATTCTTGAAAAAACTAATAATTCCATTAGTAATACATATCTAGACAATACAATTTTTTCTCAACAAAATATGCTGATTGTTGTTGTAATTTACTCTGTTGTTCCAAGAAACATACACATAAATAGCTTTCGTTTTATTTGATATTATTATACAACGTTGCCGTGGTATAAATTGTTGTTGTTTCTTACGTATTTTTTTTTGGTTTTGTTATATTTCGTAGAACGAAACCAAAACAAGTAGTTTTTTTATTGAAGGCTTATATGTATACAACTATGACCAGTAGTCACTTTGTACCTTTAAATTTTGTATAGTTCATCTTGAAATTATAGATGTTTTTGCATGAATACAAAAAACACAAAGAGAGAAAAAAATACCAAAATAAAAACAACAGAATCGGATATACATACTAAACCACCAACACACATAGAGAAGGTAAATATTTTCATACAATCTTCCAGGTGCGTAGCAGGAGGCGTATAATATTTTCATTATATGATATTCAAATAATATCCTTATAGAGAACATACAAACATTCCTGTTCTATGTACATATCAAGATACAGCAAAATATTTGTGACGATTATACCAAAACCAACAAAAATGTCTCTCTGTTTTTATTGTTGATTAAATATTATATGACAAAAACCAATAATAAATACTACATTTTCTAACTAAGATTTGTGTAAAGAGCGATCGAGACGGCATGTATAAACATTTTGTTGGTTTTGCTGTGAATCAAGCTTCAATAATTTATTTGTGTCGATTGTACATAAAATAAAACACAAGAACACATTCATGTAATCGTAAAAATAAAGTACGATATTAAATTAACTACGTACTATCAAATTAAGTTAAACTCAATTTTAATACTATCAAATTATTAGATTTTAGTAATTAATTTTCATGCACAACCACACAAAAGTTAAAATCATGCACTTAATCAAGAAATCAAGAATTTTGATTTCTTTATCTATAAAAATAAAACATTGCCTGATAAATGCATTCCGGTGGATTGCATTTTCCAAAATTACACTATAATTCTTATTTCACTAAAATTGAATTGAATTAGAAATAAAATTAAAATTAAAATGTATATACATATGCATATAAAGTATTTACATAACATTTCACACTAACAACAGTTAAATAACCGAGCAAACGGCACAGTGGTTAAAGCTGCGGCGGTTGGATCGGGAGGTACCGGGTTCGAATCCATATAGGGGCGCGATGCAAAAGGGATATTTCATCATCTGATTACGATCGGTGATGAAGATGAACATATCTATGACCCCCTGTTGAGAGTGAAGAATGAATAGGCCGACCCACCTTTCATGTCAACACTATAGGTTGGCATGAAGCAATGTCCTCGATTTGGCTACTACTGCGTAAAGTAGGACGGTAAAAGTAAACTGCGAAAGAGTTTAGAGTGCCTTGAGCCCCAGAACAGATTGCATAAATTAAAACCAAAAAAAAAACAGTTAAATAAAAATAAAATAAAATTAAATATTGATGAGGAAAGACATAACACGTCTGGTCCTCTTTGAATGTTCCCATTCCAATCAAATTCTATCCATAATATGGCAAATGTAAAAAAAAAAATATGTGAAATTATTTCTAATAGAAACAATAATTTTAATATATGTTGCCACATTTCAACCAATCCACTTTATAGTGGAACTGATATCTTAAATATCTATGTATTTCTAAAGTAAAGCTAGCCACTTGAAATTTGTGCGGCATTGACATTAATGTCATCAACAAGTAAAAAGAAAGAACTTTATTATTATTGGGTGTGTGTTTTTCTTTTCTTTCAGTTCGCCTCTGTATATCCTGTAATGGTATAATTAGATGCCTGTTACTGTCATATATAAAGGTTAAGTTTTAAAATTAGTATTGTAGTTTAGATATAATTTAAGAATTTTATGTTAAGCCTTATGTATGTCAAATCCAAATATTATTAAACAATCCTCAAACAAATATTTGAAAACAAACCAATGGATATTACAAATAATCCAAAAAAATATAAAATCTTCTTTAAAAATAACTAATTTATTATAAATAGAAAAAAATATTGTACAGAAGAACACCAGAAATGTAAATTTATAATGTTTAAATAATAAATGAATTGAATCAAAATTCGATGGAATTTGTTGTAATTTTCACAGAATCACATAATCAATATCCAAAAGTACCGCAACCTTGATATTATCCTTTCCTACTTCCCATACGAACTCTTTCACAAACTCGCTTGAAGGGTGATTTTTCCGAATTCTGAATGCTGTTGATGGCAACGAATTATTTTCATTTATAAAAACTTCCATTCGTTCTGTCATCATTCCATTTAAAGTTTTTATAAAAACATTCAGCTATAGTTATAGGTATTCATATGTTCATAATTTGTTGCCACATTCGGATCTCTATCCGGTTTAGGAATTGAGACCGCGCTGCTCATGCAAATTATGTTTTGTTGATTTACTCAACAACTGAATTATTTTTGAACTTATAAGCTCTCAGAAAGTCATCCCATTCATATTTCGTATCCATTCATTCATTATTGTCAATATGTTCTAAGAAAATCATCACCTTTTTCACGATCCTTTTACACCACATTTCCTGACATCCTTAGTTGTGTGTACTGTTGTAAAATTTGCGATATTTGTAAATTTTGTAATGTTACCGGTAATATTATCGGTAACACGGGTAAAATAGGTAAGACACATTTTATTAAATATTTTAATTCCAATTTGTACCAAAGAACACTACTTAGTAATATTTTGACGTCTGGGCAAAAGTAGTAAGATTTTTAAATAAAACACAAACGGATTATTATTCTTTCAAATATATTTCATTCTCTTCAAAGTAATTTCCTTCGGATAGAATACACTTATGCAAACGTTTTTTTCCAGTCTACGAAACAGTTGTTAATGTCTATTTCCGGAATGGCCTATAAAACCTTCTTCGATTCAGCTCAATCTCTTCAATCGAGCAAAAGGATATCCCCGGAGCGGTTTGTTGAGTTTCAGGAATAGCCAGAAGTCCAGCAGAGCTAAATCAGGCGAAGAGTAGTTGCGAAACAATATGGGTCGAATTTTGGCCAAATAGTCACGCCTACAACCAATGCAGTGTAAGACGGCGCATTATCATAATGCAAAAACCAAGAGTTTTCTGCCCAAAACTTTCATGAAGTCAACAAGATATCTAACTGTCAATCGACAATTTGTGAGCACCAAATATTTGACTTATTAATGTCGTGTTCATCGGTAGACGTCGATGGAAGGCAAAGTCGTATTCAACGCCGACAATAAATAATAAATTTTACATAAATATCAGTTTATGATCAATTAAACTCTTTAATCAATGTATGGTTCATCCCCGCCGACGCATTTATTATCCTCGGCTTCATCCGTTAATAATAATTTGTATTTGATTCAGCAGGAATTAGTTCATCTTCGTTATCCAGACTTCCTACGTTCAATTTTTACAGGCTTAAGTTGTGCAAAATGTACGTTAGTATTCCTGCACGTGTTGAGCTATGTATATAAAACCATAGGTACTAAATATGCTTTCCATTACAGCTCTCGATGCAGGCATGCTCAAAATAACAACCGCCAAGCACTTAACGGTAAAATAGAATACACTCCCGCCGACCAAATTTTATCAGAGAGTTGCTCACTTACTACCACAAACCGTCGTGAAAAAGTTCACTTCGAACATTGTAATACGCCAAAGACTCATATATTTGGTTACCCTTCTAAGATTTTGTGTGAAGTTCTGCGACATTAAAAATAAATTTAGTCGCTTCAAGTTTCTGTGATTCCGAAAGACCCTTTCCTCGAACAGCTGGTTCAAGCAAATTTGCGGGAAAATATAGCTGTTGTAAGCATTTTTCGGCCCGTGATTTGAGAATACTTATAAATTCTTTGTAATTGGCGCATTTATTTTGTTGAAAAGTTGGTTTTATATTAACAAAACAGTACACTACTTTAGACAAAACAGCAAACTCTCAAAAAAATATAGTGATTTAGCAATCGGGGGCCTTCATAACGGACTTCACTTCGTCTGCGATAACCAGCGCCTTCAGGGCATACCTTATGTAGCATGAATGTAGCGAGTTTTTTTATTAACGAAACCCTCCATACGACTGACTGAAAATTTTAAACTGTTGATAGACTGAACCTTGAAGATATCGACAATGAGAAAGTAAAGCCCCTACTCGGTAACATTAATATAGCTTTTGTTAAAAACTTTTCGGGACGCGGTATTGTTAGTTCCATTGTCAGTAATAAGTACAATACATTTTTAAATCTCGACGTCTTTTAACACCGCTTGAACTTTCTTGAAAAGCAACTTTAAAAGTCAAATGTCGATTTACTGGCTTTGGGTGTATTGTATTGATGACATAATTTGTTACGGAGTCCCTGCGTATATTTGACCAAGCATCGGTCTGCAACGTCAGATGCGCCGGCAATTTTTAGTAAGACTGACCTTTCGACGCGATGGTACTCAAGGCCCAACAATTGACTGGAAAGTCGGTATCTCGAAGGAAGTTTATAAAACGGTTACAATTTCTTGAACAAATCAATACAAGCCGACTTTATGGTTGAGCCTAATGGAGCACCAGAAACGAAAATTGATCGAGTAATAGCTTATCGACCATCTGGTGCTATGTTGGTCTCATGTTGTCAACGAAATTCCAGCATACTAGAGCTTTTTATCGACTAAGACGTTGCAGCCACTTTTCTAGTCAAAATAGATGGATCATATTCAAGGTCAGATTGCAGCTTTATTACTTATTTGCCAAATGAATATGTCAATGAAACAGGAAAAACGGGTAGATTATTATATTTTACAGCAAAAATTTGGTGTAGTAGGTTAATAGTACATAAGTGGTGTCACAACTCTTTTTCCATTTAGACTAGTTGAGTTGTTTGGAAAAAATATTTTTAATTTATGTTACCGATATTAACACGGTAACAACACTTTGGGTAATATTACCTAAAATTACCTAATTTACCGGTTATATTACCACCAGTATTAGATTACTATCTAAGGCTGCTACTGCTTTCATATTTTCATACACTGGAAGCGGTACCTGTCAGAGACAGAGCGTCATGCTTCAGGAAATTTTGGAAAACGCTTCACACGCATAAATATTTTCTAATGCTTCTTATTTCCTAATATCTTCCCCAAAGTGCTGAAATCCCGTCAAAAATTATCAAAAATTTGGTTGGTTCAAAACCACTTTTCTCAACGTTTTGAAACTCCCTGGATGTCTGTACCCATGGTATCTCGAGAACGGCTTGTTCGATTTAGAATTTTTTTGCCAATCGGTTTCTATAGTCAAGGTCGAGATTTGAAAAGCTTTTGGAACCTGTGTGTCAAGAGGGTCGTCGGGTACTTACCATACGAATTGACCCAAAATACCTGGTTATAGAAATATTAACCAATTACTTCGGTCTAAAAAGACCAAAGTAATGAAATCCAGTCAAAAATGATCAAAAATTTGGTAGGTCCAAAACCACTTTTCTCGACGCTTTTAAAGTCCCTGAGTCTAAAAAAGCAACAAAAAAAATGTCCGTCCGTCTGTCTGGATGTCTGTTGGTCTGTACCCATGGTATCTCGAGATCGGCTTGTTCGATTTAGAATTTTTTTGTCAATCTGTTTCTATGGTCAAAGCCGAAATTTCAAAAGCTTTTGAAGTCTGTGTGTGAAGAGAGTCGGGTACCTGCCATACGAATTGACCCAAAATACCTGGTTATAGGAATATTTACCAATTTTTTATATATGCTGGTTTGAATATTAAGTTGGGCATTGAGTTTGGGGTTTAGTTGAAGGTTTACTCAGGGGTCAATTTGCTGGTTGAGTTGAAGTTGAGTTGGACTTAAGTTGGGGTTGGGTTAAGTTATAGTGAGCAGTTGGCTAATTTTTATATTGCTGGTTTGAGGATTGAATTGAAAGAGAGTTTGCGTGTGGGTAGAGGGTTGAGTCGGGGTTGGATTAGTGTTAAGTGAGCAGTTGAGCAATCTATATAAGTGAGTGTTTATATGTAAGTTCAACATATGTGTGTGATTTTTAGATAAGGTTCTGGAATATGGCCAAGTATGATGGAATTGGTCTATTTCTCAACCGAATGTGATGAAATTTGACATGTGGGTTGGAAATTGGATTTTAATATGATTTTTGAATTGAATTAGTGAAGGCCGAAGTTCTGACTATCTTATGAGGTTTCAGCCCTTTCTATTTTCATTAACGAAAATGAAAAAAATTCAATAGAATTCGAAAATTTTAATTAAAGAAATTTGATAATTAAGTATTCCCATAGTTTCTGAATCAGTATTAAGTTTGGATTTGTCAAATTTCTTAACATTACGCCCTCGGGTGACCTCACTCGTTTGCAAATAACCAATAAATTACATAAACATTTTACCCTTATCGAATTACCAAATATAGAAATAAAATTTACATTAATTTCTTCTACATAATAAAACAAAAAAATAATAAAAAAAAGACATTTAACACAACATGATTGTCGTGATTATAAATCAATCAATTTTACACTATGACAATGCTAAATCTGTGAATAAATTAAAATGTAACATAAAACTTTTAATTCTTTATAAAAAAAAAACTTTGATTTCCTGTAAAAATTTAATTAGCATACAGCAATGTAGCAAAATCATTATTACCCAGCACTATAAAGATAAATTCAAATTACAACACTTTGTCATTGTTGTCGCTCCACACCATATTATGATGTGGTGCTGTGATCTTTTAATTATTTCTTTATATGACGCTTTATGTAGTTAATAAATAAAGTGGAAGTAATCGTGTTTCACGTATATAGCGCTTTTAAATCACGAACTCAATGTTCGTTATTTATACTTTACAGATTTTTAAGTTCTATATATACACAAATATTAATGACAATTCTAATAAAAAATAAATGTCTTTGAAGGCTGATTTTGTGTTATTCGCGTATATTGCTAATTTCATTTTTAACCTGTGTTCAGTTAAAAAACGAATTGCATATCTGTAAAAAAAATGGTGCAGCAGAGCTAAAAAAAAATGTAATAATTTTCACACCTGTTATTGTCTGTTCCTTTGTTGTTACAAAGTCAATTGAATTGTATATTAATTTTTTTGTTCTCTTCTCTACATCTTAAGATGGAAAATATTTAAAATGCATAAGAATAAGATACAAAAAAAAAAAAAACATAATGCAATCATTATGTTCTGTCTTTCTAACGACTTCCTACAAAAAGTGTATTTTGCAGATTGCGCGGTGAATGGATATTACACTTGCTTTGATTGTTACTGATAAAAATGAATACCTAACTACATGTAGACAGAGATTTTAACAGAGATGGTTTATCCTGAAGTTAAAATCTTTTATATTCTAATTGGAAAAAGGAATTTGGAATTATTAAGGTGGCTTAATTTGATCATTGTAACTGATAAATATATACAGGTATGTATGTACTAAAAAGTTTTTGAATTCTTTAATTCGAGTGAGAAAATTTGTATCGCGCATAAAATCCTCAAAACCCATTACCTTAGAGTATAACATACAATATTCATTAAAAAAACTGCAATAAATATTCATTTAAATTCCAATAAAACGTAAAAATACATTTTTTTGAAATCGACAATATAATAAATTCCACACCAAAGTAAAAAAAAAAGCTCTTCGTTTAAAAATTAAACAAAAAATGTCGTTAACTTGCAACAATTATAGGTTATGCAGTTATAAATTAAATTAAATTATTAAATTATGTGATGGAATTAAGGAAGTCAAAAACAAACTAACTAATATAAATAAATAAAATAAAATTATATAAATTGCACGTTCAGTGAAAGTCAAATCAACCAAAAATAAATAAAAATACCAGAATATACCTATAAGCAACTATTTAAAAACCTACTAACAAACAAACAAGTTCCCAGATTTTTAGTTTTAAGTTTTTTTTTTTTTTTTTTTTGTTCGTACATATAACAACTGCGCACTGAAATATGCATTTTTAACCTTGAATGTAAGCGTTATGAGTTTGTTGTTGTATAATTTTTAAATCAGATAGTAAATTTATTTTTAGAAAATCAAATTTTGTGTGTTTGCAAACTATAAACGAGAAGCATACAACTGGACTGAAATATGCATGCAAAATTATTAATAAGCACATAAATCGATTTATTTGTTTAATGCCCGATTTCACAAAACTATTAGTTAATCTCTAGTTAAATAATATTTTCTCTGTTTCTTATTTTGTGATATTACGATTTGCTAAATAATTCAAATTCAATACAAGCAGATCTGTTTATAAAAATGGGAGGGGGGGGGGGGGGGTATTAAGGGAAAGGGGAAACTACCCCTTTAAATACAATAAATACTAATTTAGCATTTTAATTTTTAATCTTCCATTTTTCAGTTCAAATAATTCAAATTAAAAATCAAGAGTGAATCATAACATCCTCTGCCATCTGTGGGATGACTGCAAACTACGTAATTAATAGCAGATATCGCAGACCTGTACGACTTCTGAGTTGCCAGAATCTATGTCCTTGAATTTACAAATTTATCTTTTATCAAAAAATTGTCTAAAATTTATAAGATTATCAGTGGTGGCTTTTGACCTAAATACCATATTTTACAAATTGATTTGGAAAGTCTGAAACGCTCCTAAACAAAACCATGTCGGAATGTTGCCGGAATTTAAAAAAAAAACGAAAAATAAAAATGTAAATGTTCCTTTGTTCAAACAAAATCTCCGCGGGTTCTTCACCGATTGCTTTGAAATTTTGGTATACAACGTTGTATTCGAATAAAGGCTAACACGCCTGTGAGAGGTAAAACATGTTTTTTTTTTTAAAAAAACAGCACCATCTGTTGAACATAAAAGCTACATATGCATTACTAATCATTGCTCCTACTGCACAGCACGCTTCTTGACAACTGCTGTCACTTAGAATTTCCAATATTTCCGATACCATTGATTAGTTCATCAAAATAATCCCTCGCAGAAAATCAAGCTTAGGTTGTTGTACTCGCTGGGCGGAAGCACATACTTGAGGATGCACGGTTGCCAGAAAAGCGATCGCGTTCTGCAGCTTCAGATCTGCTTCGTTCTCAACAGAATGAATGCGAAAGGCTGACATCTACGAGAAACAGCCAATCAGCGTCAAACACAACTCCGTGCTCAGCAATCAAACGAATATACTCGTCTTGCATTCCGTTACAACCCAGCTGATGCTGATTATTATAGTAAGAGCCGGCATGTTATCATCGGTACTATGACTGAAGTTTGTGCTCAGAGCCTTGCACTCTGAAATTGAATGGAGCAACGAAAGTAATGTGTTGTGCCGCCCGAAAAATTAAATTGCCTCAACTTTGCCAGATATACCGCCAAATCAAAGCATTTCCTATCTAACATTAGGAAATACCACTCATGCTTTCAAATGACGTCGTTCAGCAGAGAAATCGTAACAGCTTAATTCATGCTAAGCCAACATTCAAAGTGAAAGGACTAATTTACCATTTCACGCTGCGGAATTTCTACCCGCATAAAAAAATCCATTGTTTTCCAACTACAAGAGCTTTTTCATGTAAAAAACCATTTAGCTCGTTTCGTGAAAACATCAATTGACATGATGCCATATGACACATACAAGATTGTTATTCATGCTGACAAAACGCCTTCTGGAGAACATGTGCGAATATTTAATGTTCCAACTATAGACGAAGTGGCATAGTTATAGTCGGAGATCAATTCCAACCTAGAGATATTGTTCTTTATCTGAGAATCGATCAATTGACAACAGTTGCAGAAACTCTCGATGTTACGATGCCATGCAATATCCAATCATTTTTTGGGATGGTAAAATCTACTCATATACAGGCAGTCCATGTCATATGCATGGATACACCCAAGATGCAATTGCGTATGTTCGTCACTACGGGCGCCCAGACCTGGGATGATATACATACAACAGCTCCTACTTCCTCCCATAGGTAACTATTACCCATAAACGTGGAATACTGTAACTCCGTTAAATCAGTTAAATACGTTTGTAAGTACGTGAATAAAGGCAGCGACATGACAACTTTTGGTGTTCAACCAGAAAGAAGTGACAGGAATGCAGTCATACATATCGATGAAATCGCACAATATCAGGCTGGAAGACAGGTAGAGAAATAAGCAGCAATGAAGTTGTATGGCGAATCCTTTCATTTCCCATATAAGAAAGAAGTCCAGCTGTTGTTCACCTAGAAAATGGACATCAAACTTAACTTCTTTCTTCACGTTATGCCAAAATACCGCGTTTGCGAAAGCAATGCTGTTTTCGGAAGTGCCTACGTATTACACATGGAATGCGAGTAGAAAATCATTTGAACGACGCAAACGAGGAGAGGGAATCGACGGACAACTTGGCATATTCAAAGAAACTACGATAGGCAGACTGTACACCGTGCATCCCAATCAAGATGAATGATTCTTTCTTCGCATGCTGTTGCTAAATGTGCCCGGTCCGACGTCTTTCCAGCAATTGAGAATTGTCAACGGCGTCACACATGCTCCTTTCCACAGTGCATGTCATTCTCTGAATTTATTGGAGAACGACCGACACTGTGATCTATGCATTAATGACCGGGCAAAAGTCCCATCAAATTCAAATTCCTACATTGTTTGCAATCATATTGACTGCCTGCTCTCCTTCATTTCCAACAAAGTTATTAGAGAAATATAAATCGCGCATGGCTGAAGATATTTTCCGTCGCATATGCGAGGAAAATTCAAATATGAGCATCAATTTGATGAGAATGCCATCACCGAATCGATTTGCTGCAGCTTTGTTCGATGTAGAATTGCGTCGTGAACAAAATTACAACGCGGGTGATCATTTGTCGTATGTGCAATGAAATGTTCCTAAGCTAATAATAATGGGGTTGGAGAAATCTTTTTCTTAGATGCGCCAGGCGAAACTGGTAAAACGTTCCTAATTACATTGATTTTGGCAGCAATTCAATTCCAAAATGGCATAGCCTTAGCTTTTGCGTCGTCCGGAATAGCTGCGATATTGCTATCAGGTGGAAAAACTTCTTATTCCGCTTTGAAATTGCCATTGCACATGCAATTAATTGAAACTCCCACGTGCAAAATTTCCAAAGCATGCGGCATTGGGAAAGTGTTGCAGAAAATCACTCGAGGCGTGGGAACTTGGGTTGGGAACAGAAAGGTGCCGGTTGATCACACCTCAGGGACGAATTTCATTGCCTCATAACTTCTGCAATTTATTGACGTCAAAAGAAGAACTGGCTGAAATAGTATTTCCCAATATTCAAACCAATTATAAGAATCATGATTGGCTGAGTGAACGAGCTATTCTTGCCGCAAAGAACAAAAGACGTCTACGATCCTAACAATATTATTCAGTCTAAAATTCAAAGCGAGGCAGTCACATACAAGTCGGTCGACACTGTTGTGTTAAAATTCTTCTCCTTTTTTTTATTTTTTATTTTAATCTATGCAATCTGTTTTGGGGCTCAAGAGGCACTCTCAACTCTTTCGCAGTTTACTTTTACCGTTCTACTTTAAGCCTCTCAACAGGTGGTTATAGACGTATTCATTTTCATCACTGATCGTAATCAGATGATGCAAAATCCCTGTTGCATCCTGCCCCTATATGAATTCGAACCCAGTACCGCCGCAGCTTTAACCATTGCGCCGTTTGGTCGGTTAGTTAATTATTCATTAGAATTTTTGAATTCAGTCGATCTGCCAGGGTGGCCACCGCACATACTGCAATTGAAAATCGGAATGCCAATTATCATATTGCGAAATATCAACCAGCCAAAGCTTTGCAACGGCACGCGCCTTGTTGTAAAAAAATTAATGAGCAACGTCGTAGTAGCAACAATCTTGACAGAGCCATTCAAAGGTGAATATGTTCTCATTCCTCGCATCCCTATAATTCGAATTAATAATAAGATTGCAATTCCGAATTTGATTGTCGTTTGCAATCATTATCAACGAAGCTCAGAGCCAATCCTTAGAATTGTGCGGTTTACATCTAGACAAGCATTGCTTCTCACATGGACAATTATATGTTGCGTGTTTTAGAGTCGGCAAACCAGACAACTTCTATATCTGCACAGACAATGAAACAACAATAAATATTGTATACCAACAACTATTGTAAAATTAAACATATTAGAAACGTGTGCTTTCTCTTTTCTTTCTTTTATATTTAACCAGAATATAGACTGAGCCACAGCAACGCGTGACCTGGTACTGCTAGTGATTATATATAATTAACCCTAACCGTCTCGATTTCAGATATTGAGAGTGTTTCAGTTTTCTTTTTAAATAAAGTTTATTTTTATTGAATAGAATTTTCTAAACAGGATTCTTTGAGATTCCTGAATTTTGACGTTATGTTGTTTCATATGTATTTCCGACTTATATAAGTACATCAGAATTTTCAAGGTTCTAAACTTATTCGAGGTTGGTTTATGTTTGGTATTAAGTGGTTTGTATTTAGATACCAGTTCAATACAAAATTTTCGATGTTATTTGCGTTTAGTTGTTCGTTTAAATGGCAGAAGTTGATTTCGGCGATATAAGAGTCAAAAGAGGACAACGCACCAATGGACCTCTTATGGGAAGTCAGTGAAGCAGCTGGGAATCGAGAATAGAAGCGGCCGAGACTAGCCAATATGTTCCTGAATGTTCTAGAATGTTTCAGACAATTATAGAATCTTGAAGAAGATTTTAAAATGTTCTAGAAAGTTCCACGACGTGAATGCTCTAGAATGTTCCAGGATGCTTGAAAATGTTCTAGATTGTCCCAGTAGGTTCTTAACCTTCGAAGGGATGTCCGGTTCCAGAATGTTCTCATTGTTTTAGACTGTTGGAGAATATTGAAAAATGTTTCAGAATGTTCGAAATGGTTCTAGAATGTCGCAAAATGTTTGAAAATGCTCTAGAATATTCTAGAATGTTCCGGAATGTTCTAGAATTTTTCGTAATGTTAAAGCATATTTTAGAATGTTCCAGGTTGTTCGAAATTGTGCTATAATATCATCTTCAAAGATTATTTCGGTTCCGGAATGTTCTAGAATATTCCTGAAATTTCCAGATGTTTCTGTACCATCGAATCGACTTCTTGTGCTGGAATGTTCTTGAATGTTCTGGAAAATGCTAGAATCTTCCCAGAATTTTCCATATAGAATGTTCTGGAATGTTCAAGAATGATATAAAACCTTCTACAAGGTTCGCGAGAGTTCTAGAATGTTCCAGATTGTTATAGAATGTTTCAGAAGGTTCGATAATATTCTAGAATGTTCCTAAGTGTTCGAGAATGCTCTAGAATGTTCTAGAATATTCCAGAATATTCCAACATTTTTGAGAATATTGGAGGATATTCTAGAGTATAACAGAAGGTTCTGGACCTTTGATGGGGCTTTCGGTTCCGATTGTTCAAGAATGTACTAGACGGTTCTGAACCTTCAAAGGGACTTTCTCTTCGCTAGAATGTTTCTGAATATTCAAGAAGCTCCCAGAATCTTCCCAAAATATTCTAGAATTTTTCACTGCATATTTTGTAACTTTTTACCCGGAAAACTGATTAAAAATAAATATTTTTATATTGTTTCTTATGTCACTATCAGAAAGAATGTAAAAATGTTTGTTTTTATTCAGTTTTCTGGATGTTGAGAATGTTCCAGAATGCTCCAAAATCTTTCAGAATCTTCTAGAATATTCCAGAATGTTCTAGAATGTTCCACAATGTTCGAGAATATTCTAGAATGTGCCAGAATGTTGGGACAGTTCTAGAATGTCCCAGAAAGTTGCCGAGAGTTCTGAATCATCGAAAGGGCTTCATGTTCTGGAACATTCGAGAACTTTCTGACATATTCCAGAATGTTCTAGAAACCGGAAATGGTAGTGCAGAATCGTCTGGAACATTCTCGAATGCTTCATTACTCTGTTTTGGTAGGGATTCGTTTCAGCCCAGAAGGACATATGTATATAGGCGACGACGAGATAGATTCGTTAAAATACTTTTGGTGATCCATTAGAGTGGAACAAGGATAAGAGTAAGTGATAAGAAAGTGTAATAAATTTAAGTGGACATTTTTAAACGTAATAAGTGGAAGTGAACTCATTAAGGTAGTGAACAGTATATTAAGTACAATTTTAGTGTGTTAAGTAATATTAACATTTAACAGCGACGAAATGAATGATATGAGGAACGAGAGGAACGTCTAGCTTCACAAAGGAAAATAATGAATAGACTTAGAGAATACTTACCAGATAAACAACGAGAAGAAATTAGAGAAGAGGATTGAGTAAGATACTCAGCAAGCAGACATCTAGAACTGGAATTGGATTAAGTGCGTCTATTCTGCAATGGCAAGAAATTGAGTAGAGAAACTCGCCACTGGTGAAATTAAGGAATCAAAATACTTTCTACAAAATATGACAGCGTACATCATTTGGAGTTATGAGCAGTGAAAGACATCATTTCAATCCTGTGGTTTCGATTAAAGAAAAAGTCTGTGATAAAGTGGGGTCATTGTTACGTACAGAGAAGCATAAAAGCTTTTACCATTGAGAGTTGGTTCTTCGAGAAACTGCATTCCCAGCAACCGCAGAACGAGAAATTCAAAAAAAGTATGAGCGAAGATCTATTACAGGAAGTAGGAATTAAATATCGAGTTCAATGAAGAGATATTTAATCAAACACTTATTCGTTTGAAAGACAAATAGTTGAACTCAGAATGCAAGTGCCACGAATCGATGTATTGAATTCCGAAATAATAAAACCATTGGTAATAGGAACCATTGGTAATAGGAAGCCAAAGCAAGCTTACTTTTGTATTGGTAGAGTAACCTATTTGGATGCACAATGAGGTACCGGAAAGACATTTTTGATAAGTTTAATTGCGCTTGCATTGACATCGTCTAGACTTGCGGCAATATTAATGCCAGAAAAATAAACTTCTCATTCAGCTTTGGATCGGCCATTAAAGGTCATTCTTGTTCCGCAAGAATTTCCAGTTTGTAATATATCAAGAGCATCCGGACGGAGTCAACTTTAAAACAGTGTAAAGAATTCTTTGGGACAAATGTACATTGGCGCATAAAAAGTCATTCGAAGCATTAGATAGAATACTACAAGATCTCCGAGGTAATTCAGAAATAATGGGAGGTGCGTCAGTTATACTTTCTGGAAAATGTCGGCAAACGTTCCCAGTTATTGCAAAATCAACTCCGGCTTCCATTTTCTTGAGCAATTTGAATTCACCAAGATTAAGTAATAGAACAAGAATGACCGTAAAACAGTAAACAAACAATATAATTGAAGCAAAAATAACTCCTGGAAAAGATAAAGGAAAACATTTTTTATCGGGATGATTCCGCTCATATCTACAAAACTGCTGTTTCAGTGCAAAAGACGGCAATTTCCAGTAAGATTAGCGTTTAGTATCACTATAAGTAAGCACAAGGACAAACGTTAATATATTGTGGTATTGATTTAAAAAAATCATGCTTTTCTCACGGTTATATGTAGGCTAGCATTGGTTTTAGCTGTCTCAGTCAAAGTGGCGCCATTTATTTCATGGTGTGGAAATATTAATAACTAAAAATCGCTGTTTAATTAATTAAAAAAACATTAAATCTTCCTTTTCCAAAATTTGCAAACATAATACACAATTGAATAAACATTAGTAAATTCCTATTTTAATTTAAAAACAAATTAAATCTTCCTTTTCCAAAATTTGCCACCGTCGCCTGTAAAGTGAGACAGCTAAAACCAATCCGTGCCATGTAGCTTGCTCTAGAGTGGGAAACACAAAGAATTTATATCTTTATTCACTAATAAGATGACAAATATAGTTCATAAACAAGTATTGTAATAGAATAAATTAATTAAGTATGAAATAAAGTGAAAACAAGTTTAAATAAAAAACAGAGTTTCCTTTCACTAACCTAAATACAACTTTATTGAGAATAAGATGATTTAGTTTAGCTTTATAATTTCTGTATTTAAAGGTTACTTTTTTTAATTTACAATTGATAGTTTAGAATAAATAGATTGAAACTGGTGTTTGTTGAGTGCCTTATTAAACAAACATTTCCTATTTTATTTTTTTTATTTTTATTTTTTTTTATTTACAATAATAATCTACAGGATTTGTTCCCTAATGACTATGAACATTTACAATTACAAATATATAATAAAATAAATATATATAATGAAGCAAAAGGCTATAATATATTTACAAAATAATAGAAATAAGAATCTTAGAATTAAATGCATATCACTTAACTAGTTTCTCAAATTATGTTTATACCTCTCCTTCGTCATTCCGAAATCAAAGATATCTTCGAAATAATTAAAGTTTACAATCATAAAATTAATTGACTCGTTAACTGAATAGTTAGAAGTCGGAAATCAGAAAACAATAAAGATCTAGTTCTAAGTTGTCTTACACGGGCATACAGATTTCAACGCGAAAGTATAAAAGGGCTATCAATTCTCGCATTTAAAACATCAGCTGTAAATAAAGCTACAGCAAAACAACGTCTGGTCGCCAAGAACTCTATTAATATTAAAAAGATTAAATTTAAAAAACATTAGCCGTGTGAACTTTTTTTGAATTTTTTCTATTCGCTCCATGTGCGTCGAATAGTAAGGAGCCCATACAACTATGGCATATTCTAAGTTAGATCGAACTAATGATGAATATAAAATCTGAAGATTCTTCTGATCCTTAAACTCTTTATAAAGACGTTGTATTACTCCCAACAAAGAAGACGACTTTACGAATATCTTATCAATGTGTGTTGTAAAACTCAATTTAGAGTCAAATGTCACTTCCAAGTCTTTAATTTGGGTAACCCGATTCAATATTTCATTATTAATATAATAATCATAACTTATTTGCGATTTTTTCTTAAAGAAAGACATAACCGCACATTTGTTAATATTCAAATATAAATGCTTCAGACAACACCAATTAAATAATGAATAAAGGTCGGATTGTAATTTAGCAGCTTCAGAAGCATCAGAAATTTGACGGAATAGTTTAAGATCGTCGGCATACATAAGTCCTTTTGAGTAATCTAACATGTCCAGCACATCGTTTACAAATATCAAAAATAATTGGGGACCCAGGTGTGAGCCCTGAGGCACTCCCGAAAGAACGTTTATTAAATTCGTCTTGTTACTCTTCAAATTAACATATTGGGTACGGCCAGTTAAATACGATTCCACCCAAGCAACGAATTTTCGAGAAAATCCAAAATTATCTAGTTTTTTAAGATGATTTGATGCTGAACTGAGTCAAACGCTTTTGTGAAGTCAGTATAGGCAACATTTAGTTGACTATAAGAATCAAATGCATCAATAGTTTCCCGTTGAAACTCAACGAGATTGGTTGTAGTTGATCTGCCTTTGAAAAAACTATGCTGACTAATTGATAATCTATTCTTGATGTTAAAAAAAATATATATTTGGACAAAATCTCCTCAAAGAGCTTAGGAATTGCTGACAAAATTGAAATGCCTCTGTAATTGGCTACAAATAACAAAGTTCAAACCTAAATAATTTCAATATTGAGGAAGATATACCATCCGGACCACAGCCATTCTTAAAGGCATCCAGTGGATCCATTATATCGGTCTCGGAAACCTTCAAAACGTCAAATTGAACCCGAGGATTTACTAATTCTTCATTTAAACCCGAGCTAACGTTGCAACAATTTACGAATCTATATGTACTCTGAAAAAATTTCCTAAAATACTCCACAATTTCGTTGGGAGCAGAACTGTTGTCTTGCTCAAAATACATAGTCATCGGCAACTCAGACGAATTCCGTTTCGAATTAACAAATTTCCAAAATAATTTTGGATCCTTACTTATTTTAAATTCAATAACCCTCATATACTCATTATAAGCCTCACTATTTTTATTCAAAAAAATTGAGGTGTGGCCAACACACGACTTTCTTTTACGAACAGAGAACTTTGAGAAATTTTATTTTTTTTCTTAATTTTTTTTTTAATTTTTAAATTTTTTTTTTAAATTTTTTTATTTTTATTTTTATTTGTTTTTAATTTTTGGAAATATTTTGTATCAAGTAGTTTTTTGTAAACCATATACTTGTTAAGATATTTGCAAAATAAATTTTCTGGACCAAGGGAGTGGCCACTTCCGGTTAGCCGATTTGGAGTAAAATTCACTGGGATCTCCCAATTTATCAAAAAAGCTTAAATCTGAAGTTTCAGTTCGATTGGTTAAACCATTTGGGCTGTAGAGAGGACACAGACAGACTGACAGACTGACAGACAGACTGACAGACACCATTTCGAAACCCACTTTTTCGGACTCAGGGAACCTCAAAACAAATAAATCTCTAAAAATCTCAAGGTCCAAAATTTTCATGATTACTATACTTTATTTTACTAGAGTAAAAGAAAGTTAAAATTTTCTGCGATTCCAACTTTTTAGTTTTATTATACAAAGAAGGATTTTTCATAATTTTTACTAGACATTTATTTTTACGATTGCGTAACTTAAACAATTCTTTGGTAAAATGAGGTGTATAATTCGCCACTGACTTCATACTTTCTTTAGGAATAAATTCTTTAAAACCTGTGAACAAAATTTCATAAAATTTATCAACATTAATATTAACATCTACATCATTGAAAATCAAAGACCAATCCAGGTTTGCTAAGAATTCACTCAAACCGAAAAAATTGCCATTTCTAAAATCATAAAAGGAAATTTCTTCAGATGTACGAGTATCAGAAACAGAATAACTTTTAAATGAAATCTCTATAGCTTTATGATCAACACTATTATCCACAAAATGGTATTCAACACTCCTTTACAAAAATATTATCTTGAAAATTTGAAAAAACTAAATCCAGATACCTATTTCTATCATTTGTTACACCATTAATTTGATTCAACCCACAAATAGACATAGAGTCCACAAAATATTGATCAACCACTGAAGTTACGTTAGTTAGTAATAAAAAACCGTACTCATCATCAGGAACCCAGTGAATATTTGGTAGGTTAAAATTACCATTAATAATAAAGCTTGTTCTATCATTATCAAATTCACTCATTAAATTAAAAATAAACTCAATAAAAAACGTATAAACCTCCAGAGTAGCATACGGTGGTATATAAATTGTTACGATCACAATAGTTTGGACGATCATATCCAACTGTACCCCAACGCATTCTAATGATGGTGGAGTTCGAAACATTAGGCTAGTAATCCTTTTATTAACTTTAATTAAAACGCCTCCTCCTGATGATTTTAGACTATTGACAGATGAACGGTCGCAGCGATGCACAATAAAATTTGAAGAAAAAAATTCAGTACCAATAATTGATTTATGAAAATTGGTTTCCGTAATTGTGTATGTATCATATTCAGTACTAATAACGTAATTAAAAAAACTAGATGATTTAGATGACATGCCACCAACATTATGATAATAAATAGTTAGCGTTTTATCTCCTCGAGGTGTTGAAATCGAGGTGGTGCAAGTAGTTAATCCCGTAATGTGCAAGTAGGTGCAAGTAATTAATTAATTAAACCGTTTTCTATTTATTTGTAAGCCTAACCAAATATTAATTTTGGCTTATCAGCTTTACTAAAGAGCCAATTTTGCGCTTTATTATAACCACATAATCTAATTTATTAGAAAGATTTATATAGAAGTGCTGCATGCGCAACATTTTTAAAAGTCTGTTGTGTGACGATATAGCAAAACTCGCATTTACACACTTGAGCAATTATTCCTTTTAGCTGACCAATCATCAGCATTTAATGCCGGATCAATTTCGCACTTTATTATATTAAATTGTCTAATTTTGCGCAAGCGTAACATTATATCTCAAGCAACTGTCTATTAAATTAATATGCCTGCCCCATTATTTTAGCTTGATCGATTGCACCTTCCTTGCCATCATTATTTGGTAGGCTAACTTTATTGTATGACCATGACATTTTTTAAAGTGAGATTCAAAAATATTTTGCGCTGTCCAATAGGACTTGTTCAATTATGTCCAATTTTCCTTTTTTTTACAGATTCCCAAAATTCCTAGTTGAGTCATAGATTGGGGAAGAATCAAAACTTTATTTAAAAATAGAAACAACACGTTTTATATTGAACTCATGAATTAACACCACCAACAGCAAAGTTTATAAATATGGATGTAATTTAAAAAAAAAGGAACGTTTGTACTTTTTACAATACTTGTATCTGGAGAAACATTCCGTACTATTCCTATACTAAACGATTATACCTAAAAAAAAAAGCCGTCATATTTTTTAAAACCCCTTTGGCGGATTGTATTTTCAAACATACATTTGTTAAAAAAAAAAAACCACAACAAATTTAATTAAAACAAAAAAAAATGTTTTTTAATGTCCAAGCGCACACCGGTAACATTACAACAAAGTTAAAAGGAATATACATATAGTCGCTGTATAATATAAGATATAATAATAAGATGAAATAAAACTAAAAGGCCATCGACAGTAAGAAGAAGAAGGAAAAAAATTAAAACCGATTTGTAAGCTATTTGTCGTTAAAAAATAAAGAAATGTTATATCGATTAGCATAATGGACTGGTTAAAGAAAGATTTTGTTTTATTCTTTTTTTTTTTGTACCTTATAATATTCTTCTTCTGGTTTAAAAAATACATAAAATAAAGGCAACACAAGTAAGGTTACCATATTATGGAATCAGTTCATTTTTTCAAGTCAAGACTATATACCTACATACTTGTACAATGTATAAGACGGGATCCTCTGTACAATTCATATAATGAGAAAATAAAACAAAAATAAAAAATGTTAAAACACTTTTATGTGTAAAAAATGAGGTGAACGATTTCTACTTATCGGGGTGAGGGTGAAATTTTGATTAAGATTTACTTCGGCCTGGTTCGTAAATATTTCGTAACCTCTTGCAATGAATATTCCAAATTACAAATTAAGCGAGTTGCTGTTTGCGATTTTAGTTATGCCACCTTCTAGCCATTGTAATCGTGAAATTTTCGCCAAAATTAGAAATTCTGAACAGTGTAAAGTTCTCGAAGAATTTCAGTTTGTGATGAGAGACCGGCCGTTATTTTGATCGAGTAAGTTTTTAGGCCTCTTTTACGATGTTGTTCTATCGCGGATGTCAGCATCCTTTGTAGTCCGAATTCTGTAAAACTCATTGTTTTACTTTAACGCTTTACCTCTAAATCATTCTAATTGTTTCCACTTTAAACTATGGTAATTGGGAAATTCAAAGCAGAAAAATATTTGATTGGTAGTCTGGCTAAGCAATGAATTTGAGTTTTAGAAATCCATATTTCTGAATAGTTTAACCCAATATTAAAATAGGTGATTCTAGAAGTAATGAGTCGCTAAAAGTTGCTCATTGTTAAACTGAAAATGTTAACAACACACTAGTGCTGTATACTCCAATACCATTATTTAACATACCTAGAACATTAAATTAAAATTTTGCATTGTCAGGCATTATTTTATACTGTTAAAGTTAGCCGAAAGTAGCCAGCCGAAAGTGAAAAGTCGATAATGCAGATTATGATATTAACATTCCAGCCGAAAATAAAAAATTTAGTAGTTATCAGCCGAAAGTAAATAGGATACATAGATTTAAATAAAAAATTTTGTAAATAGTTTTACGTGTAAAACTTTGCTTCGAAGAAAATATCGGAAAATCAGAAGAAACAAAATTGAAATAAAATCAGCCTCTAGAGTATATATCTGAAGTTCAATCGTTTTTATTTGATTTGTCAATAGCTATCGAATGAAAAAATTCTGTTCAAGTTTCCCGTGGAAATCTCGAAAAATTCGATTTCCAAAAATTATTAGAAAATTTATATAAAATCAGCCTCTAAGTGTTATGTCTGGAGATGGATTGCATTGATGTGACTTGTAAATAGCTATCGCAGGACAAATCACATCAATGCAATCCATCTCCAGACATAACACTTTAGAGGCTGATTTTATACAAATTTCCTAATAATTTTTGGAAATCGAATTTTCCGAGATTTCCCACGGGAAACTTGAACTGAATTGTTTTCCTGCGATAGATATTTACAAATCACATCAATGCAATCCATCTCCAGACATAACACTCTAGAGACTGATTTTATACAAATTTTCAAATAATTTTTGGAAAATCGAATTTATCGAGATTTCCCACGGGAAACTTGAACTGAATTTTTTTCCGGCGATAGATATTTACAAATCACATCAATGCAATCAATCTCCAGACATAACACTTTGTAGGCTGATTTTATACAAATTTTCTTATAATATTTAGAAAATCGAATTTTCCGAGATTTCCCACAGGAAACTTGAACTGACTTTTTTTTCCTGCGATAGCTATTGACAAGTCACATCAATGCAATCCATCTCCAGACATAACACTCTAGAGGCTGATTTATTTTAAGCTGGAATGTCAATAACACAATCTGTATTATCGACTTTTCACTTTCGGCTGGGAACTTTCTGCTAGCTTTAAGACGGTCATCATTTTAGGTAATCGGGTGGTTACCGTCACTAATGGTGTACAAATCAATCTCCGACCTTTTTAGATAAGTGTTGTTAGTATCACTGCTTGAATATTATTCAATCAGGTAATATATGTTTTTCGGAGGTTAGATGTTAAACTTGAATAATTACTAGTGATATTTGTTCAAAGCGTAAACAACAATTATTTTCATGTAATTGAGAATGTCGTATTTTATGCCAAAAAAAACAACATTTGCGGGAAGTTTTACTTCATTATTTTTTGTTGAAGACAAGTGCAGCGGAAACAAATCGTTTGCTTGTAGAAGTTTACGATGAACATGCTCCATCGAAAACAATATGCCAAGAGTGGTTTTAACGATTCAAAATTGGTGATATTGACGTAAGAGGCAAATAACGTGAAGGCAGACCAAGAAAATTTGAAGACACAGAATTGGAAGAATTGCTTGATGTGAACCCTTGTCAGACTGAAAAACAACAATGTGTTTCGCAACGTATACATGCAATGGGATTGGTTCAGAAGCTGGGAAATTGGGTGCCACACAAATTGAAAGAAAGGGACATGGAACGTCGAAAAACCATGTGCGAATTGTTGCTTCGACGACAACAAAGGAAGGGGTTTTTGCATCGGATCATCACTGGATATGAAAAATTAATCCATTATGACAATCCAAAGCGCAAACTAGCGTGGGTCAAGCCAGGTGAACCAGGGCCGTCGACGCCAAAAGCAAATATCCATGGTTCGAAGGTGATGCTTTGTATTTGGTGGGATATGAAGAGTGTCGTCTATTATGGGCTGCTGAAAGACCGTGAAACCATTACGGGACAAAAGGCACAAAAAGATTATTTTGCAACATGACAACGCTAGGCCACATGTTGCTGTACCTGGAAAAAGTACTTGAACAGGCAGAAGTGGGAAATTCTACTCCACCCGCCGTATTCACCAGACATTGTTTCCTCTGATTACCACTTGTTCCGGTCGATGCAATCAGCCCTGGCACAGCAGCACTTCACTTCATATGAAAACGTCAAAAAATGGGTCGATGATTGGATCGCCTCGAAACCACCAGATTTTTTCCTTCGGGGAATCCGTTTATTGCCTGAACAATGGGCGAAGGTTATAGCTTCCGCAGGAGCATACTTTGAATAAAACATTCTTTCATTTTCTACACAAACTAATGTCTTTTATTTTAGTAAAAATGGTTGGATATTTATTTGTTCACCCAATACAATTCAATGAAGTGTTTGTACGAGATGCTGTGTTGCGTTATCTGCGTTTTTACGGCTAATTATGTGCCGTTGTTGTATTCCCGTATGTAGAAAAAACGCAAAAATGAAATTTGTATAATTCTCGCCACTAGCGAGATATTTATTATTTTTGAACTCGTTATAATTTTATTTTAGCATCACCCAACTATTACACTAAAAATTACTTTAATTTAGTTCAACTGCACACTAACTTCGTTATTAAATTCTTTTTTTTATATTATATACTTTTTAGGTAAACTATACGTTTTATTACGTGAAAAGGTCGGAATTCGAATTAATAATAATAAAACATGTCTTCGTAACAAAAATGACAAGGTAGATGAGCGCCGAATACAACTTTTTGTTGTTTTGGGTATTAACGTGCGCGGCGCTGGTGTGGCAATAATGAGTGTGGTTGTGTCGGCGATTGCGTTAGCGCTGAGTGAGTTGAATATGTGTCGATAAATTTAAATTGTTTTAATTTTAATCTGATGCGTATAATTAATTGATTGAAGTGATGAACAATCAATATAATTGTGAGTCGCTACATGTTTATTTTTAAATAAAAAATAAAAGAAACTGAAATTTTCTATTACAAGTTTCTAATACTTGTATACGGCTTTTTTGTATAATTATTTTCAATGTGGATTCTAAGGTAAAATGCTTTATCTATGTCAAACTCGAAGTACCATGTAGATACCGCACTACAGTGGTGGAAATATTTATAAAATAATCTAAAAAAACCTGAAAGATTAAGTTAAAATTGCAAAATTTTTCAAAGTTAACATTTATTATTTCCTCCACGGTTCTTAATTACTACAAAAATGTGTGATGACATAGAATTAGCTAATAATTGAAGAGTTTTAATGTTAATTCCACGCCACGAATCGCGACTTGTTTCTGATAATTAATTCGTGTTAGAAAATGTCTACTACCAATGGTATACGCGTCACGTGCCAGTAGCTCCCATAGATTTTCTATATTGAAATTATTGTTTTATTAGCCGTGAAACGTGGATCAAAGCTTCACCGGATTCTTCATGATCAATTAATAATGTCTTCAAAAGTTTTATGTTCTTTTTGGAAGCCATTCTGGTATTTATGAAAGCTATCGGAAGTTAACCACTAAAACTAAACGAGCCACAAACCAAAGCAACCAGCTTAGCCAATACAGTCCATTCATTTTTCTTGCTGTGCTCGATTGATTCATGGTCCTTCGAGCCGGATTTTATTAGAACGTCCATTGAAGACATTTAATTGAAGAGAATTGCACATTAAAACAACACTATGGAGAAAAAATCTTAAACGTAAGTGATTTATATATTACGTAGCCCATTAAGATCTATTAAACCAATCCATTGTGATAGTTAAGTAAATAGCTTGGAGCTTTATAAAATAACCATGTGTAAGTGAAGTTAAAATAGTGCAAAATGTATGGTGAATAATGGCTCAATTAGACGCGTTGAGCAAACGCCGTTCCAACCTAAAGGGATCAATGACGAACATATGCAAATATGCCAAAGCTCAAAGTGAAATTGAAGCATCCCAACTTGATATATAATTATTGAAGGTTCGATTACGACGAGCAGAAACATTATTAACTGAAGTTCACGAAGTGGAACAATCCATCACCGAATTAAATATTGATAACGAAAGCAAACAAGATGATTTCGAAGAAAAATATTATGTCGCGGTCGCGGATTTGAACAAACTGGATTCGGAAGGCTAATTTGACTGGAGGGAATATGTCACTGGATTTAAATGATACACAAGACGAGCCAGCGCGAAATACAAACATAGAGTTTAAACTTCCAAAATTATGATTTGTTTTCCTCAACGGTTCATGAGAATCCGAACCTGAATCCAGCCCAGAAGTTCCAATATTTAAAGGGATTTTTGAGGAATGAAGCAGCGAACCTATTGAAACATCTTCCTATTTCGGACGCCAACTACATAAAAGCGTTGAATAAACTCAAAACCAGGTATGACAGAAAACGTTACACCGTTCAGTCATTCATAAAAACTTTGTAGACATGCCGTCCATAAATAACCCAACATCAGAACAAATTCGGAAGATAATGGACACAGCTGACGAAGTGATCCGCGGATTGAAGGCAATTGGACCGGAAGCTGAAACTGGAGATCCCTGGTTAGTGTATTTTTAAACCCAGAAATTGGATGAGTAAACCAGAGATAAATGGGCGAAGAAAGCCGATGCTCTCTGGATTCGGTGAAAGGCTACCCACGAAAATCAGATTCTGCTCAATCGAAGGCTAAAAATATAAACAAGGACTTTTGCCGCGCTGCTGTTGCATCTCCTGTTCAGTGTGTAAAAGTGATTACCACCCACTCCTCCTACACAAATGTCCAAAGTTTAAGGAGAGATAATTTAATGAACACCGAAAATCGTTGATTCAACTGGTTTAGTCAATTTCACTCACGGTGCATATAATTGTATGTATATCCAAGGGAAGATGCCATTACTTGATTGATTTGATTTGATTGATTTCAAATGTACGATCAAGCATTACGTAAGTCTCCCGTATTATAAATGCGAATACCACACTACACTTTTGACTGTAATATGATCTCGTTATGATTTTAATATTTTCATTTTTTTTTTTTTTTTTTTTTTTTTTTTATACTCTTACGAAAGTCATAGACCTATTTCAAACTTTTCGGAATTGCCTTAACCTAGACTACTAATGTGAATGAACTTGAAACGAATTATCGTTTTTTAATTATGTGGACATTCTATTCTAGTTTTTGTTAATAAAATTTTCAATATTGTTTATGCCAAATTTATCTTCTTGTTTCCTCACGTTTGTTATTAGTATAGGACATGAGGGAAAAAGAGGGTTTTATCTATTCTACGTTTACTATTCTATTTTCTGAATTTTCCCTTCTTTTAGTTTTGTTTATAACTTCGCCCGGAATTCTGACCATGGCTTCTGTGGGGATTTCGTGTTTGATCTCTATTTTTGTTGAGTTTCTTCGCTTACTTACCCAAAGAATTATACCGGCTATTATTATTCCTATGGTAATTCCACCTATAATGAATTTGTAAGTTCTAATTTCATTGTACGTTCTATTACTGACTCGTGATCGTTCTGATTCTTTCACGTCCGTGGATAGCTTCTCTATTTTTGTTCGTTCTTTCAGGTAAAGCAAACTATTTCGTGAAACATGTTGTGTGGGACGTTTGGTTCAGTTTTGTTGGTTCATTGGTAATATAGGTGAACAAGGAAGGAAACCCTGCTTCGTTATAGACTTGAGACAAGATTGGAATGATTGATTATGTAAACATGCGCATGAATTGAGGTGAAAAACTACTAGACAATAAATTTTAAATTTTTTTTTTTTTATACAGAATTATTCATCTCGAGATTAACTCGAGATTCACCCATCTCGATTGAGATTAGGCTCTGTTGGTTGATTGACAAATGATTCTTTTAAAATTTTTTTTTTTTTTTCTCTAATTAAAATTGGCTATGTCCTGCCTTGCCTCGGCTGCCTTCATTTCCGCGATCATCTCTAGGATCTCTCGCTGTCTCTGGAAGCAATCCTCCACCTTCTCCTTTGACCATTCTGGTTCTTGGTATGGTTACTTTATTGCTTCTAAAATCTCCCAGATGGGGTCATTTTTCCCTATCGTCCCGAATACTGCGGTATCGGCTCTTACCGATTTCGGTATTCTCTTCTTTTTTCCGAACACGCCGTTGTTTTGTTTACGCATTTTCTAGAAATATATCGACTAAGGTGTTAGTAGGAAACAATGTTTTTAAACGATTTTTTTTTTTTTGTTTGTGTTGAGACAGTACATTAATGACATAGATAGGTGAACAAGAATGGAAGCTCTGCTTTGTTGCTGACTTGAGGTAAGATTGAGGTGATTAACTCGAATGTTATCCGATAAAGAATTTCCAGGAACTGGGTTGAAGTAATGGATTTATTTGATTTTAGGTTAAAATTATGGATGAATTGTGGTTTGACTTTTTTTTTCTGGTTTTGTTGTTAGGAATATTGTTTTGATAATGGTAATACGGACTCTTTGAATTAGTTGATGTGCTTTCTGTGTGTTTAATCGGATACAACAGATTTTCTAGTGTATTAATGCCCGATAACTGGTCTTGTCTGTGTTCTAAGCTAAAAAGAAAATTGGTGTCTCGTGTTGCCGGGGTTGTCTGAGTTGTGGTTGAAATTTTATTGTTTTCTGTTATTATATGTGATGGCATTGTAGTAGTAAGTTTACTAGGTTTGCGGGCTGGTATTGTAGCGGAATTTGAGTTTCTTGAGTGTTCATTAATTAATAGTTGAGAATCTGGTATTAGGGTGGAGTATGTTTTGGTTTAATAATATTGTTCGATTCGGAACCCGATTGATTTATTTTAATGTCTGAAGCGGAACTCAAGGGATTTATTTTGGTGTCTGATACGGAACTCAGAGGATCATTTCTATTATTTTTAATGTTCCTTGATATTGAATTACTCAAGATTGAATTTGTTGGATTAACTACTTTTTGATTATTTGAGACAATGCTCGATTTGCTTAAATAACTAATGCTCGAGACGGAACTCGGCTAAATGATCGAAACAGGGTTCGTTATATTGGATTGTTGCTTAATACTATTCGAGGTTACATTCTTTCTTGGATTTTTGATCGAGGCGAAACTCGATTCTTTTATTTTAGTATCTGAGGCAGAACTCAGAGCTTTGATAACTGGGGTGATACTCAGAGGATTTATTTTGATATCTGAGGTAACTCAGACAGCTATTATAAGAGTTCGAGGCGGAACTCGCAGGAAATACCGAGGTGGAACTCTGGCAGTTATTGTAATTGTACGAAATGGTACTCGTAGGAACTACCGAGGCGGAACTCTGGCAGTTATTATAAAGTTACGAGACGGAACTCGTAGGAACTACTGAGGCGGAACTCTGGTAGTTATTATTTAGATATGAGACGGAACGTCTCCATTCTTCATGAAGCCAAAACCCCGTAAAGGAAGGCGCCACATCGACAACCACATAATTGGTTGTGATATCCGCCCCTGGCCAGGCAACCATCGTACACCCTTTTTTACATATAACAACATCGTGGGATGGGAAAGGAATGTTAGTGAGGATAGACTCTGCAAGTGCCGCCGCAAACTCTTTTTCTGAAAAGCTGTAAACAACTATTATTATTCCCTCCACCATTTTTTCCATCGGCGGTTGTGAGGGGGGGAGATTTCGTTTACATCATCATGTTCCCATGCGGTCACCCAAATTTGTACTAACTGTAGCTAGTGTTGCTTGACGTTGTTGTTGAAATCGTTGCGATTCTGCTGTCCCTGCTACTCGCCCCCGTTCAAGGGAAGATGCCATTACTGTAAGAAAAATCATATTTCATTGTTACACCTAGCCAGCAACGTCAAGTGTTCACCTAACGAAGATCAGATTAACATTACTCAATCAACATCATATAAAGTTCTCGGCAGAATTAATCCAGCTCCGGCATTCTCCCAACAATCTCTTCATTCGAATTATCAGAGTCATTCAGACATATTACCAACCGCGACAGTAAAAGTACAGAAAAGAATCGGTCAATATAAGTTAAGTCGAGTATTACTCGATTCCGATTCACAAACTTCAATGATCACCGAAGCATTCGTCCAACAACTGGGACTTGAACGTACAAATGGAAGAGTTTGCATTCAAGGTCTCGCCAATCAGAAGCTTGGCACTACGAGTGGAATAGTTACCGTAACAATATCACCACATATGCAGTCCAGTTTGACGTTGTATCATCCATTACAAAGGTTAATCCAATACAGTCAGTCGAGTGGTTAAAATGCAAATCTCTTACATCATTGTCATTCGCTGATTTATGATTAAAGTCAGCATCCAAAATTGATTTGCTTATCGGAGCCGACAAGTTCTTCGATATCCTTAAACTCGAACAATTACGAGATTCCAATAGCCAGATTTACGCCCACAATACATACTTCGGATGAATATTGACGGGTAACACGCCACATTTAGAAGGGTCCAGTTACTACCATACCCCTTAATTGACGATAATACGAGTAGCTTAGATAAATCATTGAAAAGATTTTGGGAATCTGAAGAGGTGTTTAGTCCTCCTGCGTTAATACCGGAGCATCAGATATGTGAAGATCTTTTCCGACACGATATAGCTAATATCACGATTTTGTGACTCCAGTAAGGTTGCATTTGCAGCTACCGTATATCTTCGCACGCGTCACAATGGCAGGTACGTGACTAATTTGATAGCCTCAAAAACAAAGGTGGCACCCATCATAAATGTATCACTACCTCGCTTAGAATTAAATGGTGCATTGTTGTTAACCAGATTGATATCTCACTTACAGCAGTTGTTAAATATACAAGAATTACCAATTGTTCGGATGGACTAACTCCACCATCGTTCTCGATTGGCTCTCAGAGCCGCCACGTAAATGGAAACCCTACTTGGCAAATCGAACAAGTGAGATTTTAGACGTACTGCAGAGGTGCAAATGGCAGCATATTTCCACGAAGCTGAATCCAGCAGATTGTGCAACAAGAGGTTTAAGTCCGACGGAACGAAAAAAACATCCGCTCTGATAGAATGGGCCAGAGTTCCTGAATTTAGAAACAGAATATTGGCCAAAATTTTCGAAAGCAGAACCTAGGTGTGAATTGGAGCGAAGAGAAAATCTACAAGTAATGTTATCCGTCTGTGCAGGCACATCTACACCCTTATTAGAAAGTTTAATAAAAACTTACTCCAGCTACGATAAAGTATTGGATTGTCAGAGCAAGAGATCTCATTAAATCAACAATTCGAACATGTGTATATTGTATTAAGCAAAGACCGAAGACCGAAAGCCAAATAATGGGTAGTTTACCTAGAGAAAGAGTGCAACTAATACGACCATTCCTTAAAATAGGTCTTGATTTTGCGGATCCGACAAAGACATACCTGAGACGCGGGAGAGGCCAAAGATTTCAAAAATCATATGTATGTCTGATAGTTTGCTAAAGTATGAAAGCCGTTCACTTAGAAGTCGTAAGTGACTTAACAACTCAATCATTTTTGGGTGCGTTAAATCGTTTTTTTGCCAGAAGAGGAGTCAGCACCGACATATTCTCGGATAATGGTAGCAATTTCCGAGGCGCAAGCGCTAAATTGAAGGAATTAAACCTTTTTATTAAAAATAATTTAGAACTTATTTCTCATTCCATGTTAAAAGGTTATCAGGTAACCTGGCACTTCATACCACCACATGCACCACATTTTGGTGGAATTTGGGAAGCGAGCGTCAAATCAGCCAAAACACATATAGAGAGAGTAATCGGGAAGCAAATACTCACATAGGAAGAGCTGTACACATTGTTGGTGCAAATTGAAGGACTGTTAAACTCAAGGTCGTTATGGGTGCTGGCCGTCGATGAATGCGATCCTCTGACACCAGCACATTTTTTGATTAGTCACCTGATTACAGCCATCCCACAGCCCGACATCACAGAGGTACCGTTTAATCGCTTAGATCACTGGAGTGCCTTACAAAAAATTACTCAATTATTCTGGAAGTGATCGCATCAAGAATACCTAACGTCGATACAAGCTCGCAGGAAATGGAGTCAACCCAAGGACGACTTATAAGTTAACGATGTGGTGCTTGTCAAGGAAGAAAATCCGCTAGTAAACCAATGGAAAATAGGAAAGGTTAAATCAAGTATTTTCCTGATCAGATGAACGAGTTCGTGTTACGGAAATCAAAACACATCAAGGGGGCCGCAGGCCGATAACCAAGCTTTGTCGTTTGCCAGTGAATTTAAATCTGGCGACTTTCAAAGCGGCCGCAATGTTCGAGATGTACATTACTTCAATTTGAAAAGAGAAATATAAAACGTTCTTTATTTTAATCGATGTCATTTTGCAAATCGTTGCTTTCTTTGAAATTTCTCGTTTCATTCGGAAGCTTATGGAAGGATTTCCTTCCAGATCATCTTTGTGCGTTATAATTTTCACCCAAAATGATGTAATTTCATATATCGTAAATGGCCTATTGGTTTTTGTCGCGATATTGTTCATAGAATATCCAGAATCAAAATATGCAGCGATTTTTCCCTTTTCTTCAGCTGACAAAGATTTTCCACATGGCATGATTCTAACCAATGAAATTGTTAATTGATTTTATTTTATTTGTATTTTTTAGAATATTAGAAGGCTTACCTTTACCTAATTTACCTAAAAGATCACCTTTATTAGATAGCAAACATTCCAATTTACAAAGGGCTCTTACCAAAATTTTAAAGGCTAATTTCTCAATTTCATGTCACCAGTAGACACCGCGTTTGATTCTAGGACGGCAGAATATTTATCTGGTTGTAGCTTGACTAATCCATTAATCTTGTAAAACTATGCTATTTAACCATTTGGTGATGTTAACATTTACCTTACACTAAATATGTTTGGGGTCGCATAGGGCCCCATTACATTTTTAAATAAACGTAGATATTAATTTCCTGTTAATAAAAAAAAATAATTTAATTTCTAAAATTCAATTTATTTAATAATTACGCAAAAATATATGTTACATATTGTATGTAAGACCTACGAGTATGTTGAACATTTAGTACAAAAATATTTTAAATGCTGCTTACAAGCAAAATTATTGCATTTCTCACATCGAATATGATATTTAGTGTCCGATTTTCTTGAACAGATATTGCACCGTCCACACTTTGCCTGATTAGATCTACCAGCCGAAGAAGTAGATGGTTGACTTTCAGTCTCTGAACTCGCAGTATCAGTTTGATACTCTGAAACAATGTTTTTTGCCGAAGGACCGTCGTGGTTATGTTTCTCTTCTACGTATTAGCGGTTCTATAAGGTTTAGACCCAATTCCTCTAAGATAATTCGTCTTTTGTGGGTCTTATTTTTATGATAATTCGGGAAAATTTCACACCAAATTACGAATGAATTATACGCTGAAACGTTAACAATGTTTGAAAATATCACGACAGGCCATCGAGCTGTTCTTCTTTTGCACGAATACGATGCGACCATCTGGTCTAATGTATCAACAGCTCCCTTAGTTTTATTATAATCAAGAATCATAAGTGGTTTTTTATCTGCTCTATTGCTTATATCATCGGTTTTATGTAGAGTGCTTATTAACAACACATTTTTATATTTTTTAGGAACATAAGACAAAATTGTTGTATTATTAGAAAACGCAAATCTAGAGGTACGAACTGGAACCTTTTTCACCTGTCTATAATGCCCAACATCGTAAAATTTCTTTTTAGTAACATCGGCCCTAAATTGTAACTGGTAAAAAAATTATGGCAGGTTACATTTTGACCTCTCAAAGCGAAAGTTAGATCAAGGACAACTCGGCAACCTTGATTCTTTTCCGGTTTGTCTCCAATTTTTCCTGTGTAGACTTGCATGTTCCAGGCAGAAGACGATTTACTATCACAAACGACCCATGTTTTTATTCCATATCTCGCTGGCTTGGTTGGAATACATTGACCGAAGGGACACCTTCCTCTCAATGGTAATTATTGCTCATCTACTGTTACATTAGACCCAGGATTATAGAGACCCTGGATTAGGCAAAATCTAAACCCATAGATTCCATATATCGCGTATTGGAGCGAGTTTATAATAAGTTTCTCTACTTTGCCTTGTATCATTGTCATCGAAGCGTATAACTCGTGATAACTGCTTAAATTATTCCAACGAGATAGTAGCGCGAAATATAGGCCTTCCTAATTTATCATCCCATAATTTTAGTAGAGATTCAAGCTTTGAGCGATATACTCCAGGTAAAATCATGAGTCCTATATAACCATGTAGGTCCACATAATCAATGTTTATCCATTTTTCACCATAAATTTGAGCAACCTCCTTGTTTGTCATATCTATAATAATTTTTTCAATATGAGGCGGGAAATAAACTGAAGTCGGTCCTGGTACATTTTTTATTATATTTGATGTCGAAGTACTCCATACAATATCATTATTCTTATAAGCTAAATTGATTACATTTTAAGTTTAATTCTGATTAGTAATTTCTTCGTCGTTGTCTTCCTCTTCACTGCGATCAAACGAAGTTTCTCGTATAACCAATTCAAAATCATCCTCACTTTCGGAAATATCTTCTTCAAAATCAGTTTTGATTTCAAACTCCATAGCTCAAAACTGACAATCAGCACAACGGTAACTTATGAATATTTGTTAGTAACAGTAAACTTTTGTTTTATTTTTTCTTACCAACAAAATAACAACAATATTATTATAATAATAATAATAAAACAGTAATAACACTAATAAAAATCAAACACTTTTGTAAGTAACACAGAAAAATGTTATGTCTTATCAAAATCACACAATGTACTGAATTACAGAAATCAAAACTATTCGTAATTTGCTAATGTAACGTATGAAATATACGTAATTTTTTCGTGTTACGTACATATGTCGTTGAATTTCGTAAACTGTAGTTTTTACTATTTCACCAGAAAAAAATTCATGAAAAGAAAGTGTATAACCAACATTTAGTCTGGAGTCTTATAAGACCCCAAACGTTCCTAGTGTAATAGTATGGCGATGTATAGATAATATCAGTAATTATTAACCGTTATACTCAATTATGTATAGCATCATATAAAATAATAAAAGTCAAGATTGGTTTGTCAATTAATAATATGTTAAAACTCCCCTCGGGGTCGTATAGGACCCCAACAGTGTTTAAGGGTTAATAAATAAATGTATAAAGGAGGAACAAAAAACAAAATCGATATTTAATTCTCGATCTTCATTCCTCTTTCGCCGTTCTCTTTGACATAATTTTTGTATGTTCAATTTACAGTGTTCCTTGAGATTTTGCGAGATTTTTTTTCTAAATCCTGGACAATCTAGCTGCACTGGCTGGCGGTATTCAATGTTGCTACAGTTTTATTTGGCTGCGTCACTCTCCACAAGATTTGGTTAGCTTTGTGACTTGTTTATTTCATAGGGCCAATTCAAAAACACGCAAAACAATGTGGTTTATTAGTACCTAGATCGTTTAAAGGGTATATACAATAATTATGCAAAAATTGTACTTGTTATATCTCCAAATCAACAATCCTCTCATCAAACTTTCTAAATTAACAGTAATTAAATTTTATCTAAAATTGGAATCTACACACCATAAACAAGTACAAATAGACAAACTTAATAGTAGATACAATAAAAACAATTTATATAATGGATATCGTACTCATACTATATATGTACGTAAATAACACATCATAACAGTTAGGTAGATAAAACATGCACATATAGGTAATAAACTGTAAATTGTTTACGAGTTTAGTGTATGTGCAATTATAATAAAAATATGCAGAGTGTATTGGTAATAAATTATAATTCCAAAATTAAATTAACGCAAACATATAGTAAATATACCATTTAATTATTATAGGTGTCCGTTTTGAAAAATTGTCACCACCTATCACGCTTACCATAATTAAATGTATATTTATTTTTAATTAAATTAATTATTTTAATTAGTTTTCGGTTTTTGTATAAATAAAAAATCTATAAATGCTTACGTGACGATTTGAATTTATATAGTTTTGAGCCACTATTACGAAAGATTAGTTTTATTTCCAAAATGGTTACCTAATCGAATTGTGTGACTTTATCTGTGAACGTCTTTAGATAAACATGAAACAGATTAAGGATTTGTTAAAATTACATATTTATGTGTTGCAGGAAATTTAATTATGATGTGGTACATTAAGAGATTTATAGTTTGTAATAAACAATATGGGATTTGAAATGATTGACGTAATTACCCTTTCATTGATTTATAGACAGTGGATCGATCATATATTCGTAAATGAACTATTTAAAAAAAAAATGATGTTAAACAAAAACAATAAATATAAATTTGTTTACCTTACACGTTTCTGAATGTAGAATCATAACTCTTTAGGACAGTATGATTAAAGAAATTTGATAACGGTACTATTCGGAAAAAACAAATTATAAATTTATAATTTAAGCAAAATATACGTTACTCTCGTATTCGTAAAATTTGTTAGGTGTTCCAATCTTACTCTTGGCTTTCTCTTTTTCTCTTGCATATTTCAATGAAATGGATGAGGCAAGCAATGTGAAACATGAGCTGTATTAAGAATATTAGGAATTTTAGTTTAGCCAAATTGTTCAAAAAGACGTGAATTTGAAGATATATTACCGATAGACAGCAATTACTTCTTTTTTTTTGTTTGTTTGTTTAAAAGGGTGGGTGTATGCAGCCCAGAGCGCTGCGACTGGAGATTCCTACGAGAACTGTAGATCTATATCCTTAATAAACGCCGCTACCTGATGAATATCCAATGGGTCGGCGTTAGGCCACTGGATTATATACGCATTGAGGAACTTTAATCTTTTTAGGATGATAGCATTGCATGTGAATAGTAGGTGTTCCGATGTCTCCTGGTCCGTAAGGGACCTTCCTATTTTATGTAGATGGCCGTTAAAAGGGCCGTGCCCTGTTAAAAACCAGGTAAGGGATCTTAGGAGTTGGCGGTCCATCCTCAGTGCCTCTCCTAGACGTATAATATTATAACTGAATAATTTCTTGGCCTGTCTCATCCCACTGGAGGACTCCCAGATTATTTTCCTATAGTTCTGCTCCCAGTCCCTTATACCATCTGCCAAATGGGTTTTGGTAAAAGTAATACTAGGACTGGGACCCAGAAAATCTCGGCTTGCTCCTATTTTTGCACATCGGTCTGCTGTCTCATTTTCTGTAATGGTGGAGTGAGTGACCAGGAAACCACAAAAGGTTGACTTTATTTGCTTTAACCAGTTCTAATAAATTACATTAGCAGCTCCAGATCAATTTCGAATTGAACCATCAGTCTAAGGCTAGCAGAGCTGCCTGGCTGTCCGAGATTATATAAATCTCGGTCTTCTTGTATTTCTATCTGAGACATTGAATCACACATACCTCAATAGCAAAGGTCTCTGCCTGAAAAACTGTAGGAGTGCTACCATGTGGTATGCAAAGCTCTAGGTCGGGTCCGACTATCCCTGCACCCATACCCCCGTCTGTTTTTGACTAATCCGTATACTATACAGAAGAATGTCTAGGGAGGGAGGAGATAATATTTTCTACCAGTGCCCTATCCGGCAAACTAACAGTAAAATTCCTCCGACAGTCTATTGTCCTTTCCATCAAATCCAATAGTTGGGTCAATTCCTCCTTAAAGTTTAATTTATGTAAGATACTGTTGTGTACTGGCCTTACAGTTTTAATTTTGGCTATTATTTTTAGGCTTAGACCTCTTGAACCGGCTACTTTTTTAATGTGTAGGTGCAGTGGTGAGAGCTGCAGTATTCTCTCAAGGGCAGCTGTTGGACCAGTCCTCATTGCTCCAGTTGCACCCACCCAGATTAACCTCTGGATTTTATACAGTATTCTTCGTGCACCAGTCTCACACAACCGGCTCGGTAGAGCCAAGCCAACATTTGTGGGCTCAGTCCCCACGTTTTGACAAACATTCTATGGCAGGTGAAGTAGGCCTTATTCGCCTTGCTTGTGATATGATTTAAGTGGGGATTTCATGTCAATTTATGATCAAGTACGACACCCACATATTTAACCTCCGTTGACAGTTAGAGAGTTTGCCCTTCCCCCCCCCCCCTCAGAGCTATCGGCGGAAAGCCAATTTTCCTCCGGTTAGTAAAGAGAGTGCAGTTGATCTTGTTGGGATTTACCGTAAGGTCTACCTCCGTGCACCAATCATCTACTACCTCTAGGGCTTGTTGCATCCTTACCCCTACTGTATTTGCGAATCTGCCCCTAACCATTAAGACTTAGCCATCCGCATAAGTAATGTTCGAGAAGTCTAATTTTCTCAGTCTGGTAAGTAATTGATCCATCACGATCAGCTACAATAAGGGAAATAGAACACCTTCCTGACCACCTTGCAAAAGAGGCTGTGATCTTCCTATTTTCCAACATGTTTATAATCCACTTTACTGTGGATGGGTCTATACCCCTTGCTAGTGATTGCTCCTGAATTACCTCGACACAAGTGTTATCAAAAGCTCCCTGAATATCACTAAAGGAGCATACTAATAACTCTTTATTCCGAGGCGTATCTTCGATTTCCGATGTCAGCTCGTGTGGGGCCGTTTCAGTTGATTTCCCTGCTTGGTAGGCGTGCTGCCTAGAGTCCAGATGGTATCTTTGGTTAGTGTTGGATCTGATACAAAGTCCCAGAATTTTCTCCATGGTTTTCAGTAAAAATTATGTGAGGCTAATAGGTCTGTATGACCTAATCTCCTCTGGGGATCTTTTTCCCACTTTTAGGATAAAAACCACCCGAACCTCCCTCCGGCATTTTGAAACATATTCCAAGTTGTAGCTAGCTCTAAAGGGTGTAGTAAGATAAGGCAGCAAAGTCTGCAGTCTTTGCTGTAGAAAGGCGGGGTATACGCAATCCCATCCCAGTGATTTTAAAGGGCCAACAGATTTGAATCCCCAGCTTATCCGTTCCGGCGTAAAAAACTGCCTCGGGAACTCGTAAGCCTCCTTTGGTGGTACGGATGTACGCTACTTGCGTTGGGTTCTTCCTGATCCTTCAGTACTACACAATTTGGAAATAGACTTCTCACTAAACATTCCAGAGTCTCCTCCCTGGTTGTGGTTGTCTCTCCACTTGGTTTCTTAACAGATCCCAAGCGATTCCTGTGTTCCAAGGAGAGTGTCTTCCGAAGTCGACACGCCATAGGTAGTTTGTCTATTTTCTTACAGAAGTCTCTCCAGCTGAGTCTTTTGCTCTGCCTAAAAGCTATGTTGTATTGGGTAAGGAAATTCCGATAGGTAGTCCAATCGTTCGTCGTCTTAGCCCTATTAAAAAGTTTACGGACATTCCGTCTCATGTTTTTCAAGTTTTGGATCCACGAAGGAACATCTCTTGTGCCTTTAATACGGACCAGAAGTGTGCTTGAGTGGTAGGCATTAATTATTGCCTCTGTAACGTCATTTGCAACTCTGTCGAGGTCATCGACAGAGTTTATCGTGGTATGTAGACCAGCTAAGTTATCCGAAAGTCTGTTGTTATAGACTGGCCAGTTGGTGCGTTTTGATATCCTTACCACCAACTCTTGTCTCAAAGGGATATTGATATCAAACCTGATGTACATATGATCCGAGAGGGATGCTTCCTTGGACACATGCCAGTCGAGAATTATCGTGGTATCGTGGTAACCTGGAGGTACCCATATCAGACAAGGTAAGATCCAGTACCTCTCTCCTAACCGCATTCACAAAGGTCGCATTACTCCCTTTATTGTTAACTGCTCAATTGTTACTAAGACAGAATTCAAAAAGTTGCTCACCTCTTAAATTAGTGTTGCTGCTTTCCCAGACTACGTGGTGTGCATTAGTGTCGCAACCAATGACGAATTTTTGGTGATGTTTCGTGCAAAAATGCACAAAGCTTTGTATCAATTCTGGATGGGGGGTCATTTTCATCCCCAGGAAAATATGCAGAAGCGATGTTAATCACCCTCCTGCCTCCTTTTGGTAAGGGCATTTCTATTGAAACAGCCGTGATATCCCTAGAAATTAATTGGTTAATAGAGAAGATATTGTGCCTCGAGCGACAGAGAATTGCTGCCCTCGACCTGTCTGCAGCCATGTCGTAGACTAGCTTACCTGTGTTGGCTGTAAAACCTTTAATCTTGCCCTTATAGTTTCGAGGCTCCTATTTATCCAGAAGGTAACCATAACATGACACAATGCTACCTGTCATAAAGGCAGGAAAATTAAGTCCTTGGCCATATTCCAAAAATTCTCCCAAAAATCATTTTAGAATCACACTTCCATCGAACATACAAAATGTCATTTTAATGGGTTGAGAAATATACAAGTTCCGTCATATTGGCCATATTCCAGAATTTCAACCAAAAATAATTTTAGAATCCCATTTCCAATGCACAAGCCGAATTTCGTCACAATTGCTTGAGAAAAGGGCAAATTTCATAGAATGGAACAATAGAATCCCTTTTCTAACGCACATGTCGAATCAAATCATAATCGGTTGAGAAAAAGAGAAGTTCCATCATACTTGGCTATATTCCAGAATTTCATCCAAAACTCATTTTAGAATCCCATTTCCATCGCGGAAGTGAACTTTCACTTAAATCAGATAAGAACTAGATAAGTTCCATTCTAATTGGCCATTCATTTAATTTGCTAAAGGTTTAATTTGAGGTTTGAGATATTAACGTGTAAGGTTTGGTTCAAATCGGTCAAGTTGTGTGGATTTATTTAAATATAATACAAATATGCTCTACATACATATAAACACTCACTTTATTTTATAGATTGCTCAACTGCTCACTAAATACTGGTCCAACACCATCTCAATCCCAATTCAACCCGCAAACGGCTCCCAACTCAACCCTCAACCCAACCCCAAAACTCTCTTTCAACTTAATTTCCAAACCAGCATGTATAAAAAATTGGTCAACTGCTCAATATATCTTAACCCAACCCCGTTTGAAAAAATTGATTTATTGAATGCATGATAATTTAAGTCAGAAGCCACGCATTTTACATGGTAAAAACTAATTTTTTTGTGAAACTTCAATGCGCAGGATATCTTTATGATAAACTACAATAGAATACTAGATACTTTGAACAATAACTTTAATTGCAACAGTCATTTAATTTTACCGTATTTTGTTTTGTTAAATTTGTGTTAGCCTGATTTTTTTACATTTTAATTCTTTATGACATTCCCAATATTTCGATTTGGTTAATCAAAAAATAAAGAGGCCAATCACTCATAATATATCCACAAAAAAAATAGAAATATCATAATCCCCCCCCCTCCCTCCCAATTCCTTTAGCCCAAGAGTTATACCAATGTAATACTCTTTAAAAATGAAAACCCTCCTTGAGTTCCTATATTTGTAGTTTAGTTGTGTACTGAAAAATTGGTTTACTCATAAGGTAGCTCCGACCAAATAAGGTTTCTCCTTGGGTTGTTTGATGTAGTAAATATAATTCACTAGATCAATACGATCTGGCCAGATGCTTAATCTAAATGGCGAGAATTGTATTTTTATAGTTCGGTCGTAGCTACCTGTTGAGCAGACCAACTTTTCAGTACCAAACCAAACTACAAACATGGGAACTCAAGAAGGGTTCTCATTTTTGAAGAGTAATACATTAGTATAACTCTAGGGCTAAAGTACGGAGGGGGGATATTACTTCTACTTTTGTCAGTAGATATGAGTGGTTCGTCTCTTTATTTTTCTGATTTACCAAATCGAAAATATTGAGAGGTATTTTATTTAGTTGAAAAAATTAACAGAAACAAAAGCTTCACACCAGATTTGAGGAGGCTAATAATATGGAAATATTGCAAACAAAATGCGAGAAAAGGGCAAATTAAATATAAATAAAGCAGAATCACCTCAAATTACGCAGAGACGTCGGCTGTTAGAATCTGGATAGCCAATTCTTTCATTGGCGTTTTGGAAAAAGTTCCCTTGAATGAAGAATTTAAGTTACAAGCAAAGTTTACGGAGGTGAGAACGTGGCAGGCTTTCGACCAGTATTTGCAAATTAATAAGCAAATGAACCAACACGTGTACACATATCTAATATATATCATGAAAAATGTAATAGAGAATTATTTCTTCGAAAAACATGCCGGTTTCATTAATCTTTCAATAGGATAACGATCATAACACACTGCAAAGTTAATGAAGTATTAATTTACAAATCAAAGAGTAAATATTTTAGAATGACCGCAAATGTCTTACTTTAACCAAATCGCAAAAACTTATAGGCAGAAGTTAAGCGAGTATTAAAAAAAGAGTTCCAGAAGTTTAAACGAATTAGTTACAGTGTACTACAAGTAGTACAGTGGTTTAAAAAAAAAATAATGGCTACTCCAATAATGGAGGACGAAATTTAGGGTCCAGTGTGCCTAGGCGTTAATTAGCCCCTGACTGTACGAGTGGTTTCCAAAACATATAGTTGATCTTTATAATTACAATATTTTATCCAGATATGGTGTTGCAATAAAACTAAAGCACAGTTTCAACGAAATAAAATATCGGTAATGTGATGGACGATAAAAATTTTATGGAATGAGAACGAAGAACTGTGGGAAGAAATACAGGTGGCTTGAAAGAATATATAGTCGATTAAGTGCCTCGGGTTTGTCGACAAGTTCCACAGAACAACGAGCCTGCTATTAAGTAATAATGTGTGAATGAACTAAATGTTTGTTTTAAATTTAAATTATACTTGTTGGGCCCGGAACAATCAAATTTGGTTAACTTTACGATAATTTAAACAACCTTTTTTTGTTTTAATTCTGATTTTATTTAAGTAAACTCTCTCTTTATTGTTATTGATTTTTTTTGTTAAACTCTTTATGAATTGATGTTGTTATCACCACAGCTCGAACAAGAAGAGCTATTCCAAAAAAAAATTCTCGACCATTATAGCTCGGTATCATAAAATTATTACCTACAAAAACCACTTCGTTAAATACTGGAATTTAAACGGCAATTTTAAACCAGATTTACTACATTAACAGTATAACTAAAGTGCTTAATACAACCTAATATAAACAAATAATAATACAACCTAATATAACTACAGGGTGTCCGGGTTTGGGATGCTGATCCGTCATGGGGTGATTCCTTGGTTCATTCTGAGAAACAAATCGTATGTGGAGGGGGGATCCAATTTTGATATCTTTTGAGATAAAAGGTGTTTCAAAAATTTGGTTCAGAAAAAAAGTACACCCAAATCTTAAACTGTAACTTCCAAAATATTTATCGGAGAGCAACCAACTTAGTCTTATTTGGTTGGTAATCGTATAGGCTGTTATTAAGATTTAAGTGGTTATCTTGTATCTGCCTCCGTTTGAGAGCTGTGGTGATTTAAAGTAAAAAAAAAAATATTTGATTTTTATAAAATCGAGTTTTTCTCAAAAAAAACCGTTATAATTTTTTCATTTGTTTAGTTAATTTTAATTTGTCATTATCTCCTCTACAATCCCTCAATACAAAGTTTGGGTCGAGGAGTTATAAAAGGTGCTCAAAATGTCCTCCTTGTGATTGAATACATGCTAATATTCGTTAAAGTATGCCTTTGGTTATTTCAATTCTTGGTAATTCTTCCTTTATCTGTTGTGCTGCTGTGTGTATTCGTTGTATAAGTTCTTCTTTTGTTTCAATTTCATTGGAGTATACAAGCGCTTTCATCCTTCCACATACATAAAAATCCAATACCGTAAGATCGGGGGATCTTGCAGGCAAATGAATTGGACCATTTCTTCCAATCCAATTATTTGGATAATTTTCGTTAAAAAAATTCCTAACATTATTATGGTAGTGACAAGGTGCGCCATCATGTTGGTATGTATGCGAGAATCTACTTAAAATGGGAACATCATCAAAAAGGAGTGGCAAATCGTTTTGTAAAAATTGTAAATAACGTTCACCATTTAATCTAGGTGGTAATATGAATGGTCCAATTTATTTATCGCCAATTACACCAGCCCATACGTTTACACTGAATCGGTACTGAAATGATATTTGTTTTTTCGAATGAGGATTTTCAGTAGCCCACGTGTGTAGATTGTGAAAGTTTGTTATACCATCTCTTGTGAATTGAGATTCATCCGTCCATAGGATACGTTTCACAAAACTTGCATTGTCCAAATTCCTTTCCATCAACAAATTACAAAACTCCAATCTTGTAGTGCGGTCTATCGGTAATGGTTGTTGAACGGGTGTTGTATGGTATGGATGAAGATTCTCCTTGTGCAATACTTGATGAATTCGATAGTGAGATACGTTTTATTGTAAAGCGAGCCTCCTTATGCTAATAGAAGGATTTGCTGTTACATTACGGATTATACCTCATCGACATCCAAATGGTTTGGTGAGACTGAATGTTGCTCCGCCCGGGTATTCGATCTTGTTACGATATTTGGCAGTCTCCTATGAATATTTATAAATACTCTTGCGTCAGGAATGCGACGTGTTGGAAATCTCAGTTGATATTCATTGCGAGCTCGTGCTGCATTACCATCGCAAAATCCGTAAACAAAATGGATATCAATGTACTCCTCACCTGAGAACTGTGCCATTATAATATTAATTTTATTAAATTAATTAAAATTTTGTTTCACAACACTGATACAACACTAGATAATATCTCGAAACTAATGACTGAATCTGAAAATATTTAGTTTTTGTTTTTTTCAACATTTAAACAAATGAGTTGATAATCATCGCCTACTGTTTTACAGATCAAAATAAAATTTGTAAAATATTAACACTATAACATCTCTTAATTAGATTGAGAATAAACGGAATACGAAGAAAACTATGGCACGTGGGTACAGGTAATGTATTGGGGGATTGTAGAGGAGATGATAACAAATTGAAATTAACTAAACAAAAGAAAAAATTGAAACGTTTTTTTTTGAGAAAAACTCGATTTTATAAAAAACAAATATTTTTTTTTTTACTTTAAATCACCATAGCTCTCAAACGGATGCAGATACAAGATAACCACTTAAACCTTAATATTAGCCTATACGATTACCAACCAAATAAAACTAAGTTGGTTGCTCTCCGATAAATATTTTGGAAGTTACAGTTTAATATTTGGGTGTACCTTTTTTCTGAACCAAATTGTTTAAACACCCTGTATCTCAAAGGATATCAAAAATGGATTTTTCCTCTACATACGATTTGTTTCTCAGAATGAACCAAGGAATCACCCCATGACGGATCAGCATCCCAAACCCGTACACCCTGTATATGCCCTTGTTCGACTAAATTGACAGTTTCATAATAATGACATTTGTATTGGTAAGTAAACAAAATAATAAATTTTTATAATAAATTGACTAAATTTATATAAATAATAAAAATTTCTTATTTGTTTTTAGAAAATCAGCTTCTTAATCAACAACGATTCTACCAACATGCAAAGTATTTTGCCATCGTGTCGTCAGATAGGTACATCGTGTAATATAAATAATTTGAATTTGATTCTTTGTTTTTTTTTCTCTTTAATCTTTTTCAGTGTGTGAACAATACTGTTAAAGTTAGCCGAAAGTTGCTAGCCGAAAATGAAAAGTCGATATATGAATTTTTATGATTAAGATATTAACATTCTAGCCGAAAATAAAAAATTTAGTAGTTACCAGCTGAAAGTAAATAAGATACATTATTATTATTATTATTATTATTAGAGGGCCATGCGGCGACTTCGCACTGCAACCTAAAAGATCTATTGTGCTGGACCCTGCTTAATTATCCGTTCAGTTAATATTCCGGTTCTTAATGAACCTGACAATACTGCCCGCTGGTACGTGATACATACTATCTGGGCTTATTGCTCTCCCTCCTAGATGTTTACTACAGCATGTAGTTCCGCTAGGAAGACGGTATCATTGGAGCCCAAAAACCTCGAGAGGGCTGTCTCACTCCCGTATATTCCTACTCCTGCCTCGTATTCAGTTTGATTTTACTCTTACGAGTTGCTGGGAATTGCAAATCGCTTGTAGGTCACCCAGCTTTACTACAGGAAGGCTAAATAAAACTGGAGGATGCCTGGTATTCAAAGTCCGAATATTTTGGACTGATTAACCTATCTGCCATTCATCTATCGGCATATGCTGTTGCACCTGGGATTAGGTTTTTTGTCAAGGTTTTCTCCTTTAGCGCCGTACTATAGCCTGCCCCAAATGGCCTTAGTTTCCAGTGGTTGCCACGAGGAGGCAGCACGTACATTTGCGAATTGTGAACAGGTTACCCCTTACACAATTGTACCCATCACACAGCTGCCTAATGGCAAGACCAGAACAGCTCACGTGATGCACACCCTATTGAAAGGTTACGGAGCTGGTAGATTAATCTACTCAACTTTGGTCCCTCTCTAATAGACGCCAAACCACAAAAAAATAGGATACATGGATTGCAATAAAAACTATGTAAATAGTCTTATGTGGAAAATTTTGTTTTAAGTATTCGTGGAAAATATCGGAAAATCAAAAGAATCTACAAAATTGGAATATAATTAGCCTCTAGAGTGTATATATGAAATTGATTCGGTTTTATGTGATTTCTCAATAGCTATAGAATGGAAAAATTCTGTTCAAGTTTTCCGTGGGAAATCTCGGAAAATTCTAGCTACTAGAGTCTTATGTCTGGAGATGGATTGCACTGATGAGACTTATCAATAGCTCTCACAGGAAACAAATTCCGTTCAAGTTTCCCATGGGAAATCTCCGAAATTTGAAAAAAGTTTCCAGACGAAAGTAAGAACTGGTTGAATAAAATCAGCATCTAGAGTGTTATGTCTGAAGAAAGATGGCATTGATGTGACTTGTCAATAGCATTCGCAGAAAAAAAGTTTAGGAGACTGATTTTATACAAATTTTCCAATGATTTTTGGAAAATCGAATTTTCTAAGATTTCCCACGGCAAAAATTTACTGATTTTTTTCTCTGCGATGGCTATTGACAAGTCACATCGATGCAATCCATCTCCAGATATAACAATCCAGAGGCTGATGTTATTCAAATTTTATACTTTTATAATGATTTTTACAAATTTTCTAAAGATTTTTGGAAAATCGAATTTTCCGAGATTCCGAGAACTTAAACTTAATTTGTTTCCTGCAATAGCTATTGACAAGTCACATCAATGCATTCCATCTCCAGACAAACCACTCTAGAGGCTGATTTTATACAAATTTTGTAATGATTTTTGGAAAACCGAATTTTCCGACATTTCCCACGGGAAACTTGAGCTGAATTTTTTTCCTGCAATAGCTATTGACAAGTTACATCGATGCAGTACATCTCCAGATATAACACTCTAGAGGCTGATTTTATACAAATTTTCTAATATTTTTTGGAAAATTGAATTTTCCGATATTTCCCACGGGAAATTTAACTGAATTTTTTTCCTGTGATACCTATTGATAAGTCACATCAATGCAATCCATCTTCAGACATAACACTCTAGAGGCTGATTTTATTCATCCATTTGTTACTTTCGGCTGGAAACTTTTTTGAATTTTCCGAGATTTCCCACGGGAAACTTGAACAGAATGTTTTTCTGCGATAGCTATTGACAAATCACATAAAAACGATTCAACTTCAGATATACACTCTAGGGGCTGATTTTATTCCAATATTGTGGATTCTTCTGATTTTCCGATATTTTCCACGACTAAGTTAAACAAAGTTTTCCACGTAAGATTATTTTAAAAAGTTTTTATTGCGATCTATGTATCCTATTTACTTTTTGCTGTCAACCACGAAATTGTTTTTTTTCCTGAAATGTAAATAACATAATCTGCATTATCGACTTTTTACTTGCGGCTGGAAACTTTCGGCTAACTTTAATAGGGTATTTATTTAATTTATAATTTACACCTATTTCTTTGGCCAACTTTAAAAATGTAAGGTGCTTGTCCTAATCGAAGGATTATTATTGTTTTGTTCTCTAAGCGTAATATCCGTTAGTAAAATAAAACTAAAATTCATTTACTTGTTGAACCATTGACTATGAATTATTTTCATGAAAAAATTGACACACCTATTTCATTGACCATAGCTGAATATATCTACGGATCATGAGGATTATTAAAAATCATTTAAGTAAAGACTTGCAAATGCATAAATGCATTAATAATGGCAATGAGAAATTAAATACTTAGGGGTATTTTTAGATATAGAGCTTAAATTTAGTTTACAAATGGGCAACATTTTTGCAGATATTGCAAAAAAAATTTGTTTTTTTATCTGGAATTAGAAATAAGATTTCGTAAAAATGTGCAAAATTAATATAAAATTTGTTCATCTTTTTTTGTACATCACGCGTAATGCGGAAAAAGTAAAGTGTTTAAATATTTTACCGACATCGGTGCTATGCGATGTACGAATATATTGAATTACGATAGAGGTTGAAATTTAATGCAATTGTGTTCGGGTACATATTAAATCATAGCATGATTCCAAACCAGTAGCCAATATATCACCATATCACCATCACAATTAGAATATTGGGTTTCTTGTAACATATTCTCAACACATTTTTCTCCTCATTCTATTTTTGTTTAGCAGTGATTTGTTGACAATTTTTTACGTATACATTCGTTAAGTTCAGCTTCTTATTTATATTGTATTTTGCATCTTCTCGAGCAGTTTTTAAAAATCTCTTTTAAGATAGCATTGTGTAAGGTATGTTTTATCTTCTAGTACGCATATACTGGTTAAATAAATTTGTAGCGTTGATTGACATGGTGAACTAACAGAAAAGTAAATATAATAAACTTCATTCAATGTTTTGACTTATCATTTTGTTAATACAGTTTGTTTATTTTCATTTTTTTCTTAAGTCAAAGTTAATTAAAATGTTAAACAAATTTAACGTTTTGTGTAAGACGACGTATAGATGGATGATCGGAAAAGTTGCGGTTTGTGTTGAATATACGTTTTAATGATTGAAAATGATCATCTGTTCTTAGGCACACAAACTATTGAAATGGTGTGGCCAAATGATTTAAAATAAATTCTAAAACCACCTGTTTCGTATATGTTGTATGTGTCTGTGTGTATATAGATATCTGTAGGCACTTGTTTTGTTCAAGTTTCCGTATTTTTTTTTTCTATTTATACTTGTCTTGAAGGTGACAAAAAATAACAGTACAGAAGAAAAAAATGAATTCTTATATCGACAAACGCGTACACCAGAAGAATATAATATCAGCTCGTATAAATATTTATAAGCCAACAAAAAAAAAAAAAAAAAAAAAAAAAAAAATCGTAAAATTATGAGGTTGTAATGTCAATAAATTGGATATTTTTTTTTGGGTTTCTTTAATTTTCTCTGTTTTTGTACGTATTTTAATGGTCACGTATCTTAAGAATTTTTGTTGTGTTGTTTCCTTTGATATATTCAGGGTAAGAAGAAGATTTTATTTCCCTTTTTGCTAAACGTAAAAAAAAAAAACAAAAAATCGAAATAACAATACACTAATATGAAAATCGAAAAACCAAATCAAATTTCACCTGCTGGCAGTTCATCTTATATTACGTTATGTACAATAAAGTGGATCCTGTTTTTCTTATTCTTATTTTTTTTTTTTTTAATTTATATTGGATCGTGTTATTTTATTTTGGATTTTCCGTTACGTATTTGGTTCTGTCCTAATTTTTATTTAATATTATTTTCACCTGTGTGTCATTTTTTATGTAGGGGTCCCTTTTTGAACTCGTTTCCATTGTGTGTTGGAGTTTATATTTTCTTAGGTTTAATGTGTTGTACAACAATTGCGCAGAATACTACATACCAGAATGTTACAAAAGAAAGGTCGGTTTTTTTTTAAATGTTGGTTTTGTTTAACTTGAGTGACGTTTGAATTGCCAGTGTGATATTTAACCAGATTTATGAAATATACCTTCACAGGTAAGGAAGGTTAGTCCGAGCTTTAAAAGCGACTCTGATTGTCTGACAAGTTTTGTTGTTTATTTTTGTTCCTTGTTTAATACTTTTATTGAAACGGTTTGATTCAACTGACACTGGTATCAACGCAACACTAGACATTTAAAGAAACATTATTTAGCTTTTTATCGTTGATGATAGAGTGCTGGTTTAGGCTGTTTGTTTAACACACAAAAACGTTCGAACTTTCCTTCTCTAATGGTAAAAAATATTTGTTGTGGCAATTGTGGTGGTTTCGAATGGCAGATTTATGTCATTGGGATAATATTTAAATTTTAGCAACAACTATTGAAAGACTGTTGAAAGAAAGCTGAAAGACTGATTTGGTTCTTGCAAATTCCTTAAATCCATGGGAATATCATTATTATTATTATTATTATTATTATTATTGGGGGGGCCATGCGGGCGATCAGCCACTTCGCACTGCGACCTAAAAGATCTATTGTGCTGGCCCCTGCTTAATTATCCGTCCAGTCAATATTCAGGTTCTTAATGAACCTGACAATACTGCCTCCCGGTAAGTGATACATACTATCTGGGCATATTGCTCTCCCTCCTAGATGTTTACTACAGCATGTAGTTCCGCTAGAAAGACGGTAGCAATGGAGCTCAAGGACCTCGAGAGGGTTGTGCCACTCCCGTATATTCCTACTCCTGCCCCGTATTCCGTTTGATTTTACTCTTACGAGTTGCTGGGAATTGCAAGTCACCTGTAGGTCACCCAGCTTTACTACAGGAAGGCTAAAAATAAAACTGGAGGGTGCCTGGTATCCAGAGTCCGCATATTTTGGGCTGATTAACCTATCAGCCATTCATCTTTCGGCATATGCTGTTCCACCTTAGATTAGGGTTTTTTGTCAAGGTTTTCTCCTTTAGCGCCGTACTTTGGCCTGTGCCAAATGGCCTAAAATGTGCCAAGTGGCCTTAGTTACCAGTGGTTGCCACGAGGAGGCAGTACGTACACTTGCGAATTGTGCACAGGTTACCCCTTACACAATTGTACCCATCACGCAGCTGCCTAATGACAAGACCAGAACAGCTCACGTGATGCGCACCCTACTGGAAGTTTACGGAGCTGGTAGATTAATCTACTCAACTTTGATCCCCCCCCTCCAATAGACGCCAAACCACCATGGGAATATCATTACTGTTGAATGAACTTTTAAATACTAGAGTTTGATATAAGTATTTGAGATCATTTGGGACTCCGGTTTTAACTAGCTAGTTTTAAGGTTTAATGGATATACACAGCAATACTCAAGCTTCAAAAAAATGTACCACTGGACATTTTTCTATTTTCGACAAATCGAGAATACTTTTAAAGCTCTCGAAGCTCTGGAAAATTTTCGAGATTTTTAAATTTATGTGATTTTCGATTTACAACATTTTATTTAATTGGCAAACGTTTAATTGAAGCTATTTTAGTATTGTCAAAATTCGAAAAAAAATCCACCAGTGATTTATTTTTAGAATTTTGCGCTTGCTGAAAAAATAAAGTAGACTAAAAGTACGTCTTACTCAGTAAGTAACGCCTAGGCTTTTCATTTGAGAGTCTCAAAGTTTATCAAATTTTCAAAAATGAATTTCTTCATACATAGAAATGTAGTAGAAGTTCGAGAGACTCATCGTATGTATTAACGTAACTAAAATGAACCTTGATGATGAGAAACGTCACGCAAAAAAAGTTTATTAATGTCAAAAATAAACAAAGATAAAACGTTTACGTTTTAATGTAGAATGCAGCTTTCAGGCCAACGTTTGAAATTTCGATATCTTTTAAACGACCAAACATGCATGTTTGTGTACCATTCGACAGACGAAGAAAGCCCAAGGTTCTAAATTGTATAACATGTACGCATTTGGTAGGGGGTGGTAGGGGGGTAGAGGCCCTGATATGGCCTGTGCTTTCTATGTAGTGTACAGTAAACTAAATATTTTATTTCAGTTACGTTGTTCAATTTTTTTAGTAATATTACAGCTCTTACTCTACGCTACATAGAAAGTATTTTACAAGAGTGTTATTGACAGTTGACAGGACACTTTAAAGTTAATTTGGAAAAAGATAGCAAAGCCGTCACAAAATCCCTGAGACCCAGAAGCCGATTTATTATCATAACACCCGGATATCCATGTGAGTTTCTCTTAGAATCGAAGAATGCAAAAAATCGCTTCAAGTAGACATAAGTTTCATTCGCAATTTCATTTTGTAGAGGAAATGTTTAAGGGACCTAAACTCACTACATAATTCGTGGTATTAAGATTTAGCATTAATATCTGCAGAACGCTTATAGATCTAAGTAGCTTTTGATTTACGATTATCTTAATTTTTTAAACGGCGATTGAACCCGGTTCAGCGTAACTAAAACTAACAGAAATCTTGGGATTGAATAATTTAAAGCCATTAAAATAAAAATTTCATAAAATTTCGCGGCAAAACTTGCCTAATCAACATTAACAAAACAAAAATTAAATTAAAAATGCAGTGTGGTAAGAGAGGCGGCAATATGTAATGCCAATGTAGTCAAAGGATGAAAAAACAGGGTGCACAATCCGTCTTCTACTATTAAAAACCGCATTGAATATCTGGCACGTTCCGAAATTAGCAAAATTGTCCAGCATAAAATTAGATAGGTCATCGACTGAAGACATAAAAAGGTCATCGTCTATGTTCTCTTAAATAAAATCGATGAACCGTTAGTAGATATTTGGTGGTGATGCATAAGCATCCGATCGTTAGTAGTTGTCTATGCTTTTACAAATTTAAAGGCTACAAATCAGAAACCAGAGCTTCTGGAAAATTGTCTTTGTACACAGCAACTTTGAACGAAATCAATTTTAAACAACTTATGTCTGTGTTTTTTGGTATAAGCGAAGTTATATGTAATCGTAGTAGGATGAAGACGACTGATGTATAAACGTTTCTTTTTCATAATTGAAACAGGTTGGGGAGAAACACTAGAACCACCCTTGTACCAATCGTACAATCAGCAGATCGCTTGAAGTAATTATGATGAGGTGCTGGTTGAGTAATTGAAGTTAGTTGATCACTATTATAACACATCTCATCAGAAATAGCAATAGCATTCGGTTGACTACATAATTTTAAATGATTCTGAGTCTGGAATATTACTTTTTATTTGGTTTATCTTTAGACCAAAACTACAAGTGTCTCAAACAATGAATCAAATTTATTTGTCAGAGGGTTCACACTTTTCGATACTCGAATAAACCAGTTCGAGCCAATATTGTTCGAGCCAAGAATTGCATATTAAGTATTTCCGGAAAACATATTTTAAAATATCGATGTTATTGAGATAAGAAAAGCCTGTCCAAACAAATATGTTATCCTAGTCTGACGTCAGCTTTTAGTACTGCCACCACTTTTAACTATTGCAAACATTAGTGTAAGAAACGCAAAACCGTGTGATATTCCAGTCCAACATCAGACTTTTACAAAAAATTACTACAATGCTTAACTAATGGCTTTAGCTTATCTTAGCAACGAATTTATGATTAAGTGTTCTTTAGGTTTTAGTAAACAATAAATAATTTGGAAGCACCACGACTGTGATGCAAAGGTAGTCGACGTATATTATTTTATTTCAAGTAAAAAAGCGATCTCCTTTAGTACTTGTCAGACGGTTTTGTTTTATGGGATAGATACTCGATATGTCCTAGCAAGCGTATTAGCAACTTGCGAGCTGAAAATGACAATTAAGTATGCTCGAACGTTTTTGCGACTTCACAGCAAGCAACAAATTAATTATTTGCGAGTGAATTTTGTACTCGCAATTCTGGAAAAAAAAATTTGTTCAGGAAAAAAATATTTTGAATGACAAATCATTACGTCAAGAAAAGTTAAACAATAATTTGGTTTTGGGTTACTGCATGAGGTAACATTCCTCGTTAATGATAAATTAATCGGTCCTTAATTTGTTCTTCAGCATAATAGTGCTACCATACACAAGAAATTAAACAAACATCTTGAACAAAATTATTTGACTTGGCCATAGAGTAGGGTTTTGATTTAAACTTTGCGGAGGATTTTTGAACCACTTGCAAGATGTTACACAGGCTAAACAAAAACTGACCATATGCATACAAAACATGAGGCTCCGCTCTGTTAAATTTCATAAGCTCATCTGAGCTAGAAATACTCAATAAAGGTTGTGAGCCGACTTTTGTCAGTTCGACGCGGCGGGAAGTTATTGATATAGGTCTGTGTTCGTTGACTATTGTTGACTTAATTTTAAATTGGAGGGTGACAAGTGATATTCTCACTTCTGACCACTTTTCTGACTCACTTTTAACATCAACATTAAAAGACCACCTCTTAAACAGTATCTGTGTTAAATATTTAATATTTCTTGGAATATAATTTTATTTATTAAAACAAGTATTTTAAGATCAAAATAATTATCCAAAGAGCATATTTTGTTTTAGCAAGGTGTTCCCTGTGGTCTGTCCCTACGGTCTTCCTCTCCTGTCTAATCTATCCCTACGTCTTAAGCCAAAAATCTATCTTAAACATGAAATAAATACTCTTTTAACTTTGGAAAATAAGCAAGAACTAAATTCGGAAAACACCACATCACAATAATACTAATTACCTAGAATAAAAGACCTTGCTAATAGCATCCTCACCTTAATTGGAGTAAATGAAGAATTAGGCAAAAGCCTTCGCAACCCATTATACATTTTTAGCATAAAATAATTCACATGCGCATTATAATTTAAGTATTTATCCAAGGTGAAACCCACATTCCTTACTGTTTCACGGAAAGGTATAATGTTGGTGCTGTAACTCTTGTTTAGGTCAAATCATAAATAAAAGGATTTCGCTTCAGAGAAAACATATTAACCTGAGACTTTTTCGAATTTAATAACAATTGATTATTTGACATTTTATCACATTCGTCAATCTAAATTTCAAAAAAAATTTGAAGGTCATAAGCAAACAAATGATAGTAAGAGTGTCGAATACTACCATGATCAACAAGTTCTGGGAATAACCACCGTGTGGCGCTCCCATCGTTCCGATTTAAGTTATGTTTTTTTTGTTAAGTTCGTACGTCTGTTGTTAATATTCCCTCTAAATCTTAGCGTCATAGCTTGACATTTGCAAAAGTTACATAGTTAAGAGTACATCTATCTCTGTGTGTGTTGGCGATTATTCACAATTTTAAATATGATTTGCTGAATCGGATCCCACATTCATCAAAAGGATCATTACTGGAGGCGAGACGTGATTTTATGAGTACGACACGCAATCCAGACATCAGGCAAGTAAATGGCGTTCACCAAAAAAATAACCACGTCGTTTTCAGTCAAAAAAGAAGGCAATGCTCACGGTTTTCATGGATTACAACGGTGTAGTGCATCATGAATTTTTGCCAGAAGACCAGACCGTAAACAAAGAGTATTATTTGGACGTTATGAGACGTTTGCGTGAAGCAATTCGCCGAAAGAGACCAGGGCAGAAAAGTGGATTTTGCACCATGATAACGCACCATCGCACAGTGCCATAATTTTTCGTAATTTTTTGACGAAAAATGCAACAAATACCATCCAACAGCCACCGAATTCACCTGATTTGGCTCCCTGTGACTTCTTTCTGTTCTATCGAGTTAAAAAACCATTACGGGGAATGCGTTTCAGCAGCCGAGAGGAAATAATGGAAAAATCGCCAACACACACAGAGTAGATGTACTCTTGACTACGTAACTTTTGCAAATGTCAAGCTATGACGCTAAGATTTAGAGGGAAAACAACAACAGATGTACCAACTTAACAAAAAAACTGAACTCAAATCGGAACGATGGGAGCGCCACACGATGGTTATTCCGAGAACTTGTTGATCAAGGTAGTATCATCATATATCAATTGTAAGCGGTGATATACTATATATAAAACTGCTATAAGAACTCCCTTTGGAATGTTTCAGTTTAAACGAATATGGTTTGCGTAATGCTGCTCAAACATTGCAAAGATTCATGGACTGCATTTGGAATGATCTGGCATTTGCATTTGTATATAATGATGATATTGTAATAGCTATGTAAGACGAAAGACGATCATATCTCATTTAAAAACTGTCCTCAAAAGATTGAATGCGTACTATGTGAAGATTAAACCGGTAAAATGCATATTTGGAACCTCTGAGTTAGATTTCCTTGGACATAATATATCCATAAAAGAAATTTTGCCATAACAAAGGACGGAATAAAAGCCATAACATCTTTACCTAAACCCACATCAATTAAACAAATCCAAAAATACATTGGGATCATTAATTTTTATAATCGGTTTTTACCCAATTTGGCTGGTTTCCTTGCTCCAATTTATAATCACTTGTCCATTTTAATAAAACTGGGTAAACAAAAGGTGAATTTCAGCTGGCCGATTGAAATCAATTAAGCGTTTGAGGAAGCTAGGTCCAAACTAGCCTCGGCTACTTTGCTGTCATTGCCAAATGCAAATTCTAAACATTGCATAACTATGGATAGCTAAAAAATTACAGCCGGCTGATACGCGCTACTCAGCATTCGATCGGGAACTTCTAGGAATTTATCAATCGAATAAACATTTTCGGCATTACGTGGAAGGACATGCTCTCTTAATATTAACAGATCACAAACCTCTTACCACCGCATTAAATTCACACACAGATAGGAGCCCACGTCAAACAAGACATTTGGAATATATCGCCCAATTTACAGGCGACATCAGGTACATATCAGGTAAAGAAAAAATAGTAGCAGATTATCCTTCACGACCTGAAATTGACAACATTAATGGATGTGACATTGGAAAATTATTTCTTAAAAAAAAAGAATTGAAATTAATACTCCATCAACCGAGAAAGTCCTCTTGGATTTTCGAACAAAAAGAAACTACAGAAGGGAATCTATATTGTGAATTGTCTACCGGAATATCAGGTCCATATATATACCTTTACCTATGTGTAGAAAATTTTTCGAAGTTATTCACAATTTATCTCACGTTGGAATAAGAGCGACTCAAAAAGCCATGAATGGAAAATTTATCTGGCCATATATTAATAAGGACCCGGGAACGTGGGCTAGATCTTGTTTGAATTGTCAAAAATCAAAAATATTCAGGCACGTTAAATCGCCTATAGGGAGATTCGAACTTTCAAATAGAAGGTTCGACAAAATTCATCTGTATCTGGTCAGGCCACTAACACCTGCACACGGGATTCGCCAGAAAATATAATCAATAGTTCAACAGCTCGGTTATAATAGCTTTCATCGAATCATTCGTAAGTTAATTAAAGTATTATGTAGTAATAAAATTCGTACTACAGAATATCACCCAGAAAGCAACGGCTTAATTGGACCAGTTTCTTAGGCAACTGAAGGATTCGCTACGAGCAAGAGGAAATTAAAAAAATTGGTCTGAAGAACTTTCATTTGTTTTACTACGAATGAGAACGGCAGTCACAAACCTTAATCGGTTTCATTCGAAGATAATGGTACCAAAGCTACATCTCACACATTTAATTTTTCAGAGTTCCAAAGGATACGTACACTAGCTTACCTAATTCCCTTGATAGCTGCGAATTCGTATTCATATTCATGTAGATCGTACACATATTGGCTTAGAACCTCCATGTGATGGGCCATTTAAAATAATTCGACGGTTAAGGAAATATTGCATCTATCGAAACTTTTATAGATTATCTAAAAACGAAAAACATTAAAAGTTCTGTCAATAATTTCAATGTAAATTTCTATTCATTATCAGTATAATTTTGTTTTTAGTAGGTGGAATTTAAAGTTTCATAGTTGTTTGATAATGGGGACATGTCTGGAGGGGGGGTGATATAGTGATTGTTTTGCAATACACTAATTTTGCGGTTAATTGGTCATATTATAATATTTAACAAAGGACTTGTTGAACGTATTCATAAGAACATTTAATTTATTTATTAAGTTTATGTTAAATGTAATTTATTTTTTCTTATGTATTTTTGTTTATTGAATTATTTTTATTTTAAAATTTTATTTACTTAGATATATTTATTAATTTAATTTATTAATTTTTTATTCACTTATTTGATGAGCGCGCGTGCGCTCAGCATGAAATCCGAGACGAGACTGTCCATGTTGTATATTGTATTTTATTATTTCGTCATATATTTGTTGTGTCGTGCGGTTGGTATACCTTAATGAAGGCGATAGAAAGGACGCGTTGCTTTATGTTTGTTCTGACTGTGTGGCGGCGAACGCATGTGCGAATGCGTGAACCACCACAGACTAAAATATTTAATTCTAGTACAACATTTTTTGCGTTCGCTATCCTCCTTCCTTTCGTTATCCTCAATTAATTTAGATAACAGCCCGCTTAATTTATTAAGTGGAAGACCTCGTGCATACATATGTATAAGTAACACAAACGGAAATATTTAAAGAATTTATAATACATTCTATTCTAGTAAGATGCATTCTAGTAAGATGCTCTAAAGTCTCAGAGGAGCCCTTAGAAAGTATCTTCACATCATATTTAAAAAAAAGCACTACGTACATAGAATGCAATTACAGCACCTCTTCTGCCTACTCTATCATTTCTGAAGTATTTACAACCATCTGTTTAGATCCAGCTGATCACCTGAAAGATGATGCCTGAAAGAAAATAATTAAATTAGTTTTAAAATTGTTAGCACTTCAATTCAAAATACTTATCTTATGTCATTACCACCAATGTAAATAATCCAATCTAAAACCAAATTTACATTAGAATCACTACATTTAAAGCACAACAAATAAGAAAGAAAAATCTGATGATTTCGCATAGTACCTAATAAATTTGATTCTTCATAAAATTGCAGATCATCTCTTAATTAATATTTTAACTTATCATTTTAACAAAACCTAGCTTTCTTTCGTGCACAACTCACTGTATTGACATATTTTATTTGTTATTGTTGTTTGTCAAGTAGTGAGATTGCGGTAATCGAATAAATTTGATCATTTTACGGAATTAGCAGTGTACCATAATCGATAATGGTTGTGTAATGTATTTTCAGTTGAGGGAGTATTGTGTTAATAAATTCTGAATAATGATAAAGTAGCAAGTCCGAATATTTCGAATATTTAAGCGGGCTATTTTAATATTTTTTAATACACTGTAATTGGCGATGTCTAATCATTTTCTTATATAAATTAAATTGTTTCAATTACAATTGAGATTTTGAACACTCAACATTACATTGGATTATTATATTAGATATTGGAGTAAATTATATTGATAATTGGAGAGGAAATCAGCAGCCAAAAACATATTTTCTTTTTTTGGAACACCAATTTATTGCTGCCGATCATCTAACGTAACATACAATTCAAAATTGTCTACCATCTATTTCAACGATTTTATAAGTATGTGATGACTTAAGATTCGATTCAGACACTCTAATAATATGGTTGGAAATATCTTAAAATTCCATTCTCAATAAATGAATATTAGCCGAAATACTACGCGCATTAACATGACATATTTTCGAGCGATTCATCATAAATTGGGAAATTCTAGGATAACTACTATAAAAGCTCACAATCACAAGAAATACGACAATCCTGGATTCCCTATATGAAATAGAAGAATAAATAAAGTAATATGATGAAATATAAAATCTGAGGACTGTAAAACTACCAACTACAAAATTTAAGATTAACTTAATAACTACATTTAAATGTTTAAAATGCATATATACGGACTAAAACTGAATAAGGCTATAGGAACAAAATAAAAGCTAATCATGCGCTAAATGTACTTAAAGAATATAAATTAACTAATTAATTAAGTAATTCATACATAACCGATAAATTTTTAGCATATGGTATATCACATAATAAAAATGCTCAACATACGAGTAGTCAACCGTCTTTAACTATTATGTTCTAAATTAACCCAATTCCTCTATCGATCAAACATTCTTTGGGCTATTATTTGCTACAGCAATAATAGCTACCATTCCATGGCTTAGTTTTCATCAACTTGGCTTTGACCAAAATGTTCCTAACTTCCTTAGCGATATTCATAACTGAAGGCATAAAAATATCTTTAATATCGCCAGCTTTAAAGTTTTGCATACCCACCTCCTCAGCAATACTTGACATAAATGAATGATCATATATGTTTACCGTATCCGGAATTCTATACAGCATCAATACCCTTTGATTTTTCAGTTCATCATGTATTCTCAAGGATAGCAATCCTTTCCACTAATTTCGACATTTCAGTTATCATATCCGCCTTCACCTCGGCTTTATCACAATAACTGGTTATTTTTTCCCACAACACATTCAGTTGTTTCGACACCCAACCCTCAATAATATCGCTAACTCCTAGACTATCGTTCTTACCATCAGCCTCTTTAAATTTTACCAAGACAGCCAGCACTCTAGTGAGGTTACTGTCTGCAATACAACGTGAACAAAACTATTTAGCGTTCGATTCAAGATGTTCAAATTCCACCTCCGTTTTCAATTCAATACATTTAGTGTGAAACCGTTTTTAACAACCATCACAATTAAGCCAATTCTGTTTTCTTGAAATAGACTTATCTTCGAAATCCTTTTTATTATACTCAGCACATTTATCAGCCATAGTAAATTGAGGTTATATTAAATTATACAAACTATACTTGTTTATAACAATAAAAAAATCGCTTAAAACATTAATTTTAGTAATTAAATACGGACCGGATGCAAATTTACACTTGTACAACTAAAATATCAAAACCTTCATCTAAATAGTTTGAATAGTTGTGTGTGTTACGTTACAACAATTGTTACAACAATTTAATGTTACAACATATCGTGTTACAACAATTTAGCAGGTATTTTGTCACGAATATTATACGTCCTACCAATTTGGAGTAATTGTGTTAAATAAAAACTTCACGAATTATTTATTTTATAGAAACGAGCATTAAAGTACAAGCGTCGCTTACCTATTAAATATACTAGTTTGTTACTATTTCAAAATTTTGAAAGTTTGAATTTGTTAATTGAAATTGGAAAATTAAAATTGATACGGGACTAGACGTATTTCACATTATTTGATAGTCCCAAATACGGACAACAATTTTAATATCTTAAGTAGAAGTTTTCCAAAATTTAACTCATTTCCAAATATCCAAATAATGTTATAAACTTTAGAAAAAAAACTAATAGAGTTTTCAAGCAACAAAAAACCATGTATAACATGAGATAGTTTCGGATTTTTCTGAATAAATACCCGATATCGGTTTAGGGAACTTCATGACTAACAGCTCGCAATTATATAATTCAATAAATTCCGTTGCAAAATAATTTAAATAGAATTAGTGCAACTACAAAACAATGTAACTTTTTAGTAAATATTGTAAAATACCATAATAAAGAGGAAAAAATCAACTTTAGGGAAATTATAGACCAACTACCACATTAATCCCGAAATGAATTTCTTAAGTCAATCTTCAGCTCAGCCTTCAACTCAATATAAAAATAAACCTCCATCTCAATCGCAACATAATTCGAACCGCAATCACCAAATTACCCGCCAGTCAAACCCTCAAATCAAACAAGAAATAGCCAAGTTCCGTCCTAATTGGCCATATTAAAGAAATTCATTTAAATATCATTTTAGAATCCCATTTACAACGCACATGTCTAATTTCGTCATAATCGGTTTAGAAATAGTCAAGTTCCATCGTGCTTGGTCATATTCCAGAACCTTATCCAAAAATCATTTTACTGGTTGGTTGAAAAGTATTGAAAGTGACACCTATTAACCAGTAGAGGAATCAAAATTTATTCGCCATTTTAATATTTCATCTTTCATTTGAACACATTAAATTTTTTATTTTGATCTGGCAATTCATTCTTTATTTACAAGTCATTAGAAGTTGACGTGTCCGTATATTCGTTTACAATGGAAAAAACTGAATATCGTGCAGTGATAAAATTCTTTGTTTTGGAAGGTTTATCAGCAACAGAAATTCATACAAAAACGGTAAAAGTGTTTAAGGAATCTGCTCTTTCATTGGGCCGTTAAAGCGTTAAAGATGAACCACGTAGTGGGCGTCCAAAAAGTGTAACAATACGAGAAATCATTGAGCAAGTGTATAATATTGTTTGCGAAGATCCAAGTTTGACTAAGTGTAAAATTGCTGATACCATAGGCATCTCGGACGAACGAGTACTCCATATTTTACATGAAGAATTACGTATGAAAAAACTGTTTGGAAAACTGGTGCCGTATTCGTTAACAATTCAACAAAAACTGAATCGAAAAAAAATTTCTCAGCATAATTTGAAACGTTTTAAGCAGAATAAAACCGATTTTGTGCGGACACTTATAACTATGGATGAGACTTGGATCTACCACCATGATCCTAAACTGAAACAAAAACGTTTACAATGGACTGAAGCTGGTTGTTCAGCTCCAAAGCAGATGAAGTCAGAACGATGGGCAACAAAGGTCATGGCATCGGTTTTTTGGGATGCAAAAAGGATTTGTTTCATTGATTATCTTAAAAAAGGTAAAACAATTAATTCTGAATATTATTGCAACCTTGTGGACCAAGACAATGCACGTGTTCACACGAGTCATTTGACGATGGCTAAATTGAACGAATTAAAGTATGAATTGCTTGAACATCCACCGTATTGATCAGATTTCGCTCACAACGATTACTATTCCTTCAGAAACCTGAAACAATTCCTTCGTGGAAAGCGTTTTTTGTCGAATGAAGAAGCTATTGCAGCCGTGGAACAGTATTTTGCAGAGCTTCCGGAAAATCATTACAGAGATGGTATACAATTATTGGAGGATCATTGGAATAAGTGTATTGAAGTTGAGGGAGATTATATTGAATAAAAAAACTAATTTCATTAAAAAATTCACATCCTTTCATTTTTGCTTTCAATACTTTTCAACCAACCTCTAGAATCCTATTTCCATCACCCATATCAAATTTCATCATAATCGATTGAGAAATAGGTATATTCCATCCAACTTGGCCATATTCGAGAACTTCGTCTAAAAATCATTTGAATATCCCTTTTCCAGTGAAAATGCTGTAATTCGTTAAAATCGGATAAGATATAGAATCGCAATAAAATTTTTTTAAAAAAAATCATAAATCATTAGTTTAACGGACAACGTTTTTGGTCCCATCGATTTCCGTTGTAGTGAGGTTTCCCTATAGAGATAGATTGCTCAACTGCTCACTAAACCCTAATCCAAGCCCAACTAATCCGTAACTCAACCCTAATTCAACTCGCAAACGGAACCCACATAACCCTAAACTAGCTGGTTTTGGCGTCTGGTGAAGGGGGGGGGGAACAAGTTGCGTAGTAGTTACCAGCTCCGTAACGTTCAGCAGGGTGAGCTCCGGCAGGCTGTTCTGGTCATATTTTAGGCAGTGTTGCCTGGGGCTCGCGATCGCGTGAAGGGTAACCTAATCGTGGTTCGCAAGTGTACGTACTACATCCCTATGGTGACCACCGGTAACTGTTGTTTTATTTACCAGAACAACAAGCTAAAGTGCGACGCTAAAGGAAGAAATAACCTTGATAAAAAAACCCAAATCCAAGGTGAGACACGTGCGCCGAGGAATGAATGATCATCAGTTAGTTGGTCTCTAGCACGGAATTCCGGATACCTGGCGACCTCCGGTTTCAATTTAGCCTTACCACAGTAAGAGGCGCTGCTGTGGTGGACCTTCCTTGCTCAAACAAGATCTAATGTATGGACAGAAATAAAATAAAAAACTATGAGAGCGGTGCTCCTCTAAACGCACCAGTCTCGGTAGATGACAAGGACCTACAAGGTCCTGCTACCGAAATAACTTTTTCAGATAACGAGAGCAACTGCTCTAGCATGGACACTGTGGTTGGCTCACCGACTCATGGCACTCATTTGCCAGTACAAGTTGAGACCCAATCAACATCAACAACAACAGAGGTTAGAGAGAACGATACCACCTTAGCGGTGCCGCAAGGAAGCGCCTGGCCCACTTAAAACAGTCAGGTGTGCCTTACGATGTTGCCGTTGAACAGTGCCGAACAAAAATAAAGGACAGAGATCCTAATGATCCTAATAGAACCAATAAGCGGAGCTGGTCAAACGGATCTACCCCTAAAGGTCAAACACCAAAACGGAAGAGGAGGTCTAGCCCTTCACCAGAGGGAACGAGAGTCGTCCTCCAGGTTGTGGCGAGTGTGGATCGTAGAGATATAACCGTCCCCAGCTACAGCGAAACAGTCAAATCTATCAGGTTGGAAATCATCGACCAAGGCTTTCCGGATGTCAAGCTGGGTATCGCCCAGATCTTGCAAATTCAGGATGCCATCATGGAAACGGTGACAGATTTTCCGCTAGACGGCGTCAGCCCAACTTCCTGGGCTGCCGTACTAGAAACGGATGGCTAACTGTCAACTGTGCGGACGAGGACACAGCGGCGTGGCTTACAGCCGTCATACCCTAATTAAAACTATGGGAGGGGGCAACCATCAAAGTGGTCAAAGAAGACGAGCTCCCTCGCCCCAAGATCTTCTTCGTATACTTGCCACGTTGCGGCAAGGAGACGGATGAAAAGATACTTCGCCGATTGGCAATTCAAAATAAAGAATTGAGAGGAGCGGACTGGAGGGTTGTGGCGAGGAAGGAGCGGGAGGGCGACCTCCTCCAGGTGACCATGTCCGTTTCTCACAAAACAACGGAGATCCTCAAAAGCTCCAACTATAGAGTAAATTGGATGTTCGGCGCCGTACACTTTCGCCCTGAAAGGTAAAAAACTAGGGATGGGAATACCACAAGGGAGGTCGAGCAGAGGGGACCGGAACCACTAAAGATGGCAGCGGCGAAAGACGTGGTACGCGCTAGAGATACCTCAGAGCATGGCGGGACAAATAGGCCTAGCACATCAAGTGTGGCAAGGCCAAGACCGAGCAAAGGTAAAAAGGGGAAAAGCCACGGCTTAAGCCCAAGGGGCAGGGTGACACAATCACACCCTACAAAGGGAGAACAAGGCTTTTCAGAGCCCAAGGATAAGGTATAGTAAGATGGTGCATGGTTCAACACACCACACATCCTTGAGATTTGTGCAAATTAATCTCCATAGATCCAAGGCGGCCACTTTTAATCTAAGCCGCCTTTTCTTAACAAAGAACTGGGATATAGCGCTCATTCAGGAGCCGTGGGCCCACAATGGAAAAATCAAAGGTTTGCCGAGTAAAACAGGTAAGCTAATTTACAACACGGAATAGGATAGGCCGAGGACAGCAATTCTCTGTCGCTCGACACTTAACATATTCTCCATTAATGAATTTATTTCCAGGGACATAACAGCGATCTCGATAGAGACGCTCCTACCCAAAGAAGGCCGAAGCACGCTCAACTGTGCCTCGGCATATTTTCCCGGGGACGAAAACGATCCACCTCCAGAACCGGTACAGAGATTCGTTAATTATTGCACGACTCATCACCAAAAATGCATCATCGGCTGCGATGCAAATTCACACCACACAGTCTGGGGAAGCAGCGACACCAACATCAGAGGTGAGCAACTTTTTTAATTTTGTTTAACAAATAATATTATCATTAATAATAAACGACGCGACCGTTGTGAATGCAGTCAGGAAGGAGGCGCTAAATCTTACCGTGTCTGACACGGGTATCTCTGGTACAATTCTGGATTGGCATGTGTCAAAGGAAGCATCCTTCTCGGATCACATGTATATCAGGTTTGATATTAAAACCCCTTCAAAAAACGAGTCGGTGGTAAGAATACCAAAACGTACTAATTGGCGAGTCTACAATAAAAGACTTTGTGATAACTTAACCGGTCTACAGACCAATATCAACTATATTGAGGATCTTGATAGAGTTTCAAGCAATGTAACCGAGGCAATCATTGATGCCTACCACTCAAGTTCACCCCTGGTTCGTATCAGGAGGACAAGGGACGTTCCGTGGTTGAACCATACCCTGGAAACCAAAAGACGTGAGGTTCGAAAACTCTTCAACAGGGCTAAGAGGACAAACGATTTAACAACCTATCGAATGTCTCTTACCCAATATAATGTCGCTCTTAGGAAAAGCAAGAGGTCGAGCTGGAGAGACTTTTGTGGGAAAATAGATAGGCTGCCTGCGGCTTGTTGACTCCAGAAGGCACTCTCCTTGGACCACAGAAATCCGTTGGGATCCGTAAGAAAATCGAATGGAGAGACAACCACATCCAGGGAGGAAACTCTCGAATGCCTGGTGAGAGGCCACTTCCCAGAGTGTACGGTCCTTGAAGGCCAGGTAGACCTCGATGCAGACAGCGTGCATCCCTACTTGGTTCCAAGGGAAGCTTAAAGGCTTTCAAAAGATATATTCACTCATGGAAAAATAAGATGGGCCGTTAACTCCTTTGGTCCCTTTAAATCGCTGGGAGGGGATTTTATATATCCTGCATTCTTACAGCAAGGCCTAGAAATTTTGTTGCCTTATTTAATTAGACTCCTTAGAGCCAGCTACAGCTTACAATATGTTCCAAGAAGCTGGAGGGAGGTGCGGGTGATTTTTATCCCAAAAACTGGAAGAAGATCTGCAGAGGACGTCAGGTCTTATAGACCCATTAGCCTCACATAATTTATTCTGAAAACCATGGAGAAGATACTGGGCCTACATATTAGATCCAATGCCCTCCTAAGGCATCCCTTAGACCCCAGCCAACATGCATATCAGACTGGGAGATCGACAGAAACAGCGCTTTACGAGCTGACAACAAACATCGAAGATACAATTCGGAATAAAGAGGTCTTGGTATGCTCCTTCATTGATATTCAAGGGGCTTTTGACAATACCAGATTCAAAATGATTCAAGAACAAGCACAAGCAAGGGAAATAGACTCCTCCACCATAGGGTGGATAATTAATATGCTTAGGAACAGGAGGATACCGGCCTCCTTTGGTAATAAAACCATCACGATTGAGGCTACTAGGGGCTGTCCCCAGGGGGGAGTTCTCTCACCCCTTTTGTGGCTACTCATGATGGATGAACTACTTAGAAGATTAAGAAATTCTTACTTCTCGAATATCACTTATGCGGACGATTTATATAATATATATTGGATAGGAATCAGAGATTAGTTTGTTTAAGTGTAACGGAAGCAATGAAAACCTGCCCTACAGCTGCTCTTGAGAAGCTACTATGGCTCTCACCACTACACTTGCACCTTAAAAAAGTACCTGGTTCAAGAGCAGTCAATCTAAAAATAACGTCTCAAATTAAAACCATTAAACCAGGACATAATAGTATCCTACAGAAATTGGATTTCAACAAGGAAATAATTCAACTATCAGACGTGATGGTTAAAACTATTGACTGCCGGAGGAATTTCACGATAGAGATACCCGATAGAGAACAAGCAGGGAGTATCATCTCCTTCTTACCCCGTCACGCCTCCATATGGTACACTGACGGTTCGAAATCAGGGGTGGGCACAGTTGCGGGTATAATCGGGCCGGCTCTCGAACTCTGTATCCCATTGGGTAAAACCACCACAGCTTTCCAAGCAGAGATTTTTGCGATCGAGGTATGTGTGCTTCGATGTCTCACAAAAAAATATAGGAAAACCCAGATTTACGTGATCTCGGACAGCCAGGCGGCATTGCTTGCCATAGGAGCATCTTTCTTCTACTCAAAGATTATCTGGAGTTGCTATCGCAACCTTCTAGAACTCAGCAGGGAGAATAAAGTAACCCTTTTGTGGTCCCCTGGCCATTCTGATATACAGGGAAACGAGGCGGCAGACCACTGTGCCCTTAGGCAGCGGAGTGCTCTTTCCTTGGCCCCGAGCCTAGTATTGGTTACTTCAATAACCATCTGGCAAATGGCATAAGGAATTGGGAACTGAGACAAATGAAGATATACTGGGAGTCCTCCACTGGAATGAGACAGACCAAGAAACTACTAAGCTATGATATTAGACGTCTAGATCAGGCAACCATGATGGACAGACAGTCTTTGAAGTCCCTCATTTGGTATTTAACAGCACATGGCCCTTTTAATGGACATCTGTAGAAAATCGGAAAGTCCTCTACAGACTGTTGTAGGTTCTGCAACCTGGAAAGGGAAACATCCGAACATCTACTATTTACGTGTTATGCTACAATCCATAAAAGACTTAAATTCCTCCATGCATACACAATACCGTGGCCTAACGCCGGCCCGTTGGATATGCATGAGATGGTTGCGTTTATCAAGGACTTGAACCTCCACTATATCTAAAACCATCTGGGGATGCACAATAGACCTTAATGGTCGCAGTGCACAGGGTTAGTATTAGCTCACCCCACTATAAAATAAAAAAAAATAAAAAAAAAAAACCCTAAACTAAAACGCAAAATTTACGCCACACTCACTCCTCAAACCAGCATATATAAAAAATTGGTCAACAACTCACTATATCCTATCCAGCTCCAACTCAACTCCAACTCAACTTCAACTCAACCCGCAAATTGATCCCTAACTTAACCTTCAAATCAACCCTAAATTCAATGCCCAATTCACTAATCAAAAGGGCATATATACAAAACTGATAAATATTTCTATAACCAGGTATTTTGGGTCAATTCGTATGGCATATACTAGACCCTCTTGACGCACAGGCTCCAAAAGCTTTTCAAATCTTGGCCTTGACCATAGAAACAGATTGGCAAAAAAAAAAAAAAATTATAAATCGAACAAGCCGTTCTCGAGATACCATGGGTAGAGACATACAGACATCCAGACAGACGTTTTGGCGTTTCAAATGAAACTGGTTAAAATTGTGACGCTTAGGTTTTTTATTTTTACTTTGCGTAGAGAAAAGCAAAATACAAGTTACGAATTTTTTACTGGTCCATATGACCAGATAAAATATTTCTGGTGAATAAACTGCCAAAAATTTAACTTTAAAAAGTGCAGTTTTTTATTCGTTTGAAACACAGGGTAATAGTCTAATATTATGGACATGTCCGAAGTGATAATTTGTTGTTTTATTTGTACTATTTCGTTTTAGAAATAAATTGACGTGATACGGCTTAATTATTGTTACAGAAGTGTCAAATTTACAACACGTAATAGCTGGAATAATTGTCTCAAACTTCGGACACGTCCTAAGAAATATGGCGGATTTGCTAGATGTATTGAGAATGTCATTTCTAGCAAGCTCAAAAAGGCGTCGCAAATTTGCCATTTTCAATCATCGGAATTTGTTAACTGGCGATATTTACGAGCAGCTACCCCTATATTAAGTTTACGAATTTCTGCTACTTACTGAACAGCTCTAGATTAATGGAGAGAAACTTTCCAGAAACTTTCAGGTTTACAAGCTTCTCATGTTTTTAACAAAATTTTTGCTTTTATTTCGGCCACTGTACTGGATACAAACCAACCAACAAAAAATATAAAAAAAAACAAGTTCGATTTTTTACCCATGTACATATAATAAAAACAACAAATCCAACCAAACATTCGGAAATTGTTTGAATAACTTGACTTGAGGTCAATAAACAAGTTATCTTCTACCCAAAAAAGAAAACGACTAAAAAACAATTTTATTTATAAGAAAAGCATAAATGGACCTACAAATATCCATACAGAATACTATAATTTCGTTTTATCGTACAAATAAAAACTCACTTGTTGTAATAACGTATACAAACACACAAACACACACACACAATTTACAACAGCGTACGTTTGGTTTTGGAAAAAAAGACGATAAAAGACAACAACAAAAACATGTAAATTTGTATTCATGAATTTCTTTACTTTTCTTTTGTCTTAACATTGACTCCAGCAAAGTGCTTTGACCGTTCTGTTATGAAATTACAAAAAACTACGGACAACAAAAAACATACATATATATATATATATATATATATATATATATATATATATATATATATATATATATATATATATATATATATATATATATATATATATATATATATATATATATATATACAAACATACTCGTATATACCAAAACAGAAAACATAACATAAATTTTTTTTTCTTCTGTTGTTGACTTTGTTCATTTTATAGCAGTTTTTTTTATATGGCATAGTACTCTGATATATTCAATGCGTGGTTTTCTATAAATTGTGTTGTCAACATAATACATCCGACAGGATCAAACACGCTAAAAACATGCATCCACCCACATCTCCAATAAATTGATCACACATTGTTTAGAAGATGAGACCAGCTTCAATACGAGTACATATATGTATACAACACAGCCAAATGTAAGTCATCTTTGTGATATACATACATAATTAGACAAACAAAAAATTTAAAACCAAAACAAAACATTTTTTCTTGATTTTTTTTTATGTGACAACATAATGCCACATAACGAATGGTAATTTACAAAAATAGAATTCAACTATATATTACAACTCTAATTAATTAATGTGATTTAATGTGGAAGATCTCACCCAGGAAGAGAAAATTTCTATAAAAAAAACAGAAAAAAAAAAAAATTAAATTATGATTATGTACACCCAGCCAGACAAAATCGAAAACAAACAGTTTTGTTTATTTTGTATGAGAGATTTTCCCAAATCCAAAACCGAAAAAGAAAAATTAATTGTCTTGAAAACTACATTATAACAACAAAAAAATTAAAATCTGCTTTTATTTTCTTTTCTCAAGCCATAAACATTATTCATCAGTTTTGGAATGAAAAGAAAAAAAAAACATAAAAACTATGTATTATCTTAAATTATGCTATTTAAAAATGAAATTTATGATTTTCACATAGCATGTAATATTAATGTTTTCCACGGATTTCTTATGTATGCTTATGCATGACGTTGTTGATGATGGTTCTGAAATTTAGGTTAAGTATAGAAAACGTTTTGCTTATTATTACGATTGTTATAATTGCATTATGCTGTGACACATATGTCATGTTGTATATTCATACGTCATAATAAATCTCTTGGAAATTTAACGGACATAAATAATATTTTTCAGTTAACAAAACAAGGCGTGAAACTATGCTAGAAATAATTTTTCAAAAGTTCTCAATTCCATATTAAGTGAATCGTGATATTATTATGAAACAGTTATTCCAAGCGGATTAACCAATTCTGAATTTAGAGTGAAAGATATCTCGGAGCATAACATTTCTCAAATGTTTTTTTATTGCATAGCGGGCCAATTAAGATGACTTCAAACGTTAATACCAATTGACCGGAGGTAAAAAAACCATTTGCTAGCCAGTTCCATCAAGGTATTTAATTGCGAAGTACATCAAGTGTAATAGACTATTAGTAATAATACAACACAACTAGTTTAACGTTAATAATAATGTTCTTTATTCAACTATAACTTGTCCATGTTGATTGTATGATGGTTGATGCTCAACTGAACTGTCAGTGACATTTGTTACAGTAGCTCACTTTACAAAAGTCACATGAGAACTTAACAATCACGACCACTGCGCGTTCTGACGTCTCCTTGATTACTTGGAGCTTGAATGGCAGGTTGAGGAGCTACCTCACTATCACTACCCGAACTTGCTTCTGAATTTTTACCTTCAGCTGTATCATATTCCGATGGGGAGTTATTTTTGATATTCACTGGAAAATCTAATTCGTCCGGACTCACATTTACAGCGGGAGTGTCCAACATCTGATTTTCATCGTTATTGACTGTTTCTTGTGTCGGTGTTACAATTTGGATTTCTGGCAAATTAACTATTTGACCCGATTTAACAATTCACTAGCACTAAAATCTTCATTCTTTGTTTTAGCTATAAATCGACGGTGACGTCTAAAATAATTGTTAAATGCATTTTCAATAATGTATGAAAGTTCATTAACTATTCCAATTATTTTTCCATAATGCCATTCTTTTCCATTTTTCTTAAATATCACCAAGTCACCAAAGTTCAACGATGATAATGACCTCACATTTCGATCATAGTAATATTTTTGCCATTCTTTCTTATTTTGAATTCTTTTCTGAATATCTTCCTACTTCATGTTGTTTCGGACAAGAAGTTGTTCCGATACTGGCAATATTGTTTTGATCAACCTGCCAAAGAATAGCTCTGATGGTGTGAGACTAATACTTGCCAGCGGAGTCGCGTTATACTCCATGATTCTGTATTGGAATTGGTTTACTTCATTAGCTTCGTAGCAACGCTTCAAAATATTTTTCGCGATTGCTACACCCTTTTCGACCACCCTTTTGCATTGCGGATATCTCGGGCTCAAGTATTTAAATTGGACGTTGAAATCTCTTGAAAACTCCTCGATTTCAGACGAGTTGAATAGAACATTATCACTTTTAATTATCGACGGATATTCAATTTTACTGAATATCGAACCAAATTTATCGATAATGTGTGAAGAGGTCTTATTGTTGATTTTAATTGCTACCAAGTACTTTGAATATGCGTCAAAAATTGACATGAAATCGTGACCAGCATATTCAAATAGATTAACTGACACGATGGGTTTTGGATACTTTGGATTTATTTCTTGAAGCAATGGTTCCTTTTGATTGTTTCGTTTGAACTGTTCACAAATATTGCATGATGCAATCATTTCTTTGATTTGTGTGTTCATTTCCGACCTAAAGAACAACATTCTGGCCCTGGCAAGTGTTTTCTCAATTCCCAAGTGTGGTTCGTGTAGCCATTTTGCAATTTCGTTGGGATTACAAGTCGGTGGTTTCGGAATAACAACCCTTTTTCGAAATGTAGTTCGGATTTTAGTTTGTGAAATACCCTGGCAAAATCATTCAGAGATCGATAGTCGGGCCAACTATTTCTTACGTAGTCACATACGCGCTTAAGATCCTAATCCGACGCTATTATCTGTCTATAATAATCATAATTATAGAGAGACAATCGGCCAACAACATATGTTTGCCCGGTTTATAAACAATTTCCAATCCCAGATACTTCAAAAGCCTCATAAACATGCGCTGCAGTCTTGGTGTGACACCATCAATGTCGCGCAAATTTAATGATTCACGTGGCTTATGATCACTTTCAACTATAAATCGACGTCCATAGACAAAGTTATGAAAACGTTTACATGCAAACACCACAGCCAAAAGTTGTTTTTCAGTTTGCGCCCATCTCTTTTCAGCTTTACTAAGCGTTCTAGACGCAAATTCAACCGGATGCTCTTCTTAAATCAAACCCGAACCAAGTCCATCTTTTGATGCATCTGTTTCGATCAAGTTCAATATCGTGTTTTTCGTTCCATTCAAACGGAGTTTTTTTCCCCGTTAATAAACGCAGTTCCGCTGTCATCTTTGACAGATTTGGAATGAACTTTGCAAGTATTTACAAAGACCCAATAAACGTGACACAGCGTGTTTGTCGGTTGGCTTTTTCATTTTTAAAATGGCATCAATATGTTTTTGGGTCGGTCTAATTTTTCTATCCAACAAAATAAGACCCATGAATTTGACCTCTGGTTTGCAGTATTGAATCTTGCCCGGGTTGAACTTGACATTGTTCGAGCGAGAGCACGCTCATGAACGATTTTCAAGATTCTGTCATGTTCCTCTTCGTTATAGGGTACTACTGCAATATCATCAAAATACACAAAAACACCCGGTATATCACCAAAAATCTGTACCATGCGTCTCTGAAAAATCTCTGGTGAAATATTTAAGCCAAACGCAAGTCTATTGAATTTATACCGACCAAAGAGTGTCATGAATGTAGTCAATTCTGAACTCGTTTCATCTAATTTCAATTGCCAAAATCTATTTCAGCAGTCTAATACTGTGAATACTTTCTTTGAACCGATTCTGAGGTCAATTCATCCACAGTGGGTATCAAATAATGTTCACGCCTGAGGCACTTATTGAGAGGTTTGGGATCCAAGCAAACTCGCAAATCACCGCTTGATTTCTCAACCACTTGCAAATTATTCACCCAATCTGTTGGATGAGTCACTGGCGTTATGATTCCCGACTCTACCATGTCATCAAGTTTTTGCTATAGCTTCTTAACGATTGTATCCGGAAATCGGTTTCTATAATGCACGACTGGTTTGGCATTTTCTTGTAGATGTTTGGTGATTTTTCCGGGGAGCTTTCCAAGACCAGGGAAAACATCGATATTTTTACCTACAAACCTTTCTCCTGCATTTGAGCACATAATCGAATCAATATTGATTGGCTCAATCAATCCAAAGTCTGTGCAGGTTTCAAGCCAAAGTATCGGTTCAAATGTGTCGTCAACAACAATGAATTCTGTTATTTATATTTCCCGATGAACATGTGTTTGATTTCGTACCAATGACTCACAAGCACGTTGCAATCCAATGTTTCGATGACGAAATTCTCCGTTCGATTTTACTGTTTTGACTTTTAAATTTGGTGTTCCAAACTAAATTCAAACATAATTTTAATTGCAATTAGGTAAGAATTGAATTGCAATACGAGCAACAAAATTTTCTTACAATTTAGTTTAGAAATTTGTATCCGTAATTTTGAGAGAAATTTAAATTAACAAATTAAATTAAAAAAAAAATGATTTTGATATTCTAAACCAAATAAAATCTTGAGAGAAATGTATTGTAAGTTTACATTGCACAATAGATTTGCTGGGTGGATAGATATGTCAAGGGAAAATCAAAATATGAAATGACTGAACTGGCAATATAGACACCATTCGTAATTTGTTAGTTCGACTCGAAGAGGATGTGTCTTATCGGAAACTAGTTCAAAAACTGAATCTGGTAAACTACGAAGTGGAAACTGATGTTATTGATCTGGAAATGAAAATTGGATAGTAAAACTGTTGTAGTCTATAAACCATTTATTGTCTTGCAAGAAGTCTTTTCAAGTAAGCATATGTGGCAGTGGTTTATATTTGTATTATAAACGCTGGGAATGTTAAGGTTTCAATGCTAACAAGTCAAAGGTAGCACCCGTAAAATCTCTGACTATTCCAAAATTAGGATTGTGTGCCGCCTTGGTATTAACCAAATTGGTAAAAATTGTGAAAGAAGACGTAAACGCAACCGAAATAACAGCGATAACAACTGGGTCAAATTCAAAGTGGTAGGGTGATAAATTGGCTATTCGCAGACCACAATGGAAAGGATAATTTCGTGAAAAATCGTACGGCATAGATCTTAGATAGCATCGTTCGAAATTGTTAGAATCAGGTATCTTCGGGTAGCAATCCTGCCGATTTGGTTTCCAGAGGTACAATACCAGAAGTTTTAAAACAATCGAGTTGGCTGTCAGAACATCATTCGTTATGGCCGACGCAAGCATGCAACAAAAAGTGCTACTCCGAAGTAAATTCAGGGCATCCACATAATATTAACAATAATGACTGGTTGACACAACTGTTTCAGCGGGTTTCACGATTTCAAACAATGGTCAAGATTTTCGTATAAATCAAATTATTGGCGATGAACGCAAAAATACCACAATCTATTTGCTGTTATCAAATTAGGGACACGACATTTGAATATATCGTATTTAGGTAAGTACATTCAAAATGAGTATTTTTATGAAGAGATAGCAAGTATGAAGAAAAACCAAGAAGTCAAGTGACAATCTTATTTACGAAATGCAAATCCAGCTAAAGGGTGACAAATGTAATTATTGACTACAATGTTCAACATTCAATAATCTTACCAAAGAAATCGGAACTTTAATCGGGTTGCCCACATTACTCAACAGCATTTTAAATTAGCGATTTTTTCGTGGAAACGGTAAACGGCGAGACGAGGACTATATAACTGCATTTTCAGTGATTTCACTGATTGATTGGCAGGTATAAAATATGAAAGCACCATAATTACCTCAGGCAAGTCGTAGTTAGAAACATTTTAACGACAAGTTAATTCAACACCTTAGTAACGGAAATCCAAGGCATTTTGAACTTTAGACCTCAACACCTTTGTAACGGAAATCGAAGGCATTTTGAACTTGAGACCCTCTCCGGCATACCTACTTATTGGTCTTCCTATTACGAGTTCACCAGAATCAAATTCGGAAAGATGGGATCTGACATACTTAAAACGATAGCAATTAGTTATGAAATGGTTCATCATTTTTAGGCTGGATGGCACAATGAATATTAAGTTATCAAATCAACATCGGTATAAATACCAACAGAAAAGTTCAAACTTAGAAATCGATGATATAGTTATGATCAAAGATGAGAATATGGCTGCAACACGATGGCTACTTGGCCATGTGACACAAACTCATGCAGGTGCCAATGGATTCGTGCCAGCAAATACGCTAAAAACGGAAGGTGTAATAATTCAAAAACCAATCCAGAAATTATCAAAACTTCCAATAAGTGAATCAAGTGATTCACGGGGTGCGGGCTAGTAACACATCTGGCAATTATGATTCAATCAACACGATGGGCAAATAAAATACACATTCTCACTACAAATTTATTTATTGAAACATCGCTGCGGGTAATTACATAACTCAGAAATTAGTCAGATTTTTATGTTCTTGAGTTCAGGTGATGATATTGCAATATGTGGCTGTTCCCTGAGGAGCACCTGAGTTTAAGCAATGTTTAATTAATTGTATCTTAAATTCGTATAACTTATCTTGTATTGTATGCGGTAAAATCATAAGCCGTCACTATTTAAATAATAGTCCGATTGTATACAAAAGCCACTTTAACAGCCACAGAGACTGTAACATTGGTGATGTTCCAGTTATGAGTAATGACGTATAAGTATGGTTGATTTTTTTTTTGTGGTCATGACTAGTAGTGTATTCGGGATGGTGGAACCATAAACGCATCGAAATCTGAATTCGGTGATGTATTGTTGTCTTGTCTGCTCCAATTTGGTTCTACGGGCAAGAATGCAATTATTGGTATAACTACCCTGTATAATGATTTGATGGTGATGATGACTACCGTTTTAATTATATTTCTTTTCCCTCTCATAACGACGACAAGTATAGGTGCAATGATCGGTCCAAATAAAAAAAAAAATACAATCGGTCATTCGATTCTATTCTGTTGGTCAAGCAAGGTGAAAGATACAGTGCACCATAGTGATTATTATATTATTTGACACAGTTGATAATATACAGCTACCATATTAGTGGCATTTTAAAATTACCTGTACTATATAACAAGTACATATTGTATAATTTATATATAAATAAGTGAGATTGGCCAAGTAATAGATTATTCTGTGTGTGATTAAGTGCTAGTTTATGTGCATCGTACATGATTTATTATCTAATTGTCGCGGGAATATAAAAATTCAAGGTATTCTATTTATCTAAGTACTAATTTTTATGATGGTGCAATATGGGCTCTACTATATTTTGTTTATAAAGACTTGTTTTCTTTTGATATCATTTTTCTTGATAGAGCCACGTTACCGGTGTAAACAGTAACAGTGTGCACCCAAAATCTGTCGCACAGCGTGTATTTCCGCGACATTTCAATTAATTCTATATTTTATTGGAAATTATTTGACATCAATAAACACGCAAAGAAGATCGGTTTTATGGTGAAAATTCATCCATACATTCGAAATCGCGATGCCGTAAAATGCAATTCAACCTTGAGCAAAAAGTGATTCAAACGGAATTTCTGCTTTTCATCACCATCGAATCATAAAATCCCATCGTAAATCCAGATAAGTTTTTGTTAAACATTATATTTCTTTATACATACATATATATATATATATATTTATACCTAATAATTCAAATTATATTATTTTATTGTTATTCTTAAATATATTAATCTTTCATATTTATAAGCTATTATATAAAAAAAAAAAAAAAAATGGGAAATGTTTGCATGTACATTCTTGCAAATCCTAGTTAATTAACATATGGTCCGCGGATCCCTAAATTCAGTTCAGGTACATATATGCATATATTAAGCAATACGGTTTAAGCAATAATTATTATCATATTTTTATTTATAATTATACAATCATGTTTAATTTATAAATTATAAACAACATTTGTACATACTTATTACCTATATATATATATATATATATATATATATATTCATTAATATTATTTTTGACCATTTATACCAATAATTATGTTGTATTGCCAAGAAACCACATGTTTTATTTTTTTTTATAATCCCGCGTTATGGTAGCATCATCTCCGTTCCTGTCGCATATTTTTGTTATCGTTCCGTTTACGTTGTTGCTCTAATGGAACATCGGTGGATGAATCATGAGTGAGTAGCTGTTGGAGTAGCATGGACTGACATATTACACCGAAAAATGGGGCGTACCAAATTTAAGTGCTAGGTATTGCCGAAAAGGGAGGGTGGTGAGCACTAGGTCGGAAATCCCGACCACACTATAAAAAGATGGTTGTGATTGGACATATTTCCTTACTTTAGTTTGTTAAATAATTTATCTACTTGCTTTGTTTATTAGTCGTAAATTCCATGTCGAATTCTAATTCACTCCGCGATATGGTACCTAGTATTTTCTAGTTCCAACGTAGTTCGCTCCTTATTTGAGTCTCATTGGTCGTTAGTGTGAGTAATCTATATATGAAGCAGCACATCTAGATCTCAGTGGCTGGTGACAAGAACTACGCCCACCTTCTAAACCTAGCCGGCAAACGTGCTGCTGGTCACCGATGCGTAGAGCTACTGAGAAAATTCTGTTAATTGAGCGAAAATCAACCATCTAAGTTAGTGCACCAGTCGCACCTTAGTTGGTCCTAAGTCGCTCCTTACAAGACTTGGCAGAGAGCATCTTGATACAAAATTGGTGAATTGCTATAGTGTGTGTGGTGCAAGCCAAATCGTGTGGAAATCCCATAATTAAATTTGTGTTAATAAATTATGTTATAATCAAATTAAATTTGTCAAGGAAAATTGTATACGGTGTTTCTTTTTTTTGTTTGGTGTTAATTTGTATTCAACACCTTTAGACTTTTAGACAATTACATCATTACACATTTTCCCTTTAAACTTTTGCACCGTTATTTGAACCTTTACACTTTTACATATTTACAACTTTACATCTCTACAACTTTACATTTTCACATTTTTACACTGTAACACCTTTACACCAATACACCTTTACAACTTTACACGTCTACAATTTTACACCTTTTCACATTTACAAATTTATACGTTTCCACCTTCACACTTTTACACCGTTATACTTTTATATCTTTACTTCTTTACACCTTCTCACCTTTATACCTTTAGTCCTTTAAGCCATTCCTTAGGAACATCAGACTTTATGTTGATTTATTATTTATTTGTACATGTGTCGTTTAAACACTAAAGAGTCCAGTAATTTATGATGTTTGTACATATTTGAAATTGATTGATCCAAATATAGATTTAGTTGATCAATGCAAAATGATGAAATTCGTTGTAAGCTAATCTTATTTATGTGGATATATAAGAAATCCTTTTAACAATTTGTTCAGGAATTGAAGGAAAAGAAATTAAAAATTCTTTAAAAGTGATTCAAGTAATTTACATAACATTTGAGATTCTTTTAGTTACATTTTCGAAAGAACATTCCCCTAATATGTTTAATCACATTCCTTGCACCTGGATTTCGTTATTATACTCTCTATTTTGTGAAGCAGATTTTTTGTTTTTGTTTTGTTAATGGCCTAAGCTGTATGTTTGCGGTACGGGGAGATGGTTCTTGTCATAATTCTTCACACAATTTGAACCGATTTATTCAGTGAATAATTTAAACATATCGTTAGTTGTTCTCTTGTTCCAAGCTACCTTTCACTAGCCAAAACATTTAAAATATACGGGTACCGCTAACAGCTTTGAACAATTCACTGCCACCAAACAAACCCATTGACAAACGTATTATATACCTCTATTTTCCCGCATTTCCGGCAAGTCTGTAAATGGCGCTTTATTATATGACACAAATCTTTACCAAAACCTTGTAGACATTTTGAATATGGAGAAAATGTTCTGGCAAGGATGGGTACACAAGTCGACCAGGGATTTCCAAAGATTTATCTGGAAGCAAAATGCTTCTAACCCCATTTCCCATTTTCGCTTAAATAATCTTACTTAATAAATGAAACAATTGTCGCACCCTGCCACGCAAATCGTTTTTTATCACTTTAGCTTTAGATAGATGATTTGGTGCCGTAAAATAAGGTCCGAGGCATTAACACCCAAGATTCTTAAAACGTCAAATCGATAATTCTTTGTAGTATTTATCTGACTTTGAAAAAAAGAAAAAGTTGGGCAGGCAAAGGGAATAACTGAGATTACAATCTCTTTAAAAAAACAAAAAAACTGTTCATTACGGATGCTTACATAGTTCCGCAAATTACAACAAATTTGCTAAATTGGGAACAGAATTTTTTTTCGGAGTTTAAGAAGTTTAATTTGACTGATTCAGGAAGTTTTTGTGCATCGGCAATAGACATATTACCAGGTGTGGATAATATTTTTTAAATGTCTCAAGAGTGGCAAAATTGATTTTCCAAACAAACTAGTGGCAGCAGAAACCGATTTTGGTTGGATTCTCGCGGGAACATCACGTAGGGCAAGATCATCAGGATTAAGATCATTCATTATTTTGACCGATATTAAACGAAAACAGAGGAAATCCTTAAGAAACCAAGGGAAACTGATGACAACAGATGTGAGGAATTATTCAAGGCCACAACCTGTCGTGGACTGCCATTTCGAACACCTGCCGTGCTATTAGGTTCTTTACATCATCAGGCACTCAGTAGATTACATTCAATGGAACGCAAGTTTAAATGCAATTCAAAGTTTCAGGCACTATACGTTCAATTCATGGAGGAATATGAACGACTAGGGTACATGAAATATATACCGGGTCCTCCCGCTCAGAAGTTGTATTACCTACCACATCATGGTGTGAAGAAAGCTTCAAGTTCAATCACAAAATTACGAGTAGTTTTTGATGGGTCGACGAAATCGCAAGGCAAAGTATCCAAAAACGATGTGCTCATGACTGGGCCCTCAGTACAATCACCTCTAGTGGAAAAAATGTACAGACAAGTGTGGGTGAATGGATAGTGAACTGCAAAATATCTTATGGCCTCTACACTCAAATACACCAGTGCGTAGATATTGTTTAAAGACTGTTACTTATGGTACTGCGTCAGTTGCGTATTTAGCTACTCAAAGTTTAGTGGAAGTTGCCTGAAACGCCCGAAAATCAATCGAAGAGAACACCTATGTTGACGATCTAATGACGGGATCAAATTCCATCGAAAATGATTATATCCGATTATGTGGAAATTCTAAGATGTTTAGGAGAACAAGGCAATATAATGTTGAAACTAATAAATAATAATGAAGATATAAAAATTTTAGGTCTTTTTTCGAATCAAGGTGAAGATACATTCGGGCTTACTTCCAACTTACCAGAGAGCAGCCGCCATAGAAAGCGAACCTTATTATCCGAGGCCAGCAAAAACTTCGATCCACTAGGGTGGTTATCTCCATTAACAATTAGAGTCAAGATCTTGTTTCAAGCTCTTTTGGTCATAAACATAGAATGGGATGACGAGCTTTCCCAGGATATATTAGACGAATGGCTCAAAATAAGACAAGAATATTTGATGATTACACGAATTAAGGTTCAAAGGTGGATCAAGACAACAACCAAGTTCACACTTCATGGTTTTAGTGACGCTAGTGAAAATGCGTATGCAGCTGCAGTATATTGTGTTGCTGAGGGATACTCTACTTTGATTGCTGCGAAATCGAAGGTCGCTCCAGTGAAACAATGAGGTATCCCTCGATTAGAGTTATTTGAAGCATTATTGCTAAGCAAATAAATGACACTAATTGAAAGGGCTAATACAATGGTAATATCGGAAAAAATTCTATGGACGGATTCACAAATTGTGTTAGATTGGCTTTCATCGCATCTACGAAGATGGTCAACATTTATTGGAACTCGCACAAGTGAAATCATCGATGTCTATCCACGAAAACTATGGCGGCACATACCGTCAAACCTTAATCCAGATGATCTAGCTTCGCGCAGTATTCCGGTAGAGGAGCTGGCAAATAGTACATTGCGGTGGAGTGGCCCTATCCTAATTATGAATCCAACAACGCTCTACTCTTGATAAACGAGTTATCCTGTCCCTTGATTAGCACAACAGCAGTTGGTAAAATTGCAGTTAGTAATTCACAATTCATTTTATAATTTTGTGATGTGCTTGCCACCGTTATATTTGAAGCTTCATGACTATTTTGCTTATCTGGAGCGATTTTAAGCTCTTTATCGGAATGAATCAGATCTATAGCCAATATCATCGGAAACAGACACGGTTTCTGAGATTGAAACAAAGTCCTCTTTAAAGCTACAATCGCAATCGAAACGTTATTTAATGTTATTAGGACATATTGAAACCGAAACTATGCAAGTATTATCTATTAAAGTAGAAATAAACAATAATGAAGAATATGGTGTCTTTTCAATTTACTGTCCTTCACGACGTAACTTAAACGAGGAAGACTACACTACCTTGTTAAAATCGTTAGGACCATATTTTATCATTGGAGATGATTTCAACGCGAAAAATAACTATTGGGGATCCATACTTACAACCACTAAAGGAAAAGAGCTCTTCAAAGCAGGAAGAGCACTAAATTACGAGTTTCATTCTGGAAACAAGCCGATGCACTGGCCGTTGGGTAGGAATTAAATACCTGACCTTATATACTTTTATATAACGAAAAGAATATGCGAGAACTTCATTTGTGTTGAGAACAGTGAGGAACTCTCGTCGGATCATTCACCCGTTAACATGACTATCAGCTCAACTGTTGTTAATAAAGAAAGACCGCCTAGGTTGAAAAACAATAAAACTAATTGGAACTTATTCCAGGAACTTATTAATTTGAATATTAAAATACAAGTGCCAATTAAAATACCGACACAGATAGAAGAGGAACTAGAATTAGTTAATGATAATATTCAAAAAGCAGCTTGGAAGAGTACTACTACTAGCCACAAGAATAAAAATAAGGCTCCAAGCTATCCTCTACAAATCAGAGAATTGGTTCGAGAAAAAAGGAAAGCACGAAAAGCCTGGCAGAGGAATCGTGTACCGCAAAATAAAAAATTTCTCAATCATCTACTCGTATGTAATAAATTCACAATCAACAAATACTTAAGTAGTCTAACTGGAGAAAAAGATACTGAGTACTCGCTTTGGAAAGCTACAAAATCTCTGAAGAGACCAAAAAATGCAGGTGCCTCCAATTAAATGTAACGATGGAAGCTGGGCTAGAAGTGCCAAGCAAAAAGCCACGCTGTTTGCTGAATACCTGAAACAAACCTTCCAACCTATGCCTAGACAATCAGCAGATGTAAATATAACTCCAGTGATTTTAATATGTTTCGAAGATTGTAAGAGAATCCAATCCAGTTTCGAACTGATGAGCTTATGGTTATGAAAAAATCAATCTTCTCATTAGGCCGCGGCGACTGGACTGATTATACCACAATTTACATTCTATATATACAGAATGTCCTGTGATTTAAGTACTAGCGAATCGTACTAATACAGATGAATTCTCTTACAATTTTTTTCCTCTTCACGATATTCACACTGCTCTGCGTGTAAGCTAATTTCTACTTTTTTATCAATGTTTTTGTTGAATGTTATTTAATTCATGTAATTTCTAATATGCTACCGGTGGTTAGACCATTTTAATTATGTTTCGATTAACACGAGAAGTATATTAGTATTTACGAACGGTAATTCAACGAAATTGACTAATAGACATAATTCTATTTATTTTAATTAAATGATTTTAATATGTTTCGAAGATTGTAAAAGAATCCAATCCAGTTTCGATAACTCCAGTAAATAAAGTGGATGAATTTGATATACGTAGAGTTACACTACAAGAGCTGAGAGAAGTAATCAACAACTTAAATGCAAGAAAATCTTCAGGATACGATCTAATTACAGGCCAGATAGTTAGAGTATTACCTGAAAAAGGATTAAGAAAATTACTCCAAATAATCAACGCAATGTTCAGACTGACATATGTCCCAAGCCAATGAAAGGTAGTAGAGGTTATCATGATCCAAAACCGAATAAACCAGGTAATGACAAAAGACCGGTTTCTTTGCTTCCAATAATTTAAACAATTTTAATTTCTCCCTTCCGTTCTATTATCTCTAGATCAGTGCGAATTCCTTAGGTTAGGTCAGGTTTAGGTGGCGGTCGACTAGGACCAGGCATAGACACAAAAATGGTTGGTAGTTATTTTTCCATAATTTACGCAAAACCTCATTGACCCGTCTTTTTTTTTACTAGACTAGCGGTGAACTCCATGGACTGTTGGATGGCTCAATGATTCCGATACATCTGTTGTATCATTCGGTCTTCTGGGTGCCTGTCGAATTGGTGGTGTATTTCCCGTTTTGATTCTGTTCTGTACGACCTCCGTTCGGCCGTCTTCATCCTTGCTGCTTGGAAACTGAGCGCCTTTCAAATGCTAACACAATCGTTAAATTGATTTCTTCGCTTTGCTATTACTTTTGCTATTACTTCCCGAGGACGACACCGGACTTTAGATGTTTAGCTTTTTCGGTTATGTAAATTATTCGGACTGAAATGCTTGCTCCGAGTGATGTTAGTGTTTTTACATACAGTAATCCTTTTCGATATGTCCCTGTCTAATATTCCCACCTTCATGCTCCCAAGATCCCCATCTATTCATGCGTAAACTAAGGCTTCGCAGATTGGTCCAATATCCAGAGGATCCCTTAGAATAGCTCTGACTTCGTTTCCTGCATCAGTAAGACTTAAAAAAATTTCAATAGTCTGCCATGGTAGTAATCACTCCTTCTTGTCGAGCGATATTCCGTGTTCTGTCATGAAATCCAATCCTAGGATGCATTGGTCTATAATGTTAGCCACTATAAGGTTATGACGAAAATTGAGGGTTCCTATCTTTACAGGAATATCACATCTTCTTGGACAGCTACGCTCTCTCCGTTAGCAGCTTTCAGTCGATATCGAATCTCTGGATCAATGGCTTCTCTCGTTATGCCTGGTCTTTTCACTAATCGTACTCGGCCTGCTGTTGATTGTTCCTTCAACGGCGAGAATATCTCCCTCTGGCAGAATTTGGTTTAACGGCTCGTTGCTACTTGAAGTGTCTCCTTCATAGTTGATAACCCTTATTGGCGCTTCTTTTCTCGAATGGTATGAAGGACGAGGATTTTGATCTGCTGATTTTACTCTTGGAGCTCAGCATGCTCTGGCAAAGTGACCTCATTTATTGCACCTGTAACACATTGGTCCGGATACTGCTGCTGTGGTCCTCGAACTTTCCTCCTTAAATTCTTTTTAGGACTCCGTGATCATACCCTGCATTTGAATCACGTCTGCAGCTTCTAATTTCTCTAATCTGTAGCAGTTTCCAAATAGAGCTCTTGCTTTGCAGCCTCATACTCCAATGAGGCTAAAAGAGCTTCGTGTGGCCTAGCTCGCTTAGTTGTTGTCCGCAGGTGTAACTTCAGCGTATCATTTCGTAATGCATTGATGAATACATTTACAGTTAAACTCGGAGTTGTGCCATATGCTAGCCTGGCAAGCCGTGTGATTTCTGCTTCCAGTTGTTGTAGACTTTCACCTGTGGTTCTGTAGTTGTATTTTGTAAAGCTCCTGCGTAAGGAAGTCTTCGTATCGTAACTGCTACACGTTCATCAGCTGCTCATAGTTCCTTTGCGATTCCGGCACACTCTAGATGGTATCTGCTGCTTGACTCCTTATCGCTAAAATTAACCTACTTGATAACTGCTGCGCGTCCCATTTATTAGTTTTGGCCGCTGCCGTGAATATCACTTTGCAATTTCGCCAAGAATACTCGCCATCGAATACTGGTGGTTTCATGTGGCCGGTGCTGCCGTTCCGGTGGTGATCTGATGAGTTCGACTGTTCGCCAGCTACTCCATGCTACACAAGAGGGGCATCATTTCTTTTTAAGCTGTATTACTTTATTTTGCAGTTTTCGAAGTTGTTCCAAATGTTGAAGATGAAGATGTTCCAATTTCTGGACGACATCGTCCTCGAGCGCGGTCATTTTCGATTGTACTACTTCGACTGATTTTTGGAACTCTTCTTTTTATAATTGTAGAGACTCCTGTGGGGAAGATAGCTGCGAGATTAAAGATTCCTGGAGACCTTCGTTCTGTGATGACATCTTCTCCTCTTGTGAATTAAACTTAGATGACATCTTCGTTGTTAGAGATTCTAGGAGAACTTGGTTCTGCGATGACATCTTCTCCATTAACGTTTGCTGTAGCCCTAATAATATCGAAGCTAGATCTGATTGTCCGGTTGGCTGTGATGTTGAGGGCTTTTGATCTTCTGAGGCTGACACATTTTGTTCCCTGCGTGTTTCCTGCACCTGCGGCCCCCTTGTAGCGAAAACCTCATTTAATTCAGCGAGGTTCATCTTGTCGACATCCATTCTTCACACCTGGGTTTTCCGGATTGCAAAATTCCACTTCTGACACCAATTTGTCACGACGTGCGCTTCTATGTTCGTCTGAATTTTGCAATTAAAAATACTGTGTACTTTTATGTCACTTGGCTTGACTTTATTTCACTTTACTTTTACTCACTTTAATATTTGCTTTTACTTTACTTCTTTAAATCTGTCCGCTTGCCATTGGTTAGGGGTTATAATAACAGATTAATTTCATGAAGACCAAATTGTTTGGCGAATTGTATTTAAGATATTTAATTTTTATAATTGACGGTGACTCTCTTTGCCCACGCCAACTCACCTGAAAAAAAAAACCCAAAATTTTTTATTATTTTTCTATATCTCGATTTATTTTAATTAATTGGATATAATTTTTTTAAAAAAAATTGTGAAAATATAAAACAATAGGAAGTTGTTTTGCTTTGAATTTTTTTCGGGTTATCAGAATTTAAGAAACTTTATTTGTTTTTATTTAAATAAATTTTTAATTTCAAATATATAGTATGAGAATATAAAAAATTTATAGTAATTCAATTTGTTTTCGGATAGTTTATAAGGATTTCATAATCTGTTGCATAAAAGTTTAAACAATTAAGACATTTGGTATTCCACTATTTATTCCAAATTATGAAAATTACTTTAAGGTTTTATTAGGTGCGTAACAACTTAGAATGTGGTATTTGAACTTTTCCAGTATAGTGTGCTTGTTAACAAGACATACTTCAATGAAAACAGATTATTTATGCTAATCCGCAAGATTGCGACAAAACTAATATTTTAATATTAATAAATCTATTGTATAAGACTTTTGAATTCCAAACCATAAAACTAATAAATAACAGAAAATATATATTAATTAAATTCCGTTATTATAATACATCAATCAATATTCAACGTACGTATATAATCCAATTACGCGCCATAAATATTTCTCGTGAATTTATTTATAATAATTTCATATTTTTGTGACAAAAATATTTTTGAAATTTATAAATTTAACAAAAAAAAAAAAAAAAAAAAGTGTAATAAAAAATGAGTATTAGTAACTATTTTTCTGTTTTACTTTATAGGGTACAGTTTATTAATTCTATATAATAAAATAATATAAAATACGCGCGCATTCTCTCAATTTAAATTTAAATAAAAATGTAATTTTTATTTTATTTAAAATATGTACAAATAAAAATAACAGAATTTTATTTTTTATATTTATTTATTTATTGTATTTTATTTGTTGTATTCGTAAAAAAATATACGAATTTAAATTGCGTTATTTTTTTTTTCAATTTAGGAATTTTATTTCAATTCATTTGTGTTCGATATATGAATAAACAAATTTTTTTATTTGTTAAATATTAAATAAAATAAAAATGTTGTTCTGTATTTTTAATGAAAACATTTTTTTTTCTAATTTATAAAAAAGAACAAAAATACAATTTATTTGATGTATCCAAAAATAATAAAAAAAATTGTTATGTTCAGACAGGTAAAAATGTTAAATTGGACGTAAAAAAAATGAAATATTTAATATCGGAAATGTTTGTAAAAAAACTTTATTTACCGGATCAAATTGACACTAAATTTTATAAGGGCGCAGAAAATTGATTTTTGTATCTGCGGTTTTTTAGGTTATCTGAAAATAAATCGCAGATTCTGATGGGGAACTGTTTATCAACAAATCTTGTCTGTGGCGCATAGTACAAATCGTGTTCTGTCGCAGACTAGGCCCATCCCTACTTATTGCCTGAGTCTGAAAACGAGGGGTAATTATTGGGAAATTAATCGTTTATCCAACAGAACAGGTAAGATAAATAACAGTTAAGTAAAGAGGACGATGATAACAATTGCCTGCGCTTTGAGTACAAAATCCTCTAAATTAATCAATTTATTTCCATGGACATAAATATCAGAGCACTCTCAACGGAGATAGATTTTATAGGGAAGCGACTCCCAATAGAAGCGTCACAGAGCTTTTTCAACTACTACTATTCAGCTCGCCGCTCAAAAATAATTATCGGTGGCAAGATTTATTGATACCACTTAGCTGGTGAGAACACGAATCTTTACGAATACCGAACAGTGGGCAAAAAATGACTTTTTGTGGACACAAATCTTCCTCCACTTCAATTTTTATGGTATCTAAATATTTTTTTTAAATCACTATGAAAAGGGTACGTTATACGTCACTGCTACTTTTCTAATAACATGTATCCTAACCTCAAATGTGGCAAAGGATTACTGTGTGAAAATTATTAATGATAGAAATGAAAATAAAAACATATATTTTGTTCTTTATTATTTCAAAGATCTATTCGAAATATTTAAACATACCGAACGATGCCGAAATAAATATTTTTTATGAAAATCACATTACATGTTTAGTATAATAAAATACTACATGAGAAAAGAGACTCACCGTAATTAGTTTTCGTCTCCTCTAATTTGTGAATTTTTCAGCACACAAAAGTACATCTAATATTATTTACCGCTATCAAAACGAAAGAACTTATAGGGCTGAATTAAAGGAAATGATAAAAATACATTTTTGGCTTTTAGAGGCCTCAGGAACAAGATCAAGGTCATTTTTTTCATCAAATGTTTAAATATATCTTACAAATATTGCAAAACAAAAATCTATGTTTTTGTTTACATTTCTACCATTATTAATTTCCATACAGTAATCCTTTGCGTTTTTTGAGGTTAGGTTACAAGTTTACGGAAAAGTAACAGTGACGTGTTGCAGCCTATTTTTTCCAGAGTGATTAAAATAAAATTAGTCAGGTCCCTTCAAAATGCAAGTGGAACAAGATATTTGTCCACAAAAGTCATTTTTTCCCCACTGTGCTCTTTTAGGATAAGGAGTGCTGAATTTGACCATGTCTGACATAGATATTTTCTGTGAAATTTTGGACCAGAAATAAGAAATGAGGAATGAGGTACGGAAAAAAATGAAACATAAAAATGAATTGTGAGTAGTGAGAAGAGAAAATGAAAAGTGAAAAAAGAAAAGTGAAAAGAAAAACATTAAAAGGTGCAAAACTAGAACTAAGAAATTAGAATGATTAAGAAAAGAAGAAGTGGGAAATGAGAAAAAAGAAATTTTGAAAACATAAAATTTTTAAATTCAATTGACACTGGCAAACAAGGATGAGGAGTGAAAATTTAGAAATGTGTATAGTACAAATTGAAAAATGTGAGAAGTGAAAAGTGAGAAATGGAAAATTAAGGATCAGAAGTGAGGAATGAGAAATGAGAAATAATAAAATTAAAAGGTAAATAGTAAAAAGCGAAAAATTATGAATCAGAAGTAAAAAGTGGGAATTGAGAAACGATAAAAGCGAAAAGTGTACTATGAAAAGTAAAAAGAGGAAAGTATAACTTAAAAATGGAAAGGGAAAATCAAAAGAAAAAAGAAAAGTCCGAAATGATGAACATGATACAATTGAGAGTAGTGAAAATTCCAATGTGAAAAATGATATTTTGTGAAAACCGACCGCTAATTTGAAAATTGAAACTCTAAAAATCTATCAAAAGATTTATACATTTTAATATTTAATGCCTCTACTCGGTGCCTCTCGAAGTAAGTATTGCTTAATAAATCCACCTCATTTGGAAATTTCTGACAATATTTTGTGAATTACTCCACATGTTTCTGTGCAGTTTTAAGAGCTACATTTCGGATTCAAATTCTATCACATTGAGCTTAAAATTATGAAATAAAATAATAAAATAATGTTTAAAGCCGTAATATTAAACATGTGAAAATTCTCATTCCGGCTATTGGACATAATAGGACATTAGACATTATCTGGAACTGAAGAATAGTGAGAAACGAAAAAAAAAAATTAAAGTAAAAAGTGAAAGCAGTGTAAAATGCAAAGAAGAATTTAATGAATGTTAAAGGAAAATAAGAACTTTGATATGAAATAGAATGAGAATTGAGAAATGAGAAAAGCGAACTTTGAAATGTGAAAAAGTTGAAAGTGAAAAAAAGTAAAAATTGAACAGTGCTAAATTATGAAAGAAAAAGTAATGAGTAATGGGAAGTTTTGAAAGAGAAATGAGGAATGAGAAAACTGAAAACTGGAAAGTAAATACGGAATGAGAAACGAGAATTGAGAAATGACAAAAGCAAATAACGAATAGGTTAAAGTGAAAAAATTAATAGTTGAAATTACAGCTTGCAAAGTGGCAATCAAAAAAAAAAAGTGAAAAGTGTGAAATTAGAAGCGTGGTATGACAAATGAGCAAATACAAAATTGTAAAGTGAAATCTTGTAAAGTGGATAGCAATCAATATTAATAAATGAGGAAAGTAAAATTTAAATGTGGAAATCCAACAACACTGATCAATTTCGAATGTAAAGTAAAAAAGGCATATTTTTACGAATTAGATAAGTTGTTAATAAACGACTAGGACTGAAAATCAGCTTACATCGCTAAAACAACTTAACTAAAAATTTAACAGTAAAACCTCTTAAATGCGATCCATTACAAAAACTGAAACCACAACAAAAGGTGGAGCTGATTAACTCTTTGAAACGGTTCACAACATTTAAAAACGCAAGATAGAGTATTTTTTTACTCGCCATAACCTTTCTTTACAGTAATCTCTCTCTGTTTAATAAGACAAAATATAGCAATATTTGTATTAATTTTTTTTTTGCTATATTTCACTATTAAAACCTTAATTTATTTAGATCATTCTACAAGCCATCCTTATCCAAATGTGTTGAAAATAAAACAAATTGAATCTCTTACTTTTATTCCTATGGTGTATCTGTTGGATTAAATTGACCTTGACCAACAGCAGAATATGCTTGCAGATATGATTGTTTTGATTGAATATTCTTTAAATCCGACATTTGTCTGATAATGATGACTTTACTGTGATTCTCCTTTTTAAGGTAGATTTGGTTATTTTTAACCCAGAGGAACTTAAAATTATTTTCCGACTTAAACTGGAGAGCTTTTCAAAATATACCTGCTTGAAACTTCATAAGTTTTTCAGGGATGAAGAGCCGCTTATTATCAGTGATCATTGTAGTCCATTTCTTTGCCAAATAACTGCTACCTTGTTGAAGAAAAATCTTGGTTAATTTAATTTCCTGAATTTGATCAAGGGTTACATTGGTTTGAAGTTTCACCAATCTTTACACCATAACATCTATAGATTTCTTGCAATTTGTCTGGATTCCAGTTATAATCAAATGATTCTCGATTAATTTTTGCTTTACATTTTCTAATTTATTTCCCAATTTTGATATAATCTCCACCTGTTTCTTTTGTGCCTTGGAAGTTTCACAGTCATTATCCTCCAATGAATTTTTTCCCCCCTCTATTTTATTGCAACTGAGACTGCGCTCATCTAGCAATCTTTCAAATACAAATTTTTATGTTTCTAATAAAATTCTCTTTTGTTGGAGTGTAACTCAATAGTTAGTTCCATAATTAAATAAACCTATTTACTAAATTTAATTTAGTACGTTCACTAGGTCAAGTAGCCTCGTTCTTTGGAGTCTTCTTTCAACGACAGGGTTATCTATCATATCGCTACCTTGGAAGAATTGGAATGAAATGATGGTAAGAATACAAAGTAGGGCGGTGTACAAACCGACATGTAGAACTAGCATTGCACTTGAAAATTTGAACATGTTTCTGAGTATAGGCATTGCTGGTCCGCAACCCGTTCTTAATAATTTTACTGTATGTTTGAATATGGAGGAATTTAATAAGGGAATGAATGAAGTTATCGCCAAAATTATGTGTGGGAAAATCAGTCAGCGATATGTGCAAGATAGTATCGTTTATACAGATGTTAGTGTGAATGAGAATGGAGTGGGTGTTGGTGTCTTTATGCCTAGTAAAAACGTTGAAAAGTATTTTAAAGTGGGCAAAAGCATCTATATAATGAACGCAGAACTGATTGGAATGCTTGAAGAAATTAAACTGTCTGTTCGACGGAAGGGGAAAGGAAAATAGTAATATTTTGCGATTCCCAAAGTGGTTTATGTTTGCTGAAATGTGGAGGTGGAAGGCAAGGAAATGTGTATGTTGATTGGATTTTTGATTGCGTTCGAAACTGTCAACATGATGTGACCATACAATGGATCCCATCACTAAGGCAGATCGAATGGAATGAAAGAGCCGATATGTTAGCTAAAAAGGGTATGTTGAATTACATGGTTCAGGAGTACGGAAGGAAGGATGCAAGAGATGTAATTCGAATGCTTCAGATGAATCTGTGGAGAAAATGGGAGAGTGAATTTAACGAGAAAAGTCTAACGAAAGGAATGAAGTCCAGAGTGCTCCGTGGTTCTCCTTTGAGAATTCCGTTCTTTAAGGAGCTCAAAGGAGATACGCGAATGTGCGAACGGTTCAGAAAATCAGGCTGAACCATGGAAACTGGAAGGAATGCTTGTGGAAACATCATTTGAGTGAGGACAAAGATTGTGAGTTGTGTGGAAGTGTGGAGGATGTTTAACATCTCATATTGGCTTGTCTAAGATATACTAAATGTAGATCTAAGTTCAACATCCTTCGAAATGCAAGAAATCTAAGTGATTTAATGAATGAGGGTGGTTCTTTGGCTTATAAGGAAATGTATGAATTTATTAGGATGAGTGGAATAGCAATATGATACAAAATAAGCAGTAGCCGACAGAATATGTGTAGGGAGTAATCCGGATCCACTTTAAAGATTAAACATTTTTTGGTTAAAATTGAATTATGAATTAAAACGATGTAAATAAAAATTGTACAAATTTGAATTTTTGGCAATATGGCTCTAATTTTTGTAGGAGCCAAGGCCTAATAAAAAAAAAAAACCTTGGAAGAATACCGGCACATCTCAAAAAATACAAATCACAAGAAAATCGTATTTGAAAATTTTAATTAAGCTGAAGTTCTATTTAGTGAGTTATTTTATTGTGTTGTTCCAATTCGTCTTCCAACTGGGGAGAATTTCGTATCGGTACATGAAGATTGGTTTTTCCTCCACTAATTAACGAAAGAGATTCCAGTTTATTATTGAATTAGTTAATCTAGGTGCACTTTCTCTTTGAATTACTGTTTCTCTGACTGTCATGATAACCGGTGAGTGATCCGATACTGGAGAATTGCTTTTTTCAATGTAAATGTAGTTCTGAGATATTCCTCTTGCTACATAAAAGTCTATTAGGTCCGGTATCTTAGCTTCGTCATTTGGCCAGTTTGTTGGGGAACCACTACAGTGAAATTTACATTTTGATGTCTGCCCTGCTTGAAACAATTCTTTACCCTTTGACGTCGTAAATCTAGGTCCCCAAAAGGGGTTTTTCGCATTAAATTCACTTCTAATTTAATGTAGTCCTCCCTTTTTAAGTTATGCCGGGGAGGACGGTATATTGCAGAGACGTTCTGTATTTAAAAATATTTCTATTTCTGAAATATGTTGCATAAGCCCATTCGCATTCCAGATTGCTATTCTGAAAGATGCATTGTTACTTACCATTTTTTGTCCGAATATGTTGTGGGAGTTGCATTTTCTTCAATTGATCAAATATTATGTTGTTCAGATTACTTTGGCCATCTAACCGCTTTGTAATAGTTTCGATGCTGTTCATAATGTTTTCCATGATTCGATTATTTTCAGAACCCATATATTTGGTTGAACCCGAAACTTTCACTACTTGAGCAAATGTTCTTCTTAGAATTTCGTGATTTTCTTGGGTTTTTTTATATGTTAATTTTTGTAGTTGTTTAGCAACCTCAGCCTGAATAATTAGCCGGATGTTGACCCTTATAATTTATAAACTTAGCTACACTTACACACCTCGGATCCCGGCTGCAATATCTTTAGGTGTGATTAAATCCCTGACGTTTCTCCCATTTGGGTATGCGTGTAGTTTTTTTCATTGGTTCAATTTTTACCTTCATGAGAAGAATTTAGTTTCGGTCATTTTGGTGCAATGTTTTTAGTAGATTTACTACCTTTTGGTTGATTGACGTCGGGTTGGACAACTCTCTGTTCGGTACATGTCACGCGATGATTCAGATTTTCTTGTCTTACTCTTCATGGACTGTTTTTTCTTTTTTAGGATACAGTCCGTCTTCCTCTCTAATTCATTCTCATCAGTGAAATAGTTGAATTTCTCTAGTTCAATGCCCTCTTGTTTTGCTATGTTGTTTTGAGTCCCGATTCAGTTTTAGAAGTTCATGTTCTCGCTTTAGATACTTGATTTCTTCGGTTAACTTGGTAAATGATTGCTTCATTTTCTGTAGCCTCCCCAAGAGATCCATATTTTCCTTTTTCCTTCAGCTGCTCGCAATGTAAAATTTCCGCTGGCATCACATCTGGCATGCAATGTTTGGCCCTCTGCGGAATCTAAAGGGCGAAGAAAGAATCCTCCAATGAATGACGTATATTCTATATCTTCCCAACCTGTTTTTCAGATTCATCTACCCTTTCGAAGTCGTTGTTCATCTGTTCAATCTGACTCTTGCAAAATCATCTGACGACACTTTCTGCATTAATTGCATGGGGTCGGTCTTTAGGTAACTTCAGCGAGAAGCCTCTCCCGCATTCCTCATTACAAAACTGTGTGGGGTTTCCAGCAAGACGTTTTATATGAATACTATGAATGTTTTTGCAAACCGGATGGAACAGCTTTGGCACTAGTCGCATTCAAAAAATCCCAAAAACCCAAAAACCCCAACACAAGTGGATGGATAGTTTGCTAGATAAAAAATCAGGTATATCACAAACCGTAAATGCAGTGCCACAGTTTCGTAGTTTCGATGAACGTAACGAAACATTCGACAGTTATGTTATGCAGTTACAACAGCATTTTATTGGATATAGAGTTGAAACTGATGATATAAAGCGAGCATATTTTTTGTCGTGGATTGGTACAAGTGTATACGAACTGATGAAAAATATTTTCGGTGATCAAAAGCTTGAGGAAAAATCGTTGGATGTCCTTGTGGATAAATTAAAAAATCACTACAAGGACAAAACACATGAGTTTGCTTCGCGGTTTAAATTTCGACGAGTAGTGATGAAACCAAATAAATCTTACGCGTCGTGGATAGCTGATTTACGGGGGAGGGGGCTGCGCAAAATTGCGATTACAGATGCGCGAAATGCAAAGAATCTTTCGTCGATAATGAGATTCGTGATATGAATATCATATCACGCTTCACGACTCAGTTCGCACAGCGGCATTTCAATTAGAAGATCACATCTTAGCCAAAGTTTTAGTCCTTGCGGAAACATATGAATCGACACAAAATTCAATTAATGTGATCAAAGAAATAAAACACGAACTACATCCAAATATGGTGAACACCGTTGAGAAATTCTGTTATCATAATCGAGGCCGTTCAAGAAGTCGAAATCGTGGACAGCAAACAAACCGGTTCAATTCAAAGATAAATAAATCATGTCCAGGATGTTTTAGCCAACAACAACGAAGTGATTGTCGATTCTTTTCGGCAAAGTGCAATAATTGCGGAAAGATCGGTCACATAGCAGCAGTGTGTAAATACAAAACACGAGGCGATCAACAACGAAATAAATCGACTTCACGCTATAATGGTAGGGATGATGTTAAAAATGTCGATACATCGTTCGAATTAATTAGCATCCAAACTCTGGAATTGTCAGAATCATCCGATTGTGTGGTATCCAATGAAGTGTCGAGTTCTAATGAGATATTGGAATTTTAGGATTCTATTTTACAGAAAGGAAGGAAACTTTTAATTAAGGTTTGCGTAAACGGCAAACAGTTAGACTTTCAAGTGGATACTGCTGCAACGTGTTCAATAGTTGGTCTAAAGGGGTACAGGCAGCTATCAGAACCACTAGTGCGCCAATCTAAGCAGAGTTACGAGCATAAGGAAATACATACGTGCCAGTTAAAGGTATTCTCGACGTTAAAGTCGAATACGACGTTAATAAATACATGTTACCGCTCCTGGTTACAAATAGTCAGGATGGATCAAACATTCTAGAAATGGATTGGTTTGACGCGTTTAATTTTGACCTGATGCAAAAATCTGCAACAGTTTCAGCGGTTAATTCCAGTTCCGATTCCAATAATCAAGCTCTTATTCAAAAGATGTGCAAATAATTTGAGCCTATATTTCAGAACACGTTCGGTTGCTGTGTAGGTTTCCAAGCGCATTTACAACTATATGCGAACGCTTCGCCTAAGTTTTTTAAACCACGCCCGATTCCATTTGCTCAACTTGCAGAAGTAAAGAACGAGATTGGAAGACTTCAATCTCAGGAAGTCATCAGGCCAGTACAATTTAGCCGATGGGCGACACCGATAGTAGTTACTACAAAAGCCAATGGGTCAATACGCATCTGTGGGGACTTCAAAGCAACCGCAAATCCACAAATAGAAGTATATCGATTTCCTATTCCAAGAGCCAAAGAGTTGTTCCATAAATTACAGAATGGGAAACATTTTCCGAAGATCGACCTGTCGGTGGTGATCAATACCCCCTTCGAACTATTTCAGTACCAGCGCTTACCGTTTGATGTGTCAAGCGTACCTGCTATATTCCAGCATCTGATAGAACAAGTGATTGCGGAATTGACACATTGCGGTAGTTACCTAGATGATATCATCGTCACGGGCACAAATGAAGAGCATCATCTACGTAATCTAGAATCTTTCTTTCAACAATGACATAGTAAGTTCAACGTAGGGAGCAATTTAAACCAAAGTAAATTTTCCCAATCAGAAGTCGAATACCTTGAACACATAATTGATGCCGCAGGGATCCGTCCAGCCGATTCTGGATTGAGTGCAATTCAAAATTTACCACAACCACGCGATGTCAAACAATTGGAAGCGTTTATGGGTAAATGCAACTGTTATAACAAATTTGTTATGAATTTTTCACAGATTTCAGCGCCGTTGAACAAATTGAGACGGAAAGACGTTCCTTTCGAATGGCTTCGAGCTCAAGAAGAAGCCTTTAAAGCAATAAAGAGTCAAATAATAGATGCGGCTAAGTTAGTTCACTTTCGGGATGACTACCCGGTGTTGCTGGCAACAGATGTTTCGAGTTATGGAATTGGTGCAGTGCTTTCGCACCGATAACCTGATGGATCAGAACATCCAATCGCGTTCGCTTCAAAGACGTTAGCGGATTACCAAAAAGCATACAGCCAAATTGAAAAGGAAGCTTTGTCAATTGTTTTCGGCTGTACTAAATTTAACCAATGCCTCTATGGTAGGCATTTCGAACTTTTCACATCACCAATCATTGGTGTCAATTTTTGCACACCGATTGCAACGATGGGCAATCAATTGAATGGCTTATGATTTTACTATTAAGTATAAGCCAACATGATAGACAACCAATTTAACGTTTTTCCAGTGAACGCTGCAATTATTCAAGAAGCGACAATGCAAGATCCGATCCTGAGCAGAGTTGTAAAGTATGTACAATGTTATTGGCGAAGGTATGCGGAGATTGATGAAGATATAATGGCATATTTTCGAAGACGGACTAGTCTCACAGTCTGTAAGGGTACGTTGTTGCTACATACAAAGTATGTCCGAGTGGTTATCCCAACACAACTCCGAGCAAGGGTGCTTAACATTCTGCATGAATGCCATTGAGGTACACGTACAGTTCGAATGAAACAAATAACAAGACGTTACTGTTAGTGGCCAAATATAGACAGAGACACAGAAAAACTGTCAGTGCATTGCGAGGTTTGGCAAGGTTCACAGGCCGACCCAAAGAGGGAATTTGCAGCTTGGCCTGCTCCAGCGAAGCCTTCGGAACCAGTTCATTTAGACTTTGCTGGTCCATTCATCGATAATATGTGGCTCATTTGCACCGACGCTTTACATTACAAGAATGGGGAGTACCACCGCAGTTCAGAAAATTCAATCATTACAATTAATTTTGTTGACCAAGTTTCTGGTCTCCTACCGTACTACACTATTGCCTACTCTAAATGGGAAAACTCCAGCAGAGCTTCTTCACGGCCGACAGCCAAAAACTATCTTGTCTCTACTTTCCCCAAAAAGTCGGGTTGGATAAAGTCAGGGAATCTAAATTTTAAATATGACTGAAAGTTGATTGATTGATTGATTGATTGATTGCGATGTACGATCAAGCATTAAGCAAGTCTCCCGTATTATAAATGCGAATACCACACCACTATACCCATGTTACACACAACACGACACCATTCTTCATGAAGCCAAAGCCCGTAAAGAAAGGCGCCGCCACATCGATAAGCACATAAGTCTAATGTTGTGATATCCGCCCCTGGCCAGGCCGCCGTCGTACACCTTTTTACATATAACAAGATCGAGGGATGGGAAAGGAATATTAGCAACAAAGACTCAACCCGGTTCCAGACACCTAAGTAGTTGATAGTTAGTAAATTTGTTAGTAATATATTTTTTAGTAATTTCTAGCACAAGACAATACAATTTTAAAGTTCATCTACTGCTGCAACCTGTAAGAAGACACAATGACAACACAAATTTCCTCGTACCGCAAACTCTTTTTCTGAAAAGCTGTAAACAACTATTACTATTCCCCTTCACCATTTTTTCCATCGGCGGTTGTGAGAGGGGGGCGAGATTTCGTTCCATCATCATGTTCCCATGCGGTAACCCAAATTTGTACTAACTGTAGGTAGTGTTGCTTGACGTTGTTGTTGAAATCGTTGCGTCTCTGCTGTCCCTTCTACTCGCCCCCCAAATTTTAAATATGACTGAAAGTGTTCAAAAAAAACTACTCAAGAGGTCCTAGATGGGCGCTTGGAGAAATTGCAAAACTTCTTGGTAAAATGGTCTATTTAGTGAAGACAGATCGTGGTTTATGGAATAGACATCAGAACCAGATTTAACAACCTAAGATGGAAAAAAACAATGTTATCAGAGAACAGGCATCCTGCATCATCGACCGATTAATCAGGAAAATATTTTGATAAACTTGTTAATCGTTCTAATTTTAGAGGGCAGATCGAAGATTCTACGGGTAGTGAGCAAGTTGATGTACCTCATGGTGAAGGCGATCACACACTAAGGGAGATGCCGAGACGTTCTGAAAGAGTGAGGAAACCGGTGGTCAGATTTACGCCTGCCGCAACCTAGTACGATTCGCTAGTACTTAAATCACAGCACATTCTTTATATATAGAATGTAAATTTTGGTATAATCAGTCCAGTCGCCGCGGCCTGATGAGAAGATTGATTTTTTCATAATCATAAGCTCATCAGTTCGAAACTGGATTGAATTCTCTTACAATCTTCGAAACATATTAAAAATTATTTCAAACTAATAAATTTATACTTATTAACTTTGATTTACATTTTTAATTAATTTTTATAAGTAGAAAATTAAAAATGTTGGTTAACGCCGCGCTATCTGACAAAGAATCTCTATAATAAAAATATTTCTTAATAAAAATCAATGTTCCATTTACTTTACGCTAAATGATTACTGTTTTGTAATTGATTGATTAAAACACAAATTGTACTTGGAATGCAAACCATTTCCACAATCACTACAATAAAATTTACTGCGCATTTCCAGCAAATTGAAAAAAACAAAAAAAAAATAAACACAAAATGAAAACGTTAAATTAACAAGCAATGGACATTCATTTCCTAAGAATTTTTAATATAAATTCCAGAATTACCACCATGTACGCAGAAGAAATAATTCTAAATCTAAAGGAAAAAAAAAAAAATTTATTACAATTTTGCAACTTACAAACAAAAAAACTACTTTATATCTAATTAACTGTATTAAAACAACACTCTGTTTTTATATCGTAAACAAAAAGCAGATGATTTATATTCCAGGAAAACGCGCAATCAATCTCGTCTTCATCACAATTACTCTCGTGTACATAAATTTTAATTTCCACTTAACCAAACGTAAAATTAAAATTAAAACAAGAAATACGTGTGTTCGATTCTCCGGAATTAAATAATTTAGCGCATTTTTCTTAAGAAAATTAACTCGTTTGCAACATACCATCTTCACACGCAATTCTGTGAATGAAATTATTTATATTTGATATAAATCAGTTTCTCATCACAAAAAAAAAAAAAAATCAATCAAACTAATATTTTTTTGTATATTTATATCATTTTAGGATTTGGATTTAACTTCCATGGAATATGTATAACTACGGTTGCATATTATATCAACACAAATTCTTTACATTTTCCATATTTGTAAGAGTGAAGACATCGAAGCTTCCGTACTTTCATCTCTAAAAAATAAAAAAATAAAAACAAAAAAATTTTATTTTTATTTCTTAAGACTTCTGAAGAGTTGATTGTTTGACCAAATAAAAAAAATAAAAACCTAAAAGCATTAAGCTGGAATAATAGAACGATAACTCAACTTGGATTGAATGAAGAAACAAAACACAACTTTTTCATCTTTAAAAGGTATTTATCCATATTTGAGTCTTGTGATTTTTTTTTTTTTAATTTTAAGAGACTAACGTCGTTTTATTGTACCTCGTATCTTTTGTGGTTGTTGTTTTTATTGCCTATATAACTTAACTTCTGTTTCTGTATTTCAAATTTTTATTTTTATTGAATTCATGCATCATCTTTGAAGATCAAATATTTTACAGTTGGTCAGAACATTTACCACGAGGAAATATTATTAAACCAGTCTTAAAATTAGTAATTGTTCGGCTTGCTGTCCAAATGAAACTTGGAATTCTTACTAATTTGCTACGTGTACTGTTTCAGTTAAACGAACTTTTTAAATTATTGACAAATTGCGACGGCAAATCTTTGCTATTGATTTAAACTAATATTTGCTAAAGTTGGATCTTATAATTTGATTGGGAGTTGTGGAAGTGGTCTATCCTTCTAAATGACCACACCCTGTTCCTGTAGTGTGTGTTCCAAACTCTCTAGAAGACTTGGTTCTGTTCAGATGGGCGGAAACAAAGTGAGGTCACGGTGAAGAACGCGACTTGTTAGCTCGTAACGAATTTTCCTTGTTATCTTTAGAACGATTAAAGTCATATATATGTTCGAAATTTTTGAAGATAATTAATAGCGTTGACGATTTGAACTTCGAATATTTAATGAGCCTGAAAAATCAGCATCGTGGTACCTCCTCTAACGTTTTTTCTTTTACGTCCTGTGTTTCAGTAGGCCCCAAAGACAACCGTCGATCCAATCAACAATTCAATCTCAATTTAACTTCAAATAAACCTCTACTAAACCTCCAACTTCAAGCTAACTTGAACAACGGCACCTCGTTGAGGATTTCCAACCTCCCTCAACCCAAACTAATCAAATAAACCCCAACTGAACTTTAGTTTAACTCCCAAATTAACTCTCAATTCAGCCCAAAACTCAACACTCAAGTCAAGCAATACTCAACACTGGAAGAGAACTTGTACATAAACTTAAATAAATCCTATCTCAACTGAATTTTTATCAAACCCCAACTCAACCTTAACTCATCTCTTAGTTCCCTCACAAATAAATCTTTAACTGTTCTCCTCATTCAACATAAACTCGAGTTCAAGTCAATCGAGCCTCTAATTTAACGCCCAACTCAATTTTTGCACAAGCCTCATATAAAAAATAGGTCATCGTGGATCAGAACCTGCATCGGTTAATAATAATGTGATTTTGGGTTCATTCATATGGTGACTATCTGATCGTCTTGACGTACAGGTTCCAAAAGCTTTTTAATACTCCCCCTTGATCATAGAGGTATGGGCTCTTGTTACCCACAAATATATTTGTGGACAGGGGTTATGTTGACACATATATTTTTTATCTTTAATAAAAACGCGCACGAATTATCTTTTATACATTTTTATTTACAATAGTTTTTGATAATAAATGTTTATTTATTTATAACCTAATACAGTAAATAAAGCTAATTATACATTCTCCAATCATAAGAAAAGTTGCATTTCTAGACTCTAATATCGTTTCAAATTTATTTGGATTATTTTTATTGGGTTGCGGCGGAAGTTATAGCGTAAAATCATATTGATATGTTCTCTTCCTGCATGTAATACAGTAATTGGCACTTCCAAATGTGTACTTCTAGGCTTCAATAACTACATTCTACAAATATATCGTTATTCAGTGATATTTATTGTTTCTAATCAGTTTGGATATTTGTATTGGGTCGCAGCGGGTTATAGAGTAAATTTATATTTATATGTTCTCCTCCTGCACGTAACATATTAGTTGTCATTACCAAATATGCAGTTCTATAGTGTTCAGTCTCATTAATTATTCCTTATTAGTTTATATACTTTTTATTGGGTTGCTGCGGAAGTTGTAGAGTAAATTTATATCCTCATGTTCTCTTCCTGCATTTAACACTTTAATTGCCATTACCAAACGTGTATTTCTACACTCAAATAGCAGCATTTTACGAATATAACGTTATAGTGAATCGTGCTTAGTGCGAACGAATTATCTGAGCCGCAAAATCCAAGTCGTTTACGAATGCTCTAATCCAGCAAAAATCGCTTTTAAATAAAAAAAAAAAAAATGAAAATCCTGTTAGACAACTAGCAGACGAGAGGCTGTAAACTAAAGCATTATAAAATGTTTGTATAAAGCTGATAGCTTTCTAAGTTATTTTCTGTCATAAAAAGTATCTATTTTTCGAAATATCTGTATCACGCCACGTAATTTAATTGTATTGCGCAAATGTCGATAACTATATAAAATTCTACTGTTGCAGGATATGAAATGATGATTAGGATTGTTGGTCAAGCAATTTACCGACCGCGTATACTTTGGTTGTGATACTTGGTAGATACGCCGCTGAGGAATATTCCAGTTGAAGGCTTACGAATTATTTTGGTTTTCTTTCAACTAGACTAAGTAACCTTTATTCAGTTGGTTTTTGGTTGAAATTTAATCTCAAATTTGTTTATAAATTAATTTAAGAAACGTTTTGAATTTTTATTAGGTACTACAAAATTTGATGTTCACTTCTCCTCGTCTAATTTTACAATGTATTTTATTCTTTTATTTTATACAATTTTTTTTGCTTCATTACCGAAACTTATTGTTCGCGACAAATATGTTGATTTAATTGGAAAACGGCCTTAACAATAAGTTTCGTTCACATTCCAGTAGAGCAACATAAATTAAATGTGACTATAAAAATAATAAGACCATAAAATTTTATGCAACCCTAATTATATAAATTGTTCTGATTTGACAATAATTTGTGATGTCATTCGCATTTGTAAACAAGTTACAGTTATTATATAAATGATAAGTTTACAATAGCTACATATACAAAGTTTGTTTTTTTATTTAATTATATTTTGTTTTAGGTGTCAACTCCAACATTCCGGCCTCCTTGACAAACAGTAGTTTTTCAATTTATTGGCAGACGACATAGCTTGGTGATTGGGCGATTTAGCTCCCCGTATTTGGTGTAAATTTTAGCGACTCTAATTTTGTTATCCGTGCCTGAATAAACTTCAGTAATTCTACCGATGATCCATTGGTTGAGTAACGCATTATCTTCGATAATCAATACCACATCATCAACTTGTAAATTGGGCTGCTCCGTAGTCCATTTGGCTCGAACTTGTAACGAAGTTAAATATTCTCGTCGCCAACGTAACCAGAACAGCTGCATCATCTTTTGAATTGATTCCCAGTGAGTTAATCGATTATATGGAACTTCGGTGATGACTGGTTGTGGTAAGGTGGTTATAGGATGCCCGATTAAAAAATGGGCCGGTGTGAGTGCATCTAGTTCATCTGTTGACAGCTGGCATAATGGTCGTGAGTTTAATACTCCTTCAATTTGGGCTAATAATGTTTGTAGTTCTTCTAATATTATATTGTTACTACCAATTACTCGTTCCATATGAGTTTTGGCCGATTTGACCCCGGATTCCCAAATTCCTCCAAAATGAGGAGCTCTTGGAGGGATAAAATGCCAATTTACAGTGTACAGCTTTAAAATAGAATTAGAAATTATATTAATATTGTTTTTTTAGGAATAGATTCAATTCTTTCAAGCGATTGCAGGCTCCCTTGAAATTGGTACCATTATCTGAAAAGATATCGGTACATACTCCCCTTCTTGCAAAGAACCGTTTAAGTGCGGCTAGAAACGAATCGGTAGTTAAATCGCTTACTACCTCGAGATGGATCGCCTTCGTACTCATACAAATGATAAGACAAATATAGCATTTATGCGTTTTTTGACCACGTCCTCGCTTCAGGTAAGTCTTTATTGGCCCCGCAAAATCCACACCAATTTTTAATAATGGTCGAATTAGCTCTACGCGTTCCTTTGGTAGAATACCCATCAACTGCTGCTCTGGTTTAGGACGTTGCTTTATACATTGTACGCAGTTCCTGGTGGTGGTTCTAATGATTTGCTTCGCCTTAGTGATCCAGAATCGCCTTCGCAGAATGCTAAGTAACAGTGAGGGACCACAATGCAAATGGACTTTATGGTATTTTTGGATCAATTTAGTAGACAACGTAGAATAGTGAGACAGTATTATAGGGTGGAGTGTATCATATGGCGCAACAGCTTGTTCAATCCGGCCTCCTACTCGCATTATACCCCTTTGATCTAAAAAGGGGTTTATGTACTTCAAAGTACTTTTGCTGGAAACTGGCTGATTAATTGACAATACTGCTACTTCCTCGAAATAATGCTCATTTTGACAATATCTAATTACTTCAGCTTCAAACTCTTTGAGTTCAGCAACTGTGATGAATTTATATTTGTCTCTACGTTTTCTACACGATGAGAGAAAGCTTTTAACTATCGTAAATACTCGGATAATCTTATCATAGCTTTCATATTTGCTAATCAGATCATTTAATAAGGAATTTTGCGATCTTGGTCTCGTTGTAATCATAACTTGAAGGCGGCTTCGTTGTTCGAGATTGGTTTGGGAATTCGAGGGTTGATATTTTGGCCATTTGGTTTCTTCGTATTTTAGGAACTCTGGACCATTCCACCATAAGTGATGGTGTTTTAACTCTTGTGGTGATAAGCCTCGAGTGGCGCAATCCGCTGGATTTTGTTGCGATGAGACATGCCGCCAACAAATTCTCTCAGTTAGTTCCAATATTTGGCTGGTTCGATTAGCAATATACGTTTTCCACTTTCTTGGGGGTGCAGATAGCCAGTCTAGGACTATGGTAGAATCTGTCCAGATGAATATGTGAGGCTCTGTAATATCCAACACCGATTTAATTTTACTTACTAATTTAGCTAGCAGAAGCGCTCCATTTAGTTCTAATCGAGGCAGAGATACATTTTTAATTGGGGCCACCTTAGTTTTGGCGATTATTATCTTCGTGGTGATAGCTCCATTTGCATGGCTTCGCAAATATACAACGGCGGCATAAGCAACTTCGCTGGCATCACAAAACCCGTGCAATTGGAAATTGCTGTCGGTGCTATTAAGCCATCTAGGAATCGTTATTTGAGACACGTCATTAATTTCTTGTCTAATATTTAACCATTTTTCCATTTGTTCTTTTGGTAAGGGATCATACCAGGTCAAATGGAGAAGCCATAATCCTTGGAACATACATTTAATCTTTATAACGAATGGTGATATTAATCCTAGTGGATCAAAGATCCGACTGGCTTCCGACAGGATAGCACGCTTTGTTAGAGACGGAGTTGGGTTAAGTCTAACTTGATAGGTGAACGCATCCTCGATGGGTAACCATTGAAGACTCAAAATCTTTACGGTGTCAGGATGTTCGTCGAATGATTTTGCTCCAATTTCCTCAACTTCTGCACCAACTTGTGTACACTGGCTTAAGAATTCAGATGAATTAGATGCCCATTTTCGAAGTAACAGTCCTGATTTTTTCATAATATTGGAAACTTCTCTCCCTAATTGAATCGCTTCTTCTAAAGTATTCGCTCCCGACAGCATATCATCCATATACATATCCCGTTCAATAGCGCTGGATGCTCTGGGATATTGGTCTCTGTTATCCATTGCAATCTGTTTAAGAACTCTAGTTGCTAGATAAGGTGCCGACGACATTCCGTATGTAAGTGTTTGTAACTCGAAAGTTTTGACTGTTTCTGTTGGATTAGTTCGCCATAATATTCGTTGGAATTTTCTGTCGTCTGGGTGAACCCATATTTGGCGATACATTTTCTCTACATCCGTGGTGAAAACCGTTTGGAACAGGCGAAATCGGATTAAAATATCAGCTAGGGGGTTTTGAATGGTTGGTCCGACAATTAGATGATCATTCAAGGAACATCCTGACGAATACTTTGCCGATGCGTCGAACACCACTCGCAATTTCGTCGTTGTGCTCGATTCCTTCAAAACACCGTGATGCGGTAAATATGTCAATCCTTGCAAATTGTTTGGCGTTTCAATTTCTTTCATGTGACTCAGCTGCATGTATTCATTCATAAATGCGTGGTACAATTGGCACAGTCTTTCATCTTTGTCAAGTTTTCGTTCTAGTGAATATAACCTTTTTAAACAAAGATTTCGGGAATCACCAATATTTAGAGGATTTGGTTTAAACGGTAACCTTACTTCATATCTCCCATCTTTGCTTCGTCTAGTGGTGGTGGTGAATAGTTCTTCGCAGTATTGATGCTCTGGCATCGGCTTTATAACATCATGGTAGATCTCTTCGGTTTCCCAAAATCTCTTTAACACTACGTCAATATTATTTTCTGAGTCGGTATTCGTAATGGCATTACATGAACTAGTGATTTCTAAATTACTGTTGCCTGTAAGAACCCATCCTAAATAGGTGTTTTGAGCGAATACCGTTCCTTGGTCGTCGTGTAATTTTTCTTCTTTGATCAATTCAAAAAATTTGTCGGCTCCGATTAATAAATCGATCCTCGTAGCTGATGTTATACTGGGATCAGCCAGTGGTTCATTTCTCAAACATTTACAGGAAGCTGCTGCACTATCCGTAATCGGCCGGGTTGAGGTGATGAAAGGAATGACATAGGCAATGATCGGCAATTCAAATGTTGATTTAAAGTGAGGCTTGATGGTAAAAGACGTTATTCCTTTGGTGGTTATGGCTCCTTGGTTTGCAACTCCCTGGATAGTTATTCTGCCATTTCGTTTTTGCAGGCCTAATTTTTGCGCGCATGTTTCAGTAATGATCGAAGTCTGAGAGCCAGAATCTAATAAAGCTCGACAGTGGTAGTATTGGCCATTGACATCCGCTATTTTTACTAGCGCTGTAGGAAGTATAGCTAACTGAAATTCATTATTAATATGTGCACAGATATAATTAAGAGGATCCGAACTCTTAGATGGGCATTGAATACTGGTGGATGGTGTTAAATCCTGTTGGCCACTAACAAGTAATGAACTATTAGTGACATGCTTTTTTTCATCAAAATCGGTAAGATGTACAAGGGAATGATGGCGTTTTCGACAGTGGTGGCATTTAGCCTTTGATGTACATTTATAAACCGAGTGAGATCGACTGAAACAATTAAAACAGCGGTTTTCCTTTTTAATCTACTCGCGACGGTCATTAATATTCATTTCCTTGAATTTGTTACATTGATAAAGTAAATGATTTGTTCCTTCACATAATAGACAAGAACTAGTACTAATCATAGCTTTGGCATTCGGTTTCATCAAATTTGGCACTCGTTTTGTATAGCGTAATGAATCGAAAGCATCAGCACGTTTCATGAGAAATTCAAGCAACATATCGCAATTAGGAACGTCTGTATCAACGCTCTCAATAGCCCATTTCTCCTTAGTTTCGTCATCCAACTTTTGTAGTAAAAGATATATCAGCCAAGGGTCACGCCCTTCAGCTTCAGTACCTATGGCTTTTAGGCCCCGAATCACTTCATCTGCAGTGTCCATTAGCCTTTTTATATTTTGGGCGGTTGGGTTATGGATTGTCGGTATTTCCATAAATGTTTTTATAAATGTTTGGATAATGTGTATTTTACGATCGTATCGCTTCTTTAATTTGGACATAGCTTCAATATAGTTGGCGTCAGAAACGGTTAAATGTTTAAGTAGTGCCGCTGCTTCTCCGCGTAAAAGGCCCTTCAAATACTGAAACTTCTGCGCAGGGTTAAGATTCAGGTTTTCGTGAATTGTCGAAGAGAACAAGTCATAAAATGACTGCCACTCGGTGTAGTCGCCATTAAACGTCGGTATCTGAATTTTTGGCAGTTTAATGTCTACATTGCCCATCTTGGAGGTATTGGCACCGGTTTCTTCGAAATCAACAGAAAAATTATGTCCTGCAGTTAAACTGGCCTTCCGTAACCATTTATTTAGCGTCGCGATCGTGCAATAGTACTTGTCTTCGAAATCATCCCTCTGACTGGCTTCCTCGCAATTTACTTCGAATATTGCGTCTTCGACTGCACCAAATTCAGTAAGTAGGTTTTCGGCGCGCCTTAATCTCACCTTTAATTGCTCATAATCGACTTCAACTGCTGTTAAGGAATTCGCATAATTGTACAGCTTAGTAAGTGACCCCTTTACATTGCTTCGTTTCCTCGTTAACGCCTCAATATTCGCCATTATGGTTAAGTACAATTAAAAAAAAATATTATGTCACTGCACTCTTCTTATTCCTACACTTAATGGACTTGATAGTTTACGGTTAGCTATGGAGATAGCTCGACTTCCAAGCAACCAGTCACGTGTTATACAGATTATTCGAGATGTGACCTTGACAACCGTTCTCAAGTTCCACGCCTTAATCACTTGATAGATTGTTCACCGTAATATTTAATGTTCTTAATAAAATATAAAAGGTGGTAACTTACGGTTTAGCGATGATCTGATGTATACCATATGGTTCCAAATTCCAATATTAAATGATTTCCCTCGAATTCCCAATAATAATTCGTCCTATATAATAATCAACTGGAATCCAATTGTGTTTGCAGCTGAGTGAATAAATGAATCCAATAGGCAGGAACTATTTTCCCATGTACGTTGCAATGGTTCGATTTCCCACGTAGGATCCGGCTCGAAGGACCAATAGATACGCCGCTGAGGAATATTCCAGTTGAAGGCTTACGAATTATTTTGGTTTTCTTTCAACTAGACTAAGTAACCTTTATTCAGTTGGTTTTTGGTTGAAATTTAATCTCAAATTTGTTTATAAATTAATTTAAGAAACGTTTTGAATTTTTATTAGGTTTTCCAAAATTTGATGTTCACTTCTCCTCGTCTAATTTTACAATGTATTTTATTCTTTTATTTTATACAATTTTTTTTTCTTCATTACCGAAACTTATTGTTCGCGACAAATATGTTGATTTAATTGGAAAACGGCCTTAACAATAAGTTTCGTTCACATTCCAGTAGAGCAACATAAATTAAATGTGACTATAAAAATAATAAGACCATAAAATTTTATGTAACCCTAATTATACAAATTGTTCTGATTTGACAATAATTTGTGATGTCACTCGCATTTGTAAACAAGTTACAGTTATTATATAAATGATAAGTTTACAATACATATACAAAGTTTGTTTTTTTATTTAATTATATTTTGTTTTAGGTGTCAACTCCAACACTTGGTATTGAGAGCCGGAGTTAAATTTTGAAATGCAAAATGTTATTTCGTTTTAAACAATAACGTATAAATCTTTGGAAGTAAGGCAGAGATGTGTTGTACCTAACCCGAAATCACCTTTATTGCTAACCACAGACAAATTCACAAAAAAGAGCAGAGAGGCCTAAGACACTTGCACATCAAATCCTACAAAACATTTCATATATCGCACTTTTATTATACGAAACATCCCTGTTGAAATAACATAGAGAAATTACGCGGACCTACATATTTTTCTTAAAGCTTTGCGAAGGACTATCAATAGCCCAAACCAAAGTTGTTATTTTTATTGTACCTGACTCGGAATACAAAGCAGGCTTATAGAATTGGCTGGTTCCTATGAAACTATTCTGAACTTGCTTTTTATACGGACTGATAAATTAACTCAATAATAAGGACGTTCTGTTCTTGCGTATTTAACGTTGGTTTCGTGAAAAGTCCCGGGGGGAGGAAGATTTCATATTTGGACATAATTTTAGAAATTTTGTATGACCCCTTCGTTACAATTGACGTCCAAGGTTTCGAAAACGGGATTCCGGGATCCCGAATTTTTCTCAAAAGTGTCACCGGAATTTCCTGTTTTGCGTTTTTTTATACTATTTTATTTCTATAACGGCACAGGAACAGTAAAACATCGGTTTCAGAAATTTATTTAAATATCTGGTATAGAAGTTTATCATTCAATAGCATTGTACAGTCAAATTCAAGCCACTTAGTAAGAAACTTGGCTGTATTTTAACCGATGACGATGAAATAAGGTCTATTGTGCTGAACCCGACTTAATTTTCCGTCCAGTCAATATTCAGCCTTCTTATGAATCTGATTATACTACCGGCCGATACAAGATACATACTATCTGGGCTCATTGTTCTCCTAAATAGATGTTGCAGTCTTTGCTGGAAAATGGCTGGGCATTGGCACAGAACTTATTCCGCTGTTTCCGCTTCCAGATCGCAGAAGCGGCATCCATCTGTCATACTTAGGCCCATCTTCTTAAGCTGATACCTTAAGGGGACACGACCTGTGAGGAAGCCAGTAAGCAGCCTCAACTCAGGTTTCCTAAGTTCAAGACAATCCTTAACCCTGACAGACAAAGGTGAAATAAATTTCATCACCTGTCGCAAACGTAGAATTCTGCGCCAGTAAGAGGACTTTTGAACATCCTCCCAGCGTTTTACCGCTGCCCTTAGTGACGCCGCAGAAGGGTTCTGGCGAAATGAATGGAGAGGCAGAACCCTCGCGTACCGTTTAGCGATGGAGCTGTAAGCGCGAGCTTTTTCCTCACCATAAAAGGAACAATGGCAGTTTGGTTTGGATTGACACTGAGTGCTTCCTGGTAACACCACTGCCATATTATATTGAGTGCATTGTGCATGCGATCAGAAATGACCTCATCAAACTTGTCTCCAACTATGATAGCCACATCATCCGCATAGCCCTAGACATCAAACCTATAGCTACTCAGAAGGACCTGTAGTCTATCAATAACCAATGACCACAAAAGAGGAGATAGTACTCCTCCTTGGGGACAGCCCTTTACGGGCCTGGTGGTTACTGACTCGCCACCTAGTCTAGCAGTAATCTCACGATGTTCCAGCATGAAACGGATCCACCTAATTGCAGAAAGCGGAACACTTTTTTCCGTTGCTGCCCTCTCTATCGATCCATAGGGGGTTTTATCAAACGCCCCCTCAATGTCCACAAAGGGCAATTTCTTTATATGTCACCGTTTTTTCAATCCTCGTGACTAGACCGATAAGAGCCACCACAGTGGATTTACCAGTTTGGTAGGGAAACTTGTCCCGATGCAGCGGACTTTTTCCAAGGACCTCGCTTCTTATTTGATAGTCCAGGATTTTTCTATCGTCTTCAATAGAAACGATGCGAGGCTAATTGGCCGCTATGCCTTGGCCTGGGTGTCTGGACGACGCCCCTCCCATCTGGTATAAAGACCACATTAATCTTCTTTCACAGTTTCGAAATATAGTTAAAAGCATAACTTGCCCGAAACATCTGGATCAAGCTGGGGAGTATTTCCTCAATACCTTTTTGAAGTAAAGCTGGAAAGATATCATCCCCTTCAGCGGTTTTAAAAGACCCAATAGCTCATCGCACCTTGCTGGGTGTGAACATTTTCCTGGAGAGACTCCAGATCCTACTGTGAGGCGCATAGGCCACCTCACTTGAGGGATCATGCGGGTCCTCTTGGGCTCCTACCACTACTGAATCTGGAAAAAGGGTCCCCTCTAAGGTTTCCTCTCGGTTTTCAGTGAACCTCCCATCTTGCTTCTGAATAAGTCCTAAACCATTTGAATGATCCCTGGAAAGGACTTTCTGGAGACGAGCTGCAGAGGGCAATTAATTGATTCCCTCACAGAAATTCCTCCAGGTAGCCCTTTTGGATCTCCTTAGATCGAGATTATATTCCGTTAAGGCCATCTTATACTCGCCCCATTCACCGGTGCGTTTTGCCTTGTTGAATAATCTTCTCGATTTTTTCCTCAGTTTACCTAGCGTCCCGTTCCACCAAGGACCATCTTTGTGGAATCTCTTCGCTTAACCGGGCAGCTGTTCTCGTAAGCCAAGTATATAGAATTATGCAGCTGGAGACTCTATGTTCCCCTCAACCGAGGGCATTTCTGATTCGAGTGAGACTCAATAAGAGTCCCAGTCGGTCAATTTTGGAATTTTGATTTCCTGCGCCTCCATGGTCTCAGCCGTAAAATCGAAACTCATGCGCAAGTGATCCGATAATGAAGCCTATTCAGACACATGCCAGTTTTTGACCAATTCGCTGAAATGCTGACAAGCAAGTGTCCAATCTAGAACCTGTTGCCTAATCGCATTTATAAAAGTAGGTTTCCTTCTCCTATTGACAATGTCAATAGAAGAAGGAAACCTACTTTTATTGAGATCAGAAATTCAAAAATGTACTCACCCCTGTTATTGATGTCCGTGCTACCCCACACCGTGTGGTGCGCGTTTGCATTGCATCCTATCATGTAGGCCAGCAAATTGCGTTTGCAATGAGCTATGAGCCACCTAACTTCAAGTAGAGGTATTAACTCTGAGTCTCCAGGAAAGTAGGCGGAGTCCATTATAGCCTCTTGTTTGTATCTTTTCCCCAGAACCTCCACCATTACTGCAACCAAGTCCCTGGAAATGAACTTTGAAATATGAATAAAATTAATTTGCGAGCTGGCCAGAATAGCCGCTCTTGGTCTCTCAGTTCCGTTATAATAAATTAACATACCCACTTGATTTGATAGACCCCTAATTTGGTTACCTGACACCCATGGCTCCTGGATTAGAGCCATGCCAATGTTATGGCAGAAAAACCTACGACAAAGGAAGTCCGAAGAAGTCTTTGCATTACGCAGGTATATCTGCAGGCAGGCGATGCATGCCTTCATTTTTCCGAAGGCCTCTTTAGAAAGCCCTGCTCAGCCTCCTTTTCCGCACCGCCACCACCCTGATGCTTTCTTTGACCGGCCAATGGCTGACAAATGTCCTCCATCTCCGTCCTACCGGCTTGCGCGGGGAGATACCTTTCGGGACCTTCTAAGGTGGAACCCCTGACGCATTCGTTTCTCTATCCCGTCTTCTCCTCATCTGTCTCCTGGAGACGGCCGCCACCCCAGTAATCTTGGCTACAGGTTTCGCCACCGTAGCCTCCATAGGCTTGACCACATGGATTCCGCCCACAAAAACCGGTTTTGCACCACCCTGACCACCCTTGGGATGTAATTGGACAGTCCCAAACTTATAGTTGACTTTAAAGCCAACCCGTTTGAGCTTCTAAACTAAAGAGTGGTTCACAGAGAAGGTGCAAAAGTCCTTTCGCCTCTCTCCTGATCAATCTCCAGTTGATCGCCTGCATGCCCCCGTTTTGGCTTTTGATAAATCCAAAAATCTTATCCACGGGAGATTCAGCATTATTTGGGAAGGTGCCGTACACAATCCTGGCTCGAGGCAGGTTTTCCGCCTCGGCCACGATCAGTTGTGCACCCTCCCATGGCCTAATAGTTGCTATGGCCTCCCTGAGCCATAGGACAGTGGCCCGGTCAGCGCAGGTTACTACCAGCCAACTAGGCCGAATCTGACTGTTAAGAAACTTAGGTTTAAGCTCCTTGGCCCCTTGCTCTAACACCTTATCTAGGATGCCTTCCTGGACAGCCTTAAGCTGCTCTCCCGTGAGGACAACCTCAGTGAAAACAAAGGGCAAGCTCCCAACGATCTCCGACTCCGCGGCCTGACTTAAGGTAACTCCAGACCGGACCGCAAAACCCGAGACTGCCGGGACAGATTCTTCTTCCTGGCCTTTATTTGTACCGGTGGAGTACCGACATCCGTGTGGATTCTCTTCGACGGTATGGCCCCAGTGGAAGCACAATTCTCCCTTTGTGGCCGCATCGCCAGAAGCCTTGTCTCGCTTTCGGGCATTTTGCCCTCAGCAAGAAGCCTCTAATACGGCTTTTTCGCTTCTGCACAAATTTTTACGCGAGGAGCCGCAACAAGTTTCAATGGTATGAACCTTACCTTTCGGGTGCTCCCCGATGTCCACGCTCCCCCCTGCTTTCACAGAAGAGATACCCCCACTTACAGGGGCCGATTCCTTATCTCCTGAGGTGTCATGTCGTAGTTTAGAACTAATTTCTCAAGCACCGAACTGACCTCCACATCCGATGGACCACTCATCGAGAGCCCCACAGCGGATAGAGGGCCGAAGTCCTCGAAAGCCACAGCAGAACTATCGCTGGTACGTGACGCTTTAGGAGCGTTACCATCCTTATTTTTATCACTTTGGTTAGACACTTTATTCCCACGAGTTGCTGGGAAATGAAAGTCACCTGTGGGACAACCATCTTTACCACAGGAAGGCTAAATAAAACTGGAGAGCGCCTGGTATCCTAAACATGACCAGAACAGCTCGCGTGATGCGCACTTCATCGAAAGGTCACGGAGCTGGTATATTATTATACTCAACTTTGGTGTCCCCCTCCAGTAGATGCCAAAACCACCTCAAATATTTAATATACTAAGGTCAATAAAATTTATAAAAAATGTTTCTTCAATTTATTTTTGAAACTGTCCTAGAAGTCAAACAATTCATCTAAGTCATTAAACATTTTATTTATCTCATCTGGTAAAATTTTAATAGATTACAAGGAGCAAATAATTTCAAACAATATCACCTTAACAATGTATAAATTGCGATAAAATTATGTTATGCTGCTAAAGTCTACAAATGTTATTTTTACCAAATAGTGATCTTTGGTGCATTTTAAAAATATTTATTTATAATTAATTAGTAATAAAATTATGGTACTAGCACACTTAAGACATGTCAAGCGACCTACCTTAAATTTAACCCAATTCATGTTAAAAGCCATAATAACATCATAATTTTTATGTGTGTGGCCTTGTCACATAAATAAATTTTATTTAAATTCTCTAAATACGTACAACAACAAAAAAAAAATGTATTTAATGTACCTTACTCGAGCATATTAAATAATTAAAACATGATTGTTGCCAAAATGTCTACAATCGATTATTTAAATGTAAAACAAATTTAAACACTCGACTTAAAACATTTTTTTTTCTTTTGTGCTCTAATTTAACCTGCAACAAATGAAATAATTTCCAAACACTCCCCAATCTTATTGTTATTACGTTTATTTTTGTTTTTGTGGTCGTTGTTGTTGTTGGTGTTTATATTGTTGTCATGAATTATTTTAAATTCCAATTGTGTTAAAAAAAAAGAAAAAAAAATTACAACAAAAACCGTTCCTATTCCTTCTTGAGTTCTTTTTGTTTATTTTTACAAACAATATTCCAAAAGCTACGAGAAACATACAATTCTTATAAAATGATTGACATTTCCCCTTCAAAATTCGACATGAAAACTTATTTTATTTAAAAGAAAAAAGAAAAACAAAAAATTTGTTAAATTTATTTGTTGTGCCTTGTGCTTGTGTTCGTCGCAAAGAAATGAAATCTTAAGACAAAAGATTATTTGTTGTTGTACCTCGTAGATTTTTTTTTTGGTTTTTATTTCTGAGATTATTTATTTCAAATTTACAATCTAATGTGTATTATTAAGATATATAATTGTGCAACAATGTTGCATTGAAAGAATTTATGGATTATTGTTTGTTGCTTATTTCATTGTGATTTAAGATGGTTAATAGGTTCAAGGAATTGACATTGTTAAGTAATTTATTTATATTAAGGATAATGAAGTTAGATTACAGTGAAGACAAAATACGATGACCAAATTCGTAATGAATTCTTTTCAAAAATAAATTTACGATTTTTATAAAATTTGGTGGAGTTAAATATGAAAAAACCTTCATAAATTGTATATGTACATATTATGTTTCGTGTTAAAAGAATGCCAACGGGAATTAAAACCAGGAGTTAAAATTGGTTTTGTTAGGAAAATATCCGAATACATCTATATTGAAAAATAAAACAGAGAACTCTCTTTTATTAGATCACAGTTTCACCTGTAAATGATGCTCGGAAACATTTAAAAAAAAATGTTAGGTTTACCTATAATTTAATGCTTAAAGATAGAAGCATTTGCGAATTTTTTTAAATTTACCTTTTAAAATTAACACTTCAGATAGCAATCTGAAAGCTATTGGGTTGGCCAAAAAAAAAAAATTAACACCTTTACCTTTATTACCTTTTATTATCTTTTAGGTAACTTCATGATTCGCCCTCAAATAAAATCTTATTTTTTTTTGCGGCAAAAAACAGTTCCAAGAACAGTTTGTTCTCCTCAGCAGCAAAGAAGATTCTAAGATTCAAGGCGTTTTGCAAAAAATGAAACAAATGTTAGTCTGATGGTGCCAGGTCTAGGAAATATGTTAGATATGCAAGACACATCCCTTCCCAGCTGCAACAATTTTTGACGTGTGGTCAAACTTGCTTATCGTCCAGCGTTATCATGGTGAAACACAGCAATTTTGCGATTCACTAATTCTGGTCGCTTCTTTTTCATTGTATTATTTAATTCATTCAGTTGATGACAGTACCACGTCCGAATTAATGAAATGGTTCCTTGGAAGCAATTCAAAATACACAATATTTTTGAAATCCCAGTATACGGCCTTTTGAAGTTCTTTGAGCAGGTTCTTCAATCTTGCTCCACGACGTTTTCTTTTTGCGTTTTCATCGCCTATTATTATATGATTCAGAAAAGGATCGTTTTCTTCACGTTTCAAGAAGGAATCGCAGATATCAACGCGCCTAGTGAGATGAATTTCTTTGAGCTGCTAAATGGTTTTAATGCTCGAATGCAATATTATAGGATTCTCAGCAATCTCTCGTGTCATTAAATGCCGATTGGATGCGATCAATGCCTTTATTTTGTCATTTAACACCCCCTGTGTATCTTTAACCCCAAAATCTCTAGACTGAAATTTTGCAAACTAATTCTATTACTGTTGTAGTTTTATCTTCACCATATACCATACATCACGTAACTTTTCATGTGCTCGCACAACGTTTTTTTCCTTTTTGAAGTGGTATAGATATGCAAATAAGACGAAAATGTTCCTTTTGATTATCCATTTTGAAATCGACGTAAAACAAATAATTGTTAATGAAGTCGGGCACTTTCCTTTTCTAAAAAGTTAAAATGAAGTTATTTACATCTCAAGACATGTATAACCATATATTAAAAATAAATTCAATTAATTTTTGGCCAGCCCATTATATTTGGGATGCTAAATGTTAAAGAATAAGCCTTTGTTATTATAATTAGATTGAACAAAAGTGGAAAACTTAATCCGAATTTTCTCCATCATTGGAATGCTTAGGCAATTCATAGTCTTGTATATGAAACCATCATTGATATTGCCCGCCTCTATCCTCAAGCTACTTATATGTCATAAACTTTGATTAACATCAAGTCAATAATACTATTTTTACATTATTTAAATCGTTCAAACTTATGTTGTTACGGGTTTTCAAAACGATTCAAAACACTATTTAAATTAGTTGGCCAGTCAGCGCTAACACCTAAAGTAGCTTTGTTCTGTAAAGTAACAACCTACTTATGTTTTATATATATTAAACGGCAATGTTTAGCGGTTGCTTGTTTAATGTACTCGAGCATAAGCGGGGAGCAGAAAGCATTGTAAATGAAAATAAAGGCAAGTAAAGGAATAAATGTTATTTAAAGGATTATTTAAGAAGAATTTTCAGAAATTGTACTTTTGATTCATAATTTAAATCTCTGTAAATTATAGGCCAACGCTTCTCGTCCAAGGAATGCGATCCTGGTTCGGATGAATTTTCGAAAAAAATGCCCTTTTCCACACCTTAGCAAAAAAATCCTGTTTTTTGTGATTTTTGTTAGTGCCAATTCTTATCGTAAAACAAATTTAGCAGCTGTACATCTCTCTTTTCAAAATCTCTTCTTAATTGTTGAAATAATTGAATTGTTCACCAATTAAAATTTATAAAGTTTTCATTTAAAGTGTGGCGAGGTCTCACCAAAAATAATAAGCCTCACATATTTTACGTGCTAAAAAATCAATCTTTTTGCAAAAGCTCCCAAGTAAAAGCTACCAATTTTAAATGGTAATCGCACAAACAACAAGTTGCAGTCATCGAAATAATTTTTCCAATATTTACAATTGTAAAGATTTTAAGAGTAAAATTTTCTATCATGAAACTATCGATTAGTTGCAATTACCGCATGTTGTATTAAGCGGATTTGTTCTGTAATTCCTGTTCTACTCCCGTAAAACAGCGGTAAAACTAGCATAAATTTTGAAATATGTACGTTAATTTGTTTTTGTTGTGGTCTGTCTTCTACTTCTACTTGATAAAGGCCTTTTTCGAGTAATTTTCTTATAAATTTATTGCGATGAAAATCAAAACGTTTACTCATTTTCTGCTGGAAATTGTCGACGCAATTTTTTTTAATTGTCTACATACGAGCAAACAATTGATTAGCTTCTTCATGTAGACGAAGAAGGAGTAATCCGAAATCAACAAAATTTTCAGATTTTCAACTAAATTGCATATTTAAAAATATAAAAAAATTAATTAGCCTTAAAATTTCGGACATTTCCTCAGTCGGTAATTTTTGGTTTCAAACCAGTTTTAAAATATTTTCGAAACTTTGGTTTCAAAACCAAACGGCTTCAAAATTTGACAAAGTCCGTTTAAGGAAACGTTTTAGAATATACTAGGGAATCTTATTTGTCTAGGTTCAATAAAACCCTTCAGGATTTAAAAGCTTGTTTGCCAACTTTTCTGAAACATTAAATCGTTTCTCTATTTTATTTCAAATAGAAATAGTTGCTAGAAAACGTTTTAAAAACGTAGATAAAATTACAAACAGAATCTTGATTAAAATTAACGTTTCACTTACACGTTCTAATCAAAGGTAATAATGGACTCCGATGCGTTCACATCTAAGAGCAATAATAATAAAATCAAAATTATATTGTGAAAACACCCAGGAAACTTTAAAAAATATTTTATTGTGTCTAACAACAAATACCATCCCAGTTTATCGCACCGTGAGTCGGCCGTATTTCAAATATGTTAAATAAATTTAGTCTAAATAACAAAATTTTTTGATTTTGAGGCGGTTCCAAACCTAAAGAGCATAAGCCTAACGAGAGAATTCCTTCAATCTTATTAAGAGGGGCGCCATTAAAACTGTTACTGACAACACTAAATGCAGAAATAAGTGATAACTTTTTATTCCCCATAATTAACGTGATAACATCAGCAAACCAGGATTTAAGTCAAAAACATCGAAGGATACAGAAAAATTGGAGCGGCTCTTGAAAAAATTAAAAGTTCTTTTACACATACTGTTTAAAGAGTGTAAAAGGAATCACGGTCGTGATAAAAGGGATCGAGCCTACTGTGCAGCTAAAGGAAATAAGCGAAGAGCTAACAAAAATGAACTTTAAGGTGAAAAGCGTAATGAATATTATAAATCGTGACAGAAAATCTTAGCCAATGTTTAAAGTTTAGCAGGAACCCGATATACCAAAAACTAAAGGTAAACACGCGATCTATGATATCAGGTATTTATTGTACAGAAAAGTCCTAGTAAAGGAGCCACACATACATAAATCGGTTTTACAATGTACCAAGTATCAGGAATATGACATTCGCGAAACTACTGCAAACTCTGGCTGTTACTGGCAGTAACGCGTGGTGTATAAGGAGTTAAGAAAAAAATGACTCCACTCCAAAGAGCGGAACAACAAGCACTAAACCATGTTTTCAAAAGTCAAACTAATGCGGGTCAAATGTCTGCTACGGTCAATACAAAAATATCACAGGCAGAAGCTGTCAGAGGTAATTCTCTTAATCCAACCCCAAATGACAACCAGGGAATTTATAAAGTGATTAATACCCTAAATGAATCAATAAATGAGTTTATGCAGATGATAGAGACTTTCTGCAACTTCTCATCAAAAACCGAAAATTAATGAATCTACATTAGCTGTTTGGAACGCCAATGGGCTGGTCCAACGTAAACTAACTAGAGGTACAAATTTCCATATTCATAACAACATCGAAATTATGCTAATTTCTGAAACACATTTTACAATTAGCCGAAAATCACATGTGGGAATTTTTATCATTATCAAGAACAAATAATACATTATGAACTCTAAGTATATAGTGAGGAGCATATGCAAGCAACTCGCATCTGTTTGGAGGAAATGATAGGAAAATGCACCACATCTACAGTTTATTATCAACCGACATATTCAGTGAAAAGACATCAGTTTGCAAATTATATCAAAACTTTGGGAGATAAGTTCTTTGCGAGAGGTAACTACAAATGCCAGTAGGGTTCTATACTATATTATTTTCGAAAGGAAAACAACTAATGGAATATAGATCATAAATATACTGTCCAATGGAAAGATTAAATATTCCCGATTTACTGGATTTTTGTGTAATAAAGGGTATCGCTAGACCTCTTCTAATGGCCGAAACTTATTACGATCTATCTTCTGATCACTCACCGGTATTAATAAGACTGAACATCCAATTGCTTAAACTATCGCAACCTAGATTCCTGACGAATCAACACACTAATTGGAGCCAATTCAAGTCAACGTTAAACAAAGCATATTCTTTAAAAATCCCAGTAAACAGCTCAGTTTGTTCAGAATGTTCAGCGTACGTAGGCAATGGCCACTACACTAAAGTCAAATTTAAATAAACCGATCAAAAATGTGACAATGGCCCTATTAGAAGAACGTGATAAAGGGGTTAAACATTATCTCAGTGAACTCACAGCGACCGAATCTACAGAGTACCCACTGAAATGACCAATCCTTTCATGTCCTCCGATTCATCTCCTTAATACAAACTTGGCAAGAAGTGAATACAGATGAGCCAAACGTATTTGCTCAACATCTTAGTAAGATTTTTATACTTAACGAACAAATTCGAAGCATCGAGGTTATACCTGATAATGCAGAAACTGCGGAAATCCAACCAATTAAATACAAGTGGTGCTAGTTGGAAAAGAAAATCAAGGGAAACATTGACCCAAGAAAATTACCAGGGCGTGATCTGATAAGCGGTAAAATACTCAAAAATCTTCCAGAAAAATGTATCAAACTAATAACAAACATTTTCAACGCTATAATAATAACAGGCTACTTTCCTGCCACCTTTAGCAAATCACCACGATTCCGAAACATAGAACAGATGAAACGAAAGTAAACCCTTATCGTCCAGTCAGTTTAATTCCGACGCTCTCTTTAAACTATTCCAAAAAATGCTCCTGTAAAAACTAAAACCAACTTTGCACGAGATAAAAATTATTCCTGACGGAACAGTAAAGTAAGTTCATTGGCTCGTATCTGAAACCAGAAACGAACTGGAACAAAAAATGTACTGCTCTGCAACGTTTTTAGACATTGCGCAAACTTTCGGTAAAGTGTGGCATAAAAGACTTATACAAAAAAAAAGAAGACAGTTAGCAAAATATAACAGCGCATTCACTAAATTATAGGAAATCCTGGCTGAGGATCCACAAGGCAGTGTGCTAGGTCCATTATTATATTTGATCAATACAGAAGACCTACCTGCCTCAAAATACGTAAAAGTTTCAACGTTTTTAAAACCAGACAAAATAGAAAAATGGTTAACTAAATGGAGAATTAAGGACAAATTTTACATGGAAAAAGCATATCGAAGCTAAGCGTCAACAAATCAATTTAAAGTGTATTAAAATTAACTGGTTAATAGAAGAAGAATACCCTGGTACATACTAGGACAATAGTAGCAGACACAATTAAGCAGTACAGTAAAAAAAAACCAGTTGAAATTAGAACAACATCCCAACGCTTTAGTCAGGCACATTTAAAAAAGGTCTAGATACTGGCGTCTTCAAAAAAGATCCTTTATATATAGCTATCTAATTAAAAGTAATTATTAGTTAAAGTCTTAATCAAAAGTTTGTATTAGTTTGTAAGATTTGATTATATCTCGTGAGTTTCCTATATAGGCCAGATTCAAGAATAAGCCTTAGGCAATTAAAAAAAAAATAAAAAAGTGTTATTTAAAGCACCATGAAATGAAACAAAAACGTTTGAATTTACATACCAAAAAAACATCGCAATTTTAAACCGGAAATGTTTAGTTTTACGATCGTTTTAAAGAAACGAAATATTTCAGTTTTTATAAAGCATTTAATAAAAATGTCATTCTCTGTTTTAAAAAATATAAACTGCGAAGTCTTTAGAAGACAAATTTGTTTTATTTAAGTAAAAGGAGTAGTCCTAGCGACTCCTGCGGTGATAGTGAGTGCAAAATCCTCAAAACTAATGAAGAAAATAGCATCCCGGTTAACATTGATGCTGAAACAATGAGTGCAGATTTAATGCCATCAACATCGCGTGGATTTGGTCTACTTCCTCAAGGAGAAGGGATACAGATAAATTACGGAGAATTCCACCAATAATAATCCGAGATGGAATTCCAACTGAAATAAGAACATTTCTACAAGATAAACAGATAACCACATTGTACATCTCCCATCGGTCCGAATTTATCATAAAAGCACAAAATGATTCAGTGCCATTGCTAGTTAATTAGAAAACCCAAATAAAACTAGATGTAGAAACATTGAAAATAATTAGATTGAGAAAAACTTTAAGACGCCAATGGCAGAGGATCAGACAAACTTATCTAAGAAAAGTAATAAATCAAATAACCACGCAAATAAAATCAGAAATAAATGAAATTCGCAACCAAAATTGTAATAAACTTCTAAATAAACTACAAATAACAGGTAGTAAAACATTCTGAAATGTAACCAAACTAATTAGAAATGAAACTGTCCGTCTTCCACATTTTAAAGTGGGCGATAATATCCTAATAACCCCAGAAGAAAAAGCTAATGGCATATCTGAAGAATTTCATAAAACCCAATTTTTAACTAAAAGTGCATCTCAACCTAAAACTGAATTAACAGTAGCTAATTCGATAAAGCAATTAGAATTATTACCAAAGTTTGAATCCAATCCATTAACTACAACTCCTAAGGACATTGCACATCTAAATCTCCCGGTTCCTACAAAATATCTAATAAATTGTTAAGCAAAGCACTGAACATTTAAAGATATTGCTCTGTTACATAATCAATGCATGTCTAAAGTTAAATTATTTCCCCAAAGCATGGAAATTTACTAAAATTGTAACAATACAAAAACATAATAAGAACTATTCCAAATCATCAAATTGCCGTATGCCGTCCAATAAGCTTATTATGTGAATTGTCTATAGTTTTTGAAAAAGTAATTCAATCAAGAATACTTTCCTACCTTGATGGATCTCAACTGATTCCTAAATTTCAATTCGGGTTTAGACAAATACTTTCGACAATTCACCAAACATATATATTATTTTAAATAATAAAATTCGAAAAGCTTTTGACATTGTATGGCATGACGGATTGATTCGTAAATTAATTCATTCATGCTTACCTACAAAATAGATCATACTCAGTATTTAGAGGAAATGTTGAATCAAAAGTTTTTTTCAATTCCTGCGGGTGTTCCACAAGGTGCTGTATTAAGCCTTTCACTATTCAATATATACATTTTTGACTTTCCAAAACCAGTAGTGTTAGGTTGTTTTAGTTTTTACTGCACTAGTTCCGGAATTCGAATAAAAATGCAGTACATACCCAATCGAAAATTATTGCAGATTATCGAATTATAGTTTTCCTTTTAAGCACAGATGGGGTATTGTTCGCAATAAATTATACTAAAAAAAAGATTAGAATACATCTACATCTGTCATTTAACGAGTATAAAAAAAATGAAACAAGAAGATAAGTATTGACATTAAATTACAATATTCTCTTAAATACTAAATTATTTTCTTATAATTTTAGATAAATAAACGGAAACAATAATCGGGATACATGGATAATATGAATATATGGATACAATGCAATAAATAATTGGATACAATTAAACGATCTTTGGATAAATTATGATTAGGTACGTATAGTAAACATTATATAAATACTACGCTAATACGATTTATTTATTTCAGCGGCTGTTGAGTGGTCCAGCATTAGTGAATTTATGCAGCTTTTATGTTTTTTAGGTTGATTAAACTTTTGTGTTTCAGGTGCTTTAATATGTTTCAGGTGAATTTGAGTGTAATTTGAACAAGTAGGTTGCACCATTTTTCAATTCGCTGATGATACTACTATCCTGTAGAGCTCTGTGGATCCTCAACAAATCATCAACAACCTAGAAAAAGCATATGCCGAAATAGTAATCTATTTACACAACTGGAAGGTAAAAATAAATACCACAAAAACCGAAATAAATGAAATATCTTGGCGTGATGCTTGACCAAAAACTCATATTCCACAGACATATAGATTATACTGTTAACAAAGTGACCAAACTAATTAGAATTGTATATCCTTTTATAAACTGCAAATCAAGCTTAAGCCTTAATAATAAACTTCTGATATTTATATCCGTATTTTCTCTAATAATAACTTATGATTCTCCTGCTTTACAAACAATATCTCTGTGTCACCAGAAATGACTTCAAATAATGCAAAACCAACAGTTGGTTCTTTCCAAAAATTAAACTTCATAAGCTTAACAAAATAAAAACTATAAATGAAAACATCTTATGTCTGAACACTAAATTCAACACGGGGTTGAAACTTATCAACAATTTTTGCACGGAAAATATTAATTGAATTATTTCACGATAGTTGAAATATAAATTAGTTTTAAGTATTTAGATTAATTAAAAAAAAACTATCGATAATTAGGGTTTTTCAACTTTCTCCTAGAATAAACTGTACTTAAAAGCAAAAGTCGCTTAAGTGACTTTAAGCGGTTTTTATGGATTTTGCATAAATAACTAAATTTGTCCACTATTTAGATTGTATCAAATCTTGGTGAAAATTGCTTAAAAAATAAAAAAGTTATGAGGTAATACATATAATACTCACAATGTATTCCCATTTGATTTTTAAACTTTACCCTTCATTTTCTCAAAACTACTAATATGCAGATAAGCGACTTTTGCTTTTTAGTACAGAAATATTAACATAGTATAATTCACAAAAAAAAAATAATTTAAAAAAAAAACTAAAATAATTAAACAATAAATTAAAGGTGTAAAGCTATATTCAAACTAAACACTTAAGGGTTATATGAAACTATGTACCAATGTAAGTTAATGTTAAAGAAATATTTGAATAAAGATAAATTGAATTGAATTGAATTACCAAAAATATTTAAAAACGTTAAAAATAACCACGTGTTTTATTTTTTGTAAACCTCAATTCATTTTGTTGCCTAGGTCAGCTATAGTTAATTATATAATGAATTGCAACTTGGAAATCGAAAGATGCCGGACTTATATTAAAATAAATGATTTGTAGATTAGTTCAGAGTGAAAGTTTGAACTACTAAATCCATATATTATGTTATCTTAACTCTTATAAAACCATTTATTGTTGTAAATGAGCCATATATGTTGACTAATTTATATTTTTGACACTTCAATTGAATTGAACACTTTCAATTTGAATTCAATAGAGAAAAAAAGAAATATTTCGGAATTTTGTTGTGATTTTAACATAATACACATTATTGGTAACAATTTGTTAAAATTCCAATAAATTAACAGTAAATCGGTTTGCTTAAATAAAATGCCTTTAATCGATAAATCAAAATATTTTTTGCAATATAACAAAACATAAAATTATCCACAACATCTTTTACAAAATTATGATATCAATAAAAATTTAATAATTTATAATATGTCAAATCGCCGCAGATAATATATATGGGCATCTTTAAATCCGTTATATTAAAACCACTACTGAACGTATTATATTCTTACTTGTATTGGTTAATCTTATACCACGTTCATATTATATAGAGACATATTTGAAAAAAAAAAAAAAAGAATTCAAACTGTTAAAAATCAATGAACTCCAATGCTATTAAATTATAATTTTTATTTCGTTTAATGATCACCAATAATTTTATTTGACAGTTCGTTTACCTTTAAATTTTCTTTATATTAATTTTGTGTTTTTTTTTTATTTTTTATTTCTTATTTGTTTCGTTTAAATTAATATGTATTTTAAAAAGGCAAAAACATACTGAACAAACAAAAAAATATGTATTCTGATACCAAAATAAAAATACTATAAATTTTAACATAAATTTATAGTCAATCGTTAAAATAAAAAAAAAAATAAAAAGTAAAATAAAAGTTTTTATTTTGGAATTATTATTGTTATTGTTTATATTTATTAGAGTTTTGAAATATATGTAATAAAACTAAAATATGAGACCAAAATTAAAAATCATGTATGTGCACATTAAATAATGTACATACATACCATGTAGTTATGTATATTCTAATGGAATTGTCAACATAAACTATGACAAAAATGTAATAAAATTTTATTCTAAAATGGTTTCTAGACTCGTAATTTTGTTTGCGAAATGGTACTGTGTGTGGCAAGTGAGGTTTAAACATTTATTGTTTTATGTATTTTAGACATACTACTGTACACTGTAGTTGAGAATGTTGTTTATTGCAACCTTATAAAGATCACGTGTTTTAACTACAGATAACAAGTTTATTGCTATCATGTAATTAAACTTATAAAAAACGCTAAATATACTACCAAATGTCTTCTTAAAGACATTGTAATGTTTAAAAAATCTTTATACCTTTAGTTATTTTCTGATTTCTTTTTAAGTTAATTTAAATCGTGTTTAAATGAAAATCAATTACATAAATCACTTAAATAAAATGTTTTAAATATATATTTTTTAGTGCATACCATATATGCAACATCAGCACACCATTTAACAACTTCCTCATCACCTGTAAACTAAAAAAAAAAATATATCAAAATCGAAACGAAATGTAAAAACGAATACAAAGCTGTAATGAAAATAAATTTAATATTTCCCATTAAATTGAACAACAAAAAAAATTAAAAAAATATTTTTGTATGTGAGATATCAAACGTCAAATAATAACAACAATCAGTTATTTTTCTTTAATTAAAATTCCACTCAGAGAAAAAGTTAAAAAAAAAAAAAAAAATATTAAATAAACAATTTCCTAATTTTATGTTAAATTCTTTCGATTTTTAAAATAAAAATCGATTTTTTCATTTGACAAAAAATATTGATTGATTGATTGATTAGGATGTACGGCCAAGCATTATAGCAGGAACTCCCGGACTTCCGGGTACACACTGTACACCCGATTACATACATATAACAAAACTCAAGGATAGGAAAGGATTATTAGTTGGGACAGACCCGACCCGGTTACAGACACCTTAACGATCGATAGTTAGTAAAATTGTTAGTAAATATATAGTAAAAATAGTTAACACAGGACAACAAAATTTCTAAACTACAGCTTATTAACTACTAAATGATCCTGGAGAGTTGATTCAAGCTAAAATTTAATTCTGAAACTCAGGATTAATTTTAATCCCTATAATAATTTTAATCCCTATAATAATTAACATTTTATGAAATCGAATATGGATACTATCCCAATTCTAAGCTAAAAATTTTAAAAATAATGTTTAAAAATTTTAAATTACTAAGCTACGATTTAAATTCACAGCGCTTGTTTCATAAGTTACCGTTATCATGTAGATAGTTAACTAATTGTTTACATACTGCAACTAGATTTAAAAATAAAAAGTTAAAAATATATATTATTTTAATTTTTTAAGTTAATTATTTTTAAAATTATATAATATAATTTAAAAATTGATTATGTTACGGCACAAAAAAGTCTAGAATCATCAATAACTTAGTTAAGTACATATATGTAGGATATTTACCTATAAAGCTCAAATAGAATTTTCCAAGTATCTCTGAAAACTAAATTAAATTAATAATTCACTATTATACCATATCTTTACTACATAATTAATAAAATGTAACTTATACAAATTACTTAGTGTTAGGTTAGGTTAGGTTAGGTTGGAGTGGCTGCTTAGGTACACTTAGACCGATGACGATCCATTGTGATGTTATACCACAGGATATATCCCCTTTACCCCTATTGGAACCAATTCGAGCTACTTATGTAGTGTAAGACGTCCTGCACTTTAATGTTTTCGAAATCCGAGAGGCAGTCCATCCTGAACTTACCAGGTGTTTGTGCCTTCTGAGTGCCAATGCTGGATACGAGCAAAGGAAGTGGACCAACGTCTCTTCCTCCTCCTCGTCCAAGCAGCTTCTGCAGAAGTCATTTGCCTCCAGACCTAGCCTTCTTGAATGTTCTCTAAAAAGGCAGTGTCCCGTGAGAATTCCTACGACCGTTCTTAATTCACGTCTGCGTAGGAATATTAATGCGAGATGAGTGACAGCTCAATGCCACCCGTGACGCCAAAGACACCGATTCTAATGACCGGATTGCCGTTTGACTGTCCACATAGATTGCGATATCATCTGAGGAAAACACATTATGCTTCAACAACGTCATGACCTTCTCAATCGCTACAACTTCAGCTTGGTCAACGCTGCAGTAATCAGGGAGACGAATAGAAATGTTTACATTTTATTTGTGACAGAATACCCCAGCTCCCACTTTGCCGTCTAGCTTGGAGCTATCTGTGAAGAATTGCAACGCTTCGGTTTCCGATAACGGTCTATCCCTTCAGGATTCCCTTGAATAGAAGGAGGTCTGAAATCGCTTTTCAAAGCGTAGATTAGGTATATGAAGTCAAGATTCGCCAGCTCATCCTTCAACGATCTAACGATAGTAGAGTGTCCTGTACTAAGACACCTCCACTGTGAGACGGCTGTAAGTCGTACAGCCGTATTTGCCGCCATCTGTTTTCGAAAAATGTCGACCGTAGGAAGGTGCAATATAACCTCTAAGGCACTTGTCGGTGTCGACATCAATGCTCCGCTAACAAGCATACAGGCCGTTCTTTGCACCCTCTCAATCCTACCTTTATAAGTTAACTTGTCCAGAGCTGGCCACCAAACACCCGGTATAATTTGATCCGGACCAGCCGATTTAAATGGTTTAAAACCCCTCAGTGTCTATAGGATCCGTTTCCTGGGTACGATATCCTCTGTGAACACTGACAGTGATTCCTGAAAATTGCTACGCACCAACAGGTCTTCAAAGCTCCCTGGGAAGTGTGTCTCGCAGAGAAGCTCCAGAGATTCTCCACTAGAAGCTGCCCAAGATCCGTCTGGTTTTATCGAAAAACTGGAACTAGCTGTAATTTTGGAAAGAATCTTCCTAAGGCGGGAGGTTCCGGATACCTCTTCCATTTTATCACAGAAGATTCTCCAAGACCTCTTTTGTGCCTTTCTTAATTCTTTCTTATAAATTCCGAGTTTCTCCTTATAGGAGTCCCAATCCTGAGCCTGCCTTGTAAATTTGGCTCTATTAAAGGCTGTCCTACCGCAGGAATATTTTTCCTCCGTTTTTTGGGATGCACTGGATTTGCCCGTCTCGCTAATCCTCATCCCCACTGTAGAGGACTTGTCAGTGGCCCCCTGTCTGGCCGGGCTGCCGACATACTCCTCCATCGGTATACCAGCTCCTTCGCTTAAGCGCCCCTCCTCATCTTTCAAGTGAATCATTGCCAGACCGAGGTCGCCGTATTCACTCTCCCCCTACCCTCAGCTGCCTCCCCATGCTGCTGGTACCCCTCTTAAGGCCTGGGCGGGTTGCCACCATCCTCCGGTTGGCCTCCCGTACGCGCTTCCGCCTCATCCTTTTTATAAACGTTGAGAGTAATTGACCCGAATCCGAAGTCAATTACTCCCATCGTTTTGTGCGGGAGGGCAAGGGACTTCTTATTTATTACCATAATCGATAATTTCGAGCCCCCTTCGCCTCCTCCTGCTTGACGATCTTCCAATTTTCGGTCGCTAGATTCGGGTTACTGGCCTGAATGATTTTCAAAGCCTCATTAGGGCTAGCCGGTTCGGATGGCAGCCAGACATGTGCCCTCGGAAGGCTGGGAATTTCCTTCCGGCTAACTGCTGCAAGCTTTGCGCCTGGCCACACTTCCCCTACTTTGGCAATATCCTTTTTATATAGATCCACAGATCTAGAGTCCTAGCATGCAGTCATATTCACACGCCCTTGATACCATCCCGCATCTCTGCAGGATGGGCGTGGTCCTAGATTTTCGCACAGAACCGTGAGGTGCCCCTCGGGGATCGCAGCCCAATTCTCGAGAATTCGAAATGCCGAGCGGCAATTTCTGTACCACCTTTTCGCCGGAGGAATGTCTCTCGTCCCACTCTCCTATGCTGCGTTAGTACCGCTTACTCCCGGGACTGGTGCCCTAGAGTCAACCACCTTTGCAACCTTAGAGGCCCCACCCGTCTGGTTCGAGGTACCTCCCTTCGTTGATACCGGCGTTTGAGGAGAGCCGGTGCCCTTGGTTTTCTTATTGTTAGATCTGTCCATTATGATTCAAACGAGTATCGGAGAAATGAAGGTCCGCCTGCGCAGAGATCCGTATACGCAGGTAAGGCTAATTACAACTGGAAGTCGCCAGGTATCCAGAGGGCTCCGTTCATGACTGGGCTTTATTAAATAGGCCCTAGCCTGGCAGATCGTCAGCACGGGTCGCTTTACACCTCAATCCGGCCCATTTGCCATCATTTAGCGTGACCCGCCTTATACCTAGGTCACTTATTAACACCCGCTCAATGAGAATGGACCCGGAGGCGACAGCAATTATAAGGCTAGTTAGTGATAAATAAAATAAAATAGTTATCATAACACAATACAATTTCTATCCTACACAGCTGGATGATTAGAGTTTCTGGATGCTGAGCGAAAATTCACCAGTATTTCTGTAGCTTGGCGACGATCTACCAATTATATATAATTAAGTATAATTTATAACAGATACATATTCTAACGGTTTTCTTCACATTATTTAGTCATTTTCGCAACTTAAAATTATTGTTAAGCTCAAACTACTTTTATAGAAGCAATTCCGCAAATTTTCTACAACAACACTACCCCTCAACGTTAGCAAATTAACTTATAACATCCCACAATCGAACAATTCCTTCCATTAACAGTTAGTAACTTCAATTCTCGGTCCCTCCACCATCCCCAGTCCCAAAAGGCTTCCTCGTACAACAATAACAAAAATATTAATCTTTCTTCCCCCAAAAACCGAAACCCGAACAACCCCTAATAAAACTTGAATAATTTCATATGAAATAAATAAATAAGAATTGTAATAAAAATGTTAAAACAATTATACCAACATTTAAACGTTACCCCAGCTTTCGGTTTTTTTCCATTATATATACATTTATTTGTAAAATAACGGTACAGCGTTTTCGATATTTTGAAGGATTTTGTTAATTATTATAATAATACGTATGTAGTTCTCAGTTGATCGTGGTATTGTAAAATTATTCTTTTATATTTTTTATTTTCAAAATTTAAAATGGGCTGTAAAGAATTCATCATTGGAACAACGAAAGTTAACAGTTTGCCATTATGCTAAAAGTCGCACGTATGCGGAAATTGCAGAAATGCCGAATATACCTTAAAATACAATTGGCAATATCGTTCGGCAGTATAAAAATGAAGGGAGGGTTATGAAAGAATTATTGAAAGTGATAAACGTTAAGTGATAAACCTTTGATATTAAGACAAATTATTAAAAAAAAATCTACGTTTAAATGCCACGAAAATGGCATCGGAGTTGTTGGAAGAACTAAAAAGAGCAGTACATCCACAAACCATCCGCAGAACATTAGAACGGCACGGTTTTAGAGGCCGCGTGGCCAGAAAAAAAAAACAATAATAAATGAGCGAAACAGAAAAAAAAAACGTATCCAGTTTGCCAAGGAATATTATTGGAAAAGATTCCAGTTTCTGAAACGACGTAATATTTGCTGACGAGAGCAAATATAACATATTTGGATAAGACGGACGAACTGTGGGTGTGGCGTAGATGTAATGAGGAGCTCAAACCATCAAATATTACGCCAACTGTAAAGCATGGCGGTAGATAAGTAATGTTGTGGGAATGTATATCAGCAAATAGGGTTGGGGTGTTAGTTTTTATTAAAGAAAACATGAATAAAAAAATGTATTTAGACATTCTGAAACAAAATCTAAAAAAAGGCAAAATTCTGAAAAACATATGTCCTATTTAGTGAGGGAAAAAATGTGGGAAACTCCTCCTCAGGATCTAGGCTCTTAGGCTGAAACGGGAATGGACTGAAATTGGCCAAATTATTGCCAAAAAATTGTTGAGAATATGCCAAATCGCTTACATCACGTTTCGAAGCAGAACGGATATCACACAAAATATTAATTTAAAATATTTTACTTTTAAAAATTGATTTTTTTGATTTTGACCGAATATTAAAGTAACGATGAAATAGTTGCATCGTTTGTTTCAACATTAATAACAAGGTCTTCGTAATGTTATTCAATATGAAAACACTCGAACTCCACTAAAGATCAATAAAACTTCCATTTTTGAAAAAGAAAAACCAATACCTTCTTCATTCCAATAGCAAAAAGCCCCCGAAATCCAAAGACAATAGAAAATTTGAACACCAAAGCCATCCACTGTATCTCCATTTGTACTCACAAATACAACCCTTAAAGATGTAAACTATAAAACCTTGAAAACTGAGAAAAGTACCGCTCAACAGTTAAAATTACTAAAAGTATACATAACTAAATAAAACCAACATCATGGTCATTAATATCTCTGAAAATGTACATCAAATTAATTGGCTATTCGTTATTTGAAGGATAGCAATCATCAATATTTAAAAATTATATTTAAACTTATAAAACAGTAGACTACCTAAATAAAAATCCAATTAGCATCATTCTCCTATTGAAGAGATCTCCGCCACACCATTTACCATCACCACTTAAAAATACAAATCACTAAAATAATAAATCAATGAAGAGAAAATGAAAATAAATAAGTAATATTGACGTTTGTATGTGAAAACTGTAACCTAAACTCACTAAATCCATTAAGTTAATTTATTAAGTTCAATACATTTAGCATCGCAATTTTCATTTAAATAATTCCACGTTGATCACATTCATTAAATCAAAATTTGGCATACATAAACAAATACGTGATTATGTGTTGCAAATCAAATCTCAAATCAACTCAAAATTAATATTTGCATATTAGTATTTTATTTATATAATTTAATTAATTTATAATCTTTCATTATTTATTAAATTAATTTAATATAATTAATACAATTTAATCCAGTTTATAATACCCCGTAAAAAACATTAATCATACCTAAGTAAACAATTAGCAATTTCCGATTCGACTCAAACTTACTCGATTATACGAAGTATAAGAATCCTATTTGAGTCGAATACATTAAAATTTTCGTTTGTGTTTGTGTAGTTCATGTTTTATCAAGAACACTATAGTTGTCTCATGAATACAAAAAACATTCTCAACGGTCCATTTCTTGCTTTTCTGGCAGATGGAACACGACATCGCGGCATTGGTTAACGTTTTTGCAATTGATTTCGTTTGGGCCACTGTTTTTCGCGAGTATCCCTTCCAAAGCATCAGTTCTGTTCATCAAAAAATCGATTAGTGATTGACAAGTTGGAAACTCAATATCCGATGTCTCAGTAGCCCATTTGTCTCTCGTTTCTTCATCTAGTTTTTGGATCGATAAGAAAACTAGCCACGGGTCTCTAGATTCTGCTTCAGGTCCGATAGCCTTTAATCCACACATAACTTCGCCTTCTGTGTCCATTAACTTCCGAATATGCTGTGATGTTGAGTAAATCTATAAAACTTTTAATGAATGATTGTACGGTGTACCTTTTTCTATCATATCGATTCTTAAGCTTGTTTTACGCCTCAATGTAATTTGCGTCTGAAATGGGAAGGTGTTTTAAAAGGTTGGCGGCTTCATCTCTCAAAAATGCCTTCAAATATTGGTATTTTTGTGCGGGGTTTAAATTTAAATTCTCGTGGATCGTGGAAGCAAACAAGTCATAAAATGATTGCCACTCTATATAGCAGCCGTAGAATTAAGCTATACTAATCTTCGGTAGTTTGACTTCAATATTTGCGCCTTTTGAATGTTCTCCCTGAGTATCATTCAAATCAAACGACATAATCCACTTACTTTTGAAAATAACCACTTACGGTTCTATGTTTCTCCTCCACGTGTCGATCTGGACACGGTACGGTATATGTGAATGATAAATTCCACTTATTGATGAGCAATTAGCGGTGTGCCACTTGATTGGCTAGGTTTTATAATTCCTTTCTGTCTTCTATGCGAAGAGCAGCCTGCGGTTGTCACAATTTCTAATTCATTCAAGTTAAATTTCCAATAAATTGGTTGGATAATAAAAAACAAATTGATTTACAATAAACCACACGAGCGTAAGCGACTATTAATTTATTGCTCGAGTAAAATGGTATGTTCTACTATGGTGAGTCTTTCCTCGTATGATAATCTGGTTTCTGTCATGTGAACATGAACTTATAACTAATACTTACCAATATATACTTACCGCTGTCAAACATAAACGCCAATAAAGCAGTCTCAGACTAACCATTAAACGTACAACACGTGTTTCCACTTACTATCATTACATGATGCCGAAAAACGTTTAATAAAATTATTAAAAAAAATAATAATAATAATAATAATATAAAAACATTAAACGTAAGAAAAAGTGAGACATCCGGTGAAAGTTGAAAGGTGCAATAGAACGAGCCAAATAATAAAAAAAAAATGATTATTTGAACAAAAAGTGCAAAAAGAAGATAGGTTAATGTGAGAATAGGCAATTGTGAGAAAGAGCATAGATAAAAAAAAAGAAGCCGCTCACTTGTGACTATGCGAAATTTAAAATTTATAGTAAAAGGAATAGAAATCTATAGAAAATAAACATAAATACGCTTAGAGGACAAAAAATATGATATAGTGGATGATATACGATAAAAAAAATAAAAAATAATAAAATATCTGCAATATACACTCCCACGTGTCGGAGCAAATTTTTCTGAAAATTGTGGGTTTTTGGTCCTGAAGTGAATAATTCGGAAATAATACATTTAATTCTAGTAAATAAAGAGCAAAATGAGATCACTTAAGCCGCCAAAGCCATTATTAATAAATAGTGACATAGATATGGCACGTGAGTCACGTGAGTGGAGTGAATGGATAGACGCATACGAGTGATATACCAAGGAAAAAAAATATTTAGACGAAATAAAGAAAAAATGCGTAATGAAACATACGAAAGATGCAAATTTCACAGGATCCGTCAGCAGGAAAGTGAGGCATTTGACGATTTTTTACAAAAAATACGTGAACAGGTGCAGAAATGCGAATTCAATAATATCGACGAATTTATCACCGACCAAATCGAGTTAGGAATCCGATGTGAAAATACACAGCAGAAGTTATTGATCGAAGACGAATTAACAATGGAAAAAGCAATTAAAATTTGTCGCGCGGCCGAAAGTGCAAATAAGCAAATTAATGATATAACAGAAGCGGGCTCCTCGGCAAGGGTGAATAAAATCAACAAAGAATTCAAGTGCAGACGGTGGAATAAGACGCGCGGGCCTAAAAGTTGCCCGGCATATAAAAAGATGTGCTTAAAGTGCGGTGGTACAGGACATTTTATTATCGTGTGTATATCACATAATAATAGAAAAGAAAGTGATTCAAAAAGTGAGTCGAATTATAAAAAATCTCATGAAAAGAACAGAAGTCAAAAGAATAAAAAAGTTAACGTCTTCGAAAGTGATAGTAGTGACAATGAAACAGAATCAACGGGTGACGAGATGGGCTTCAAATTCATTGGAATGATCACTACAATAAATTCAATAAGTGAAGAAAAGTGGACAGAAAAAGTGCGTGTCGGTAAATACTAGCTTAAAATAAGACTAGACACTGGCGCATTTTGCAATGTAATTTCAAATAAAACGGCAAGAGCAATCGGTGCAGTCATTAGGGCAAGCGAAATTAAAAAAAATAAATCGTATGACGGCGGCCTAATAAAAGTGATCGGACAAACTGAATTAAAGTGCCGTACCTTACGAAAAGGAAAAAATATCGAGGAATAGTAATATTTGCGGTAATAAAAGAGGACTTACAGACAATCCTAGGCGGCGAAGACTGCGAAAATTTGAAATTTGTGAAAAGAGTAAATCAGATTGGGTGCTGCAAAAATTTTGAGTATGATATGATTTCATAGATAACCCAAAGTTCAAAATAATACCGGCAAGAAAAATACCTTAGGCAATTCACGAAAAGGTGAGACAAGAGATACAAAATATGATAAAACTAGGTGCCATCAAAAGCGTCAGCGAGCCAACACCGGCAGTAAGCCCTTTGTTGGTCGTAAACAGAGGTAAAAGTCGTGTATGCATGGACCCAATGGAATTAAACAAAAATATTAAGAGGCGTATATATCCAATGAAAACAGTCAAAGAAGTGGCAGCTAAAACAAAGGGGCAGCAAATTTTTCACAAAATTGGACTGTGAAAAGGGGTTCTGGCAAATAAAAGTGACAGAACGCACTTCAAAATATCTGAAATTTTCAACGCCATGGGACAGTTTTAAATATCTACGTATGCCATTCGGTATATCACCAGCACCAAAAGTATTCGCTGAAGTTATAAACCGAACTCTAGAGGGAATAGATAGATGCGAAGTGGTAATGGATGACATTTTCATTTACGCGTCAACATTAAAGGAGTTGCATGTAACCACAAAAACGGTCAATGGACGATTAACAGGAGCGGAATTCACACGAAATAAAGAAAAGTGTGAGTACGAAAGATCGTCAGTAAAATTCTTAGGTCATATCTGCACAAAAAAGGGATATGAAGCGGATAAAGATAAAGTCAGGGCAATCAACCAAATAAAAACGTCGATATGTGTTGAATTGCAGAGAATATTGGGCATGGTAAATTACCTTGACAAATTTATCAGCAACCTGTCAGAATTAACAGAACCATTGCGGAAATAGCTACATAAAGAAGCAGCTTGGTGTTGGGAAACAGAGCACACCAAGGCGTTCGAAAAAAATAAAAAAAGTACTAACAAACACACCTGTACTAGCGTATTACGACGTAAATGAGCCGGTAAAGCTATCTGTAGACGCGAGCAATAAGTCGATGGGCGCTTGTTAAATGCATGGGCTTACTTAGCGTATGCCACAAGAGCATTTACAACTTCACAGCAAAACCAACCACAAATAGTAAAAGAAACGTTGGCTATTCGTTTCGGATGTTAAAAATTACATGAGTACACGTATATGGAAAAGAATTAAGCGTTGACATGGATCACAAACCTTTGGAGGCGATCTTCTTAAATCCCATACAAAACGCAATATTGAGATTTCAACGTATACTATTTGATATATTACAATATTCGCCAAAGATAAAGTATATCAAAGGAACGGCGATAACAATAGCAGATGTATTAAGCCGGGACTGCGAGATCGACGAATACGAAAGTGATGAGACTTGCGCTATAAATTTAATTCACGCAATTGGTGAAGACCTACGTGACAGATTGGCAAGGGAAACGGCAGCAGATGTTAAGCTACAGACTATGCACATCCGGGCCACAGCGGCATTTCTACAACATTGCGCAGATTACGACAAACATTGTTTTGGAACGGACTAAGCGTTGATGCAAAAAACTACGTAGAGCGATGTGCAATTTGTCAACAGACCCAAAGGGCGAATACAAAGGAGCCATTATTATTGCGAGAGATTCTTGAATCCCAACTGGTATTATCAGACATATTCAAGTTCAAGGGGGGCGAGTACATACTCTTGGCGGACCACTACTCCCGATTTTATGATTTCAGAAAGTTTAAATCATCAACGTCGGCAGAGGTAAAATTACTACTAAGACAGTGGTTCTTAGTCCATGGAATACCCGAAATATTGGAATCGGACGGTGGACCACAATACACGAGCAAACTATTTATGGCGTTCGAGTAAAAATGGCCATTCAAACATCGAATATCGTCACCACATTATCCTCGGTCAAACGGATTTGCGGAAAGAAATGTTCAAACTGTAAAAGGAATATTAAGGCGCTGCTGGAAAGACGGAACCGATCCATACTTAGCAATGCTATTACTTCGCAATACTCCACGCAACGAAACATTGGGATAATCGGTTCAATGATTATTCAGCCGTCAAACGCGAACAATTTTGCCGACAAATATGATAAACTTTTATCAACGGGCTCACTGAAGAACTCCGGGAATTGAGGACGAATCAAAAACGTTATACGGATCGTGTAGCAACACCTCGATTATCATTTAAAAGGCGCGAAAATGTCAGAATTCAAACAAATCATCGCGAGTGGAAACCAGCGAAGGTAGTCGAAATCACTGAAAATCCAAGATCGGTGATAGTCGAAACGCCGGATGGTAGAAAATATCGAAGAAACAACATTCATCTTCACACAACAAAAGCGAAGATACCATTACCTATTTCACCATCGATAGAATTCGAAGCAACAAACAAATAAACGGCCGGAACACCACCGGTTGAAATACCATCAATGGAATCATCAACAACGGGAAATACTTTAATTGACACGGGTCAACCATCAGACAGGGAAGCGCCATCTATGCCGAACTCTGAACAGATCAGGAAAATTTCATCGTTAGCCTTAGAAAATAGATCCACGTCCTCAAGCTTATCGGCATCATCACATAAAATATCATCAACATCGCTCTCTGAATCAGATGATGTGAAAGTGACTTGTCGTCGCACTGGCCTTTTTTTGGTTTTAGAGATTCTGTTTGGTTTTTGTGCTTCTTTTTTTATCTGTTTCTTCATAGTCGCTTTGCTTTTACATTCCAGTTTTTTCTTTTTTTTCTCTTCAGTGATTACCAAGCCTTCCTTTATTGGAGTTGCAGTGAAAATAATTGATGTTTGCTTCGGAGGCCCATCTCTTTTTGTAACCTTTTCGTTACAAATTTTAAATTTATTGATTGGACAAACTTCATCAATTCTGACGTAACGTTTACTTGCACTAAGCTCCTTGGATAAAGTTTGTACTTGAGTAGTCGACGAAGCTGAATTAAGGAATGGCTGAGATCAAATTCATCGAAATTATTTCTGAATCTGAAATGAAATAAAAAACGATGTTAATCAAAAATGAAATAAATAAAGCATATTTTAAGTCAAACCTGTGTCAGACCTTGGTGATTTATCTGACTCTAAACAAATTTCAGTGATGTTTGTTGTCGACAAAAAGTACTCATTCGCAAATACGTTTGGATTAAAAGGGAAAATGCCAGTTATCTTAAATCCCGATATTCCTTTTTCAAGAGTAGCGACGCGGATGTATGCTCGATTGAAAATACCAGCCAAATCGTATGGAGTAATTTTCTGGTAGGTATTTGTTTTCATAAATAAATCGCATTTGTTGTTCAGTGCCATATTTAAACCACCAAAAAATGTTACATCCAGCGGCTGCAAGCGATGTGATATATACGGTGGTAAAGACACTACAATAATATTGTTATTTTTACATAAATCATATGCCGCAAGTGTTTTGTGCGTTCCATGATTATCCAAGATCAATAAAACAGGATCAGTTGCAGTTGGCCTAGTGATTTAATAAAATGATTTAGCCACTCGATGAAAAGCTCATCATTTATCCATCCGTTCTTAGAGCAGCTATAGATTGCCCCAGGAGGACCATCTTTACTCAGAAGTGGTGATAGACGCGAACGTGGATAAATCAGCATTGGTGGTATAAATCCCGTTCCTGCACTGATCGCACAACAAACAACATTTTTCCCGCGTTCCAACTGACCGCTTTGCCAACTTGCTTTTGGCCTTTAGGGCCAATAATTCTACCTGGCTTTTGAACCATGCTAATTCCAGTTTCATCGATATTGAAAATCCGGTCAGGTTCAAATTTGAACTTTGTATAGACTGTATCCAGATTCGTGTAAAAGCGGTTTATTTTTGTTTTATTAAATGCTGTTATCCTATTAATACTGGTAGGTTCAGGCTTATGTAGGCTTAATCCACTTTAAAAAATTCCGCTCAATCCGCTTAAAAAAATTCTCGTAAAAGTCTCTTCCTGCTAAACGCTTTGTTTTGTTGTATCGATTCAAAATGCCGTTTTGTTCAGCATAGTCTAACACCATGCGGCGGAACTTTTTAAGCGTAATACCATAAAAAGTAGGTATTCGACATATTAAGGAGATGATCACGGATTTCTTTTTCCTGTGCTGCATTGAATGTAGGCTTTCTACCGATATTTATCGCATTTAGCATAGCCACCCTACTTCTATAGTGTCTCAACGTTGAAGCAGGTATTTGGTAGTTTCTAGAGACAACGCGAACCATTTCTCCTTGCTTAAGATCAGCTAAAGCTAATTTCATCTTTTCTTCAGCCCAACTACGTCTAGTACTTTTTTTTACTTATGTTCGAGGCATCTAAAATGTACAAGGAAATTTTAATAACATAGAATAAGAACTAAGTTTTTGATAAGGGGCAATACCGTGCAGTGTACGGTGTTTACCTGATAAAATTTACGGTATTTCCCCACAATGGCGAAATAATAAAAATAAATAAAAATCTAAACACACAAAAAGATGGTTGCACTAATTTTTCCTGTATATTTCACTTAAAGTATCCCAAAAATAATATGCATCTACATAATTTATATAAAATTAAAATTAATATCACTTACCGTTAATTTAGTGACACGGTAATATTACAATAAAATATTTAAAAAAAATTTTGTTTACGTGTGTTCTCACCAGCTCTAATGTTTCGACTGGTGGTAAAATTTAACAAACGAACTCATCAAAACGAACAGTTTGATATAGCTCAGGGTTGGATAAGATAATTAGAAATGTTGATATTTTGATGCACGGAATTCCTCCACTTTTATATATATATATATATATATATATATATATATATATATATATATATATATATATATATATATATATATATATATATATATATATATATATTTATACATATATATATATATACATATATATATATATATATATATATATATATATATATATATATATATATATATATATATATATATATATATATATATATATATATATACATATATCCTATATTCTAAACTAGTTAAATTTATTGGATGTAAGATTTTAATAGACCCTCTTCAAGATGGTTTTTTATTTCTAACTTTTATGCGTTTATACTAAAATAATTCAATATACTAAAAATTATTAAATTTGGTACAATTTGTATTTTAATTTTACTTTCATTCCTTTTTATATCTCTATTGATCTTAAATATTTTAAATGTTATTTTTTTTGCATTTGTTTTGATTCCCCTGGGTTGTGTTTTAGTTCTTATATTGGGTTTCACAAATACTACTTGATTTTCTTGTAAATCTGAGGTTCTCCTTTAGTCAGTTTTCCTTTTAACATTTTGTTTTTTGAAATTTCCAAGTTTTTGTTAATATTTATAAATATCAGTTTGCTTTTTCTCCAATTTCTTTTGGGTTTGTGGTATTGTTTTGATTAAAAATGAATTCATTTGGAGTAAAGGCGGTTACGGAATGGATAGAATTAATTTATAGAGCTACTGACAATTCTATAATTTCTGGGGTAGGACTATCTGGGAATTTATTTTTATTTAGGTTAAATATTTCAATTATGGTACTGTGGACTCTTTCAACTTTCCCAATCGACCCTGACGATGATGCATATTCTATTCTGATGTTTAGTTTACTCAAGAATTGAAGTGGTTTCGTGGTCCGAAACTAAGTAGTTAGGTATTTAAAGGAGGTGAAATATTTTGTTAATGCATTTTTAACGTCTATTAAGTTTTTTGATTCGAGACGTACCACTTGAAAATGTTATGAAAATGAGTCAATTATTGACAGGAAGTTTGCTTTGTCGATACTAAATATATCGATGTGCACCCTCTCTAACGGCTTGTTAGTGTTAGGCCTTGGTGATACTTTGATGTTATATGGTTTCCTGTCGGATTTGTGAGTGTTGCAAGTGGTGCAGGAATTTGAATAACTTTAAATTTTTTTTGTGATATTGGGGAAGAAGTATGAACGTTTAATCTGACCCTCTACTTCATTAATTCCCCTATGGGCTCTTTCGTGTTCCCTAATAACTATTGCATCTTGTCACGCTTCGTTGGTGACGTCTCCTACTATTTTAGTTACGAGGACAAAATGGCCTTTCTGAGAAAAATTCTCTCTGAACGATTCTTGAATCTTCTGAAAAAGGTTTTCTGGTGTCAATATTGATGTTTGTTTACTATTGTAAAAATGTTTGATGTAATTAGTAATTTCGTATTCCAATAAACTTGGGGAATACTTGTTCGGTTATGATAGTATCGAGTTTAGATACCTTGAAAATCAATTGATTTTTATAGTAGTTTGGAAGTATCTGCGGAGTGGATTGTTTCTGAATCGTTTGGAGCTTGTCTTAAATTTGAATCGTTTTCTGATTCATTTGCTTCATGTGAATTTACTCCTTTAAATTCATTATTTGGCATTCTGCTGAGAGCATCTGCCACCACATTTGTTTTACCCTGTTTATAAATAACGTCGCAATCAAAGTTCTCCCGTTCTAGACGCCTACGTAGGATTTTAGAATTTTTTTCCGATGTTTTAATAAAAGCAAGGGGTTTATGGTCTATGAGAAGCGTGAATTTCCTGCCGTAGACATACGGCTGATATTTTTTAACAGCCCAATCGTGGTCATCAAGGTATACGTAAGATATTGTCCCAATACAGCCATGCACGACATTATTCATAGCTCGCTGAAATGTAGCTGAACCGTTTTTAAGTCCGAATGGCATGCGAGTTGAATTTTGATCCATTGGGATCTGGTAAAATCCTGACTACAAGTCTAATGTGGTAAAATAAGTAAACTTGCCTATGCTATCCAGAATTTCTACAATCAATTTCAATCAATTTCATCAATTTATCATTCAACTTTCGATAATTTATCACCACTCTGATCTTGCGGAGACCTGAAGCGACAGATTTTTTTGGTACTACCCAAATTGGTGGTGAATAGGGACTGCTGGAGTTTTTAAGGTTTCCACTGTTCAACATCTCTTGTATGTGTTCCTCCACGTCACCATTAAAATGATAGGGATGCCTATACATTTTGGTGTAAACGGGAGTTTCGTCGTTTGTAAAAATTTTATGTTTAATCACCGTTGTTGCAGAGAGTTTTTCATTCTGCTTCAACAATATAGTTTGGTGATTATAAATTGTACATATGAGAATTTGTTTTTCATTCTCGCATAAGTGGTTTGTCCTGATTAGGCTTTCAATTGTTTGTTTATTTATGGGCATATTCCTATAAGCTTTAATTGGTTTAATGGCTTCGAAATTATTTATATCCAACTCTAATTTTGGTAAGTTTTTTGAAGAATCTGGATCATTTGTTAGGACTTTTTTAGTAGATTGAAAGTTTTTGGATTTGTATAATCCCTGTTGTATAACAATATTGTCATTTAATTTTTTATATTCTGTTGTTACCCAGTCACCATTATTTACAGTATTGAAGGTCACTATGTGATTGTAAAAATGTTCATTAGAGTAATATCTATAAAACATAAGAAGGTTATTGTTCAAAGAAAGTGTGCCAGATTTGAAATCAATTTTAGTATTCATTTGAGCCAATGATTGTGATCATAGTATCCTGTCAAAATATTCAGTATTGAGGGTAAATTATAACCAAAAAAATTTATTTTTCCTACTTTAGTTACTTTTTGGGTTCCTAACAGGTTTTTATGGATGAATCTTTTTAAAATAAAATGGGTTTAGGGATTATATTTGATTTGATAATATTTTTGTTTGCAACCGTGTGAATGAGAATTTTAATTATTTGGCTTGTCATTTTGTTATGATCTTTCCAAAAATTTTCTGTATTGACGTTTTCTACAGTTACCTTTTCCTCTGTATCCGGTTCTTTATCTACATTATTTGGGATTTCAATATTGTTAACTATACATTTTTATTGAATGTTCTCCTTGAACGCATTGATTGATCGATTTCCATCGGAGTGGGTTCATTCTTTTCTTGCGTTGGCCAAGGAGTTTTCCTTATATTTGGTTGTTCCTGATATATGAATGTGAATTTCTTCCTAAACTTTCCTAAAATCACAAAAACAACAAATTGTGAGAATGTATGAGTAAAACTACGCATTAACGAATAAATTATACATTACTTAATAAGTAAAGGATATTCAACCTTTTGTATTGATACGTTTAAATATTATGTGTAATATTTTTTCAATATTCCATTATTAATTACTGTATGATAATTTATGTTGATAAAAATACCATACGTCGAATTTCCGAACGTTTTCCGATACTCAGAAACACCGGCCCAAAATCCTAAGTGTATTTTTGAGTACCTAACTGTGAATGAAAACTAACAGGAGACATCATCATTTGAAAAGTTGTAGAGACTAAGGGTGTTTAGTATAACAAAATCATATTACGGTTTCCGTATATGTCTTACGTAAATTTCCCCAGCATTTTCCGCAACTTAGAAAAACCGGCCAAAAATACTAAGTATATTTTTGAGTAACTGTGAATGTAAACTAACAGAAAAACATCATCGTTTGAAAAGTTGTAGAGACTAAGGGTGTTTAGTATAACAAATTCATATTACGGTTTCCGTATATGTCTTACGTAAATTTTCCAAACATTTTCCGCAACTTAGAAAAACCGGCCAAAAATACTAAGTATATTTTTGAGTAACTGTGAATGTTAACTAACAGAAAAACATCATCGTTTGAAAAGTTGTAGAGACTAAGGGTGTTTAGTATAACAAATTCATATTACGGTTTCCGTATATGTCTTACGTAAATTTTCCGCAACTTAGAAAAACCGGCCAAAAATACTAAGTATATTTTTGAGTAACTGTGAATGTTAACTAACAGAAAAACATCATCGTTTGAAAAGTTGTAGAGACTAAGGGTGTTTAGTATAACAAATTCATATTACGGTTTCCGTATATGTCTTACGTACATTTTCCAAACATTTTCCGCAACTTAGAAAAACCGGCCAAAAATACTAAGTATATTTTTGAGTAACTGTGAATGTAAACTAACAGAAAAACATCATCGTTTGAAAAGATGTAGAGACTAAGGGTGTTTAGTATAACAAATTCATATTACGGTTTCCGTATATGTCTTACGTAAATTTTCCAAACATTTTCCGCAACTTAGAAAAACCGGCCAAAAATACTAAGTATATTTTTGAGTAACTGTAAATGTTAACTAACAGAAAAACATCATCGTTTGAAAAGTTGTAGAGACTAAGGGTGTTTAGTATAACAAATTCATATTACGGTTTCCGTATATGTCTTACGTAAATTTTCCAAACATTTTCCGCAGCTTAGAAAAACCGGCCAAAAATACTAAGTATATTTTTGAGTAACTGTGAATGTAACCTAACAGAAAAACATCATCGTTTGAAAAGTTGTAGAGACTAAGGGTGTTTAGTAAAACAAATTCATATTACGGTTTCCGTATATGTCTTACGTAAATTTTCCAAACATTTGCCGCAACTTAGAAAAACCGGCCAAAAATACTAAGTATATTTTTGAGTAACTGTGAATGTAAACTAACAGAAAAACATCATCGTTTGAAAAGTTGTAGAGACTAAGGGTGTTTAGTATAACAAATTCATATTACGGTTTCCGTATATGTCTTACGTAAATTTTCCAAACATTTTCCGCAACTTAGAAAAACCGGCCAAAAATACTAAGTATATTTTTGAGTAACTGTGAATGTTAACTAACAGAAAAACATCATCGTTTGAAAAGTTGTAGAGACTAAGGGTGTTTAGTATAACAAATTCATATTACGGTTTCCGTATATGTCTTACGTAAATTTTCCAAACATTTTCCGCAGCTTAGAAAAACCGGCCAAAAATACTAAGTATATTTTTGAGTAACTGTGAATGTAACCTAACAGAAAAACATCATCGTTTGAAAAGTTGTAGAGACTAAGGGTGTTTAGTAAAACAAATTCATATTACGGTTTCCGTATATGTCTTACGTAAATTTTCCAAACATTTGCCGCAACTTAGAAAAACCGGCCAAAAATACTAAGTATATTTTTGAGTAACTGTGAATGTAAACTAACAGAAAAACATCATCGTTTGAAAAGTTGTAGAGACTAAGGGTGTTTAGTATAACAAATTCATATTACGGTTTCCGTATATGTCTTACGTAAATTTTCCAAACATTTTCCGCAGCTTAGAAAAACCGGCCAAAAATACTAAGTATATTTTTGAGTAACTGTGAATGTTAACTAACAGAAAAACATCATCGTTTGAAAAGTTGTAGAGACTAAGGGTGTTTAGTATAACAAATTCATATTACGGTTTCCGTATATGTCTTACGTAAATTTTCCAAACATTTTCCGCAGCTTAGAAAAACCGGCCAAAAATACTAAGTATATTTTTGAGTAACTGTGAATGTAACCTAACAGAAAAACATCATCGTTTGAAAAGTTGTAGAGACTAAGGGTGTTTAGTAAAACAAATTCATATTACGGTTTCCGTATATGTCTTACGTAAATTTTCCAAACATTTGCCGCAACTTAGAAAAACCGGCCAAAAATACTAAGTATATTTTTGAGTAACTGTGAATGTAAACTAACAGAAAAACATCATCGTTTGAAAAGTTGTAGAGACTAAGGGTGTTTAGTATAACAAATTCATATTACGGTTTCCGTATATGTCTTACGTAAATTTTCCAAACATTTTCCGCAACTTAGAAAAACCGGCCAAAAATACTAAGTATATTTTTGAGTAACTGTGAATGTTAACTAACAGAAAAACATCATCGTTTGAAAAGTTGTAGAGACTAAGGGTGTTTAGTATAACAAATTCATATTACGGTTTCCGTATATGTCTTACGTAAATTTTCCAAACATTTTCCGCAGCTTAGAAAAACCGGCCAAAAATACTAAGTATATTTTTGAGTAACTGTGAATGTAACCTAACAGAAAAACATCATCGTTTGAAAAGTTGTAGAGACTAAGGGTGTTTAGTAAAACAAATTCATATTACGGTTTCCGTATATGTCTTACGTAAATTTTCCAAACATTTGCCGCAACTTAGAAAAACCGGCCAAAAATACTAAGTATATTTTTGAGTAACTGTGAATGTAAACTAACAGAAAAACATCATCGTTTGAAAAGTTGTAGAGACTAAGGGTGTTTAGTATAACAAATTCATATTACGGTTTCCGTATATGTCTTACGTAAATTTTCCAAACATTTTCCGCAACTTAGAAAAACCGGCCAAAAATACTAAGTATATTTTTGAGTAACTGTGAATGTTAACTAACAGAAAAACATCATCGTTTGAAAAGTTGTAGAGACTAAGGGTGTTTAGTATAACAAATTCATATTACGGTTTCCGTATATGTCTTACGTAAATTTTCCAAACATTTTCCGCAACTTAGAAAAACCGGCCAAAAATACTAAGTATATTTTTGAGTAACTGTGAATGTTAACTAACAGAAAAACATCTTCGTTTGAAAAGTTGTAGAGACTAAGGGTGTTAAGTATAACAAAATCATATTACGGTTTCCGTATATGTCTTACGTAAATTTCCCAAGCATTTTCCGCAACTTAGAAAAACCGGCCAAAAATACTAAGTATATTTTTGAGTAACTGTGAATGTTAACTAACAGAAAAACATCATCGTTTGAAAAGTTGTAGAGACTAAGGGTGTTTAGTATAACAAATTCATATTACGGTTTCCGTATATGTCTTACGTAAATTTTCCAAACATTTTCCGCAGCTTAGAAAAACCGGCCAAAAATACTAAGTATATTTTTGAGTAACTGTGAATGTAACCTAACAGAAAAACATCATCGTTTGAAAAGTTGTAGAGACTAAGGGTGTTTAGTAAAACAAATTCATATTACGGTTTCCGTATATGTCTTACGTAAATTTTCCAAACATTTGCCGCAACTTAGAAAAACCGGCCAAAAATACTAAGTATATTTTTGAGTAACTGTGAATGTAAACTAACAGAAAAACATCATCGTTTGAAAAGTTGTAGAGACTAAGGGTGTTTAGTATAACAAATTCATATTACGGTTTCCGTATATGTCTTACGTAAATTTTCCAAACATTTTCCGCAACTTAGAAAAACCGGCCAAAAATACTAAGTATATTTTTGAGTAACTGTGAATGTTAACTAACAGAAAAACATCATCGTTTGAAAAGTTGTAGAGACTAAGGGTGTTTAGTATAACAAATTCATATTACGGTTTCCGTATATGTCTTACGTAAATTTTCCAAACATTTTCCGCAACTTAGAAAAACCGGCCAAAAATACTAAGTATATTTTTGAGTAACTGTGAATGTTAACTAACAGAAAAACATCATCGTTTGAAAAGTTGTAGAGACTAAGGGTGTTTAGTATAACAAATTCATATTACGGTTTCCGTATATGTCTTACGTAAATTTTCCAAACATTTTCCGCAGCTTAGAAAAACCGGCCAAAAATACTAAGTATATTTTTGAGTAACTGTGAATGTAACCTAACAGAAAAACATCATCGTTTGAAAAGTTGTAGAGACTAAGGGTGTTTAGTAAAACAAATTCATATTACGGTTTCCGTATATGTCTTACGTAAATTTTCCAAACATTTGCCGCAACTTAGAAAAACCGGCCAAAAATACTAAGTATATTTTTGAGTAACTGTGAATGTAAACTAACAGAAAAACATCATCGTTTGAAAAGTTGTAGAGACTAAGGGTGTTTAGTATAACAAATTCATATTACGGTTTCCGTATATGTCTTACGTAAATTTTCCAAACATTTTCCGCAACTTAGAAAAACCGGCCAAAAATACTAAGTATATTTTTGAGTAACTGTGAATGTTAACTAACAGAAAAACATCATCGTTTGAAAAGTTGTAGAGACTAAGGGTGTTTAGTATAACAAATTCATATTACGGTTTCCGTATATGTCTTACGTAAATTTTCCAAACATTTTCCGCAGCTTAGAAAAACCGGCCAAAAATACTAAGTATATTTTTGAGTAACTGTGAATGTAACCTAACAGAAAAACATCATCGTTTGAAAAGTTGTAGAGACTAAGGGTGTTTAGTAAAACAAATTCATATTACGGTTTCCGTATATGTCTTACGTAAATTTTCCAAACATTTGCCGCAACTTAGAAAAACCGGCCAAAAATACTAAGTATATTTTTGAGTAACTGTGAATGTAAACTAACAGAAAAACATCATCGTTTGAAAAGTTGTAGAGACTAAGGGTGTTTAGTATAACAAATTCATATTACGGTTTCCGTATATGTCTTACGTAAATTTTCCAAACATTTTCCGCAACTTAGAAAAACCGGCCAAAAATACTAAGTATATTTTTGAGTAACTGTGAATGTTAACTAACAGAAAAACATCATCGTTTGAAAAGTTGTAGAGACTAAGGGTGTTTAGTATAACAAATTCATATTACGGTTTCCGTATATGTCTTACGTAAATTTTCCAAACATTTTCCGCAACTTAGAAAAACCGGCCAAAAATACTAAGTATATTTTTGAGTAACTGTGAATGTTAACTAACAGAAAAACATCTTCGTTTGAAAAGTTGTAGAGACTAAGGGTGTTAAGTATAACAAAATCATATTACGGTTTCCGTATATGTCTTACGTAAATTTCCCAAGCATTTTCCGCAACTTAGAAAAACCGGCCAAAAATACTAAGTATATTTTTGAGTAACTGTGAATGTAAACTAACAGAAAAACATCATCGTTTGAAAAGTTGTAGAGACTAAGGGTGTTTAGTATAACAAATTCATATTACGGTTTCCGTATATGTCTTACGTAAATTTTCCAAACATTTTCCGCAACTTAGAAAAACCGGCCAAAAATACTAAGTATATTTTTGAGTAACTGTGAATGTAAACTAACAGAAAAACATCATCGTTTGAAAAGTTGTAGAGACTAAGGGTGTTTAGTATAACAAATTCATATTACGGTTTCCGTATATGTCTTACGTAAATTTTCCAAACATTTTCCGCAACTTAGAAAAACCGGCCAAAAATACTAAGTATATTTTTGAGTAACTGTGAATGTAAACTAACAGAAAAACATCATCGTTTGAAAAGTTGTAGAGACTAAGGGTGTTTAGTATAACAAAATCATATTACGGTTTCCGTATATGTCTTACGTAAATTTCCCAAGCATTTTCCGCAACTTAGAAAAACCGGCCAAAAATACTAAGTATATTTTTGAGTAACTGTGAATGTAAACTAACAGAAAAACATTATTGTTTGAAAAGTTGTAGAGACTAAGGGTGTTTAGTATAACAAATTCATATTACGGTTTCCATATGTCTTACGTAAATTTTCCGCAACTTAGAAAAACCGGCCAAAAATACTAAGTATATTTTTGAGTAACTGTGAATGTTAACTAACAGAAAAACATCATCGTTTGGAAAGTTGTAGAGACTAAGGGTGTTTAGTATAACAAATTCATATTACGGTTTCCGTATAGGTCTTACGTAAATTTTCCAAACATTTTCCGCAACTTAGAAAAACCGGCCAAAAATACTAAGTATATTTTTGAGTAACTGTGAATGTTAACTAACAGAAAAACATCTTCGTTTGAAAAGTTGTAGAGACTAAGGGTGTTAAGTATAACAAAATCATATTACGGTTTCCGTATATGTCTTACGTAAATTTCCCAAGCATTTTCCGCAACTTAGAAAAACCGGCCAAAAATACTAAGTATATTTTTGAGTAACTGTGAATGTAAACTAACAGAAAAACATCATCGTTTGAAAAGTTGTAGAGACTAAGGGTGTTTAGTATAACAAATTCATATTACGGTTTCCGTATATGTCTTACGTAAATTTTCCAAACATTTTCCGCAACTTAGAAAAACCGGCCAAAAATACTAAGTATATTTTTGAGTAACTGTGAATGTAAACTAACAGAAAAACATCATCGTTTGAAAAGTTGTAGAGACTAAGGGTGTTTAGTATAACAAATTCATATTACGGTTTCCGTATATGTCTTACGTAAATTTTCCAAACATTTTCCGCAACTTAGAAAAACCGGCCAAAAATACTAAGTATATTTTTGAGTAACTGTGAATGTAAACTAACAGAAAAACATCATCGTTTGAAAAGTTGTAGAGACTAAGGGTGTTTAGTATAACAAAATCATATTACGGTTTCCGTATATGTCTTACGTAAATTTCCCAAGCATTTTCCGCAACTTAGAAAAACCGGCCAAAAATACTAAGTATATTTTTGAGTAACTGTGAATGTAAACTAACAGAAAAACATTATTGTTTGAAAAGTTGTAGAGACTAAGGGTGTTTAGTATAACAAATTCATATTACGGTTTCCGTATATGTCTTACGTAAATTTTCCAAACATTTTCCGCAGCTTAGAAAAACCGGCCAAAAATACTAAGTATATTTTTGAGTAACTGTGAATGTAACCTAACAGAAAAACATCATCGTTTGAAAAGTTGTAGAGACTAAGGGTGTTTAGTAAAACAAATTCATATTACGGTTTCCGTATATGTCTTACGTAAATTTTCCAAACATTTGCCGCAACTTAGAAAAACCGGCCAAAAATACTAAGTATATTTTTGAGTAACTGTGAATGTAAACTAACAGAAAAACATCATCGTTTGAAAAGTTGTAGAGACTAAGGGTGTTTAGTATAACAAATTCATATTACGGTTTCCGTATATGTCTTACGTAAATTTTCCAAACATTTTCCGCAACTTAGAAAAACCGGCCAAAAATACTAAGTATATTTTTGAGTAACTGTGAATGTTAACTAACAGAAAAACATCATCGTTTGAAAAGTTGTAGAGACTAAGGGTGTTTAGTATAACAAATTCATATTACGGTTTCCGTATATGTCTTACGTAAATTTTCCAAACATTTTCCGCAGCTTAGAAAAACCGGCCAAAAATACTAAGTATATTTTTGAGTAACTGTGAATGTAACCTAACAGAAAAACATCATCGTTTGAAAAGTTGTAGAGACTAAGGGTGTTTAGTAAAACAAATTCATATTACGGTTTCCGTATATGTCTTACGTAAATTTTCCAAACATTTGCCGCAACTTAGAAAAACCGGCCAAAAATACTAAGTATATTTTTGAGTAACTGTGAATGTAAACTAACAGAAAAACATCATCGTTTGAAAAGTTGTAGAGACTAAGGGTGTTTAGTATAACAAATTCATATTACGGTTTCCGTATATGTCTTACGTAAATTTTCCAAACATTTTCCGCAACTTAGAAAAACCGGCCAAAAATACTAAGTATATTTTTGAGTAACTGTGAATGTTAACTAACAGAAAAACATCATCGTTTGAAAAGTTGTAGAGACTAAGGGTGTTTAGTATAACAAATTCATATTACGGTTTCCGTATATGTCTTACGTAAATTTTCCAAACATTTTCCGCAACTTAGAAAAACCGGCCAAAAATACTAAGTATATTTTTGAGTAACTGTGAATGTTAACTAACAGAAAAACATCTTCGTTTGAAAAGTTGTAGAGACTAAGGGTGTTAAGTATAACAAAATCATATTACGGTTTCCGTATATGTCTTACGTAAATTTCCCAAGCATTTTCCGCAACTTAGAAAAACCGGCCAAAAATACTAAGTATATTTTTGAGTAACTGTGAATGTAAACTAACAGAAAAACATCATCGTTTGAAAAGTTGTAGAGACTAAGGGTGTTTAGTATAACAAATTCATATTACGGTTTCCGTATATGTCTTACGTAAATTTTCCAAACATTTTCCGCAGCTTAGAAAAACCGGCCAAAAATACTAAGTATATTTTTGAGTAACTGTGAATGTAACCTAACAGAAAAACATCATCGTTTGAAAAGTTGTAGAGACTAAGGGTGTTTAGTAAAACAAATTCATATTACGGTTTCCGTATATGTCTTACGTAAATTTTCCAAACATTTGCCGCAACTTAGAAAAACCGGCCAAAAATACTAAGTATATTTTTGAGTAACTGTGAATGTAAACTAACAGAAAAACATCATCGTTTGAAAAGTTGTAGAGACTAAGGGTGTTTAGTATAACAAATTCATATTACGGTTTCCGTATATGTCTTACGTAAATTTTCCAAACATTTTCCGCAACTTAGAAAAACCGGCCAAAAATACTAAGTATATTTTTGAGTAACTGTGAATGTAAACTAACAGAAAAACATCATCGTTTGAAAAGTTGTAGAGACTAAGGGTGTTTAGTATAACAAATTCATATTACGGTTTCCGTATATGTCTTACGTAAATTTTCCAAACATTTTCCGCAACTTAGAAAAACCGGCCAAAAATACTAAGTATATTTTTGAGTAACTGTGAATGTAAACTAACAGAAAAACATCATCGTTTGAAAAGTTGTAGAGACTAAGGGTGTTTAGTATAACAAAATCATATTACGGTTTCCGTATATGTCTTACGTAAATTTCCCAAGCATTTTCCGCAACTTAGAAAAACCGGCCAAAAATACTAAGTATATTTTTGAGTAACTGTGAATGTAAACTAACAGAAAAACATTATTGTTTGAAAAGTTGTAGAGACTAAGGGTGTTTAGTATAACAAATTCATATTACGGTTTCCGTATATGTCTTACGTAAATTTTCCGCAACTTAGAAAAACCGGCCAAAAATACTAAGTATATTTTTGAGTAACTGTGAATGTTAACTAACAGAAAAACATCATCGTTTGGAAAGTTGTAGAGACTAAGGGTGTTTAGTATAACAAATTCATATTACGGTTTCCGTATAGGTCTTACGTAAATTTTCCAAACATTTTCCGCAACTTAGAAAAACCGGCCAAAAATACTAAGTATATTTTTGAGTAACTGTGAATGTCAACTAACAGAAAAACATCCTCGTTTGAAAAGTTGTGGAGACTAAGGGTGTTTAGTATAACAAATTCATATTACGGTTTCCGTATATGTCTTACGTACATTTTCCAAACATTTTCCGCAACTTAGAAAAACCGGCCAAAAATACTAAGTATATTTTTGAGTAACTGTGAATGTTAACTAACAGAAAAACATCATCGTTTGAAAAGTTGTAGAGACTAAGGGTGTTTAGTATAACAAATTCATATTACGGTTTCCGTATATGTCTTACGTAAATTTTCCAAACATTTTCCGCAACTTAGAAAAACCGGCCAAAAATACTAAGTATATTTTTAAGTAACTGTGAATGTAAACTAACAGAAAAACATCATCGTTTGAAAAGTTGTAGAGACTAAGGGTGTTTAGTATAACAAATTCATATTACGGTTTCCGTATATGTCTTACGTAAATTTTCCAAACATTTTCCGCAACTTAGAAAAACCGGCCAAAAATACTAAGTATATTTTTGAGTAACTGTGAATGTTAACTAACAGAAAAACATCTTTGTTTGAAAAGTTGTAGAGACTAAGGGTGTTAAGTATAACAAAATCATATTACGGTTTCCGTATATGTCTTACGTAAATTTCCCAAGCATTTTCCGCAACTTAGAAAAACCGGCCAAAAATACTAAGTATATTTTTGAGTAACTGTGAATGTAAACTAACAGAAAAACATCATCGTTTGAAAAGTTGTAGAGACTAAGGGTGTTTAGTATAACAAATTCATATTACGGTTTCCGTATATGTCTTACGTAAATTTTCCAAACATTTTCCGCAACTTAGAAAAACCGGCCAAAAATACTAAGTATATTTTTGAGTAACTGTGAATGTAAACTAACAGAAAAACATCATCGTTTGAAAAGTTGTAGAGACTAAGGGTGTTTAGTATAACAAATTCATATTACGGTTTCCGTATATGTCTTACGTAAATTTTCCAAACATTTTCCGCAACTTAGAAAAACCGGCCAAAAATACTAAGTATATTTTTGAGTAACTGTGAATGTAAACTAACAGAAAAACATCATCGTTTGAAAAGTTGTAGAGACTAAGGGTGTTTAGTATAACAAAATCATATTACGGTTTCCGTATATGTCTTACGTAAATTTCCCAAGCATTTTCCGCAACTTAGAAAAACCGGCCAAAAATACTAAGTATATTTTTGAGTAACTGTGAATGTAAACTAACAGAAAACATTATTGTTTGAAAAGTTGTAGAGACTAAGGGTGTTTAGTATAACAAATTCATATTACGGTTTCCGTATATGTCTTACGTAAATTTTCCGCAACTTAGAAAAACCGGCCAAAAATACTAAGTATATTTTTGAGTAACTGTGAATGTTAACTAACAGAAAAACATCATCGTTTGGAAAGTTGTAGAGACTAAGGGTGTTTAGTATAACAAATTCATATTACGGTTTCCGTATAGGTCTTACGTAAATTTTCCAAACATTTTCCGCAACTTAGAAAAACCGGCCAAAAATACTAAGTATATTTTTGAGTAACTGTGAATGTCAACTAACAGAAAAACATCCTCGTTTGAAAAGTTGTGGAGACTAAGGTTGTTTAGTATAACAAATTCATATTACGGTTTCCGTATATGTCTTACGTACATTTTCCAAACATTTTCCGCAACTTAGAAAAACCGGCCAAAAATACTAAGTATATTTTTGAGTAACTGTGAATGTTAACTAACAGAAAAACATCATCGTTTGAAAAGTTGTAGAGACTAAGGGTGTTTAGTATAACAAATTCATATTACGGTTTCCGTATATGTCTTACGTAAATTTTCCAAACATTTTCCGCAACTTAGAAAAACCGGCCAAAAATACTAAGTATATTTTTGAGTAACTGTGAATGTAAACTAACAGAAAAACATCATCGTTTGAAAAGTTGTAGAGACTAAGGGTGTTTAGTATAACAAATTCATATTACGGTTTCCGTATATGTCTTACGTAAATTTTCCAAACATTTTCCGCAACTTAGAAAAACCGGCCAAAAATACTAAGTATATTTTTGAGTAACTGTGAATGTTAACTAACAGAAAAACATCATCGTTTGAAAAGTTGTAGAGACTAAGGGTGTTTAGTATAACAAATTCATATTACGGTTTCCGTATATGTCTTACGTAAATTTTCCAAACATTTTCCGCAACTTAGAAAAACCGGCCAAAAATACTAGGTATATTTTTGAGTAACTGTGAATGTAAACTAACAGAAAAACATCATTGTTTGAAAAGTTGTAGAGACTAAGGGTGTTTAGTATAACAAATTCATATTACGGTTTCCGTATATGTCTTACGTAAATTTTCCAAACATTTTCCGCAACTTAGAAAAACCGGCCAAAAATACTAAGTATATTTTTGAGTAACTGTGAATGTTAACTAACAGAAAAACATCATCGTTTGAAAAGTTGTAGAGACTAAGGGTGTTTAGTATAACAAATTCATATTACGGTTTCCGTATATGTCTTACGTAAATTTTCCAAACATTTTCCGCAACTTAGAAAAACCGGCCAAAAATACTAAGTATATTTTTGAGTAACTGTGAATGTTAACTAACAGAAAAATATCATCGTTTGAAAAGTTGTAGAGACTAAGGGTGTTTAGTATAACAAATTCATATTACGGTTTCCGTATATGTCTTACGTAAATTTTCCAAACATTTTCCGCAACTTAGAAAAACCGGCCAAAAATACTAAGTATATTTTTGAGTAACTGTGAATGTTAACTAACAGAAAAACATCATCGTTTGAAAAGTTGTAGAGACTAAGGGTGTTTAGTATAACAAATTCATATTACGGTTTCCGTATATGTCTTACGTAAATTTTCCAAACATTTTCCGCAACTTAGAAAAACCGGCCAAAAATACTAAGTATATTTTTGAGTAACTGTGAATGTAAACTAACAGAAAAACATCATCGTTTGAAAAGTTGTAGAGACTAAGGGTGTTTAGTATAACAAATTCATATTACGGTTTCCGTATATGTCTTACGTAAATTTTCCAAACATTTTCCGCAACTTAGAAAAACCGGCCAAAAATACTAAGTATATTTTTGAGTAACTGTGAATGTAAACTAACAGAAAAACATCATCGTTTGAAAAGTTGTAGAGACTAAGGGTGTTTAGTATAACAAATTCATATTACGGTTTCCGTATATGTCTTACGTAAATTTTCCAAACATTTTCCGCAACTTAGAAAAACCGGCCAAAAATACTAAGTATATTTTTGAGTAACTGTGAATGTTAACTAACAGAAAAACATCATCGTTTGAAAAGTTGTAGAGACTAAGGGTGTTTAGTATAACAAATTCATATTACGGTTTCCGTATATGTCTTACGTAAATTTTCCGAACACCACACCCAACCCATTTTCGAACTATCCATGAAGAAGTTTAAAACTTCAGGGTACAAGATCTCTTTACTAAGTCAGTCCTCTCTGGAGGGAATATCAGTAAGAAATCATTCCTCAAAAGATGGTAATGAAATCAAATAATCGGTGGTACCAAGGAAATCTCTGTTACACAAAAAAGATGAGTGTCCTGTATTACTACAAGTACACATAGAAATGGATTTGATCCTTAATGCCTGAGTTGGTGTACTCCTGAGTGTACCACTAATACACAGGGTAAAAGTACTCTAAATTTTCATCAGCAACTTTTGGTTAGCCTTACTATTGAAGGCTGGCCACCAAACAACAATCCCATATAAAAGTACACCAGGTATTTCGCTTTATTTTTATTTATTATTCAAATGATGTTGTTATCATTTTAGGAAAGTCTAGGTTTATGCTATATAAACTATGTAATTCGAATCGCGTTTTCTTCTTTATATAATGCTGATTATCGATTAATTCGAATTAAGTATATTATAATCACGAACACATGCAAAGCTATTAAAGTTTAGGAAAAACTTCACACATTTGTGCAAAGACGTGAAGTTTTTCCTAAACGATCCTAATTTTTTTTTTTTTTTTTTAGGATAGTTTAGGATAAACTTCACGCGAATCCTGATATATTGATTGAAAATTGAACTTTGATTGTTCCTGATATCTAGGTTGAGAATTAGGTTTTGGCTGAATATGACTTTTCTTTACATACAAAAGCGATTACTTCTTCTATATTACGTAGTTTAGCCGCTTGGGCATAACCGAAATAGGGTTTACGTAACCAGCGCAAATTGCCTGCCACGATCCGCTATACAGTTGATTTTGTCTAGCTAGTGACTTAATATTTAATAAGATTTGTTTTGTTTTTTGGTAAAAGAGGTGAGAATTGACATATTTTCGTTTTGTTTATTGGCCAATAATTGGGACTTATAGAAGACGAGTTCTTGTTTATCTCCTAAAGCTTCTAACAGAATGACCGTTACTTCTTGGAAACTTCCGGGACTACTAGCAAGACATAAAACGTTTTTAGCATAGCCTTCTATTTTATTTACAATAGCTTGGACATACACTAGAAATAGTTATTTCGTAACTAAGGGTATAAAAATGTTTACGGTATCTTTGATTGTTTTTAGCCAGGATGAAATCTGTTTTCTATTTCCATCAAACAATGAAATTGATTTTATTGAATCAGGGATCCTTAACAAATCTAAAGTTATGTGGTGTTCCTTGATTTTTTCAACAGGAGCAGGTTCCACTATTTTATTACTGAGTTACGTTAATACCTGGTCATGCTCTGTTTGTTTCTGACTTAACTTTGCCAGTTGTTCCTCATAAAGCTACTTGAGCAAACGGTTGTTGAGGATTATCAGAAGTAATATTCCACTGAAGAAAGCGGCACCAGTGTGGGTGGTTTCAGACGGAAAGTATGCGTCAGTTGTCCACACGCGGATGTTTTATGCAAAATCAAAACAAACCCCATATACCAACCACCCCTCCCTTTCATTTATTGAATATGATAGCTGCAGATTATTGTTCGATTTCCTTAAAGCCAAATTTATATGCAAAAATCATTTCGTTGTTTTTTTTTTGATCCTTTGTTTTGGATGACTACACAAATACCGTAATATTTGAATAAACCTATTTTAATTAGAATGAAGAGTTAGTTATATATGCGATTGTTTCTCCCGACTAGATAATTATATGGTATAACGTCTATAAAAGTCATATGCCCAAATTCATTTCACACGATATTCCCAAGAGGTATATGTTTGCAGGCACAACAACTATCCGAAAGGCAACAACCTCTTCTAGTAAAAAAAAAGTAAACCCATAAGTATGATTTGTTATCTCCGCTAAAAACAATTATTTTTATTTATTTATTTTTTTCGTTACAAGGTACCATAGATAAAACAAAACTTCTACTCATGTTTTTTGGTAATTTTTAGGCGGTTTACATTATTTTCATTTTTTTTTGATTTGCTATTTTGGCAAAAAACAAGAAAATTGCATAAATAACAAGTTAGTCTTAGTAAAGTAGAATTTAATTTTTCTCTAAATATTCGGCAAAGTCATGCAATTTTAATTTGACTATATCTAATTTTTTTGTTGTGTTTTGTTTTTGTTTTAAGGATGGTGAAATTGCTATATATTCATTATAGAGCCACATCTAAAATAAAATAAAAATTAAAAACCAACCACCCCTTTATCAATTTATTTCGCTCAAGATTACAATTCTAGGGTGGAATACCAAAAAAAAAAAAAAAAACTTTTTACAGTTTTATTTAATATGGTATTGTAAAACAATTCCTGAATTTATTTCATTTTTATTTTATGTAGTTTTGGCTCGAAATAACAAATAAAAATCTAATGGTCAGATAACGATGTGCATTTTTATAATACATTTTCAGGTTGAAAAACTACTAAGGTACATACAAATTTTCGTTAATTTTTCACATTTACACAACACAAAAAAAAAATTTGGTGATTGCGTGATTTTTTCACCGAAATTGTTTCTTATCGCGTATTCAAATTTTCTTTCACGTTTTTCTAGTTTATTTATATTTATGTTGTACATACATATATATAGCTCCTATATACATATATAAATAGTTTATCAAAATTTCGGTTCGTTTTAGTGTATTTTTTCTGGCCCACCAAAAAGAAAACATTTAAATGAAATGAATGGTTTGTGTGTAGTTTATTATTCCCAAAAGAAAACACATTATTATGGTTATCTTTTGATAAATGAAATAATTAGAAAATTATATGAATTTCTAATTAAGGGTTTTTTTTACGAATGAAATGGTTTTATAAATTAGTTTTATATTATTTGGTTCGTTGGATTTTCTTTTATTTTTTATAGTTTTTTTTTTAAATTTAAGCGATAAGCAATCCAGCTTAGCTATAAACACAGTATTTATAAATAAACACTAATATAAATAATTGGTTTAGGTTTTGGTCAAATTTAAAATTATAATTTTCACGTTCAACCAAAAATTAAAACTTTCACCTTGACGTCTTATGTTTTTGAAACTAAATATTCTATGATCATAAATGTTTGGATCACACATAATATTATAGGAACAAGATAACAAGAAAAAATACTAAAGTGTCTAATCTCTTAAAAATTTTAGGTGGGTGTATCATTAAGATTTATTAACCTAAAAAGTTCATAATTTAATTTTTTTTTTTGTTTTTTTGTGTTACTTAAATTTCATTTTCTGTTGACTCGTTTATAGTTTCTAAATGTGTGTTGTTTAATATGAGACCATCCTTAATGTTATTTATGACCCTCAAAGGTTTTTATATATTTTTATTACACAAAAAACATTTTTATAGTTTTCTGTGGTTTTATATTAATATCAAGGTAAGTTCTTGTTGATATGATATATCCATAATTAAAGTGACAGATAATAAAGTGCATTAGTCTACATTTTTGTAACACGATGTAGTAATTTTTACGAAAAACCATAAAAGTTACTTGTTTGAGTTGAAATTGTGGTTTTGAACATTGGGGTTTTTTTTGAGATACTCGTAAAAGATGAACCATTATAGTATTTTGTTAGACAATTATCATAACCGCAAATTTTCCAATTGTAAAAATTCCTAAAAGCAGAAATTTGTGTCTTATTTTACAGTTAAATAATAATGGTTAACCGTGTTTTGTGTGGTTTTCATCTTTAGTTTCGTCAGGAGCATTATTTTGTTGATCAACGTTGCTGTAAATCTGCTATGAATAACTGGAATAGTGAAAGGAGAAATATGTTTCTCGACTAACATTTTTGATTTACAATTTTAAACACTTAATTAATTAATCATAAAGTTCAGTTAATTAAGTTTGAAATTTTAAAAATTTAAAATATATGCCGATATAGGATTATAAAAATTTCTCTACAACAATATTTAATTATAAATTCATTCGGAGAATGATATTTAATAAAAAAAAATTAGCGTAACGGATACAACTATTGGCACTCTTAAGCAATTCTCATATAGAAATCGTTATTAGTTGAATTGAAAATAGTTTCATTACGATATAAATTTTATTATGTAACAGGTTATCCAGTTTACTTGAAAGTGGAAATTCTCAATTTTCAAAATAAAAATTAAAAATATGTTTAATTTACTAAAATATGAAGGTGTTCCAAAAACTATATCTATTGGCATGGTCGTATATTAATTGGCACCTTTTTTTAGTACAATTATTGGCATTGTAAATTTGCGTACACCAAAAGACCCGGTCAATATCCCGTTTAATGTAGATCGTCTCGTTAAATCGCTGACTCGAGATACGATACCACAGGTCCTTTATCGTTTTATTAATCGCAATTGAATTGCGAAATTCTCCGTTTGCTCGTTGCAGATTCACCGTGTCCAAATTAATTCCAATGTCCAAAATGTTTCAGGGCGGTATCTTCGAATGTCCAATTTAATGCAGCGTCAATGTTTCTTTTTCTTTGCGGTATCTTAGAATGTCCAATTTAATGCGGGAGATAGGTATATAATTTAAACACGATCTTGTTTCAACTTTTACTCAATTTTATTTCACACTATAATATTCGCACAGGTTATCATCGTTTGATAGTTTTTTTCTCGAATGTTGTAGATTTTTTCTTTTTTGACAAATTTTTCATTTTACAATAATTATTTCTTAATCCAAAAGTGACATCTGACAAATTAAATTGTAAATAAACAAACAAGTGCAAAATAAATTCTGACTAATACTAAAATAGGTAAGTGTACTCAATTATATAATATAAATGCATAAAAACTAAACAAAATTCTAAAAAATGGTATTCCTTTACAGATATTAACGCAACTAAATTACGTGGAAGATTACGTATTCACGAAGTTTGGATTCCCAATCAGCTGTTTGCCGTCAGATAAGTTTATACATTTATTTGTTGTGATCCAATGATTCTTTGGTTTTTCTTTTGTATTTTAGGTATCATGGTTGGTTTGTGCATGGCATGAACATACTCCCCTCCGTTAACGATCTCGATTGTTAACTAATTGGCAACTTACAGAGTTTTACCACTGGACGTTGTATCGATGAGCTTGCAGTTTTGACCGTAACCACTCTTACGTGATCATCAGCTCCGGGGTGAATTTGTATGACTCTCCCAAGAGGCCATTTACTCACTGGCATGCTGTCATCTTTGATGAGAACTATGTCGTTGATTTGGATGTTTTCTTCTGTCTTCTGCCATTTATGACGTTGCTGAAGCGTGTTGAGATAATCGACGTAATATTTTTTCCAAAACTTTTAGACTCTGGTTTGGATTCTTTGCCACCTTGACAAAGACGAATCAGTTTTATCTAATATTTCAGGTTCTGGAATTGACCCGGCTGACGTTCCAATTAAAAAATGTGCCGGAGTAAGCACCTCGTAGTCATCGTCGTTAGACGTCGTGCAGAGTGGTCGTGAATTTAATATATTCTCTTTTTGGCACAAGAGCGTCGCTATCTCTTCGAAAGTTAAGTTTATGTTGTTTGTTGCCTTCAGCAAATGTGTTTTCACGGATTTCACCGCAGATTCCCATAATCCGCCAAAATGGGGAGACGAAGGTGGAATTAAATGCCACTCGATTCTGTTAGTACTCAAAAATTCTGAAAGTACATAATTCTTATTAATATTTTTTATGATTTTATGTGCTTCACTTAGAATTCTCCTAGCGCCTATGAAGTTTGAACCGTTATCGGTATAAATTTTCTGGGGTATGCCTTTCCGCGCCGTAAACCGTTTAAGAGCGGCTAAAAAGGATTCACTGGTTAGATCGCTTACCGGTTCGATGTGAACCGCTTTCACGGACATGCAAACAAAAATACATAAGTATCCTTTGATAGGATTGGTTGCACCTCTACCTTTCCTCGTCGCAAAATAGAGAGGCCCGGCGAAGTCAATCCCGCAGTTTGTAAATGGGCGTGCCGGCGTTACCCGTTCCGTGGGCAAGTTTCCCATTAATTGTCGGCTCGTTCGATGTGCATGTTTGACACAAATTACACAAGTTTTGAGTAATGAACGTATTTTCGTACGTCCGTTCATTATTCAATATTTCTGCCTTATAATGTTACTGGTTAATGTAGGGCCGGCGTGTAGATTTTCGATGTGTGTCTCTTATATCAGTCGTTTTGTGAATATGTGATCAGCAGACAATATCACTGGATGCTTGCTGTCGTAATCACAATCGGCGTTTTAAAAGACGACCGCCAACTCGTAGTACGCCTCCTGCGTCAAGAAAAGGAGCTAGCGATAGTATTTTTGAGCTGGTTTGGACCATCTTGTTTTTAAGTAAATTTGTAATTTCTTCTCGGAATGTATCATTTTGTACCCATCGAATACATTGTATTCTTGCTTGTTCCATTTCTCTGGAATTTAACTCACATCTTTCCCTGTCTCTCGTCTTCTTGGATTTTAAATTCGTGATATAACGTCTTACGTACCCGATGATACGGAGTATTTGTTTAAGATTTGATTTCTTGGTGAATAAAGTATCTAACCAATCATCTTTGGTTGCTGTAACTTGAAGAGTACAATGCGTAAACAGGGTCTTGCTGAATTCCTTTTCTATGGCTATTTGGTTCGACTTCAAATTCGAGTCAGTCAGAGTGGGCCATAAGTTTTGGGGCAGTTTGAGCCATTCAGAACCTTCCCACCATTGTTTTAAGTGAATTAATTTCTGTGGCGATACTCCTCTGGAACCATGATCAGCAGGATTTTCATGAGATCTCACGTGGTCCCAATGTTGCCTTGGAAATTTTTCGAGTATTTGACTCGTACGATTGGCCACGAAAGTTTTCCATCTTGCAGGGTACGTCGAAAGCCAAGATAAAACGATGACTGAATCTGTCCAGGCATAATATTTCGCTGTAGGTGGCATAGTCGTCTTTACTGCATACATTAACTTCGCCAATAGATGCCCGGCACACAGTTCCAATCTAGGAAGAGAAATTTTTTTTACAGGTGTAACTTTCGCTTTGGCTGTCAACAGGTGAATGTTTGTTTCTCGTCGGTCATTAGTAGTTCGACTGAAAATGACCGCACTATAAGCTTTTTCACTAGCGTCTGCAAACCCGTGTATTTGGATGTCTCCCTTATGATCGGTGAAACGAGGAATCTTGACTTGTTCGAAGTATTTAAATTCTTCTCTCACTTGTTTGTATTCAGTTTTGTAACGGTCAGGTAAAGAATCATCGCAGTCTATTTTCAGGAACCACATCTTTTGGAATAGGATTTTCAGTAGCACTACGGATGGAGATAAAAAGCCCAATGGATCAAAGACCCTAGAAGCTTCTGATAACAGCTTTCGTTTTGTAAGTGGCCCTTCCTTTTCTGGACTGACCTTGAAGGTGAATGTATCATCGCCAGGGCGCCAATGTAAGCCAAGTATAGTCACTGTGGCATTTACATCACCATACAATCTCGTAGTTTCCTCATTGCTAAAATCGTCGCTTAGACTGCGTATGTTTGAGTGCCATTTTCTTAACAAAAAACCCCCATTTTGTAAAATATCGGATATCCTTTTCTTCTGTTTAGTCGCCTCTTGTTCATTATCGAAGCCCGACAAAAAATCATCAACGTAAAAACCATGCAAAACCAGTTGCAAAATATTATCATCACCGCAATCACGAGCTACTTGATGGAGAGTACGAATTGCTAAATAGGCAGAGCATGCTAGACCAAACGTCACTCGGGTTAATCGATAATGTCGCATTTGTTCGTTCGGATTTTCTCGCCATAAAACTCGCTGATAGTTAGTATCATCAGGAGAAACGAGCACTTGCCGGTACATTTTCTCGATGTCGGCTGTTAGCGCTATCTTATTGCGTCGGAATTTTAGCAAAGTAACCCAGAGTGTGGGTTGTATCGTTGGTCCGGTCATCAGAGCGTCGTTGAGAGAAGTGCCGTTAGTGGTTTTAGCTGAACCGTCAAAGACTACTCGCACCTTTGTTGTATCGCTGGATTCTTTTATGATGGCATGATGCGGTAAATAGAAAGTTTTTTCATCACGTAGATCTTGTTGGCTTTGCAGTATTTCTTCCATGTGTCCCTTTTCCACATATTCTTGCATTTGTTGGATATATTGGTTCCGTAGTTCTCCATCGTTTAACAGTTTCCGCTCGAGTGCTAAAAATCGTTTGGATGCCATCAGTAAAGAGTTTTCCAATACGACCGATGTTCTCCGGAAAGGAAGTCGAACCATATATCGCCCATCTAGTTGCCTTTTCACTGTTTTGTCGTAAAATGTTTCGCCTTCTACATCCTCCGGTGAAATGTGTTTTATTTGTGGCAAATCTTCAATTTCCCAAAATTGTCGCAGTGTTTGATCTATGTTTACATCTAATTGTATATTTGATGTCGCCGCCATGAAAGTTGAAATCTCCAAATGGGGTAGGGATTTGGATTGACCAGATACCACCCAACCGAATACAGTTTTTTGTAAGATGGTGGTCCCAAATTGTTTCTGCTCGTTATTTAGAAGGGTAAAGAATTTATCTGCTCCGATCAAAACATCTATAGGGGCTGGTTTCGCGAAGCTTGGATCAGCTAATTGTATATTTTCTATTCGTTGAAAATCTTCAGTGGTTATGCGGCATCCTGGTATTCTCTGCTGTAGCTTATTTAGGATGAACGCGTCGACCTCAATTTGTACATTAGGATTATACAAAGATCCCATCACTAGTTTACTTCTTCCTCTTGATTGGATTGAACTCGCTGTTATCCCTGTTATGTTCACATTGGCTCTCTCTCTCTTCAAGTGTAGTCTTTGGACACAATATTCTGATACGAATGAGGATTCTGACCCACAATCGAGTAGCGCTCTACATCGATAGGTTTTTCCATATTTATTGGTAATAAGAACGTTTGCCGTTGGTAGGATAGCCTTCATTTGATTTGACGATGATTGCCGTATGACGGCGTTGAAGTTGCTGGATTCAGCTTGTGTCTCTGTCGTCTCTGGATTGGCGTCAGTATGTAACGTAACGTGATGTCTGCGTTTACACATCTTGCAGTTGAATCTTGATCGGCAAACGACAGCCTGATGAGTTGAAGATAAACAATTGAAGCATAGCTTCTTCTCCGCTACAGTCCGTTTTCGCTCTGTCATTGGAAGTTTTAGATACTTGTCGCACTTCCCAAGATAATGGTCATCAGCACATAACGGACAGGACATTTTTGTTTGAGATACCATTGCTGCAACTCGTTTCGTAGAACTCGGTTTGACCTTCTGCATTGAATCAAGACTTTCAAGTGCGTCACTTCTCTTGCTTAGAAACTTGAAAAATGTGTCTAGAGATGGAAAATCAACTTCTGCTGTCGCGTGAGCCCATGCTTCCTTTGATTCATCATCTAACTTGTTCACCAGTATATGGATCAACCACGGATCCCGAGCTTCAGCTGATGTACCAAGTACCCTTAGACCACGAATGACCTCATCAGATACATCTACAAGATGGCGAAGTGATTTGGAATAATGCTGGCGCAAGCTTGGTTGCTCCATAAATTGATTTACCAACACATGTACCACATGTTTTATTTTATAGTATCGAGATTTAACCTTGTCCCATGCTTCATCATAATTGGCCTCAGTGACACTCAGATGGTTGATTAGTGAATACGCTTTTCGTTTCAATAACCCTTTCAGATACTGCAATTTGTGTACCTTTGAGATGGCATTGTTATTATGTATCGAGGCTTCAAATAAATCTCGAAAAGAGGGAAACTCTGAATACTTCCCACTAAATGCTGGAATATTTACACGTGGTAAACGCACCTCACTTTCCCGTTTATTTAGATTTGAAACTTCGTGCAAAAAGTTGGTTTGATTCAAAATGAGGTCTTCCATTGTATTGACACCTTGACCTGCATTATCTTGCTCGTGCGATTTTTCGAGCCTAACTAATTTTTGTTTTAGTTCATAATGACCTGTTTCAATCTTCTCGACTATCTCGGCATTCGCGTCATCGAATTTACCTTTAAGGTTTCTTTCTAAAATTTGGAAATCATTCCATTCGTCGTTTAGAAGAGACAAAAAGGTTTTAATTTCGCTAAGGCGAGTATTGTTATTGATATTCACGGCCTGAGCTTTAATTTGCTCTAATGTTTTCATGATTCGTTTGAGTGCTCTTGCCTCCGCCATTTCGATTTCTCGTAATTTTCGCGTGTACGATAAAATCTTCACTTCACTTAAAAAAAAAAATGCACCAAACCGATTTGCCAGCGAGTATCGCTCTAAGCACGCTGTTTTTATTTTTTATTTTTTTATTTTTTTTATTTCGAATACGGTACTTGTGAAAATATTAATATAATGCTTGTACTCACGATTTAAATTGGTAATCCGGCTCGAAGGACCATGTAAATTTGCGTACACCAAAAGACCCGGTCAATATCCCGTTTAATGTAGATCGTCTCGTTAAATCGCTGACTCGAGATACGATACCACAGGCCCTTTATCGTTTTATTAATCGCAATTGAATTGCGAAATTCTCCGTTTGCTCGTTGCAGATTCACCGTGTCCAAATTAATTCCAATGTCCAAAATGTTTCAGGGCGGTATCTTCGAATGTCCAATTTAATGCAGCGTCAATGTTTCTTTTTCTTTGCGGTATCTTAGAATGTCCAATTTAATGCGGGAGGTAGGTATATAATTTAAACACGATCTTGTTTCAACTTTTACTCAATTTTATTTCACACTATAATATTCGCACAGGTTATCATCGTTTGATAGTTTTTTTCTCGAATGTTGTAGATTTTTTCTTTTTTGACAAATTTTTCATTTTACAATAATTATTTCTTAATCCAAAAGTGACATCTGACAAATTAAATTGTAAATAAACAAACAAGTGCAAAATAAATTCTGACTAATACTAAAATAGGTAAGTGTACTCAATTATATAATATAAATGCATAAAAACTAAACAAAATTCTAAAAAATGGTATTCCCTTACAGATATTAACGCAACTAAATTACGTGGAAGATTACGTATTCACGATGTTTGGATTCCCAATCAGCTGTTTGCCGTCAGATAAGTTTATACATTTATTTGTTGTGATCCAATGATTCTTTGGTTTTTCTTTTGTATTTTAGGTATCAAGGTTGGTTTGTGCATGGCATGAACAGGCATGCCTGTACCACAATTGGCATACAAAAAATTTACGTTTATTGGCACACTGATAATTTCTAACGAATATTCTAAAATAAAACATTCAACTTTATAAATAAAAATGTATTTCAAAATAAAATTACTATTATAAGTTCTCGTTATTTCAATAAAAACTAGTGTAATTATCACAATCAATTTTCGTATATTAATCACAATATTTTGCATCCATTGCAAATAAGTCTTGGATTGTACTGTATTTTTAGTTTTATAAGACATTTAAGATGAAATTCCCTCGTACAACTTTGGCACTTTATGCCGAAATTCTCAGAACCAGAATTTCCCATAAAGGCATAAGTGCAATGATAGCACATCTTTCCAACTGCTGGTGAATTATCTCCAATATCCAGTACCAGTACAAAAAAGTTTAGGAACATGATGACCTTTTGGTGGCTGACTAATAATCGACACTCTGTTCGATGTAGAAAGTATATGTCTGGAGCCCGTTCCATCTTACGTATTTCTTTGTTTTTTAGGAACGGTTTGACAATGGTTTCATGAGGTATCGTTTTACCTAAAAATTCATTTTGATCGTTTTTGATGCTTTGTAGTTTCTGTATCTGCTCAAACTTTTGCAGAGTGTCTTTGATTGGTTCCACGCTGCTTGACGTCATTATATTCGTAGTAGATTGATAACTTCCGGAAGATTCATCCATTTCATTGAGTTTGATAATTGGTTCTACAATGGGTTCATTAAAATCGGGAGTCTCAACTAGAAAATTTTAATTATTGCTATGACAATTTAACTGTTCGCAGATTCGCATATCTCTATTTCCTTCAATACTGCTCTGCCCTGTATTTTCAATTGTAACTAACAGATTTGTAGAAGTTGTCGTACTTGAAGACTTCTTAGACTTTGCATTTTCTTTGCGTGGGCGTTTCGTTTTATTCAGTTTTCTGCATTTTTTAACTCCTTATTTTTCATTCGTAAAATTTTACGGTTTTCCTTTTCTAATTCAATTTTATTAAGTTAATCTTTTTTAGTTGTTCTTGTTTTATCCACAGCGGAGAAGTAACCACATATGGCTTTTTAATTTTGTCCGTTTGGCAACCTTTTCTCAAGGGAGTCTCTGGCCAAGGTAGGAAATCATCAGTTATTGCCGTAGTGCTTTGCGGAGGAACAGTTATGTATGTCACTGTTTGTTGTTCTGTGGACTGTTGAATGGGAATGACATTGGAAATATTTATATTTTCGTCATTTGCCGTACTTGGCGGATCTTGAATTATAAAAAATTCGTCGATGGCACTGATGTCTATTTCTGAGGTTTCTATATTCTGATATTCAACGTGCGTTTGTGTTGATTTATCTGAAACACTTAGATTTAATTTTCCTTTGGATTTAAACTTGTTATATAAATCATATAAAAATATTAAATCTTCGTTGAAGCTATCTTTTTGAAGTTCACCTCGGTCGATGCTTTCGAATAGTTGAATTTTGTTATCACCGATTGCTTCACACAGCGTCTGAAATCCATCGTCCGGTAATGTGGGATTCAGTCGACTGCCATATGTAGATTTATAGACGATGATCTTCTTAAGCATTCCGATAAATTAATTGCAAATTTGTTGAATGGAAAGAGACCACAGGTTTTGATACCCTTCTGAATAGTCTCCTTACACACAGTACTTTCCACAACATCATATAATAATGATGCAAATTTTTTTTTTGTTAAAGAGGTACTAGGATTATTACGTCGCCATTCTAAAACTTTCCTATTCCAAGACATTTTCAACGGTTTGAATGCTGCCACATCAGCGGGCTGTAATGTTCTAGTAGCATTTGGATATAATGCTACTAAAATAATTTGCAGTTTCACACACAGCTCACTAACAGGTAACGTTAGATGGATTGAGTGCACGTCAACAAAATATATAGTAAAACACTTGTTTTGTCATCCACCCGTTGTCACTGTTTCCAATTCCCATCCTTTAGGCCACGATTTACGAATTTCTTCCGGTATTCTTTTATATGGGTAGATTATCATGGGAGGGGCTAATACTCCGGCAGCAGAAAAGGTAAACATGACCGTTAAATTTGCTTTGGCCAATCCTTTGTCGATTTCGTATACATTTCGAAAGTCTTTCGCTGCTAAAACGTTTTTAGTTTTACGACATAAAAGAAAATTCGTCTCGTCTCCGTTAAAAATTCGTGCTGGATCTTCTGATATATCATAATAGTCGAGATCTTCTAAGCGATAGAGACGGATGTCGTTTTAAAAAAGCCTTGAATCAACCATTTCCTGGAATTTTGTTCTCACCAAATGGATGAGGTCTATCAGTATCTTCTAAAAATTTTTTTACTGCTGTAACAACAACCTTGTTTCGCTTCGGGAATACTTTTTGTTGGGAAATTTTTATCCATTCAACAATGCGTTGCTCTTCTTCTTCGGTTAGGATTGTTGGTCGAGCTTTAGAAAAATGCGACCCTAATCGAAATTGAAGCGTTGATCTGGGCACAATATATTATTTGGCTGCCGCCTTTTTACTAATTTGGCCATTTCTAATTTCACCTAATGCCTTTTGAACCTGGTCTTCATCAAATGTGTCTCTTTTTCTTGGCATTTTTAAATTACAGAATTAAAAATCTACGAGTATAATAACAAAAAATAATAATTACAATTATTGGCACATGATTATGGTATAATAATTGGCACGTGCCAATAATTGTAGTTTCTTATTAACCAATTATTGGTATCCTAGTGTCAATAATTAAAATTTGACTTTATTAGAACTAGTTATTGGCACACAATTTTTTTAATGTTTAACATAAACAAATAATGAAAAACAACTCATTTTAATTAATTTTATAATATTTAAGAATATTAATTGTATAAAAATGTTCAATTACACTGCTGTATCTACATATATAAAACTAGTACTTACATTTCTGGCCTCAACGCAATACGCTATTTTTTTACTAGTCGAAACGATTCTGCGCGTGATGTTTTTGCAATGAAATGTTAGAGGAAACTAACCCTATTAACTACTTTTTTTGTTTGACAATACAGAAAAAATAAACTAATTTACACTAACACATTGATAAAACATAATTAGGACTTATTAAAAGAGAGGAAAATGGTATGGTAGTCGGTAGTGCCAATAACTGCATCGAAATTATACTGTGCCAATAGTTTTAGGCGTTACGCTATTTTTAATTTAATTTTCTTTTGTTTTATTTATAATAAATTTATTTTACATGTTTTTGGTTTAAAAACTAATATCGAACTAACTCACAGGGCCAATACTGCAAAATATATTAGTAGATATCCTGATACGTTTTCGTGTGTACAAAATTGTCTTTACTGCAGATGCTGATCGGCAGATATAGATACATCCAATCGATCGCCGATTTCAACGAGTAGTATGGCGCCAAACACTGAGCTGTTGTCTATAGTACCGTCATTTCCAAATCTCCAAAATAAACACCACTTCAATTAAGTAACAGATTTCAAGACTTTTATTTTATATAATTGTACATTAATTATCCAGTTGTGTTGTACATTTACCGAAATGATCATGGTTGTAACGATAACTATTAATGGTAGTGGATTATATCTAGTGGTTTTCTTGGTCCAATAATTAAATAAAACTCTTCGATTTACTTTAAATGTTTTAACAACATTTTATTTGGTATACAAGTTTTATTTTAATAAGATTTTTAACCTCACTAATCGTGGCGATCTATTTCGATATACACCCTTTGACGGTCGATGCAAAAGAGAGCCAATATAATTTTATGTTTTTACAAGATAATTTAATAACCTATTTCATACACTTAAATCTAGGTGGCTATTATGTTCTACTATGCTATTATCGAACTGTAATACAGAATTTATAACACTTGGTAAACGTCAAAGTTTAAGTAAACATATAAATTATTGTTTTTGTTTACTTTTAAAATGATAATAAATTGTTATTAAATATGAATATAATATTACATAAATTATGGCCACTTCGATATCTTAAAGGTAAGTATTTTTCTGATATAATATTACTTGATTTATAATTATAAATTTAATACATTAATTTATGTATTTTTAGGTTAGGTCCACTATTGGAACATATTGGGACAGTGACACCTAGTGTGTAATAGAAGAAGTTAATTAAATAGCTCAATATTTTACTGTACTAAAATAAAATTTTCCATGATAAAAATTGTTACGTAATGTTTCTACGCTATTCTAACTGGAAAAGTCATGAGCTTTCTAGAAGTTCGAATTGGATTAGTAATATTTGGTAAGCGATAGAGTAAAGATTAAAAAGGAATTAAAAAGTGATTTAAAAAGTGTTGTAGTGTAAAATAAAATTTATAAGTGTACAGTAACAATTTGAGAATAATATATATAAATTGATTGTGTGAATTTTTATTAATAAACTGTGTTGTAATAATTCTTGTGTGAAATAAATAAATTCGTTGGTGAGAAGTTAAATTGATTTTGTATTATTCACAATCCAGTGATACGAACCTTGATTGACAAGGCAAAAACGTAACAATTGGTGACGGCGGTGGGATTGTGAATAATTAGATAAAGAAAATGATGACAAGGCAATAACGTAACAATATCAACAGGTTACAGATAAGTATATATGAGTATTATAATGAATCATTTTGTAACTTTTCCTTAATTTTTACAACACAATTAATGTACAATTATATAAAATAAAGTTTTCAAATAAGTTACTAAATTGAAGTCGCGTTTATTTTTTAGATTTGGAAATGACGAAACTAGACAAAAGCTGTGCTTTACGAACATCGGCAGCCTTGAATACCGGATGGTATTTAATTTACTGGTAAACGACAGAGCTTTGTGATGGATCGTCGCATAGTGCCTTGGACTGTTTTGATTTCGGCGACGCGAACTCGTCCATCACTTCGTGGACATACGCTGTGGTATTGTAGTCCAATCAGGAAATGCGCCGGTGTTAATGGGTCCATTTCATCCTCGGATAAAACGCACAACGGTCTAGAATTCATCACGCCTTCGAAATAAGGAGCGTATGGTGGTATAAAATGCCAAGTAACCTGATATCTTTGAAAAATAGAATTGGTAATTAGTTGTACATTATTTTTAAGAAACATATTTATTTCCTTTAACTTTCTAGATGCACCCTGAAAATTGGTACCGTTGTCTGAAAATACATTAGTACAAACACCCCTGCGCGCAAAAAATGTATCGGTTGATAAATTACCTACGAGTTGTATATGTAGGCCTTTTCTGCTCGTTGACCTTGTCCGCGTTTCAAATAGGTTTTTATAGGACCTGCAAAATCCAAGCCTATTTTTAAAAACGGTCGAATCAATTCTACTCTCTCCACCTACTAGCTGGCTCTCGGTTTGGGGGCGTTGTTTAATGCAATAGACACACTTGCGCACTATTGATTTGATCAAATTTCTGCAAGGTGCAATCGATTTGTCAATTCGACCACTCACTCGCAAAATTCCCCTTTTGTCAACAAATGGATTTAATAATTTGGTTGTGCTCTTACTCGAAACTGTGTTGCCTTTATTCTCTGATTTCTTCCTTATAATTTTGTAGTTGTGAAAACCTACAAATTTTGGTTTCTGCCGCTTGCCAATCATATTAAGTTTGGTTGATTGATTCAGTTTTTTCCTTGCAACATAAATAATAAAATTTTCGGATGTTCATCAATATACGTATAACCTTATCATAACTAGAATTCGCGCTGCATAAGTCTTGAATTAGTGGGTTCGATACATCTAAACAGGTGGTGGTCATAACTTTTATTATATTTTTTCGTTCTGGCTGATTTGCAGTTTCTGTTTTTTGAATATTAGGCCAGTTTTCAGCGCCTTGGCTTAAAAATTCTGGTCCATTCCACCAGAGTGTATGGCTCTTTAATTCCTTCGGACTCAAACCTCTTGTAGCGCAATCTGTATGTTTTCCATCTGCGTAGTGGTTCGGAAAGCTAATCCAAAACGATAGTGGAATCAGTCCATCCAAATAACTGGGAATCTAGAATACACAAAACTGCTTGGACATGTTTTATTAGGCGAGCCAACAGCAAAGCACCATTCAATTCTAACCGGGTTAAAGATATATTTTTAAAAGGCGCAACCTTTGTTTTTGCCGCTATAACACAACGCTATAAGGTAACAAAACTGCCATTGTAGTACGTTCGTAAGTACACGGTGCAAATGCCATCTCATTGGAGTCGCAAAATCCATGCAATTGATGTTCTTCTCCATTGGTCATAAAAAGCCACCTAGGTATCGTCAGGGTTGAGATTTGGTCAGCTTCCTCTCTAATGGTTTTCCATTGGTTTTGAATTTTGCCTAGTAGTTTGTCGTCCCTTTGCACATCTAGCAGCGACAATGTTTTAAAAAAACTCTTTATTTTTATTACGTATGGTGATAAGAGGCCCAGATGATCAAAAACCCGACAGGCTTCGGATAGTATTGCGCGCTTCGTGGTAGGCATGCTCCCTTCTAGAGTGACGTGGTAAGTGAATTTATCTGCTGTTCGCTGCCACTGCAACCCCAACACCTTGATTTCATTGACATCTTCACAAATTATCTTTGATTGTGGTGAAAAAGACTCAGCTACATTCATTTTGAGTAACTTATTTTCACGAATTCGATGACCATTTCCAGAGATTGAATCCAGATTGCCTCATTATATGTGAAAATTTTTCTGCTAATTGGGTTGCTTCAGGTATTGAATGTGTTCCAGTTAATAAATCGTCTATATATGGGTCTCTCTGTAAAATCTGTGATGCTCCTGGATATTTGTTACGATTATCCTCGGCGATGTGGTGGATAACTCTTGTTGCTAAATATGGTGCTGAAGAAATTGCATATATTAACGTCTTTAATTCAAAATGCCTTATTGGTGCAGTCGGTGTTTCGCGCCATACTATTCGTTGAAATAGGCGATCGCTCGGATGTATCCGTATCTGCCGATATCTTTTTTCAGCATCTGCGGTAAAGACAATTTTGTACACACGAAAACATAGCAGGATATCTACTAATAAATTTTGCAGCATTGGCCCTGTGAATATACAGTGCTGGTAAAAAAAAATTGGGCAAACATATTTTGTTACAAATTGGAGTATTTTTTTGCTAAAATTACAAAACTTTTGAAAGCAATTGGCTTATTGTTTCATTTTAAATACATGCATGACTTAATTTTTTGAAAATAAAAAATGTACCTGCAATTTAGGGGGAAAACCCAAAAAATGCCAAAATTTTCAAAATACGCTGATTGGAGTTAAAGTAATGGAATAAATTAAACACTTATTATTTAATTTTTTTTTTGTTTTTTACTGATTTATAGAAATTATATCTTTAATAATTATATTTTGTTGGACCGCCATTTGCTTTTATTACAGCGATACACCTCTGATTTATTGAATTTGATAAATTTTTAGAGATTTTAAAATTTTTAATACTACAATGTCGTCGAAACCGTTTTAAAACTTCATCGGACATAAGAGGGGATCTTGAGCGAGCAACGGGAAAGCAGATTTCAGCCAGCGTAGTGAGAAAAAAACTTGTTAAAGCTGGTTTGAAAGCACTTAAACCAGTCCATAAGCCTGAGTTCACATTACGAGTGACAAAAGAAACGTTTGCTATGGGCCCAGGAGCATGTTTCTTGGACTCAAGAGATGTGGAATGATGTGATTTTCTCCGATGAATCAAAATTCAGGCTGCATGTTGGAGATGGAAGAATTCTCATAAGGAGAGAATCTCGCGAGAGGCTTAGCATCGGATGTCTTTTAAGACTTCCACCGAAAAATGAAGGAGTTATTGTCTCGGTATGCCTTTCTGGAAGTTAAACCGGTCGATTGTGCTTCATTAGTTCCAAAATTATAGCAGCTGTTTATCTGCAGGTCCTACATAACGAATTTGAGCCTTCTTTGTTAAAGCTTTTTTACGAGACTTGCAGATTTATTTTTCAACAGGACAACGCTCCGTGCCTTAGCGCCAAAGTTGTGATTTATTCATTTTGAATTGTAGATAGAAAAATTGGCTTTCAGATAAACATAAATAATTTGCTAAAAACTTATTTTTTTTTCCTATCTCTTCATTTAAAGGTAAAAAAGCACTTCGCAGAAAAAATATCGATGTGTTGGGCTGGCTCCCGTACAGTCCAGACTTAAATCCCATAGAAAATATTTGGTCTATAATGAAGCTAGAAGTAGCAAGAAAGCGCCCAGCATCAATTCAAGCTTGAAAAAGTTTGTTAATGACGATTTGGGAATCCATGCCTTCTACGGCTTTGAAAAATTTATCAAATTCAATAAATCAGAGCTGTATCGCTGTAATAAAAGCAAATGGCGGTCCAACAAAATATTAATATTAAAGATAGAATTTCTATAAATCAGTAAAAAACAAAAAAAAAATTAAATAATAAGTGTTTAATTTATTCCATTACTTTAACTCCAATCAGCGTATTTTGAAAATTTTGGCATTTTTCGGGTTTTCCCCCTAAATTGCAGGTACATTTTTTTTTTCAAAAAATTAGGTCATGCATGAATTTAAAATGAAACAATAAGCCAATTGCTTTCAAAAGTTTTGTAATTTTAGCAAAAAACACGCAATTTTATCGTTGTAGACGTTTCTTTCCAAACTTCGTGATGTGGTAGGTACATATAATCCAATGGATGTTTTGGTGGATCCACTTCTTCCATATGTCCCAGTCGCCTATACTCCTCCATGAAGTCAACGTATTGCTCTAGCAAATTAGGATTTTTCATAAATTTCCGCTCCATACCGCGTAATCGTTTGATAGCGATACTCAATGATTTATTTAATGGATTGGAATCTGGTCTAAAACGCAACTTCACCATGTAGTGCTGCTGGTCTTCTAATTTGGTGGTAGTCGTTTTAAAAAGCTCTTTTCCAGATCTGATGTTCAGGTAATAATGGAATCGACTTAAAAACCTCTTCGGATTCCCAGAAACTTCTCAAGGTGTTATCTAACATGTCATTATCAACGATTATGGTATTGCATTGATTCGAGTGTTGTGCTTGTGATATATTCCCCGTCAATATCCATCCGAGCTGATCCGATAAGTAAGTCGATTTTGGATTTTGACTGTGGACTTACATCAGCTAATATTAGAGACAAAACACATTAATACGCTAACCAATCAGTTTTTCGCACAGGGTTAACTTTGGTTATAGATGGTACTCACGGAATGTGATATGCGACTCACCGAAACAGTTGAAGCAACGATTTTCGGTATTTACTGACTCTATTCGTTTCTCAACGGTCCATTTCTTGAATTTTGAGCACATGAATAGAGGAGGACAATATTTCTGGCACAAGGAACACGACATCATGGCATTGGTTAATGTTTTTGCAATTGATTTCGTTTGGACCATTGTTTTTCGCGAGTATCCCTTGACTGAATCCAAAGCATCAGTTCTTTTCATAAAAAAATCGATTAGTGATTGACAAGTTGGAAACTCATTGTTCGATGTCTCGGTTGCCCATTTGTCTCTCGTTTCTTCATCTAGTTTTCGGATCAATATGAAAACTAGCCACGGTCTCTAGATTCTGCTTCAGGTCCGATAGCCTTTAGTCCACAGATAACTTCCTCTACTGTGTCCATTAACTTCCGAATATGCTGTGATATTGATTATATCTATAAAACTTTTAATGAATGATTGTACGGTGTACCTTTTTCTATCATATCGATTCTTCAGCTTGTTTAACGCCTCAATGTAATTTGCGTCTGAAATGGGAAGGTTTTTTAAAAGGGTAGCGGCGTGATCTCTCAAAAATGCCTTCAAATATTGGAATTTTTGTCCGTGGTTTAAATTTGGATTCTCCTGGATCGTGGAAGCGAACAAATCATATAATGATTGCCACTCTGTATAACTGCCGTAAAATTAAGCTATACTAATCTTCGGTAGTTTGACTTCAATATTTGCGCCTTTTGAATGTTCTCCCTGAGTATCATTCAAATCGAACGACATATTTCCGGAAACCATGTTTGCTCGTCGAATTAGTCGGTTCAAATCTGCGACCGTTTTATAGTATTTGTCCTCAAATTCATCTTGGTGGCTTTCATCTTTATTATTTAATTCATTTATCACATTTTCAATCTCATGAAATTCCGATAATAATCCCTTTACACGTCGTAATCTAACCTTGAGCTGCTCAAGATCCAATTGGGATTCCTCAACATTTTTGTAGGACTGCACGTGATTAAATATTTTCGTCAACGAACTTTTGATGTTAGAACGGCGTTTATTTTTGGCTTCTAGCTACGACATTGCTCACAAACTAATTCACTAGGGTTCGTACAATACTCAATATTTTCATAAAACACTTCGTAATTTATTTGGTTGAAATTATAATCTATTTCTTAGCAAAGCCAGGACATGGTTACTACGCAAACTCAAAATTCTATCAGAGAAACTTCCAGTGTAGTAGACGAACAATAAAGTTACAAATTATTGTATTTAGGGTAAACTACAAAGACGCATGTCATATAAGTGGGTGCGAGTGGGTGTAATTAATTCTTAGTTATAACGATTAGAATTGCAGCATCTCCTCGTTTTAATTATCCTGATTCGAGTCATTTTAATCACGGTTCGCAAAAATCAATATAAAAATGAGACATAAGCTATAATGGTACTCCAAATGTCATACACATTAAAAGATTTTTAACTTGAGTGGACCCATATATTCCAGACAGCTCAGAAAATATATCGACACAAAGACTACTCAATGATCTTCATTACATCCTTAACTATATTTCAAAAGAGTGGTATTGTACACTAATCGAGTGAAACCCTACAATTACCTAGGATAAGTTAAAAATCGAGTTTGTAAGGTTCCAATTATCACTTAGGCAATGGTAATCATAATATTTTGGCGGTTTGGATATTTAATATCGAGTTTTGTAATATTTTTATGATTCCTACATATGTCATAAAAGGTAATAAAATAAATTTATTTTCGATTTGTTTCATGTCCATAGATAATAAGCTTTAATGAAAAATAATTTCACTCACGAAAATTTAAATTTAAACTTTATGGTAGATATTGGTGTTTTGTTTGGAATTTGGTATCGGATTTTTGTTTTACCATTTAAATAGATGTCGTTGGTCGGACCAAGCTCAGTCCGAGTTTACAACCAAATAGCAAACCTTATTTGTTTTTGGTTTATTCAATAATTATTTCGAAAAAATGCACTGAATGTACCAGTACAGATGAAGATAAGCTTCAATGGATTCTTTGATGGAATGGCCATAGAAGTTAGACGAGGATAGATACATCCGGCATGTTAAATGGAATGCTTATATAAACCGGAGCCATTACAAACACGAGAAGTTTTTTTTTTGAGTTCAAGCCGAGTGGTTAATTTGGAGATCGGAAGAATTAGCCGGAATTTCTTTATTTATATATTTTTTGTGTTTTGGATATTCAAATATTTTTTATAACATAAGTGGTGTAAATAAGTTGTTAATAATAGAGAAAAACATTAAATCTAAACTTTATTTATAAAAAAAAGTAAAAATAAAAGATAAAAACTCAACTTAATAAATAAATAAAAAATTTTTGTGTGGGGAAATAAAAAAGAATTACCGAATGGTCATTATAATTTAAAAATTTGTTAAACGGTCGTGGATTTCCGCTATTATTGTAAGAAACGAGTAATATCGGCTAAAATTCATCACTCGATTGTTTCGGGAAGCCCTTTTCGATTGGAAATCAAAACCACATGGGTTTTTTTTTCATGGATGGATGTTCCGGAAGTATATGATTAGGATAAAATATTTGATCTCGGGAAGGATCTGTTCGTTTTAGTTTTCACGAACTCGTGCGAGATATCTGGCGCCCAACCTACCATATTGCATTTTGAACATAGATGTCTACCAATAAATTAAGTTTGCAACAGATTTTCTGAGTATAGCCTTGACGGAAATTCATCGGATGACCAGAAAACCACCACTTAATTTAATTTGCTCCGAAAAATATTATAATTATCAAATAATTAGTTATTACTTATATATTTGTATCAGTTTTAATTATACATTTTTGTATTTTAATTATAAATAATTATTATTAATTTTTTTTTTTGCTTTCCATTTCAATTTAATTATATTAATTCTAATTATATATTCTTAATTTTTTTGAATTACGTTAAGTTGTTTTCTCATTTCTTATTAAATTTTGGTTAATAAATTAATTTTTATAAAATGTATTTCTTTAATTTTCGTCTAATTTTTTTTTAATTTTCGCACGCTGTTAAGGGAATGTTTTCAAGAATTCAAGTGCATCGCCTATGAAGATACATGGCTTAGAACGGGATTCGTACCTGAACTAATGTGCCAATTACTGAGTCAGTGCATTCTTTGGACATGACCGAACAGGTTTGGCAACCATTGTCACAAGCAGGGTTTATGGCCACTTTACCTCCTACTGTTCATACATCGCCTATTGATTCTCACCAAATTTCTAATAAGTGGTCTGCTTTGAATACTACTAGTGATGTCTGTATTGTTGTGTCCAGCGGTATTTATTAAAACTCAACCTGTTACTAAGTAACTTTATATTATTAATTTATTAACATAAAAATCATTGATTACAGAAAAAAGTTCATTACATAAAAATACAACATGTCTTCTTATGACTATTGGTTGCGTTCATACTAGGGTGTGTTCATTTAGTATTTAAGATTAGCCTTTAGTTTATTTTAGATTAATACTAACTTCACTACATCTCCCCCTTATACAAATCAATTTAAACTCATTTTTTTTTTAATTAATCAATTAATTATCCTTATTACCTTCCCCCTTAAATATAATAACCCAAAATTACTTAATATCTAATGTAATCATCTAACCTTCGGGGTTGACGAGTTATCCGCCCGGACCTAGTCACCCTGTCTTCGTTGACTGTAACCCTATCATTGTCAATATGTGAATATGTACTTTGTTCCATATTCCGTTGTCCTATACCTAAATCATGTGTACACTCTTTCTTGTATCGTCCAGTTCATTTCTAAATTGAGGTCTTCTATTTGACTTTCTTAAATGAAAAAAATTCCTTCTAATAATTCAACCTTCTTCATTTTTATTACATAAGATCGCGGACTATCATATTTGTTTATTATTTGGGCTGGCTCCCACGTTTTGCTTTTCTTGTACACTACTGTGTACCGACTGTCCCAATACGAAATCTGGTCTTTGTTTTGTTCTATCATCACAATATTTTTTTGCATTTGACTGGTTCTCCTTGAGTTTGTTTACTCGTTGAGCTCGACTCTAGGTATAAGTAGTTCTGTTTTTATTGAAATTTTCGTTCGAGTTCGACGACTAAGGAATAGTTGTGAGGGCGAAGCACCTAATTTAGCCACAGGATGATTTCGATACTCCAGTAAACTGTAATTTAAATCGTTATTATCCTCCATCGACTTTTTCACTAAATTCTTTGCAATTTGACTGTTTGACCATTAGATCTAGGGTACGTGGGGCTCGATGTTTTAATTTTAAATTCCCAACTTTCACTAAATGCATGCATTTCTATAGATGCAAACGGCATATTGTCACAGATCATCGTTTTTGGAATTCCGTGAGTGGTAAATACATTTTTAATTTTATCAATGATTTCGGTTGACTGTTTGTTTTTCAACGGAATAATTTCAAGCTACTTGCTATAGTAATCTGTAACAACCAAGTATTCACTAACTCCTACCTGCATAATATCATATGCAATCTTTTCGAAAGGTAAATTTGGTATTTCATGCGAGATCAACGGCTCCTTTGTATTCGATATATGAAATTTCTCACACGTTCTACATTCGCTTATATAATCCTCGATGTCCGAATCCATGCCCGTCCAGTATAATATTTCTCTTGCTCTCTGTTTAGTTTTTGTAATTCCCATAAGTGCCTTGTGGAGTGACTCTATCATTTCTCGTCTTAATTTGAAAGACACCATTACTCGTTCTCCCAAATAAACCAGTCCTTCATCACAAAATATTTCTCCCTGACTTGTTGTATTCTGTACTGAACTTTATTTTGATTAAATTTTATATTTAATTTTTAAGCTCTCTCAATTACTTTATTTAAATTACGATCGTGTTCTTCTTCCGTTTGCCCAGTCACTAACAAGTCATCTATGTAAATGTGAATTCCGAGAATATCTCCGAAATTTTTCTCGTTTAATTTTTGAAACGTCTCTGGGGCTATATTTATTCCAAAGGGTAATCTCCTAAAGTTGTAGCAACCAAAAGGTGTACTAAAAGCGCAAAGACTTTTCGAGTTGTTATTCAGTTCGATCTTGTAGAACCCATCCTTCCAGTCTAAAACTGTAAACACCTCGACACCCGCTAATTTAGTAGTTATGTCTTCTAATTTTGGGATTTCATATTAATCTTTTTTTATTGCCTCGTTTAAAAATTTTGGGTCTAAGCAAAGTCTTAAGCTTCTGTTCGGTTTTTGTACTACTACGAGATTGCTAATCCATTCTGTCGGTTCAGATAATTTTTCTATTATTCCTGTCCGTTCTAAATTGTCCAATGCTTCTTTTACCTTTTCACGTAGTGCTATTGGAATTCTTCCAAGAGGTCTTGTCACTGGATTTGAATTTTCCTTCAATACTAATTTTAACTTCCCCGGAAATCTACCTAGTCCTGTAAATACCGTTTTGTTTTCTTTTATAAATTGTTTTTCCCCTTTTTGAATTTTATTAACATTTTTAATCAACTCAAATTTTCCTATGGCCTTTAATCCCATTGTAGGGGTAACATCTGAATCTGTTACTATACAATTTTCTAAACTTTATAAATTAGCACGCCTTATTTCCAATTAAACCATACCATATGGCACAATTCTCGATCCCCCGAAAGTCCTCAAAATCACATTAGCTTTTTCTATTTAATAATTATCATTCAAATTATTCAAAATTTTTAAAGGTAAAACATTAACTTCAGAGCCTGTGTCTATTTTAAAATTTAATTCAAAATTCTTTATAAAACATTTTTCGAACCATCTTCTTTTATCGGTAATAGTATCAATTTCCACTTCAATTACTTCTATATAATGATTTTCATTTTCATAATCAAGATTCTGACATTTAAGGCTGTCATAATCAAGGTTTTGACAATCAAGCTCCACAACATTTACATTTTTTGCTCGACAGCATTTTGTATAGTGATGCTTTGAATGACACCTAGCGCATGTTATATGCAGGGCACTTCCCATTTTCATGCTTTCCACCGCATCTTCGGCAAACAAACCCGTCTCTTGATTGTGCAAACCCGGATTTGTCACAATTGCTCTGATTTTTAACACCTTGCTTTATTCTAATTGCATTATTACTTTTATTGTTACTATAATTATGATTAAAATTACTATTTAATTTACGATTACAATCATTTTGTATATTTCTATAATTATTGGTACCTTTTATTTCCGCTACCTCAGCTGGTTTTAATACTTCGGCAGCTTGCTTTCGCGTTCTCTCTTCTATACGACATCTATCCACTACATCCTGTAGTGCAGGGTTGCCTTATTTTATAAATTTTTCCTTTAAATTTGTCTCCCGGATACCAAACACCAATCTATCTCTGATTAGCGCGTCAATTTCCGCTTTGAGCCCACATTGTTCCGCCATAGCCCTTAAATTTTGGTAAACGTCCTCAAATGGCTCGTATAATTTTTGATTTCTGTTGAAAAAATTGCATCTCTCAGAAGAACAACCAGGTAGAAACGGCGTCGAAAACAAACCCGGAATTATTCAACCGCCCGTAAATAAAACACCAACTTATTTTTCTAATAAGTCATCGCAAACATTGAACATGAGTAGGCATCCAAAGGGATCTTATTTATTCCAATTGCACCATAGTACGCTGTACTGGAAGGACCGTCGAATTCGTAAACAAAATATTTCTGAATCCCTAATATCTACGCACGGAGACGATCGACCATACATCCAATTAAAAATAGTAGATGAAATTTATATTGGACAGTTAGATAGCGGCGCCAATACATTGTTATTGGGTAAGGAAATTGGATAATTCATAGACCATCCATCGGTTAAATTCCATCTGTTTCCTATCTACTCCTTCCTATCTGGTTAGGTTTTTTGTGCTAGTTAGCATGGTCTCGCAATGCATATACTTAACCTCGGGAATCTTCACGCTTATTATGACCATGCCGAGGCTCTGAATATATGCCACTCATGCGACTCATGTCGTTACAATTGCTATTAACAAATTTTAAGGAATCCGTTTTTTATCCACAGTTAGCCACGAGAAAGTAGAACGATGTCTTTTGCCACGTATAACAATTAACAAAATTCTTCAACGCTGTCCATGAAACTTTTGGCTGAACACTGACGACTGACACCCACTAAATTCTTTAATTTTAGTGTGGTTTTTCTTAATTTCTTAAAATTGCATTTTCAGTATATCGTTAGGAAATTTATTTTTTATTATCTATACGGCACTGCTGAGTGAGGACCACAGTATTTAAAAATAAAAGTTTTATCATTTCCAAATGAACAATCCGGACTGTACAATATTTCTATGGTTTATTGGAATATTTGTAAAATATTCATGTAAAAATATAATATCGGATAATAATATAAAACGACAGTACACATAATTGGGAAATGCATCAACCAAAATTTGTCCAAGTCACTGACCATATTAAAATTTAGTATATCGAACCAACAACAACAGCCGCGTACAACAAATTTTCCGTTTGATTATTTAAATTTTTTACCCCGTTATATTCATATATTCAGCTTATTTATTTTCATGGTATATACAAAAAAAAAAAAAAATTCTTTAAGCTTACCACAAATCGCTATTTAAACTTCATTTCGTTCGTTTTATTTTTTTTTATTTTTTTTTTTTTGAATTCAAAATTAATGAAATCTAGAAATGCTTTTTAAATTTAAATTTCTTTGCTGCGATAGTCTTATACCACATTATACACAACAATTTATTCAAAAAGTATTACAAATTTAGTTATATACGAGTACCGACATAAACATATACGTTTCCCTTTACAACATCACGCAAAAGTTATCTAAAGTATTTTTTTTTTTTTTTTTTTTTTTTTTTTTTGCAAAGAAAAGTTGAAAATTTACATATCATGAAAGTTCAAAGTAGCAATAAAATAAAAAAATAACAACAACCAAAGAAATGTTAAAATTACGGAATTACTTTAAGACAAACTCTTCAAAGTGTATATGAACTTACGTGTACTTGTTTATAGTCGTACCGATATGAAATGGAAAATCAATTATATTTGGAAATAAAATAAAATCGTGAGTGTTTCTCGACTGTATCATTATATTGTATCTTACATCTTATTGTATTATACTATACATACGAATAGTGTTTAATATAAAAGCTTTATACATATAATTTCCCAATAACTTATGTTATCACCTCACAAAAATGTGTTCGCCTTATTATTCCTATATATTAACGGCACCAACTATAAATTATTAATTATGTGGTTTCGTCAAAACCAAAAACAAGGTTTAGTTTATTAAAAGTGGTATTAGATAATACAGGTGAACGTGACATATTTCAATATTTATAATCTTGAGTTGTTATAATAAGACAATAATATCTTCCTTGTTAACCATATTTGGGGGTTTATACCTCTTTATAATTTTGTGGTATTTTTATCTAGATAATGATATAGATTTGTGATGTTTTCGATTTGGTATTGTATCTTTGTAATTATGTAATATTCATGCAATGGAAATATTAGAGACTTTCTAAAATTAAATAATAGAGAGAAAATTTCATAGTGCGTTCACTCTAATTTCAAAAATAACTTAATGACTTTTGAGTCTAACAAAATGACTTTTTATTCTTCAGAACATACTATTACATAATTAATTCAATATTAATTATTTATTTTATTCTGTCATTAGTGATATTGACATCAAATGACAATAAACTAACGCTCATCATATAAATATCATATCTCAAATTTTTGTAATGATTATTGTAAATCAAAACATATAGTTAGTATTCTAGTAAACCATTAATCCCAAAACCCGAGAACAATGCGCAATTATCATAATTCAAAACCGGCAGTAAGGCAAAGTTATTGGCAGCCAGTTTTTGGAACGTAATTTTCAATAAATAAGCAAAGAGTTGCTTAATATTTTCGGCAAAAAACTCGTGGAGATGAAAGAATTCGAATTGTACCAACGAATAGTATCGATGTGTAGATATAAGAATTCGAGTTGTATCAACAACCAAAGTAGCACGAGTGGGTTTAGGTAACGTTGCACTGTGGTTGACTTACTGGTCGGCTGACCGACGTTGACGAAAACTGAATTACAACAACGTAATACCTATTATTCGGCTAGCCAATGGACCATAAAATACAAATCAGGTGATAGATATATAGATATGTAAAAATGTACTTATCACTGAACTAAAAACTTAAGCGCCTTATAAATTCCTTTTTTTCTCAAAAATATATTTCTGTACATCTAGAATCTAGATAATATCTTTTCCAAAATGTTTGAATTCGCCTCTGGATAGTCTGCCATCTGGAAAAATGATTTTGTGGAATATCCATACGTTGTATTGATCCAACAGAAATGCCAATCAAAAAAGGTTTTGGTGTAAATATTTCAAAGTCGTTATCTGTTGAGAATGTGCATAATGGCCGTTAATTTAATATGTGTTCGATCTGGCAATGCAAAGTAGTAAACTCTTCGAAGGTTAGGTTGACACTATATGTGTAGCTTTAAGTAAATGAGGATATTCGGGTGGGTTTTCAAAAGGCTTAGAGGATTCAACTTAACCACTCAATATCTATCATACTTGCATCCGATAACCCATGGATTTGTACCTCGCCATTGAAGTTGATAAATCATGGAATTTTGATGTTTTCAAAATGTTGAAATTGTCTTCATAGTCGTATTTTCATGATTCCTCCAAGCATTGCACTTGGCATATTGTGATAACATTTCACTGTCATGTACCATAATTTCTGAGACAATATCTTTAGAATAACAATAAATGGGGAAAGGAAATCGAGAGGGTGATACAAACAAGACCACTCGGATATTATTTTACGTCTGCTGATCACACAATCTCTTTCTGTCTGCACTTACAAGGTGAATGTATCATTTGACGGATGGGATTTAAGGCCAATTGTTTTGATTGCCGACACCTTAACAATGCAGATGCTACTGATAAGTTTCTCATCCGAAGTTTTAGAAACGTAAGGGGCGTTTGGTTTCCATTTGCTCAAAGAAAATCCACATTTGGCTAATTCATTTGTTCAATTTTGACTGCCCGTCAAAAGGTCACCTACATAAAAATCTTCAGCAATCTTTTGTTCACCTCTTCGTTTTCGGACTCCATGAAATTTTTCTAATGGCTAGAAATACTGAAGAGGCATGTAATTTGTTACTTTTGAAGTTACTCGAGTAATTTGGTAATGCCTCATTATCTCTGCTAGCTTCCCTCTCCATAAAACGGTTTGAAACCTCCAGTATACGACAACCTGTCGATAACGGAATGGACTGCGGACTGCTTTTTAAACGATAGTTTCACCACATATATTCCAACAGCTTTTCTATTATGGGTATTGGCAAAAAACATTTCACAGTTAATTTCTTCAAGTTTGTTTCAAGTTTGTATAATTATTAATTTGCAAGGTAAACGTTGCGGTAATCTCTGTTGTCGGCGATGGTTGGCCTAAAATTATTCTAATGAATATCTGTTTTGACCGTTCTCCAGCAAGTCAAAAAATTTGCCTGTACCAATTAGTATGTTGATAGACGGTAGCTTTTGAAAATAAGCATTCGCTAACTCCCAATTTTCTTTCACCCTTTGGTTTCTAGGAAAATCTTTGTTTTGGGCAAGTGTGTTTTAATTATGACTATCTCCAATGTGGTTTTCACATTTTGGCCATACATCTCTTGATGTCCATCCTGTAATTTGTATGTTCGTCTTTTCACGTCGAAGGCACAACCAACGTCTTGGCACAGCGTTCCGATATAAATGATGATTATGTGCCTGAGTCTAATACAGCTTAACATTTCTGACCTCATTTCACCAAATTTATTTGGTATTAGAATATAGTAGTAGACTCTGGCGGTTTCTTTGATTCTGTTGTTCCTTATCCATTCTGATCCCCGATATTACAGGGGTCAGCACTCAAAGGGTTACCAATTAAAAATTCTGTAAATGTGTCAATTTTAATTTTTTTTTATTTAAAAATTTTATTATATCGTTAAAACCACCTTTAGCGCGGATAATAGCATCGAGTCTGTCCGAGAAAGCTTCACACGTTGCACGAATGTGGTCTGATGATATTTTGCCCAATTCTCAGCGAAGAGAAATTTTTAAGGCGTCGACCGTTTCATATTTTTCAGTTAATACTTTGGCCTGCAGGATGGACCATATGGCAAAATCCATTGGGTTTAGGTCCGTGGAATATGGTGACCATTGTTGTGAAGAAATGAAGCTGGGAAATTTTCTTACAGAAAACGTTCGTTTTCATGGGCAGGTGCCGAGTCTTGTTGAAGCGTCTAATAGTTTCTACCGAATTGGTTACGTGCCCAAGATAACAAAGCATTGTTTAAAATCTGTTCACGGTAGATTTGTTGATTTACTTTTACGTCCTGTTCAATATAAACGAGTAGTGAGTATCTTGAGGCATTTACCGCGGCCCAAACCACCACAGATGCAGGCGCTTGCTTTCGCATAGCAATTCGTTGGTCTAAATTGTTTTTTGATTTGAACTCTACCCAAACACGATCGTTTTATTTGTTTACATATTGCTGAACCGTACAATTGTTTTCATCAGCGACAGGTCAATTTGGAACGACAAATAACCGCTTGATGAGTCGGCGACAAGCAATTAAAGCAGAGTTTTTTATTAGCAACTAGCTTTTAACGTTCAGTAAGTGATCTCCAGAATAAAACACCCATTAATGTTTATCACAGCTTGTATACCATGGCCCCAACTCTTTTGTATACTAAAACTTTCGATTTTTTGAATGAATTTAAACATTCACGAGTATCGCTTCTTCGATTTAAAAATTTAAAAAGACCGTTTAAGTGAAGGAAAATATTCTAGATCAGTTTCATGAGCCCAGACTTCTTTTGACTCGGGATCTCCAAAATTGTATAATGCTTTCTCATATTTTATTTATCAACTACTTTCAATATTTCACACAAAAAATTATTGCGGTTGGTTGAGAACAAAGCTAATTTTATGAAAACGTATAATTATTAAGGATATAATTTACTCACGGTTTTAATATTGTTGTTCTCTAACAAATATCCGGCTCGAGCGACCAAGGTAAAAACCAATGAACACATCACAACCAATAAAAACCAATGAACAGATTTTTTGATATTGAACTAAAAATTTAAAGCTTTTTACGTTTTCTGACTTTAAAATTATTTGATGTTACTTGGGAAGTACTTTATCAGTGACAAAAGTTGCAAAACAAAAATTTAGCAGATCCACCATTCGATACATTAACGAGAATAGATCTCCTTGTTGGTGTAGATTACTTCCTTCAAATAATCTAAAAAAATGATGGCACCATAAGGTTTACAATGAATAGCACACCGTCCAATATCTATTAGGTAGAGCTTAATATTGATAAAGCGCGTTATAAAAAATGTGGACAATCGAATAATAATGTGGTCTTTTTCAAACTACAACCATCAGAAATGAAAAATGGAGATATAAAGTTCGATTTTCCTTCCTTGAAAATTCCTTAATCGAGCAACAAATCTGAAGAAAAAAAATCTATTAGACATCGTTTATAAGGAGATGAAACATTAAAAAATAAATATATCAATTCCTGAAGAACTATATACCTTGCCGAAAACCATACGATCGAATGTGATCCAAGTGAATTATCGAATGGTGAATAATTTTATCTTTCTCATCATACAGTAATTAAGCCAGACAGCATTACAATAAAGGTTCGCTTAGTTTTAGTTGGTTCTGCAAAAAGCTGAACGATATTTAAAGAGTCGAACAACAATTCAAGTAGATTTATTAGAAACTCTCGTACGATATAGAAGACATCGAATTTCAATAACAGGGGACTTAAAACAAATGCAAGGTGGTCGCTAATAATTAAGATTGCAATTGCCATCGAATTTTCATTTCAAACTTGTTCGTGTAAGATATGGTTCGAAATCAGCGTCGTGAACAGCATGTGTTTAGGTGCGTTATACAAATGATCCCAAAGTTATGATTCAATTATTTGTTGTGAAAACAAAGGTTGTGCCCTTCAATCATGATTTCTCGTCTCGAATTATGTGCAATGCATGCATTGCATTCGTAAAGAAATTGAGATTGTTTCAACACAAAAATGCGCAATACAAAAGAGAAGTATCATCACAGTAATAAATAGGCTTAGGATTCTTAACAAAACGGTAAAAAACATTTTTTTAGGAAATTCAAACCAAAAACTTGTTGGATAGTTATTCTTTTTAGAACAAAAAAAAGCGAATGAGCCCTATATAGTATGTTACCGCATATTTTTACATATTTCCACTTATTTTACGGTTTACCACATATTTTATGGTTTACTCGAAATATACTATATTTTTAATTTTTCTTCTAGAATAACGTAATTCGACTTTCATAGCTTAAAATTTGATAAAGCAAAATATTTTATAAGCCAAATTTTAAATTTAGGCCAACAAATATTTTTTTAGAAGTTAAAAACATTTTACTTTGCCCTAAACTCCACTAAGTAAGATCAATAAATTAAGAACAAAATAAATGTCAAATTAAAATACATATCTCAATAATTTACCGCACATTATTTGACGATCAGGAGTTCTTCTATAAAAGCAGATTTTCTGATTGTTGTTTTTATTCGTTAACGTATGTGCCAGAATTCAAACATGAATTTTAGTAAAATATTGAGTGCCATTCACGTTAGAAAATTCAACATATTGTTTGACAACATACGTTTGTGAACTTCAACATATCGAATCAGAATTTCGAGCAAAAATCTGAATGAGAATTTGAATTCCTAAGTGTAACTGAACAAATTCTTTAGTAGGAACTTAAATTGGATTTAAAAATTTAAGAATTGGATTAGAATTAGAAACTAATGATGTTTAATATGAATCAAAAGCTAATCGTAGTTTTCAGCAGAAATTTAGCTACAAATAGAGTTGATTTAAAAAAACTTCCGATTTTAAATCCATCAATTTTCAGTTTAAAATTAAACAGATACAATTTTAATTGAGTTACAATTCGAACCACGACATCTTTCAACGTTTTGAATGAAATTTAAAATAGAAATTGAGAAAAAGTTTTTGGATTAAAGTACATTTACATGGAATTTAAATAATACAAATTGTTGTACAGTGTTACTTGGGTTAAAAATTGATTTGAAAATTTAGATTATAAATTGATTAGGACATTCTACTTGGTTATGAGAAAAAAATTGAGTGTAAATTTGGTGTTCTAAACTAGATTTTAATATAATTTTAATTGCAATTAAGCAAGAAATGAGTTGCAATACGAGATTTGGTCCTAAAGAACCAACAAAATTTGCTTAGAATTTAGTTTAGAAATTTGTACCGAAAATTTTGAGTGAAAATTGAGTTACAACTCGAATTATGATTTCACAAAATTTTGAGAGAAATATAAGTTTACATTGCACAATAGATTTACTGAGTGTATTTTAACTAGTAAATAAAAAAATGAAGGCGTGGCCAATACACGACTTTTTTACGAAAGCTTAAATCTGAAGTTTCAGTTCGATTGGTTAAACCATCTGGGCTGAATAGAGGACTAAGACTGACAGACAGGCACCATTACGAAACCCACTTTTCGGACTCAGGGTTGAGGTCCACTGAGTAAAACAGATAAATCTCTAAAAATCTCAAGGTCCAAAATTTTCATGATTACTTTACTTTATTTTACTAGAGTAAAAGAAAGTAAAAATAAGAGCAAATTAGGCGGAGCAAAGTATAGATATGTCAAGGGAAAACTAGACTGAATTAGACCGGAAGAGAAAATGGTTTTTATGGATTCGAATAAAACCTTGGATGCACACAGAATAAAATTAGATCACAATTCCATCTAGATTTAAATCAACTTTGAGTGACATTTTAATCCAAAATTGAGTTAAACTTCCAAACTGTACTTTAATGTTAATTGGTTATGACAAATGCTGAGTTAAAGTCAAATTTAAAACTCTAGTTTGGATCAAAATGTTTGTTATCAGAATTTTGAGCAGAAATCTGAGTATGTAAGAAATGTTGAGTAGAAATTGAATTTGAATAGTAATTTAGACTTGAGCAAAAACATAACTGTAATTTAGTTTTTAGTTTTAAAGTTGAGTTTGTATTTCGAATTGGACTGGCTAGAGAAAAATTAAAGATTAAGTTACAATTATAAAATAGATTTGAGCAAAATTTTACGTTTAGTGAGGGCAAAATTCTGAAAAAAAAATTTTTTTCAATTCCAAAATTTTGGTTGCAATTATACAGAAATTTTGAAATATTTTTAATACAAGTAGGCTAAGTTCGAAACTCGATTTGACCAAATTGAAGTAGGAATCAATTCCTACATAATTGTTGCTGCTACATAATTGCTGTTATAATTTTGGGTGAAATTTAAAATACAAAATTTACAGTTCAATTTTAGCTTTCAATTTAAAATGATTCGAGAAGTGTAAGTTTGATATTCGCAATTAGTAAAAATTACAATACGAAACATGATTGCAATAAAACAATAAAATTATTTAGTATCAGCACGATGTATAAAAGAATATGAATTATAAACTGTAATTGAATGTAATGTTGATTGCAACTTAAATTAAAAATTGACTTTGAATTACCATTTGATTTAAACAGAAATATGAGCGTAATTTAGTTTTTCTTAGTTTAAAACTTGCTTCAATAACATGAATCGTTTAGTCTAAACCGTTATGTTGTTCTTTTGAAATAAGTATCGCTTACCACTCCAAATTTTTAAGTGTATTTTTAGACTATTCCAGCACAAACCCAGGAGAGTTAGTTTATAGTTTAGGGCTACAAACCCAGGAGAGTTAGTTTATCCAACTTTATAACCAAAAACTTTATACTTCTCTTTTTTAATGAGTGAATTGAAATTCTCTTAAGATAAGGTCTAGTTTTGGTTTTCTTTTCAAAATATGAATACATATTTTTCATTTTCATCACACATTTTGAAATTTTAGTTACATGTTTTAGGAACATATTTCTGATTTTTTAGAACCTAAAAATCCTAAGCCAATGTCGCTCAACAAAAAACTATTTCGAGGATCGCCGAAAACATCAATTATTCTAGAAAAACATCGTCTGAGCTGAGTTACAACTCAGCGCATTCCAAACTTGTCTTAACTAAATCTGTATATACCTCGAATCGATGCAGAACTTGAAAACCATAAAAACTAAATTCTTATATAAATCACTAATTCTAAGATCTAACTAAACCCTATGCCAATTTCCACCAATATCGAGAAACACGAGTAATCCCGGAAAGTTTATATATAACTTAATAAATTAAAAACTCTATCAAGAATGCATCTACTTCGCAAAACCTAATCTCAAAAATATCACAATGATGATAATTTCGAAAATGTTGATCACTTGCTACTAAACTCTATTTAAATCTGGAAATATAGATAAAACCAAAAATCTTAAAATTCAGAAATCGTTTCTCTATAAGATCATTTAACTAAGTGCTGTTATTATTACGAATAATGACATTTACTTTTTTTATAATGAATTACAACATTTCGAATAATGACACTCTATACATCACTAAATACACACGAAAATCGGGATTTAACTTTCTTTCCTAAAATAATCTTGTAAAATCTCGCAATTGAAAAGTAAACAAAATTTTCTAGACAAAAATAACTGGGAAACATCGAATAATCTCAAAAATTTTGAACAATTTTTAATAAATTATTGGATAACAAATACTTACAAATACTTGCCGATGCAGGTATGGGTTAGTTATTCCTAATTTAGAAGTTGGACACTGCATACATAAATTTTCTAAAATATATAAGCCTTAGAAATGGAAAATTAGAAAGTGGATTTTAGACAAATTACGTTGTTGGAGTTTGGAAACAATGGTACGGCAAGTGAAAGGACATTGAGAGATTGTTTTCACCAAGGCAGGGCCGTTCTTCAGATGTGCACGACGAACGATTGTAAATTTTGATAGAACAGAACGCTCGCCAAACAACGCGAGCATTAAAGCTCAATAGATCTCAACCAAATGTGTGGCGTCACTTTAATAAATTAGGTAAAGTGTCACAGCTTGAAGTCTGAGTACCGCACAAGATCCTAAGGCTAGTGGTTACGGCAGGAAAATTGTATTGTGTGTATTATGCTATTATTCACTTTCAACTGATGAATCGTAATGAAATAGTTACAGCATAAGTATATAGTCAACAGCTGCAATAAGTGCAATCAAATCTTTTTGAGAAGCATCTAGCGGTGATTAGTCGACGACAAATACTGCTAATCTATGACAATGCAAGGCCTCACACTGTTATGATCAGGAAAAAATATTGGAGCTATGGCCAGAAATATAGCAACAAGTTTTAAATAATAATGGAGATTTAGTTTTCATTAGTTCAACCTAACGTTATTTAAATCTATGCATCTAGACTACCTATTTCAAAGATCTCGGATTTCGAGTATCTCACCTAACTTAATGTTAATGTCAACGCCTATATTTCAATCTAAACTAAGCTCAAATAATATTGAAAAATCTATAGGCTCACAAATAGTTCACGATTAAGCCTAAACATCTCGAAAATCCTCATTAAATCTTGAATATACCGATGTACTTTCAGCAGTACACCTACCAAAATTCGAAAATCAAAACGCCTGTGGCTTAATTATGTAATATGGAAGTCTCGAGAATTGTTTCTGAATATGTAAGACATTTTAAGTTATCGTAATGCTTACATAGGTATAATCGGTTGGATCCGTTGGATAAGGCATGTGTCACTATGGCATATTTAAGTATGGCATATGGTACACCACGACATATGTTATACACTATGGCATATTTGGGCAAAGCAAATTTCAGTATGGCATAAATAACAAAAATCGGGAAAAACCTCTTGAAAAAATTTCATTTTAAAATATCATTTCCATCATGCGTCCTGAATTCCATCGTAATCAGTTAGTAATTGGGCATTTTCCAGAACTTTACGCAAAAAACATTTTAGAATCCCATTTCCGTCGTGCTTGCTGAATTTCATCCGAATTGGATAAGAAACGGCTAAGTTCATTCCTAATTGGTCGAATTTGACTTGAAAAGCTGCGTATATGGATACATTTATATACGATATATTCAAACTGTCTGCATTCGGAACTAACGAATAGTCTGAAATAAGAGACAGGCCAAACTCAAATTAGTCTCTTAAACCGAGATTTTACTATCACACTTTTGATACAGAAAATGAGATCCCTAAATTCCCTATGCGGATTTAGGCTAAAACACTACAAACACTAAATAGTTTGAAACCCCTGGGATTTCCCAGTCCTACTTTTAAGACTGGGATCCCGTTTGAAAAATCCTATTTCGAATGTATCACGGGGAATTTTCAATGTTCCAAATTACTTTGTTTTAGAATGTCTACATCATTTTGACGTTCATTTTCTTGGTGCAGCCTCACAGCTGTACACCGGATAGTTCAAAGTGTCTAGCGAAGAGCAAGGACATTTCCTACGTATATTTTATGTTCAGCGTACCTGGATATTTCGCCGTATTTGCATAAGCAACTCGTTTAGTGTTAATTATAATTGGGATTCTGTTAGTGTAAACCAAATCTGTGCATGTGAAGTTTACTAATAAAACTATTAGTAAAATTCACATGCACAGATTTGGTTTCGTTGAGTTTGAGAATGAAAGTTACTTACTATATTAATCGATGTTTGCGGTTTATTTGTAGCTTGCGGTAGTCCTGATGAATTTTTTTTAAGCCCGACTATTGTTCTGCCTATCTTACATGGAAATGCCTGTCATATATTTAGGATTTTATAGTTTCATAAAATTGTTTGAGAAGGCACCGTTCTAGCCAGTACTCCAATCCTTTATGCCAAATTCGATCAAATACTTGAGCTACATCCAGAAAAACGCTTGAAAATATCTTTTTCGTTCCCAGTGTACGTTCTAAATTGTCTGTGATTCTATAAACTTGGTTTACAGACGAGTGTTTATCTCAGAAACTAAACTGGTTTTCGAGCAGTTTTTCAAATATCTTCGAAATGGTTGGGAGTATGGATATGGGTCTGAATAAATATTAATCGTTACATTTTTTATTTAGCTCTGGTAGGGTTATTTAAAGTGCATCAGATCTGTTCATTGGATTGACATTTTCATCAGCGGTTTACCTGGGTAAAGGTTAGAACTTTTCTTCGAGGTGTCTCGCAAATAGATCAGCTTTTTGTTTATTGCTTTTAGCCTACTTTTCCATCATCATTACTGATTGGTATCGTCGAAATTGTTTGTCTCTTGCAATGTTTTATTTTCTGTATTTCGATTTGTTTGCCAAGACTTTCGTGCTTTTCGTTTATTTGACACAAGCTTTCTTACTTCAATAACTGAAAGGAGTACTTTGCCACGCAGCTTGCTGTAAGATTTTCTTGCACGATTCTCTATATTTTCCAGTCCTTTACTGGATATTGCCCCCTTGCAATTAATGCATTTTGCTGCCGAGTTTCTATCTATTGTGCACATGCTCGTAAGGTGGTTACCAGCGCATTTGACGAACCCTGCCAGACGCCCACAGTATCTTTGAATATAATCGAAGCCCTGACATTTTTTGCACTAAACTATCTGCAATGAATTTATCCTTACTGGTTCAATTCTGGCTTTTAAATTTTGAATTGATCCATTGTCATGTATTTTTTGGGATATTTTCCCCATTGCCAAACGTTAGCATGAATAGCGGTAGGCCCCATTTTGTGAGGATGCTCTTGCCTTTATCATTTATAGTTGTTTCTTAGGGGTGTTTAAATGGGCCAAAACCCTCAAAAGTTTGGAAGTTTTTTCGAGCAAAGTGGCTGACTACATAAAGAGATGTACCTGAAGATTAAATCTTAAAACAGATACATCTACAACGCAACATTCGAAAAGTCAGTTGTACATTTTTTAACAAATTAGTTGAATATGATCACAAGTCCCGCCGTAAAAATGAATTAGATGAAGCAGTCACACTAATGATTGGAAAAAATTTGTAAAATTGCAATACGCAATGGTATTTTAGAACAGTTCAATCACAATACAGAAAAGATAGCAAGTTCCGTCAACGGCGTTTTTATTGAATGGGACTTAAAAGAGGAAGTTCTTCTTGTATCTTGTGACCGAAAAAAGTGACCGAAATTATCGGGAGGAAAAAACCCGTGGAATTTACACGACGATAACGCGCCATCACACCGAGCTACGATTGTGAACGAACATAAGGCCAACAACAACTCAATAAATACCATCGATCAACCATCACATTCACGTAATTTAGCCGTAATTTTTATTCGGTGCGTGGGCTGAAGGCCATCCAAACATTAGTGTATATCCTCGAATGGGAAACACTTTGAGGAACTTAAAATTTGTGTTTTGTTAAACAATCTCTGGTAGCTTTTTGACAGAATCTACAACGAATGTTTTTCTAATGTAACTACGTACCTAGAGTTCAAATTGAAATTTATAAAATACTCAGTTTAACCGAACTATAATAATTGAAGTTATATTTATTTATTTTTTTCTATATATGTTTATAGCATATCATAGTATCTAGAAAGGCTAAACGACCTTAATTTTTAATGTCACCAGTTAATTTCAATTCGCGGAGTAAAACTATCAAATGGGTTCAAAAAATTATCAATTACTGAATTTGGAATGGCCGCAATAATATCATCAACTTACCGGTAAAAGAAGATAGGTTTGACGGACGATGTTTTTAACACTTCGGTTTCAACGTGGTCCATCACTCAGTTTCCCACTGTTGGACTAACTGGCGAACCCATTTGTCAACCAAACTCATGTCTAAAGTTGTATCTTACTCCGAAACTAAATTCAGTATGATCTAACACAAATTTTAACGATTCTATACAAAATGTTTTTGACTCAAGATTTGTATTACTTCATGCTTTTATGCTATTCCACAATTTTTTAACCAAAATTTTTACCAGAGATGAGTCGACGTTTGTGAACAACCAGACCACTTTAAAATCTTCCGCGTTTTGTACAGCTGAAATGTTATTTCCCACGTAATGATTTAAAATGTTAGACAAAAATTTGGATAAATTGTAAAAAGTTAAACCTAAATAGCTTACAATTGGTCACAAGGGAATACTAATTTTGTGCACTTTTGGCAGACCACACATTCGTGGGGACGTACCATGATAATTTTTAAGAAATTTTGCCAAGTTTTTCTCAATTTTTCCTAAACGTTTCCAAGAGCCAATGATTACATTTAATTTAGATTCCATTGAAGAAATATCAACTTTCCAAATTTCAGTGTAAGTTTTGTTGTGCGGTAAGAGCAACCCCATTTTTCTAACTATTCAAGTTTTAGCATAAGTACCTATATGTTAGCCCTTGTCAAAGAAGCCAATTAGCTGATTCACCTTCTGAAATTTTCGGGTTCGTGCTATTGATTATTCAAACAAAAATTAGTCACCATTTGGCCCAGATTAATTGCTCCCATGTGGCAATAGTAAAGCACTACATATATGCCTATAGTTGACAGGCAATCAAATAGAAATGTCTTTAGTCGACAGGAAATCCAATGCGGTAGAATTTTGGAAACTGATTTGAACATTTTGATACAATTCTTATTATTCAAGATATGATTGTTCATTTGATTTAATTTAATTATTTTCGTATTACTTTTATTTTAGAACAGTACGACAATGCCCCTTGAAGTATTTGTGTATTCGGGCAACATCTGTGGAATCCCAACGGGTCCCTAGCACAATAGGCAAATTATTTAGTGATCGACGATCTCGCCAGAAAGCCAAAAATGTTGATATGTTCATTTTCTGATATAAAAACCATTGACGGCTTTAACAACTTTTATTAATGTTGAAAACTGCGAATCTTTTCAAATATAACTACGTAATTAATTGTGATGTTTTTTTAATTGACCTCTTTTTTACTTTCTTTCGATAGATTCCTATCGATTGTCTATTATTTTAGTATCAAAACACTACTACTTGGGTGCCTGTAACTTGGCTGATTTTTTTTTACTAATTTACATTTTCTTTCCATCGATTATGTTTTATGTATAAGAGTTTGTAGTGAACCCGGCAAATTCTGGAAAACTTGCCGTAGACTTGGTCGTACTACACTCTCAATGAAGCAATCAATCAACCAATAAATAAATAATTTGGATATGGAAGATATTGAGTATAGCTATATGTTAAATTAATAGTTAGTAAAAATTATTTCCCATCTGATTCGAGTGGTTTAATCCATCTTTATTGAGACTAATTGCAAAACCTTTAAATTTGACGAGTCAGATTAACCCTAATTATTGAATATCTTTCAATGAAACCCCTGGTCGGTAACCCTTCACATCCAAACATTTACCAATAAACCAAAATTTCTAAAATAATCTCTAAATAAGTCGGTAAATCCACTTCAAAAACATTTTTATTCTTTAACTTTTCAATCAACAATATTCCCAATTTAAAGGATTAAAAATCCATAAAAATCAATTGAAAAGTATTTTTTATTTGTCTGGATATAACCAAAAAAAAAAATAATAATAATTCAATAATTTTTAATTTCACCACTAAAACCACTTTGTGAAATAGTTTTATTCCCAATAATCACAATACATAATAATAATCATAATAGCAACAGTGTGGACTCGTATAAAATCTGAAATTTTTTTTTCCTAAAACTAACAAAATCATCCCTAAATAATTGGGGCACATTGTGTTGTAAATGTAAATAAATCAAAATTCCTCTCTCTCTCTGAAGTAGTTATGATTGGTATCGTTACATTTCTATATCGCTATGGAAGTATTGGTAATTTTGTGTATATGTATGTGCGCACACAAAATGAAAGGATATGTTGTGGTATAATAGTTTTGATTCAAATCAAATTGTAATCGATGATAATAGGGGTATAATCGATATATAGTAGTTTTCTCTATTATTGTTCTCGCCTATTGTTAAAAATGTTTGATGCATTTAAAAAGCATAAAGTCAGGTACTACCAACTATTGTTACAATTTTTTGCAATTGGGAAAAAATAAATGTTAGTCAGAATATTTGTACATTTCAGACCAAATAAAATTTGTATTGCAGCAACACACTATATTTACATAATTGTGTATGCAAAGTTCTAGAAATAAATCGGATCACAAACATTTTGGGCAATACTTACTCAATTAACAAAACTTGTCATTTCGCATATTATACAAAAGCGCATAAAAGGGGTAGGGGTTTTGTATATAGTATATGTATTTCTATTAATATCCTTTTTGTGCAGGAACAAACAAGCAAACAAAAAAGAAAATATTTGCAATAAAATTATGGGGTGAATAACATTATTTAATTGCAAAATTCTATTATTAGAGAATATTTGTGAATCTCAAACCACTAGAAATGCATTGAAATCCTGTATACTATATATATCACATTAACCCATGCTGCTCCTTTTTTCGGTCATGTCTTGTGTGTTTATTTAATGCATCTACTCTATACCGAAACAATGTCATATAATAATCTATTATGTGTGTGTGTGCCTGTGTGTATGTGTTTGTGTTCAAGCAATAACAATAACAATAATAGATTTTCTAGTTCTAGTTATCCTTGCTGGCATAAATTTGCAAATTGAGATGAGAATTTGGTATTATGCAGGGTATTGTTGTTGTTTAAATACGAAAGCAAACATTTTGGAAATAGAACACTGATTATTTTTATTTAGGATAATGAATACTTTAAGGATAATTCACATATACACATTTATAAACATTGTATGTTTATTGTTTGTTTATTATTAAGTTGTTATTATTATTTATTTGTTGTATTTTTTTTTTTTTTTTTTGTGTAAATTAAGGTATAGAAAGGATATACACAATGAGGAAAAAAAAGTCAATTATTCTTGTACTTATGTATGCACATACGAGTATATGCACATTTTGGTAGTTATATGAAATAGTTACTTGCATACTTCCTGATGTCTACTTGTATATGAATAAACATAATTTTAGTATAATATACTTATTGAACCGTAAAGTAATAAATCAACAGAATATGCATTGTAAATAATGAGAATATTTGCATTGGGGAGATATATTGTCTGTTTAGTGTATAGTTAATGTAAAACTTTCACCGTACAATTCCAGGCTTATGTCACAAATTATAAATTAAATAACTTTTGACTATTGCAAAACGGCGAACGACACTCAAACATTCTTGTGAAATTTAATTCTTTCTAATATTTGAAACTAAAACTTAGCAGGGCCCCTATTCTCGAATTCCTCATTCGTTTTCCACATTCGGACATCTGTCAAAATTAAAAAAAAAACTATGGAATTTTTTAGGTACTACTTCGCTATGGAATTTTTTTGGTACTAAGGGAATATTTCCGAATGGGTATAAACAAGTGAAAAATTTCCTTATACTCGAAAACGTCAATAATTACATAGATTTTGACAGAAGTCCACATGTGGAAAATTGTTGTGGAATTCGAGAATAGGGCCCCAGCTTATAAACTAATAACACGGTAACTAAACACATCATTTATATTAGTTCCACAAAATGGTCTGCGCAATTTTTCCGACAGACAAATGTTGCTTTAGGAATAATTAAAAGTAAATACGAATAGTAAAATTTAGTATTTACACGATTGGAAATGTTAAAGTTTGTGTTATGTTTTTAACTGTGTTACCTAAAAATGTTAGTAGTATCCCCACCTCGAGTAAAACAGGAATTGAGAAATAGATTTATTTCAAGAATTTTACATTTTGAAAAAATATTGAATTATAGAGTTACCCGATTTAATTCTTCAGCTAATTAGAGAGTTCAGTTGCAACTTTGCTACCACCGAGTAAACATTTAAATAATTTACTTATTACTTGTGTGAAAAGTTGAATAAGCAGTTTAAATCTTTTTTTTTTATTTTTAAAAAAATATTGTGATGTGAAAAATAAGTGAAATCGTGATGTTCTTATCTCCGCCTCAAGTAAAAAAGGCTGGTCCAAATCAGCAGATAGCGATGTCTTCAAGCGATTTGCCACCGAACGTCACGACCTCAATGGTAAGTCCTCTACGCCTCTTTCTATAATGAAATGTCAAGCTTAAGGTTCCAACACAATGATATCCGTTCCGTTCCTCTCAGTTTTTTGGTCCCAATTTAGATATGATTAGTAGAAATAACGAGAAATATGCAGTTAGTAAAAAATACGGACATTCTAATTGAAAAACCCTATACATATTATTAAAGATTTTAAATAAATGAAACTTTCCAAAAATTCATTGAAAACTAAATAAAAAATATGAGAAGGGAGCACGGAAAATATAAACGCTTGGTCATTATTTTTCAGATAACAGCAAAGTTGCAATTTCAGTATATTTCGCTCCGTCACGATAATGCAGTAATTTAGGAGGTATTGACTCGTATGGAAACTGGATATGATGCTAAAGAGAGACAACATTTTTTTAAAAATCTAAACGTAGTATCCTATTCTTAAAGCTAGATTGCAGTAGCAAAATTAACAAAATTATTTATGTTTTACCAATTTATAACTAGTAATTCGTCATGCATAGTTTTTACATTCAAAATATGGTGCGCCTATGCGAGCCAATCTCTAATGTAAGATTGGTGTTTTTTAGCAAGGTGTAGAGTTATGTTTTTCCACATTCGATTGTTCCTCACATATTGATCTTTTCTTGAATTAAACTGTTAAACAAATGTACACTCGCATAAAATGTGATAAAAATGATGTTAACTAAAATATGTTAAAAATTCGTTAAAAACTTCATAACGCAGTTACTATTCAGATAATTGAAATACTACACAAGAAATTTAAAGGGATTTTACCATATCTTTACGGGTTTTCAGCACTTGTAACGATTCGATGGTAGGCGAGGGGGCCACCAAAAATATGATGTGTTTGATGCAGAGGCTTCAAAGGCGGACAGTTTTCGCTTGGCTTGCTGAGCTTTAATATGATCGATGGGTGGAGAATGAAGCTTGGATAAATCTGGAATTGCCGCCGAAGGAATAATAGAAATTCAGGGAAAGGGATTCAGCACATACCAACATCTTTGCTTACCCAGCACTCAACTACCTATTTTGGTTTCATCCCCACCTTGACAAACAGTATCTCGTGACGGAATGCAGAAATAATTTAAAAATAAAGAACAGAAAATTTGACCTAATGCGAGTCCCAATTTTTAATTCAAATAATGCAAGTATTTATAAATTATGGATTCCAAACCCATTTCGGGCAAATTACAAAAATAAAGCAACTTACAATAATTTAATATTAAGAGAAATTAGGACTAAACTAAAGTGCACTTAACTAAAATTTATAATAGTGAAACTTATCTACCACCACAAATACAATATTGCATAATAAAGGAAATATATAAAAAAAACTAAGTAATTACGTATAATATAATGGAATTTATTGTTTATAATAAAAATTAATAATAATTAAAAAAGAAAACATTATTTAATGTTGTTGTTGTGTATGAGATAATAGTTATCGTTGAACCGATCAGCTATGGTTATATTGTTGGTTGATGGTATGATTTACTTGTACAGTAAGAAACATGATTATAATTTTTGCCGTTACTGATTATTTACTTTTGGTCTATACTGTATAGCGTAGATATTTTACGTATTTTGGAATTGCGGTGTAAATGCGACAAGAGAGCACTTTCGAACAGTAATGTAATTTAAACTATGAATTTGCTTGTGTTTGTGGTTCGATTTTTATTTTTATTTTTAATGATTAATATTATTAACGCTTAATAATAAATTTTATTATGAACGTAAATATAATTTGTATTGTCTTTATGTTTTCATTAAAATTAACTTACATATTTACTGACATTTATTATTTTCACTTATTATTTTAGAAATGTTCCGTTTTATTAAATCATTAATTTCAGTAACTTATTTATTTATTTTTATTTATTAGAGCAACTTATTTCAACCTTCGTGAGGTCGTCTAATAATTATCCGATCGCAGAATAAATGACATTTATTTTTAATGAGTTAAAATTTCTAGTTTGTTTTTTTTCTTTTCTAAGTGATTTAACTTAATTTTAAACTTAACTATAATATTTAAATTTATATTAAACTTAATTATTTTTATATTATTTTTATAAATTATTTTTTGATATATATTTTAATTTTCTAACTATTTAAGTTTATTTATATGTTTATACATACATTTTTTTCCAGCCTAGCAATTATTTTTATTAATTTTAAAAACTAGGACTTTACTCTGTCAGATTTTCCATTCGACTCCTGTTTTCATCGTTTTTTTCTCAAATCTTTTTTTGTTTTCCATACCATAGTAAATTAAACAAAACGATTCTACATCAAATCGTTACAAATCGTTGGGACGACCTGTCCTTGAGATGGGTCTCATGCCAGGCGATTTATTTATATTATTACATGAGCTAACTAACATGGGGATGTAAATTAATCCCGAATTTCAAATTTAAATTTTAGTTTGAATCAACCCTCCAGGATTAACAAGTAGTGAATAAGCTGTAGTTTAGAAATTGTATTGTCCTGTGCTAACTATTTTTACTATATATTTACTAACAATTTACACTTATCCTTCGGCTGGGGATGGATAAATGGGTGTACGATGTGTGCTCGGGAATACCGAAGATCTGGTTATAATAATTATTCATTTAAGTAATAAAATTTATTATTATGATGTTTATTAATTAAATTTAGTTTTCAGAGTTGTCTGGGAATTTGTATGTTAATTTTATTTGTTGATTCTTAATATACTTATAGTACCTAATTGAATTATTGAATTATTAATAAATCTAGGTATTGTGGTGCTGTAATATTATCAAGTTAATCATTTTATATAAATTTTATAAAATAATTGAATTCATAATTAAATATTTTCTTTTCTGGATCGGTAGGAAATTGATGATTAGTATTAAGTAAATTTTTTTTAATAAACGGTTTAATGTTTATGTTAATTCTTGTTGCAGTAAGTAATAATTTTTAATTGGATATAAAAGGACCATTAATAAGGAAATAAGCGCTGTTATTTTAAATTTTTATTAATTATTTTATCAGGTAAACTAATAAAAGACAGACAAGGGTGAAATTACAACATAAATAATTTTTTAAGCCCTGTTTTAGATTAAGGATTTAAGGAGTCCTGAGTATCCGGCCCTGGATTACAGAGAAATGATCAACTAATAATGTAGTTAGATTGCGCAGTCTTATGCTAACCTATTTATTATATATTGTACTAATAATTTACTATTAATCGCATTGGTGTCTGTAACCGGGTCGAGTCTGTCCCAACCAAAAATCCTTTCCTATCCTTCGATTTTGTTGTGTGTAAACGAGTGTACGGTGTGTGCCCGGGAGTCCGGGAGACTTGCTATAATGCTTGGCCGTACACTCACAATCAATCAATTATTACATGAGCTAACCAACATGGTTCTTGTGTTTACTTCGTAGATTGTATAAATATTAGGCCTTTTTGTTGACGTTAAGCAAATGCTGGGCAACTTTGAGATACATTTGATGTAACATGTCAGGTTTTTCATCGAGATATAAATAATTTCCAGCAAGTTGTTGACTCGCTTTCAGAAGTTGGTAGCGTTTAGCGTGCGTTTAACTCGCTCAGATGCATTAGCCTGCGGTGCATCATAATTATTTCATTAATTTCGAATCAAACTGTTTCCCATTGTCTGTTACTAACATCTCCGGAACTCCGAACATTAAAAAGACCTGTGATTCGAGGAACCCAACTACCCCACCATGTCAAACAGCCCTGGTTAAAATAAATTTGGACAAATGGTCGACAACAATATCAATAGACGTATTGCCATTTCGTGTTCGGAGATAAGGTCCCAAGAAATCTACATAAATTCGTTGTTTATTGATTTATTTATTTATTACAATTTTAGCACACCTTATTCTCTAATATTTAGTACCCATGGTCTAAATGTGGTAGACAGTGCTCCGAGAGGAGGTCGATTACAATAGTTTAATGCCTTATTTGCCTTACAAATTTCGCAAGAATTTATTTAATTTTTGACATCCAGAGACAAAGCTGGCCAATAAAAGCATCTATTAAGAATATCTATTGTTTTTCGTATGCCTAAATAAGCAGAAGTTGGTGGCAAGTGTGCAGAATACATTAAAGCTTATCGACGTACCACTGGCACAATTAGCTTCCAGCATGGAACGTCAGCATCGAGTTAAACCTTTGATTGAGGCTTTAGAGTAATAAAAACTCTCCCATCTATAGATTTTAATTTTTTTACTTGCCAGTGCGAGGTTGAGCTTGACGTAATTATCCAACTGAAATGCAGGATAATCGTAATCGATGTTAAGAGGTCGATCTGAAACTGAAAATGCATCCATGTACACTCGCGACAAAGCTTCCGGAACAGAGTTTTGCAAACCATTACGATACTCGATATCGAAGTTAAAGTATTGGAGCTTTAAGCTCAAACGAGCTATACTTTCGGTTAAATCCTTAGTTGACATTAGCCAATATAAGCTTGCCTGGTCGGTAATTACAGTGAATCGAAGTCCCTTGACATAGGCCCTATATTTTTCGATAGCCATCAATGAGGAAACATCAGTCAGCGGTGAAGACAAAGCAGAAAAATTGCGGATGAAACGGCGATACCATCCCGTAACATCCAAAAATCGTCGAACCTAACGCTCAGTTTTTGGCGTGGGGAACTCTGCTAATGGCCCTTACCTTATCGGAGTTTGGACGCCATCCTTCTTCACCAACGACATGACCAAGGTACTCGATTTCTCTCAGTAAAAAAGCACATTTTTCCACATTTATGGTTTCCATTTGCCTTCTTCACTATGGCCATCGGGGATCCAGCCGCTGTAACTTGATTCGATCAAGCTTGGCATATATTCGTTTTTGGACAGCCGGCGATACAGAATAAAGTCTTTGCTTCACAGAGGAAGCATCCCCAACGTCAATGTGATGATTAAGCAAAGGAGTCCGCCCTAGTCCCATTTTTCCGAAGTTTGGTAAACGCTCAATTATACTTTGGAGTAGCCTAGTTAGGTCATGCTGTTTTGATAAATTGGAATTTACAGTATGAGAAGCAGGATTTGGATTTAATTCCGAAAAGATCTGGGGTACAATACCAAAAGTCTCACAAAAATCGCAACCTAAATATAAAGGTTTTTGTAGTGAAGGGACCACAAAAATTTTCATCGGCACTTGTTTGTGATTGAAAGACACCGTAACTTTAACATACACTCTTAGAAATTTTGATGTAATTTAACTACTTGTAGGAAACAGGTAACCTGCTTTAAAAGTAGTTAATTCTCATTTTCCTGTGAATCCAAAAAATGTGTAAAAACTTCAATAGTGAAATTACGCTATTTCAAATACCTTTAAAACAACGAAATAAAAAACATTATTTTAGAGGTAATAACTTTCAAACTTTAAGTAAAATACACATTCTTAGTGTAAATTACCACCTTAAAAACGAAAAGCCCAGATTTTACAATTTTTTTATTAAATAGTATTTAAATATAGTTAAATATAAGTTCTGAATTTTATTACATTTTCAAAATTAAATTGTTTTTATTGTGAAATAGAAGCTTTATGGATTTTTTAGATCCCTCGATATCTATAGGGCGAATCGAAAATTCCATGGATTGTGATATTTACTGCGAAATCATTATATTAAAAGCAAAATAATTACAAATTATTAATGTTACTGTTTCCATCAAATCGATTTTGACGGATGTATAAATATGTTCTTGTATTTTTTCTATTAAAACGTAAGTCAGTGTTATTTCTGGAGGTTTTGGAATTTAAACATTTTTAATTAAACTTGTAATTTAATAAAACTTACTTAAAATTATTTTCACTTACCAACGAAAGATGCCCTTGGTGCATTCGTGGCGATTTCATTTTTAATGTAGTGTAACGTTGCATTCGTGAAGTTGTAGGCTAAAGAGCACAGATTTTGGTAATCTCTTTTTTAATTTTATATCTAAACTGTAGCATATGCGGTTCGTTCAATTTCACATCTAACGTATGCCGTATATGGTGCAATAGAGTAGCATCGTTTTCAAAACTAGTAAAAAACGTGTAACAACACGATTTCTATCTCTATTATTGCCTAAAATTACACCAATAATGAGAAAACATGAAAATTTGTGAAATCACACGTCATAGTAGAAAATATGCAACAATGACGTTCGTATTAGTCATTTCTTTGGGTTACATAACTCGTTTTTTTATGCGATTTTACTACAAGTTTTTAGAGTGTAGCCAAGTACTGGTTGAGATGATCCACAAGTGGTTTGCACAAAAGTGGACATTGGATACAGTACTAGTTGATGTTTTGAAATAATATCTTCCGATTCATTACCATCGCTCCACTGTCTTATAATCCTTGGATTTTAGTACCTTCAATTTCGACTGATGCATAAGGGCGTTTGTCTGCACAAGATTTAGATAAGTTGGTAATAATAGTTTCCGAACATTTAGCAAACATGAGCTTATACGCTCCTTAAAGTATCTCTTAGAACGAAATCTAAAACAAGCCGACTTAATATTAGTATAGGATAATTTTACAGTGACAAAATTAGACGATTTAGTAGAATTTATGGGTGTTTTTGATGGCTTGATTTGGGGTGCTGGATTCCTTAATTGAGATCGCGCTAAAATTGCTCTTAGTCCGATACTTGACTGAGGTTGTTTTCAATCTTCTGGGAACAATCGCAATCGGGACAATGTACGGTTTTGCCTAGTTTGCCACACATATAGCAAAATGTTCTAGATGGTAAATCACATCTAAACCAATTGTGTCCCATTTCCCTACAGTTAAAACAGTGCCTTGGTGTTGGTGGTACCTCTTGAGGATTATAATGCACTGAACTGAACGATTAGGACTTAATGCGGAGAGGTTGATTCAATGGCATTTTTGTTTACTTCATATGGTGAAAAACTAACGAAATCATTAGGAATAATTGATTGTTCGGTATTAATATGAGATAAGGTTGGATTTTGATACTGAACTGGATTTATCCATGAGGCAGATACTTCGTGAATGTTGTAAGACTTTTCATTTATTGCGAAATTAGGAATACCGATTCGTTTCTAGGTATCCTCTGTGGAGATGCAAATCTCTTTTTGTTTTCCAGTAAATTAAACAAAACGATTCTACATCAAATCAGGGGTAGCCGCCTCGCGCATCATTGTAGCGATAATAAAATAAATTCTATTATGTAGTTCTATGTGCAGAAATCAAATCATCTCATACCCCTTCTATAGATAATTGAAATAATAAATTGTTTTATCTAAAATATTTCCATTTCGTACAATATGATTTATTTTTCCGAATATTGTTTCACTTAAAAAAATTATTTAATCATAGAAAATCCCGAAAAACAATTAACAGATATCAAAAAAAAACAACAAAAATCACCCATTTGAACGTACCAATCCACTCAATTCACTTGATTCAATTAACTCAGATAATTTTGTCATTTCACTCCAATTAAAGCGCCTGACATTTCGTGTTAAATAACTGAAGAACAAATAAGAAATCAGCTGATAAATATACAAATTATAAAATCCATATACATAAGACAAAAATCCAAATCAAATTGTTAAAATTGAATTCGTTTTTTGAATTTTGAATAATTTTATTCTTTAGTTGAGAAATTCATATGAAATTATTTACGCTGTCAGCTTCAGCTCTAAGTATATCAAAGGAATAAGTTCAAATGGTAAATTACCGGTTAAACATATATTATGATGACTCCCGAAAATTTGTAATCTATTTCCCTTTCAATTTTCCGTCCTTTATCTCCTCTTCAATCTCCGGACATCCTGTATAAAGTTTGTATTTCATTTTTGTTTTTCTAGAAAATTGTTCTATTGCAATTCAAATAAAATTAGTATTTTTAAAACTCCCGAGACAAAAACACTATTTCTCGAGAAACAATAATTCCCAAAATTAGTGAAATAAAATTTCTCGAGAAACGAAATTAAAAAATTCTAATAAAGTCTCGAGAATTTTCGAGACAGGAATTCCCGATCCCAATCTCTACTTGTAACTCTAGCAAACTAGTTTGCTTAAGAACTCAGAAGGTATTTTCCTCCACTTGCTAAAAACGGTATTCTTAATTTAGTAAACTGTGCCACTTAGCAAGCTATTCTATAAAATACTATAAAAACTCATGATCAACTGTGTCGGAAGCTTTAGTAAAATCAATAAAGTTAAACGACCCAGTCACAATATCGTTAAATGAATTATTTATAGTACTCCGAAGAAAACCATTTACGGAAGTTTCAGTGCTTGCGCGCTTCTAAGTCCTTATTGTTTATTTGAGGAAAACGACCTCTCGCTTAGAAAAATTCATTGTTTTGTTTCAGTACATTTTCAAATAAGTGATAAATGAGATAGGACTATTATTAGTGAACTCTTGTTTAATACCACTTTTAAATAACGGTGTCAATGATATCCTTTATAAACTAGTATTCATTCGAGACACAAAACTACTAGTATTGTGCTGCAATGTGCCATAATATATCAAAATTAAAATGATGCATTTTACCATTCCACGAAGTTAATTAATAATTATAAAAGCATATGCATACATACACGTACATTACAGACCTAAATGCATATTTCGCCATACACAATTTAATTAATAAAATCTTCACATAATAATTGTTCACCACTAAAACATTAATGTTAAACCAAATAATTTCTATAAATAACAAAATAACAGCAAAACTGTACATAATATTTCATGCTTTAATTTGAACATAAATTTTATTATAAAATATCAACAAGCAACAATAAAACAGCATAACTATAACCACTTACCATAAGAAATTCAAATAAGAAAAAAAAAATTAATTTACTCACATTATTTTACATTAAAAAATCTAATAAAAATAATAAATAAATAAATAGTGAAAGGAAATTATTTTTATTTATTTTTTATAAAATATAATAATTTTGTTTCTGAAAAAAAAACAAAAAAACAAAAATTAAATAAGAACATAAAATGTGAATGTTTGTTGTAAGGTTTTTTTTTTATTCAATTTTTCCTTTCAATTATAAATTATTTTATTTTATTTTTTATTTTTTTTTTCGTTTCTTAATTGATGTCTTAGAATGTTGTAAAAATAATAATAAAACATAAATAAACATTAAAATAAATAAATAATTTGAAATATTCGTACAGTTTTAAAATATAACATGAATTAAGCCGTGAGCTTATTGTAAATCGTGAATTGATCGTAGTTCAACTGTATACACAACAAAACAAAACATTTGTTATTTTTATTATTATTCTAATTGTCACATTTCTTTAACGATCGCATAAAGTATTTTGCTTACTTGTTGTGTACCACAATTAGATGAGTTATTAGATTGAAGGTTAATTATGTAGCTAAATAATGCAAAAATATTATTTTTGAAAGTAAAAATGCAGAATAAAAATGTTGAATAAATTATTTTTCCTTTTTTTTTTTTTGTAACAGTTTTTTACTTATTAAACAAATAAACAAACAAACAACAACAAAAATAATAAATTCAACAAATATGGAAAAATTGTCATATTTGTTATGTTTTATTACATAAAAAATATACAAAAAAAAAAAAAAAATATTGAATATAATGAGAAAACATATATTTTATTTAAATCGAAATAAATAATAAGAAGCATGACACACATGAGATGGTAAATTATAGATACAAAATGTTATATTTGTAAGATTTGTTATGTTTCGTTTATGTATTAACTTTGAATATTCTAATTGACTTTCAGAAAGTTAGTTTGTTTCATTTTTTTTTCCAAGTAATAATAATATTAATGTTTCGCAAGCAAAATATGTATGTTACAACATATTATACATAAATCGACATACATGGAGTTTTTCATGCTGATCCAATGTTAGTTGGTTAGTATTTCAAGGAATCACGTATGGAAGTTTGTTAAGTAAAAGTTATAAAAAATATTATGTTGAGTTATTTACTATAAGCATATTAACTCCAGTTAAGTCATTAGGGTCATAAATAACCGTAGAATATCTAATATTTTGTTAGAGAGAAGTCTGTTTTCTTGTGCAATACAATAATAACTGTAAATGGTTTTGTGTACAATGAACTTTATGATTGGCAATTTGTAACTTTAAATTATTATTACACAACTTATAGACAACCTTGAGTCATCACTCATCAGTGAAGCACTACTTGTTAAAAATATTATAATATGCCAGTAACATTTTATATAGCTTCCTCTAGCATTTTACTGGAAATAAATACTTAATTAATCTAACAAATTTTGCTTAGGGGAATCTATCCAGGTACTCGAAAATTTTAGTTCTGGACAATGTTTTACCTAATATCGTGTACTCAACTATTCGAAATAAAAATATCGACGGTACAATTAAATGTTTAATTTAAGTCTTAAAACTGGATTTTTTTCTGATGTACGGAAAACCTGATTTGTTCGCCGAGTGTTTAGTGTGTTTGTTTGTTATTCTAAAATTTTTTAAAATTTTGGTGAAACAGGTTGAGTTTATTTTTACATCTACCAGTCCTACCACAACCAATTTGATGATGATTTTTTAAATTACTTTCACAATGCTTTAAGCCTCAGAGAGTCAAGTTGATGTAATATATAAGCTTATTGTTAGAGAAACTTGATCGTATGAATAAATATTTTATACCTGGGGCCTTTTTCTCGAATTCCATTTCTACTTTTCATATGTTAACATCTGTCAAAATTCCCTTAATAATTCCCCAAATGCAACCCTATGCTTGAATCATTCTGAACTTTTTATTTACCGCGTTGAATTGATTTTAGATAATTGTTTGTGTTTGGTTTGTCAGCGAAATATAAAATTTACAAAATTTTTTTTTGGAAATTTACAAAATTTTGAGGAAGATTTGTTATATTGATTAAGCAAGAGTTATGTTTGTAATAATATTTTGTGCTTATGTGTTATGTATAATATGAGTTATATATTTTATTTTATATGTTGTAGTAATGTATTTGGTGGAACTTATAGATTCACTATTTACAAGTTACAACACTTTGTTTAATTTATTTTAAAACATAAATTTTATTATTATAATTTAATTTTTTAATTCACTAACTATAAATATTATTGATTTAGAATTTTGTTAAATTCCAAAAGTACAAAATAAGATTTTATTATATTTAATTTAATGATTTTAAATTATTATTAATTTATTATAATTAATATTTCACTCCACTTTTATGAAAATTATTTTTCTCTGACAAATCTGGTCATATATACGATATATATTGTGTTCTGGAATTATCTAAAAATCTATATTTTACAATAATTATATTGTGTGTGTGGCGTCATACTTCATACTACAGCGTAAGCGGAGGTAAACAATAGTGACTTATTATTTCTGTAATTAATGCAATTAACGTTATGTTACGAAGTAATGTACACATAAAAATGATGCGACCAATACATTCGTAGAAAATGCTATAGTACATTTCATAAAGAGATTATACTTTTATTTTGTAGCGCGATTAATATTTATTTGAAATTCGAATTACAAATTTGATTATTTATAATTGAATTGCAATGATTAATTATTACTATTAATCGGCTGCTACAATACTCCCTTCCAAGTTAATGTCCGAATCAAATGAGAACATTAACTAACAAAATCAACGTGTGACGCCTTAGTTCTGTCTGATTTTAACTGATTTAAGGTGAACTGTAATTCAGTCGCCTTGAACCAAATGGAGGGATTTTGCGTCCAAAATGGATGCAGTTTTAACAGTCCAATTGGCGCAACTTCTTGATCAACCTCCATATCCGCTTTCTATTCAATTAGAACTATCGGACTTCCTGGTCTTGGTGGAGTACCTACCACTTTGTTGTTTAAGATTTTATGGAACTAAGACGTGGCAAATTGTTTGTTGTTGTGATTGTTGGTCATGTGCGCACATAGCTGCTCGTTTTTATTAAGAAAAAAAATTTTTTTTTAAAACAATCGTGCGTTTGGTGAATTTTCCAAATTGTGAAAAATTTAATCAAAATTCAAAGTACTTTTGATCAATTGCTTAACCAACCAACAATGTTTGTGTAAAATATCATATCTTTTTTTGGAAGAAAACTTAAAAAAACTTGTAACTCTTAAAGAAAATAAACAACGCCGTAACCGTATTTGTAGGTAAAATAAAAAATAGAGGTTCTTGCCCGAATAAACGGTGAAATTAGCGAGATTAAAAAAAAAATATATATTTAGCGAATCTGTCATTAAAACCATGTGGACCAGAAAATTACCTGAAGTAATCTGAGTCGCAATGGCTGAGTTACGAGAAACGGAAACGTTAGAGCAATGTGCTAAGATCGCAGATAGAATTCATGCGGCCATGTACCACGCGCCAAAAGTGGCGTCGATGGATAGACCATCTACTAGCGTACAGCAGAACAAGCCAAATTACATCTCAAAAATTGAGGCTAGGCTCAATACACTCGAAAACTGCTTAAATGCGCTAAGCAACAAGGGTCGTTCTCGTTCCGGCTCCCGAGGTAACAACAACCAAAATCGGTCGAGCAGCGCTAGTAGTAGCAATGGCAATAAGCAAATGTCCACAAACAACACCAAGCACAACAATTGGAAAAATCGTCCAGATTGGTGTTACAACCATAAGAAATATGGAAATCAAGCTTGGTCTTGTAAACAGCCTTGCTCATATTTTAAACAACGCGTTGAGCAGATAAAAAAAGCTGCCGCCCAAAAACATGAAGCAAAAAACGGATAGACGTAAGCAGAATAGAGTCCCGGACATTATTGAATTTGCGCTCGTCCCGGCTCTTTATCAACGACAATAACAATAGTTTAATTTTCTTAATTGACACAGGAGCTGACATATCAGTAATCCCGGTCAAATTCTATAGTATAAATGTAAATAGTTATTCGCAGGATCTTTCACTTTCGGCAGCCAATGGATCAATTATTCGTACATTCGGTACGAAATTGCTTAAAGTCAATTTAGGACTTAAAAGGGACTTTACGCATGCTTTTATTATAGCATCCGTGATTCACCCAATCATTGGCGCTGATTTCTTAGCAAAATTTGGTCTCGTAGTTGATCTCAAAAGAAGCCAATTAATAGACACAACCACAAAATTATCAATTGATGCGATAGTAAGGAGTTGTGAAAAACTTACGCCTCTGCATTTTTCTATTGATAATGGTTATGGTACGTTATTAAGTAAGTTTCCTAGCCTTAGAGCGCTACCAAATTTTAATTTGCCAGTTTGCCATTCGGTTGTGCGTCATATTGTGACTAATGGTCATTTATCGATGGCAAGGCCAAGAAGATTAGATCCTGATCGGCATAAAACCATCAGTCATCCCCAGTTTCATGTCCAGTATATATGGTTAGAAAAAAAGATCTCGATTGGAGACCATGTGGAAATTATCGACAATTAAATTCGGTGACAACACCAGATAGATATCCGATATCTCATATACAGAATTTCTCAATGAACTTACATGGTTGTAAAATATTCTTCAAGATCGATTTAGTTAGGGCTTACCATCTAATACCAGTAGCATCTGAGGATGTCTATAAGACGGCAATTACAACTCCGTTCGGATTGTATGAATTCACACGTATGCCTTTTGGGTTACGTAATGCCGCACAGACATTCCAACGATTTATTAACGAATTAATCCGCGGGCTAGATTTCGTTTATGCTTATATTGATGATTTACTGGTGGCTTCAGAAAATGAGGAACATCATTTAATGCACTTAGAACAAATCTTTAAAAGATTGATCGAATATGACGTGCATATTAAAACATCAAAATGTGTTTTTGGCGTTCCATTATTAGATTTTCTGAGTCATAAAATTACAGCAGATGGAATTCTACGTTCTGAAGATAGAATTCGAGCAATTAGGGAGTTTCCGGTTCCAACTTCTATAAAGCACATTCAACGTTTTATCGGGATGGTTAATTACTATCACCGATTTATACCTAAGGTAGCGGAAATGTTAGCTCCAATTCACGCACATTTGGCAGTACTAAATAAGTCGCCAAAGCTAACCAAGAACTTTTCTTGGACGGATGAATGTAATGTTGCATTTAACCAGGTAGTTTTGGAATTGATTAAAATTACTCTTCTCGCGCACCCAATTGGGATCGCTAAAATATGTATTACAATACTGATGCATCGAACATTGCCGTTGGCGCTGTCTTGCAACAGTTTAATGAGAAAGAGAATCAGTTGGAACCATTAGCATTCTTTTCGAAGAAATTAACGAGTGCTGAAATAAAATATTCAGCATTTGATAGGGAACTCCTAGCAATTTTTCTGGCTGTTAAACAATTTAGATATTATGTAGAAGGTCGGGATGTCACAATTTATACCGATCATAAGCCACTAACAAGAGCTATTCAGTCTAATACTGAAAGAAATCCACAGCAATCACGCTATTTGGATTACATTAGTCAGCTTACATCTGACATTCAGCATGTGCATGGTGTAGAAAATGTGATAGCGGATACGTTATCACGCACTTTAAACATTGACTGGGCTTCTAACGAAATATTTTACGATTATAGAGATATATTTAAGGCACAATCAAAAGACGAAGAACTTCAGATTTTATTATCTGGTTCAAACGATCGTCGATCAACTTCTAGTTATACACTTGAGTTATTTATGTTGCCGGGCCTTGAAGTGTATTGTACAGGTAGAAACCGTCCATACATTCCAGATCCATTGCGTCGGATAGTTTCCGACTCATTACACAATTTAGCACACCCTGGAGTTAGAGCTACTCGTAAATTGATTACAGCTCGTTATTTTTGGCCAAGTATAAACAAAGATGAAACTCAATGGGCTACTTCTTGTTTATCCTGCCAACGTGCCAAAGTACATGACACACAGTCTCACCACATGGACAATTTAATATTCCACAAGGTCGATTCGAACATATCCATTTGGATATCGTTGGACCACTTCCGGTTTCCAACAATTGTTCTTATATTTTTACGTGTGTTGATAGGTTTACACGCTGGCCTGAGGCTTATTGCATGAACAATATGTCCGCTAATACGATTGCCACTACATTTGTTAATAACTATATTTCGGGATTTGGTGTCCCGGCAGAAATAACAACTGACCAGGGTTCACAATTTGAATCTAATCTCTCTACTGAACTTACAGTACTTCTTGGATCTCATCGGATTCGTACAACTGCGTACAATCCTTAAGCGAATGGCATGGTCGAACGTTTTTATAGACAGCTTAAAGCTGCTTTTATGGCCAGAGGTAATACAATTAATTGGAGCTCAGAAATACCAATTATTTTATTGGGTATTCGAAAAGGTTCGAGTTGGACTTTACCCTCCATACGAAGGACCGTTTAAAGTTATTAGGCGCCTTCGAAAACAATTTATTATTTCGATCAACGATAAAAATCATAATATCTCGATCGATAGATCGAAGCCTGCTTTTGGAATCATTAGTTCTTTTGAACAAAATTTTTTCAACAAAAATTTTAAAGCACTTTGTTAGTTAATGTTCTCATTTGATTCGGACATTAACTTGGAAGGGAGTATTGTAGCAGCCGATTAACAGTTATAATTAATCATTGCAATTTAATTATAAATAATCAAATTTGTAACTCGAATTTCAAATTTGATTATTTATAATTGAATTGCAATGAGTAATTATTACTATTAATCGGCTGCTACAATATATGTAGTTCTTTATTGGTTTTGCCAGAGCAATTCAGCAATTGTTAATAAGGCATTTTTGCGATGTAAAAAACATGCGTTATGTCAGTCCATTTTTTAGGAATTTTTTTATTTTATTACGAGTTTTGATTCGAAATGATGTTTTATGTTAATTTTCGGTACGGGGAACGGACATTTCGGTATGGTGAATTTTTTCTACCTGTTTCTACCCATTCGGCAATATTTTCTTAGTAGCGAAAGTTGACATTATTAAGGAATTCAAGAATACATGAATTACAATATCCGAACGTTTTTTAAAATTTTCACAGAATATGTCCGCATGTGGAAAATGGAAGTGGAATTTGAAAATAGGACCCCTGTTAGTTAAATTGCTTCGTACCTTACTAGTTGTATGCAGTATGTTAAAATTGAAGGTAATTTATCAAGACCATTATTGGCTACTTCAAAGGTTGGGCAAATTACATTACACAATTAAAATACTTTTTAGATATTATAATGATTGCTCTGGAACCAAATCGTCTAAGCCTTCTAAAAATGTAAACAAGAAATTACAAAAACTGATGTAATTAAAATACAAATTACAATTAGTTAGAATTTAACTAACTAAAATATAAGATACTGTTACTTGGAAAACGAGTAATTTAAATGCAAGTTACAAATTGTAATTTGTATTTTCATTGATTAATTCAAATACGAGTTGCTACTGAAGACATCAGACTCTAGTACACTTCCGAGCGAACATAGTTATTTTGCGAGAAAACCATAAGTTACCAAGATTCGAAGATCTATAATTTTGCTGATATCTGTCGAAATGATTGAAAATTTGTTTTTACGCTCTCTTACTAACATTACTTTGTTTCAGGAGTCACTAGGCCAAATTGCACAATCCGACTTATTGTCCGAACATAACTAGGAAATGTGGATTATTAAGGTACATATATGTGGGACTTCCGATTAGAGCCACAAAATCAAATGAATAAGAAAATCGCGTATCTCGTTAAGTCTAGAATTAGAATTCCTTTATTTTGTTACCAAAATCTTCAATTAGATTTTCATTTCTACTAAATAATATACAAAATTTTAAATTATTCAGTAGATGAAACTATAGACTACCATAAAATTAGTAGATGCCTAACATTTACAGGCTCGAATTACAAAATGGGCTATTTTTATACTTAAATATCGAGAAACGTAAAATTATTGACGTTCGTTGAAGAATGGCTGACATATCGGATGGTCGGCTATGTGCCATACAAATTGACCCACAACCACCTCAATTAAAAAAAAAAGGAAAAAGTAAAAAGTAAAACGTAAAAAGTAAAAAGTAAAAAGTAAAAAGTAAAAAGTAAAAAGTAAAAAGTAAAAAGTAAAAAGTAAAAAGTAAAAAGTAAAAAGTAAAAAGTAAAAAGTAAAAAGTAAAAAGTAAAAGTACAAAGTACAAAGTACAAAGTACAAAGTATAAAGTATAAAGTATAAAGTATAAAGTATAAAGTATAAAGTATAAAGTATAAAGTATAAAGTATAAAGTATAAAGTATAAAGTATAAAGTATAAAGTATAAAGTATAAAGTATAAAGTATAAAGTATAAAGTATAAAGTATAAAGTATAAAGTATAAAGTATAAAGTATAAAGTATAAAGTATAAAGTATAAAGTATAAAGTATAAAGTATAAAGTATAAAGTATAAAGTATAAAGTATAAAGTATAAAGTATAAAGTATAAAGTATAAAGTATAAAGTATAAAGTATAAAGTATAAAGTATAAAGTATAAAGTATAAAGTATAAAGTATAAAGTATAAAGTATAAAGTATAAAGTATAAAGTATAAAGTATAAAGTATAAAGTATAAAGTATAAAGTATAAAGTATAAAGTATAAAGTATAAAGTATAAAGTATAAAGTATAAAGTATAAAGTATAAAGTATAAAGTATAAAGTATAAAGTATAAAGTATAAAGTATAAAGTATAAAGTATAAAGTATAAAGTATAAAGTATAAAGTATAAAGTATAAAGTATAAAGTATAAAGTATAAAGTATAAAGTATAAAGTATAAAGTATAAAGTATAAAGTATAAAGTATAAAGTATAAAGTATAAAGTATAAAGTATAAAGTATAAAGTATAAAGTATAAAGTATAAAGTATAAAGTATAAAGTATAAAGTATAAAGTATAAAGTATAAAGTATAAAGTATAAAGTATAAAGTATAAAGTATAAAGTATAAAGTATAAAGTATAAAGTATAAAGTATAAAGTATAAAGTATAAAGTATAAAGTATAAAGTATAAAGTATAAAGTATAAAGTATAAAGTATAAAGTATAAAGTATAAAGTATAAAGTATAAAGTATAAAGTATAAAGTATAAAGTATAAAGTATAAAGTATAAAGTATAAAGTATAAAGTATAAAGTATAAAGTATAAAGTATAAAGTATAAAGTATAAAGTATAAAGTATAAAGTATAAAGTATAAAGTATAAAGTATAAAGTATAAAGTATAAAGTATAAAGTATAAAGTATAAAGTATAAAGTATAAAGTATAAAGTATAAAGTATAAAGTATAAAGTATAAAGTATAAAGTATAAAGTATAAAGTATAAAGTATAAAGTATAAAGTATAAAGTATAAAGTATAAAGTATAAAGTATAAAGTATAAAGTATAAAGTATAAAGTATAAAGTATAAAGTATAAAGTATAAAGTATAAAGTATAAAGTATAAAGTATAAAGTATAAAGTATAAAGTATAAAGTATAAAGTATAAAGTATAAAGTATAAAGTATAAAGTATAAAGTATAAAGTATAAAGTATAAAGTATAAAGTATAAAGTATAAAGTATAAAGTATAAAGTATAAAGTATAAAGTATAAAGTATAAAGTATAAAGTATAAAGTATAAAGTATAAAGTATAAAGTATAAAGTATAAAGTATAAAGTATAAAGTATAAAGTATAAAGTATAAAGTATAAAGTATAAAGTATAAAGTATAAAGTATAAAGTATAAAGTATAAAGTATAAAGTATAAAGTATAAAGTATAAAGTATAAAGTATAAAGTATAAAGTATAAAGTATAAAGTATAAAGTATAAAGTATAAAGTATAAAGTATAAAGTATAAAGTATAAAGTATAAAGTATAAAGTATAAAGTATAAAGTATAAAGTATAAAGTATAAAGTATAAAGTATAAAGTATAAAGTATAAAGTATAAAGTATAAAGTATAAAGTATAAAGTATAAAGTATAAAGTATAAAGTATAAAGTATAAAGTATAAAGTATAAAGTATAAAGTATAAAGTATAAAGTATAAAGTATAAAGTATAAAGTATAAAGTATAAAGTATAAAGTATAAAGTATAAAGTATAAAGTATAAAGTATAAAGTATAAAGTATAAAGTATAAAGTATAAAGTATAAAGTATAAAGTATAAAGTATAAAGTATAAAGTATAAAGTATAAAGTATAAAGTATAAAGTATAAAGTATAAAGTATAAAGTATAAAGTATAAAGTATAAAGTATAAAGTATAAAGTATAAAGTATAAAGTATAAAGTATAAAGTATAAAGTATAAAGTATAAAGTATAAAGTATAAAGTATAAAGTATAAAGTATAAAGTATAAAGTATAAAGTATAAAGTATAAAGTATAAAGTATAAAGTATAAAGTATAAAGTATAAAGTATAAAGTATAAAGTATAAAGTATAAAGTATAAAGTATAAAGTATAAAGTATAAAGTATAAAGTATAAAGTATAAAGTATAAAGTATAAAGTATAAAGTATAAAGTATAAAGTATAAAGTATAAAGTATAAAGTATAAAGTATAAAGTATAAAGTATAAAGTATAAAGTATAAAGTATAAAGTATAAAGTATAAAGTATAAAGTATAAAGTATAAAGTATAAAGTATAAAGTATAAAGTATAAAGTATAAAGTATAAAGTATAAAGTATAAAGTATAAAGTATAAAGTATAAAGTATAAAGTATAAAGTATAAAGTATAAAGTATAAAGTATAAAGTATAAAGTATAAAGTATAAAGTATAAAGTATAAAGTATAAAGTATAAAGTATAAAGTATAAAGTATAAAGTATAAAGTATAAAGTATAAAGTATAAAGTATAAAGTATAAAGTATAAAGTATAAAGTATAAAGTATAAAGTATAAAGTATAAAGTATAAAGTATAAAGTATAAAGTATAAAGTATAAAGTATAAAGTATAAAGTATAAAGTATAAAGTATAAAGTATAAAGTATAAAGTATAAAGTATAAAGTATAAAGTATAAAGTATAAAGTATAAAGTATAAAGTATAAAGTATAAAGTATAAAGTATAAAGTATAAAGTATAAAGTATAAAGTATAAAGTATAAAGTATAAAGTATAAAGTATAAAGTATAAAGTATAAAGTATAAAGTATAAAGTATAAAGTATAAAGTATAAAGTATAAAGTATAAAGTATAAAGTATAAAGTATAAAGTATAAAGTATAAAGTATAAAGTATAAAGTATAAAGTATAAAGTATAAAGTATAAAGTATAAAGTATAAAGTATAAAGTATAAAGTATAAAGTATAAAGTATAAAGTATAAAGTATAAAGTATAAAGTATAAAGTATAAAGTATAAAGTATAAAGTATAAAGTATAAAGTATAAAGTATAAAGTATAAAGTATAAAGTATAAAGTATAAAGTATAAAGTATAAAGTATAAAGTATAAAGTATAAAGTATAAAGTATAAAGTATAAAGTATAAAGTATAAAGTATAAAGTATAAAGTATAAAGTATAAAGTATAAAGTATAAAGTATAAAGTATAAAGTATAAAGTATAAAGTATAAAGTATAAAGTATAAAGTATAAAGTATAAAGTATAAAAGTATAAAAGTATAAAAGTATAAAAGTATAAAAGTATAAAAGAATAAAAGTATAAAAGTATAAAAGTATAAAAGTATAAAAATATAAAAATATAAAAGTATAAAAGTATAAAGTAGAAGTTTAATTTTAAGGTCTGGAGTTTTTACCTCGTGATGTTTCAGCTCTTCCTACTTTACTGTTCTTACTCCTTTTACTTTCTTTTACGCTAGTAAAACAAAGTATAGTAATCATGAAAATTTGGGACCTTGAGATTTTTAGAGATTTATTTGTTTTGAGGTCCCCTGAGTCCGAAAAAGTGGGTTTCGAAATGGTGTCTGTCTGTCTGTCTGTCAATCTGTCAGTCTGTCAGTCTGTCAGTCTGTCAGTCTGTCAGTCTGTCAGTCTGTCAGTCTGTCAGTCTGTCAGTCTGTCAGTCTGTCAGTCTGTCAGTCTATCAGTCTGTCAGTCTGTCAGTCGGTCAGTCTGTCAGTCTGTCAGTCTGTCAGTCTGTCAGTCTGTCAGTCTGTCAGTCTGTCAGTCTGTCAGTCTGTCAGTCTGTCAGTCTGTCAGTCTGTCAGTCTGTCAGTCTGTCAGTCTGTCAGTCTGTCAGTCTGTCAGTCTGTCAGTCTGTCAGTCTGTCAGTCTGTCAGTCTGTCAGTCTGTCAGTCTGTCAGTCTGTCAGTCTGTCAGTCTGTCAGTCTGTCAGTCTGTCAGTCTGTCAGTCTGTCAGTCTGTCAGTCTGTCAGTCTGTCAGTCTGTCAGTCTGTTAGTCTGTCAGTCTGTCAGTCTGTCAGTCTGTCAGTCTGTCAGTCTGTCAGTCTGTCAGTCTGTCAGTCTGTCAGTCTGTCAGTCTGTCAGTCTGTCAGTCTGTCAGTCTGTCAGTCTGTCAGTCTGTCAGTCTGTCAGTCTGTCAGTCTGTCAGTCTGTCAGTCTGTCAGTCTGTCAGTCTGTCAGTCTGTCAGTCTGTCAGTCTGTCAGTCTGTCAGTCTGTCAGTCTGTCAGTCTGTCAGTCTGTCAGTCTGTCAGTCTGTCAGTCTGTTAGTCTGCCAGTCTGTCAGTCTGTCAGTCTGTCAGTCTGTCAGTCTGTCAGTCTGTCAGTCTGTCTGTGTCCTCTCTACAGCCCAGATGGTTTAACCAATCGAACTGAAACTTCAGATTTAAGCTTTTTTGATAAATTGGGAGATCCCAGTAAATTTTACTCCAAATCGGCTAACCGGAAGTGGCCACTCCCTTGGTCCAGAAAATTTATTTTGCAAATATCTTAAAAAGTATAAGGTTTACAAAAAACTAATTGAAGCAAAATGTTTTCAAAAACTAAAAACAAATTAAAAATAAAAAATTAAAAAAAAATTAAAAATTTAAAAATTAAAAAAAAAAATTAAAAAAAAAAGTTATAAAAAAAAAAATTTCTCAAAATTCTGTGTTCGTAAAAGAAAGTTGTGTGTTGGCCACACCTCCATTTTCATTTTTTACATTAGTAAAATAAGGTTTAGTACTTATGAAAATTTCCAAGTTTTCTTTGAGAATTTTGGAGTTTTATTTTGTTGTGTTGTTCCTTGAGTTGGTCAACTGGGTTTTGAATTAATCTTTGTCTGTCGGTATGTCGGTCAGTTTGTGATGTAACCAAGCGGACTGCAACTTCATATTTAAGCTTTTTTTAAATTCGGTATTCTCAGTGAATTTTATTCTAAACCGGCCAACTAGTAGTGGCAGTATAATTAGACAAGAAAATTTATTTTGCAAATATATGAAAAAATATTAGGTTTTATTAGATACAAAATGTTTCAAAAACAACAAATAAAAAAAAAAATTGTAAGAAATTTGCATAGTAAACTTCTTCTAATAATCTTCTATAATTTTCTATTTTTGAAAAAAACATGAATGTTTTATTATCTGCAAGATGCATATACATTTAAAAGTTCTTGTTATTTAATATTAAATTTTTGTTTGTTTGAAATATTTATTGATCACTCTTTAATTTGGTTTTGCCTCTAGAAAAGCCTAGGTTCACCATTTTTCAGGGCATTAGAGCAATATTTAAAGGTCACTAAAATGGTTTAAAATTTAACGTTATAAAATCGGCGAAATAAAATTTACAGTATAGCCGACAAACCATCTCTTGTTTTAACTTCTGGTTTAGCTGAAAATGCCTTCATGTACTATACAAAAATAAATAAATAAATAAATGTAAAACGTAGACGCATTTTCAGTCAAACCGGAAATTGGACAATATTAATATTAGATACATACATTTGTGCATTATTCCTATTGCTGACAAAAATCACAAATATCTGGATTATTCCATATTTATTGTTGCAATATCAATTTTAAAAACAATTGTGCGACCTTCAAGCAATGCTCAAATAACCTAAAAAATTGACCGAGCAAACGGCGCAGTGGTTAAAGCTGCGGCGGTTTTATCGGGAGGTACCGGGTTCGAATCCCTATAGGGGCGGGATGCAAAAGGGATTTTTCCTCATCTGATTACGATCGGTGATGAAGATGAATACATCTATAACCCCCTGTTGAGAGTGCAGAATCCATGGGCCGACCCACCTTTCATGTCAGCACTACAGGTTGACATGAAGCATTGCAATGTGCAGGTGGTTTTCAAAGACGGATCTGTAGCCGCCCGTCCTCGATTTGGCTACTCCAGGCGTAAAGTAGGACGGTAAAAAATAAATCAATAAACCAAACAAACAAACAAACAAACCTAAAAAATTGTAAACATGAGTTTTTCCGTAAGTGAACAAACTTGGGATAACCCATTAAAATTTCATAAAACGAATATAATGAGCACCCTAATAAATTTTGAATAACACAAAATAACTTTATCTTATGTATGATTTAAACGAGTCTCCAACAACATTACAAAATTTCAAATTTTGATCAACTCCTTGTTAATTTTAGAGTCTAAATGATGGTCATAAGGTTATAAGAAAAAGCAAAAGATTATAATTTTATTTAAGAAATTAAATGTAAATATTAAATGAATGAATTGATTATTTTAATTAAGTCAACATTTATATTTAAGTAAAATTTAGCACAGAGTTAGTAAATTGTTGAAATGTTGGTAAATATTCCAAATGAAATACTTATTTCAAAATAAACTGCAGTACATTACACTTTTAAAAAAAAATGTAAAATGTCAATATGAAGTTCCATAACCGCTTTCGATTTAAAACATTTTTAATTTCAATTTACAATATTTTCACTTTAAATTCGAATATCAAAAAATAATTTAAAAAAAAAAAAATGTTTATAGAGTTTAAAATATGTGCTTTAAAAGCACTATTTCAGCCAAATTAACTTCATGCGACTATTGAAATTCAAGATTTTTGAATTATTGATTTTACTGTGAAACAATCTTGGGCCCAAACTGATTTTAAAAACCCTTCAAATTTTTCTGAGTGAAGAGCCGGTTCGCAACGGGGAAATGCAATATACAAATGGAATGCTACAATATACTAAGCATCGATGAAAAGAAGTTGAATTACTGAGTGAGTGAGTTATTCATGAAAAATCCCTTAAAGAAATTTGAATTTTTAAAAACATTATAAGAACGTGCAGAAATATCAAAAAAGTCATATATTTAGGACCTTCATGGAGGAGAAAGATTCACATCATGTAAAATTATAAATCTTTGTCATGCATATTTTGGTTACGGTTTACTTTCTCTAATCGTCCACATAATCCATGTTGAACTGAATGAAAAATCTATTGTTTCGAGAAAGGTTATGTACATTAATTAGCTTTTAACTTAGTTAACATTTGTATTTACGGTTACACTATGTTTGCCACCTACATTTGTTTACCGCAAACAATTCAAATATTGTATCCTACACGTCTTTAAATAATTTACCACATGTCCACAGGAATAAAAATAAAAATTCTACAATAACCGTACATAGATTCCAACAGTGCGACACCCTAATTAGAAACATTACCGCAGCTTAAATTATACATACAAAAATTCTATACTACTTTACTGGTTCGCGCTATCATATGGTATGTGACACAAATTAACAAAAATGTTATTACAAAAAAAATGCTGTTATCGCGCGACAATCAATACCCATGTGAAAACACTGTCAGCCGAATGGCAATGAAATATTTTTTTTTTGTTATTTTGTATTTTAAGGGAACAAATTTATAATTTAAGTTTAATTAAAATAATAGCAATTATATTATTTTATGTATGTATAAGTACTTAATTTATTTATTATTATAATTTTAATTATAATAATTTTTTCGGTTATACACTTTTTACCTATTTTATTGTTATTGTTGTTTTCGTTTTATTAATTTAGTCCAATATTTTCAGCGTGACCAAATCAGATAAAAATCACCATAATATATGTACTCGTATTATACCTTAGCACCATGTTTATGTGTATGTACATATACATTATGTACAGTTAAAAGCAACAACAAAAAATATCAACACACATAACAAGAACTCACCAATAAAAAGGTAATATAATGGAAATTAGTTGACACATTCTCTTGTTGTCCAAAATATAAAAAATAAAAATAAACTCTATTATTATTCTAATGTATTTGACGTTTTTCCAATTATTGTGATTGTTGTTGTTGGCATTGTTCAGTATTTTGATATTATAGTTTATGGTTATTGTTATACTCGCTGTTGGCCATATATACTTGTATAGTAGAGGCTTATAGAGGTAAATATTGTTAAAAAAAAAAAAAAACTTTTCCACCTTTAGGGAATCAAAAACGATATTAAATATACATTTTATTATTTTGTATTTAATTTAATTTATTTGAATTATTAATTATCATGAAAATATCTGTGTAACGTATTTATATACTGACGATGCTTTATTGGTCATTCTTGGGGGGTTAACACTATTGTGGATAAACAATTTTTCATTTTACTGTACGGTCACATTACAGAATATGTTTTTCATCGATTACGATTAATTGCCATACAATTTTGTAAAATTTATAAAATTAAGTAGTAATGGATTCTAAAAATTTTGTGTACATATTTGGTTTTTATATAGCGATGTTGAGTAAGGCCGAATGACTGATACCGATGGAGTGGATGTTGTCTCGCCACTGTAATTTTTGTAATCTGGAATTTGTCGTAGAAGGCAGTAAATAATAATTTTGGAATTCCTCTCGAGTTAAGGATAGCAATCTCGTTTTGAATTTTAGTTTCCGGTGGATTGGAGTGGATATTGGAACTCATGATAACTCTATTGTTTTTTCGAATTCGATTTTTCGTTATTCGAATGTTAATCAAAAAGATGTATATGCGCTTATTTCAAATTTTTCTAAATAATGATTTACACTCCGACTGATGGCTAACGAACAAAATTTTTTTAAAGCGCGCTATGTATATGTACTATTTAGAAAGTTTTTTCTTGCTACATTCTATACAGAATGATTTATAAAGCATAAAAAGCAACATTTTACAAAATCACGAAAATATCTAATGCTCCGAAGTTATTTTTGGAAATCATGCCTTTCGAGATTTCGTATTTTCAAGATTTTGTAGCATTCCAGATTTTTTCTATCGAGTCTTTTAAAAACGATTAACGAGATTTTGCCTAATCCAGGTCTTTCTCTTTCTAGAAAACGTAACGTATTCTTTACTCAGCGCGATTATATTATGGTTCTAAAGAACTCACAGTGTTCAATATCATTATGGAAATATAGTTAAAAATGGCATTTTTGCGTAAATGCTAGATTAATTTATAACTGTACTAAAATAACCGACAAAAAGTACAGAAGGAAGTAAACTCATGAATAAATACTCTATAAACGAAACCTATAATTTATTTCCAGAAAATTTTAAAATTAAATCACCATTCTTCAGAATTTTTTCAACGTACACTTTATAAAATAGTTTAAAATTAAGTCTTCTTTTAACTGAATTTCCATCATAATTTTAAAATTAGTCTTACTGTTTAAAAAATTGCTATGTTATTTTGAAGATAAATCACTAATTCCCAGAATATATTAAAATTAACTCTTACTATTTCCGAAATTCCATTCTAATTAATCCTATTTCCATATTATTTCAAAATTAAATCTTTCTCTTCCTAAAATTTTATTCAAATTTTTAAGATTAAAAATAGTTAAAAGTTAAACTAGCCTTTCAAGAATATTAAACTTCCAATTTCTCGTGTACCATTCAAATTTCAAAATTGAACTCAAAAAATTACTGTATTTTACAAAATATTTAAAAATTAAATCTTCTTTTACAAAAATTCAATTCTAATTTTAAAATTAAATTTATATTTTCCAGAATGTTTTAAAATTACATATTCCTTTACCGAAATTTTATTCTAATTTTAAAATGAAATAACTAAGTCCAAAAATGTTTTAAAATTAAACTATTCTTTGCATTAAAATGCACACATGCTGCATGCACATTACAAATTTAATTTAAAATGCTATTGGGTTTTAATTACAATCTTTCAGGTTTAAATTTATCAGAAATTCCATACTAATTTTAGTTTTAAAAATAATCTAAGTTTATCAGACAATTTAAAAATTAAATCTTTCTTATTCAGATATTCCATTCAAAATTTTAAAACTAAATAACTAATTTCCAGAATATTATTTTTATAGCAATTCTAATTCTAATTTTAAAATTAGATCTCAATTTTCCGGAATATTTTAAAATTAAATTTTCCTTTAACTGAAATTCTATTTCAATTCTAAATTAACTCACCAGTTCCTATAATATTTTAAAATTAACTCTTATTTTTTCAGAAAACTAATCCTAACTTCAAAATTAAACTTTTTTCTTCCAAAAATTTCATTCAAATTTTGAATATAAATCTCAATTTTCCAGAATATTCCGCTTTCGCTTTAAAACTTAATTTCCGTTTTTAAAAATATTTAAAAATTTAACCTTTCTTTTCCAGATACACAATTCTAATTTTAAAATTAAATCTGCATTTTCCAGAAAATTTTAAAATTAAACTTCCAATTTCTGGAGTTCCATTAAAATTTTAAAATTAAATTCCAGAAATTCTCTTCTAATTCTTATTTTTAAATTAAGGCTAAACTTTTCAGAACGTTTCAACATCTTCCTTTAATTCCATTCTAATTTTAAAATGAAATAACTAATTTCCAAAATATTTTAAAATTTAATCATTACTTTCTAGAAATTCCTTAATAATTCCTATATTAGAATTAAAGCTCATTTTTCGAGAATGTTTTAATATTAAAGCTGAAAACAGAGGTGCAGATTTTCTGCTTGTTTATGCACGCAGATTTGCATTCAAATACACATATGCTGCATACAGTTCTATATTTGTTAACTTTCACTTATTCCATTAAATTTACTAATTTCCAGAATATATTAAAACTAAATCTTAATTTATCAGCAATTTCATACTAATTTTCGTTTTAAATGTAGTCTCAATTTTTGAGACAATTTTTAAATTAAACCTTCCTTATCCAGAATGGAATTAATTATTAGAAGGGAATTAATAGTTTTAAAAGTAAATAGCTAATTCCCAGAGTATATTAAACCTAAATCTTCTTATATCAGACATTTCATTCGAATTCTAATGTTTAAATTAATTCTCAATATTCCAGAATATTATAAAATTAAATATTTTCTTTCCAAAATTCTATTCTAATTTTAAAATTAAATCCCCATTTTCGAAAATATTTTAAAGTTAAATCTTAAAATTGTTTGTATTCTGTTCTAATTTTTAAATTAAATAAACTTATTTCAAAAATAAATCAACGCTTTGTAGAATATTTTAAAATTTAATCTTCCGTTTACTTAAATTCTATTCTAATTTTAAAATGAAATCACAAATCTTTAAAATATATTAAAACTAACTCTTACCATTTCAGAAACCCAATCCCAATTTTAAATATAATTTTTTTTTAATCATTCATTTTATAATTAAATCTTCATTTTTCGAAAGATTTAAAAATTAAACTTTACTTTTCAAGAAATTTTATTGTAGCTTAAATATTAAACTTTAAAATTAAACTTTCACAAATTCTTTTCTAATTTTTATTTTAAAATTAAATCTATACATTCCAAAATGTTTTAAAATTACATTTTCCTTTTACTAAATTTCTATTAGAGTTTTAAGATTTATCGAAAGTTTTGTTTTTTAAAAGAATTCCATTCTAATTTTAAAAATAAAGAAGTACTTTTCCGAAACTCTGTTAATCCTAATGTTAAATGTAATCTCAATTTTCGTTACAATTTAAAAATTAAATCTTTTTTTTTCCAGAAATCGCATACTTATTTTAAAATTAAACATTCATTTTCAAAAATATTTTAAAATTAAATCGTCGTATTTTCTGTGTTCCATTCTAATTTTAAAATTAAATTCCAAAAGTTATATTCTAATTCTTGAAGTTTTATTGTAGTTTTGAATTTAAATCATAAATTCCCAGAATATTTTTAAATTAAGTATTTTTTTCCAACGTTTAAACTTTTAAGTTAAATCTCAATATTCAAAAATATTCCACTTTCATTTTAAAATAAAATCTTTATATTTTTTCTGTTCCATTTTAATATTCAAACTAAATATAAAAAATTTCATTTTAGTTCTAATTTTAAAACTAAATCTACAATGGCCAGTGCATTTTAAAATGTCACTTTCTCTTCTAGAAGTTCTATTCTAATTTAAAAATTAAATAACTAATTTCCAAAATGTTTTAAAATTAATTCATGATTTTCTAGAAATTAAATTACAAATATAACTTTACAATTAAATCTCAATCGAAAATATTTAAAAATTTAAGATGGAAACTGACTACCTTTAAAAAACACATATGCTGCATACAGTTCTATATTTATTAATTACTTCTTACTTCTATTTATTAATTACTTCTTACTAATTACTTATGTAACTCCAAAATTAAATTTATTCATTTATTTATTGACGGAAAAATAAAAATATTAATTTCCCAATAAACGTTATAAGTTTTTATTTAATAATTCCACAAATTTTAAAATTTACAATTTTCGACTCACTGGGGTCAATCTTGGGTAGTAAACACATTTTATTGATTGGCCGCTTGTATGTGCCCTTGGACGTTTGAAGTGTTACAACTCTGACTAATTTATCAGAACCTGGATGTACATCAATAATTTTTGTTATTGCCCATTGTGCTGGTGGTGTGTGTTCATTCTTTAGTATATTAATGTCATTGATCCGTGGCTATGCTTTGACTTGGTTAAATTTTTACAATTTATTTAGTGATGTCAAATATCCAGTGTGCCAGCGTTGCCAAAAATGTTGTAGCATCTTCTGAAGCATCTGCCATCTAGTAAGCCGGTTATTTTTTGTCGCGTTTAAGTTTGGTTCGGGTTGTAATGTCAGTGCGTGGCTTATTTAAAAATGTGCGGGTGTCAGAGGATCTTCGGAATCATCTTTTTTACATAGTGGCCGGGAATTTAGCACTGCTTCAATTTATTTATTTATTTTTTATTGACAACTGGGCAGCATACAGGATTAACCCAATTACATGCTGCAATATTTTAAATGGAAAAAATACATCAATACATATTTAAACTGATAATTTCAGAAAGAAAATTAAAAAAAAATAATAATAATTTTAGAAATAATAACAATAATACAAAAATGATGAAAACACCAATGGAGTGAAAACTGTGAAGCCTAAGTTGTGTTAATTTTACTATAGCACCTTAAGTAGCAGTACTATTCTTGAAAAATACAGATTTACATCTTTTCCGAAACACCGACAGAGAGACATGTTGAATAGGTCGAAATCTGCAAAGTTGATCATATGGTTGGATTCCAGTCTATTAATAATTGAAGACATCGCCAAATTTGTTCTAGAAACGATGGTAGAAACAACTGCACGAGGAAAGTCCTGTAAGCCGGGGCGTAAAAATTAATTTTTGTCAGTAGAGTTGTGTGGAGATAACTATTAACTATTTTAAAAAGTAAGAACTTATTAAGTAGGACTCTTCTATTTGTTTGAGAAAGGTAAGTATCCTCATAATTGAGGATGGTGTCTCCAATGATTCGTCTAAGGTGAAATTAGGTCGATTTCACAGGGGCTACACACAAACCTCCGAAAGTCGGCGCAGCTGGAGCAGTTAATTGGTAGCGTTGGTAGCGTGTTGGAATCTCGTTAATGCATTTAAAAATATTTCGGTGCTTAGATCTTTCACCAGTTCAAGATGCACAGCATTTGTTGCTATGTAGACAAAAATAGACAGATACCCCTTGATTATTCTGGAATTCTTCTGTTGATGCGCTTTTATTGAGTAAGGGCCCGCGTAATCTACTCCACTTCGTATAAATGGGCTCAGCAGTGATACTCTCGAGTTAGGTAGTTGTCCCATTAATTGGGCTTGTTCTTTCAGCTTCTACCGGTGACACTTAAAACATTTGTATATAACCTTCTTCATCAATGCTCTTGCTCTAAGTATTTGAAATTTTTGCCTTATGTAAGTCAATAATTGGGATGGTACAGCATGTAGTAGGTTAACGTGTAGGTAGGCAACCATTTTCTCGATAGTCGGGTGTTCTCCCGGCAAAATAATGGGATGCTTGGTGTCATATTGAATCGGTGCATTAGTCAATCACCCACTAACTCTTAAAAGCCCATTACTATCTAGAAATGAAAAAAATTTAATAAATTTCCTTTTGTTGGATGGATACCCTAGTTAAGCAGATCTATTTCTGCTCTAAATCGTTGACGGTTGATTAATGATAATATTTTTCTCTTAGCCCACAAGATTTCATCAACTGAAATCGTTCTAATCTCGGATTGGTTGTGAATATTGTTTGTATAGAGTCGCAGCCTACGTATTCTTACTAGAACTCGCAATTTAATTAAATATTTGGATACTCTGCTTGCCATTAGCTCTATCTGTTTCGTAAAATCGTTGCACTCTAAACATTACACATCATGGTAACTGCATTTTCTAAACCCTCATCTTCAGGTGATTTTACTTCGTCAACATCTGCTTTCAAATAAATTGGTTCATACTGCAAAAATGGTGGGCCTCTCCACCACAAATCGTAGTCTTTTAACTCTTCTGCCCCCTGCCTCTGGAAGTGCAATCGGCGGGATTCCCTTTGGAGCTTACATGATGCCATTGGTAGCGACTCGTGGCGGTCAAAATTAGGCTGGTTCGGTTTTCTATATATGTCGGCCAGGTATTTGGCTGCTTAGATAACCAATTTAGTACTAAGGTTGAGTCGGAGTATAGAAATATTTTTGGTGTGAAGGAAAGTATCAATGATAAAGTGTAGATTCCAATATCTTAGTAAGAAGAGTTGCTGCGCATAGTTCCAGTTTGGGAATGCTAAACTTGGTTTTTGATGTGATGAGATTAACACTGACCTTTCCGTTTGATATTATGGTCCTTGAATACAATACTGCAGCATACGCTTCTTTTGATGCAGCGGCAAATACATGGATTTCGAAGATTTCTTCTGTATTGAGCCATCTTGGTATATTAAAGTTTTCAATAAATTTGAGGTTGTCGCGAAACGCAGACCATACCGCGAAATGTCTATCTAATATCTCATCTTCCCAGTCCAGTCCTTTTTTAATCACAACTGCTGAAATAAACTTTTAATAATTATTGTTATCGGTGCTAACCAACCAATGGGATCAAAAAGCCGTGAGGCCTCAGATAACAGCTGTCTTTTCGTTGTGCGGAAGGGCTTAGGTAGATTGACTCGGAGTTTGAAAATATCTTGCTTTGGTTGGTAATAGATGCCTAAAGTAGAGATTGTTTTGAGACCATCATGCAATTTTTTGCAAGATATTTCTAAATCTTTCTCCGATAAGTGTTTTAAAAAATAAATCAGCATAGTTAGCAGGCCATTTTCGCAAGCATAAACCGAACGGTTGCACGGCGTTAATCAGCTATTTTTGCAAATTTAGTGCTTCTTCTAGTGTATTGGCCCCGACATCAAGTCATCCACGTAAAAATCGTTCTTAATAACCTTTGCTGCTGTATGATAAATCTCCATGATTTGATCAGCTATGTATTGAAAACTGTATGTTGTCAGAAACGGAGCCGATGAAGTACCATAAGTCACGGTAAGCAAGCGATAATAGTCTAACTGCTTGGTAGGTGAGTCTCTCCACAAAATTGTACTTCCTGTACCTTAGGCGTATTTCTGCGTTGTTCTGCTGTACAGTAGGACCTATCATGAGTTCGTCGTTTAAAGAATTTCCGGTTGTCGTCTTGGCTTAACCATCAAACACCACACGCAACTTTGTTGCAGTACTGGATTCTTTTAAAACTCCATGATGTGGCACGTAGAATGTCTTTCCACTTGGTTTGATGATTTCATTTTTGGGAATGAGTTCCATATGACCCAATTCTAAGTATTCTTTAATGAATGGCATACTGCAGGTAAAGCGATCCATTGTTTGATAACTTCTTCTCTAATGCAAAGAATCTTCGTGAAGCATGGTTTATTGAATCTAATAGCTGCGGTGCATTGCGTTTAAACGGTAATTAAACTACTAGTCTTCCTTGGCCATTTCCAGTTGTTGTATTATTTTAGGTGGTAATACAATTTTTCTCCTCGGTAGTATACATTGGTGGACAGACGACTTCCTCAATTTCCCAAAAATCTTCTCAGAAGGCGGTCGATGTTGACTTCTTCCTCTATTGTTAAACAAACCTACAAACCTGTGTTGTCGACTCGTCAATTTGGGTTGGCTGGCTCAAGCCTCCTATAATCCAGCCAAACTTGGTATTTAATGCCACTATATTGTGTTGTGCAGCCCAGCAGTATATCTATGGAGCCAGGTTGGTTGAAAGTAGGATCGGCTTGCGGTAGTGCTTCAGCGGGTGTCCGTTTCCAAAACTTTCAATGGTAGATTAGAGGTGATGTTTGGTACAATTAAGGCGGCTACATCTGTTATGTAGCTTTTGTCTATTCGCGATCGCAATTTGATGTTGGTAATTCCCCTCGAATGGCCAGCTCTTGATTTGTCTGTATTAAAACTCATCTATTTGATCTCGCTAGGTGTATTCGGTTGGCACACGACTCTGTAATAAACGATCGAGTGGATGCGGAGTCGAGTAATCCACATATATCCTGCCAGGTGTTAAAACTATTTTGAATTTGCAGCATCACGGTCGGTAATATGGCGTTTTGATCCTGGTCACGTGTAGACAATGCAAGTTCACCACTAATTTCACTACAACATGAGACATGCGCATTAACGGCTGTTGACTTCGAACTAGGTCCAGGTAAATCATTGACAATTGGTGGACGATTTAAAGGAACCAACGTATTGTGTTGTTTGTTACAATTATGACATCTTCGTTTGCTTCTACATTGGAACACTGTATGGGAATCTGTAAAACAATTGAAACATCTGGATTTTACTTTTAGGAATTCTCTACGTTCTGCGTATGATAATCCAATCAATTTGGCATATTTAAAAAGCCGGTGGGTTTCCCCTGCACAAAGTGGACAAAAGGGCGCTATTGATGTGTGCAACAATTTAGCGGAAGACTGAGATTTAGAGTAAACCTTTTTGTCATTAGTTGGTGGTTTGCTACTGTACGAAGTATGATCTTCAATGGCCGGAAAATCGATCTCTTCTGTTTCGTACTTCCAAACTGGTCTGGTTTCTTCATCCAATTTCTGCAGTACGATAAGAAAGAAATTTTAGAGAGAAATTTTCGTGGATGGTACAGGTGAAAATATCAAAAAATGATCGCTATTCTTGCAAATTACCGTCAAATGTAGGCATTGATAGGGATTGTAGTTTAAAATCAGATACCGCGTGGCCAGATATATTTGCGTTTATTGATTCGTTCATTTTTCGTACCGTATGAGCATTACTACGCAACGACGCTTGCAACAACTTGTCTTTCACTGCTACGAATTCGGAGTATAGTCAATGTGCATGGTCTAACCTCGCTTTTAAACCGTCGTACGATAGTTCATCAATGTTAACACTCACGTAATTATTTAATTTGGTGAATTGGCCTTTGATGTAAATCTATCATTATTATCAATTTTAATCACAAATTACCACACGCACCCACGCGGTTATCACGATTTTTTTTTTTTTAAATTAAATAAAATTTATTGGATTGGTTTTATTGTAAATCTTTATATTTTAGAGCAAAACGATTTAGTGGAAATAAAAGAAAGTTGATACTTAACAATTTTAACTGGTTCTCCAAGTGGATGGTTTTGGTTGATGTTTTCCCACGTTGCTCCAAATCTCAGTATTTTTCCGTCCAAAATGGTGCTTACAAATTATAATATGCCGCAAATCGGTAACACGTGGCTGATGATTCCTTTGATCAATATCAATTCCACGTTGTGCCAGATCCGGCTCGAAGGACAAAAAATAAATGTATGTAACTCCAAAATTAAATTTATTAATTTAATTTATTGACGGAAAATGAAAATACTAATTTCCCAAACGTTATAAGTTTTTATTTAATAATTCCACAAATTTTATAATTTACAATTTGGTCTTTTTGTGTTTATGACTCTTCAATTTGATTTTTTTTAAATAAGAATACAATAACAATAATTATAATAATAGTAAAAATAATTAATAATTCATATTTTGTTTTAGGATTTCATTGTCTTCAAATGCTATGTTTTTAAATTAATATATATATATTAATTTTCAGAATATATTAAAATCAAATCTACCTTTATAAGAAATTCCTGATCTAATTCTTATTTTTTCTAGAGCTCCTTTCATTATAAATTTCTCTCCGAAACTTTTGAAAAGGAGCAGCTAAAATTTTCGCAAAATTGGCCAAGAATCAAATTTTTGTATCTAAGATTAATTTAGAGACTTTGTAAATTTTTTAAATTAAAGATACTGTATGTCTAGTTTTTGATCAAGAAATAAGTTTCTGTGCAGTTTAATAGTTTTTACATCTTTTGTAATAATAAAAAATTGGTTTTAAAAAAATCTATCTTGGAACCAACCTATGGGTACACTTTTTGCAAATTTAATTTTTACCTACGCCATTTTATTAGCACTTAGATTATCCATCAATCTAATTGTTAAGCTCGCCGGGTATTATTATTTTCATAAAAAACGGGAAAAACAGTGAGTAAAAAAATGTTTTTTTACTAAACTATAATTACCCTACAGAAACTCGCAGGACGGAAAATCATACTATCCAGTTTTAAAGGGAACCTAATTTCAATAATTGAATTTTGCAAAAAGTGTTCTCGTTAGGTGGTTTCACATAGTTCGATTGTTTTACGTATTTTAAAACAACATTTTTATTATAATAAAAAATGTGAAACTATTTGGCTGCTAATATCACAGTAAGTTTTCTTGTTCTTCTAAGAGGTTCATTCTGTAGAATACTAATTTCCTCGTGCATTGTTATGAATAAAAAAAAGAGTAAAAAACGAACAAAATCAAACAAAAATTTTTCAAATTTTGGTAAAATCAAACAAAATCAAAAAAGTTTTATGGTTTTTCGATTAGACTCGATTTCGCTGGTTCCGTTCTCTGCTAGGTACTCGTTCTGAAGATAAATACTTACATATATGTACATACGTTTTTGATTACAGTTTACATGAAAACATTCCTATAAATTTCACTCAAGCTGAATGAATTATTTATATTTCAAATACAACATTTTTAATTTTTTTTTATGAATATTCAGTTATATTATAAAAGTTGGCGTGTAAACAGCATTCATGTACACGCCAAACATATAAATAGGTATATTGTGATGAAATTTAATTTCGTGACTGCAACCATTTCCTAAAACAATTTTCATAAAATATCCAACTCGAGTATTGTTTAAATAACCATTAACCACAAAATAAAATAAAAATTATATTTTTTCTCCTACACCAAAAAAAAAAAAAAAAAAAAAATAAAAAATGTAGATCAATCATCTCAAGGCATTAAATTGACACGTCTAATTTTTTTTAAAACAAAAATATTATTATTTAAAACTAAAGATCTAACTAATTTTTAAAAATCTTTCTAATTCCATGTTAAGCATTTTGTGAAATTGATATAGATATGCCTTCCAGATAAGTCGAATAAATTTTAAAACTAAGCATAGCAAATCGGCTTATAAGTGTAAGATATGATTTGTATTGCTATCAATCACTAACAAATTTCCCAACATTCATTTAATATAAACCAAGTGATTTTTATAGTTTCTGAAAATGTCTAACGATAGATATATTATTTTATTGTTATTACTATTATTATTTATAAAAATTCATAGCTCATTTATTCACGACTTTATATTTAGGGAATTCATGAATCACGACGATGATATTATTATTATGATTGTAATTTATTAAATTATTATTATTAAATTTTGTAAAAAAAAAAAAAAAATATTTTTTTGATAAAAGATCAAGGTATTTCACCTATATCTACGAATTTATTACTTTAAATATGATCTTTTGTCTTTCCCCCTTTCATCGGCCACATTTTAATGTCCACACCGTGCTCAACATTATGCAATAATAAAGCGGACATGAAAAGCGAACGGTACAAAATAATATCCCATTTCCGTTTAAGAGCTTTTTCATAAATTTTTAATTCCCTTTCTATACAATTTTCAAATTAAGATATATTTTCGATAATATTATATAGAGACAACAAATAGTAATAATAACAATAATAAAACGAACGATTGAAATCGATAGTGATCAGTAAATAGTTATTTTTATTTATTTTGTGTGCGGTGAATAGAAATCGACTTTTGCCCATTAGTTTGTAAAAATACAATTTAATTTATATAAATGAATATTTTAAGTGTAGCTTTTCATGAAAAATTTGATGGAATGAGAATTTTCGTTATAATATTTAACTGATATTAAATTTGAAGAGGTATTAATTCATACAATATTTTCTTTTACAAGCTGAATGTATTTTTAGATTATCGTGCTTTTTGATAATTATTTTGTTTTATTACTTACTTAATACCACCTTTCGCTTGGATTAAATGTTATACGTGTTTAAAGAATAATTTAATTATGGTGTCATCACACGGTTAAGGTTAACACTTATATTGTGATCGATTTAATCTTAATTTGGAGATTAAACGAATTATTTTGGTTTTAGTCATAACTATATATGCTCCAAGCTACCTAACAACGAAATTTGTACTAACCCTATTGTACAATAAATTGCGATCAATGTCAACGTCGCAATTATTTCAAACACGTTAACTTTTTAGCCGACATACATACTGCCGTGCTAAATAATAAAGCGGTAGTTGGATAGTTTGTAGCAAAAGGCATCTTTTGAAATTAATAGAAAAGTGGTATATCAAACATTAATCTAAGCAAATACGGCGTATCTACAATTTAGTAAGCTTAGAAGCCGTAATTCAATAAATTGTCTACACTAATCATTAGCAATAATATCGTAAATTAGAAATACTTAACAATAACAGCGGTAACTTTTCCATCCTGTGAGGTGTGCGCCTTTCTCACTAAGAAAAACATAGTTACCGCTCGAATCAGCATTAATTTCAACAATATTCAAATACCAAATACCAAATACCTATACCAAGCAATACCGCGGTAACTTTTGTGCTATATTCGGTTTTATTTTCAACGTTATATTAACGGAAACATTAAACTATAAATTAGTTTATTAGTTATTAGTTTATTTGAGCTATGAGATGAACCATTTTCGCTAAGCAAAATATAGATACGAATCAACTAAGTATTAATTTCTCATTTAATTGAGAACTTTCTCATATAAAGTACCGTTATATTTTTGCTTGTTTAGACAATAATTATAATGTTCAGGTCCATAATTTCGTATAATTCGGGTGTTGATTTTGTATGTGATCAAGTGATTTTTTTTATATTTACAAATATTAAATTTATTATTTAGGAATTACACAACTTTATTTGAGAACACAACTTTATGGAATGGCGTTTATAATGGAATGAATGGGAACTTTTTTATTTTTATTCTACAAGCAATATAGAAATTTTGACACTATAAAAATTAGTGTGTTTTACTGCAATGGACGTCGATGGTTCTTCGATCTCCGTGGTGCTCGGAGATGGATTTGTTTCGTTGGTTTCCAATCTAGCCATAGTTGGATCCTCCATGGGTAACGTCCCAGTCTCCTTTTGCGGTGTAGGTACCATAAAGTTATTGAATTGTATGGTTTTGTTACTATCCGAAGTTTGGGTGTTATCGGTGCTTGACTCGTCGGACATTGATCTCGAAACTGAACTTCTTGAGCGAAGCTGGTTTTGGTGTCTTCTCCATATACCAAGATTTGTTTCTACCAAATACAACATGATTCCTAGACATGCCTTTATGAACGCCTGTAAACTGGATCATTTGTTTTGAAATTGACCCTTCGAAATTCCCCCGCTAGGGTAGACTAGGTAAAATTGTAGTTAAGAATGTCCTCAGTTGGCGTCAATGGATTAACTCAGCTAGCGGTTGATCCATACCTGGTAAAGGGGTTGCTCTGTAAGTTGCCACAAAATTTTATTAAGGCAGTGTCACAGTCAGTGTTGTCAAATGAATTTGTTTTTATTGCGGTTTTGAAGGTGCGAACGAATCGTTCCGCTTCGCCATTTGATTCCGGGTGGAACGGAGCGGACGTAACATGTTCGATTGAATTTTGTTTACAGAACATTTTAAATTCACTTGAAGTGAATTGTGGTCCGTTGTCACTAAAAATGGTGATCGGATTGCAAATATTTGTTTTAGAGCGCGAATAGTGCTATTTGATGAAGTAGTTGTCATAGGGCTGATGAATGGGTATTTGGCATAGGCATCAACACAGATTAACCATATTTTTTTCCATGAACGGCCCTGCGTAATCAATGTGTAATCATTTGCCAAGGTTCACTCGGAGTTGGCCAACTGGTATACTCTTTCTTCGGTGCGCAGGCATTGAATTGGCAACTTTCGCAATTTTTTAAGGAGTTTCTTAATATCGCGATCGAGCGATGGCCACCAGCAGTAGCGACGTGCTAACTGCTTCATTCTGGTTGTGCCCCAGTATCCTTCGTGGAGTAGTGCTGGAACTTTGTTGTGCATGGTATCTGGAATGACAACACGAGTATGATGCTCTGTCTATTATAAGATAATATTGTTAAAACAGCTTAACTATCTCTGCGTCTAAAATACGCTGAGTAGGACATTTCGTCACATAAAGATAACCCATTTGGCCAACTATTTTGTATAAACTCATTTATTTTAGAGATGATTCGATTAGATTTAGTTTGTTTTCCGACAATCTCAGAATTTATTAGATTGAATCATCAAGTAATGATTGATAGTCGTCGTCCACCTTATAGCAAGCCTGTTCGCTAGCATCGAGCCGGGTGTCTGGACCACAAGGCAGTCGTGAGAGTGATGCAGACGCATTTTTGTTGTGATTTGTTGGTTTGTAAATAATTTTGTACTCATATCCCATCAAAATAATAGCCCATCGTTGTAATCTATTAATAGAGTGTACCGGGAGTTGTTTGTTTGAGTGTTATAAGGAGATTAGTGGTTTGTGATCCGTCATCAACTCAAATTTGCGTCCTTGCAAGTATTGGTTAAATTTGGTCACTCCATAAGTAATTGAGAGGGCCTCCTTCTCAATTTGTGAATATCGCTGTTGGGTTTTGTTTAGTGTTTTCGAAGCGAAAGCAATCTGGTGCTCTGAACCGTCTGTACATCGATGGGAAATAACATCTTCAATATGATCGGATAATTTTGCCGGAAATGTGCCTGTAGATTCGCATTCATTATTGCAATTTTTGATTTTTTAAATGATTCCTCTTGTAGTTCTGTCCACTGAAAATTGACATTCTTGCCTCTGAGATGGGTAAGAGGGGCGGCTAGCTGTGAAAAATTAGGGACGAATATTATAATAATTAATTTTTCCTGTAAATGATTTCACTTCTTTTACATTTTGAGGGCGCAGTAAATTTTTTATAGCCTCTAAACTACGCGAAGATAATCGAATGCCGTCTTTACTGATGATATGTCCTTGGTATTCTATATCAGATTTGGCGAACTCACATTTATTTAACGAAATCCATTTTCTTCCAAACGACTCATTAATAATTTTAGGTTGTTTATATGTTCAGCGTTTATTCTGCCAGATATTATGACATCGTCAAGATAAACTGCACAAAACTCGAAATCGACCGTTAGTTGTTCCATTAATCTTTGAAAAATACCTGGTGCACTTGAAATACCGAATGGTAACCGTTGGTATTCGTACAATCCGAACGGAGTATTAATTACCATAAATTTCTTTGATCTGTCAGATATCTCTACTTGTAAATACAATATGCATCCTATAAATCAATTTTTGTGAAGTAAACACCACCTTGTAGCTTATAGAATAACTCTTCGATTCTGGGAATGGTATGTCACATATGCGAATATCACCATTTGGTTTTAGTACCGGGACAATAGGTGTTGCCCATTGTGTGGTCTGGACCGGTTTTAAAATATTTTGTTTTACTAGTCTTGATAACTCATCTTTTACTTTGTTTTGGATAACAAATGGAAGAACTAGAGCTTTGAAATACTTTGGTATTGCATCCGATTTAAAATTTATATACGCTTGAAATGACGTACAGTGTCCAATGGTTTTAGGATTAAATAACTCGTGGTGACTTTTGCAAATGTCCATAAGCTGGGCCTTTAAATTATTATCAGGTTGTACATCAATTGTGAATATATTAGTTTGGTTGTGTTTGATACTAAAACTAAATTCTTAGAACCAATTTAGTCCCATAAGGTTAACACAATGATTGGAATCGACGACAAATAAACCTAATTGTTTTTCCAACTTATTATACAACACTGTGACATTCAAAGTACCCTTAATTGGAATGACGTTTCCTCTGTACGCTCTTACGATTTTTGAAGATGGATTACATTTTGGAAATCCCATATGTGCATAAGTTGCAAGTCCAACAATTGAACAAGTAGCTCCCATGTCCACTTGAAACAAAATTGGATGTCCATTTATTTTCAATCCAATCCAAATTTTACTAAAAGGGCAATAACCTGCGAGTGCGCCATAACTATTTGAAAAAAAAGCGTTTATTGAATGAGCAGATCCCCGTCTACGTGGTGAAAATGAACTGTCTCGAGGGCTTGAACTTCTGCGGCGCTGTGAGTTAGAAAGCAAACCTTGGGGTGATTGCCTACGTTGTCGATTCTGACTGTAATTTCGATATGGTTCACGATACCTGAATGACCTTCGACCACGTCCGCTAGACATGCAAACGGTGGAAATGTGTCCCTTTTTATTACAGCTATTGCAGGTGGCATCAAAATATTTTCATTTTGATCTTTCATGCTCGTCTATGGACTGGGGACAGGATTTATAAAAATTTTCACTTGTAATTAAATTATATTTCACATCACTATTTCGATTATCAGCACGAGGTAAATCAATTTTATTTATATCCATTGACGTTTCACCTTTTATGATTTAAAATGTTTTAACGGTAGTTTCATTCGCGACAGCGATTCCCAACACTTCATCTAAAGTAGGATTATCGTTTTGTAAACACGTGGTTCTCACTGTATCGTGTGGTGAATTTATTACAATTATATCGCGAATTAATTCGTCAACGAACGATGAGCAACAATTTGCTTTTTTACACGTAAAAATGCAATTGCGTGCGACACCACGTAAATCCGCTACCCAGTCTGAGCAGGATTGGTTTGGTTTCATTTTCGTTTTGTGAAATTCATAACGCGCAGCCTAAATATGTATTTTTGACGTAAAATGGTCTGATAATTTAGAGTTAGATAGGACATATAAAGGTCCTACTCACCAAATCGCCGTCGAATAATTTTTGAAGGAGTTCAAAAATATATTCTCCCACGTTGGACAGGAAAAATGCTCGTTTCCTATTATCATCCGATACCTCGCATGCCTCGAAATGCTGATTTATTTGTAGTAAATATGTCGAGATGACCAATGATGTTTCTGCACATTAAAGGGGAAAACGGTGAAATTGTTGTAGCCACTTGTTTTGTTTGAGCCACCAAAAATGATTGTATAAATTCTTGTTGGCTTTTGAGAATTTGTAAAATTTCTTGATCCGTAGGCATTTTGTTTAATCCTCATCGCCACTTTTATATTTACAAATATTAAATTTATTATTTAGGAAAAACACAACTTTATTTGAGAACACAACTATATGGAATGGCGTTTATAATGGATTGATTGGGGACTTTTGTGTTTTTATTATGCAAGCAATATAAAAATGTTGACAGTATAAAAATTAGTGTGTTTTACGTTAAATATGAAAATGAGATATAACAATTTTGGTATGTGCATAGTAAATTTACCGTGAAAGTGAACAATTTATTGCATAATATTATGAATGGTAAGTTATTAATAAATTATGTTAAATGTTTAGTTAGCAGATTTATTTTACTTGTTACAAGCTTGAGAAACGTCTTTCTTTTAAAGAATAACTTTTTTTTTTATTCTCAGATTCAGGAAACATGTCACAAAGGAGTACACGAATGTTAATGATACTGGCGAAAAAAAAAACAAATTACTAAGAGAAAAATTCCGAAAAGAAACAAAATTGAAAAACAACATTGAATCCATTGACTCTGATTTTTTTTCCAACCGACGATGAATCAAATGACGACCCAGAAGTACAATCGACAGCAAAAAAGCAAACCAGCTGATATCTTGCGAAAAGGAAACTTTTCATCAATTGAATTGGCATTGATACCAATTGAACTGGTATCGGTACCAATTGACACAATGAAAGAAACTTTGACAAATGATAGGCAACCAATTGTTATAGAAGCGCCAAACACACAGCCTTTCGAAAATACAGCACAGCATTTTGAGGATACCTGTGATATTCGGCAAAATAACATATCATCATCAATGTACCATGAACTCAAAACGATACCAATGGCACCTATAAACAGAAACCAACCTTTTGACTGGAATCTTTTAGATGTTTCCAGCTTTAGCTTCTCTAATTATGATTCGGAAAATATGGAAGATATTACTGAGTTAAATACAACCCAAGATACCACAGATGAAACAAGTATTAAGATGACTGAAAATGATATATTGACGGGGTTGGACCATTTAATGGTAGCAAACGAATTAATGACGTTGGAGAAAAACTTGAATTCGGATAATATCAGACAGTAAGGAAAAGGAAGAAGTATGACACATCAGTGAAAGAAAGAAATTCAGAAAAAATACTAAAACAAATAGTAAAACATCCACTTCAACCACCGTGTGCATGCAAAAAGAAGTGCCTGCAAAATGTATGTGAAGATCGTCGTAAGGCGTTAAACGAGTCATTCTGGAAGTTAAATAGTTCGAATAGGAAATCGTTCATGTTACATCACACATCATCTCAACCAGTGAAACAAGGAACCGTAAGAGAATCATTAGATCAACTGTATCGCAGGCAAAAATCTTTTTCCTCTACTTTAAAGGACGCAAATGGTACAGCCCATATAGTCTGCAAACAGTTTTTTTAAGCACCTTAGGATATAAGCCATCAAACGACAAGCCTTTGCAAACTGCTTTAAAAAGTTATAGGAACAAGCGCCAAAAGCTTAGAGAGGGAAGAATCCCGCTCATAATAAAATTGATGATACACCTATCAAACAGCACATATTAGGATTTAATCCTGATGTTTCGCAAGCGATCTATCAGTTAAGACATTGCACGAACATTTTATAAAGAACAACCAAGATTTAACCTGCTCATATGAGAAGCATCGTAAAGTGATTCGTGATTTAAATATATCGTTTGCTAACCTGGGGCATGAGGAATGTGAGTAGTGCGAAGAATTTAAATGGCAGGATAAAAGCCGTAACGAAGAAAGTCTGAAAGATAATTGCGCCTATTGTGCAGAGTGGAAAAAACATATTGACAGAGCGAACGAATCCAGAAAACAATATAAGCAAGATGCTGATCTTATTGAACGTGGTACCATAATTTATTCAGCAGATTTACAGAAAGTTATTATGCTACCACGAATGAAGATGTACAAAACAGCAATTTTTGTAAATAGGATTGTCGTGTATAATGAAACATTTGCTCCGGTTGGACAAAAAACATACTAATCTGAAGATTATTCCAGTATTGTGGCATGAAGTGTTATCTGGACGCACGAAGGATGAACTTATAAGTTCATACATATTATACATTTTTCAAACATCACAGAGATGTTAAAAAAATAATATTATGGAGAGATAATTGCTTAGCTCAAAATAAAAACTGGGCATTTTTCTGGTTTCTAATTTATCTTGTTAACTATGGCGAAATATTAGCCGAAACGATAACTATAAAATATTTTGAGACAGGCCATAATTTTATCTCAGCTGACTCATTTCATCATCAAGTTGAGCAGTCGATGAAAAGATGTAAAAACAAATTGTATGATTTTGAAGATTTTAGTCAAACAGTTAGCAGTGCTGCAAAACACGTAGAAGTGAAACAAATGCCCAATGAATGGCCTGATTATACCTCTCGATATAAATTGAAAAAAATAACTTCATGTCCCTACATAAATGATAAAGTTCAAGTGGCGGTACAAAGAGGAAGTTATGATTTTTTTTTACAAGATTGACCATAATAATATAACCATCAATCGTTGGTATAAAAAAGGAAAAAAACAAACTTTAATTCAACATCTGGCAAATTTAATGCCTACCCGACTTTAGCTTTGGATTAATCTACCGGAATCAGAATAATTAATTAAAAGATTAACATACCGAAGATCATTTCATGTTTTGATTATAAATTTTGACTCAAATGATTTTTTTTTTAGTTATATTTTGTAGTTTTGTTGATCAAAACCAATGAAGGTTTTTTATAGTTTTAGCTATAGTATGTTCAATTTTTTTAATTTTATACTTATGTTAACAATTTAGTTATGAATTTGCAGTTTATTTATTTTCTTATGGACATTTTTCTACAGTGCAAGTAAGAAACTAAGTGAAAATGCAGTATCTCAAATAACTTCTAAATTAAAATAATTTTAAATTTAATTCTTTTATAGTTAAATAAAGTTAAAAAAAAGTCTTAAATAATTGCAATTGAAATGTTTTATAGACGTAATTTTATACCTATGTAAATTTCATTTTTACAAAATTGTCATTTTCTCTGAATTAGTTGTAGCTGAGATACCGCTTTTTAAATAAGCGTGGCAGCATATATCTGGTTCATTCTAATTACATACGTATTTCTAGAACCTCCAAAACCATCGGTAAAGAAGAATCGACCTAGTGTTTAATTGTCGTCAACGGCAATTATGTCATCGCCGCATTGATGTGTTCAACACTTTTGATCGTGTATGCGTTCTTTTACCGACGTCTCGACTATAATCTTTGAGTATAAATGCAACGAAAAGACTATATAGGGTTTAACAGATCTTTACCGAATTGAAGAAGCAAATCAAAGCCAATATTTAATGAAATTAACACGGCCGTTGAATGTAGACGCTTCATTTAAGTAACGTACTCATTTAGTTTAAAAATACCATTTCCAGATTTATCGAAAGCACGATCGAAAATTTGTTGAGGTAAAAGCAAGTAACTCGCGATCTTAAGCTAATTCAAATTGCACTTTTTGCGTGTCCCTTGCAATTTTTTTCCCCCAATTTGTGTGGTGGACCTTGGAAAGATGATGCAAAATATTAAATTTCTTTTTAGCTGCTTAATTCTTGTTCATTAATTCTCGCTTCTGCTCGACTCGTAAATGTATTTGGTGGATGCAGAAAAATTGATAGTTATTCGCGTTAATATGCAGATAAGAATTTCTTCATTGATCTTTATGTTTGGGTCAAATAGTATATGCTATTAGTTATTCAGAAAATCGTCTAAATTTCATCTATCGTAGGAAAATTGTACGAGATATGCTTTTAGCAGCAGCCGCAAATATGGTCTCGTGAATTGGTACTGTTCTATGGGGCTATTATGATAGCATAATTAAGTTGGTAAATAGTTGAAAGATTTTAACGTTGCGGGTATAATTTTCCAAGTCAGAATTGATAACATTAAACTGAGTATAAAGCCGATAATTGTTGTTATTGTGATTAGTGATTCTTATTAAGAAATTGATAATAGAATTATCAATTAATATTTTTTTCGCTAAACCACGTGATTTTTTTTATTTTACAGGGAAATTTGTTGTTCTTGTAGATTTGAGATGTTCGAATTCAGTACATAGTCCAGAGTTATGATCACTAAAATTGACTTTGTTATTCGTTTTCATTAAGATCTCTGTATTTTGAATTGCCTCGCACACCATAACAAGCTTTTAAAACCACCTTGCCAATCGCCTCTCTTTCGAATCTTACATTTTCAAATTGTTCTAATCTTTACATTGGTGTTTGGTAATCAAGTTGGCTTCCGCTCAGTGGCGTAACTAGGTACCCGCAGCCGCGGGGGCCCAAAATTATTGAAGCCCACGAGATATCAAGCGTTTGAATATTAGTTCAAAGTCAAGATTAGATAGATGGTACCTCAAATTAAGATTATAATGGACCACTCTTTCAAATTTGCAGAACAGAACATTTCTAGAAAATTTTTAAGAAAAGGCTAGGTATTTTCTTAAGACAGGTCCAACAATTTATTTTTGATTGCTGAATGTGCCCATACAAATAAAACGGTTCTAGGTTTTGACAGATATTTAAATTTGCTAAACTTGTTTGCAATTAAAGCTTTCGACATCAAATGATAACAATTTTAGTGTTTGCTGGTATGATTTATTTGTAACACCAATTTTGCACTCTTGAAAAACAAGAAATTGTTGAAAACATTTTCCTACAAAAATACCTAGCCGCAACGGAAAACAATTTCTTGTTTCCCTCGTCAGGAGCGCCTTTGTTTTTAGAAAATGGATTCAACGATTACTTGAGCCAAACCAGTTAGTCTCTATAACGAATTCTTTTGATTTATAGTTGCTCATTTACCGAATCTTTTTTATTACCGGTAAATGGTTAGTAAAAACTTAATTTACCGGTAAACCAGGTAAAAACGGTTTATTTTGAAAAACTTTTTCAAATATAAGGAAATTGAAAATTCCAAATTAATTTTGCAATTAGTGATGGTGTTTTTTTTTTGCTCCTTTTTTGCGAATTCTCTTGTGTCATATCCCCCTGTTTGGGATTTCAAATTTCTCGAGATTATTGCAGTGTTGCATGGAAATGGGGTGCATGATCTTCGAGACTTAATTAGTGTTTCGGAAGAGTCAGGTTATTGAGATTTTCGATGTTATTCGAATATGCCTGAGAATATTGGATATATTTGATGATTTGATTATAGAGCCTATTGGAAGAAAATTGTTCCATTCTTATTGCTTATTATTTTGTTGAGATTAGTCTCAGCTTGCTTAATAGTATTAGTAACATTAAATAACTTGACAATTAATTCGATATTTAAACGATTTTTCGAAATTTTTGTGAGTTTTCTAGGTTTTTATTGGCTTTCCAAAATTACTCATTAATATCCAAATTTTTAGGTATAACGTATGAGGAGTGAAATATGGAAAAATGTAAAATGTATCTGTATTTGTATTGTACAACCAAAAATAAAAATTTCCTTATTTTTAAATAAGGTGATTCCCTTATATTTCATCAAAAATACATAACAACTGCGTCATTTTACGATTAGTTACAAAAATGTCGTTCTTAGAAGTAGATCGTCGTAAATTAATTTAAAAATTTTGTCAGGAAAATCCGGACAAAAAAAAAGAACGAGGTGTTTCACTACTGCAAGGATCTTGGATTCAAAAAATCCTTTATCTACAAAACAATTAAACTATTTGAGAATAATGAACCTGCGGAAAGAAAACCCGGCTCTAATAAAAAATGTCAACTACAAGATAGCAAAGTTCGAATGAAATTGAAAGGTGAAACAGTGGGTCGAACTGCAAAATCGTACAGACAACTGGGTAAAAAATATCAAGTTAACTTAAAAACTGTCAAGAAATATTTACCAGGTATGAATATACAACGCAAACCCGAAAAATCGACACCAGCAACTACAGACAAACAATTAGCTACAGTCAAATCTAGATTAAGAGTGCTTTTCCAAACATATTTCGCCGCTTCTTCAGCTTATAAATGTGTGATGGATGATGAAAATTATTTCACTGTTGAAGGTAATGAATGGCAGCCAAAATACTACTACGAGTCTCTCGATCACAAAGTACGAGAAAAAGAGAAGTGTATTCATAAGGCCAAGTTTCCAGGTAAAGTTATGTTGTGGTTGGCTATTAGCGAACGAGGTGTCAGTGACCCAGTATTTTTCAAAAGTGGTTTGGCGGTTAATGCGCAAACATACACAAACAAATGTTTACTTGTGCTTCAGAAATTTATAAATAAATATCATAAAAATGATTAAACGACTTTTTGGCCTGATTTGGCATCCTCACATTATGCCAACGCAACGTTATCTGATTTATGTCAACGAAGATTTGAATTTATCCCTAAAGACTATAACCCACCAAATGTTCCACAACTACGGCCCGTTGAAACCTTTTAGGCAAATCTGAAGAGAATGGTATACAGCAATGGATATCGTGCCAAAAATGTTGAATGTCTTATTAGAAAGATAAAAAGAGATTTAAAGAAGATCAATACATCAGGAACGCAGGCAGCAATAAAAAGAGTGCCAGAAAGGATCAGGAAAGCTAATCGATATGGGGCGCAAATTTTTCTGTAAATTTTATCTAAGAATTAAAGTTTTAAATAAATTATGGATCAAAATCGTTTGATTAGTAAATAATTTTTGTTTTTACTTTTTGTTGTTTGTCCATATTTTATTTCTCATACGTTAATTGAAATTGATCGAGATCAATCGAGATTCACTAGAGATTATTCGGCTTTTTCTGAAAAAAAGATTTTAAAATTTATTCGAGTTTTGTTGGATTTTCGCTTTGAAAAATGGGAATTTTCAGAGTTACACATATAAATCTGAATCGTGATAGTAGGTTTTTCGAGATTATGCCAAATTGTCGATATTTCTTCAATTTCCTAGGTTGTTCGAAATTATTCAAGAATGTTCAGGTCATTTACGTTTTACGTGGCAGTGATTAGGCAAATAGGAATTCCGTTGGTTTTGCTTACTTATGGATAATTGATATTTGAGAACTTTCTACAATATTTAAGATCATATTCGAAATTTATGGTGCTTGGCCGATATATTTAGAAATCGTCAGAGCATTGAGTTGATTGTAGGAAATTTCGTTTTATTTGAAGCCATTGAACTGAACCACGTTCTTTATTGTATATTTTCTCGAAATTAGATAATTTTAATTAATGCGAGGCTGAAAAATATGAGAAAATAGGATTTTCACTAAAAGCATTACTTGTTCATAGGTACAAAAAGCATTTTAGGGGCCCAAGAAAAATTGTATGGAGTGTGCACTGCCTCCGTAGCACGGTTGAGTTTAGAGTTTGCCTTCAACTCTGGCTGTTGATTGGTCGTTCCTATAAACACAACTTAAAAACCTTAGGTCGTAATCATCAATTTGAGGGAATTAGACTAAATATGAAAATTGAAAACCCAATTTGTTTCAAATGGTCCTGGACTGAAAATAATCTGAAGTTGGCGATGATCAGAACCAGAGTTTCGTTTCTGTGAAAAATACTCATCTAACTTTAAAACGGCAATGCCAAATAGTCAATATTTCAGTTTATTGGCTCTAATTCCAAATTCCGCAAGGGCATCTAATTCCAAAGACGTTGCTTTTTAGTTTATGTATTCTGATCGACCAAATATCATTTAGGTTAGGCGAGATTCGGTTAGAGTGACCCCTTGGCCCCTTGTTTTCGAGATCCGACACGTTGTCCGGTTTGAACTTACCTAAGTATCTATGCCTTATGCATGCTAATGCTGAATATAAGCAAAGGAAGAGAACCACAGTCCCTTCTTCCTTTTCATCCAAACAGCAACTACATAAGTTATTATTTTGTCTCAAGTGGGTATTCATGTGACCGTACAGCGCTTTAGATCTAGTTTTGGCCAGACTTGTCGTGTTATGATGCAAGTAAGGACTGGCGCCTGTTTCCTAAGTGCCAGTTTTAGCGCGGTGATAGGCCTCCTCAGATTTACCCTTTCCGGTTGCAACTGGAGAATAGATCCGTGCCTACCAAGCTTAAAGGCTCTGAAGTAACCCAGAATAACTGCATATTGAAATGTTCACACGTCTCACTGAGAGATAAGTGATCACTCAACGCTACCAGTAACAGCAAAGAAACTGATCTCAACGACCTGACTGCTGCTTGATTGTCCACATTGATTAGGATATCGACTGAGATACTAAATTACGCTTAAACCCTGTCCAGCAGCAGTAACCAGCAAGACGAACAGAAATGTTATCATTTAATTTATAGCAGAATGCTCCAACTCCCATTTTGCCGTCTAGTTTGGAGCTGTCCGTGAAAAATTACAATGCTATGGTTTCTGATACTGACTCGTTCTTTACGATTTCTCTGAAGGGAACATAGTGCGAAAATCCTTCTCGAACTACCTATAGTTGAGGGTCCCGTATTAAAATACTTATAATGAGAAATGGCTACAAGTCACACAACCGTATTGGCCGCCATCTGTTAGCAAAAATACTGACCGGAAAAATGTGGAACATAACCTCTAAGGTCCATGTGTCGTCGTTAACTTTCTTTTATTCTTGAAAGATATTTTGTTCAGAGCTGGCCATTCCGGGCATAAATACAGGTCTTATGCGGCGGGCTCCGTCCTATTAAAAAATGATTTCCTCTTCATCCACAAACTCCACTAAATTTTGTTTAATTATAATCTTCTCTCCGCATAATGCCCTTGATCCTTGCTAATTATCCAACATTCCACCAGGTAAAGCATATCCATACCATTAAAAAACCGCCACCATGCCTAACCGTTTCTCTACATGACGCCTCTTTGTTCTCATGTGGCCGTTTCCAGAAGTATGCCTTGCCGTCTGACTGAAACCGATTCATTTTGGTTTCATCGGACCAAATCACTCATTTCCAATCGTCAAAAGACTAATTTTTATGCAGTTTGCAACAAACATTTAAATATATCGAAATTTTCCGCAGATAAACCCCTTTTTCGCACAGTGAAATAATGCTTTTTTCCAACTCGGCTGATATTTTCTTCATGTATACGAAATTACTATTTAAATTTCAGCAACAAGTTGAAATTTTAACAAAATTTATAAAAACTGCTTTAAGTAATGGAAATAGAGTCTCAAATAGCTCGGCAATGATTCTACTTTAATTAAGAATTAAATTCATGTCCGACAAATGTAAGGAAGGGTCCAGTACGGACCGTTAGTACTCTCTTCCTAACCATACAAAATTTACAAATTTTTACTCAAATAACTTTTAAGTACTCTCTTCCTAACCCTACAAAATGTGTTGCAATTTCGTTGCACAACGATTTTTCAATTGCCACACGATTTGTGATGAAAACCCAAATGTTGCAATTATATTGTGAACGTTTCAGTTATTAGTTTTGTTGATCCGTACAACTTTGTTATTTTTTTATATTGCAGCGTGTGTAACTCGCAGGAAAACGTTTAATTGCAATACTCAAGTGATTGCAGCCCTCTATATCGGTCAGGTTGCAAATTTCACTTTTGCATTGCAACGACTCGTCTTCTTCACTTTTTATACAATGTACTATTTTTTATTTCTCGAAATTGAAAATACTATTTTATAGTACACTCGGTCAAAAAAATAAAAATTTAATAATCAACAAAATATTACAATAAATTTGGAATTGTATCGGAAAAACTAACTGTTCTGTTCGTATTTCAGTGGGCTTAGCTCTTTACTAAAGATTTTTAGTTTTTGGGTAAAACTTTTTAATTTCGGTTATTACATTTCTTATTAAATTTTGTAAGGCTGTTTTTAGAACTATCCGTAACAAAAAAAAAATGGTTTAGGTCTTTGATTAAAAGTATTGCCGTGCATACATTTTAAAATTGTTCGTGCTAACTTTACGTGCTAACTTCATATCGGTAATGCAAAGTTATAGTTGTATAAAAAGGTGATAAGTAGTCCTATAATTTAAAGAACGCTTTCGTGCTAGTTGGACTTTTACATCGAGATGAGGTTATTTTATTTGAAAATTAAATTAATCGGTTTTTATTAATAATTTCGGATAAAGTACCGCATGCTTGTTTTAATTACATTTTTGCGCAAATCCATATGGTCGAACCATTAAAAACATATATGTACATATAACTTTTTGTTTAATTATATTTGATATACTGAAAGCTAAAAAAATCGTGAGAAATCAAAATTTAAATCAATAAGAACAACAAACAACAGCAAATGGATTAATTTTCAATTAATCCAAAAATAAAAATCGATATTTTTCAAACTCATTTATACATAATATAATCTGATCTGACCACCTAAGACGATACCGATCAAAATAACATAAACAAAATTAATACCCAGTAGGAGAGAATTAGAAAATTTGATTATACCTACAAAAAAATAAAAAAACAACAACAACAAATCTAATAAAATAATAATATTGTTACTCGCACACCGTACAAACAATGGGTTAAAATATAATATCATAATAAATCATATAACATGCTGGAAAAACGCTTTCGTATATATTATAAATAGGTGCATACTCCAGTTTCAATTAAAATAGTAACAAAAATATGTATCGGGAAAAACTATTGTTCAAATGTATTTTGTTCAGTCTCTAAAATAAAATAAAAATCTTAAGAAGTTTATTTTTGTTAAGTAGGTTGTTACTGCTGTTATTTTATTTGCTGTTATTATTATTTACAAAAAAAAAAAAAAAAAAAAAAAAAACTATCCGCAAAACATCTGGTGTTTTGTTGTAACAGAAACAGATTTTTTTCTTATTTTTTTATTTTTTTTTTGTTAACGTTCACTGCATTGATTATGTTTTTTAAACTCTGGAGTCTTTTATTTTGTACAATTTGAAAGGTAAAAAAATTGTATTTTTTTGTTTTGTTTATTATTGTTTGTTTTAGTTTTTTGCTTTTTTTTTTTTATTAAATTGAAAATTGGCATTCGATGAGGTCACTTAAGAATTAATTTTTTTTTGTTGGTTTGTTTCTTTCGTTTGGGTGCGTGTTTGTTGTTTTATGGTATTATATTATTATTTTGTTATTTTTATTATTATTTTTATATTGATTTTTGAAGTGGTTGATTTGTGATTATTAAACTCTTATCCAGATGGGTTTATAATTTGACTTTGGCGTTGTACCTCATAGTCTGCTGCAATTTTTTCTCACAGACTTAGAATTGGTTGTTTTGAATTTGTTTTTTTGCTTTCTAAGTTCATCGATTTTTGAAGTACTTTAATCAAGGTTAGAAGATTTAAGTGGAAAATGCGGTTATTGGATGGATATAATGTATGAGATTGGTGCTTATTTGAACTAATAAGAAGATAATATTAGCGGATGCTAATGGCTAATTAATTAATTTAAATGATCTTATTTAAATACTAATTTAACAATGAAGAATGACATTATTTTGTTAAGTAAGTATAAAAGTTCCCACCAAAATCGAAAGAGCAATTAATGGTTATAAATCATCCAATATAATATTTAAGAGCCAGTCATAAAAAAATTAATTAAATTGCTAAAGAGGAGTTTCGTCGAAATTAATTAAGCCTCTTCTTTAACTATGCATAAATAAAGTAGAATTAGCTTTACAACAAAAAGAAAAAAAAACTTTAAAAAGCAGCTGATCCTAATAATATAGAATTAATCCCATCATCATTACCATATAAACAATATGTTATAGCGAACATGGGAATACACAGTTAAATTATAACCTACATAAATAAATACATATACAATGTTTCATCTAGGTATATACCTACCATGCTAAAAAAACAAAACCTAATCCATTAAAAACTATAATCATAAATATATAGCTAGCACACATCTAGCACACCCTCATCCATAAATGATAATCATCAATACAACATAATCATCATGATTATATACAAAAGCATCGCATCATATACCACGAATAATATAACTACAACATATTACCTCGTCGCAACAAAATTTCTAACTATCACTCATAATTTTTTTTTCCTATTTAAGGCATTAGATTAGAACAAAACACAAAAAAAAAATCCAATTTTTATGTAGCATAAAAAAGTTTTGGGCGTTGGTCAATTTTACATATTGTTGAATATAATATGTAAAATTGACCAACGCCAGTCGTATACACTGAACCACACACATATACATATAATACAGTGAACATAAAAATAGCTTTAAATGGGAATATAACACATAATCAAGAACACTATAATAGCAACAAAAACTACAATGAGTGATAACACACAAAAAAAAAAATTTGTACCAAAAAAGCATTTTTGAATATAAAATCAAATTTGTATCGCGGCAGCAAACACTCCTAGTGTGGCATGTAGGTGAAATCTATCGAAATTAGAAACGTATTGTATTAAAATGTCACCGATGATTTAAGATGCACTGGATTTATTATTGTTATACATATATATTTGTTATGTATATTGTAAAACTATTTCTCGCGCTGGGTGTTACAAAATCGATTTTTAATATTTTTTTTTTAAATACTGAAGATTGTTGAAAATTTATGTTTTTTTAACAGCAGTATTAGGCGGGTTTGATTATGGTTTGATATTTCGAATTTTTTTATTATAGATTTTTATTATTTACTTGTAAGCCTCCAGTGCTATAGATTGATATTTTTATTTATGTTTTATTTGAACTCCAAATGGTGGTTGACATTTGCTGTAAATATAAGTTTTAAAATAAAACCGCACTAAACTATATATTTTTATACGATACGTGTACGACATAAGAATAGAAATTCAGGTTTTAGTGAAGATATAAAATTGCACGAATAGAATTGCTACCAAAACTATTTTTGGTACTGAATTATTTTGCGCATATGGAGGCGCATCTAGCTTGAACTTGCCGCCTTAAATAAAGAAAATAATATGTTGTTGATATTGGGGCTTAGAACCAAGTGTGCGAAGTCTGCTCAAATTTAAATACGGGGCAAACAGTAGGATCGTAATCTTTTTATTTTAAAAATTTAGAAACACAATTACAACCATAGTCGCATTTTCCATGAGAACTGCACTAGAACTCGATAAACTTTAAACTCGTTTAACTCGTCGTTAATATAAATAGACATTGCTGTAATAATTAGCAATACATAATTAAAAATATAGCTTATTTTTTAGTTACACTTGTAAAACACACTAAATTATCGAGTGTAGTCACGAGTTCTAGGAATAAGAAAATATTAATGAAATAACTGAGGGAAATTCTCAAAGTGGTATTTTAGAACAAAATTGCCATGCACTAAAAATTAGCACTAACTTCAATTCTATTTTGCTTCGAGTTGTCAATTCAACAAGTGTTATTTTTTAACCAAAACAATTGAAAATGGAGGATAATAAGTAAGTAACATGTAGTTTTAGATACTAACTTGATCTGTAAAAAAAAAATTATTAGAATGGTTATACATATTTGCTATAGGATACTATGGATGCGGCAAGAATTCAGCCGATGCGCAGTTTAAACTGCACAAAAAAAATAGAAAAGCCTTATTGCAACCTGATAAAGCATTTATCATTTAAATACTTTTATAATTTCCTTTGAGAGAAATCGTGTTTTTATTTTATTTCACCAACAACAATGAAAATTGAATTTAAAAAAAATTGACATTTACACTTTATCCATTCGCTATAATAGAGTTTATTATTTTTTATTTGCTGCATTATAATCCAAATCTATTGCAAATCTAAATTTTTCTCCGACATGCTGCATAAACTGCTCAACGGCTGAATTCTTGACCGCACGGTTTGAAGCAGAGTTTTACTGATCCGTACCATACCATTCCGCACATCTGCCAAGCTTAATTTTGTCATTTTTATGTGACATTAAAACATTTTTATTTAGGTCAAGACAAGTTTGGATCTACGAAGAGACCAGGGCATTCCTATTTTGTTATAAGGGGTGTTCCTGCATGTAAAAAGAAAGAAGCATGCATTCAAAAATATAATTGAAGATTTGACTTCCGTGAATGTTTTGGTTAGCTCGTTTTTATTTATAGTGCATTTTGATAAATACACATAGATATATAAATTAAAATATTCCTTCTCAATTAATTTCAGGAAGCGCCTGTCACAACATTTAAATTGGAAAACAAGATGAAGGCATTATAGCGTGCGTATAAAAGTGCAAAAGACAACGGGAATCAGACTGGTACGTCCCCGGTTATTATTCCATTTGAAACGGAATTGGAAGAGTTATTTGAAACTTCTCATGTAACTTCAACCATGGTTGTCATGCCTTTCGAAAATATTTCTTCATCTCCTAATCATTCATCTCCAGTACGCCCAGGTATTGCCTCTCCCATTCAACCCCAACCAAATCCAAATATACCCCTACCGAACGTAATATACCTCATACCGCCGTGACAACATCCTTTTTAACTCCCTTAACCTCTACATTTTCAAAAAGGAAGCGAAAAACCATGATCTTTGAAGAGAAAAAAAACTCATTATTTTCCTAAATGAAGAACGAAGTAGACGCCAGCAAGAGCTATTAGAAGTTTTAAAAACAACAAAATGCAATCATAATTAAAAAAAATTTATTTACAATTGTCAGTTTTATTATATTATGTTTTTCTATGTAAGCTCCAAGTAGAGCCTCTCACGGCGATCATGCTCCTCAGAAATTGATGACGACTGAGAGGTTTGTTCATCAGCGACCAACTCCGAAACTATTTCTTCCGTCTCAAAAAGGTCGTTTTTTGTCAAACATACATATATTATGCAAAACACATGCTGAGTATACTATCTTTGTAAGTATTTTCAAGTCAATGTGTTCATTGAAATGCAATAGTCTAGGAAAGCGATTCTTTAGAAGGCCTATTGCATGCTAAACTACAACTCGAGCTGATGAGTGAACTTCATTAAATGATCTTTGCCTATTTGTCATTGCTTTGTTATCTTTAAATGGCGGGACAAGCCATTCCTTCACTGGATACGCACTGTCGCCCAATATAAATTGATTGGGTTGAAAATATTGGGACATATTTTGTTCAATATTTTTAAATATGGCGCTTCGTCGTAGTACCCTGCTGTCGTGATATGATCCGGGCTCGCCACAATATATGTCGATACATTTTTTTGTGGCGTCTAATACAACCTGCAGAGAAAGGCTAAAATATTTCTTTCGGTTGTAGTAGTACCCGGCATTTTCACGTGGTGCTTTAATTTTAATGTGGGTATGGTCTATTACCACATTAATACCCGGTATTTTTTTTTAATCTTTCGAATTTCGCAACAATAGTATTCGCCTTTTCTGGGGAAGGCCATTTCAAATGCTCCGTACCTGAAAATATAATCATACTATAGAAAGTATACCATTTTCTACAAAGAAATCTAAAACGCGTACTACGACATTCCAAGCTTTAGATTTTGCTACACCAAAGAGGTTTCCCAACTGTCGAAACGTTATGGTATTGCCTAAATACCATAAAAACATGGTAATGTCTAATTTTCCATCCAAACTCTTGTTACCCTTAAAAGCTGACCTTCTATTTAGCAGCATTGAATTATATTTATCTATAAAAAACAATGAAATGGTATTACAAAACGAATAATTAAAGTAAATCATAAAAATTACCAATCAAGTTCAAAACAGTAGCACGATTCAAACGAAAGTGGCTTTTGAAGTCAGTATTGCTGTAATCGTCTTTGCTTGTGGCTGACTCGGAATCAGACGAAAACATTATATCAAATTTTTTGGTATCTTCATTATCACTAGTGAAATGATCCAACAAATACTGCAAATAGTTCAACGGTTAATAATAAATAATTTTAACGATATGCTTTATAATTATATTACCTTGATACTCATTTTTATAAATTAAACTTTTTTTACACAAATTTTATATTTATTTACAAACTAAACACAAATTGTCAAAAAATGATTGTCAAAAATGAAACTTCAAAAATGGTTGTCCAAATTTTTTTTTGAATGTTTGTACTAAAAAACTGTCAATAATTTCCCTGAATAATCATCAATATTTATCGAGTTCTAGTGTAGTTCTCATGAAAAACGCGACTAATAACTCAAATTATGGTGCTCGAGCTAAACATAATAAACATATAGCTATTTGGAATTCCTTACCAAGATGATGCGCGATGGTCAGATTAAACAAACGAAGACACTAAATGAAAAGCGTTCATGAAGTCATAAACCTGTTGGTCACCGAAGGTGGTCGATATCATTTATTTATGTTGAAATGGTAAACGAAAATCTTGCAGGTGGTTACAAACAAGAAACATGGAATTTACAAGCTACTTATAATTTACCGAAAGAAATAGGTAGAAGGAAACCTACTCTAATTAATCAACAGTTTCCGAATCTTCATTAAGAAAATGTTGTTTAAAAATCCCTCTAAACATCAGAGGGTTATTCAATTTTATACCAAGACAGTGAACACTAACTTCTGATCGCATCATACATTTATTTTATAGATAAATTGAATATAGATTAATCGAATGTTTGCAATATTCTTAAACTTATGATTAAAATTGTTAAATATAAAATTATTTAGTTTTCAAATTCGTTTTAACGCTGACGTTCTATATTCTTAAATTTATTAGAAAATATTATAAAAACTGAAATCAAAATGTCGCAAATACATTGTCAGTATCAAATTGTGCATTTCTAGGCTTAAATAACTGCATTGTGCGAATATATCTTTCTCGTGAGAAGTTTTTAATGCCGTTTATATTTTCTAACCAGTTTGAATTATAATTATTGGGTCGCAGTGCAAGTTATATACCAAATCTAAATATATGATCTAATAGCATTATATCCTAAATATATGGATATCGTTAGTCGCGTTGGGAACTATTTACAGCGTCAAATCAGCCCAGCTATTTGTTGTTGGCTCGCAGTGGAAGTTATATACGAGGGCGGATTGAAAATGAAGCTACCTAGCGCTAGATCGCAGCACAAACACAAATTTTTTTTGTTTTTTAGAAATTGCGATTTGTCAAACGTCAGCTGTTAAAATTTCACCCAAATTCATCAATTAGTTTATTTGTTGTAGTCGTTTGAAATAAGCAACTTTTGTGTTTCTTGAAAAATGGAAAAAATCGAATTTCGTGCAGTGATTAAACACTATTATTTGAAAGGGAAAACGGCAAAAGAGACAAAAGAAAAGCTCGATAACCATTACGGTGAGTCTGCTCCGTCAGATTACATAGTAAAATATTGGATTGCTGAATTTAAACGCGGCCGTCGTATATAGATTATATTATCCTACTAGATGTGATTATTTTAGCTTTTACAAATTTATTTTATGAATTTATCGTTATCGTTAGTCGCGTTCAGTACCATTTAGTGTTTCTTATTAGTTTAGTTCATTAGGTCGCAGCGAAAGATATATGGTAGAGTAAATTAATATTTATATGTTCCCTTCCTGCATGTAATATATTAATTGTCATTAACAAATGTGCATTTCTAGGATCAAACATCTGTAGTTTGTAAATTTATCGTTCTTGTGAACCGCGTTTATTACCATTTATTGTGTCTAATCAGATAAGCTATTTGTTGTTGGGTCGCGGTGGAAGTTATATGCTAAATCTAAATATACAGATTCTCTTATCCTACCAAATGTGATTCTCCTAGCTCTAAAAGCAATATTTTATGAATTTATCGATATAGTTAGTCACGTTCAGTGCCATTTACGGTTTCTCATCAGTTTACAAAATTTTTAGTGGGCCGCAGCGAAAGGTATAGAGTTAATTTTTAATTATATGTTTCCTTCCTGCATGTAATAGATTAATTGTCATTACCAAATTAGCATTTCTAGGCCCAAACACCTGCATTTTATGAATTTATCGATTTTGTGAATCTTGTTTATTGCCATTTATTTTGACTAATCAGCTTAGCTATTTGTTGTTGGGTCGCGGTGGAAGTTATATGCTTAATCTAAATATACACATTTTCTTATCCTACCAAATGTGATTCTCCTAGCTCTAATAGCATTATATTATGAATTTATCAACATCGTTAGTCAAGTTCAGTTTCATTTACTGTTTCTCATCAGTATAGAGAATTTTTATTGGGCCGCAGCGAAAGTTATAGAGTTAATTTGTATTTATATTTTCCCTTCCTGCATGTAATAGATTAATTGTCATTACCAAATTAGCATTTCTAGGCTCAAACATCTGCATTTTATGAATTTATCGATTTTGTGAATCTTGTTTATTGCCATTTATTGTGACTAATCAGTTTAGCTATTTGTTGTTGGGTCGCGGTGGAAGTTATATGCTAAATCTAAATATACAGATTCTCTTATCCTACCAAATATGATTCTCCTAGCTCTAATAGCATTATTTTATGTATTTATCGATATCGTTGGTCACGTTCAGTGTCATTTACTGTTTCTCATCGGTATAGAAAATTTTTATTGGGCCGCAGCGAAAGTTATAGAGCTAATTTTTATTTATATGTTCCCTTCCTGCATGTAATATATTAATTGTCATTAGCAAATATGCATTTCTAGGCTCAAACATCTGCATTTTATGAATTTATCAATTTTGTGAATCTTGCTTATTGCCATTTATTGTGACTAATCACCTTAGCTATTTGTTGTTGGATCGCGGTGGAAGTTATATATTAAATTCAAATAATCATATTTTCTATCCGACCAAATGTGATGCTCCTACCTCTAATAGCAATATTTTATGAATTTATCGATATAGTTAGTCACGTCCAGTGCCATTTACTGTTTCTCATCAGTTTAGAAAATTTTTATTGGGCAGCAGCTTAAGTTTCAGAGTTAATTTGTATTTATATGTTCCCTTCCTGCATGTAATATATTAATTGTCATTACTAAATATGCATTTCTAGGCTCAAACATCTGCATTTTATGAATTTATCGTATTTGTGAATCTTGATTATTGCTATTTATTGTGACTAATCAGCTTAGCTATTTGTTGTTGAGTCGCGGTGGAAGTTATATACTAAATCTAAATATACAGATCTCTTTTTCCTACCAAATGTGATTCTCCTAGCTCTAAAAGCATTATGTTATGAATTTATCGATATCGTTAGTCACGTTCAGTATCATTTACAGTTTCTCATCAGTTTAAAAAAATGTTATTGGGCCGCAGCGAAAGTTATAGAGTTAATTGTTACTTATATGTTCCCTTCCTGCATGTAATATATTAACTCTTATGTCCATAACCGGCTACACGGGTAGCCATTTGGCTTTAAAATACTCGTAAATTTTTTAGTTTTGGTAGCTTCCGGCTCTTGTTCGTTGACATCCTACAAATGTCAATTTTGAATCGATTTGTAAGTAGAAGCTGGACACTACATTTGTTCAAGGGGGGTTTCTTTTTGTTTAAAGATATTTACCCTCTTGTACTATAACCGGCTACCCGGGTAGCCAATATAAAATTTTCTTAATGTATTGCTTGTTTAGTATATAAAAACACATTTTATAGAATTTTATTGTTATAAAAATTGTATTTCATTACAGATATCAATGTAACATTGCATAAATAAAACATAAACAAAATATATTAAAATTTAAAAAAAATCAATAAATAAAGTAAAAGTAATAATAATAATTTAATTCAACTTGGTTGAGTTTCTAATTAGTGCATTTTAGGCATCTTGCAATCGTGTTTGTACGTTCAGCACACACTGGTTTTTTACAAGCACTACATGATTTTCGCGTAGCTCTCCGTTTTTTTTGGATCCAACTCCAAACAAATGAAGCATTTTTCAGTTTGCGAGATTCGTCCGGTGCTATCGCGAATTGCTTCGGCTGATGATGATGCTACTCTAACTGGTATTGTAAGTGGTTTGCCGAGAACGCATTCAATACCTAAACGCGAGTTAAAATGTCTACATATATTGGGGACTGCTGTTCAAGTATTAATGTGTGGTAAAGCTAATTGAAATGACAGGTCCAATAAAAAAATTCGGCGTTTGTAAGTTTTGTCACTCGGATTATTTTCTGTATATATCTTATATGCCGCAAAGCACGCAACATCAATAATATTATAAAAGAATGCAACAGGCCAACGTTGAGTTTTTCTTTTGGTTGTGTAATGGGTAACTAGCTTATCCATATTGTCTAACGCACTTTTTGTACTATTATAGTAGTGAATGATTTCTGATTTTTCTTTTCACCGTTTATGTTTTCTGTGTAGTGATGCGTTGACAACAATATCACACTTTTATTCTTTTTAGGAACATAAGAGCAAAATGTGATACTGTCGTCACTAAATCCAAATATAGAAGAAAAGGTTTCACGAGATCTTGACGGCAGCATCTCATTCGGAACATATGGCTTATTTTTTTTTAATGTTCCAACAATTGATAAGTTCCAGATCATCAATAGCGCGCAAGAAGCAGTGACGTAAAAAAATTGTCAGTAACAATATTTCTACCCGATCCCTTGAAGCGCGCACACAAATCTCTAACGATCCTTTCACCTTGATTCGTTTCTCTTCCTTCCCTTCCGTTTACCCGTTAAAATTTGTCCAGTTATGGGGTAGGAATTTAATGCATCACAAACCCACCAAACTTTAATCCCGTATATCGCGGGTTTGGAGGGCATGTATTGTGTGAATCTGGTTCACCCTGTAAAATAAATCCAATTATTTAAAATGACTTACATACATATAGTAATTAGTTAATTACATAGGGATATCTTTTAATACATACCTCGGAACGGAAATAGCTGTTCATCCACAACAATACATTCAGAGGGCGTATAATTGCTTCGAAGATTCGAGTTAAGCATTTCAAACAGATTACTAATTGCCGCAGCTTTATCTGTTTCGAAGCGATATTGTCTTGTGTTTTTGCTGTCGAATTTCAAAAACCTGCTAAGCTCGCAAAAACGATTCAACCCCATACTAGCGCGATACAAAGGATTCGAAGTCGTTTTCCACAATACTTTTGCGTGTTCTTTGTTTGACTGGTGAACTCCCGCATTTATCAAAATTGCTAGATAGGCATTAAATTCCTCCTCGGTTAGAATTTTCTATAGTCGCGCTGGTTTATTTGGATTATTTTTGTTATACTCTTCGTTAATTTCCTTAGCCTTCCTGTTTGTTTCTCGTATGACAATGTTGGACATCACGTTAAAAAATATACACCTAAACGTGTCAGCCACAGACAACATATTTGTTGATCGGTGAGGACCTCTTTCTTGAGTTCTCAAAATGTTGTCTCAGGGTTTGTCTCTGCATCGGTTTTCGCCGCCAAATTGTGTCATCCTTCCCTTTTAAAATATCTTGGGACGTTACCTCACAGTTGTAATCATTATCTATATGTTCATCATCACTAGAATCATTTTCCTCCCCAACCTCAATTCTAACTGTACTGTCTTCATGTACATCTTCTACGTCAGAATTTCCATTATTTCTGTCCTGTGGTGCAGAACAATCGTCCACTTCAAAAACTTCATCTTCATCTTCCGATTCCTCAAATAAACGTCTATGATATGACTGCTGGTCCTCGTACGACAAACTAAGTTTTTTTTCAATAGTAAAATGCAATATAATAATATATTACCATGGCTAAAAACTAAAACTTACCGTGTAAATTCAGTATTACAAAGTTCTCTAATACTTTCCGCCATTTTTGAGTAGAACGCAGAATACAAACATTTACAAACATAAATTTATTATAAAATAATTAAATTGCCACGTCCGTTCGGTTTAAATTTCGACACTAAACTAATATAATTTACTCATCTACATAGTTTTTCTGTCTATTCAATAATTTTATCTAAATCGGGGAATCCCATTTTGTCATTTCTTTTATGTTTTTTTACATTACCGCAACAAAAAATTAAAGGAAACATACAATAACGTAAATTTTATTCAAACGTTTCCATTATAAATGAGAAAATGCGTCTATGGCTACTCGGGTAGCCGGTTATATAACAACGAAGATTTTTTCGATTATAGACATAGGGTTAATTGTCATTACCAAATATGCATTTCTAGGCTCAAACACCTGCATTTTATGAATTTATCGCTTATTTCTAAATATATGGATTCCCATATCCTTCCACAGGTGATTCTCCTAGCTCTAATAGCATTATTTTATGAACTTTTTTTTTTGTTTATTTATTTATTTCTTATTAATCAACTTATCGGTATCGTTAGTCGCTTTTAGTACCATTTAATGTTTCTCATCAGTTTAGATAATTTTTATTGAACCTCAGCCGAAGTTATAGAGTTAATTTATGTTCATTTGTTCCCTTCCTGGTTGTAATATTTTGATTATCATTGTAAACTGTGCATTTCTAGACTCAAATTTCTGCATTTCATGAAATAGTCGTCATCGTTAATTATCTTTATTGCCATTCATTATGTCAAATCAGCTCAGCTATTTGTTATTGGCCTGCAGTGGAAGTTATATACTAAATCTAAATATACAGATTCTCTTATCCTATTAAATGTCATTTTCATAGCTCTAACAGCATTATTGTATCAATTTATCGATATCGTTAATAGCGTTCAGTACCATTTAGTGTTTCTCATCAGTTTAAAAAAAATTTATTGGGCCGCAGCGGAAGTTATAGGGTAAGTTAATATTTATATGTTCCCTTCTTGCAGGTTCAAACATCTGCATTTCATGAATTTATTGTTTTTGTGAACCGCGTTAGTTGCCATTTCTTTTGCCTAATCATCCTATCTATTTGTTATTGGTCATAGTCGAAGTGATATACTGCAACTAATGGTGCGTCCGAAATTCGAATTTAAATGAACATTTTTTAAAATGCGCATTTTTGCATAAAATTAAATTTCTCTATAGTCATTAAATTAATTTAATTTCGACAACTCTGAATTGATAAATCGATAATTACGATTAATTTAAATATAAATTGATATCAAACAACATGTTGAAAATGCACATAAAAACTACATCGCATGCAGTTCGCTAAATGCACATTTTCCATTTCGGACACATCCTAAATATTCGGATCCTTTTATCCTACCAAATGTGATATTCGGATCCTTTTATCCTACCAAATGTGATTCTTTTAGCTCTAACAGTCAGTTTAGCTCTTTGTTGAAATAAATACACAGATCCTCTTGTCCTACCAAATGTGATTTTCTTAGCTCTAATAGCTTTATTTTATGAATTAATTGCAATCGTTAATTGAATTCAGTTCCATTTATTGTTTATCATTAGTTTATATAATTTTTATTGAGCCACAATGGTAGTAATAAAGTTATTTGGTCTATATATGTTTTCTTCCTGCATGTAATACATTAATTTGTTCTCGTGGGTTGTGTTCAATGCCACCTATTGTTTCTAATAAATGTGGATAATTTTTATTTTATTGACTTCTTCTATCCATCGTATAGGTAAGCATGTTTTGCTCTATTTTTCAGCTTTCTGGCGGATTTTCCTTACTTTAAACCTCAACACTTCTGAAAGGTTTGTTTGGATTTTTTTGGTTTTTGAAGTGAGGGCAACAGTTTCTGAAAAGCTCTCTCAAACACCATCGTAATCAAAGATACTGATTGCAAATTTTTAGTAGAGCAAATTTACTAACAAGTGATTGGAACAAGTAAAGCAACAAACTCAATAGATCAAATATCGTTTAATGGGAAGCTAAAAGGACTTCCTGTTACTGTAGTTCTAGCGGTAATCGTTGTAGAATATTGTTAGAAGCGACTATCTAAATCATAAAAGTCGATTATACTAAGATGTGTTTGGGTGGAATAGACGTGGAGAATTCATGACCAATGCAAATTAGTCTAATAATTAGTAGATTAATGTAATGATTCAAACTGTACTACTATCACGGATGAGCAAATTAATAATATTGTTCACCTATATCACTATATACGCTCGATTTAAACGGCCCAATTTTTATCACAAATTCATGGAAATGGTAAAGCTCCTGAATTAGGCATATATGTATTGTAGCTGAAAATCTTTGAAAAAATGTATCTAATCAAAGAACGCTTGTACAATGATTGTAATTTGCTAAAACAGTGTGATCTTCCTAAGCAAATAATAATTAACTAAAAACTATTTCTTTTTTAAGCAAACAAAATATGGATTACATCCAACTAATTAACTCAGACCAAAAAATATATAATTTAGGTAAATCTAAGCTCGTTTCCTTCTTAGTCTATATTACAATGATTAACAAATATTTGTAGACCAACTATCTCCCACCAAAAAAATTAAAATAGAAATAATAATCCACTTAATACTAAACAAACAATTCTAATTCCAAAGTTTAAGATCATCACCATAATTTTAAAAAAAATATTTACACGAGATCTGTGAATCACCATATTCAGTTAATTTAAAAATAATATTACAAGTGGTCCTTCTTAAAAGTAAAATCAAATCATAATTTTAATTATTTTAATCAAAATATCATATAGGAAAGTACTTAGAGTATAATAGAGAAGCAAGCAAACTTCTTATAATTTTTTGTACATATGTATAATGTTTTTCGCGACCGTACGAGATATATAAAATTGAATAATGCTTAACTTGAAGATTTACTTTTTTTTTTATTATTTATTTTAGTGATATTGAACAGTATTAAAGTATTTACACGTAAAAAAGCAAAAAAAAAAAAGGTTTACGAGTTACATATAGGTTTAACAGAAAAATGTTTCACATGATATAATTTATAAACATATTACGAAAAACGTAAAACAAATTTTCGTCAATTTTCCCACCGCATACATGCGACTTTTCCATAATTGTATGGTAAAATAGAAAAAAATAAAAATACAAATACTAATTTTGGTATATAAAATGAAAATAATGTTGTGTAATATCATGCCTATGTACATAAAATAAAATAAAATCGAGATATCACCATACTACAGTGAGAAAAAATCTATATATCAACAGCACACATCTTGATTTGGTATAAACGCGATGCTTGTTAATTTAGAGTTTGGTATTTTGCTTTGCTATTTAAAAAAAAAAAAAAAAAAAAAAACGGTTTCTTCTTATTCTTCGATGTTTTCCGCGCGATCGCTAAATAATTATTATTCCACCGCATTTAAAAACCATAAATTACTAACGGGCAAAAATACATTTCAATTTAAGTCTTTATGTAATATACAAGAAATATACATATATAAACATACATAATATACAATATATATAGCCAACTATTATTTTTTATGGACTAAAAACGTGACTAATCTAAACTAGATGTACATCGAGTCGACTACGATATGTATTAATATAGCGCAAGAGACTTATTACTACGATTATTATTTTTAATTTATTGGATCGATTTCGTTGTTATTATTATTATTTATATTTATGTTGATGGTCGTTTGTAAAACATATAAATTTTTTATTTTTTTTTTCTATATAGAGAGTGTATTATAGGGATCATAGTGATCGTAACGATGATCATATTTTTAAAATAAAAAAAAATAAAATTAATTTAGTTTTGTATACTCTCGATTATCGATATACTCGTACATACAAAAAAAATAGTTAATGATTTAAATGAAAGTGAATTGATTGATTATCCACGATTTAATTTTATAAACAATTTGTTGTTGACTTATGATCGTTATTGTTACTACATTATTTACATTCGATTATATAGGTTAAAAGTTATTTTAAATTAAATTGTTATTGCTATTATCGTCCTCATTGTTACTATTATTATTATTACTATGTACTGTTATATATGTATGTATATATTAGAAAATATAATTTGACGCGACAACATAATATTGAATGCGTTTATGTTTATACTTAAATAAATAAATATTAGATTTATAGTAATTGTTTGGTTTATTTATTATGGGGTAATTTACTGGTAATAAATGTAATAAGGTTACAGTGACTGCAATCCCTTAGTTTTTTTTTTTTTTTTGTTTGTTTAATGTATGCGCACATACTTTATGGTGAATGATTATTGTTTGGAAAAATTATTAAAATGCACATAAATCATGAGAAGGTAGTTTATTTTATTTTGCAAAATTTTAAAGCCTACGCCGCATTGTAGAAACAATTGTTGCGAGAAATATTGAATTTAAGAGGGTGCAAATCTAAAATTTACTATATAGAAAAAGCTAAACCAATAACCGTTGGTAATGTATGTAAAATTTTACTATGCGACATATTGGTATTAACATGAATAAACGACGAGATCAAAAATAAGTTTTGACTGTAGCTCTACTAAATACGATAGTTTAACGGATGCTAGCTTTTGATAAAATGCATCTTAGAATTCGTTTAAATAGCGTATTTAGGTGGCTATTGTCTTTTATTTTTTGGTTTTGTTCTTTGTACAGGTTGGTACCAACATGGGGACCATAGATATTAGTTTCTTTATTTTTTCAAAATTTGTTTAAAGCAACCACTTAATTTAAGAATTGTAACTAAAATTACATAATTAAATATTTAAGCACTTTTGAAGATATTTCATAAAACTCAATTTAACAAAATAATATCCATTTCCCAGTGATAAGCCCTAATTTAGCCAATAGTGAGCCGCATTTGACCCACCGATGAGCCCCCTATAATTTGCGACGCTGAATATTTATCGAAAATAAGGTTACTAATCACATTTCAACTGATGTCGGACTCGCATCGATTGACAGAGGGCAAATGCGGGTAATAGCCCGCTTAAATTTTTTATCTCCAACACGTGAGTCGTTACGACTCTGACGAATCCATATCCACCTCGATGAACCTCTACAATTCGAGCCAATGGCCATTTTAATGGAGGTATATTGTCTTCTTGAACGATGACTACTTCGTTTATTTTAGGCTCTGTTTGAATTTTATTCCACTTCCGAAGTCGCTGTAATTCTCCTAAGTACTCTTTAGACCAGCGGTCCTAAAAATTTGAAACATCGCCTGCAACTTTTGATAGTGAGACAATCGACCAAAAGTTAAATGGCGAACAGATGGATCGCGTAGCGAGGTAATTGTTTGACCAATTAAAAAATATCCAGGTGATAAGCACATTAAGTCATTAGGGTCTTCAGACAAGGGTATTTAATTGTTCGAAAGTCAATGAATTTCATCCGACAACTCTTTCTAAATGAAACTTGGCGCTTTTTACTGCCGCCTCTCATAATCCGCCAAAATGTGGCTACCGGGGAGGTATCGTTTTCCACTGAATGTTAAGATTCGTACAAAATTTCGTGATTTCATTTTGGTGAGTTTCTGACGTGAAGAGTCGGTGCAGTTCTTGCAACTCAGACCTAGTTCCCACGGAATTAGTGGCATTATCCGAATAGATTCTTGAACATAAACCAAGTCGGGCAACAAATCTCCGAAAAGCAGCTATAAATGCTGCAGTGGACTAATATTTAGTGGAAAAGCATATGAAAATTGAAATGTAGCTTTTTTCTTCAACTCGGGATCGAACTTTACTCTTAAGAAAAAAAGGACCACAATAGTCTACACCAACAGTTTAAAACAACCGAGACGGAGTCACCCGTTCTTTTGGCAGTTGTCCCATAATTTGTGACATTGTTGAACGATACCTTTGCAAAAATTTCGTCCTCAAATAATCCAGAAACGTTCTCTAACATTAAACAACAGTGATTGCGCTCCGGCGTGTAAAAGACGAACATGCTCCGATCGAACTAACAATTTTGTAAATGAATGCGTAGCTGGTAGTAACCATTGATGTTTCGAAGCGTCTGGGATATTTGAATTTTTTAATCTGCCGCCCACGCGCAGAGTATCATTTTGATCCAAAAAGGAGTTAAGATGAAACAATTTGCTTTGATTCGATAATATTTTGCCCTTTCGCAAAACTTCAATTTCTGTTAAAAATTCAGTTTGCTGAATATGCTTTATGAGTCTCTTCAGAGCCAAATCCATTTCCACAGGAAACAGTTCAACTTTGATAAATGATACATTTTCCAAGGACAGTCGGTTACTGTTACTCGATTTTCGATTGCGAACCGCGATTTCCAATTTGTTAAGAAATCGAAGGACCATTGCGATTTTCGCAACAGTTTTGAATAATCCGAACAATTCGGAATTGCTTCCCTTCTTAAATTTTTGTGGAAACATGAACCTGAATTTTTCGGAGTTCCAAACTTTCTGGCTCGACTTCGATTGTTGGAGGTTGTCTTGACTAATGCTCCTTTGAGATCCATTGAAACTCCTGAAACGACACGTGGTGTGACAATAATTGATCATACGATTGACTTAATAGAGGATTATTCGAGACTCTAACCATTACCACGTAACCAAATTCGGAATTTTGAAGTGGTATACCACCAATAACACCAATTTTTTCGGGTTTCATGATCTGTAAAAACAACTCAGCATCCAACAATAGATCGATTGAATCTGGTTTAAAGAACCAGGGATCGGCAAGCTGAATGTGCTCGGGAATCTTGGTTTCATTTATCTTGACGGAACGGTGCGGTATCAAACCGGAAATATTATTCTTAACCAAACACTCGACTGATGACTTATAATCTGAACATTGAGATTCGTTAAAAATAGTTAGCTTTTTGTTAATTGTTGTAACATCATTGTTAATGCCAGAGATCCTAATTTTCGTTGGCTCAACCTTCAAACCCAGCAATTGATTCATTTTTTCGGTTATAAAATTTGCTTAGGACCCACTATCCAAAAGCGCGCGACATGGAACTCGAATTCCCTTCGCATTTTGAACCCATAGCACCACTGTACCGAGTAAAATTTGAGACAAACTTGTTTCATGAACGAATTTTGAATTAGAATTAAATTCAAAAAATGACGATGTCAAACCACAAGCATCCGTAATTTGTAGAGATCTCAATTCAACATTGGAACATAACTTGGTTGCTGTGACGCCGCCGTATAAGTCCTCGAAATCATTACGACCAGAAATCAGACCATCTTCAATCTGCTCGCGGCTGCTTTGTGCAATCTCGAATTGCGTGTATGTCGACCTTAGTCTGGACAAAGCCGACTGAAGTTCGCCCAGAGTCGTGTATTCTTCCAATTTACTTTTAAAATAATTCACCTTACTTTCGTACACAAATACTAAGCGTTCCAATTTTTCGATTTCCTGTAAATTTTTCTTTGATTGACCCATTTTAATAAAAATTTAAATTCTCCGAATGATTTTAAAGTTATTTGAAACTTACTTTAAATGATTTTAGAAACTACTTTAATAGTAATTGAAAATTATTTAATTTTAAACTAACAAATCACTAACGGAAAGACAAAAATCTGTGCACCGTAGTTTTCGATCTCTTTCCTTTTTTACCCAGCTTGAAAATCGGGAGGATAAGGGAGATCTTCCAAGAGTCCCGAAAAAAGTTTCCTCATAGTTTTTCAATGAGATGAATACTATTTATATAAGCCATCTAGATCCCCCTTATATTGTTGAACTCAGACCACTGCAGGATTTTAGTAACGAACGATGGCGAGGTGGGCTCATATGTCTGAGGAGCAGTTATCAAATACTTTTCTTTTATTATTCATGAACCTCTCTACCATACCACCAGTTGAAAACCAATTTAGGTTTATGAACTCTTTGCGTGTGCAATCAAGAGCTGGATATTACTCGAAAGCGTAACAACCAGGTATGCAGATATTTGCGGCCCTTCTCGATGTTGAACAGATCCCTTTTTAATTGTGTCTTGCGAAAACCAGGGATTCCAGTCCTGAGCAGCTCATAGATTAGATAAAATAACTTCATTCAAATTTTTATCACTTTAAAGAAACACCCAATCAGAAGAAGGTGTAGTGTGACATTTATGGAAATAAAATACATTGAAAAGTGTCGAAATTTCGATGAAAATAAATATTTCTCATACTACAATTGGGATGTGATAAATGCTCGAACACATGTCGGTGAAATCAATACAGAGATGATATATCGAAATATGAAACTTCATTAGAGAACTAGAGGTTCACAAACTTTCCACCGTTTCACACACAAACACTGGCGCAATAATCCAATGTAACTATTATTGCCTTTCATCAATTTGCTAGAAACTGCACTCTTCACAGCATCGGTCTATGGTCTTTGGGACTGTAGTGTGAGCATTTTCTAGCCTTAGGTATGAATGCAACTTTCACTTCTCTTGATTTACCAGCAATGTGACATAGTTCTAGGCTGCCTTTAAAAATGACTTTTAACCAGGACATGGTTAGGTTCGTAGTCTCTTGAATGTCCACAGGGTTTAAACCATCAGGTTTCTTCTCCTAATAATTTGGCCTACGTAGCTATTTTCCCTATTTCCTACCGACACAGTAGACACAGATTCGGAACCTTACGGAAAGTGGGTCTCCAGAATAAGGTCAAATAATCGGTCACTATTAGTGGTGCATATCCCATCCAGCCGCTGAAATAACTTGGAATGGAAGGGCCAGTGAATAGTACTTTGCGTGGCCGTGAAATCTCCGAAGACTTCTGGATTTCGCCACATTATGTTCTCCAAGATCTGTTCTTGGTACATCTTAATTCGTATTTGTAAGTCTTGAGGACTTTCTTTTTAGAGTCGCAGTTTACAGCGGCTCTTGTTTTCCTTGCTTTTTAAAAAAGTCTCTTGCATTTTTGACATATTTGTTGAATTTCCCTCGATCACTAAGGTGGCCAATATTTACCCCTAGGCCGGCCAAGAGGGTCAGGGCCCAGCATCGCTACATTAAAAGTGTTGGACAAACCGTTCACTAAGCCATCAATTTCTTGAGTAGTTTTTTTGAGATTTTGACACTGGAACAGGTAGTGAATTACCCAGAATAGTTCTAAAGGTATCCCAGTCAGTTGTCCTCTTACTCCTGAAGACTGGACTTTAAACAGATATCTATGAATTTCTTGTGGACCGCATTAACTGAAAATTATTGTCTCTAGTGCATTTGGATGATTTTAATCGGGTCCGGCTCAAAGTTTAAAAGTAAATTTAATTTAATCCATTTTCTTCCTGCATGCAATTCAATAACCAAATTAACCAATTATGTATTTCTAAGCTGAAATAGCCGCATTTTAGGAATTTATCATAATCGTGGGTTGCACTCACGGCAAAATTGCCTTTAATGCATTTAGATTATTTATTCGGGTCCAATTGAAAATTTAAGAGTACATTTTACTTTATGTATTCTCTTCCCGCATGTAATTCGATAATGACATTAAGCAATTATGCATTTCTAAGCTCTAGCAGCTGCTTTTACGGCAATTATTGTCCATAATGAATTTGGATGAATTATGCGGGTCCGATTGAATGTTTTAGAGTAAATTTTCCTGTAAGCGATTCAATAACGAAGCTAAACAAATGCGCATTTCTATGCTGAAATAGCTGTGTTTGAAGAATTTATCATTATCGTGGACCTTATTCACTGCTAATTATTACCCCTAATGCATTTGGATAATTTTTGCCGTTTCCAATTGTAAGTTTTAGAGTAAATTTAATTTTACGTATTCTCTGTTCTGCATGATTGAATGTTTTAGCGTAAATTTTACTTTATGTACTCCCTTCCTGCATGTAATTCAATAACGAATCTAATCAAATGTGCATTACTATGCTCAAATAGCTCTGTTTTTTGGAATTTACCGTTATCATGGACCGCATTCTCTACCAATTACTGTCCCTAATACATTTGGATGATTTAATCAGGTTTGTTTGAAAGGTTCCTTACCAGGATGCTTACCAATCGAAATGCACTCACTGGCAATTATATTTCCTAATGTGTTTAGATAATTTTAACGCTGATAATTAATTATGCATTTCTAAGCTAAAAAAGCTGCATTTTGAAAATTTATCGTTATCGTGAACCGCGTTCAGTTCTAATTATTGTCACTAATGTGTTTGGATAATTTTAATCGGATCTGATTTTCAGTTTTAGAGTAAATAACACAATATGTATTTTGTTCTTGCTTGTAATTCAATAACCAAATTAACCAAATATGTCTTTCTAAGCTCATAGAGCCGCATTTTAGGAATTTATCATTATCGTGGGTTACACTCACGACAAATTATTGTCCGATAGAAAGTTTCAGAGTACATTTTACTTTATGTATTCTCTTCCCGCATGTAATTGAATAATGACCGTAAACAATTATGCATTTCTAAGCTCAGATAGCTGCCCTTTTAGAAATTGTTTGTTATTGTGAACTGCGGTTCAATGTCACTTCTGTTCCCTAAGTCAAAATTGCAACATTTTAAGAATTTATTGTTATTGTGAACCCCATTCACTGCTAATTAATACCCTTAATGCATTTGAATAATTTTTATCGTTTCCGATTGTAAGGTTTAGAGTAAATTTCACTTTATGTATTCTCTTTCTGCATGCAATTCAATAACGATGTTAGCCAAATATGTATTTCTAAGCTCTAGCAGCTGCGCTCTAGGAATTTATCGTTATCGTGGGTCGCATTCACAACACAGAGATGAGATATCTAAATATGAAACTTCATTAGAGAATTAGGGATTCACAAATTTTCCACCGTTGTCACTAAATCGATTCACTTGATAAGTTGAAACACTCGCGCAGTAATCCAATGTTTGCCATTGTTGTAATCCATGTTCCAATTGCCTTTAATCAATTTGCTAGAAACTGCACTCTTTACAGCAATCAATATACCTCCATCTTTGAGGCGGGTGTCAAAGTTATGGAAATTATTTTTACGAATTCATTCTTTTTGTAAGCCGCTTTGTTGTATATTTCGAATTATCTCAATCATTAATTCGAAAATTGTTACTGATCATGTGTTATCGGGATATGAGTGAAGAGATGGTTGATACGAAACTACCTAAAAACGTTGTGTCGCTATTTACATCAAATATCATATCTACGATTGGTGCCATCGAATCTGATGTTACAAAACCTAATAGTTGGAGTTCATATACGAAGCGGTTTGAAATGTTTTGAATCGCCAACGGTATAAAGGACGAAACGATCAAGAGCGCAACATTCTTAACGGTGTGTCTGGCACATGTTCTTGAGCTATTGGAATCCCTAACAGTTTCCAAAACAGTAAGTGAATTAACTTATAAAGAAATTATCGAATCACTTACAAATCATTTTCCTCCACGCCCTTCGGAAACCGCTGCTTTCCAAAAATTCTTCCAGCGTAATTAACAATCGGGAGAAGGAACAGCCGAATACATTGCTGAATTGTGGAAGCTAGCAATCGATTTCAAATTTGGGAAGGCAGATATACTGGAAAGAATGTTGCGCGATCGCTTTGTCTGCGGTCTGCAGAATTTATCAATACAACAACCTTTTCTCACGGGTAAGCAAATTACATTACAAATCGTACAGCAAAAAGCATTAGCCGCCGAAGCAGCTGCAAGAAATCAACAATTGATCAAAGAGAATTAACAGCAAGAAAAATTCGTAGCCAAACAACAAGGCAACCAGTTAACACTATCCCGAAGTCATCCTTCACGATCAAAGCAACCCCAAGGTCGTCATCAAATACGATCGACATTCACACCAATATGTAACAATGCACAACGTAACGGTCAGTCATCTTCATCTAGGCCAACAAATTGCCAAGGCTGCGGGGGTGATCATTCGAGATAGCAATGCCGTTATCGATTTTCAAGATGTAACTCATGTGGAAAATTTGGCCACATCGCATCTTCATGTCGGTCTTCTGGAAAAGGACGCAATCGTTCGCAACTTAATATAATCTCACAAAACAACGATCTCAAAAAATCAACAACAGTTATCATTAACAACATAAATTGTGTTTTTGAAGTTGATTCAGGTCCTTACCATACGATTATTTCCGAGAGATGTTTGGATGAAATATGGCCGCATAATCAACCAATATTACGCCCTTCAAATTTAAAATTGGTGGATTTTCAACATAATTCCATCGAAATTTTCGGTAAGATAAATGTCGATGTGCGATATAATAACAAAATTATATCGTCACTGCCGTTACAAATCACTTCTCAATGTTCTTGGTTGCGATTGGTTGCCGGCTTTGGGAATAACAATTCAAGGGGTTCACCTAATCCAACCATCAGCCGTCACTGAGATCGTCAACCAATAGAGGAATTTATTTTCAACTGAGCTTGGTACATATGGGGGAAAACTAATTTCTCTGAAACTTGATCCGAACGTGGTTCCAATTCATCTGACAGCCAGGATTATTCCACTCGCCACTGTTCAGGATGAATTGAAAAAGTTAACAAATCAAGGAATATTATAACCAGTTGATTACAGTGAGTGGGCGACACCTATTATTCCAGTGAAAAAAATCAGATGGATCAATTCACATATACGAAGCAAGCTCAGTTGAAAATAAATTCCTCTATTGGTTGACGATCTCAGTGACGGCTGATGGTTGGATTAGGTGAACCCCTTGAATTGTTTTTCCCAAAGCCGGCAACCAATCGCAACCAGGAACATTGAGAAGTGATTTGTAACGGCAGTGACGATATAATTTTGTTATTACGCGACTACAAATCAACAGTTAAAAAAGTGTTAAGCCCACATTGATTCCAAATTCCGTCGACAAATGACTTATTGGCAACTTTACCACCAGGGAAATATTTTTCAAAGCTAGATTTAGCTCGAGCGTACCTGCAGTTGTAAGTGGATGATACTTCGGCATTGATTCAAACAATCATCACTCATAAGGGGGCATTCAAAGTAAAACGTCTACAGTTTAGAATATCGTCCGCACCTGGTATATTCCTGGTATATTTATCGAATAGCTGATCAAAGAAATCGAAGGCATTCATCCTTATTTTGATGATATCATCGTAATTGGACAGACCGAGAAGGAACACATGAACCGCCTACACCAAGTTTTCAAAAGATTGGATGAATCTGGTCTTCGTTTGAGACATGATAAATGTATAATTTATGTCTCCTCAGTAAATTTCATTGGTTTTCGCATCGATTCCAATGGAATTCGCCCTACAGAGGAAAAAATAACAACTGTCACCAACACTCCGGCACCTCAAGACAAAAAGCAACTGCAACCTTTTTTAGGACTTCTTAATTTTTATCATGTTTTTTTAGCAGGAAAAGCTACCGTTGCATCGTCTTCTGGAGAAAGATTCAAATTGGAATTGGAATAGCACCCATCAAAGGTCATTTGAGGAACTAAAGAATCTTTACTCCAACGACAGTCTCTTAGTACATTACAATGAGTGACTACCCCTACCCCTCAGCTGTGACGGATATCCATATGGAATTGGGATCGTACATCGAACGGAGGGTGATGCGGAGCGACCAATTGCATACTACTCACGGACCCTCACCAGCACAGAGCGAAATTACGCGACGATCGACAAGGAGGCTTTGGCGATTGTTGCTGTTAAAAAGAAATTTTATAATTTCATCTATGGCCGCAAAGTAATAATTATTACTGATCATCAACCATTACTGGGTCTCTTTAATCCGAAAAAATCAACACTATCAATCCTGTTACCAAGGATGTTACGTTAGATTATTTCATTCAATATCGTCCGAGAAACAAACATCAAAATTCTGATGCGTTGAGCAGACTACCTAACCCAACCGCAATAGCTCCCGCCCAGAAAACAGAAGTTCTAATGATCAAAACAACTCACGATCCTCCATTGACCACTGCCGATTTCGCAAGGTTAACAGCGAAAGATAAAACTTTGACACAAGTTTCAAGTTGGGCGAAGAGAGGTTGAGATATCGACTGTAAAAAACTGTAAGCTCTTGGGCCAAAGAACAATCATTCCGAAAGCTGCTTAACAACAAATTTTATCGTCCCACGTAGCTATTTCTGGTGGCCAAAATTAGATTCTGACATCGAATCAACCGTTAAAAGCTGTTCGCAGTGTCAACGTATTCGTCCAGAAAATTCTAAAGCACCGATTCATCCATGGGAAACAACCACTCGACCTTGGCCGAGAGTACATGTGAATTTTGCTGGACCATTCCAAGGCAAAATATTTTTCTTGCTTGTCGACTCATATTCCAAATGGTTGGAAGTTTGCATCGTTCCATCTACATCATCCGAATGTGTGATAGAGTCGCTTCGCAGTATCTTTTCAACACACGGACTACCTGATACAATAGTCTCTGATAATGGAACTGCTTTTACAACGGACACATTTAAGTATTTTGTAATAAGGTATTTTGCAAGAATAATTTAATTTCTCATATACTTACAGCTCCGTTTTATCCTTCGTCAAATGGACAAGCGGAGCGTATTGTTCGTACAACAAAGGAATTCTTAAAGAAAACCGTCGGAGACCTTCGCCTACGTTTGGCATGGTTTCTATTACACCAACACACGACACCATCGCAAACCACTGAAAATCGTAACGTACTTCGACGACACCGTTTGGGCTCGGATCTACTCTAGTGACGAGAAATTCTAGTGTCTTATACCATACAAACTGGATCCGGCGCACTTCAGCGTCGCCATCTCGATCAGTTGAGACCACGATCTGACGTGCAACCACAACCATTGGAGTATAATGCAACACTAAGAAGGGAGGAGTGTAATGTACTAACATTTCATACGCATTATACTTATATTGTAAATAAAATATATCCATGTATTTTAACGGGAAAAATATCCATGACTTGTAAAAATAAATATAAACCAGTCTAATTTAGAATATCCAGTGTACACATTAAATAAATAGAAAATCAAGTATCAAGTTATCAATAGAATATAATTTATATTTTGATGGCCACAATAAAACATAAAAGTGTATAAAATAAAATTTTTAAATATGGTAGCTGCAAAATTCTAAATAGTGTTTTTGCCCATTGGAAATTATTCCCAATTACGCCAGAATACACTTTTGGGAATTGGGGAATAAAAAATTGAGAATTATCGAAGTTTGGAGATATATCAGTATTTTTCTCAATTCCCATTTCCCAAGGAATAGCCAGAATAGGGCCACTTGTAACAAATGATGTCTCGGTAAGAAAGCCATAAGCAGCAGATTTAACGGAATTTCTTTCAATAGGATTGTGACATCAATTGTACTATTTCTTAAAGATTTCAAAGCTAAGATGTTCAAATAATTTTATTTAAATTTTTGTTATCTTTTGATCTCTTCAAACCATTATATTTTATAAGATGCGCTATTGATTATCTATCATTCAATAAAATCTGTTCCACGAGTTAGGCCTAAGCCATTGAACTGTAGAAAGTATCCCCACTTTCTACAAGCAAATCGATAAATTTCTCAAACCAATTACAGCTTCATAGAATTCTAAAAATAACTGGAAATCTTAAAAAAATATTAAACATAAATAGTTATTTAAACTAGTTATCATTTTCTGAATTAATTTGTAATCATCCCGAATTAACATAACGGATCTAAAAAAGTAAAAACTAAATATTGGATTTTAATATTAAAATATTTATACAAAAAGAGAATATTCAACTAAATAAATCTACACATTCTTTCTAGATGCTTTCTAAACACATCGCACTAAAAGTAAAAATTAGAAAAGCCAACAATACGTTATGCAAATCATTTTTAACATTTCTTATATATTGTATATTATGTAATTTAAATCCAAGGCCACATAAACTATATGATAACAACTCTTCAAGAAAGATACTCATATAATACTATACATACAATCAAGTTCTAAACGAAAACCAAATACAAATCTTGTTTTGGAATCTAAAAATAAATTGTTATTACATCATTCGTTTTTTTTTTTACTTATGTTGATATCTAACATAATAATAATATATAAAAGAAATCATAAGACGATTCTAATTTATGCAAATGTAAAAACGTCTAAAAAGGAAAAAAAATAAAAAATTACAACAACAATATTATTATTTATTTAAGTTCATTTGATCATAAAAATCGAATAAACTAAATTTATATAAAAACAAAAACAACCAAAAAAAATAATAAATTAATAAATGCAAAAAAAAAAAAATATTTAATTTATTTTCGCAAATGTTTTTATTTTTTCGGAACTACATGCTTAAACGCCAAATTTTCTGCACAAGAATAATATTTTAAATATAAATTATTTGAAATAAATTTATAAAATATTTTTTATTGTTTTGCTTATATATAATAAATAAATAAATTCACCTGATTTTATTTTAATTTTGTATGCGTCGCTTTAATATCAGTATCTACATATAAAAGATTGTTTGGCGTCATTTTGTCTCAATAATTTAGAATTAAAAATTAAAGTCGGTAAACTGGCTGTTAAAATATTGAAATAAATTAATTTTTTTTTTTCTTCATATATAATTTTACTTAATTAATATTTTATATTTTTACAACTTTTTGGGATTTTAGGTAGAAAAAATTGGTTTTCACAATATTAAAATTTAATGTGTTCAACAGTGTTTTGAATAAATTTACATTTTTTTAATGTAATTTTGAGTGAAAGTTTATTTAGGCAATGACAGCTATAAATGGCTTATAAAATAAAAATCGTGAGCTTTTTTTTTGTAGGTTTTATTGGACGATAATTATATGCGCTTATCATTAAAAAATTATTTTGAGATATTTGTTGATTAAATTTTGGAGGACGCAACAAAAAAACACGTGCAGCCAAATTGTTGTTTTTTTATGATTTTATCCTCTAATTTAATACATACAATGAAAATGTCTTAACTATAATGAAACATATTGAGAGAGTGATACATTTTGTGGCCCTAAATACATAAATAATTAAGGCGTTGTCCACACCTGTTCTAAAAGTTTTAGCGATCGAATTTTACACTATTAAGCTGAAAGAGTGTAAACAATTTTTCATTCCAATTGAAAATCAAGTTCAAATGAAAATTTACACGAAAATTTTAGTTTGGCGAAATTATTTCATTTTCAATAGGAATTAAATTCGCAACGTGATTTTTTTTTAAAATGAAATAATTCCTCATGAATTTTTTATTCCAGTTTTTAAAAATTATTGGTTGCTGATACACTCGCGCAGAATAAATTTATATTTATTAGCGAAGTTAATTTATTTTTCAAATGATGCTTTCACCAAAAGCTACTATCGATTGCCTCCGAGCTATACATTCTGCAAGTATAGACTAACCGGTTAATAGTCCAAGCAACGAAGACCAAAAAATACCAAATAGCGGAAATAATTCATGTAGAAGCCAAAATTGGTACAGTTGTAGGGAAAGGTGTCCTTAACAACATACTAAAAGTACTGAGGGGTGGTGGTGAAGCTAAGGGTGGGGGGAGTCTCGAAAAGTCCTTTTTTTTTTTTTTTTTTTTCAATTTTTCGAATAATTCAAAACTCAGAAATATGGAGGGGGTGAATAGAAAATTAAATAAAAACAGTTTTTGCTCGTGCTCGTCCTTTTAGTTAGTTTACAATCAACCTCCTTGTTGATCGTGAGTCTTCAAAATATCTGCTTTTATTACATTAAATATTTGCACGCGTTTAATATAAGATTATTATTTCCAGTGTGTATGTGACTATGGCTGAGAAGTGTTTAATTTGTAAGAATGAAGTTGAAAGTGATTCGTGCAACATTGGAAAAAAAGGGATAATTGGATTAGTGAAGGCAAGTGTGTTAAGGAAAGATGGGAAAGAGAAAAATTTCAATGGTAAGATAAATAGTGTTGTTCATAATTCTTGTAGAAGAGAATACGTCAGAAGTGACTCGATGAACCTTCAATATCACGTGATGCTTCGTCTTCAGAACAAATAAAATTTGATTTTAAGACAAAGTGTTTTTTCTGCACGGAAACGTATGACGAAGAGAAGGAGATTAAAAAACCGTATGCTAAGCGTCGAAACAGTATTTTATGTTCGTACGGTTGCGTTTCACAATTCTATTTTGAATCGTGGGCATTAAATAAAGGATTAGTGGGGAAACGAAGTAGTGAGACGTATCTGCACTGTTAGGGATCTACACGCAGCAGATGCAATATATCACGAAGATTGTTACAAAAGATTCATGTTAACCTCTGTACCTTGAAAAAGAAAAGCTGGACGTCCACAAGATGAAGGGATTTCAGAAACAATGGAAGAAATATATGATTATATTGAAAGGACTGATAATTGCCAATAGTCTATGGACTAGTTGTTGGAACAGGTTATTGCAGGGGAACCACGACATGTGAAGACCATTAAGGAGAGAATGAGGGTAAGATATGGGGACCAAATTTTTTTCAGTACTATTCGCACCAGACAAACTGTCGTCTTCTTTCGTTGTTTAAGTGATAAAATCTTGAGCGACTCATGGTACACTTCAAAGTGATGAACAAAGAGAACGTGAGAGGATTGTACAAAAAGCTGCTGAGATTATCTTGAAAGACATTGATGTTTGTGAGAGTTCTTGACACACAATACACATCACACATTAACTTTCACAACACATACTTTTCACCAAACGTCTCGCCAATTACCGTCAAATTCAATGCCTAAAAGAAACAAAAGAGAACAATACAAAGAATCATCACTTAAATAACCATAAATTTACACTGTACTTATCTTAACCAACAGCTGATCAGCATACTCGGGTCATTTTCATTGCCATCACCGTAGAGGAAGATATTAGTTTCCGTTCCGTCTTCCATGTCACAGCTGTACATCTAAACTGTAGTTATTTCCTTGTTATATCTAAAATTGTAATTATATAAATTCCCTATTTCATATTCATTTAATTAATTCAATTTGCATGACAACCAAATTTATTTATTAAATTTTGATGTATTTGACATTTATAAAAATAACCAAATTTACTTCATACTAACATACAGAGACATCTACATTGCAATAGAGTAAATAACAATCATGAACATAGTCGTACTAAAACATAGAAAAAGGTATTAATCTAAGTTACAAAGGGTAGATGCCACTGTACCATAATTATTAAAAAATTGTAAAATTTTTGTGAAAGCAAAAATTAAATCACTTCAAAAAAATACTTTCAAGTGTCAACAACAAGTGTGAAAATAAAGCGAATTAATTGGAGAAAAAGTGGTTTTTATATTTTTTTTACCTGCATTATTCCTGGACATCCAAACATACCTACTTCAATAATTGACCCCAGCTCTCCACCCAGACACGGCAATCTATTGAATAACAATTTGGACCTCAGCATTCCCTTCGAACTTTGGAAAATTGCTACTGTAACTTTACAACCCACGCTTTAAACAACGGACACGAGAAAATATTCCGCTTGCAACCAATCAGAGCGATAACAAGTTAACGGATTTATCAAATACGAACGGCGGACGAATTACCCCAGGCTATCCCACAGACATAATCACAAACATTGAATCCATGGCTTACGACAACAGCGCCTATCCCCCTTCATCTAACTTCTGCAGTGAGGCTGAACAATTAATTCATAAATCTCTTAGAGTCTTCATGGACTGCATTGCAAGGAAAAAAAGGTCGAAAGAGTCAGTGGGGAAAAATATGACAACTATTGCTCATACTCTTATTGCTGCTGTTCGCCCTCGATGTTTCATATCCCCAATTCTGACCAGCATCGCTCTGTTCATATACAGAAAATTCGGATCAAAGAAAGAACTTGGTGCCCCTACTATCGAAGTTGGGATTGAGTGCCTTTTACTACAACGCTCAGCAGCTGGAGCTCTCAACCATCCACCACCCGCAAGAGCGTATCCCAAGTGACACATTTTGTCAGAACATCTTTGATAATGCAGACTTCAATGTATCCACTCTCGATGGCTGAAATACCTTCCACACCAAGGGAAGAATCAAATGTGTTACATCAACCCATGCTTTCCTTACATCGACGAAAGTGGAAAGACTGAAATCTGCCCCCCCCAGGAAGAAAATGGCCAGCTAGGAGTTCTGGAGCTACAAGCCTTTGAGGGAAGGGAAACCAACGCATTGCAGCCAATTACTATCGAAACTGTCGGAGACTTGAGCGTGTTTGCATCAGCCCATCCCCTGTGACATATTCACACCCACTGTTCAAGATTTCCTGTCGATGAGTGGTAAGTGACTCCAGGAGGTGGACCCCACTGCAGAGGTGCCAACCGTTCCAGAATAGAAGGGTTTCATGCAATTGGTGAGTAAAGTCATTAACAAAGAGAAAACCTCGGTAACCTTTCTTCCATTCATCAATGCACCACCTAACGGGTACAGTACAGTACATACAGCGTTACAGTATACTTTAAAAAATAGTCTAGAGATAGGGGCCACAGTTTGCACCGTAACATTCGGGCAGCCTTTATACCTAAAGACTAGAGACTTGGTGGGTTTCACACCCTAATATCCTTCATGTGGTGCATTGGACACACAATGGCTGGATCTGGACTGAAAGATGTAATATGCCAAGTATTCGCTAATAATTCTTTTGACAAGATGTTAACAGGCCACGCGTACAGCTGAACTGTTCGAGGACCTTTGCTTGTTTAGCTTGTTTCATGCCAAATGGTTCTGGAAGAAGCCAATGCTGACCAACATGAAGGAACAACCTCCGGACAAAATTGAATAGAATGCTACGTTGGTGTCAGCTTTGACGAAATTTCAGAATCATCTGAAATCCCTCAAGGATAATGGCCCTACTGCTGCTTTGTGGGTTCAATACTTCAACATGGTTATCCTGATGAAGAAGTTCATCGATTCTGAGCGTCGTAGTATTTGGGACGGGCACTTAGAGTGTGTACAGCAGATGATCCCATTCTTCCAGGCAAGTGGGCACTTCCAGTACGCAAAATGTGCCCATCTCTATGTCCAAGATATGATACAACTGAAAGCTAGCCATCCGGAGGCGTACAAGGAGTTTGCAGATAAGGGGTACTTCAGTATTAATCGCACAGGTATACCTTGGACAGGTAATTGGTCGGATATGGTCATAGAATAAAAACCCTTATGCGCTCCATGAAAAGTTCAGGTGGCCTGCCGCGAGGAGAAGAATTACTGATTTTATACTCGCCAAGTGGGTTTGTGGATTACCGGGAGGCACCACCATATGTTCGTCATTGGAGGAGTTTGCTGAAGTGGTCTTTGCAACTGGAGAGCAGCACGTTGATATCCTTGTATCACAGCAAACGAAAGATTCACGAGATCGAGGTAAAATACACGAATGGTTCAAATGATCATCCCCCTTTTCCAAAGTTGGATTCACTGATGTCACTGTCAGCAGGTATCGTGGGAAATTCCAAAATAAAGTGCCACCAAGCCCTGGATATTGGAACTAAAACTATGCAAAAGTTTTATCGGCAGTAAATTTGGTGATATGAAGCAATCTAAAAAGAATGTGGTCTTGTCACTAGCCAGTATGAGCAGCACCATTAAAATGAAAGGAGTTAAAGTTACAATTAACCCTCTGACAATTTTTAAAGAATTGTCATAACAAAAAAGGACGATAAAGATGTAGATGAGCTTTTGACATATGAATTAACTCCATACCCCCTGGCCCAGTTCAGCGAGGGCGGAATGCGAAAAGGGAAAAAATCATCACTCTATGATGTTTTGCCTGTAGAGGACAACGCAACTGTGGATCTCACCCACAGGTTCAATGTGGTAGACGGTGGTTTCCTACTCCATCGCATGAAATAGAAACAGTCTTCCAACATATTATCAATTTGCCATTGGTATATAAACATTACGGTAAAAATTGTTCGGTGGTTTTTGATGGATATGGTGATGAAGACAGCACCAAACGAGCAGAGCAGAAGCGAAGAGCGCTCACAAAAACTTCTGTCGACATCAAATTTCATGAAAGCACGACTATCACAGTTCAACAAGAGCATTTTCTTGCTAATGAAAGAAACAAAACAAAGCTGATTCACTTGCTCAGTGAGAAAATGGCAGTAGCCGGGATAGAAACAGTTGTTGCTACAGGGGATGCTGACAGCACTATTGTGAGGTGTGGGTTGGATAAAGCTGCTGTACATCCAACTGTGGAAATAGTTGCGGAGGATGTAGACTTAATAGTTCTCCTCATGGGATTGGCACAACCATCTATCAATATGTACTTCATGAAGCCAGGCCGTGGGAATGTGGAGACCAAATTGTTCTCAGTGCGACAACTTCAACAGCTTCCAATTTCCAAAACGATTCTCTTTCTTCATAGCTTCTCTGGATGCGACACCACCTCAGCGATACATGGAAAGAGTAAAGTAGGAATCGCTAAGCTTTTCAAAGAAAACCTTGTTCTCACGCAAGACATTTCAGCAATATTCACAGATCCCTCAGCATCACCTGAGAATATTGAACAGGCTGGCGAAAAGCTTTTTTTGGCTGTATACAAAGCGCCTGCACATCAAGACAACCTGAACAAACATAGGTACTCGGCGTTTTCGAAGGCGTCAACGAAGCTCAAATCAGACATGGCCACTCTTGCTTTCACCAGAGGATCTTCAAAGCAACACTCGCTCAGAGCATATCTACAGGTAAATTCATTTACATATAGTTTATTCTTTACCTTACAAATATTAGTTTGTGATGAATACTTACGTTGGTATCATTATTTTCTTACAGGTACAACAGTGGTTCGGCAACCCCCTATTACCCATTTAATGGGGTTGGGTAAAGGGAGAAGATGGGATCCTTTACGCAGTTAAAACGATTGACCCTGTGGCACCCGACTCCGTTTTGAACAGAATATTTTGCCGATGCACGACTGCAATAGATTCTTATAAAGCAATATTTAGTCATCGATTGCTATTTAAGTGTTAAACTACACGTGAAATACAGTTTTTTTGTGAACAATTAGTCGTATAACTGTTGTGAGCCTTTAACATTTGGAGTTCTTTAAAGTCAATGTTTGTAGTTTGCTTGAATACATTTACTTAATAAATTATATTAAACAAATTCAAGATAATTAATTGTAATCTTGGTGTATGTCAAAATGCAATCACATTGCTAAGTTATAACTACAAAATGTATTATTCGGATTGGATTAACATCTTTATATGAGCAGTTAATATATGACGACCATTCAATTTATGGCGTGGTTTATCAACGGGTAACTAATTAAAAACGTTATACCCAAGTTCGTCGGCTGATTCATATAGTACAATATATGTATAAATTCTTTGGTATTGATGCAGTTAATTCAACAATTTATATTGCATCATCATTCATTCAACGTTGTATTCAGAACTGATGGTATGCTTCAAATCTCATCGGCTAACAAACACATATATAGTATGTAAGAGAGTACATGTTCCTCGGCTACAAATCAGCAGTTAGATATTCAACAATTTATGGTGTTTTATTTCTTCGATCATCATTAACAGTAAATCAAATATTTGTATTCATCAGCTGCTGCGACCTATAATTACACTACCTACTAACCTCGATAATCACAATTATTTAAATTTGTTATAATGCCTCCAAGGGAGGAAGTTGAATTACTCAAACGGCAACGTAGTGCTCATAAAGGTCAAATCACACAATTTAAAAACCAACTAAATTCAGTGTCTTCATTGGGTGGCTATGAATCAATCCTTCGCAGAATACAAATTGTTTACGATAAATATAACAGTGTTCAACTCCAGCTGGAAGTGTGCGATGAGAGCGACGTTAACGATCGACAAGCCTTTGAGGAAAAATATGGCAATTTAGAAACAAATATCCTTAACATAATTCATGATCTAAAAAAGGCTGATACTTCAGTAAATGAGGTTTCGTTCCATAATGGTTCGTGTGTAGATGCCATAGAACATCCGATACTCAAACGATTCCCCTTCGTTTACCTGAATTGAAACTTCCCACAATTAGTGGTGAAGATAAAGATTGGTTAGCATTCAAAGGTATTTTTCATCATCCAAAATAAAACCATTGATCCGACTATGAAATTCGCTTATTTAATTTCTCATATTCGTGCTGGTACAGCTTACAATCTTATAGAAAGTCTTCCAGTTACAGCGGTGAATTATACCACTGCGTGGAATATTATTTGCGATCGTTACGATAATTCTTTAGAAATTCAGCGAATTCATATGAACAGCAGGAAACGCTAAAACAGTATTTCGATTAAGAAATTCACACGCTAAAACAAGGAAAATCGCTTAAACACTCATAAAAAAAATTAAGGATCTTAACCCTTTTATCGATGCAAAAGACATGCTACGGGTTGGTGGTAGAATACAAAAGGCTTCTTATATACCATTCGATAGTAAGCATCCATACATCTAGCCGTATGAAAGTCAAATAACAAGCTTAATTTTCCGAAAAGAACACATAAACAAATTAATTGTGGACCTCAACACTTTCTTTCGACAGTACGATAGTCTTACTGGCCGTTACCGGGAAAACTTCTAGCAAAAAAAATCACTAGACATTGTATAAAATGTTTCAAATCGAAACCAAATACCCTCAACCAAATAATGGAAAACCTGCCAGAAAATAGATTGACACCAACTAAACCATTTGATGTTACGGGAATAGACTTTTGTGGACCATTTCTGACAAAAAAAAAATCAAAGAGGAGGCTCGAGTCACAAAGTATACGTCTGTTCTGTATACTTATTTGCTTTACAACCAAAGCCATACATCTTAAAGTCGTATCGGACATGATCATTAATCGTTCCTAGCCAGTCTCAAACGATTAATATTTCGTCGCGGCTCTCCATCCATTATATGGTCAGTTAATGGAACAAATTTCGTAGGCGTTAGCCGAGAGTTAAAACAACTACAACAGCTGATTTTCAACCAGAATCAAGGAAATGAAATAATTAATTTTTGCAATTATTCAAACATACAATGGAAATTCATTCCCCCAAGAGCGCCAAACTTTGGAGGACTATGGGAATCATCGATTAAAATACTAAAAATACACCTGAAACGCGTATCATCCAAAACCATAATGACGTACGAAGAATTCAACAAACTAATAATTCAAATTGAAGGTGTTAGACCGCTCTAGACCGCTTACTATGCTGTCTACAGATCCCAAGGATTATAGTTTGCAAAACTACCGGATTTAGGTATTACAGGTAATTCGGTAAACGTTTCTTAAAATCCCGGTTAATCGGTTTTTTATCGGTAAATCTAAATCTGATTTTATTTCTAATATAACAGATGAAAAACAGCTGAAAATAGTAGATAACGCAATCAATAATATTTTATTCCAAAATATATGTATTTACATAGATTTAGTTCAATTCTAGCAATTCAATAAAATTAATTTAAATAATTTATATTAATTAAATATAAAATCCAACTTTATCAGATTTCTTAAGTGCGTAGATATTCCTTTTGGCTATTAATATAGGCTCTTCATAATGAAACGCCGAAAGTCCCAAATTGTAATTCTACGTGCGTTCGTCGATTTTCTCGAAGACTGTTCATCTTTTTTCTATTTCGTCCATTTCGTAATTTTCGTTATTCGTCTGATTCTGTTTCTCGATTTGAACCTACTCAATTTGCACCTCTTCTATAATATCTTCATGAAGTTTTTCACTTTGACTTCCTTTATTCGTTTTACTCGTTCTCGAATAATAGTCAGTTGTTTTACTCTTTATGCCTCATCTCTTTACGTTTTGGCATTTTAGCGACAAAAACTACAAAAAAAAAATAAATTAATAAGTAATTAACAAAAGTAAGTATTTAATAAAATTAATTTAAAAATATTGTTACGAATTTCGGGCTTAACAGGGATTCGTTACGGATTTTGCAATAATAACACTGATTCGTTTTGTTTACACGGGTACAATTTATTTCTCAATGAATTACTACACAGTTCAACACTTTGACTACTTATTTTAATCTCACTGCTTCCTTTTTAACTGTATAATACTTGGTCACTGGTTAAATCAAAACTGACTTATGCTGCGATTTTGTCCCATTTTTATATCCAGAAATGCGATTCTCGATCTTTCCGTATTGCGCTGTTGCAGCTAAATTGTCCATGTATTTGTGTATGAATTTGTTTGTAATTGTATACATCTTCCATGCTCTGCTTCCATCGGTCACGCCCATCTTCTGGAATATTTCTGTGTTTTGCTGTAATGTAACAATCGTCAGTCTGTATTTGTAACTCATCGGGTTAATATCTGCTGTTTGATGCCAAATAAATATCTGCCATAAAAATTAGACTGCCCCGATGAAGTTTGAACAATATAGATCTTCACCTCACCATCCTGCAACCTTAACCACTCGGCTAACGATGACTCGGATGTGATCAGTGTGTATGTTAGGTATAATCGTTATGTTACCCCCACTTAATTCGGTTCGTCCCGAACAGATTCATGAATGCTTCCGGCGATGTAACGTGTTAACCTATCGATGTGAACCACCTTCATTTTCGTCCTGGGGCTTTGTTGAATCCGGTATACAACATTGTTGATCTGTTTTATTATTTTATAAGGTCCTTCCCAACTTTGTTGTAGCTTCGGCGATTTCCCTTTTCTTCGTTTGGGATTGTAGAGCCCAACCAAATCTCCTTCCTTAAATCCTATGCTGTTTGACCGCCGGTCATATCTCGTCTTCATGCGGTCGCTGGCATTCACTATGTTGTCCCTTACTGTAGTGTGTATGTTGATCATTCTTTGCATTAACTCTGTCGTGTAGTCTTGCTTAGTAACTGGCTCCGTCTCAGGTGATCCAATTTTAACATCACATGGTAATCGGAGTTCTCTGCCAAACACGACCATGGCTGGTGAGTATCCTGTAGTATTATGGATTGCGCTACGATATGCCATCATGAACAATGAAATGCACTGGTCCCAATTATCCTGGTTGACATTGACCTCCTTGCGTAGGTGCTCTTCCAGTGTTCTGTTAAATTTCTCAACCATGCCATCAGATTGTGATTGTAATAGTGTAGTCCTTGTTTTCTTGATTTCGAGTATTTGACACAACTCCTGAAACACGGATGTTTCTAAGTTTCGGCCTTGGTCGGAGTGTAGCTCTAACGGTACTCCAAATCTGCATACCCAATTGTTTACAAACACGTCCGCAACTGTTCGAGCTTCTTGATTCATTATCGGATATGCTTCGACCCATTTGCTGAAATAGTCTATGCAAACAAGTATGTACCGATTACCATCCTTTGCCAGAGGAAATGGGCCAGCAATATCCATCGCTATCCGCTCGAACGGTGCACCGACATTGTATTGCTGGATCCTTCCTATCGTTCTTGTTTGTGGTCCCTTACTGGCTGCGCACACCTCACACTTCCAACACCAATCCTTGACATTTTTTCTGCAATTGACCAAATAAAACCGGAGCCGTATCTTGTCTAACGTTTTGTTGATGCCTCGATGTGATTCAGATCTGCTGTTATGAATCTCTTGCAGGACTTCTCCTATCCGGTTTTCTGCTAGTACGATTTGGGATTTGTTGTCTTTGCCGTCGATTGATGCCCAAAGTCTTATCAGCAACCCATTCTCGATCTTCAACGACTTCCACTGGGCCCAATAACTTTTCACGGTTGCACTGGAGGTCGCAATCTGCTGTCACTGCGGTTTGGTACATTCCTCCATTCATTTGATAATTAGAGCAATGGAATGATCGTGTCGCTGGTCTTCCGCTAATTGCTCCCTAGTCCAGTGATCTTCGGTCTTTACTCTGATCCTCGAAACTTGCGCAATGAGATTTCTTTGTTCCTGTCTGGAAAGTTTGTACACCGAAGACTACAAAGCCTCCTGGACATTCCATCTTCGTTTTTATGTAACAATCCTCGCCTGTGCTCTGTTTTAAACGTGTAGGTCTGTTGTCTTTCAATCTATCTCGCAACTTTTCCCTCTAGCTCTTTAAACTGCATTAGGCATTTCAGGGCTGCATGGCCCGTTCGTATATGGAATTCTTATCCATACAGGTATTTATGGAAATGTTTGACACTATCGACCACCGCCAACAATTCTCTTCGGGTTACGCCATAGTTTTTTTCAGGTTTGGATAGTGCGCGACTGTAGTATGCTAGAATCCGTTCCGTACCTCCCTGGTTTTGCGACTACTTGTATTCTCGTATTACTGGCATCGGTATCCAAAATGAAAAGATCTCCTGCACGTGGATATCCAAAATTGGAGAACTGCATAACTTCTTCTTTCGCTGTACGAACGCGTCTTCATGCTCCTTTGCCCAGTTAAATGGCTGAGATTTCTCCGTAAGTCAATGAAGGCTTCTGGCGACATCCGCAAACTTCGGAACAAATCGTCTATAGTAGGAACATAGCCCTAGAAAACTCCTCAGCTCATGTATCTTTCTAGGAGTGCGCCACTTTTCTACGGCTGATAGTTTTATTGGATCAGTTCGTACTCCTTGCCTTGATATGATGTGGTTTAGGTAATTGACTTCATTTTTGAAGAGACTACATTTGGATGCGTTTAGCTTCAATCCGGCTGCTTTGATGGTTTGAAGGACTTGTTGTAGATTTTTCAGGTGCTCGTTAAATGTTCGTCCTAATACGATGATGTCGTTAAGATATACTAAACATGTTATCCAATTGAGACCCTGTAGAACGTGCTCGATCAATAGAAAGGAATATAATAATACATAAATTATGGCCACTTCGATATCTTAAAGATAAGTATTTTTTCTGATAAAATATTACATGATTTATAATTATAATTTTAATACATTAATTAATTTATTTTTAGGTTAGGTTCACTACTGGAACATATCAACAAGTTACAGATAAGTATATATCAGAATTATAATGAATCATTTTCTAATTTTCCTTATTTTATTTTCTTTCAGATATTATATGATGCATCATTTCGTTAAATCTACAACACAACTGGATAATTAATGTACAATTATACAAAATAAAGTTTTGAAATAAGTTACTAAATTGAAGTGTTGTTTCTTTTCGAGATTTGGAAATGACGGTACTAGACAACAGCTGTGCTTTACGAACAAATACTGTCGCAGTGCGCCGAATTTCGCTTTACACAAGTTCAAGGATCGAATTTTCTATAGCCGATTCCATAACATTTTAGAACATTCAGATGCATTCGATTTCTAGTTTCCAAGCATTCTTAGGAAATTCAAATGCATTTAACTCCCGATTCTAGAACATAGTCAAACTTTCTAGGAATGTGAATTTTTTTCAAATTTTCTGGAATTTTCTAATAAACTCTGGAACCATTTAAAACATTCTAAAATTTTGTAGAAATTCATAGAAAATGTTGATACGTCTCAGAAAATTGCATCGTTCAGAAAAGGTTAAAAATTATTGAAATAAACGAACTGGTTGCGAATTGTAAAATATGATGATTTTGTTTAACTAATTTAACTTAGTAATTTAATTTAGATATGATTTCGGGAAAAAAGAAAAAAGTTGGTTTTTTCGGAGAAGGAAGTGAACTTTTGAGAAAGATAGACCTGAACTTTTAAAAATTCGAGACACTTTAGATGAATGATATTTAAAGAACTAAATTAAAAGTTTTAAAATAAAAAAATAAAAAAAAAATTAAATTCGAAAATAAAAATTAATCACTGATTTAGTGATATCTGAGTATCCACATTTTTGAACAGTTTGGTAGTTTTGTAGTGTAAATTTTAGTTCCAAGTTTAAATAAATTATCAAATTTGTGTATGTTTGCAGTTGGTTGATTCAACAAATAATTCCATATCTCTACAAATTATTCAAGGTCGTAGACAGCACGGAAAATAAATTGTGGCGTGACACAAAACGATATAGATAAAATTTTGTGTAAACCGTAAACCGGCTTTACCTGATAAGGCGATGATTTTGAACGGTTTTTTTTTCTTTTATGGTTGAGGATGGATAATACCAAATATGTACCAATATATGTAGTAAAGTAGTGATTATATAATATTAAGTAACGCAAAAAAAAAAAAAAAATCGTAATGCATTAATTTATAACAAAAAATAAAACCGTTAATAAATAGTGATATAAAAAAATGTGAAAAGTATAAGTGTGTGCGACTCTCACAAAAGTAAAGGTGTAAAGTGGCGTCCTTAATTCCCAAAGATAAGAAAAAGAAAAAAAAACAGAACACACGTTTATAAAAGTGGGAAATTAAAACAAATTCCACCGCAGTTTCCTTATAATGCTTCACTCATAAAATCAAGTGACCACTTTCATAGACTTTAACCAAGATAATTATGTAGTGTGCTACCATAAATTTATCAAAGTGACATTGCACCGGTGTTCCCTTTCAAGGAAATCGCAAAACTATTTAGTTAATTTTTTTTTTTTCAATTCTAATATTATAATTATTATTATTTACATATTATATTCTATGCTTAATCATAGTTTTCTTTATATTAAAATTGGTTTATTAATGTTGGAATAATAATCTAAAATGTAATTTATTTTATATAATTTCACGATAATTTTATGTATACAAATTATACGATTTAATTTGCTAACTGTCACTAAGTTCATTCAAGTTAAATTATTCTGTTTGTAGTGTACATCACACCAGAAATCCCATTTTAGAAAACCCAAGATTTCTATATATAATTCGGACCATTGGGATTGTGCAATTTTATGCCTGTAATTAGAAAATTTGTGCATAGCGTGTTTTAGGAAATAGTATGGGATTTCTCACGTAATTATCACACCAGAAATCCCATATATTCCGTTTATGTATATAATAAAACATATTTTTCGGAGTATGATGATTGTGCAAAATTGTGTGTTACTAAACTGTCCTTAAAAATAGTTTATATTGGCCAGAATCGGCCATAGAACATCCACAATTGATCAAAATCGAGGTTTTTCGAAGAGGTTATATGAGCGATTTCCAGAAGTCCCACCTTTTATTAACATTCGAATTAAAACAAAGTGTGGTTAGTAATCTGGCCAAGTTTCACGTTTGTGCATATTACACTTTAGCCAGAATCGGCCATAGAACATCCACAATTGATCAAAATCGTGATTTTTCGAAGAGGTTATATGGGCGATTTCCGGAAATCCCACCTTTTATTAACATATAAAACATATAAAAGGTGGGATTTCTGGAAATCGCCCATATAACCTCTTCGAAAAATCACGATTTTGATCAATTGTGGATGTTCTATGGCCGATTCTGGCTAAAGTATAATATGCACAAACGTGAAACTTGGCCAGAATACTAACCACACTTTGTTTTAATTCGAATATTAATAAAAGGTGGGATTTCCGAAAATTGCCCAGAAAACCTCTTCGAAAAATCACGATTTTGATCAATTGTGGATGTTCTATGGCCGATTCTGGCTAAAGCATAATATGCACAAACGTGAAACATAACCAGAATACTAACCACACTTTGTTTTAATTCGAATGTTAATAAAAGGTGGGATTTCCGGAAATCACCCATATAACCTCTTGGAAAAATTACGATTTTGATCAATTGTGGATGTTGTATGGCCGATTCTGGCTAAAGTATAATATGCACAAACGTGAAACTTGGCCAGCATAATAACCACACTTTGTTTTATTTCGAATGTTAATAAAAGGTGGGATTTCTGGAAATCGCCCATCTATCCTCTTCGAAAAATCACGATTTTGATCAATCGTGGATGTTCTATGGCCGATTCTGGCTAAAGTATAATATGCACAAACGTGAAACTTGGCCAGCATAATAACCACACTTTGTTTCAATTCGAATGTTAATAAAAGGTGGGATTTCCGGAAATCGCCCATATAACCTTTTCGAAAAATCACGATTTTGATCAATTGTGGATGTTCTATGGCCGATTCTGGCTAAAGCATAATATGCACAAACGTGAAATTTGACCAGAATACTAACTACACTTTGTTTTAATTCGAATGTTAATAAAAGGTGGGATTTCCGAAAATGGCCCATATAACCTCTTGAAAAAATCACGATTTTGATCAATTGTGGATGTTGTATGGCCGATTCTGGCTAAAGTATAATATGCACAAACGTGAAACTTGGCCAGCATAATAACCACACTTTGTTTTAATTCGAATGTTAATAAAAGGTGGGATTTCTGGAAATCGCCCATCTATCCTCTTCGAAAAATCACGATTTTGATCAATCGTGGATGTTGTATGGCCGATTCTGGCTAAAGTATAATATGCACAAACGTGAAACTTGGCCAGCATAATAAACACACTTTGTTTCAATTCGAATGGTAATAAAAAATGGGATTTCCGGAAATCGCCCATATAACCTCTTTGAAAAATCACGATTTTGATCAATTGTGGATGTTCTATGGCCGATTCTGGCTAATGTATAATATGCACAAACGTGAAACTTGGCCAGAATACTAACCACACTTTGTTTTAATTCGAATATTAATAAAAGGTGGGATTTCCGAAAATTGCCCAGAAAACCTCTTCGAAAAATCACGATTTTGATCAATTGTGGATGTTCTATGGCCGATTCTGGCTAAAGCATAATATGCACAAACGTGAAACATAACCAGAATACTAACCACACTTTGTTTTAATTCGAATGTTAATAAAAGGTGGGATTTCCGGAAATCACCCATATAACCTCTTGGAAAAATTACGATTTTGATCAATTGTGGATGTTGTATGGCCGATTCTGGCTAAAGTATAATATGCACAAACGTGAAACTTGGCCAGCATAATAAACACACTTTGTTTCAATTCGAATGGTAATAAAAAATGGGATTTCCGGAAATCGCCCATATAACCTCTTCGAAAAATCACGATTTTGATCAATTGTGGATGTTCTATGGCCGATTCTGGCTAAAGCATAATATGCACAAACGTGAAATTTGACCAGAATACTAACTACGCTTTGTTTTAATTCGAATGTTAATAAAAGGTGGGATTTCCGGAAATCGCCCATATAACCTCTTGGAAAAATCACGATTTTGATCAATTGTGGATGTTCTATGGCCGATTCTGGCTAAAGTATAATATGCACAAACGTGAAACTTGACCAGCATAATAAACACAATTTATTTTCATTCGAATGTTAATAAAAGGTGGGATTTCTGGAAATCGCCCATATAACCTCTTTGAAAAATCACGATTTTGATCAATTGTGGATGTTGTATGGCCGATTCTGGCTAAAGTATAATATGCACAAACGTGAAACTTGGCCAGAATACTAACCACACTTTGTTTTAATTCGAATATTAATAAAAGGTGGGATTTCCGAAAATTGCCCAGAAAACCTCTTCGAAAAATCACGATTTTGATCAATTGTGGATGTTCTATGGCCGATTCTGGCTAAAGCATAATATGCACAAACGTGAAACATAACCAGAATACTAACCACACTTTGTTTTAATTCGAATGTTAATAAAAGGTGGGATTTCCGGAAATCACCCATATAACCTCTTGGAAAAATTACGATTTTGATCAATTGTGGATGTTGTATGGCCGATTCTGGCTAAAGTATAATATGCACAAACGTGAAACTTGGCCAGCATAATAACCACACTTTGTTTTATTTCGAATGTTAATAAAAGGTGGGATTTCTGGAAATCGCCCATCTATCCTCTTCGAAAAATCACGATTTTGATCAATCGTGGATGTTATATGGCCGATTCTGGCTAAAGCATAATATGCACAAACGTGAAACTTGGCCAGCATAATAAACACACTTTGTTTCAATTCGAATGTTAATAAAAGGTGGGATTTCCGGAAATCGCCCATATAACCTTTTCGAAAAATCACGATTTTGATCAATTGTGGATGTTCTATGGCCGATTCTGGCTAAAGTATAATATGCACAATCGTGAGACTTGGCCAGCATAATAAACACACTTTGTTTTAATTCGAATGTTAATAAAAGGTGGGATTTCTGGAAATCGCTCATATAACCCCTTCGAAAAATCACGATTTTGATCAACTGTGGATGTTCTATGGCCGATTCTGGTTAAAGTGTGATATGCACAAACGTGAAACTTAGCCAGAATACTAATCACACTTTGTTTTAATTCGAATGGTAATAAAAGGTGGGATTTCCGGAAATCGCCTAAAAAACCTCTTCGAAAAATCACGATTTTGATCAATTGTGGATGTTCTAAGGCCGATTCTGGCTAAAGCATAATATGCACAAACGTGAAACATGACCAGAATACTAACCACACTTTGTTTTAATTCGAATGTTAATAAAAAGTGGGATTTCCGGAAATCGCCCATATAACCTCTTCGAAAAATCACGATTTTGATCAATTGTGGATGTTCTATGGCCGGTTCTGACTAAAGTATAATATGCACAATCGTGAGACTTGGACAGCATAATAAACACACTTTGTTTTAATACGAATGTTAATAAAAGGTGGGATTTCTGGAAATCGACCATATAACCTCTTCGGAAAATCTCGATTTTGATCAATTGTGGATGTTCTATGGCCAATTCTGGCTAAAGTATAATATGCACAAACGTGAAACTTGGCCAGAATACTAACCACACTTTGTTTTAATTCGAATGTTAATAAAAGGTGGGATTTCTGGAAATCGCCCATCTATCCTCTTCGAAAAATCACGATTTTGATCAATCGTGGATGTTCTATGGCCGATTCTGGCTAAAGTATAATATGCACAAACGTGAAACTTGGCCAGCATAATAAACACACTTTGTTTCAATTCGAATGGTAATAAAAAATGGGATTTCCGGAAATCGCCCATATAACCTCTTCGAAAAATCACGATTTTGATCAATTGTGGATGTTCTATGGACGATTCTGGCTAAAGCATAATATGCACAAACGTGAAATTTGACCAGAATACTAACTACGCTTTGTTTTAATTCGAATGTTAATAAAAGGTGGGATTTCCGGAAATCGCCCATATAACCTCTTGGAAAAATCACGATTTTGATCAATTGTGGATGTTCTATGGCCGATTCTGGCTAAAGTATAATATGCACAAACGTGAAACTTGACCAGCATAATAAACACAATTTATTTTCATTCGAATGTTAATAAAAGGTGGGATTTCTGGAAATCGCCCATATAACCTCTTTGAAAAATCACGATTTTGATCAATTGTGGATGTTGTATGGCCGATTCTGGCTAAAGTATAATATGCACAAACGTGAAACTTGGCCAGAATACTAACCACACTTTGTTTTAATTCGAATATTAATAAAAGGTGGGATTTCCGAAAATTGCCCAGAAAACCTCTTCGAAAAATCACGATTTTGATCAATTGTGGATGTTCTATGGCCGATTCTGGCTAAAGCATAATATGCACAAACGTGAAACATAACCAGAATACTAACCACACTTTGTTTTAATTCGAATGTTAATAAAAGGTGGGATTTCCGGAAATCACCCATATAACCTCTTGGAAAAATTACGATTTTGATCAATTGTGGATGTTGTATGGCCGATTCTGGCTAAAGTATAATATGCACAAACGTGAAACTTGGCCAGCATAATAACCACACTTTGTTTTATTTCGAATGTTAATAAAAGGTGGGATTTCTGGAAATCGCCCATCTATCCTCTTCGAAAAATCACGATTTTGATCAATCGTGGATGTTATATGGCCGATTCTGGCTAAAGCATAATATGCACAAACGTGAAACTTGGCCAGCATAATAAACACACTTTGTTTCAATTCGAATGTTAATAAAAGGTGGGATTTCCGGAAATCGCCCATATAACCTTTTCGAAAAATCACGATTTTGATCAATTGTGGATGTTCTATGGCCGATTCTGGCTAAAGTATAATATGCACAATCGTGAGACTTGGCCAGCATAATAAACACACTTTGTTTTAATTCGAATGTTAATAAAAGGTGGGATTTCTGGAAATCGCTCATATAACCCCTTCGAAAAATCACGATTTTGATCAACTGTGGATGTTCTATGGCCGATTCTGGTTAAAGTGTGATATGCACAAACGTGAAACTTAGCCAGAATACTAATCACACTTTGTTTTAATTCGAATGGTAATAAAAGGTGGGATTTCCGGAAATCGCCTAAAAAACCTCTTCGAAAAATCACGATTTTGATCAATTGTGGATGTTCTAAGGCCGATTCTGGCTAAAGCATAATATGCACAAACGTGAAACATGACCAGAATACTAACCACACTTTGTTTTAATTCGAATGTTAATAAAAAGTGGGATTTCCGGAAATCGCCCATATAACCTCTTCGAAAAATCACGATTTTGATCAATTGTGGATGTTCTATGGCCGGTTCTGACTAAAGTATAATATGCACAATCGTGAGACTTGGACAGCATAATAAACACACTTTGTTTTAATACGAATGTTAATAAAAGGTGGGATTTCTGGAAATCGACCATATAACCTCTTCGGAAAATCTCGATTTTGATCAATTGTGGATGTTCTATGGCCAATTCTGGCTAAAGTATAATATGCACAAACGTGAAACTTGGCCAGAATACTAACCACACTTTGTTTTAATTCGAATATTAATAAAAGGTGGGATTTCCGGAAATCGCCCAAAAAACCTCTTCGAAAAATCACGATTTTGATCAATTGTGGATGTTCTATGGCCGATTCTGGCTAAAGCATAATATGCACAAATGTGAAACATGACCAGAATACTAACCACACTTTGTTTTAATTCGAATGTTAATAAAAGGTGGGATTTCCGGAAATCGCCCATATAACCTCTTCGAGAAATCACGATTTTGATCAATTGTGGATGTTCTATGGCCGATTCTGGCTAAAGTATAATATGCACAATCGTGAGACTTGGCCAGCATAATAAACACACTTTGTTTCAATTCGAATGTTAATAAAAGGTGGGATTTCTGGAAATCGCCCATCTATCCTCTTCGAAAAATCACGATTTTGATCAATCGTGGATGTTCTATGGCCGATTCTGGCTAAAGTATAATATGCACAAACGTGAAACTTGACCAGAATACTAACCACACTTTGTTTTAATTCAAATAATTATAAAAGGTATGATTTCCGGCAATCGCCTAAAAAACCTCTTCGAAAAATCACGATTTTGATCAATTGTGGATGTTCTAAGGCCGATTCTGGCTAAAGCATAATATGCACAAACGTGAAACATGACCAGAATACTAACCACACTTTGTTTTAATTCGAATGTTAATAAAAAGTGGGATTTCCGGAAATCGCCCATATAACCTCTTCGAAAAATCACGATTTTGATCAATTGTGGATGTTCTATGGCCGGTTCTGACTAAAGTATAATATGCACAATCGTGAGACTTGGACAGCATAATAAACACACTTTGTTTTAATACGAATGTTAATAAAAGGTGGGATTTCTGGAAATCGACCATCTATCCTCTTCGAAAAATCTCGATTTTGATCAATCGTGGATGTTCTATGGCCGATTCTGGCTAAAGTATAATATGCACAAACGTGAAACTTGACCAGAATACTAACCACACTTTGTTTTAATTCAAATAATAATAAAAGGTGGGATTTCCGGAAATCGCCCAAAAAACCTCTTCGAAAAATCACGATTTTGATCAATTGTGGATGTTCTATGGCCGATTCTGGCTAAAGCATAATATGCACAAACGTAAAACATAACCAGAATACTAACCACACTTTGTTTTAATTCGAATGTTAATAAAAGGTGGGATTTCCGGAAATCGCCCATATAACCTCTTCGAAAAATCACGATTTTGATCAATCGTGGATGTTCTATGGCCGATTCTGGCTAAAGTATAATATGCACAAACGTGAAACTTGACCAGAATACTAATCACACTTTGTTTTAATTTGAATGTTAATAAAAGGTGGGATTTCCGGAAATCGCCCATATAACCTCTTCGAAAAATCACGATTTTGATCAATTGTGGATGTTCTATGGCCGATTCTGGCTAAAGCATAATATGCACAGACGTGAAACTTGACCAGAATACTAACCACACTTTGTTTTAATTTGAATGTTAATAAAAGGTGGGATTTCCGGAAATCGCCCATATAACCTCTTCGAAAAATCACGATTTTGATCAATTGTGGATGTTCTATAGCCGATTCTGGCTAAAGTATAATATGCACAATCGTGAGACTTGGCCAGCATAATAAACACACTTTGTTTTAATTCGAATGTTAATAAAAGTTGGGATTTCTGGAAATCGCTCATATAACCCCTTCGAAAAATCACGATTTTGATCAATTGTGGATGTTCTATGGCCGATTCTGGCTAAAGTATAATATGCACAAACGTGAAACTTGACCAGAATACTAACCACACTTTGTTTTAATTCGAATGTTAATAAAAGATGGGATTTCTGGTAATCGCCCATATAACCTCTTCGGAAAATCACGATTTTGATCAATTGTGGATGTTCTATGGCCAATTCTGGCTAAAGTATAATATGCACAAACGTGAAACTTGGCCAGAATAATAATTGCATTTTGTTTTAATTCGAATGTTAATAAAAGGTGGGATTTCTGGAAATTATTCATATAACCTATTCGAAAAATCACGATTTTGATCAATCGTGGATGTTCAATGGCCGATTCTGGTCAATATAAACTATTTTCAAGGTCAGTTTAGTAACGCACAATTTTGCACAATCATCATACTCCGAAAAATATGTTTTATTATATAAACGGAATATATGGGATTTCTGGTGTGATAATCACGTGAGAAATCCCATCCTAATTCCTATAGTATGCTATGCACAAATTTTCTAATCACAGGCACAAAATTGCACAATCCCAATGGTTCGAATTATATATAGAAATCTTGGGTTTTCTAAAATGGGATTTCTGGTGTGATGTACACCTGTTTGTAGTGTAACTTGGCCTTTATATTTTTTTATATATACTTTATAACCTGTCAATGTATCATTAATCCCATTTTCAAGTCTCATTGAGTAAAAACTTGTGTTTAAATTGTGCCTAAATTGTAATACTACATGCTAGCTTACAATTTTCTACAAAATTTTTAACAGGTTATGGGTCCGGATGTAATAGTGAAAATAGTATTTTAATCGATTCATACGTATTTTAATCGATTATAAGTGGATTATAATGGCTGTTTCATTTGGCAATGCGAAATTTTTGTTCACGCCATTAACAGATAATAGTTATTTATGGTACTAGTGAGCAAAACGAGATATTATCCATGAGGGATAAGTTTGTCCCACGAGGCGATAGCCGAGTGGGACATTATCCCGACTGGATAATATCTCTTTGCTCACGAGTGGCATACAACGTTTTATCCACTTTTGTTGAAATGAATTTCGTAAATTAATAAGAAATAGTTCCATTTTGTGTTTTCACACTGGAGCATTGAATTTTGAAATACATTTTATCATAGTGACCCTTCTTTAAATTGTCATGGTGTACTTTATCTAATTTTATAGTTTTTTGTTCAATTTGACTATGAATAATTTTCGAATGACTACTCAACATTTTTTTCTACCAAATATAACTCACGTTGCCCCTAGCAGCGTGGGTTATACAATAACAATGGATTATTTTACATTTTCTTTATTTCAAATCAGTCAGCATATCGGGCTATTATATATAAAAAGTGGATAAAAATTATTTTAATTGGGCTTTTCGCGACGAAATAATATTAAAGGTGCAAGATTTATGGGAATATGTGAAAGATGTGAAACCTGTTATTGCAGATGAAAAGAATGGCGAAGCTTTAAACACAATAAATATAATGGTGGACGAATCGCAGTATGTGCATTTACGGGAAAAGACCGTAGCAAAAACCGCATGGGATGCATTGAAAGAAATGCATGAACGGAATACTCCAGGTAGTCGAGTTCGTTTACTTCGTCAAATTATGGTGCAAAAAGTTGATGAAAATGGCGATATTGAGGCTCATATTACAAATATGAATGAAGTATTTCAACAATTTCTGGCGTTGAGTGATGGCAAACTAACCTCAAATATTTTTATCAATGCAACGTTACCTGGTTCGTTACCTAGCAATTATGTGATAGTGGAACGGGGAAAGAAGGTTCAACGTTCACAATTTTCAAACACAAATAGAGGGAGTGAAAAATTGAAATGTTATTATTGTGGTGGTGTTGGACATTTTAAACGAAATTGTAGAAAATTTCATCAGTCACAAAATGATAATAAATCAAATAAAAATGGACAAAACGCAAATGTGGTTGAAAACAAATTTGAATGCAATGACTATTTGTTTTTGGTTGGTAAAAGTGATAGGTGGATCCTAGATTCCGGTGCTACTTGCCATATTTGCTGTAATCGCGAAAGTTTTATTGATTCTGATAATTCACACAAAGAAAAAGTTTCGTTGCAAATGGAGATGTTGTCCAAGCAATTTTTAAAGGAAAGATTCCTGTCAATTTTATAAATAATAATGGCAAAGCAACGAAGGTCATGATTGAAAATGTTTTGTATGTACCATCAATTGAAAGTAATTTGATCTCTGTAAACAGCTAACACAAGGAGGTTTTAACGTTGATTTCTCTGGCAGTAGCTGTGAAATATGGTCTATAAATGGAAAACATCAGATTACGGTTGGTGATATTAAGAACAATTTGTATATTATGAGAACGCAGAACAATATGGTAAATTTTATTGAAAATAAGGAAAAATTATGTGTACATCAATGGCACCGTGTATTGGGACATCGAGATATTGAGATGGGAAAGCGGATTCCAATAAGTAGGCTTGTTGAAGGTATGTCAATTTTACAGTAAGATTCAGAATGTAGTCATGATTGTCAAGTGTGTGTTGAGGGTAAATTGGCACGTTTACCATTTCCGAAGGAGTCATATTCGAGATCAACGAACATTCTTGATCTTATCCACACTGACATATGTGGACCTATGCAAACGTCTACGCCTGCGGGTAAACGATATGTACTTACATTCGTCGATGATTTTTCTAGATACACAACCATTTATCTGTTGTCAGAAAAATCAGAAGTATTTGACAAATTCAAAGAGTTTCATCAATTGGTCCAAAATCGGTTTGGTAAAAAGATAAAAGCGATTAGGAGTGACAGAGGCGGCGAATAAATGAGTAAAGATATCATTGATTATTTAAATAAAGAAGGTATTATAATTCAACGTACTGCTTCATATTCACCTCAACAAAATGGGATATCAGAAAGGAAAAATCGCACATTGATCGAAATGACTAGGTGTATTTTGTTTGATGCAAATATGGAAAAACGATTCTGGGGTGAAGCAGTCATGACAGCGATTTTTTTATAAAACCGGCTTCCGTGGAAAAATGTAGACAAAACTCCATATGAATATTGGTTTAAAAGAAAACCTATTTATATGAACTTAAGACGTTTTCGATCCAAATGTTTCGTTAAAGTTCCTGACGAACAACGAAGGAAGCTCGACGTAAAGGCAAAAGAAGCCATTTTGTTAGGTTTTGATGTTGAATCAAAAGCATACCGTTTATATGTGCCATCGACAAAGAAAGTTGTGATTTCAAGAGATGCTAAGTTTATGACTGATGTTAATGTTTCCTCTTGTAAATTGAATAATAGTAATGACATAAAAAAGTCCGATGTTGACCAGAATGATGTTGAAGAACGTATCGATGCAGATTTAGAAATTTCGGAAAAATTTATTGACAATTTCAATTTCGCTGCTGTAGATGAATTAAAGGAGCCGGGTGAAATAAATCGAAAAGACATGAGCGAGTGAAATAGATGTTATTGATGATTCAGTTGTTGACAACTCAAATACAGTAGTAAGACGTTCAAATCGACCAAATAAAGGTGTTCCCAATAAATATTATATTGAGGAAGTAAATGTAGTCATAAATGGTGAACCAGGAAATTATAATGATGCAATATTAAGTCATGAACGGGATAAATTGATTCAGGCTATGGAGGATGAGATAAGTTCCTTAGTCGACAATAATACCTGGTCTCTGACTGATTTCCCAATAGATAAAAATACTATTGGATGTAAATGGGTATATAAGCTGAAAACGGATAGTGATGGAAGTTTAAAAAGATACAAAGCAAGGTTGGTTGCTCAAGGTTTCAGTCAGAAGTTTGGAACTGACTATGATCAGGTATTCGCACCCGTCGCGCGCCATACTACTTTTTGTATGTTATTATCTATTGCTGCTAGTCAAAAAATGAAAGTGTACCATTATGATGCAAAACCCGCTTTCTTGAATGGAGAATTACAAGAAGAAATATATATGCGTCAGCCAACTGGTTTCGTGAAACAAGGTGAAGAAAATAAAGTTTGTTTACTTAAGAAAAGTCTCTATGGTTTGAAACAATCTGCTCGCGTTTGGAATGAGACTTTACACAATGTTCTTATTAAATGCAATTTTAAACAAAGTACTGCTAATAATTGTTTGTATACGTATCAAAATCCGTCATCAAACGAAGCAGTATATGTATTGATTTACGTTGATGATATATTAATTATCAGCAATTTAAAAGTTTTGTCAAAAACAGTTGTGGGTAAATTAAGAAAACATTTTGAAATTGAAAAATTGGGCGAAATCAATAATTATCTTGGGATTAGAGTAATATTTGACGGTGATTATTTTCTTTTGGATCAGGAAAAATATATAAAGAATGGTGTCAGGAAATTCAAATTGGATGAAGCAAAGGAATCCGATATTCCACTTAGTCCAACATATCATAAAGATACATGTAATGAAATATTCGTTAACATTGACAAATATCGAGCTGCTATTAGATGTTTGCTCTATATTTGCACTAATACCAGACCTGATATCGCAGCCGCCGTGACAATTTTATCACAAAAATTGGCCAAACCAACGACAAAAGATTGGAATCAATTAAAGAAAGTGATTACTTACTTGAAGGGCACTTTAAGTTTGAAGCTAAAGCTGGGTAGTTTATGTGAGGAATTTAATTTGGTTGGATATGCTGATGCAGATTGGGCTGAATGCCGTGACTTTATCAAGTACCGAAACCGAATTTGTTTCTTTAGCAGAAGCTTGTAAATAGTCAGTGTGGCTTCAACGATTGTTAATTGATTTGAACTGGAACGGTGATGATTGCACAATAATATATGAAGATAATCAAAGTGTACTGAAGCGGATCGAGACTGAAAAATTTACTAATCGCTCCAAGCATATCGATGTGAGGATTCATTTTGTTAAGGAATACATTGACAGAAAGGAAGTTGTTTGTCGTTTTTGCCCAACGGAAAACATGATTGCTGATTTATTAACCAAGGGACTGGCAAAAGATCAATTTCAGATATTAAGAAGTAAAATAATTTTAGTTTTAGGAGTGTTGGAATAATAATCTAAAATGTAATTTATTTTATATAATTTCACGATAATTTTATGTATACAAATTATACGATTTAATTTGCTAACTGTCACTAAGTTCATTCAAGTTAAATTATTCTGTTTGTAGTGTAACTTAGCCTTTATATTTTTTTATATACCATATACTTTATAACCTGTCAATGTATCTTAATCGCATTTTCAAGTATCTTTGAATAAAAACGTGTGTTTAAATTGTGCCTGAATTGTAATACTGCGTGCTTGCTTACAATTTTCTACAAAATTTCTAATAATTATAAGTGTTTTTTGGTAATAATTTCTTATTTCTATTAGTCACTGGTATTTTTAGTAACGGGATTTTCTTTATTAGAAATAATGAATTATTGCTGATATCTGACGTCAGTAGAAAATAAGTAACGCAAATGTGTGGATGTTCAAATATTACAGTTTGTGTCTTCTTTTTATTACTTAATTTTTTTTCTTGCTTCTTACTCAAAGTTAAATAATATTCTTGTTAATCCCTATTAATACAATTTTTTCTTTCTTCCAAATTTTCATTTTTTTTTGTGTGTTTTTAATTTAATTTTTCCCAGTTCGTTTCCGCCAAATTGTTTTTTTTTTTAGAATGAAGTAAAGTCAGTTATAATTAGGTGATGATGTCAGGGTAAGTGGTTCTCTTGAGTTATGTAACCCTCAGCTTGTCTTCCTTTTTCTCACTTCCTTTTGTTTCGTTTGGCCGTCTAACTAGATCGATTAATGCTTTCAAAAAAAAAACCCCACCCCTAACCCTGAGCTCGATTAAAACAAATTTTCTTTTAACAGTTTGGAATTGGGATTGAAAAATATCACACGCACAAGACCGTGACCGATATTTTCCAGACCTAAGTCAACCCCAAATATGTTACACATTCTAGAAAATTTGGAACTAGAATTTGTTAGAAAATTCTAAAAAATTCTAGAACATTCTAAAAAATTTGAAAATTTTCTTAAAAATTCTGGAGCAATTGGAAACATTCTACAACAGGAACTTTCTAAAAAATTCTGGAATATTCAGAAACATTCTAGTAAATTTTGGAGCATTTCAGAACGTTGTTAATAGAAACTTTCCTTCCTAATGTTTTAATGCATTTGTGCGATCAACAGATTAAACAATTTTTATATGTACTAATACATATTGTGTCACCGTAAAACCGAACAAATGAACTAAAAGTTAGTGCTCACTTTTGTGTATGCGAGGACATAATTTAATTACATTATTACTCTAATATATGTGTCGTCAATATTATAATAATGATATACATTATAATTATAACGTTTGCTGTAAAAGCCAAAACAAAATCCTTAAGTCTAACTTACTTAAAACAAAACAAAAAGAAAATTAATTAAATTAATACCGAAGAAGCCGTCCCGCCGTCTTTATAATAGTCACTTAAGCGGTATTTGAAATTTTCTGTTATCTTAATGGTAGTTTGGTTTCCATATAATATATTATATCAAATGATTAGCATACTATAAGAAGCCGAACATAAAAAAAATCGTTATGATTATCTTGATGTGGTTGTCATTAATAACAATTATAATTGATATTAGAAAAAATAATAATAAAAATAAATTGTTGCCTCTTACATACTTGCAGCACAAAAATAATCGTATATGCACGTAAATAAATAGCATACGAGAATCAACAAGATACATTCTAATTTATTTTGTTGTTATTTAACGTGAAGAACTAATTTACGATATTATTATTATTATTATATTAAAAATAGTTTAGTTGACCTTTTTGTTTGTACAAAAAACAGAATGATATTAAATTAAAATATCATAAACCGTGTGAAAATCCGTGGAGCGTTTTGTTTTTATTATTATTACTTAAAAAAAAAAAAAATCCACCCTCAAGCGATTTTTAATCGATCGCGATTAATTATTTAATTTTTATTATTATTATGTACACGAAATCATTTGGCCGTCAATATACCAAATAATTAATAAAAAAAAAACATTACAAATTATTTATATATTAAAATATACGAATACTTATTTTTTTATGCTGTTCAAGCAAAGATTTAAGATATATACATACATATAATTTTATATGGTAATAGGAGCACAAAAAAAAAATGTAAAATAAGAAACAAATCGTAATTAGAACATTAATTATAATACAAGTTTATTAATGTCAAATATTATACACACAATACGACAACAACAACAACAAAATTTTATTATTCGATATAAATTGTGGCAGTGCAGATTTATGATAGATATTTGCTTAATCTAGTATGAAACAACAAAAAAAAATCTAAAAGTCATAAATACACGAGTAAGTGCAAGGTTATTATGTGTGTGTGTGTGTATTTTGCTGTGCAAATTTAAAATGCAATTTCTGAAAGTCGTTTTACTTAAAATAGTCATTTAATTAAATTGTTCTTTAGCTTTTTGGTCATTTTGTGACAGAATTCATCACTTTTAATTAATTTTTAGTTTGTGTTGATTTTGATATGTTGCATTTATGGTTCGAAAGGCAAATTCTTTTAAAATTTGTAAGGCTGCAATAATTATGCTCTACTCCAATTTTAAAGCAATTTATATTTAACTAAAAAAAAAAAAAAAATAATCATAGTTAATTAAAAAAACCTATTATTATTATTAAGGTTAGCGTATAGATTGTATCAAATAACCCTGTGACAATTCACTTCGGCTGAACTAATTCTGAAGTGGTACATACGAAGCAAACATACAAAAGAATAACCCCGTTTGTAACAATCGAACCTGAAACTCTTTTATAAGTACATTTGAAATCAAATCTTGTATTTTTTTTAGAGACCTGAGAAAGCAGTCGTAAATACCATTTTTTCGGAATATTATAATAAAACATAATTGTTGTAACTAGTAGTCGACTAAATTAATAAAGAGGGTTAAAATTTCAGAGATGACAAGTAAAACCACTCCGGTTATTAAAAAATGCGAGAAAAGCGATTGAACAACGTGTATTTATTGTTACAAACATTTTTAAATTTGGTCAGATTTATGCAGACGTTGTAAAAAAATTTCGCCCAGTAAATGGAAGAAAATCGTCCGTCAATTTTGGCCATTCGAAAAACTGTTTGCAAAATTTGTGAAAACTGGTTCGATAAGGATGAAAAAAGCAAAATAGACCTGAATACGGGAATTACCAAACGGACACAAAACACCGTAAGCAATTTTTCTACAACAAATTTTATTTGATTTTAATTTATTAACAAATATTTGTTTTTGTGATGAAACTGATTTCCACACGATTTTAGCTTGCCTCACACACACTCACCCTCTTCTTTATTTGCTACCTGCATTTTATTTAGTTTAGACCTCCAAGATGCTCTATGTCACCTGCTACGTGAATTAATTAAGGTTCAGTGATACTGTTAAAGTTAGCCGAAAGTTGCCAGCCGAAAGTGAAATGTCGATAATGCAGATTGTGTTAGTCCAGCCGAAAGTAAAAAAAAAATGGTAAAGCAGATTGTCCAATCCCAGCCGAAAGATAAAAGTCGATAATGCAGATTATGATATAACATTCAAGGCAAAAATAAAAAAAATCAGTAGTTATCAGCCGAAAATTAATAGGATACATAGAATCTATAAATATAAATTTTTGTAAATAAATATACGTGTAAAACTTTGCTTCGTAGAAAATATCGGAAAATCAGAAGAATATACAAAATTGGAATAAAATCAGCCTCTAGAGTATATATCTAAAGCTGAATCGTTTTTATGTGATTTGTCAATAGCTATCGAATTAATAAATTCAGCTCAAGTTTCCCGTGGGAAATCTCGGAAATTTCGATTTTCCAAAAATTATTAGAAAATTTGTATAAAATCAGCCTCTAGAGTGTTATGTCTGGAGATGGATTCAATTGATGTGATTACTCAATAGCTATTGCAGGAAAAAAATTCAGTTTAAGTTTCCAGTGGGAAATCTCGGAAAATTCGATTTTCCAAAAATTATTAGAAAATTTGTATAAAATCAGCCTCCAAAGTGTTATGTCTGGAGATGAATTGCATTGATGTGATTTATCAATAGATATCGCAGGAAAAAAAATCAGTAAAAGTTTCCCGTGGGAAATCTCGGAAAATTCAAAAAAGTTTCCAGCCGAAAGTAAGAAATGGATGAATAAAATTAGCCATTAGAGTGTTACGTCTGGAGATAAATTGGATTGATGTGACTTGTCAATAGCTATCGCAGGAAAAAATTCAGTCCAAGTTTCCCGTGGGAAATCTTAAAAAATTTGTTTTTTCGATTTCGGAAAATTTTCTAATAATTTTTGGAAAATCGAATTTTCCGAGATTTTCCACGGTAAGCTTGAACTGAATTTTTTTCTTGCGATAGCTAGTGAGTAATCACATTAATTGAATCCATCTCTAAACATAACACTCTAGAGGCTGATTTTATTCATCCATTTCTTACTTTCGGCTGGAAACTTTTTTGAATTTTCCGAGGTTTCCCACGGGAAACTTGTACTGATTTTTTTCCCTGCGATAGCTATTGATAAATCACATCAATGCAATTCCTCTCCAGACATAACACTTTAAAGGCTGATTTTATACAAATTTTCTAATAATTTTTGGAAAATCGAATTTTCCGAGATTTCCCACGGGAAACTTGAACTGAATTGTTTTCCTGCGATAGCTATTGAGTAATCACATCAATTGAATCCATCTCCAGACATAACACTCTAGAGGCTGATTTTATACAAATTTTCTAATAATTTTTGGAAAATCGAATTTTCCGAGATTTCCCACGGGAAACTTGAAATGAATTTTTTTCCTGCGATAGCTATTGACAAGTCACATTAATCCAATCCATCTCCAGACATAACACTCTAGAGGCTGATTTTATTCATCCATTTCTTACTTTTGGCTGGAAACTTTTTTGAATTTTCCGAGATTTCCCACGGGAAACTTGTACTGATTTTTTTTCTTGCGACAGCTATTGATAAATCACATCAATGCAATTCATCTCCAAACATAACACTTTAAAGGCTGATTTTATACAAATTTTCTAATCATTTTTGGAAAATCGAATTTTCCGAGATTTCCCACGGGAAACTTGAACTGAATTTTTTTCCTGCAATAGCTATTGGGTAATTACATCAATTGAATCCATCTCCAGACATAACACTCTAGAGGCTGATTTTATACAAATTTTCTAATAATTTTTGGAAAATCGAATTTTCCGAGATTTCCCACGGGAAACTTAAAATGAATTTTTTTCCTGCAATACGTATTGAGTAATCACATCAATTGAATCCATCTCCAGACTTAACACTCTAGAGGCTGATTTTATTCATCCATTTCTTACTTTCGGCTGGAAACTTTTTTGAATTTTCCGAGATTTCCCACGGGAAACTTGTACTGATTTTTTTTCCTGCGATAGCTATTGATAAATCACATCAATGCAATTCATCTCTAGACATAACACTTTAGAGGCTGATTTTATACAAATTTTCTAATAATTTTTGGAAAATCGAATTTTCCGAGATTTCCCACGGGAAACTTGAACTGAATTTTTTTCCTGCGATAGCTATTGAGTAATCACATCAATTGAATCCATCTCCAGACATAACACTCTGGAGGCTGATTTTATACAAATTTTCTAATAATTTTTGGAACTTGAAATGAATTTTTTTCCTGCGATAGCTATTGACAAGTCACATCAATTTAATCCATCTCCAGACATAACACTCTAGAGGCTGATTTTATTCATCCATTTCTTACTTTCGGCTGGAAACTTTTTTGAATTTTCCGAGGTTTCCCACGGGAAACTTGTACTGATTTTTTTCCCTGCGATAGCTATTGATAAATCACATCAATGCAATTCCACTCCAGACATAACACTTTAAAGGCTGATTTTATACAAAATTTCTAATAATTTTTGGAAAATCGAATTTTCCGAGATTTCCCACGGGAAACTTAAACTGAATTGTTTTCCTGCGATAGCTATTGAGTAATCACATCAATTGAATCCATCTCCAGACATAACACTTTAGAGGCTGATTTTATACAAATTTTCTAATAATTTTTGGAAAATCGAATTTTCCGAGATTTCCCACGGGAAACTTGAACTGAATTTTTTTCCTGCAATAGCTATTGAGTAATCACATCAATTGAATCCATCTCCAGACATAACACTCTAAAGGCTGATTTTATACAAATTTTCAAATAACTTTTGGAAAATCGAATTTTCCGAGATTTCCCACGGGAAACTTGAACTGAATTTTTTTCCTGCGATAGCTATTGGGTAATCACATCAATTGAATCCATCTCCAGACATAACACTCTAGAGGCTGATTTTATACAAATTTTCTAATAATTTTCGGAAAATCGAGTTTTCCGAGATTTCCCACGGGAAACTTGAACTGAATTTTTTTCCTGCAATAGCTTTTGAGTAATCACATCAATTGAATCCATCTCCAAACATAACACTCTAGAGGCTGATTTTATACAAATTTTCAAATAATTTTTGGAAAATCGAATTTTCCGAGATTTCCCACGGGAAACTTGAACTCAATATTTTTCCTGCGATAGCTATTGACAAGTCACATCAATCCAATCTATCTCTAGACATAACACTCTAGAGGCTGATTTATTTTCGGCTGGAATATCAATAACATAATCTGCATTATCGACTTTTCACTTTCGGCTGGAAACTTTCGGCTAACTTTAACAGGGTGGTTCAGTGGTTAAAGTTGTTGTTTTTTACAAAATTGACAAATAATTAATTAATCACAACTCTGAATTATACAACACAAGATAAGTTATACAATTAAAAATATAATTAATAAAATTTAAATTACAATTAATGTTTCTTATTCTCAGGTGCTCATCACGAATCAGCTAAAAAATCTCACCAATGTCCGTGTTAATTAATGACTCACGGTGATGTACCAATAAATAAATGTTTAGTGAGAATGTGTGTTTTATTTGTTCATGGTGGTGATCGATTCTTAAATTGTCAAATGCGTTAACATCCCGTGCCCCGTGAATCACTTGATTCACCCAATGGAAGTTTTGACAATTTATGGATTGGTCGTTGAATTATTCCACCTTGCGTTTTTAACTGTTCGCACGAGCCCATCGGCACCTGAATGAATTTGTGTCACACGACCAAGAGGCCATCGTGTTGTAGTCATATTCTCATCCTTGATTATCACAATAAATATTCTTTTTGCCATCTGGTCCAAAAATGATACACCATCTTTTTCACTAATTTCCATCGTTTCAAGTAATTGCTCGTAATAGGATAATCAATGAGAAAGTGAGCAGGAGTTAAAACATCTAAAAAAAATTCCTTTATGATTTCCATTACCAACGTGTTGAACTCACTTATTGTTAGAATGTTTTTGCCTACGACTCGCCTTATTTTGAGACTCTTGACCACAGCTTTCCAAATTCTACCAAAATCTGGAGCGCTAGGTGGATTAAAGTCCCAGTTAACCGTTTCTCTTGAAAGACACTCCGAGATTAAATTGTTATTCCGTTTTAACATTTTATACCAATCAATCAGCATTTTATTAGCACCGATAAAATTTGAGCTACATAATCCTCGTCTCGACGTCAATCGTTTCCACGCTGCAATTCACTCATCTGTTGTAAGGTCCGTCGCCACTTCCATATGTACTGCTATCGAAGCAAGGCCGATGTCCCCTTCTTTTTTTATAGTATGCCATAAATGGTCCCGCATAATCAACACCTATTTTCAAAAAAGGCCCTGTCAGTTGCACACGGTGATCGAGTAAATCAGACATTAATTGCTTCTGTATTACTGGCTTGGCCTTTCAACATTCGATGCAACGTTGACATATTGATCGAATTAGTATCCTGACGCCGATGATAAAAAACCTGTAACACGGGGCGTAGTTGCAGTGGTTAGGCTATACACCAATCAGTGTATCCGGCACAGCACACTTACACTGGCTAGTGCCTCGTCGGATTGAGGTGGGTATTTTCTCGGAAACCTCATTGAGACTTAGAAAAGTGCTGATAATAAAATTATAAATATAATTACATTACTTAGTAACAGTGGGCTTTCTTGATATGGGCTTGCAAATGATCCTGAACTCAAACATCTGTTAACTTCATCTCTCCTCTCACATTAATGGTTTATTCCACCATATTAACTAAATTAGTACACTGAGTGAATTTTAATTTTTAACTTAAACATTTTATTATAGAAAATAGAAACTACTACATCAGCGAACAATTAATCACCAACTGTATACAATTATGATAAAAATAGAGTTTTTGTTTTCGTATTAAATTAATTTAACGATAATTTCAAAATACTTAATATTAATTAGAATTTAATAAATATATTTCCATATAGCTTTTAATAATTTGAATTTTACCTTATCAATTCCGGATCCTGGCGAAGAAACGCTTCACACCATTCACACATGAAGTAACAATAAAATCTAAATTATTTTACAACACTGTTACTTAATTAGGTTAATTTAAATACAATCCAGAAATTTGATTTTTGTATAATTTTTCACTTGAAAATTTCTAGCCTTTTCGACATTCACTAAACGTATACAGGTATGAATTTTTATTTTATTTTTTTTTAATGAAAAACACAACACTAATTTTTCACTTGCTGTTGGATCAATAAAATTTGAAATCACAGCTGATTAACCAGGAATAACTGAAGGTATGTTGATTGAACTTTTGTGTTGGTTTTCCGCTGTAAATGTTTTTATACCTCCTTTTTGGTACTATCAAATTAACAGATAAGCCCGTTAATCTCACGAGATTATATATTCTATTGTCCTATAACCAAATATGTTATAATTGTGGTTGCTTAGTTTAATAACCATGCGGTCCACTAAAAGAATCAGAAAAATGGGCGAATGATTGCATTACTAAAATTTCACATTAGAAACCACCAAACAACGGTTTAGTAACTTACATTAATTTCATATGTACAAAATCTACATTACAAACATTACAAACCTTTGCTTTAAAATACTGTTGAGTAATGTGAGCATAGCATGCCGATATTGAACGTCAACCAGTTTTCTTACAAGGTCAGATTTCCTTGATAAGATTATTGGGTGTTGAACGTTGTTGTCAATGATTGCATTTGTCAACCTTCCGCTAACCCTAAGGAGCCCGTGTACGTGGATTTACATTTCGTAAACAAGATTGTCGCCTAACTTCTTGGTTTTTCTACAATTTTCCTATCTCTTCATGAAAATACTAATTTGAATGCACTTAAATACGATGTACCCAGCATGATAAATATCGTTTCTCCTAATTTGATGACTTCGAATAAATTGTGGTATGGTTTTTTTGTCGCCAATAATTTGATTCGGGCGACATTGTTTGAAATGGTGATACCCGCTGAGACAGTTGCGTCAATCAATTGCCGTCGTGTATATTATGTGAATGCCCCGCATATACCTCGGAGTGGGGCTGGTTTGTTAAATACTTGTTTTGGCCATACCGTCTGATGTTCTGACAGCCAAGAAGGTTCATTCCAATATAACTGTGATCGATTCAAAACTTTTGGTGTTGTACCTCTGGAAACCAAATCTGCAGGATTGTCGCCCGATGGCACATGATTCCAACAATTTCGACTGATAAAATCCAAGATCAACGCCGTACGATTTTTCTTGAAAATATCCTTTCCACTGGGGTATGCGGACAGCCAATCTAGCACGATCGTTGAATGGCTAAGAATTAGACTGGTTTCGTACCATATGTAACCGTGATCGGCTCAAAATGTTTTAATAGGTTACTGATGTTTCTCTGCCAAACGATTCTTTGCCACTTGCGATCGTCTTCTGCTACCAGAATTTGGCGGTGCATCTTTTGAATGTCGGTGGTAAATACATATTTATGGATTCTGAGTCTGAGTAAGATTGAATACCACTTTGATTGCACCGTTGGTCCATTTCTCAGAATTTCGTTTAACAATTTGCCTCTGTAATCCTTCGTTGACGCATCAAATACCACTCTAATTTTCTTATGATGGTTTATTTCCTTTACGATGTGGTCTACAGTTTCTTCAAATGCCTTAAATTCTGGATCATTCACAAAAAGTTTCTCTATAGCATAGAACCTTGAGATCGCATGATTGGACGAATTTCCTAAGACGCTTGGAGATTCCCACTACACAGTTGAAAAAATAACTTTAATTTTTAATGTAAGCCTTGCATTACGACTTATGTAATGCAAGTTATTATTAAATTGTAAATTATGATTGCGTTAAAATGAATTTTAATGCAATTATGAGGATTTCTAAAGCAGTATTTGCATTAAAAAATATTTTTAATACAACTATTAGACATTTTAAAGCAACTTGCTCAAATTTAAAAATTATACCAACATAAAATTCGCTAAAACAAGTGGACTTAAATGTATATATGAATAATAAGACAATGGACGAGTTTTGCATTTCTGGTATAAAATTCACTAAATCAAACCGACTACGTCACATATAAGCAGCTTAATAAATCTTTAATAATTTAGTTTTCCGAATTCAAAAATATCTATTATGTTTCAAGTTAAGCTTTTCAGTTCTTAATTTATAGATTATTATCTCTCTGAGATTTCGACGCTCAACCTCAAGGCACCAAAAACAAAGAACAATCCCGGAAAAACAAAAACAAATCGCGAAAATTACGGAGATTTTAATGCAACTTGCTTTAAAATTTAAAACTTCTAAAATATTTTATTAATGCAGTCTTTGATAAATTTTAATGCAGTTGATTGACAGTTCTTCTACAAATTGCTTTATATTCTAATGGAATGTTGCACTAAAATTTGATCTAATTGCTGTATTACAAATCAATGCATATTGTATCAAACTAATTTTTAATGCAAGCTTTGTATCAATTTGTAATACAGCCTTGCACTGGACCTACATGTAATGCAATTTGCATTACATAAGCAATATTTTTTCAACTGTGTAGTTGCACTAAAAATCTACCTTCTGAATTTTTCGTCGACTTTTCCTTATACAATGATTCGCATGCTTCTTCTTCTTGTGTTAAATGTGATCGCTCAGGTACTGCTTCGGTTTCCCACATGGTCTTCATATATGATTCAATTTCCGCTAAAGATGTCAGACTATTTACATGATAGTTATTTGAGTTCACATAAGTTTCCAGCAACCACCCATCCGAATTTGGTGTTTTGGGCTACTACCTCGTTCTGATCATTTTTTATTTTTCCATCTTCGAGCACGTGGAAGAACTGATCAGCGCCTAACAACACATCAATCTCTCCCGGTACATTAAATGATGGATCTGCTAATCCGATATTTGTTAACAATTTATGATCATTCATATTGAAATTGAATTGTGGGAGCTTTGCTGTGACTTCTGGCAACTTAAAAGCTTCAACCGTGAGTATAGATTTTAGAGCTTCATTCAACAAATTTAATTTTACTGATCCTGTAGTTTTGCCGACATTAGTTTGCCAAAGTCCCGTCACCGATAAGTACCTTTGTGTCATAGGTATTTGATGCCGCCGTACGAACGATTCCGACACAAAGGACACTTGTGAGCCGCTGTCTAATAATACTCTGCAACTTCTCCCAATCTGTCCATCTATTGAAGAATTGTACGACCTTCAGAACTAACATGGTGCGAGACAGCCAGATGATTGATTGGGTTGTGACTAGTAGGTGGTACTGTTAGATTTTTGGCATCAACATTCAGATTGAATAAATTTCCTTCTTGAATTAACATCTAATTGTTGAAATGTGTTACACTCCACTACACACAGGGACAGTTAATTGTCGCTGACACAAGTGCGCGTACTGACACTTTCCGAAACTTTTGTTTAGATTGACCTTGCAGCAATTTTAAATCTTCTAGACAGAGCATCCTTTCTTCATTGTAGAAAATCAAAAAGTTATTTTATTGATGGAAAATCTACCTCCCTTGCCTCCTCAGCCCATTTCTCTCGAGTATCGTTACACAATTTATCCAGAAGAATCCTGATTATCCGCGGATATCGCGATTCTACTTCGTTTCCAAGTGCCCTAAGCCCTCTCAAAATTGTATCGGATGTGTCTAATATTTTACGGATATCAATTACATTTGACGTGTGTACCGATTCTTGCTCAAGAAATGCTGTGACATATGAATTAATAATCTGTTTTTTACGATTATATCGACTTCTTAATTTTTCCAGGGCTTCTAAATAATTTGCATCCGTAATTTTAAAATGCTTAATCAAGTTGCTGGCTTCTCCTTTCAAATACCCGCTTAGAAATTGGAATATTTTACTTGGTGTTAAATACGGGCGGTCGTATATACTTAAGCAAAACAGATCATAGAAAGTCCATGTAGTTTCCGTCAAAATTTGATACCACTGCCTTGGGTAATCAAAGCATTTGGCATTGTGTAAGTTGTGTTGCATTTAAAGTTTCGTTCATGTTGACAACTGTGTGTACCTCCGAATGATTTCTAAGCCATGAGCCTAATTTTGCTTCTGCGTTGTAATTGCGTTGTGTTTCGCATTTCACTACATCCGATAATTCTTCCTCAGGATTTGTACTGATAATTTCCATATCAAGTGCTGTGTTGTTTCACGAAGATCCGTTAGTCGAATCCTTATAGCATCGATGAGTTCATAATTTGTTAATTTTTCGACGAAATCATGTATTTGCGCAATTTTTTCGACGAAAGCGTTTCTTTGTGCTAAACGGGCTTTTAATTTTTTGTCTGCCATTTTCAAATATGAATGACACTCGACCTTTATTGCACGATACGATCAATTATTTTTGTATGCATTACACTTAACTTAAATCATAATCGCGGTACGTTAATTATTATGATTATTATATAATTCTAGATTGTATATTACACTCTCCGACAAATCATACTGCCCTTTAGTAAACTTTTGTTTTAATTGAATATGAATTCGCACCAAGATGCTCTCCGTCACCTGATCCGAGAATTAATTAAGGTTCAGTGGTTAAAGTTGTTGTTATTTACAAATTAATGATTAATGATAATTCACAGAAAACACTTTATATAAATTATTATCACAATTTTACTGATCACTTATACTTTTTATTTTGCACTAAAACACTTTTTAAATCACTTTTTAATTGCTTTTTAATCTTTACACTATTGCTTACCAAATACTAATAGTCCAATTCGACTTCATTCGCCTTTTTTATACACAAACCAAACTTCTAGAAAGCTCATGACTTTTCCAGTAAGAATAGTGTAGAAACATTTCGAACAGTTTTATTATGGAAAATTCTCTAGGTGTCACCGTCACACTACCACTCACCTAAGCATGTTCGTCCCAAACAGGATCCAAGTCACCTCCTCTGTAGAGGTCCAGCCTCTCCAAATGCACCACCTTCGGTTTACCTCGTTGTCCTTTCTGAATCCGATAAACTACGTCATTCATCCTGGTGATGACAGTGAAAAGTACTTCCTATGCTGCTTGTAGCTTCGGTGATAATCCTTTCTTTCGTTGCGGGTTGTGAAGCCATACCAATTGCCTTTCCTTGAAGCCTTGGTTATTAGCGCGCATGTCACACCGAGCTTTCATTCGATTACTTGACATCTGTATTTTCCCCATACAAATTGATGAAGAATCTCATTAAGTTCCTCTTTCATTCGGTCTACGTAATCCAGTCTAGGTAATCGTAATTTATCTCCGAATAACGTTTTAGCTGGTGTCATTCTGGTTGTGTCATGTAATGCTGATCGATAGGCCATCAGAAACATCGAAATATGCCGAACCCAATTGCGTCGGTTTTTCCTCAACGACCTTTGCTAGATATGCCTCCAATGTACCATTGAATCTTTCCACCATACCATCAGACTGTGGATGCAAAGGCGTTGTTCTCGTTTTATTTATACCGAGCATCTGGCATATTTCTTGAAATACCACCGATTCAAAATTCCTTCCTTGATCGGTATGAATCTCCATCTCTTGTTTACCACGGCATCAGCTATTTTTGTCGTCTCCTGATTGGGAATGTGGTACACCTCCGGCCATTTGCTGAAATAATCCATTATTACTAGCACATATTTGTTGCCGCTTTCGGTGGTGGGAAATGGCCCCGCTACATCCATCCGGCATTGCTGCAAGTTGGCCGTTGTTCCTTTTCCTTTCATTCCATTATAACTGATAAATCTGTATCAACCAATTCCTCATGATGCCTTGCTTTGCTTCAACGTGACCACAATGTTTACATTCTACCAGACATGGTCGTCTTGATAATGCATCGGCATTTCCATCTGCATTTCCCTTCCTATGTTTGATTTGTAAATCGTAGCTTTGAAGACGTTCGATCCAGCGTGCTCTTGTGGATTCTTGAATTGTAACAGCCACCGTAAAGCACCGTGATCTCTCCGTAAATGTAATTTTTGGTCATAAAGGTACTTTCCGTGTCACGCATTGCATAATCAAAACGACACAACATTAAATTGCCAAAGCCCGTTACACACACTGAACGCTCTTTTCTCGCGATCTTCCTCATGGGCTTCCACCTGCCAATAGCCGCTTTGTTGATCTAATGTAGGAAATATTCGAGCACCCGATAATGTGTCTAATGTATCGTCGATCCTTGACAATTGGTAGCTATCTTTTTTAGTCAAAGTTTGCTATGGTAGTTGCTTCGGCACTGCTAGATTGAAATGCCCACTCGATGTTATCGTAAATTAAAACTCCTCGTCCAACAACCACCAAGAAGACATTTGCCCTCATGAAGTACACTCCCACAATGACTTCTTCTACAATATCTGCAATCAATACTTCGTGTTGCAAAAGAGTTCTTGCGATCTTTATTTTCACGATCTTTTTGCCTTTTATTATTGAACTTCCTCCAGTTGCTGTTAGTAACTTCAATCCATTAGCTGGTTGTATACCTCCACAGACCAGATCTTTACGGACAATCGTGCGATTTGCTCCCGTATCCAGGGTGATGATGCAATCCATGCCATCAATGTCTCCTTTGATTGTTAAGCTGTCACCCCTTGCTACTTTCGAAACGCGGATGAAGGTAATGGGGAAATCGGTTATGGGAGTCAGCTTCTGCCCCTTTAAGCTGACTAGTTCAAGTTTAACGACTCCGTCGTCATTTGACACTCTGGCTTGGCCACTGACTGTGCTCCGCTTGGCTATCGCTGCATAAGAGATGGTGATCGTGCCCGTTTTTTTTTTATTTCCCAGCAGTCCCATTGCCGCTTCCGTCTGGGTATCTTGGTGCTGACCGCTCGGTGTTTATGCTTATGTCGATTTCCACTCTTCATATTTTCATTGAAGGTTTGGTGTTGGCTTGTGCAGTTTCATTTGTTAACGCACAAGCGATGGTTTCCGCGAAGGTCGCTTTAGGTGACAACATCACCGCCTGGCGGGTTTCTGGATCTCGAATGCCGTCAATGAATGCGTCAATTTTTAGCATTTCCATTTAATCGGCCGACGTACTAATATATGCTAGATGTACTAATCACTCGATTGCCGCTCAAAATTCCTGCAGTGATTCTCCTCCCTTTTGGTAGCGGCTTATCAGTTCCATGCGATAAATTTGCCGCTTATGGTCACTGCCGTACTTCCTATCTAGCGCCTTCATAATTTAAAAATAGCTGTTGTGATCCTTTTCAGGAGTGGTTTGTAAAGCCTCCGATGCTTCACCTTAAGGAGCCACGATTAACGCTGCGACAAGTTGTTCATCATTCCAACGGTTTTGATTGGCTGCTGCCTCAAACTGAAATGTGATTATTGGTGGCTTTAATTTAATCGATTGAACGGTCTGAACCACTTGCGTCGTTGATCCACTTGCCTTGACATCATTTAGTTCTTTCTCGAAGCGTTGAACCTCCGCTTTAACAAGTTGGACTTCTGTTTCTAATTTTTGGTCAAACTGTTGAATCTCCATTTGCAGCTTCGCCACTTCGCCGTCTATGTTAGTAGATAATTCGAGAAGTTCCTCGTCCATTCTCTTTTGACCATCTATAATTTAGTTTTAATTTCCTCTCCTTGTTGTTTCTTTTCGTGTTTAATTTCTTGGTATGACTGGTTTATAGTCTCCAACTGTCGCTCATTTCATTGCTCAATTTTCTCCATTGGTCGCTTGTTTTGATGTTTCATTTCGAAGTTTAATTACTTTATTGCCTCCAACTGTCACTCGTTTTGTTGATCCATCATTTGGTTCATAGCAGCCATTAACTGTGACAAATCGAAACTTCCAGATGGTAGTTGCATTGTTTCGGCTGACGGTTGTTTATCTTATTCTCTACGGTTGCTGCATTCGTTACTTTCTTAAAATCATGATGCTTCGCATCCAGCCCCTCGTTCTCCATAGCCTCACGTAGTCGCGCTTGTTAGGCTGTTTTACCACCATCAGTGGCCAGACCCCGTTTCTCAAGTTCCTTCTTTAATTCTGGAACTTTTAATTCGATAAGAATCATTTTCTTTATTTTGTTATTCTCAATCCCACCGCTGTCACTAATTGTTACGTTTTTACCTTTTCAATTAATGTTCGTATCACTGGATTGTGAATAAAACCAATTCAATTCAATTTATCACCATCGAATTTATTTATTTAGCACAAGAATTATTACAACACAATTTATTAATGATAATTCACAAAATCACTTTATTTAATTTTTACACAATTTTACTGTACACTTATAATTTTTATTTCCACTAAAACACTTTTTAAATCAATTTTTAATTCCGTTTTTAATCTTCACACTATCGCTTACCAAATACTAGTAATCCACCATCCACTGTGTACACTGGATCGCTAAGTTCAACACAATATGTGAAGTGATCCTCGTTAGGATCAAATTGTAAACCCAATAGTCTGCAAAACTTTAACGGAGTTCGAAGCCCATTTTCTCAGTTTCATTCCTGCACTCTGCAATATTCTGATAATGTTCTCCTTTAGTTCTAATGTTTCTTCTATAGTTTCAGCGCCAGACATTATATCTTCTACGTACGTAGCTTTCTTTAGAGTTTAGAACATTGGATGCAGCAGGATACTTTGCTTGATTTTGATCAGCTATTTCGTTTAACACTCTGGTTGCTAGATAAGGAGCTGCTGATGTCCCTTAAGTCAGCGTTGTGAGTACTATCGGATCTCCATATGATTGTTTGATATCGCCTGTCATCAACTTTTATCAAAATAGTAATTTTATTTAATCGAAAAGACATCAAATTGCGTAGAGGGATGGCTGTACTGTTGGCCCTACCAAAAGAATATCATTTAAAGAGCTTCCTGTTGATAGTTTAGCGGATGCATCGAACACTACTCCGAGTTTCGTTGTAGTACCATATGTCCCAGTTGTCGATACTTCTGCATGACATTAATGTAGGCTACCTTAAATGATTCATCTTTATCAAATTTTCGCGCGCAGATGGAATGTTCTCGATTTTCCAAAATCGATTCAATGCTTTATCCAGCCCATCAACTTCGTCATTAGATTGGCTCGTGAAAAACTGTGTTGGCATAAATTCCGGCATTTCACCACCTAACACCCATCCAAATATGGTCTCAATACCTATATTACCTTATCTTGGTGTCGTATTCTATCCTCTCGCATTACGCTGAAAATTTGCTGTACTCCCAAGATCATATCGGCTAGGAATAACTTCATTTTGTTAATAATTGATAAACAGTTGGCGGACCTGAAAGCGCCCATTGGCACAATTACATAATTCGTCTTGCAATTTATTATTTATATTATTTTATTGATTAATTTAATAAAGCAGCATTTTTTTGTCCAACAATATAATTTATTCGACGGTGACAAACTTCTACACTTTTTTGGGTTTTTGGAATTTTTTTTCAGTTTCGTCAAATTGTGGCCAAAATTCCGGGTCATATCTGCTGGTATCTGTCATTATATAGTTTATGTAAAACCAGGTTGCTGTTTGTTCCGCTGATTTATCCGTAATTTTTCTCTTCAGCGGACAGTAATATTTTTGAACTTGATCCGAAGATACAAATGCTCAGCTCTTTAGCGTCCGTACACAGTTGAAAAATAGCTTTAATTTTTAATGCAAGCCTCGCATTACGACTTATGCAATGCAAGTTATTATTAAATTGTAAAGTATGATTGAATTAAAATGAATTTTAGTGCAATTATGAGGATTTCTAAAGCAGTATTTGCATTAAATAATATATTTAAAACAACTATTAAACATTTTAAAGCAACCTGCTCAAATTGAAAAATTATCCAACATAAAATTCGCTAAAACAATAAGTTCGCTTGAACTTAAATGTATATATGAATAATAAGATCATGCACGAGTTTTGCATTACTGGTATAAAATTCACTAAATCAAACCGACTAAATGACATATAAGCAGCTTAATAAATCTTTAATAATTTAGTTTTCCGGATTCGAAAATATCTATTATGTTTGGGCGACCATAAAGTGAACTAGGCTAGCCCGCCCATTGAAAAATGAGATGTACATACAATTTATTTTTTTAAGTAAACTGCTCTCTGAGATTTCGACCCTCAACTTCAAGGCACCAAACACAAAGAACAACCATGGAAAAATAAAAAAAATCGCTAAAATTACGGAGCTTTTAATGTAACTTGCTTTAAAATTTAATACATCTATAATATTTTATAATTGCAGTTTTATATAAGTTTTAATGCAGCTGATTGACGGTTTCTCTACAATTTGCTTTATATTCTAATGGAATGATACACTAAAATTTAATCTAATTGCTGTATTACAAATCAATGCAAATTGTTTCAAACTAATTTTTAATGTAACCTTCGTATCATTTGGTAATACAGCCTTGCACTGGACCTATATATGTATGTAATGCAATTTGGATTACATAAGCAATATTTTTTCAACTGTGTATTTGTATGATGAATTCTTTCAGAATTCCCATACTTCTTAACCAGATGATGACCTTCAACAGATAATCATCCAAAATGAAAGAGCTATGGTTTAAATTGGACCTCAGGAAAATAACTTTTGGCAGTACAAAAGAGAGCCTTTTCAAAGTCTGATATAATTCTTTCTGGTGTCAGATCGATGTTCCAGATACATCCGAGATATAATAGATCGTAAGAAAACTGTTTTTATGACGAATTATTGTGAATTTTTCGAATAATATCGTGAATTTTTTCTCCATGTACAACAAATAACTGGTGCATTAATTTGATCAGAACAAAGAAGGTTCCATCTACTCAGGCTGGGATAACAGTTAAATTCGCCTTTTAAATATTTATATAGTAATGCAAAGTTCCGGACCTATTTGAAGTTCTTTAATTGTTGATCGCAGTCCGTCGATACTATGATTCTAAGTAACCTGTTGCTCCACTAAATCATTGAGTTGATGAATTAATCTTTAACTTCCTTGTTCCAGTCGATTGTAGTGGATCTGTTTTTGATACAGCCGAGCCTCGTCTATTTGCTATAGTTCGTCTATTGTGTTCTGTAATTCAATATAGTTCTATTTAAATGCTGTTTCCATCAATTTACAAGAACATACAAATTTGCGATTCAAACGATTGATTTAAATTGAGCATGACATAGTTCGATGAAAATCATTCTTTGCAAAATGAAACATTATCCTCCAACGGGCGCAAACATGCGAAATAGCGGGGAATTTCAAATAGACTCAGTATGATGCCGAAACCTTTTGTTTTTAATAATTTTTCTTTTATCTTATGTCTTTTAAATATTTCCAAAAAAATGTTTTGGTCCACGTAAGTTGCGTCTTTTTCATTTTAAACTAAAAGATACAAAAAAGCTTCTACTCGTATCCCTACTCTAAATATTACTACAACTATATTCTAACTTGCATGCATAAGAAACTTTATGAGCGCACCACATGCATTGGTTTAAGGACCAGCCTTTTTTTGAGGTAATATATTTTTTAAAAATATCTGCAGAGGCTGTATGGTTTTCAAAAGTACGTAAGAACTTTATATCAACAAAAAACAGCATATTGGTTTGTTTAGTCCTACGATTTGTTTTACCCACATGACATCAAAAGTTAAAAATGTGAGAAAAAGTCATTACAATACCCTGTGGAACTAGACAGTAAAAAGCATGTCGGATCTCCGTTTATCTTTAGTCTCGTCATCAGATTCTGCAAATTATTATCCCGAGCCTAAGAGTAGCATGATCGCAGATAAAGTAGATAAAGAAAAAGCCATTTCTAAATGATGAACAAGCTTAGCAACCAATTCAAAACACTTATTCAAATCGGTCTAATTATTTATAAATATAATCATTATGATAAATAATTAATTCAGCGTTTCGCTTTAAATCGATATGGGTTCAAAAACATCCTATTTAATTAATAATATGAAAGTTTAGCAACCGATAATATGACTACATCATTAAAACCAAACACAACAATTGAATATTGTTTAAATGTCATCCATGCAATTTAAAACGACAAACAACTTTATTAAAGTGCACGTCACTTTCATTCGCACGCTAAATTCAAAATTAAACTGGATTGTAAATGTCAAATTAAAATTCAACAGCCCACATTGCACCTGCTTTTACATAAATCTTCTGTCTAATCTAAACTTCAAGAAACATATTATTTTATACACAAATTTACACAAAAGTGCTTCCGTGGGAAATGGGCGCCATCATACATGTTATATGATGATTAATCAATGCACTTGCACTAAATTATTTGTCGCGTGATATTCTACCGAGTTGGCTACTTTTTCGTGTTTATTAGTATACATAATCCTATAAGTTGGTGTTACATCATGATGACTCATTAGGTTTGCTTATACATTCAAATTTCAAAAATATTTACATGCTAAAAACCCTAAAAAGGTCGAAATCTGATTTTTGAGCCTTAAAAAATTAAGGCAAATCCACTCTACATATTATACACTTACGTATATGTATACAATAAAAATCGACTTACAAAAATATGGTCGCGTGCATAAAAAAAGTTAAAATGTACCAGTATTTCTTTCACGTTGTTACCTTATATAATTTTTTTTTTTTTTTATTTCTTTTATTCTCATGTTAAATTTATTTTTTTCCACAGCGTGTTTGTAAGCAATTAACTGATGCTTTTGTCGCCGCCAACAAAAAGATAAAAAGTAACAACGAAATGTTAAAAATTAAAATACAACTGAATTCATTTCTTTTGTATAAAAATATTTTAATGGACATGAGTTTTGATATCAAAAGAAAAATACATAAATCGTTTTCTTACACAACAACAACAACAACAAAACTCAGAAAGAAAAGTCGAAGAAAACACCAACAAATAACCTACAATCGTATTTAGAAAGATATGTAAAACTATTTTTTTTCTGTCAAACCGAAAAGTATGTGTGTAAATTCACTAATTATGATGATTTCTTCTTTAGTTTAAATTAAAACAAATTTCATCGATTCGTTAAATCTAATTTCCTCAATTAATTAAATGTGATGACATTATTGACTGTCCCCTATAAATAACATTTAGTATACCTTCATTAAAGATCTATACTTAGATAAATATTCAAAACTATTCAACTCCCACTGTACATTGTAATCTTTTACACCCAAATATAAAATTTAACGAGTTATTTCTGGTTGTAAATTTTCGACACGTGTACTGTACACATTTTGAACCCGTATTAACACAAAAATTGAAATTCCGAAAATATCATAAAAATGTGATTATAATTAACAATTCGTAGAAATTCTATTGATCCCCACCATATAAACATATACGAGATCTTTACATAATAGACCAACTTCTAATCAACGAAAAATAAAGAACACAATAAAGCGTCTATATAGCTAAAAACCATAAGAAACCTGTTCGGTACAGAAAAAATTAAATTCATCTTATAAATTATGAAAAATTAGATAAATTAAAATGTTTCTTTTATTTTGTATTCTACGTTCAAAGATAATATTAGTAACGGTTTATCACAATTCGTTAAAAAAATGTATTATTTTTGGTTTATTAGTAAGTTTCTAACTGGTCGAACAGCATTAAACAAGTTTTGTGTACCTTTTGTGTGTGTGTAAATCACTCGAATCGAATTTAATTAATAAAATTGCATTTTTTTTTAATAAATAGGAGATCATCGGTACCGTGGGATGATAAACTAGCATTTTATATTGTGCCGATATATGGTGATAATATTTTTGGTAACGATTGTTTCATAAGCGGAAGCTCATTTAATCAAAAATTAAAAGCTGTTTCGAACTCGATCACAAGAAAAAAATTGATTTTTATTAATATGTAGAAATAAATTTTGTGTGTATACAGTAGGCGGAACGTGGGCTTAAAGTTTTCAATTCAAACAATTAATAAAGCTTTAATTTATTAAACGATGCCGATATATTAATTAACTTTTATTTATACAGGTGGCTTACATTTACTAACGTTTTATTGAAAAAGATAAAGCTCATTTGGTGTATCATAGACTCTATTGCTTTTGGAGAGCATTTTGGAACAAGAAGTTTAGTTAATTAGAATGGTGGGACTCTATCTGTTCTTGCTACATACAAATTTTCTTAAACTGTTTGTTTCTGCAACAATAATGGTACAAATCTTGAAAAATACAGAGCAGGTAAAAAAATGTTTCCAGTACATTTATTGTTGTAAAATATATTAATAAAAATATGTTTACCTTGAAATGATTTAAAGTTTCATAAATTGTTTAAGATTACTTTTCCTTCTTCAGAAAAATTTTCATCGGAAACATAAAATTGTGTAACAAAAAATAACGAATTAATTTTTATTTTGAACCTGAGTGTTAACCTAAATCTGAACCCGAATCCAAAATTATAAGGGTTCGGGTTTCTTCATGGCTACTACCAATATTTATTTACAGAGCTTGTACATTTTTGCGTATAACTGCATCACTGAAAAAAATATTCCATTCATTTTGATAATAAATGTTCGTTTAAATCTTGATAACACTTTCATTATTATAGTGACTAATAATTTTAACATGCATAATATTATTTTTAGATTAAACGAAATATTATTAAAATGATAAACAATGTATTGTTGAGCTACGTAAATTTTAAAAATATTTTCGAAATCAAATTGTTTTATCAAATGTATAATATAATTAAAAATAAAATTATCAAAATGACTAATTTTTTTCTCCTTGAAAAATTAACCAAAAATTTAAGATTTTAAAATTTATCATAAATTTGATAATATTATTGTTCTTATAATAATTGTTTTAAAAGTATTTCTTTTTATTGATATGATAATATTTAGTCGATATAATAAATGTGAGGTATTCCATTGTAATTATAAGCAAAATAAATGATTGATGTTGTCATGGTCCAAAGAGTTTTGTTTACTAAATTTTACCAAATTGTTGGTCTTTGACAACTTCATAAAGAAATGATTTTGGTTAAATATCATGAAATATTGGACTAAATTGTAACCATCGTGTTTTCAAAAAAATCTGAGGTACTACAATTCGGTTTGTATCTCACAATTGGTTTCCCAAATAAATAAATTCCTCAAAGGCTTAGTATGCTGAAATTTTAGAATTATTGCGTCTTACGATAACGCTAAATTACTAGTTTATACTCTAAAGTGAGATTTTCTGTTCTATTTATATGTATTAGATAACAGTATAGGTATAATCTCCGATTCATTTTGAAAATAAATGTTCTTTTTGTTTTTTTTATACGGGGTGGGCTATAATAGCCCTGTGCACCGCGACCGCGAACATTGAGGTCTATTGTGTATATCCAGAAGGTTTCACGTGAAGTGAAGGTTCAAGTCCTTGATAAACACCACCAGCTTATGCATATCTAAAGGGCCGGCGTTAGGCCATTGTATTGTGTATGCATGGAGGAATTTAAGTCTTTTATGGATTATAGCATCAGACATGAATAGTTGATGTTCGAATGTTTCCCTTTCCAGGTTGCAAATTCTACAACGGTCTGTAGGGGATTTTCCCATTTTCTCCAGATATCCATTAAAAGAGCCATGTATTGTTAAGTACCACATGAGGGAATTTAGAGACCGTCTATCCATTTTGATTGCCTGATCTAAACGTCTAATATCATAGCTTAATAGTTTTTTGTTCTGTCTCATCCTAATGGAGGACTCCCAGAATATTTTCGTATGTTTTTGTTCCCAATTCCTTATGCCATTTGCCAGATGGCTCTTGGAGTAACCAATACTAGGCTCGGGGCCAAGGAAATCGCTCTCCGCTGCCTCTTTTGCACTGCAGTCTGCCGCCTCGTTTCCCTGTGTCGGAATGGCCGGGGATTACAAAAGGGTTACTTTATACTCCCTGCTGAGTTCTAGAAGGTTGCGATAGCAGCTCCAGATTATTTTGGAATAGAAGACAGATGCTCCTAGGGCAAGCAATGCCGCCTGGCTGTCCGAAATTATGTAAATCTCGGTTTTTCTATATTTTTTGGTGAGACATCGAAGCACACATACCTCGATCGCAAATATCTCTGCTTGGAAAGCGTGGGGGTTTTACTCAATGGAATACAGAGTTCGAGACCAGGCCGTTGAACCGTCAGTGAACCATATGGAGGCATGACGGGGTAAAGAGGAGGTGATACTGCCCGCTTGTTCCCTGTCGGGTATCTCAATCGTGAAATTCCTCCGGCAGTCAATAGTTTTAACCATCATGTCTGATACTTTTTATTTCTCGTCCAGATTTAATTTCTCCAGAATGCTATAATGTCCTATTCTAATAGTTTGAATTTGAGATGTTATTTTTAGATTGACTGCCCTTGAACCACTACTCTTTTAAGGTGCAAGTGTAGTGGTGAGAGCCCCAATAGCTTCTCAAGAGCAGCTGTAGGGCAGGTTTTCATTGCCCCCGTTACACTCAAACAAACTAGTCTTTGGATCATATCCAGTATTGAGAAAGCACCACTTTGCTCTGTCTTTGGCCACCACACAAACGCCGCATAAGAGATTATTGGTCTTACGATGATTGAGTATAACCAAAGTGCCATTTAGAGATTCAGACCCCACGTTTTGCCAATCATTCTTTGGCAAGTGAAATGCGCCCTATTTGCCTTGTTTGTGATATATTTTAAAAACGGGCTTCATGTCAATTTCTGATCAAGTATCACTCCCAGGTACTTAACCTCCGTCGCCATTTGGAGAATTTCCCCATTTAGAGATAGAGGTGGGAGAATTGTTTACCTCCGATTTGTAAACAAAGTACAAATAATTTTGTTTGGGTTTATTCTAAGGCCCGTCTCAATATACCAGTCACTTACCAACTCGAGGGTATATTGCATACGTTCCGCTGTTGTACTCCCGAATTTCCTCTTGACTATTAAGACTAGATCGTCCGCGTAGATGATATTTGAGAAGTAAGAGTTTTTTAATCTTATAAGTAGTCCATTCATCACGAATAGCCACAAAAGGGGTAAAAGAACTCCCCCCTGGGGACAACCTCTGGTAGCCGCAATCGTAATGATTTTATCGTCAAAGGAGGCCGTCATCTTCCTGTTTCTAAGCATATTGATTATCCACCCTATGGTGGAGGAATCTATTCCCCTTGCATGTGCTTGTTCTTGAATCATTTCGAACTTGGTATTGTCAAAAGCCCATTGAATATCGATGAAGGAGCATAACAAAACCTCTATATTCCGAAGTGTATCTTCAATATTTGTTTTCAGCTCGTGGAGCGCTATTTCTGTCGATCTCCCAGTCTGATATGCATGTTGACTGGGGTCTAGAGGATGCACTAGGAGAGCATTAGATGTCATATGTAGGCCCTAAGAGAGCATTAGATCTAATATATAGGCCCAGTATCTTCTCTATGGTATTCAGAATAAATGATGTGAGGCTAATGGGTCTATAAAACCCGACGTACTCTGCGGATCTTCTTCCCGTTTTTGGGATAAAAATCACCCGCACCTCCCTCCAGCTTCTTGGGACATATTGTAAGCTGTAGCTGGCTCTAAAGAGTCTAATTAAATAAAACAATAGTATTTGTAGGCCTTGCTGTAAAAATGCAGGATATATAAAATCTCCCCCTTGCGATTTAAGGGACCAAAGGAATTGACGGCCCATTTTATTTTTCCGGGAGTGAAGATATCTCTTGAGAACCTGTAAGCTTCCCTTGGAATGAGGTAGGGATACTCGCTCTCTACATCGAGATCTTCCTGGCCTCCAAGGACAGTACACTCTGGGAAGTGGTCTTTCACCAGGCATTCGAGAGTTTCCTCCCTGGATGTAGTTGTCTCTCCATTCGGTTTCCTTACAGATCTCAACGGATTTCTGTGGTCCAAGGAGAGTGCCTTCTGGAGTCGACAAGCCGCTGGCAGGGTATCTATTTTTTCACAGCAGTCTTTCCAGCTCGACCTCTTGTTTTTCCTAAGAGCGACGTTATACTAGGTAAGAGACATTCGATAGGTTGTCCAATCGCTTGTCCTCTTAGCCCTGTTGAAAAGTTTGCGAACCTCTCGTCTTTTGGTTTCTAGGGTGTGGTTCCACAAAGAAACGTCCCTTGAGATCCTAAATAGTGTTGATGTTGGTCTGTAGACCAGTTATGTTATCATAAAGTCTTTCATTATAGACTGGCCAATTCGTACGCTTAGAGATTCTTACTACCGATTCGTTTTTTGAAGGGGTTTTAATATCAAACCTGATATACAGATATGGCCAAAATTATAAAGCACCCCTCCCAAATTGCAGTATCTACAAAACGAATGAAGACAAAAATTAAAACTCAACATTTTTAGGAAATACTTTTTATATTTTATTAATTTTAGTATTTTGTAGGTCCTCCTTTGGCTTTGATGACAGCCAGGACTCTTTTATTCATCGACCGTACTAATTTTTCGCAGGTATTTCTCAATATTTTTTTCCATTCCTCTGTCAGCGCACGTTTGAGGTCTTCCTTTGAAGTCATACTGCGATCCTTGATTTTTTTTTTTTAAATTGACCACAAATTTTCAATGGGATTTAGGTCTGGTGACTGGGCGGGCCAGTCCATGACTTGAATATGTTTTTTTCGAAACCAACTCATCGTAACGCGGGAAGTATGGCAGGGGGCATTATCCTGTTGATAAATTATCGAAGAACTATCCGTTTCCTTAAAGATTTGCCGAATTGAGGCATTCAATGCAGCCTCGAGGACGGTAACATAGTTGGTAATGTTCATCGGACCCTCACAAAACAACAGTTTTCCCACCCCTGATGATGCCATACAACCCCACACCATCAGTTTACCCCCTCCATGCTTTACGGTAGGCACTATACAATCAGGATTGTATGCTTCCCCGATTCTTCTTCTTACGATGGTTGCGCCAGGAGTTCCAAAAATCTATAAGAATTCCATCAAATTTAACATAAATTTCTCTATTAATTCTTTTAAAATACATAGCACAATTTTTTATTATTTTTTTTGACTAATTGTTTTTTAATATTTATTTTTTATATTTACCTCAAAAGTAGATTCATCTGACCAAACAACTCTCGCCCAATCCACGTCATTTCAATGTTTGTGCTCTCGAGCCCATCTCAAGCGACTTTTTATGTTGGTAAATGAGAGCAAAGGTTTTTTTCTTGCTTTACAACCTTTCAATCCAGCTTGCAGGAGCCTTCTTCTAACTGTCCGTGCCGAAATGTGAACTTCTTGTTCTGTTAAAAGCTCTGCAGCTATCTCAGCAGATGTTTTTCTTCGGTTTTTGAGAGATTTTCGCACAATTTGTCGATCGTCTCTTACCGAAGTGATACGATTTCTGCCTGAGCGTAGTTTATAGGCATAGTCCCCGGTCTCTTTAACCCTTTTCAATGTAGATTCAACTGCTCCACGAGAGCATTTTAATTTTTGGGATATTTTAATTTGGCTTACACCCTGGGAATCCAACAACACAATTTGTGCCCTTATTCCTTCACTGAGTTGGCACGCTTTAGGCATAATTATCATAAACACACTTTTTTTCTCAAAAAACTTACGAAAACTCTTTTTGATTTAAAACACTTTATGTGAAGACTGCACACGATCTAATACAAAACTAAAATAAAAAAATTTTACGACGCTACAACTTCTTGTTAAGAACCTAAAACAAAACAAAAATTGGTGATTTTCAATAATTAAGGGTCGCATTCGGTGGGATGACTCGTTCGTTAACACCCATTGTTTAGAAAGACATAATATTAATATATAATGCTAATAGATAGGGGTGCTTTATATTTTTGGCCAAGGCTGTACATGTGATCCGAGGAGGATGCTTCCTTTGACACATGCCAGTCCAGAATTGTACCAGAGGTACCCATGTCAGACAGGGTAAGATCTAGCACCTCCTTCCTGACTGCATTCACAAAAGTCGCATCGTTTCCTTTGTTATTAATGATTATATTTTTTGTTAAACAAAATTCAAAAAGTTGCTAACATCTGATGTTGGTGTCACTACTTCCCCAGACTATGTGGTGTGAATTTGTATCGCAACCGATGATGAATTTTTGGTGATGGGTCGTGCAATAACTAACGAATCTCTGTACCGTTTCTGGTGGTGGGTCGTTTTCGTCCCCGGGAAAGTATGCCGAAGCACTGTTGAGCGTGCTTCAGCCTCTTTTTAGGTAATGGCGTCTCTATCCAGATCGCTGTTATGTCCCTGAAAATAAATTCACTAATGGAGAATATATTAAGTGTCGAGCGACAAAGAATTGCTGTCCTCGGCCTATCCACTTCCGTGTTGTAAATTAGCTTACCGGTTTTACTCGGCAACCCTTTTATCATTGTGGGCCCATGGCTCCTGAATGAGCGCTATCTCCCAGTTCTTTATTAAGAATATTCGGCTTAAGTTATAAGTGGCCACCTTGGATGGATGAAGATTTATCTGCACACATCTCAAGGATGTGTGGTGTGTTGAATTGTGCAGCATCTTCCTGTTTATTTTGCCATGGGCTCTGAATAGCCTTTTTCTCCCTTTTTGGGCTGTGATTGTGGCACCCTGCTCCTTAGGCTCAAACCGTGGCTTTTCCCCTTCTTACTCTGGCTCGGTCTTGGCCTTGTCACACCTGATGTGCTAGGCCTATTTGTCCTGCCATGCTCAGAGGCAACTCTGACGCATTCCACGTCTTCCGCCGCCGCCATCTTTAGTGGTTCCGGTCCCCTCCGCACGACCGCTCTTGTGGTACACCCATCCCTTGCTTTCTCCTTAGGGCGAAAGTGTACGGCACCGAACATCCAATTTACCCTATAATTGGAGCCTTTAAGGGTCTCCACCGTTTTGTGGTAAACGAACATTGTCACCTAAAGGAGGTCGCCCTCCCGCTCCTTCTTCGCCACAACCTTCCAGTCCACTCCTCTCAACTATTTATTCTGAATCGCCAACCGGCGAAGTATCTTTCATCTGTCTCCTTGCCACAGCGAGGCAAGTATACGAAGAAGATCTTGGGGCGAGGAAGCTCGTCCCCCTGAGCACTTTGATGGTTGCCCCCGCCCAAAGCTTCAGTTATGGTACGACGGTTGTAAGCCACGCCGCCGTGCCCACGTCCGCACAGTTTAGTGTTAGCCATCCGTTCCTAGTACGGCAGCCAAGGAAGTTATGGCTGACTCTGTCTAGCGGCAGATCTGACATTGTTTCCGTAATGGCATCCTGGATTTCCATGATCTGGGTGTTACCCAGCCTGACATCCGGGAAGCCTTGGTCGATGATTTTAAACCTGATTGATTTGATTGTGTCGCTGTAGCTGGTTACTGTCGTATTTCTACGACCCAAACTCGCCACGACTTTAAGGACGACTTCCGCTCCCTTTGGTGAGGGGCTGGACCACTTCTCCCGTTTTGGTGCCAGACCCTTAGGGGTAGATCCGTCTGACCGACTCCGCTTGTTCGTTCTATTTGGATCTCTGTCCTTAATCTTCGTTCGGCACTGCTTCACGGCGACATCGTGAGGCACACCTGACTTCGAGCTCCAGGCCCGCGAGATTCTCTCTGACCCCTGTTATTGTTGAGGTAGATTGGGTCTCAACCTGTACTGGCAAATGAGTGCCATGAGTCGGTGAGCCAACCACGGTTTCCATGCTAGAGCAATTGCTCTCGCTATCTGAATTTTTTTTCGAGGAAGCAGGGCCAACTAGGCCCTTGTCATCTACCGAGATTGGTGCGTTTAAAAAAGCATCACCCTCATTATTTTTTATATTAATTGTGCCCATCCAATAGATCTTGATTGAGGAAAGAAGGTAAACCACAGCAGCGCCTCTTACTGTGGTAAGGCTAATTGAAACCGGAGGTCGCCAGGTATCCGGAGTTCCGTGCTAGAGACCAAATAACCCATGATCATTCATCCCTCGGCGCACGTCTCTCACCTTGGAATTGGGGTTTGTTTTTTATTAAGGATATTCCTTATTTTAGCGTCGTACTTTAGCCTGTTGTTCGGTAAACAAAAACAAACAATTACCGGTGGTCACCACGGGGAAGTAGCACGTACACTTGCGAACCACGATTAGGTTACTTCCACGCGATCGTGAGCCCCAGGCAGGACTGCCTAAACATGACCAGAACAGCCTGCTGAAGCTCACTCTACTGAAGGTTACGTTACGGAGCTGGTAATTACTACACAGCTTTGTTCCCCACTTCACCAGACGCCTATACCACCAAAATAAATGTTAAGTAAATCTTGATAATAATTTCATTATTAAAGTGAGAAATAATTTGAACATGCATAATTTTTATTTTAAACTAAATATTATTAAATTGATAAACAACTATTGTTAAACTGTGTAAGTTTTGCAAATTCGAAGCGAACCAAAAATTATATTTGAATTTAAAATAAAATTATCATAATAAAATTTTTTCTAATTATTAATTTGATAATATTATAATTGTTCTTGAGCGCCACCCTTATTGCTAAATGCTAAACATATCCACCCTCATTTAGGAAGAATAAATAGTAAGCAGTGCTCTACATTCGACGACGTGCACATACTTAATCACAAATCATGTAGGTCAATAACCTGCATAAGTAAATGAGGCAACACCAAAAAGAAAATCGTGTGATAAATTAAAATTAAAAATAACAAAAAATAGACCAAAAAAGTTACTCTCACCATCGAAGTAACAATGACCATGATTTTTCCTTGGAAACAAGAAATTACAGGAAAATTATTTTACTGAAATTTTGAAATTAATTATTATCGAGAAGGATCCTTGTAAGAATGTGTAATACTGTTCCATCATGGTGTATGTATATGCAATGCCTATGTATAGTTAATTCATCAATATGTATTAATATCTGAAAAATCTTAATAAAACATTCTCAATATAATGATATTTTATAAACAAAATCAGCTGATGTAGATATTTTTTGTTTTGTTTTTTAACATCTTCCAGCATTTTTTATGATTTTCATTATCGTTAAAAAATTATACAACGAAGTAAATTTTGCCGTTGAAATAAAGCATTTATATAACTTCAAGAGGATGGGACAAAGTATATATTTTCGTGACATTAAAATAGAGAATCATTTGGTTCCATCCACGTTTATTTTTTTAACCATATTTTAAAAGCAAAATTAAAAATTGTTTGTGTTGTACCTATTCCTTTCTAGTAACTTTGTTTTAATGCGTTTTCTCTCTCGAAATTAAGTATTAGCACTAGAACTACCGACTGGTCAAAATGACCGGTTATACATTTCTTGAATTCAATTTTTTCAAATATTATGTTAATACGTTTGTGGGAATTTGTGCTGACTTTTAATATGACAACAAAATAATTATGTTAAAATTCACCATATACTTCCAAAAAAAAAAAATTTATATAATAATTAAAAACATTGAATTCAATAAATGTACAATTCGCCATTTTGACGGGTTAGTAGTTCTAGTGTTAGTATCAAGAAGGATGGTAAGGTATGTTACATTTGTTCCATTTTAGAAGGGAAATGTGGCATAAAATAGGAGTAGGCCGCATTATTTTAGGAGCCATCTATCTCTGTGTGTGTTGGCGATTATTTACAATTTTAGACATGATTTGCGAGGCTGAATCCGATCCCACATTCATCAAAAGGATCATTACTGGAGACGAGACGTGGGTTTATGAGTATGACACGCAATCCAGACATCAGGCAAATGAATGGCGTTCACCAAAAAAAAAACCACATCGTTTTCAGTCAAAAAAGAAGGCAATGCTCACGGTTTTCATGGATTACAATGGTGTAGTGCATCATGAATTTTTGCCAGAAGGCCAGACCGTAAACAAAGACTATTATTTGGGCGTTATGAGACGTTTGCGTGAAGCAATTCGCCGAAAGAGACCAGAATTGTGGGCAGAAAACTCGTGGATTTTGCACCATGATAACGCACCGTCACACAGTGCCATCATTATTCGTATTTTTTTGATGAAAAATGCAACAAATACCATACAACAGCCACCGAATTCACCTGATTTGGCTCCCTGTGACTTCTTTCTGTTCAAATAATGGAAAAATCGCCAACACACACAGAGTAGATGTACTCTTGACTACGTAACTTTTGCAAATGTCAAGCTATGATGCTAAGATTCAGAGGGAATATCAAAAACAGATGTACCAACTTAACAAAAAAACAGAATTCAAATCGGAACGATGGGAGCGCCACACGGAGGTTATTCCGGGAACTTGTTGATCAAGGTAGTATAATTATCACCTCTGTGCATGATTTCTAATGTAATGTGCATGACTTCTTTTGAAACTTGAATAAATTTATGTTGGACGGGTCGCATAAATATGTTGTCTGCTAGAAATCATGCACAGAGGTCAATACAATGAATTGGTACACTCGGTATTACTTAGACATCTCTACGATGCCTTGTCAATGGCCATAGAAATCTCAACTACAGAATTTTACCACGTGACATTTTTGAAACTTAGATAAATTTATGATGGACGGGTCGCATAAATATGTTGTCTGCTAGAAATCATGCACAGAGGTCTATACAATAAAATGGAACACTCGGTATTACTTAGACATCTTTACGATGCCTTGTCAATGGCCCATAGAAATCTCAACTACAGAATTTTACCACGTGGCATTTTTAAAACTGGAATAAATTTATGTTGGACGGGTCGCATAAATATGTTGTCTGCTAGAAATCATGCACATAGGTCAATACAATGAAATGGCACACTCGGTATTACTTAGACATCTCTACGATGCCTTGTCAATGGCCATAGAAATCTCAACTACAGAATTTTACCACGTGACATTTTTGAAACTTGGATAAATTTATGATGGACGGGTCGCATAAATATGTTGTCTGCTAGAAATCAAGCACAGAGGTCTATACAATAAAATGGAACACTCGGTATTACTTACACATCTCTACGATGCCTTGTCAATGGCCCATAGAAATCTCAACTACAGAATTTTACCACGTGGCATTTTTAAAACTTGAATAAATTTATGTTGGACGGGTCGCATAAATATGTTGTCTGCTAGAAATCATACACATAGGTCAATACAATGAAATGGTACACTCGGTATTACTTAGACATCTCTACGATGCCTTGTCAATGGCCATAGAAATCTCAACTACAGAATTTTACCACGTGACATTTTTGAAACTTGGATAAATTTATGATGGACGGGTCGCATAAATATGTTGTCTGCTAGAAATCATGCACAGAGGTCTATACAATAAAATGGAACACTCGGTATTACTTAGACATCTCCACGATGCCTTGTCAATGGCCCATAGAAATCCCAACTACAGAATTTTACCATGTGACATTTTTGAAACTTGAATAAATTTATGTTGGACGAGTCGCATAAATATGTTCCTAACGACACAATTTTACCACATGGCATTTTTGTACCAAGACATCTCTGCGATGTCTCGTCAGTCGTTTCAAATAACCACATAGCAAAAGTTTAGCAGTACCTTTACACTTTTTAGCTGTTGTAAGGTTTTTTGTCAATTTGTCAGAAACTTCACACTGCCGTTTGAAACACAATACTCTGTTGCATAGGGAGTTGGCGGTCAGTCATAAAACTACCAGCTCTTCCATAGTTCTAGTAAATTTTAATCAGGATTCTGTTATTATTCGGAATTCAGAGTTTGAATCCACTCAAGTCTTAACAGTGCATTCCAAAAAACCAAAACAAATTATACTACAGTCAACAGCATTAATATTTGTCAAAGGAAAGGGCAATGAGCACCACGTTTGTAGATCAATATTGGATTCTGCCAGTCAGTCCCATTTCATAACTTTAGCGTTGGTCGAAGGGTTAGGGATTGATAAAACGTCTGTCAACATTCCCGTTGTAGGCATACAAAATCATCAATCCAAAATTCATTATAAGTTTGAAAGTACAATCAAGTCAAGAATCTCAAGGTATAAAGCCGAACTAGAATTCTTAGTCGCAGATATCATTTCCGGGTCGATCCCTTCTGCCAATATCGATGTAAGCAGATGGTCAGTTTCAGCTAATATTGAGCTGGCAGGTCCCCAATTCAATACGAGTAACAAGGTTGACATGCTATTAGGTGCTGGAATTCGCTTAAATATTTTGAAGCCAAATCAGATCAACACACCAACATATATGCCCAGTATCCAAAACACCCAGTTCGGCTGGATATTTAGTGGAAAATGTGAAGAAGTGAGTTACTGTTTAAATTTAAGAATTATGCAGAAGGATGAAGATTCTGAAATTTCGAAGTTACTAATTAAATTTTGGGAGATTGATTCATTACCTTCAAAGGTTCTAATATCAAAGGAAGAAGAGTGTTGTGAGAACCAGGTCATTTCGTAGTATCTCTACCATTTAAAGATTCAACATCAAAATTGGGATTCTCTAAAAATCAAACTTTCAAACGATTTCAGTTTTGAGAACAGAAACTTGAACGTAACCCAGAAGTGAAATCTCAATACACGCAATTCATAAATGAATATTTGAATTTGAAACATGTGCGTCTAAGTTCAGAGCAGGAAAAAGATACAGGATATTTTCTCCCACACAATGAGGTTTTAAAACCCTCTAGTTAAATGACGAAGCTACGTGTTGTTTTTGATGCATCATCAAAGGCAACTTCGGGTTTATCACTAAACGATATACTGTTAGTCGGAAGGAATTTGCAGGATAATATTTTTTCTATAATATTGCGTTTCCGTAAGTTTAAATATGTATGTGTTTTCAACGGACGTTTCCAAAATGTATCGCCAAGTGGTTCTAAATCCTGAGCATACTAAATTTCAAAAAATCCTATATAGAGAGCAGATTCTAAGGATCCAATAAAGGTTAACGAACTGACTACCGTCACATACGGTACCGCTTGTGCCTCAAAGTGAGCTCAAATTCCCCGGAGTTGCTTAAAAATATTCCGCAAACGGAACGGGAACGATTTGATGTATTTAGTGAGGTGGATTTTATTAAGATATTAGATATTTTGTGGCAACCATCGACTAATGAGTTTTTCTTTAATATTCAGAATATCAAACCAAATGACTTAGTTACGAAGCGAACTGTCTTATCTAACATGTGTTATCCAACATGTGCGAGTTATAATGACCGCCAAACTGCTTGTGCAAAAGATCTGGGGCTATAAGCTAGGCTGAGATACTCCCTTAGCAAAGAATGATCAAATTTTGTGGGAAAAATATTGCAATGATATAGACAGTTTAAGTAAAGTGAGTTTAAAGCGCAATGCAATAATTCCAGATTTCATCAGATATGGAACTGCACGGGTTCGCAGACGAGTCTCAAAGTGCATACGGTGCACGCGTTTACATTAGGTCAATTAATAAAATAGGCGAGATTCATATCACGCTATTGTGTAGCAAATCACGAGTAGCCCAATCACTTCAGTGATTGAAGCTATGAAGATGGATTTTTAATCGGTAGTATTGTGGAGTAACTATATTATAGTAGTAGCATAATAGTATAGTAATATTTGGGTCTCCGGTGTTAAACCGATGTTTTGATAGTAAAATAGAAAAAATAAAATATAATATATTGATTTGATAGTTATCAAATTTTAATACCAATTATATTTTATTTTATTCTAGAAGGAAAATTTATGACAGTGTATTTTTGATAAATTAGTGTAGAAACATTTAAGTGTAATCTGAAATTATACTTTTCCTTAATTTTCCCTTTTAATTTTAATTTTATACGCAGTGCAAAACCGACTATGGCAGATAGTCACATAATGTTATACTATTTTGCAATTATACTATCTACGGTGAAACGCCAGTATATATTACATATGCGATCCTGCAACCAAATAAGGGAATGCGTGATTGACGAAATGCGCTGATAGATCACACAATTTTCTTTTCTTTTCTAATTAACTCATAATTCGACAAAATTTACCAAAATCTATTCGAAACCTACACAAAATGTTTATATTACAATTATATTATATATATATATATATATATATATATATATATATATATATATATATATATATATATATATATATATATATATATATATATATATATATATATATATATATATATATATATATATATATATATATATATATATATATATATATATATATATATATATATATATATATATATATATATATATATATATATATATATATTATTTATACTATAACTGTAAATGTACGCACCTTTAAATTTCCATCAAACAAACCATATTTAATCCTACTTAACTGCACAATAAATAATTTCGTTTTTTTATTTTATTTTAGTTAGAATAGTCTTATACGCTGTAGCTGTACAATATATAAAACTATTTTAGATTGCATTTATAGTTTTTCTTATATAGAAATATTTTTGTATTGTATGCTAATTAGACGAACATTGTGTTCTGTGTTTACAAAAACAACAAGTATGGTACTATTATAAACTTATATACAAGAATAAAATAAAAAATATTTTTAAATTGGTTAGAACAACCATAAGAAATTGAAATTCGCGCGGTATGATGTCAATCAAAACGCGAATTATATATAAATTTAGCGATCAGAAGACAAATGAATTTGAAATTAACAACATCAATTAATTATATGCGTGTGTTTGTATGTGTGTGTGTGTACATTTGATTTTGGATTCTTGTTTTTATTTTATTTTATTGAATGGCAAATAAATTTTATTTCGAATATAAGTGAAATGGTAATTTGCTTACAATGAATGATTTAATTATTGCTTCCGGGTAATTTGACTTTTGAAATATATAGTGTATGCCCTCTGAAAGTTATGGCATATGCAAAATTTTCTTATTTATGGTTAAAAAAAAAAATAAATTACATGTCTTTTCAATTGTGCATATATAAATTAATGGTGAATTTAACTGTTTATATTTTCTAAGAAGTACAAGTATAGTAAATTGATTATTGCTGAACTAAATTATACGGGAGGAATTACCACTTATTATTTTACCATAAACGTGAATCAAGAATGTTTATTTTGTATGATATTGATGTAAGTGTAATGCTGTATAATTCAAATTAGTTGGTAATTGATGCAAGAAGAATTTAAAGCCAAATATAGCTACAATTGGAGTTTTTTCTTGTTTATAAAAAAAAGAAAAAAACATTAATTTTCGAACTAACCTTATGGGTAAATTATAGTTAAAACGTAGTTCGATTTCAGAAAGGTTAAAACTTTTTAAGTTTTATTAACGTTACAATATGCTGAGTTTTATTAAACTTAATGGCACATTAAGCCCTTCTCGTAACATTATTTTTAATTTTGTTACACGTGCTTGTTCGGGGCAAAATTTGACCCACCATACTCTAGCCTCCACACCCTCTATCTTTGTATGTATTTATATTTATAACACAAATTTTTAAAATTAGCTTGACCTCATGGTGTTCAATTATAAGATTCAGTCAACAGTGGGATAGTATAATTATTAATCCAAATACGTCGGCACTCAATTATTCAGCAAAGCAGCAAAAGCGAGGCTGGGCAAATTACATTATACTGAGTAAATTTTAAATGTGTAGAAATATGTGTAGAAATATGTGTAGAAAAATGTGTAGAAATATTCGAATGAGCCAAATGCCCGTTGGCACGATAATTACAGGGCTCAACGCCTATTGATAGGGGTATCAATAATAGAAATCGGAACACAATTGCCGATTTTTGATTTTAGTGCTCTGATTTTGGGTCTATAGTTCAGGTGACTTCAATAAAACTGAATTTTCTCCAAAATGTGTAGAAATATTGATATAGGTATCAATCATCGGAATCAAAGCACAATTGCCGGAGCTCAATCATTGGAGCTCTGATTTTGTGGTCTATATTTCAGGTGATTTTCAATACAATAGAATTTTCTCCAAAATATGTAGAAATATTCGAATAAGCCAAATGCCCGTTAGCACGATAATTACAAGGCTCAACGCCTATTGATAGAGGTATCAATCATCAAAATCGGAGCTCAATTGCCAATTTTCGATGTTGGGGCTCTGATTTTGGGGTCAGGCGATTTTCAATAAAATTGAATTTGCTCCAAAATGTGTAGAAATATTGATATAGGTATCAATCATCGGAATCTGAGCACAATTGCCGGAGCTCAATCATTGGAGCTCTGATTTTGTGGTCTATAGTTCTGTTGATTTTTAATAAAACAGAATTTACTCCAAAATGTGTAGAAATATTCGGATGATCCAAATGCCCGTTGGCACGATAATTACAGAGCTCAATGCCTATTGATAGAGGTATCAATCATCAAAATCGGAGCACAACTGCGGATTTTCGATTTTTGTGCTCTGATTTTGTGGTCTATAGTTCAGCAAAATAGAATTTTCTCCAAAATGTGTAGACATATTGGTATAGGTATCAATCATCGGAATTGGAGCACTGATTTTGTGATCTGTAGTTCAGGTTATTTTCAATAAAATAGAATTTTCTCCAAAATGTGTAGAAATATTCGAATGAGCCAAATGCCCGTTAGCACGATAATTACTAGGCTCAGCGCATATTGATAGGGGTATCAATCATCGAAATCGGAGCACAATTGCCGATTTTCTATGTTGGGGCATTGATTTTGTGGTCAGGTGATTTTCAATAAAATAGACTTTTCTCAAACATGTGTAAAAATATTCAAATGAGCCAAATACCTGTTGGCACGATAATTACACGGCTCAACGCCTATTGATAGAGGTATCAATCATCGAAATCGGAGCACAATTGCCGATTTCCGATTTTGGAGCTCTTATTTTGTGGTCAATAGTTCAGGTGATTTTCAATAAAATAGAATTTTCGCCAAAATAGGTAGAAATATTAGAATAAACCAAATGCCCGTTAGCACGATAATTAGAAGGCTCAACGTCTATTGACAGAGGTATCAATCATCGATATCGGAGCACAATTGCCGATTTTCGATGTTGGGGTTCTGATTTTCTGGTCAGGTGATTTTCAATAAAATTGAATTTTCTCTAAAATGTGTAGAAATATTGATATAGGTATCAATTATCGAAATCGGAGCACAATTGCCGGAGCTCAATCATTGGAGCTCTGATTTTGTAGTCTATAGTTCCGGTGATTTTCAATAAAACAGAATTTACTCCAAAATGTGTAGAAATATTCGAGTGAACCAAATGCCCGTTGGCACGATAATTACAGGGCTCAACGCCTATTGATAGAGGTATCAATCATCAAAATCGAAACACAATTGCCGATTTTCGATTTTGGAGCTCTGATTTTGGGTCTATAGTTCAGGTGATTTTCTATAAAACTGAATTTTCTCCAAAATATGTAGAACTATTCAAATGATCCAAATGCCAGTTAACATGATAATTACAGGGCTCAACGCCTATTGATAGAGGAATCAATCATCGAAATCGGAGCACAATTGCGGATTTTCGATTTTAGTGCTCTGATTTTGTTGTCTATAGTTCAGTAGAAGAGAATTTACTCCAAACTGTGTAGAAATTTTGATATAGGTATCAATCATCGGAATCGGAGCACAATTGCCGGAGCTCAATCATTGGAGCTCTGATTTTGTGGTCTATAGTTCAGGTGATTTTCAATAAAATAGAATTTTCTCCAAGATGTGTAGAAATATCCGAGTGAGCCAAATTTTCATTAGCACGATAAATACAAGGCTCAACGCCTATTGATAGAGGCATCAATAATCGAAATCGGAGCACAATTGCCGATTTTCGATGTTGGGGCTCTGATTATGTGGTCAGGTGATTTTCAATAAAATTGAATTTTCTCCAAAATGTGTAGAAATATTGATATAGGTATTATTCATCGGAATCTGAGCACAATTGCCGGAGCTCAATCATTGAAGCTCTGATTTTGTGGTCTATAGTTCAGGTGATTTTCAATAAAATAGAATTTTCTCCAAATTGTATAGAAATATTTGAATGAGCCAAATTCCCGTTAGCACGATAATTACAAGGGTTAACGCCTATTGATAGAGGCATCAATCATCAAAATCGGAGCACAATCGCCTATTTTCGATGTTAAGGCTCTGATTTTGTGGTCAGGTGATTTTCAATACAATTGAATTTTCTTCAAAATGTGTAGAATTATTCGATTGAGGCAAATGCTCGTTAGCACGATAGATACAAGGCTCAGCGCCTATTGATATAGGTATCAATCATCGAAATCGGAGAACTATTGCCGATTTTCGATATTGGGGCTCTGAGTATGTGGTCATGTGATTTTCAATACAATTGAATTTTCTCCAAAATGTATAAAAATATTGATATAGGTATCAATCAGCGGAATCGGAGCACAATTGCCGGAGGTCAATCATTGGAGCTATGATTTTGTGGTCTATATTTCAGGTGATTTTCAATAAAATTGAATTTTTTCCAAAATATGTAGAAATATTCGAATAAGCCAAATGCCCGTTAGCACGATAATTACAGGGTTCAACGCCTATTGATAGAGGTATCAATCATCGAAATCGGAGCACAATTGCGAATTTTCGATTTTGGAGCTCTAATTTTGTGGTATACATAGTTCAGGTAAATAGAATTTTCTCCAAAATGTGTACAAATATTTATATAGGTATCAATCATCGGAATCAAAGCACAATTATCGGAGCTCAATCATTGGAGCTCTGATTTTATGGTCTATAGTTCAGGTGATTTTCAGTAAAACTGAATTTACTTCAAAATGTGTCGAAATATTCGAATGAGCCAAATGCCCGTTGGCACGATAATTACAGGGCTCAACGCCTATTGATAGAGGTATAAATCATCGAAATCGGAGCACAATTGCGGATTTTCGATTTTAGTGCTCTGATTTTGTGGTATATAGTTCAGTAAAATAGAATTTTCTCCAAAATGTGTAGAAATATTGGTATAGGTATCAATCATCGGAATCGGAGCACAATTGCCGGAGCTCAAACATTGGAGCTCTGATTTTGCATTCTATATTTCAGGTGATTTTCAATAAAATAGAATTTTCTCTAAAATGTGTAGAAATATTCGAATGAGCAAAATGCCCGTTAGCACAATAATTACAAGGCTCAACGCCTATTGATAGAGGTATCAATTATCGAAATCGGAGCACAATTGCCGATTTTCGATTTTGGATCTCTGATTTTGTGGTATATAGTTCAGGTGTTTTTTAATAAAATTGAATTGTCTCTAAAATGTGTAGAAATATGTGTATAGGTATTAATCATCGAAATCTGAGCCCAATTGCCGGAGCTCAATCATTGAAGCTCTGATTTTGTGGTCTATATTTCATGTGATTTTCAATAAAATAGAATTTACTCCAAAATGTGTAGAAATATTCGAATGAGCCAAATGCCCCTTGGCACGATAATTACAGGGCTCAACGCCTAATGAAAGAGGTATCAATCATCGAAATCGGAATAGAATTGCCGATTTTGGAGCTCTGATTTTGTGGTCAATAGTTCAGGTGATTTTCAATAAAATTGAATTTTCTCCAAAATGTGTAGAAATATTGATATAGGTATTAATCATCGGAATCGAAGCACAGTTGCCGAAGTTAAATCATTGGAGCTCTGATTTTGTGGTCTGTAGTTCAGGTGATTTTTATTAAAACAGAATTTACTCCAAAATGTGTAGAAATATTCGAATGAGCCAAATGCCCGTTTGCACGATATTTACAGGGCTCAACGCCTATTGATAGAGGTATCAATCATCGAAATCATAACACAATTGCGGATTTTCGATTTTGGAGCTCTGATTTTGTGTTCTATAGTTCAGGTGATTTTCAATAAAATAGAATTTTCTCCAAAATATGTAGAAATATTCGAATGATCCAAATGCCAGTTAACATGATAATTACAGGGCTCAACGCCTATTGATAGAGGTAAAAATCATCAAAATCGGAGCACAATTGCCGATTTTCGATTTTAGTGCTCTGATTTTGTGGTCTATAGTTAAGTAAAATAGAATTTTCTCCAAAATGTGTAGAAATATTGGTATAGGTATCAATCATCGGAATCGGAGCACAATTGCCGGAGCTCAAACATTGGAGCTCTGATTTTGCGGTCTATAGTTCAGGTGATTTTCAATAAAATAGAATTTTCTCCAAAATGTGTAGAAATATTCAAATGAGCAAAATGCCCGTCAGCACAATAATAACAAGGCTCAACGCCTATTGATATAGGTATCAATCATCGAAATCGGAGCAAAATTGCTGATTTTCATTGTTGGGGCTGTGATTTTGTGGTCAGGTGATTTTCAATAAAATTGAATTTTCTCCAAAATGTGTAGAAATATTGATATAGGTATCAATCATCAGAATCGGATCACAATTGCCAGAGCTCAATCATTGGAGCTCTTATTTTGTGGTCTATAGTTCAGGTGATTTTCAATAAAATAGAATTTTCTCTAAAATGTGTAGAAATATTCAAATGAGCCAATTGCCTGTTAGCACGATAATTACAAGGCTCAACGCCTATTGATAGAGGTATGAATAATCGAAATCGGACACAATTGCCGATTTTCGATGTTGGGGCTCTGATTTTGTGGTCTATAATTTAGTAAAATTGTATCGGGAGGACAATTGCCGCAGATCAATCATTGGAGCCCTGATTTTGTGGTCTATAGTTCAGGTGATTATCAATAAAACAGAGTTTACTCCAACATGTGTAGAAATATTCGAATGAGCCAAATGCCCGTTAGCACGATAATTACAGGGCTCAACGCCTATTGGTAGAGGTATCAATCATCGAAATCGGAACACAATTGCCTATTTTCGATTTTGGATCTCTGATTTTGTGGTCTATAGTTCAGGTGTTTTTCAATTAAATTAAATTGTCTCCAAAATGTGTAGAAATATGTGTACAGGTATTAATCATCGAAATCGGAGCCCAATTGCCGGAGCTCAATCATTGGAGCTCTGATTTTGTGGTCTATAGTTCATGTGATTTTCAATAAAATAGAATCTTCTCTAATACCTTTTTTAACTTTTTCTCTATAGTAACTTTCTTCTAGATTCTTATTTTTTCCTTGGATTTTTATTCTGTCATGTAGACCGACGGTCCAGGTAGTTGATTCTAATTTTTGAGGTAACAGTTCTTTGCGTGATGTTTTCAGATAGCACGAATAAATCATCAGTAAGATCAATGATTATCCGTTAGGCTTGGTTTTTGTAGACAAATGATTATACGTTACGCTTAGTTTTTTCTTAGTTCTTAGGAAACCTTCATAACTGTTTTCTATGTTAGGTTGCCTATGGTTAGTACTCTACATTAAATTTTATAACGACGGCTTGATTTTAATCTGGAAAACCATTTTAAATACGAAAAATTAATTCAACAACGACAGTATAGTAACGATGTTAGAAGTATCAATCTCGGTCCACCAATTGCGATGTTCCAGAATTTTGTTGCTCTGTTATAATTCAGTATTTCCGATGGACACCCCGAGTTAAAATATTTACAAAACTTAACCCAGTTTTCTTGTAGCACTTAAACAAATCCGTGTGCTCGTTCTTGGGCGCTATGTGTTAAACTTTAGTAATCTTTAAAAAGGAAATTTGACGTTCGCTCGCACAGTCGAAAAGAGTAAGTCAATTATGGCCATAAGTTTTCCAACTTTGTCTCACCCAGACGAATTGTTGTATTCTAGTAATTCATAATTTATGTCTAGTCCTTGAGTTCGAAAATTTCGGTTCCGAAGTGCGGTGTCTGTTGGTCTACATGTCTGTTAGTTTGTAGCCCAGATGGTTTAACCAATCGAATCGAAACTTCATGTTTAAACTTATTACATACATATTGAGGTCGCAGCTCCCAGCTTCCGTGAATCAGGAAATTTATTTTTCAAAGATTTCAAAAATATGCGATTTACAAAAAACATGAAAAAAATCATAAAAATCCTAAGTTTCCTTGGAATTTGCATAATAAGATTCTCAAAATTCACAAACGAGAATCGTATGTTGGCGTCAATTTTTTATTTTTTTTAATTTTGATAATTATTACATTTAGTTAATTGAAATTCGTCTATTCACTAAACCTATTCTTGTGTATTTAATGAAAAATGTTTTAACAATTTGAAAATTGATTATCACACGCGATTTGGATTTGGGCTAGTATAAATTGTCCGAACAAAACTAGACTAGTCGAATTTTTTCTAACTTTTTCATATAAAGGCTCAACCAAAATTTAAAAAAAAGCAACTCAATTGTCTTTGTTCGGATAATTTAGACTAGTATATTATCTATTGTAAATGCGCCTGCCTTCATAATTCCGGAATGAAGAAAATTCGAAACGTAAATTTTCGTTCCGTTAAAATAGTTACAGCAACATTTATATTTACTCAATTTCACACAATAATTTTTTCAATATCATTAGAAGAACACCAATCGATAAAAAATAAAGAAACACAAAAAAGTGACATAAAACATAATTTCATACAATTTATTAAAATTTATTTATTCATTTTTTTTTTTAAATATTATTTAATTGAAATTATCCAATCAACATAAACATATTATACAAACGAGTATTGATTTCATAAAATAATATGTACATTATGTAAACTCATAACAATGAACGGATATCACTTTATATGATTCCAATATTAAAATAATTCATTTAAATTATTTTCATTACAAATTAAAAAAAAAAAAAAAGAATACAAACAGTTTTTATATGTAAATTGAATTAATTAATTAATAATTTTTTTCATATCCTCGAAGGAAGGAGCTAAAATTATTTCTATTATCGTAGATACGTGATAGAATTTGTTTCTTAGGCACCTATTTTTCTGATGTGATTTTTTTATAAAAACTGTTTGTTACAATAACTTCGCTTAAAACAGTCGCTAACAGATAATTACTGAAAACAATAAAGGTATACGAGGTTTTACTAAGTAAGAAGCCAATTTTTCGTAAATGTTGACCTTCATTAGGCCGCTTTAGCATAGATCTAACATCATGCCCCTTTAACTCTAATCCAACCAACCTACAAAATTTCAATTTTAGTAAAATAATATTACTACGTTTTTGCAAAGTACTTGGTATTGTACGTTGTAATGTATGGACATATTTCAAAATAAAATACTTACAAGATCAAATGTGCCATAAAGGCACAGCTTGGTTTTATTAGGGTTAAGTTTTGATTGCTTACTACGTCTTTAAAAAAAAATGCATTTGTCACGTTTAGTTAGAAAGTTAACAGCTTTGAAAATGTCAAATTAAAATTCATTAGCCAATGTTAAATTGTCGTTGATATAATATAATCTAAAGAACATTGGTATTTTAAATGCAACTTCAACCCTATTACAAAACAAAACAAAAAATTGATAATCGACCGAATATGGCCAAAGCATCTCCAAAGTTATTTGATGATTCAACAATGCCCTTTTATATCGGTAATGGTGATAATTAGTTATTTTTCAATGCTGATTCATTCTAACATCATTTAGTTATGTCACCCAATAAACAATTCGAATAAAGTAAAGAAATGTGTGTTTAAAGATCTGTCATACAAGCAAGTAGCGAAACTCAAAACATTGAAGTATAACTCATGAATGGCCAACATCCGTGATGAGAAAAATTTCCTAGGCTTCTGTTGATTTTAGCTTCTAGGATTCACAGGACATATTTTTCCATGTGTTAACAAGGAGAGGAAATATAATCACTAGTCGTTATTATAACAAAAAAATTGTGATAAAAGCTGGGAGGAAACGAGCTCACGGTTATGCTATACAATTGAAGTGGCATGATCATATTGTGAGAAACGAATTCAAGAGCTTGATCGATAAGTAATCAAAGATAAAAACCAAATATTTATGCACAGTTCATTTTTTTATTATATATTTTTCGTAATTATCAGTAAACGTTAAATGTTATTTTCTTAAAAACTTACTTCCTTCCTTCCGCTGCCGCTACATCCGATGAACGGAGTTGACCGCAGCAACAATGCTAGGCCTCCAACCCTGTTAAAGTTAGCCGAAAGTTTCCAGCCGAAAGTAAAAAGTTGATAATGCAGATTATGTTATTGACATTCAAGCCGGATATAAATCAGCCTCTAGAGTGTTATCTCTGGAGATGGATTGCATTGATATGACTTGTCAATAGATATCGCAGGAAAAAAATTCAGTTTAAGTTTCTCGTGAGAAATGTCGGGAAATTCAAAAAACAGTTTCCAGCCGAAAGTAAGAAATGGATGAATAAAATCATTCTCTAGAGTGTTATGTCTGGAGATGGATTGCATTGATGTCACTTGTCAATAGCTATCGCAGAAAAAAAAATTAGTTCAAGTTTCCCGTGGGAATATCGGGAAACTTGAACTCAATTTTTTTCCTGCGATAGCTATTAACAAATCACATCAACGCAATCCATCTCCAGACATTACACTCTAGAGGCTGATGTTATACAAATTTTCTAATGATTTTTGGAACAACGAATTTTCCGAAATTTCCCACGGGAAACTTGAACTGAAGTTTTTTCCTGCAATAGCTATTGACAGATCACATCAATGCAATCCATCTCCAGACATAACACTCTAGAGGCTGATTTTATACAAATTTTCTAATGATTTTTGGAAAATCGAATTTTTCGAGATTACCTACAGGAATCTTGAACTGAATTTTTTTCCTGCGATAGCTATTAACAAATCACATCAATGCAATCCATCTCTAGACACAACCCTCTAGAGGCTGATTTTATAAAAATTTTCTAATGATTTTTGGAAAATCGAATTTTCCGATCCTTCTGATTTTCCGATATTTTCTACGAATACGTTAAGAAAAGTTTTACACGTAAAACTATTTATAAAATGTTTTATTTAAATCCATGTATCCTGTTTACTTTCGGCTGATAACTACTAAATACCATAATCTGCATTATCTACTTTTTACTTTCGGCTGGGGTGATACAATCTACGTTACCATTTTTTGTTACTTTCGGTTGGACTAACACAATCTGCATTATCGAGTTTTCACTTTCGGCTAACTTTAACAGATGTCCATCCATCGGGTAGGTGGTTTGTTTCCCACGATGTTCTACTGTCGTTGGTTCTGACTCCAACGCCTGTTTAGTGATCCGATTTTGTGAATGAAGCACGTGACCACGCCATCTTAGCCTTAACGATTTTATGAGTCCGATGATGTTTATCGAGGTCATTTCTCTTCTCGTGATTCATTCGCATTCTGTACATTACTCCCTCTTTAATAGGACCGGCTATTATTCTTATAATCGTACGCTAAGTTACAGCCATTTTTTGGAAGTTTTGTGCTGTCAGTGGCCAAGGCTTGCAACGAAATGTGATAACTGGTCTTATCAGTGCTTTGTAGAGGTTTAGTTTTATTTTACGCAATTTATGTAAGGAGACTTGAGTATTTTGATATTGGCGTAAAATCCTCGATAGCCTGCTACTATCCTTGATGAATTATCCACAGAAACGAAAGAAGGACCTCTTTAAGGGAAATGAAGTTTGCGACTCTCTCTTTGCCGCACCTAACATATTGAGCCATCCGTTACAAGTTGGCATATTTAAACCAATTTTGACGGTATGCCCAGGTAAGATAATATGTTTCATAACCTATACCTATTATTGCTGTCGTACGCCTGTTGGACGTTTTTGAATGGACTGTGTATAGAAATCTCCTTTTCATAGCATTTCTCCAGCACAATCCTCAGAATAAAAGTTTGATCGTTCGTTGATACATTCGGACGAAAACCAAATATAAATTATATACATAATATATACCGATAACTTATCGTGATGTTGGTGAAAAAATTGTAGCATGTGTTCAGCAAAGCTACACCAAGGTGGTTGTTGCGGTTTCATCGATCTCTCGTTTTATGAAGTGGACTGGGTTGTCTTCTCTAGACCAAATTATTGATATTAGCTCAAACATGTGGTGGAACAGATAATCGCCGCCATATTTGAGCATTTCGTCGCAGATACCTCCTTATCGGGAGTCTTATAATTTTTTATCTGCGATACCACGCTCTGCACTTTATCATATGGTGGAGGAGGTGGTGATGTCATCTCAACCTTAATATCGCGTTGAAGCAAGAGAAGTTGTTGCTCAGAAATAATAACGAGAAATAATTCCGCCACATTTCAAGGACGGTTCTAGTGTTCGTTTTAATTCACCGAATTTGTTGCTAATAGCGCTGCTGAAAGTTCGTGAATATCTATCTCTAAGGCTCTTTTGTTCCATCATAATAGCTGATTATCGATTTTCCTCGGAGTCATGTAGGCGTTATGGGATTGTCTTGTTCTTTGCGATAGATTTCGTTTCGTGCACGATTTTCCTCCCAATTAACACCAAGATAATCATCATCCAACCAGAGATATTTAGGCCTAGATGATTTTTGGTTTTTGGTGGACTGTACAGCACCAGTTACCGCCGTTTTGATGATGTCTCACTGTTCTTGAACGGGGCAAGGGTTTGTTTCCCAAAATATCTGATAGAGTAATCCCGAAGGTTGTTAATGCCGCAGTGTTCCAACGAATGATGCACTGGAAACGATGATTTTATGTGGCGGATAGACGAAATTTTAAATCCAAAAATACCAGGAAGCGGTCTGAATCGATGTGTGCTCCACGTTTAGTTCTGATGTCTTTAAAGCTAGTGGTTGGCCGTTGCCTTGTCTTTTGAATATGCCAATGTCGGAAATATGTGCTGTCAACATAACTAGTTGCAAAGTAAAGCTATCTCGATGGTGCGCGTCCCCTTGTTCTTTGATGTAGGGTGCAAGGAGTTTTGGTCGATGTTGCTACGATATGTACTACCAGCACCGCCAATTTTAGCATTGAAGTCGCCCAAGACAATTTTAATGTCATGTTGCGGAATTTTGCTCAGTGCCCGAATTCCGGTTCGATGACAAATGATAATGAGAAATGACTTGATTTTTTAATTCAACTAGTCGGTTGCATTTTTATTTAGAGTAGGCGAAATAAAACATAAAGTCATTTCGCATTCTCATTTGTCATTGACCCGGAATTCGGGCCCTGGGCGGTTTCGAGCTGGTCGTAGAAAACGTCTTTGATTTAATCTGGCTTCTCATCGATGGAGGCATGAATATTCACAAATGTGATGTTAAAGTAACGACCATAAATCCACAAATTGACGCAATAGGTTGCTAATCAAGAAACCGACACTAAATTCATGTTTATCCGTGTTATTGCTGTGAAAGAGAGTTAGTCCGAAGCGACTATAATCGATGATGTCATTGCCGATTAGCCTTGTTTCCTGCCAAATTTCTAAAGAGTTTCGAAATTATTCGAAAGTGTTAAAGCCTATTCGAAAAGACACATACTAAATATTTTGGAATTAAAATCGTTTAATTGAGTTTAATGCAAATTTTCGAAATTAACATGTTTTTTCTAATGTTTGGTTCCATACCCACAGGTCTTTCGAAAATATTCGTTAATATCTTGACTTTTTAGTATTAAAATCAATTGTTCGAGATCCATCTAGTTCTAGTGTTATAGAGATTATTTGAGTTTTTCTGAGTGATCGTATGTTACACTTAGAAAAATATTTATTGTGCAATAATAATTATATAGCCGGTCTAAAGACTACAGAACTCCGAATACCTCCGGCAACCGCCGGATGGAACTAGCTTTGTCATAGCAAGAGGCTTTACTGTGGTAGACCTTCTTTTTCTCAACTGGGATTTACCAAACAAAAATAAACTGTACCAAACAATAAAAAAGACACAACAAGGAGAATAGTGATTCTATAATCGCACCAATCTGACAAGAATAGAAGGATCTAAAAGCAAAAGTATTGGCCTTTTCTCCTTCTTTGTATAATGCCTTAAGTCCAATGTATCCTTATAGAATTTAAGATTCCGCGAGAAGCGCTTTTTATTCATTACTCGTGACTTTTCGATTTTGATTTACTCATTATTCACCCATTGTTTGTAACGATAACTATTTATGGTAGCGGACTGTATTTAATTTAATTGTTTTATTGTTGGTCCAATAATTAAGTAAAACTCTTCAATTTACTTTGAATGCGTTAAAAAATTTTATTTAGTTTACAAGTTTTATTTTAATGTGTTTTTTAACCTCACTAATCGTGGCGATCTATTTCGATATACACCCTTAGACGGTCGATGCAAAAGAGAGTGAAAATAATTTCATGTTTTTACAAGATTATTTTATAAGCTATTTCATATACCTAAATCTAGGTGGCTATTATGTGTTACTATGCTATTATCGAACTGTTATACAAATTTTATAACATTTGGTAAACGTCAAAGTTTAAGTAAACATATAAATTATTGTTTTTGTTTACTTTTACAATAAAATTAAATTGTTATTAAATATGAATATAATAATACATAAATTATGGCCACTTCGATATCTTAAAGATAAGTATTTTTTCTTATATAATATTACAAGATTTATAATTATAATTTTAATACATTAATTAATTTATTTTTAGGTTAGGCTCAATACTGGAACATATCAATAAGTTACAGGTAAATACAATATATGAGAATTATAATGAATCATTTTCTAACTTTCCTTAATTTATTTTCTTTTAGGTATTATATGATGCATTATCTCGTTAAATCTACAACAGAACTAGATAATTAATGTACAATTATATAAAATAAAGTTTTGAAATAAGTTATTAAATTGAAGTGTTGTTTATTTGGAGATTTGGAAATGACGGTACTAAACAACAGCTGTGCTTTACGAACACCCATTATTCACTCACTGATCACCCTTTTTTTACTGATGAATAATGAATTTCACTTATTATAAACATTGCACATTACGTACTCTTTAATTACAGATTAATTCGCTCAATAATCACCCGTCATTCATCAATTATTTTGTCATTGATCTCTTATTATTTATTCATTATTATTCAGTCTTTATTCTTAGAATACAATTCTAAATATTCACTAATTAATAACCCATTATTTACTGAACGATGAGGAATGAGTATTAAGTTAAAAATTAGCAACATGTACAAATACAAAAGAGATCCGAGGACTGATAGACGACGGTTTATCAAAAAGTTTGCCGATAAATTATAACCAATATTTTGTTCAGACGGTGATAAATACTACTAACTCTTAAAGACTCATTTAAGGCTCAAAATCTGAATAGTGCACAAAACATTTATTTCATGTTTTGCAGTAAAAAAATATTTTTATTTGACTGGGATTGAACAAAAATCCAGAGCATTCAACAATCTATCTGTCAGTAAAGAAAGACCAAAATTACTATTAAAGTGATTTTACGTAGAACTACAAAAGCATCAAGTTTTTTTACCACTTATGGGAAAAACCATGGCAGCGTGGTTATGTTGATTTACCAGGACGTACGAGGGCGGATTGAAAATGAAGCTACCTAAGTAGGAAAACAAAATTTTTTTTGCCAAAAACCATTTATTTCTCTACATAGTCTCCATTTAATTCGACACACTTAGTAAGACGATATTCCAACTTTTTTATACCATCTGAATAATACGATTTCGGGAACCCCTCAAAATACGCGTTAGTTTCGATAATCACTTCTTCGTTTGAGATGAATCTTTGTCCTGCGAGCCATTTTTCAAGTTTGGAAACAGGAAAAAGTCACTAGGAGCTAAATCTGGACTATAAGGTGGATGATCAACCAATTCGAAGTGTATTTCACGTAATTTTAGCATCGTATCTAATGCTGTGTGAACCGGTGCGTTGTCTTGAAGAAAGAGCACTTTTTTCTTCTTTAAATGTGGTCGTTTTTCCTTGATTGCATCAACCAATTGATCCAATAATGCACGATAATACTTTCCTGTGATTGTGGATCCTTTTTCAAGATAATCGATGAGCAATATTCCGTGTGAATCCCAAAATATAGTGGTCATAACCTCTTGCCAGCCGATTTCACTGCCTTTGCCTTTTTCGGAGCACTTCCACCATTTTTGGTTTCAGGTGTGTAGTGGTGGACCCACGTTTCATCAACAGTAATTAATCGACGCCAAAAATCAACAGGATTACGCTTTATCATGTCCAAACACCGCTGTGAAGTGGTCTGTCGAACTCGTTTTTGTTCGACACTGAGCAAACGCGGCACCCATCTTGCCGATAGCTTTTTCATATGCAAATGTTCATGCAAAATGTTGAACACACGTTCATATGATATGTTTACCATTTCAACAATCTCACGCAACTTTACTCGGCGATCATTCATAACGATATCGAGGATTTTCTTGATATTTTCTTCAGTAACCACTACTTTTGTCCTTCCTGTTGATGGTATTGTTGCAGTGCTTCTTCGTAATGTTCACCGTAATGTTTATCGAGCTTTTCTTTTGTCTCTTTCGCCGTTTTCCCTTTCAAATAATAGTGTTTAATCACTGCGTCCCTGGTGGTCCAAGGAGATTCAACAAACACGTCGAAAATGCAAAAGACTCTTAAAAGCAGCACGGAAAACAAAAGATGCTGTGGACTGGGGCTCCTATAAGGAAGTCCTCAAAATTTACAAATATCAATTGAGAAGTGCCAAGAACAGCTCTTGGAGACTATACTGTGGCAAAACTCAGGAGTCTTCGGAGATGTCTAGGCTACGCAAAGTACTAGCAACTGGTCCTTCCATCCCAAGTGATCTTCAACGGCTGGATGGGATATGGACCACTAATTGCGCGGAATCACTGGAACTTCTGATGGAGACTCATTTTCCTGGTTGTTTCGAATCTATACCTAGCACATCAGTAGGTAAAAGGGCTGGTAGCCGCATAGGCCAAATTATTAGCAGAAAAAAGATCCTGTGGGCGATAAATAGTTTTAAACCATATAAGTCGCCTGGACTCGATGGTATTATCCCTGCGGATATTCAACAAACTACGGACCTAACCATTTCCTGGTTAGAGGTAATTTGCAAAGGCAGCCTAGAACAATGTTACATTCCTAGTAAATTGACAGAAGTGAAGTTTGTTTTCATACCTAAGGCGGGAAAACGCTTACACTACAATCCCAAAGACCTTAGACCGATTAGTTTGTCTTCCTTCCTTTTTAAAACAATGGAAAGACAAATAGAAGCTCATATTAGTAGCACGATTGTGTCGGAAAAGCTGTCTAAATCTCATTACATTGATAAATCTTTCGAATATAGAGACTACGCAATGGTAACCTTCTTGGATATTGAGGATGCCTTTAACAATGTGCTTCTAGGGGCTATAACTCGAGCACTTTCAGATCTGGGAGTGGATGAATCACTCAAGGACTTTATAGATCAAATGCTAAGAGGCAGGATCATAAATGCTAGTTTTGGAAAATCCTCTGTCAGAAGATTTGCAATCAGAGTTACGCCAAATGGTGGCGTACTGCCCCCTAATTTGGAACTTGGTCATAAATGACCTATTGCTGAGACTGGAGGACGGTGGCTTCAAGGTGGTTGCCTACGCGGATAATGTTGCTATTGGTGTCCGTGGTAAATATCCCGGCACCCTTAGTGAGCTTAAGTAAAATGTCCTGGTTACTCCTTCATTATGGGCCAATGGCTGTGGGTTGAATGTGAACCCACACAAAACCGGATTGGTTCTCTTCTCTAGGAAATATAAACTTCCTCAAGGAGTATGTATATATTTTTGTGTATATGCCTGGTCCTAGTGGACCGCCATCCAAACCTAAGTTAATGTCAAAATAATATGCCACTGAAGTTTGGATAATGTATAATGTTAAAATGTCATAATTTGAGTTATTGGTATTGTCGGCAGGGAAATTAAATATAAAATGTAAACTAGCATGGACTAAAAGTCAGAGTACAAAAATAAGAAGCAAACAGCAAACCTGTAAAAACAAAGTAAAGCGTGATAAATAAATAAATAATTAAAAAAGGAAAAAGTCTCGAAGTGTTTTTGGTATTAAGGGTTTCTAAATTTATTAAGTTGAGAGATACAAGGCAAAGGTGAAGTTTTCCTCAAGATTTGCAGCAGAATTTTAGAGTTGCCAACACATATGTCAATATTAATTTCCCCCCTTTTTAAATTTTAGTTAAAGTCAAAAAAGAAGTCAATTTCTTACTACTCTTCTTTTCATACTAATATGAAGTCTTACTAGAAGTCTTACTACTCTTTTTTTCATACTAATATTCGGATGACAATTTATGAATTCTGAATTTAAACTTTCTAGCCAGCAGACAAAAGCTTAAGAAAAATCGACTTCATAGCACATACATTGCACGACCGAAAACTCATAGAATTGCTAAAACAGTTAAAATTTTACCTAGATGAGAAAATAGAAAGTAGGAGACTTATTGTTGGATCTGTGGCGGCACAAATAAAGTCCACGGTACGCTCCTCCATATAACTTGTGGTTTACTGGGCGAATAAATTGACGTCGCCAAAATGGTACTCACTAACTCGACCGAGTAACACCGCATTTTTATGTGTTCTAATTTTATAATTTATTTCTGTAATTAAACATTTTAATAAAGTGATTTTTCAATTGTTATAAGTATTGTAACGTAAATCGTATTTATTATTAGTGTGAGAGTAGCAACATAAATCGCCGAGTTTATAATATCGAGCTCAGCACGTTGAAGCACGTGCGTACGGAAAGTGGAAGCACAAACGATATCTAAAGAATTTATAAAGCTGCATATCCATACATCAGTGGCAACGATACGAAATACAAAATTACATACTAGGCCACGTTAACTGTAAATCGTGGTTCAACACAACAATCTAGCGGAACACACGTGTTCTATAAAACTAGCAGATCAACTTGCGAACACAACCACTGCGGGATTCGACGCAATATGTTAGACTTTTTATCCTAATTTCATTTCTTCTATTTTTTTCTCAATTATTGAGGCATTGTATTATATAACTTAAAATTAAAATTAACGTAAGATACATACGGAGAAACGGTCTACGCGTCAGGGATAAATGAGTTCAATTATCTATTTTAATTTGGTGGCTTTCAACTGTTCGGATTTCCATTCATAATTTTACCGGACGATTATCGTCTCTCGTTCCGAACATTCGTTCAGTGACAAATTTAACCGCAAACCCAGTGTCGATTTTCCACCGAGTTTCAAACATTTCGCGTGACGTCTTTTAATATGGTTGCTGACGAAAGCGACGGAAGGGCGAAACCCAAAATAGTTGAAACGACGAATGTTTACAAAGTGTCAATAAAGTACGCACCTTTCAACAGTAACGATCCAGAAATTTGGTTCACTCAATTGGAGGCACAGTTCAAAATTGGTGGTATTTCGGTCGATGTTACTAGGTATGGACACCTCATCGCATCCCTCGACCCTCAAACAGTTAAATGCGTACGTGATCAAATTCTTACGCCGCCAAAGGACAATAAGTACGACACTTTAAAAAAATAATAATAATCGAGCGCCATTGCGAATCGGCAAAAATCAAACTGGATCGATTGTTATCAGGACTGCAACTCGGCGACAAAAACATCCCAATTTTTGAGAAAGATTGAAGCCTTGTCTATAAATCAAGTAATCGAAACAGTTTTAAGAAACTTATAGTTGCAGCGCCTACCAACACATACACATGAAATTTTGTCATATGGACGATGTAAATTTGGAAAAACTTGCAAAAACAGCAGACAAAATAGTTGACGTGCAAAAACCAGCTGGCATTTATAACCTCAATGCGCCAAAACGCGACAACAGAACAGTACCAACCAGCTTAGCAGCTCAGATCAACGAGTTATCACAACGATTGGAACAACTATTCGGTCGATTCGAAATGTCCAAAGACAAAACATATCGCGGCCGCTCTCAAAGCCCTAACTCTACGAATACTTTACGGGGGTAGCGGGTAGCCAAACAGCCGAATTGCTGGTACCATCACAAATACGGCGTTCGAGCAAAAAAATATGCAAAACCATGCCATTTTAACGATTCTAACCCATCGTCAACAAATTCAAAAAAACTAACTGGCACCGCGCTTCGTACGGCAAGCAGCGGTAGCCAAACACCAAAAAGCCGTCTAATCGTATTCGATTATCAAAATAAGTTACAATGTCTAATCGACACAGGCGCTGAAGTCTCTGTCATACCACCAACAAATTCGGAAACGTCGAACCCGTCCACGTTTAAATTATTCGCAGCAAATTCTACTGCCATCGATATGTACGGTTGTAAAAATTTCACACTCAACATAGGTCTACGCAGGCCACTGATACGGCAGTTCATCTTGGCGAAGGTCGATCGATGCATTCTTGGCGCTGATTTTCTGGCACTCGGTCCATTAGTCGACATCAAGAATAAGAAACTCATCGACCCTATCACAAAACTCGATATGAAAGGGAAAGCAATTCAAATCCCGTCTTACGGCATTACGACCATAAAATCCGGCGCATTGACACCTGAGATACTGGGATTACTACGCGAATTCAAAACAGTAACCCACGCGTCTACAAATCTAAACACAATAAAGCACAACGTCACTCATTGTATTGAGACATCTGGTCAACCGTGCCACGCAAAGGTACGTCGTTTAAATGCCGACAAAACCAAAATCGCCAAGAACGAAATCGAAACGTGGTTAGCGCAAGGGGTATGCTGACCCTCCAAGAGCAATTGGGCGAACCCATTACATATAGCACGAAAGAAAGACGGTAACTGGCGATTATGCGACTACTATAGAGGCTTAAATGCGATAACAAAACCCGACCGTTACCCGATTCCCATCGTAACCGATTTCGCACACCAAATCGAGTCATGTACAGTGTTCTCAAAAATCGATCTCATCCGAGCCTACCACCAAGTACCTATCGATGAACGAGACATCGAAAAAACGGCGATCATCACTACTTTTGGATTGTTTGAGTTTCCCCGAATGACATTTGGGTTGAAACGTTCCAACGATTGGTACACGCAATATTTCGAGGCTTGCCATTCGTGTTTTCGTACATCGACGATCTGCTGATCTCATCACGAAACACGGAGGAATACCTCAAACACGTGTGTATGATCTTACAACGTCTAAGTGACGCGGGATTGGTAATTAACCTTAACAAGTGCGAATTCGCAAAGAACGAAATATCTTTACGCGGATTTCACAAAACCACAAACGGCATGGGACTGGATAAGCATAGAGTAGAAGCAATCCAAAATTTTCCTCGACCAACTACGACTGATGATATTCTTCGATTTTTGGGAATGGTAAATTATTACCGAATTTTTCTACCAAAGGCAGCACACGATCAGGCGATATTATATGAATTCATTAAAGGACGTAAAGAAGAAGGATAAATTACAAATAAACTGGACAGACGAATCCACCGCAACGTTCGAAACATGCAAGGCGAAGCTTGCAAACTGTACTCAACTGGCATATCCCATTCCAAACGCCAAATTCGCTATTTTTGTCGACGCATCAAATACAGCAGTAGGAGCGGTATTACAGCAATATTCACAAAAAGGATGGCAACCATTTTTATTTTATTCCCGAAAATTAAGCAATAACGAAACCCGTTACAGCACATACGACCGGGAGCTTTTAGCCGCTTACTCGGCTATCAAACACTTTATTTTCCGACCACAAATCATTGACATACGCATTACACAAATCATTGACATACGCATTATAATATTCAAAGAACTACCAACATGCGAATTCGTTTTGGTCCGAACGGACGCGGTTCGTCAATCATTACAACCTCCACACGAGGGACCATACCCGATACTCAAACGCAACGAAAATTATTTCACGCTACTAATTAAAGGTATCGAATCGACGGTTTCAATAAATAGGCTTAAACCCTCTTTCATCGAAGCACCACTTGACCAACCAGCAGATGAATCGATCGAAATACCAACCAAACCAAACTCTACGCAGAGCCCTGCACATACCGAAGAAGTAAACAAACCAGCTCAGAAAAGAGTAACTTTCCATAATAATTTCACTAAGCAACCTAAATCAAGAGGGGGTCGCAACATCAAGAAGCCAGCTCGCTTCCGAAGCTTTCTATCGTTCACTGCGTTCACTGGGAGTAGGATAGTATGGCGTAACCAATAATGTCCTCGGTACGCTCCCCCATATAACTCGCGGTTAACTGGGCGAATAAATTGACGTCGCCAAAATGGTACTCACTTAGTCGACCCCTGAATAAAGGTTAATAAGATGGCGAACAAGTAACACCGCATTTTTATGTGTTCTAATTTTAAAATTTATTTCTGTAAATTAAACATTTTATTAAAGTAAATTTTCAATCGTTATATGTATTGTAACGTAAATATAAACCATCGTATTTATAATTAGTGTGAGAGTAGCAACAGATCTCCGAGTTTATAATATCGAGCTCAGCACGTGCCCCAAATGCGTGCGTACGGAAAGTGGAAGCATAGTTCAACCGGGCACGAACGATATCTAACGTATCAATAACCACCTCCACAGATCCACTATTTCCCAGACAATTGTCTTGCTTTGAGATAACCAGATGTTGTTGGTTCTAATATTTTCCATATTTAACTTTGAAAATTGAAAATGATTTCACCATCCAATAATATAGAAAAAGAAATATTATAGCTAAATCAAACAGTTTTTGTCGTAATACCAATATAGGAAATTCACGCTTCTTTAAACATTTAAGACCAAAAGAATTAATAATACACAAAAGAAAACTTCAATTATTCATTTATACCTTTAATAATCCCGCGCTTATAAATAATTCATTGTGGTGTCACAATATTCATTATATCATTATTACGACAATAATAATTACGATCGTATAAATAAATGAAAAAAAAAATTCAAAACTACCAACTCATCCTAATCACTATCACGATCATTATGATGATGACTCGTATTTTTATTTTTAGTTTTATTTTTGTAAATTATACAATGTACACCCGTACTCGTATATACTCATCGTTTCATATTTCATTATATGTACACGTAGTGTGTATATAAATATACTATATAATATTATTATTATGTATAAAGTATCATTTTTATATCTGCATGCTATTAACGCCTCTGCATATTCATTTTTTTTTTTTTTTTTTGTGTTTTTAACAAACTGATACAATAATTGAGTTCAGTCCGTAATTTCTTTTGCCAAACGTACAAGCTTGACTCATAATTTACTCAACTTTGTGCATTTTGTGTATTTCTGTCAATTTTTTATTTGAAGTATCAATCTTTTAACATCAACCTACATACCCAAAAATGAACAAAAATAAAAATAAAATAAATAACAAGAACCACAAGAAAACCTGCTAATATAATCGTGAAATCTCATTAAAAATTAAGTTAAAACCACAAGAACCCAAAAATAAAATAAACTGTACGACAAAAAATACATAAAATTTAATTAAATTTGACAGAAATTCCAAACCATTTGAGATGATGAGTTCTTATCTTTTTTGTTGTAGTTGCGTGATGTGTGTGCCTGCCTCTTAATGGATCTTAAATATGATCGATTAAATTGTGATCGTAAACAAAAAATTAAGACAGAAGTGAAATAAAAAAAATACTCGAAAACGACAAATTGTATGCGGATCTATGTCAAATAAAAAAATTGCTTGGTACTTGATGGTGTTTCAAATGTACAGTTATCTTAAAGTACAACTCACAAATTTCATTTTTAAGAACGAAAGACGTAGCTTTATATTTTAAGTAGAAATTTATTAGTAGATATATAGCCAAATGTATTTCATATAAGATTGTTTATTTTAATGTTGTGATCTCGAAATAATAATGACCTGTGAAATGAATACGATAGAAGATCGTTTTGGACACGTTGCTATAATTTAAATAAGATCAGTATAGCACATTATTAGAGAAAAGTTTCTAGTGTCTGAATAAAATGCACTAAGTATTTGATGTGTATATCCGAGTATCGTTATTATTATAATATTGTAAGATTGAGTTCATTTTAGCAACAAGAAATGTTACATGTCAAATGATTTATGCGAATTTCTCAAAAATTGAACTTGAAATATCCGAAAATGTTTAATTTACTTGTTGCGGAGCTTGGCATCGGTTTACGTAGCTGTGGTTAATGTTGAAGGAATTTGGATAGTTTTAATGAGATGCAGCTCACTTCGAACATCATTTTCATTGATACAGTTAGCGGTGAAAGCCAAACTCTAGTAACTCAGTCGCTATTTGATTAAAGGTTCAGATGGCTAAAATTGGTGATGATAACATAACATTATAGAAATCATTTGCAAACGTAAGTCTGTTTGATTGTTTGACTAGGTTTACCTCTCCGCACAGCTCTAATCAATTTCCCATTAAAATCTCTTGTGTTTGTCAAAAAAGCGTATGTCGTGAATTTCTTTAAGTCAATTCTAAAAGTTCCATCGCAGTAGAATGCAGTAATTAAACGATCATGATGATCGTAATATTTAAATTTGCCAGGAAATATCCTGCCGAATACATCATTTTGGGCTGCTGGTGTAACTGCTGCCCAGATCAGCTGCTCATTTAATAATATTTAGGAGAAAATAGCCACTGCAATGATTATCTCGATAGGTGCCAAATTGTTAAACAGCGGATCAACCTTAGTTAGATGTGGAGAATTGTACTCCAATTTAATTGCGATAGTGGTATCACAGAGATGAGTTTTGGTAATATCAAGGCATTAACTACAATTTTAGTGTTTCGGGTTATCCTTAAAAATAATTCTAATTTCATTAGATCTTTGCATAACATCTATCAAGCATAAGCTAGTCTGCAAAATTTGCTGACATACAACTGGACTGAGACACAAAGTTCAGTTATGCACGACATATTTGATATTTTCCATATTTAGCTCATACTATTATGAGCGCTATTGACTAACATTATATTTTGTGTATAACTAGCACTAGTAGCTTATTTTCCTTGAATCATTTGACTGTCTGTTGCTTCTTTTCCAAGGTTGACAATTGGATGAATTTGTTACACTATTGGGAGTATGAAGACTCTTCTTCCCTTTGACTGTAATACTAAAAGCTCGTTAGCTTATTCACTGCATTTCACTGCAATAGACTTTCGTAAAATTAAAGAATTGAAGACAAAAATTGCTATCACAAAAGTAATGATTTTTATTTTTTATAGAGTAACAATTAACAACTGATTAAACAATTTGAGAATAGCGATTTAGAGAATGGGGAGAACATTGTATTTACCAATCTATTTACCAAATGTAAAAATCTAACAAACGGTTACAGAATAAGGCCAATACTCTAAATCATTTAACAATGATGGAAACGGTTAATGGTAGTAGTAGATAGTAGCTTTAAAACGGTAACATTAAATCGATTTTGATAGGCGTAACAATCTATTGTCGCAGCTTTGATTTAACTTCTATTCTAAATGTATCAAATTTTCATTTTCGTATGTACGTCATATGCAACCGCAGAGTTTAAAATGGGATTTCATTTCGCTCTTTGCTCTTCATTTTTTTTCAAGAGCAATAATAAAAACTATTAAAAATTTCTTTATAAAGAGCGATATTGTAAAAATAAAATATCGCTCTGAATAACAGGAGCATGATGTTTATTATAAGGCTCTTGCTCTTCTACACTGGCGTTTGTGTTATCATATTTTCGCTCTTTGTTACTGAGCCATATTGAAGTGCCCTCTGCTCTAATGAATAAGAACGTCATTATTACATTGCTCTTACTCTTGTTATTACGGCAACCGGTTACAATCCAAACCTTCTCAAATTCTCTCTTTAGAAAGCCTGATGTTTTGTTAGCAAACAGATGCACGGGCATTGAAAATTACATTCTAAAATGATTTTTAGATTAAGTTCTAGAATATGGCCAACTAGGATGGAACTTGGCTACTCCTTAACATGTTTTAGTTAAATTTGACACGCGCGATGGAAACGGCGTTCTACAATGATTTTTAGATGAAGTTATGGAATAAGGCCAAGTAGGATGGTGCTTGGGTATTCTTTAAGGGAATTCTAAAATGATTTTTTTGGGTAATGGGATTCTAAAATGTTTTTTTATCAAATTCTTGAATATGGCGAATTGTGATGTAACCTGTATATTCCTTAACCGATTTTAAAGAAATTCGACATGTGCGATGGGAGCAGATTCTACAATGATTTTAAGAGTGAAGTTCTGGAATATGGTCAATTTGAATAAAACTTGGCTATTCCTTAACCGATTTTAGTGAAATTTGACAATCGCGATGAAAAAAGGACCCTACTTAATTATCCGTCCAGTCAATAATCTGGCTTTGAATTGAATCTGATAATACTAATGGCCGGTACAAGGTACATACTATCTGGGCTCATTGTTCTCCCTCCTAGATGTTGTAGTCTTTGCTGGAAAATGGCTGGGCATTAGCACAGAACTTGGTCCGCTTATTCCGCTTCAAGATCGCAGAAGCGGCATCTATCTGTCGTATTAACCCCTATCTTCTTAATGTGATACCTTAAGGGGACATGATCTGTGAGAAAGCCAGTAAGCTGCCTTAACTCAGGTTTCCTAAGTGCAAGACACTCGTTGACCCTAACAGTCGAAGGTGATATAAACTTCTTCGCCTGTCGCAAACCTGAAAATCTACGCCAGTAGGAGGACTTTTGAACATCCTTCCAGCGTTTTACCGCTGCTCTAAGGTGTCCCTTAGTGATGCTCTAGAAGATTTCTAGTCTAATAAATGGAGAGGCAGAACCCTCACGGAAGAGGCCATCAGCTGCCTCGTTTCCTTCGATTCCAGTATGACCTGGCACCCATATAAGTGTTACTGCCAGATGTTTAATAACCTTCAGACAATCGTATACTAGCCTTGACTCAACGGTACAAAACCTTAGAGCCTTTAAGGCCGATTGGCTGTCTGATATAATATAAATCTTTGCATCGTTTAGGCCTTTTGCTATGCCTATCCTAGCGCAAAGATCTAAAGTTCTATAGCATGTAATTTTGCTTGAAAAACCAGGTTTTGGTACTAGCCTCTCGAAGTCCCGATTGATACCCAAAGACCAATGGACTTCGAGAGGGTAGTACCACTCGCGTGTATTCCTATCCTCGCCCCATCTTCCGTTTTAGATCCATCTGTAAACCATACCATGAATTTTTGCTCAAAGGATGGTCCACTTGCATGCTACACATTTCGGTCAAGTAACCTAACACAGAATGGTTTTTGGAAGTCCAGTTTAACTTGCATACAGTCGGAAGGTATTCCTATGGTAGAATCTGTCTGAAATTACTTAAGGATTTCCAGATGACCCACCACTTTGCTTGGTTTGATATTTCCTTCCGCCTGCATTTTCAGGGCTATAATTGCAGCATCCTTTTTAACATGCAGGTGTAACGGTGTCAGTCCTAAAAGGGACTCCATCTCCGCGGTTGAACATGTTTACATTGATCCCGTAACACCAATGTAGGCTATACGCTGAACCTTATTCAATAAAGTTTGCGTTGCTTTCTGCTCAGTTTTAGGCCACAATACAACCGATGCGTATGTGACCATAGGCCTAATGATTGTAAGAAATGACCAGCAGATCATTTTTGTTGTGGTCCCCAAGTACGCCCATATAGTCTTTGACAGGCCCAGAAAGCTATGGTGGCTCTATCATGAACTTTCAACAAATGTTGCTTTTAGTTCAGTTTTTGATCTAGAGTAACCCCTAGATTTTTAACCTCGCTGGAAAAAGGAACAGTAGTACCATTTAACGAGGGAGCTGTAAGCGCGAGCTTTTTCCTCCTCGTAAACGGAACAAGGATAATTTTGTTTGGATTGATATTGAGTCCTTCCTGGTAACACCACTGCCATATCATATTGAGTGCATTTTGCATGCGATCAGTAATGATCTCATCAAACTTGCCTCTGATTATGATAGCCACATCATCCGCATATCCCTGGATATCAAACCCATGGCTGCTCAGAAGGACCAGCAGTCTGTCAATAACCAATGACCACAAAAGAGGAAATAGTAGGCTTCCTTGGTGACAGCCCTTTATGGCCCAGATGGTTACTGACTCGCCACCTAGTCTGGCAGTAATCACACGATGTTCCAGCATTGAACGGGTCCATCTAATTGTAGAAAGCGGAACTCTTTTTTCCTTTGCTGCCCTCTCTATCGATCCATAGAAAGTATTATCAAACGATCTCTCAATATAGTTGACTTTAAAGCCAAACCGCTTGAGCTTCTCAACTGAAGAGTGGTCCATAGAGAAGGTGTAAAAGGCCGAAGAGCCTTGCGCCTCTCTCCTGATCACCCTCCAGTTGATCGCCTGCAAGCCCTTGTTTTGGCTTTTGATAAAACCAAAGAGCTTCTTCTTGGGCAATTCATCATTATTTAGGAAGGTGCCGAACACAATCCTGGCTCGAGGTAGGTTTTCCGCTTCGGCCAATATCAGCTGTGCACCCTCTTATGGCTTGATAGTTCATTGGCCTCCCTGAACCACTGAACAGTCGCCCTGTCAGCACAGCGTACTCCCAGCCAACCAGGCCGAAGCTGACTGCTAAGGAACTTAGGTTTAAACTCCTTGGCCTCTTGCTCTAGCACCTTTTCTAGGATGCTCTTCTACACAGCCTTAAGCTGTTCTCCAGTAGGGACAACCTCAGGAAAACTAGAGGGCAAGATCCCAACGATCTCTGACTCCGCGGCCTGCCTGAAAGTAACTCCAGACCGGACCGCTAAACCCGATACCACCGGGACAGATTCTTCCCCCTGGCCTTTTTTGTACCGACTACTCATCGAGAGCCCCACAGCGGAAAGAGGGCCGAGGTCCTTGATAGAACGCTTTAGCAGCATCGCCATCCTTATTTTTTTTAACTTTGTTTGACATATTTTATTTCCACGAGTTGCCGGGAAATCAAAGTCGCCTGTTTAATACCCAGCTTTGTTTCAGGAAGGCTAAATAAAACTAGAGGGCGCCTGGTATCCAGAGTCCGCAGACTTAGGACAGATTAACCTATCATTCATTCATCCATCGGCATTAGGGTTTTTTGTCCAGGATCTCTCCTTTATCGCCATACTTTAGCCTGTGCCGAACGGTCAAATTTACTAAACGGCCTCAGTTACCGGTGGTTGCCACGAGGAGGCAGTACGTACACTTGCGAATTGTGACCAGGTTACCCCTTATACAATTGTATCTATCACGCCAGCTGTCTAAAACATGACCAGAACAGCTCGCCTGATGCGTACCCCACCGAAAGGTTACGGAGCTGGCAGATTACTCTACTCAACTTTGGTCCTCCCCAGTAGACGCCAAAACCACCATTAGTAATAAATAGTATATTAACTAATAATTATGTGTGGATAGTTAATAATTTTGTTAGTTTAATTTGTCTATAATTCGTAAGCTGAAACCTTAAAAACATTAAATTAAATAAACTGACTGAATTTTAATATTAAAAGCAAAACGTAAAAACAGAAGTTTAAGTACTGTATACAACATTCATGTATAATGCTGTGTGCCTCAGAAGGCTTTTCAAACTAAACTTTTCAAATTTTGAAGCTTTCGCTATTTCCTCATAGATGCTTGGTGAAAAGGCAGTTTTCGAGGTTACTTTTCGACGACTTTTCAATTTGTATGACATACAGTTTAAAATACGTAGTCAGTAAAGGCCTGTACACATTGAGAACGAGTAATGAGAACGATATTCCCTTTTTTACCAAATTATGTAACAAAATTATTTAAATAAATAAAACTGTATGATTTTAATGAACGATAGTTAAAATATCGTGCATTTACTAAAATTAAAAATTTAATTTTATTTAAATTAATCTAAATTTTATTTTTAGTAAGTGCACGATATTTTAACTATTGTTAATTACAATCATATACAGTTTTAATAATTTTAATAATTTTCTTACATAATTCAGTTTATAAGCAATCGGTTTCTCATCGGTCAGCTCAATATGCATTTTTATGTTTGAACTTGGCGTTCTCTTCTCTGGATTTTAGTTTACTACCAATAATCGAATTCTATCCGCCACTTCACGATCATTAATATGGTTTATGTTCAGCGGAAGTTCTCCATGCTCAATCACCATTGAAACGTTTTCCGGAATGAATTTTCTCATAGTAATTCCAGTCGGCGTTTGATTGATTAAATTTCTACTTAATAAAGAGTCAACTGGCAATATTCCATCAGAAACTATGTGAATTGTAGTCTCATACTCTTCATCCTCTATTTTTAGCTTTGAAATAAACCTACCTACGGTTGATACATCTCTGGACCCCGCACCATGGAATAATGTTGACTCCTCGCTAAATTCGAAAATGGCCGCTCCAATGAATTTTTTATTTGACATTAAGCTAATGTTGCGTCCTGTATCAACTAGTGCCCAAAGTTCCTTTCCATTCAACATTACAATTTTGACAGCTTTAGAGGAACAATTATCCTGATTCTCTATGACTGCACAAGATTTAGAATTTTTAACTTTACTTCCACACTCCGTTGAAAGATGGCCATATGCTTGGCATTTGAAACATTTCGAACCATCAGATTTTTTCGCGCAATATTTTCCTAGATGACCGGTTCTACCACAGTTGTAACATCTTGGCATTCTTCGGAATTTATTTGAATTTATTCTCTCAATCAGCTTTGTTGTTACGCTCTCGATTGGTGCTTTTATCTTAATTTTTTGTTTGATTTCTTCATAAATTACGAGTTTACTTTTGAAATTATTTATAGAGGTTGATCCATATAAAACCGTCTTATTATGTTCATAATCGGTTATTTCACTTATATGTATACAGTAATCGATTACCGAAGCATCTTCCAAGATGCCGGTTTGTCCTAATTCACGCATAGCGATTAAATAATTTTTGAAAGATTCATCTTTCTTCTTCTTCCTCTCTGCCATGCGCCAATGAATCTCAGCAGAATGCATTTTTTTTTTTTGAACTCGTTGCATCTTCGACATTCTGAATCCGTTTCAAGACTGGATAATCTTTCTTCCCGCTAAACTTCGAAAGCGATTCTTAGACATCTCTAAATCTTAAGCAAGCTCTAGCAGTAGTTACGATAGTAAATTTCATTCTGATTTCTTTATTTTTCAGCGCCATCTCCCGTGTTCGTAACTCTCTAACTTGATATTATCTTCCTGTTGGTTGCCGTTAAGTTAGCTAGCATTAGTCTCCCTACTTCTATTTGTTATATCTCCGCTATCACCACCCTACATCATAGTACTGCTTTTTGGTTGGTTCAATAGCACTGTATTATTTGAATACACCGAATCGTCATTCGTGACTATTCTAAACATTTCCATCATCTTACGCATAAAAGCGACCTCAATTTCATGTGTATTATCAAGATTATTTTTTTTTTTTTGGCCTTTCTCAGTAACAATTACCTAATAATTTATTATCTAACAAAACAACAAACTTAAATATTAAACGCAATGTCTTAAACGCACCAAAACTAAACCTAAACGTACAAAACTACACATTTGCTTTTAGAAAACTCAATATAGGTTAAAGAATTTCCTTAATATATGTTGCTTAAAACTAGCCGCTGATCGATCCCGTTGAGCCCCAAAGTGTATAGTTTAATTAGTTTTTTAAAAAAACATGAGTTGTTTGCTACTCGGAACACCAAAATCAATTGCCTTAATCTGATTGTATGGTTAATAATCGTTTTACGTAACAAGAATAATATATAGTATATAGCAATTATACAATTTAAATATAAAATAAAATACGATACAGGCGGATAACTTATATCTATATCTATATATATATATATATATATATATATATATATATATATATAAATATATATATATATATATAATATATATATATATATATATATATATATATATATATATATAATATATATATATATATATATATATATTATATATATAATATATATATATATATATATATATATATATATATATATATATATAATATTATATATATATATATATATGTATATATTATATAGTAATATATATATATATATATATATATATATATATATATATATATATATATATATATATATATATATATATATATATATATATATACATATATATATATATAAACATATATATCTTATTTTGAACTACATACTTTTAATAAACGATTCGGTTTCTTTTTTATTAGACGTCATTTATTTGAACGAGACATTGAAAAGTTTATTTGGCTATAAGGCACAATTGAATACTTTTAGCCTAGTGACATCTATTTAAATATTGCATGAATTATTGGGTCTTACAAAAGTTTAGTTTGAAAAGTCTTTTGAGGCACCCAGCATAAGTACCTAAATAGAGAGCTTCTCAAAGCGGTTTAATACAGTAACGAACTTAATCATTTTTGTTTTGTCCCAACAGAAGGCCGATCAAATTTTAAATGGTGAGCAGAGATCCCTGATTAAAATAATGGCGTATTGGCTCCGAAATCGAAGTTGAATTGATATATCCGATGACAATGATGAAGATAATAATGACGATACCTTCATACTTAACTCAAAATAAGGTCAAAATAAGAAAACCCATTAAGCTATTTGGGTTCTCACCAACAAGAACGGGTGACATATTCCAAGAACATATTAAAAAGGAATTTTACGCTGTTATTAGATTCAAAAACTCTTTGGGACCGCTTACTAGCGATGCTGGGAGGTTCAACAAATTGATACCTGCTATTCAGAAAGACGTTAATTCCTATCATACCACCCCTTGAAGTTATCCCAGACTTTCATCCCTCAAAAATTTTAAATTACCTATAACAACATGAGCGTAAAAATTCATCCCAGACTATTTTTCTACACTATTTAAAGTGTACGAAATTTAAATCCATCCCAGACTTTTTACTCGAGCACAAAAATACATCCCAGATTCATTATGTCAAGATTATGGCTACCCTGCAAATTTATAATATAGGTTCAGTAGGGGGGACCCGTTGGATACCTCTTGACCAATTCTGAACGCTGTTCTCCTGTTAGAATTTTCGCTACATCAACAAATGTGTGGCCTTCTCTTAGTTAAACATGAATAAAATAAAAATTCAAAAAAATTGTTCTGCTCAGGGTTATGATGGTTCTGCAAATTTGTTATAGCGGTTCAGTAGATGAACCGATTGGCTACCTTTTAGTCAATACTGAATGCGTTTCGCTTGATAGTATTTCCGCTACATCAATAAATGTGTGGCCTTCCCATAGTCAAAAATGAATAAGCAAAAAAAAAATTCTTATGGTCAAGATTATGGTGACCTTGCAAATTTGTGATATGGACTTAGTAGAGAATCTTATTGGCTAACTCTTGGCCAATTCTTAAGGCAGTTTGTTTGTTATAATTTCCGCTATGTCAATGAATGTTTTGCCTTACCATAGTTAAATATGAATAAAATCAAAATCCAAAAAATATTCTTCTGCTCAGGATTTTGGTGGCCCTGCAAATTTGATATACCGGTTTAGCAGAAGCACCCCATTGGCATCTTTGCCAATTCTGAAAGTGATCCTCTTGCTAGAATTTTCGCTACATCAAAAAATGTGTGGACTTCCCATAGTTAAACATGAATAAAATAAAAATTTCAAAAAATTCTTCTGGTCAGAATTATGGTGTACCTACGTGCAAATTTGCTATGTCACTTCAATAGGGGGACCCGATGGCTACCACATCTTGGCCAATTCTGAATGCGGTTTGCTAGTTAGAATTTCCGCTACATCAATAAATGTGTTGCCTTCCAATAGTTAAACATGAATAGAGCCGCGTTCAGAATTAACCAAGAGGTAACCAATGGTTCCATTAACTGAATCGATATAACAAAGTTGCGGGGCTACCATAATCCTGAGCAGAATTTTTTTTTTAATTTTTAGTTTATTCATATTTAACTATGGGAAGGCAACACATTTATTGATGTAGCGGAAATAATAACAAGCTGAGCGCGTTTATAATTGGTCAAGAGTTACCCAATAGCACCCTCTAATAAGTCGATATCATTCAGGGTCACCATAATCCTGACCATTACAATTTTTTTTATTAATATTTAATTATGGGATGGTAAGACATTTATTAACGTAGCGAAAATTCTAACAAGAGAACCGCGTTCAGAATTGGCGAAGAGACAGCCAATGGTGCCCTCGGCTGTACCGATATAACAAATTTGCAGACTAGCCTTTGACATAAAGCTACGAGAAAAATATCTTCTCGTATCAAACCGGACAATCAATTTTCAAACGAAGAATTTAATAATTATAATTTTTTCGGAAATTCGGAAAATCAGAAACTTTAACTGATGTCCCACAATTTTCTAAGAAGTAATTTGTTCGATGCAGGAAATTATCAGAAGGTAACAATTACAATTAGATCAAATGGTGTTATTTGACTAAAATAAATGTGAAACTCGAATTGTTATTTACAAACTACTTTGTAAGCAGGAGTGCGGTAGTTCCACGGATTCCATATAACTGAACCACTATGTGAAAGCAATATGAAAACCAACCATTTTTCCAACACAAGACAGTCAAAACCATGTTTTTTTTCTCTCTCTCGATGAAACTGCATAAAGATAATTATTTGCATAACGCAGCCGTATTCCCTGACCTTTAAGAATATTGTTATAGGTAACCGCTATTGTTAAACTAAACAAAAAAAAAAATCCGTTTAGTAAATAAATATAAATAATTACTTACGTCTCGTCAATGACAACCAGTTAGAATGTTGACGTAAGCCTGTTATTAAATAATCATAAAAGAATATGCAGCAAGCTATAACTTGATCAATACTGTGACCAATTATTATTATATTTGTCAAAACGTTTTATTTTTATTTATTTTTTGTAATAAATTAATAATTTATGATGTTGTCATATTAGTGACTATAGTCGTATGGATTTATAGACAGAATTAACTACAAAACTAGCAAATTTTATTTGCTGGATATATTTGTTCACCTTTTGCCATATATAAACCAAGGAATACCTCTTTTGCGCGATATAAATCTTTTAACGACGTCATACATCAAAACATCTTCATCCCACATGGTTACATAAAATTTTTGTCTTAAATGTGTTTTTGTTCATTTCAATCAATAAAATCATAAATTTTTATATTATTTTCCCAAATACACCAAACATTTTATTTATGTATTTAATTTTGTTCGCTTTTGGCCAACATTAAGTGTTAAATCAATATGATTTAAGATGAGAAATTTATACTCTTCTGCAATTAAGAAATATATTTTTGTAAACATAAAAAGTCAATGAATTTCTTTTGAGACACTGATCTTAAATAAAATTAAAAATTATTTTTTTTTGGTGGGTAGGTATATCAATTAGGCTCATTTTGTTTTGTGGTTTTATTATATTGTGTATATAGAGAGATTTTAAGATCAAGATAAGATTTATGGTGTTGAAAGCAAATTTTTCTGTTTGTTGATTTTGGTATTACATTGTACACATATATGTATGTATATGGAAACAAAAAAGTCATTGAAGACAATAGATTGTAAAATGTAAAATTTATTTAAATTACTTGTAGAAATATGATATTCTGACTTCGAAAAATTTAATTGGCTTGAATATAATATGTAACATGTTTTCAAAGTAAATTCAAGCAGGGCCACAACGTCATTACCCTTGTAAATAAAAACACTTTATGTACGATCAAAGAAATATTGAAAAATTCGATAAAAAAGTTTTTTTTTTGTGTAAAGTGACCTAAAAGCTAAAACATAATTTATGTTCCAACAAAATAATTTTTCAAATTTTATGTGTTACCTTCTTAAAGAAACCATAAATTTTATTTTATATTTCTTAAAATAAAATAACAAAATAAATAAATAAAAATGTAAAAGGATTTATGAATGTGTCTGTTTTGCATTTAATCTGTATATTTTTCACTCTTCACGAAGACAACGAAGACACAATCTTATGATTGACGTTTTTTGTTTCTTTGTTTTTTTTTATGTTGTTGTTGGATCTCTCGTAAGCGCCTTCAAAGTGTGTATGTATAACATAAAACATTGTAACATTGTTTATTTTCGAAGGAGATGACTTTTTAGTATTCCATCGGTGGTAACCCTTTTTGTTGATTGGTTTTGTAAATTGATATTGATTTGATTAAATCAATCGTAAATAAGATTATAGAATTTAACTAAATAAGTTGGAAAAACTCGGTTAAGCTTGGAATTGAAATGGTATTTTTTGTAGAAATCATGAAGTTGTTATTATGATTGCCTGTCATAGAATAAAATAAAAGGGTGGCATTTTATCCTCAAATATTATGTCAGAGATAGACAAACTCGAAGCAGGCTTTCCCTTTTTTCACTGCATGTTAAATTCCTACAACAAAAGCTTCCGGAGAGATGCGAGGCTTCTGGAAATTGCAACCAATCAACTAGTACCAAATGCCAATTAACAAACCATTCGAAATCCCCTTAAACAGACCACAAATTAGCATTCTGCAGATATCCTGAAATAAAATAATTAGTTTCAGTTCGTAACTTAATATACCTTATTTAGAAGAATTAACAGATTAACTGTAGGTATAGTTGAAAGTGTGACCTCAGACCCAGTGGTCCCGATACCAAGATGACTACAAGAGTTAGAAATTTCGTTTGACACTCTGCCAGTGGCGTAACTAGTGGATTGTCTTCGACCTTGACTATGTGTTTTATGGACTGTATTTCCACTAGAATCCAATAGTCTTTTTTTGTTGTTTTTTCTTTTAATAAAAATGCTTCTATTCGTCTTAAAAAAAATCGTTTCATACATTCAATGAAAGAGTTGCTTGTTGCGTCCTCGACCAATTTTAAATGGACGGCCTTACTGACGAAGCAAACGAATATGCAAATATAAACTTTGTTTTGCGTATCTTTTCGCTGTCCCTTATATTTGACTAGAAAAGCACCACAAAAGTCAACTCCGACTATATTAAATGGTCTGGCAGCATTCAAACGATCTGGGGGCAACGATGCCATGATTTGTTCCTCTAACTGTGGTCTAAAGTTGAAACAATAGACACAGCTTCTAATAACTCGCCTAACTGCATCCTTGCCATTAACTATCCAGTACTTCTGGCGCACAGCTGCCAAAGTACACTAAACTCTAGCATGTATATTTTTAACGAACCAACATTTTCAATGTTAAAAATATCTATGACTCTTACAGAAACAAAAGATGATGTTCATTTTTTAATTCATGCAACTCCTGACTGTTTGCAATATTTATTTTACTAACTGGCCACTTTGACTCATCATCCTCTAAAAACAAGAGGCCGTGCCACCAAACATCCAAAAGACCAATCTCGTGAGGTAAAACTCCTCTAGACACCAAGGCCTAGATTCTGATTAAGTGACAAATGACAAATGACAATTTTTTGTGAATTTGTACTAAAATTTTAACTGCTATAAAATGACAATATAGTTGAGAGTTCTAAAATGCGATTCTGATGAAGTGACTTTTTCAAAATGTCACAAGAAAAAAAATGACAAATTAAACAAAATTGTCATTGATTTATTTTTCCGTTATTTTGTTAATTTTTAATAATTCTTGTTATAAATTTTAATTGTTTATATTTTAATTAAAATAAAAAAATATTTTATCTATTTTTATATATACATACTAATATAAAAATAGATAAAATATTGTTTTATTTTAATTAAAATATAAACAATTAAAATTTATAACAAGAATTATTAAAAATTAACAAAATATACTCACACATATTTTATTTAAAAATGCAACTGACTTTTCTCACGGAAAACCAAATTAATGACAATTTTGTACATGTATATACAAAATAAACCTTAAAATATAACTGCGGTAAACTAGAAATGCAACTGCTGTAAACTGTTGTTAATGTCATAACTCATTTCATCAGAATCGCAAATTTTCCGTGACAATATTTTGTACTAATAACAAAATGTCACGAAAAATTGTCATTTCATCAGAATCTACTTAGGGGTAGCAGGATTTGATTTCCCAGCGATGTGTCTGAATCTCATATATTTACTACCATCCAAAATCGCTAACCCTATTGGCCACATATGTTTTCAATTTGTGGGGTGGAATATTTAACCAGGACAAGGCAATAGTCGAATCAGACCACAAACCAATCTTCCCAACATTTATCTTGAGAGACGCCAGTGCATTCTGAACTAAATTGACAAGGAGCAATATTGCAGTCAATTCTAATCTCGCCAAAGAGATCACTTTTAAAGGAGCAACTCTGGACTTACTACATAGGAGATTCATAATTACACTACCATCACTATTTTTGCAACGAAGATATACACAGGCGCCATATGCTTTTTGCGACGCGTCAGTAAAACCGTGTACTTTTATATCACTAACATTTTCTGGAACTTAAAATTACTGGCCCCAATAGTCCTAATAGATAAAACAATCTACTAATATCAGACAATACCGATCTTTTTGTAATTCTGTTGTAACCAAAAATGTGAATTCATCACAAAAGGGTGACCAGCGTAAGCCCAAAGTTTTAATTGTATCGTTGACATCCAATTCATTGGAATCTCCTCAAATTTCCATTGGAATATGATTTAATGATTCCTTAGAATTTGAATACCACTTTCTTAACCTTATCCCTGCTGACGAAAACATTTTAGTTAATTCGTTATACATTGAAATACCTTCCGCTAATGTTTGACAAGCCGAAAGTAAATCGTCTACATAAAAATCAGTCCTTGAAATATTTGATGCTATTGGGCAATTTACTGATTCATCTACAGCTAGCTGTTGGATAACACGAGTTGATAAGTAAGGCGCAGATGCCGTTCCATAAGTTACGGTCTGCAACTCGTAAATCCTCAACTCATCACTGGAACTCTCTCGCCAATAAATCCTATGAAACCTTGTATGAGATTGCTCCAACTTCACCATCCTGTACTTTTTTTCGATATCACTTGAGAAAGCAATTAAATGCTTCCTGAATCTCAACACAATTGAAAATAAATCCTCCTGAACTACAGCACCTACCATTAACAAATCATTCAACGAGTACTGAGTCGAAGACTTCGCCAAAGCATTAAAAACAACTCGACACTTAGTTGTGGAACTACCAGGATGTAATACAGCCAAATGAGGTATAAAATAACCCGGACCATCATCCACTTCAGTACAAAGCCTCATATGTCCCATTGACTCATATTCTCTCATGAACTCGATATACTGCATTTTCAATTCCAAATTTTTATTTAATCTTCTTTCCAAATCAATGAATCTATTAAAAGCCATATTAGAAGAATTACCCAACAAGCTACTATCCATTTTAAAAGGTAGTTGTACAATAAATGTACCGTCTATATCTCTCTTGTGAGTGTCACCAAAATGCTGCTCACATGCTAATTCCTCAGCTGTACGAATTCTATTCTTATCATTACAGCAGGACTCCATATTCCAAAACTTTTCTAACAAACTATCCAACCCAGTATCCGTTGTTTTCGGTTCTGATGACAAAAATAAATTCCAGTTGTCTGAACTACTTTCCAACTTTCCACCAATTACCCAACCAAAGCTCGTATTACGAAACTCTGGGAGCTCCTTTGAATATTCCTTTAAATATTTCACTTCCTAATAATATATCTACAGGTCCAGGTATATTGAAATTTGGGTCGGTCAATACCAAATTAGATGGAACGGACCATCTGGAAATATTGATATACTGATAGGGCAGGGCAATCCATTGCTGATCTCAGATGCTACCAGGAATCTCAAATTCTTACAATAATTATTAACGCGAGAATTAATTGATGCTTCTACTCAAACAGTATTATTATCCTTTTCGACTTTAATTCCCAATTTTTTGACCTAGTCCATAGATAAAAAAATGTTATGAGAGGCTGAATCCAAGAGAGCTCTACATTGAATATACTTCTGATTAGAATCTTTTACCAAAATCATAGCAGTGGTTAAAACGACCTGTTTATGCACAATTTCTTTGCACAAATATTTAGAACTCTTTTGAGCAGAATCAGCGTTTGTACTATCGACATCTCTATTATTATCCGTACTACTACTACGGTGTTTTTTATTTGTTTCGTTTGACGTTTTGTGATTTCGACTATCCATTCTCATATGAAGTAACGTGTGATGTTTATAACCACAAATTTCAAATTTTTTTGCTTGACAAGTAACTAAATGACTGTCGCTCAAACAATTCAAACATCTACATAAAGATCTTATTTTTCCATACCTTTCCTCAGGACGTAAATTCATAAACTGAACACAATTTTCTAAAGAATGACTACCACTACACATCGAACAAATAATTTTTGTATTTAATTAATTTGGCCTTGAAACCGACACGAAAGTTTTAGAAGATTTAGACATTTGTCCTTGACCCACCATATTTTGTTTAGGTCTATTGGAACGACGATTATCTTCCACTACATTCAAAGCCCTACAACGGGATTGCAAAAATTCAGAAAGTTCCCTCCAAGTAGGGAGCCTTTTTTTATCAAGTTGGGATTCCCAGGCCTTTCGAACATTATCATCTAACCTATAAGTAACAATATGAACTATCATCATATCCCACTGATCAACATTCTGCTTTAGTTTTTGTAATGAACGCAAATTGAGCTCAGTGCGATCAATCAGATTTTGAATATCTGTACCAGATGATTTATTGATGTACTGTAATTTAAATAATTCACTCATTTGTTTCTCTACCAAAGCATGGGTATCATCAAATTTATCTACCAAAGCCTTCCAGGCGATATCAAAGCCATCATCAGAAAAATCGATTTTATCAATAATCTCTTTGGCCTTTCTAACAATAAACATATCTAAATACCACATTTTTCGGTATTCTAATCTCTGGCAATTTTGCCTTAGAAAAAAGACCACCTGCACTGTCACCATTCCCTGAAGCCGCATCACCACCCAAACCTAATTTATCATTTTCATTCATAGCTCGAATGATTCGAAATCCGTATTAAATTCCTCCTCATTTTTTTCGAACTCGGGATCGTCAACCGATGAGCCAAGCCCAGAATAAATTTTAGAATATTCATTTAAAAAAAGCATTTAATTTTCATATCTAGCACTAACTTTGCTTAAATGTCCTATTTCATCAGGATTTTTTATAAATTTTAATTGCAACGTGAGTTTCCTTTTACCGGTTGCTCTTTTAACTTTCCACGATTCAATTGTTGCCATTTTTGCCAAATTATATTATTACACATAAAAGCTCAGTATCTATATATCTCAAAACTAATTTCCTTTACTTTTGTTGCCAAAAAATATTAAAATTGATGAATCAAACTACAAAATGATCAAGTATACCTAAATGCCTATTTTAAATTCCAACTATTTCCATTGTAGTGAACCAAATATGGACGTCTTATTTTATAGATGAAACTTGTCTTCTCCAAACCAAATCAAACAAATTCCACCAGATTGCTACTATAAATATCTGGCTCGAGCTGGACCATGAATTGTCTTCGACTTTGACTATGTTTACTAGATTGAGATTTTTACATACATAATTTTTAGAACAAAGCATTTTAATATTTACATGCAACACCACTCGACAACTAGGTACCCGAGCAACTATTAATCTGCTTTGCTGCTAAGCGGTCTGCGAAGCATCATTTTGGTGTTTTTGTGAAGAAGATATTGTTGAAACTTTCTTCTTAGGAAAATGTTTAACCGCGACTGAAAAAATATTTTTGTTTAGAAAAGGAATCAACGAACTTGAACCAAACCAGTTAGTAACTAAAATCAATTAGCGTTCATTCGACTTATAGTTTGTTATTTAGCCCGGTAAAACCGGTTTATTTTATAATGGCGAACCGGGTTCGCCCGATTTTGGAAATTCCCGTAGCTTCCCGATTTCATGTCCTCTGGTCTCGGATTTCACGTTTTAATCCATTTTAAAATTTCTCATCGTAATGTTCGAGTCATAATTGGCGATTAGATGTTTCGAAACAGCTAGATTATTCGAGTATGTTTGAGATTTCCGACTATATTTGCTAGTTTGATGTTACTCAAAAATCTTAGAGGCTATTCGAAGAATATGATTGTTCGATATTTAACATATTATCTGATATTATTTGACGATTCCATTTTTATTGCCTATCGTTTTGTTGAGCTTAGCCTTAACTTTCTTAGTAGCATTTTGCTTAATATACATAGGATTAGTAACATTAAGAAATATTTACACGCATTTTCGGAATTTTTTGAAATTTTCGTAAGTTTCTAAATTTTTACAGGGATTTAATTTTTCGAGATCAATGGAGATTCAAATAATATTGAGATTATTCGAATTTTTCTGAGGTAATCGAGATTGTTCCGCGGTATATTCTAGATTTCTAAAATTTTATGATATTTCTAGAGATTTTTAAAGATTTTCAAATTTATTCAAATTTTGAATAGAAATGTTCTGCGCTTGCTTAGCTTAGAGTTGTGAGAACCTGCAGAGTTACACATACTGGGTGGACCATCTGTTAGTCATTTTTCTATTTGTAAATAAAACACACATTTTGGGATGAAAAGTCAAAATTTTTTATTGATAATGAAAGGTGGTTCTATGCCATTTATGTATAAAAAATAATATCGTTCATATGCCCACCACATGGCTTCGTCCACAGGCCTGCTTCCGAACATCAAAATTTTCGATGAATTTTTCCAATAAAAGCAGATTAATGATCTCAATTTCAGCTCGAATGTTCTTTTTAAGTTGTTGAATTGTTTGTGGATGATTAGCATAAGCCCAACCTTTCAAATAACCCCACAAAAAATAATCAAGTGGTTTTAAATCCGGGCTTGTTGGTGGCCAAAGAACTTCACAATTGCTTGAAATTATGCGATCAGCAAATTTTGTTGACTTCCTACCTACCAACAAATAATAATACAAAAATTAAAAGTTAAAATAAGTGAAATCAGTGAAATAAGAAACGTGTTAAGTGAGGTTTAATCGAGATTTCAAGAGAATATTGAAATCAGAAAATTAAAACCTATTGAGAGATAGTGCTAAACTAATTACAAAACTCAAGAGCACATTGAGATTTGATAATAAACATTTTTTTCCCTTGAAAAGAATATCCATAGACTTACCCAAAGTACCTTGGTATTCGAAATAATAAATATAAAAATTAATAAATTTTCCTACTGGTGATAGTACCAGAACAGTGATAAAAAAAGCAAGAAGCAAAAATAAATTAAAATCATTGTGATGTCCAAGCCCGTGATCATCGTAATGATTTTTTGGTAAATATAAAAATAAATCAGTATATAACAAAGACTCTTCCTGAACCTTTTTTCACAAATAAAATTATATTTTTGAAAATAGTAAGTAGTAAATCTATCTTTTAAACTAAATAAAAAAAAATATTAAACCTGGAATAGTTAAAAACATAAAAATTGCAAATCAACTATACTTTTTCATTTTAAAATTGGAAATAATCAATATCAAAATGGAAAAAATCATTTTTAATAAGTAATGTGGGGCTTATTCATCACGAAGTAAGAAGAGGAGCATTTAAAACCCCGCAAGCAAATGAGTTCATACACAATTGTTTACGCAATGCTCTAACGAAATATCAATCACCAGTCGTAATGGTAATGCTTCGTGTCATGTGTCTATTGTAGCTGTGTTTGTTGAAAGTGAATTTATTAATCATCGGTTATTAGGATTAGGCCCATACAGTTCAATGTTAAACACCATAGAATTTGCTTGGTCGGCTCTTAAGGCCTCTATTAAACGAGATTTAACAACTAAAATGCCACAGATTTCAGCAGGTGAAAATAGGATAGATTTGACCCAACCCGAATTTCGTTTATAAAGGCTTGAAAATATTATACTACGGAATTTGCCAAATTTATCTGTTGCAAATTGTGCTAAGTATGTTGCATATTTATGCAAAAATTCATACCAGGGGCCCTATTCTCGAATTCCGCATCCATTTTCCACATGTGAAAAATTGAATTTTTTCGGTACTAAGGGAATATTTCCGAATAGGTATAAGCAGGTGGAAGAAATTCCCCATATAGGAAAATGTCCATGCCGCATGTGTTTTATATGCGAGATGTCCGCATGTGGAAAATGGATGTGGAATTCGAGAATAGGGCCCCAGATGTTTTAAATTTAGTCGATATGATTTTTTAATTTACTATATATACTAGTGTATTCAGGAACAATCTTTAGCAAGATTGAGACACCAAAATAAACCTCAATACCCACCCGTACTTTCATTTAAACCAAAATTCAACTATCAGAATACACCTCAACGAAGCCATTGTTACCAGTATCACAGAAACCTACATTCAATAATGTATTGTACAAAAACAAGGACCAACCAAAACAAATTATGGATAAACCCATGGCAATGGACACAACGTCCAATATGGACAAATACCAACAACCAACATATTATGGTCAAATGGTACCAAAAAATAACACATTCCAACCCACTGGACCTCTCAGATGGCAAGCCAAAAAAATACATAATATTAAGGTAAATGAAGACGAAAAAAGCGAGTTTCAAGAACAATACAACAACTATGAAACCTGTCAGGAATCAATTAAAGAGGAAAATCGAAGAGGAACATGATTTTTGCCCAACACCACACTTAACGCTGGATACCTAGGGTTACATAATTGTGGCTCTGATATAAAAGGCATTCAATAACCTTTTATCACAATCACAATAAACCACAAAAAAGCAAAGATGTTAATTGACACTGGTGCTAACAGATCCTTCATAAACCCAGAGTTCATTCTAGTAGACCAAAAAATTAAAATACCTCTAGTAAAAATAACAACTTTGGTTAACAGCACCTTGTTAAATGAAGATGTTACATTACCTATAATGGAACTCGAAAATGATGAGCCTTTAATATTCCTCATCCGGAATCGATATAATAAATCAAATCTTAATTACAAAACACGCTCAACTTCCAATTAAATACAAATTTCACTTTGTATCCAAACAACATAGCTGTCCACCTAGATGTAAAACCACTGTTCAAATACCGGTAATAACAAACAATTACCAAACGAATTACTCATACTAGAAGGTATTTACCACAGTAAAAATAATTACATCATTACAGAAGTAATAAATTATTCCCCAAAAACCAAACCATTTCTTTTAGAAAAACCACTCCAAAGCAGAAAATTAGACGAATAATAATTAGGACGCAACATCTCAACTATGAGGAAAAAAAAACAAAAAGGAAATTATGCCGATCATATAAGCATATATTTCAGAGGGAAGATCACGATCTCTCTTTCACAAATAAAATTAAACATAACATCGAATTATCAGATAACAAACCAATGTTTACTAAAACGTATCGCTACTCCTTCATAAACAAGAAAGATTTAGAGGAACAAGTATCTAAAATGCTTATTCAAGGAATAATAAAAAAAATCGTATTCACCTTGGAGTAGCCCCATTTGGATAGTACCTAAAAAGGCAGACGCCTCAGGGAAAATAAAATGGAGGATGGTCACAGATTATCGTAAACTTAATGAGAAAACGATAGATGACAAGTACCCCATCCCAAATTAGGCAAATATCAATATTTTACGACATTAGATCTTGCATCAGGATTTCACCAAATTGAAGTGAATCCGAAAGACCAAGAAAAAATTGCATTTTCAGTTGAATTCGGTCATTACGAATTTATACGAGTGCCTTTTGGTCTTAAAAACGCTCCTACCACCTTTCAACGGGTTATGGACAACGTTCTAGGTGAACTACAAGGGAAAATATGTTTATGTTATGCGGATAACATTAATCATACTATATTTTCTACAAGCCTACAAGAACATATCGAACGCCTCGGTAAAGTTTTAAAAAAAAGTAGAAAGAGCTAATCTAAAAATTCAGTTAGACAAATCAAAATTTTTACATAGGGAAGTAGCCTTTTTAGGACATGTCATTACACCAGAAGGAGTTAAAGCCAACCTAGATAATTTTTTTTTTCCTTTATTTAATATTACAACTGATTTACAAATCATTTAGTAATTTATCTTTCTTAAATGAAGATTCACATTTGACGGGCAGTAGCCCAATGGTTACTCCCGTTTGAATTTACATAGTAATTATTTTTCTCTATCCTAATTAAATACAACTGCCCAATTCCAAAGGTTTCTTCCTTTAAAGTCTTCTTACTGCATTGGTGGTACCCAGCAAACTTCGTATGTCTGTATTTCTGTGCCGAGATATCTTCACGTACATATGGTATTCCATGTTTAAGTCCCTATGGAAGTTATAATTTCTAATGTACCATGGTGCGTTTACAATGCCACGCAGCACTTTGTTTTGAAAACCTTGTATCATTTGTATATTTGTCTTCTTCACTGGAATCCAGTTAACTTTCTGGTTTGTGAAGCTTACTTGAACCGATTTTGCTTGTCCAACTACTCCCTGTATCGGTTGCTTTTTGAAGTTTGGTCGTTGCTTCTGATATACACTTTCCAATTGCCAGAATAGCTGTATCGTCTGCAAATGTTGCTGTGGTGGCACCTTCTGTATTTGGCATATCTCTGGTGTACAGGATGTACAATAAAGGACCCAGTACGCTACCTTGTGGTATGCCTGTTGATATTCTCTTTAGTTCAGAGTACTCTCCGTTATATTTTACACGGAAATGTCGGTCTGCTATGTAAGATTTAAGAATTTGATAGAACTGCTTAGGTAGATCTTGATGCAATTTAAATTAAAGTCCTTGGTGCCAAACTTTGTCGAAAGCTATCATATTTGCTATCATATTTAACAAGCGCTGAAGGTATAAGTCATTAGTTATTTTAGGAATGGTGTAACTTGTGATAGTAATCGTGAAGCCATTTATTCTTGAAGTTACGGGTACGACAACCTTATATTTTATTAGTGACACTTGTTTTGATGTTGCTAGTCGTTTGATATTCAATAACCTGCATGTCTTGTCTGTAATGAAGTTCAAGTGAGATCCGCTGTCCAATAATGCTCTTATATACATCTGAGATCCGTTGGATGATTTTGCTTTGATAATAACAGTGCCTATTAAGACTTGCTGTTGCGAAGGTGGTTTAACTATTTTTTCATTCGAATTGTTTAATATACCGATAATGAAGTGCTAGAACACATTTCTGGATTATCATCAACCTTACTTGTAGTGGAGCAGTCATTCGACAAGTGAATGGGAAACCTCCATGCGGAGGTTTGTAATTATTAGTGAAACGAAGTCGATTAGGTTCCACTTTAAAATGTAATAGACCATTATGTTTCAATGAACATTACCCATAAGGCGGATGTTTACCTTCTCGTACATTATGGTTGTCTATTAGGCAATTAGAACACAATTTCTTCGACCTTACATATTCTAAACGCATCTTGGGAGTTAATATAATATCCGAAAATGAATGACATTCCAAAATGCTATGATTAGCATAACAATAGCAACAAGACTGTGAATTAGAGACTAGCGTGGAGGATTTATGCGATTGAACCTTTCTAACTGAATTAGAATTAGTGAACTGATTTCCATATTGGCCAGAATTAGAACTGCTAGATGGTTTAATGGCTTCTAAAAGCTGAACTCTTTTATGTAAAATTTTAACAAACTCTTCAAATTTTATAACCTTTTGAACATCCGTGGCATTGATTACAGCTACATACGGGTGGAACTATCCAATTTATAAAGCAAATGGTGTATAAGTATCAAGTTCCAATTGTCTACATCCACCTTTAAAGATTTTAATGCATTGTAATGTTTTACTATGTGATCCACAAATGATTGAAGAGATTTGGATGAATTTTCTACAGGTGGCTTGACATCGTATAACGCTTTCACATGTATTCTTTGAATAGCTATTTCATTATTGTATTTATAACATAACGTTTGCCAAGCGAGTTCATAGTTATCTGTGTCACAGGTATGTGTTCTACTAACGAGAATGCCTTTCCTTCACGTATATGCGAAACTAAATAATGGAATTTAACGGAATTATCGATTACTCTTTTGTGAACCAAATCCTGAAACGTATCTCTAAACGCCAGCCATTCAGTTTCGAAACCATTAAATTTAGGTAACTTGACCTCGGGAAATCGAATACCCAATGAAGTAGCACATCCGTTTGATAAGTCTATCATAGAATTATTGACACTTGAATTACCTGTCGACCCATATTTTTTAATATCATGAATTTGGTTGAGAATGATGGTTTCGAATTCCCCGTATGAATCTTCAAAACCATCTCTGTCACTCATGGTACTTGTATCCAGCAACTCAATTTTCGATTGCACATCATAATATTTATCATAAATGCCCCGTATACGATGTAATACCGATTCACAAAAACCTAACGTCTTAAGAAAACCGTCACCATGTTTATTTTTAAAAGCAGTTAATTGCCCTTTAAACGAGCTTCGTTGTTTCTTTAACAGTTCTAACCTTTCAATTTCTTCCGGTTTCAAATTCATTATAATTATTTTATGTTCGGATAATAATCTCAATTTATGGTCACTAATTTAATAACCGAACACACCTTTCAAAAATATAAATAACATATTTAAGATGTTAGGTCGAGAAATTACGTTACATACAATATAACGGCGAACCTTGACTAGAAATTTTCGCAATCAATACTAATAACGACCTGACACTATGCGGTTGAAACACATTACCAAACTAACACAAATCAAAACTTAATGAATATTTTACAAAACAATGAAACTGTTGCACTAACTAACTACTTATTATAAACTATTTGTAACCCTTTATACCCACAAACGTTTCTTATGCTGGGTATATTGGCCGGCAATGTAAATCAGCATAATTGTTCCGGAACTCTGGTAACGCCAAATTTCTGAATTCAATATGAAAATGATGCTCGATCAAACTTCTATGTTGATATTCGATGTACTTTGGATGTTGACTGCTGCCATATAACGATCCAATATGATTATGCCCAATGATTTAGGAAACTTTCAAGATATTCAAGTTTCCAATCGTTGAATGTTGATCTGTGCTGGTCTATACCGATATTCGAGATTAACCAATGACGTTATAACTGCAAAAAAGCCGATGTGCGGTAATCCAAATGAAGACGAGTGAAATGACCTTTAATTTAATTAAAATGGTTCGACGAATCTTGTCAATTTCACTTTATAACAACTTTATATGTATTCCAACACTGTCTTAGATTCGGTCTCTAAACACTATACGTCAACTACGACAAAATAATGTATACCTTTATATTATATTCGAAGCCGCTTGTTCCGATGATCCGGCTCGAAGGACCAAAAATGTACGCTCTTTAAAGATTCAATGGAGTCACATTTATGTAAATTCGACGATTCAAAAACACAAATAATTAAATACACAATAAATCAGATACATGTTTATTTTGTGGACCGTATTAACTTTATTTTAATATGTATATTTATTTTTTAGTTTAAAATCAAAATTCTCTTTTTATGTTTTCTTGTTTGTATGATTAGTGTTGGAATTGAACTAACCAAAAAACCAACGTTTATCAAAAAAGTGATCTCAACGGTAAAAATTAATTGTTCATCCTCATCAGAATAATTTTTATTGTATTCAATAATTCGTGCATGTTAACGCTTATATTTAGTACATTTATCAATTGCGTCAACAATAATAAAAGACATAACAGGTAATTTAGATAAAAACGATTTGAAAGATATTCAAAATACTTTAGACCAATAATAATAAACAGATCATTGCAGCAATTAGCAATAGGACTAGATGCAATTAAAGATAATTTAGAAGAAAACTTAGGACATATAAACAACACAATGAATATATTCAATAAGAAGATCATAAGTTTTACGGAAAATTTAATGTGGGATCAACAGATACACCAACTAGATTATGTATTAACAAACTTAAATTTTCACTTAGCCAATTTACTGGACATAATAACATTTTCAAAAAACAAACGAGGATGAAATGAACTTTATAATTTCAAAATTACACGAACAACATGAACTGGCAGTTTTAAATTTATTAACGATTAAAGGTTTAATAATAACTAGTTACGAATTAATATTCTTGATAGAAATTTCTAAATTCAGGAACGAAAGTTTTTAATTACAATACATAAAATAATCCCTATTCAAATAAAAATAAATATATTATTGTATCAAATAAAAAATATAATAATTTAACACTCGAACTCATAATTGGGGCGGACTTTGTAGTTACGCAACTTCACTCGATGAAGCTCACTTTCACCTATTTGGTTGCGTAAACAAACAAAACTATCGCATCTGGTGCAATAAAAACCAAAGTGGAATGGGTGCTGTTTTGGAGCTGGAGGCGTGTTAGGCAGTATTTGTTGCCATATGATGCTAACTGATTAATTTCGGCCTATAATTGACGATTATGATATTATGATTTTTAGTTACAGCAAGATGGCGCTTTCCACCACACAAGCGGTGAACCAAAAAAGTTATTGCATCGGAAGTTGTTTGCATGTGTAATTCCTCATTGCGGAGACTTCAATTGACCTAAAGCAAGCAATTTGACATTTGCGAGTTAACCGATTTTTTTCTTTGCCGCTGTGCTAAGAATAAGGTCTAGAGATGGAACAATCAAATTAATGGATCCGGAATGAAATTTAAATTTAGATATTTTTTATAGCGCACTATCCGAAGAATTAAGGAAAACCGAGAAATTCAGTATCGCCAGGTATATTCAAATTAAACATGATATAGAACTACAGGGATATTTCGACGCCAGTGATGACGCCAATAGCAGGAAAACCCCAAGCATCACATATTCGACAAATTAGTCTACATAAACTGGAGTAGTTGGGCGTGGTCTTATTGATGAAATTGGTAAGAATGGTGATAAATAGAGCAACATTATGAGGTGAATGAACCTTATAATTGATCGCTTTGGTAGCCAACACGACCAATTTTTGCACCTTCAAAGCAAAATGCCAAAGAATTCAATTTATGAAATTGTAAAAATTGATTATAAAAAGGAGGGCCTGTCGTTTATCCAAACAGCCCAATAAAATTCTTTATCTATATCAAATCGAATAGAAAGTCATTCGAAATATTAGTTGAAATCTAATCCTTTTCTGCGCATGATCATATGTGAGAAAACATCATATATCTTACAGCAAAGTACACATATGTGAAATAAGATAAATGCCAATTGATAATAATAGAATAGATTTGCTTAAAATGGGGTGGAAATAAAAATTTGCAAATTTGGTTTTAATCGAGGGATGCGTGGAATTATTTATAAAATGGCGGACCAACTTACATCTAAAAATTCTGCTTAAACTAAGTGAAGAATAAACAAAGATTAAAAACATTAAACAATCGGCGATTGCTAAAACGGAAATAAATTAGTCTGAATTATTTAATTCGTTTCCATTTGACAGATTTATTTACATATGTGCCATATTTTTATGAATATATATTGTATTTATGTACATCACTCACTGACAAATACAAGCACTAATATAATTTCTAACGATCTAATAAAACGTTAAATTTATCTAAAACAGTCTAATACATTTGTCATCGATAAAATTAAATTTTGTTGTTTTAATCAAATCACACGTAATACTCGTATATACAAGACAAGGGTTACAAAATAGATATCATCTAATTTAAATATATTAGATCTGTTAACGACGTGTTATATGAATATGTATTAGAAAATGTAATATGCGGTGATACGAGGTATACCTAAAAATTCTCTCACACAAAATTATTTCTCATGCATTTCTGAAGTGTATGTACTGTGCAGCCGTGCATTATACGGTGTCAATAAGTAGAATTATAGGTATGTGATGATTTTGATAGAATGCATATCCTTGAGAATAACAAAAAAAAAATTTTAAAGGGTTGTTTGCGCATTAAGATTTTGATATGCAAATTTTTATTTTTTTATTTTTAAGATTGTAGTAATATGTAAAAGGGTTCTAATTTGCATGTACGAGTATTCAAATGTATGGCGGTGAAATTTTTTTTTTTTTGTGTGTGAACATTTTACTTTTATTGTGTTACTGTTATTATTATGCTGAATTTGATGCTCTGTGTAACATGATCTCTAGCAATAGAACAGTTTGTATAGACATTTGTTAGCTTTTGGCGCGCTAACTTCTCTATATACATACATTTTGAATCATCAAAAGTGATCGTTGTTGTTTATTGAACGATGACTCATAATGTTTATTTTCTAATTTAAAATGATGCACGCGCAGTTTAAGTATAACCTTATGTTTTTGTAATGAATATGGATAATATTATGTTATGTATAGAGATGCGCGATTAACATCATCACTATATTCATCTTTATATTATAAATTGTAAATTTGTTAGTAGGTCGAATTATTATTATTATTTACACAATTACATAATAAATATTACAAGAGTGTGATGAAATAATTATTTTATTTGTTATTGTTAATTTCATGATATAATCCTTTTTATAAATCATTTACATATATGATCATCATCGCATCATGATCATCGTTGTCATGTCGTGATCGTTATTGAAAATAATTTTTGTTGCTTATATGTACGTACTTATATGGAGTCGTTTCAAATTTTGAGACTTTCAGTTGATTGGAAACATTTAGGAAAATTAAAAGTTCTATAAAATTTAATTGATTTTATTATTAACATTATTGTGTAATTTTTATAGAATCGTTTATTAAGTTGCGAAACCTTTGATACACCTCCCGCTAAGAATTTAAAACGTGTTTTTGTAATTATTAATTATTTGTAGAGATTGATGAAATTGAAGTTTTTAATGAAAACTTTCAAATAATTGTATATATTTTTAAAATGTATAGAAAGGAATTGAATGTCAAACGTAGATATTCTACATTTTCATAAACACAGTGCCACAATCAAGATTTTCAAGATTTTTGAAAAAAGATTAACCTTTAAAAAACGGCCACAAATATCATCATTTCTGTATAATAATATATTCTGGAAGCAGTGTTGATGAAGTAATTGCATTTGTAGCATTTTTTTATTCGCTCCGGATAGGAGTAGCAATAAATAGCGCGTCAAATTTAAATTTAGGCGTATAAAAATGACGGCTCTCGATAGCAGCTATCCGGAGCGAATAAAAAAACGCTACAATTGTTACGTTGGATAATCGGAATGTGGTTATCGACACCATCCTATTGAAGCCACTTGTTGAGAAACCCCAAAAAGCTTTATCAATTAGGTTTTCATAAATCTGAATTTTCCATGAAACGTATAAAAATTTGTACATTGGCAGAAATCAGTTTTTTAGCAAAGGATTAATTAGTTCATGCGTGTGAATATTAGAGTTCTTACTGATTTTGATAAAGCATTCACTAATAAATAGGTTTTATGTTCGGGGTAATCTAGATTATGTATCACGCTATTCACTTATGAAGGCACCAAGCAATACTATAATCAAAAATGTTGATTTCAAAGCACTCAGAAATTCATTGAAAAACTGTCAAGTACTTTGGCGAAGTCCGTACTTTATGCTCTGAGCTGCTTTTTGTAGGAAAAATCAAAAACAATGTAATCTAATAATTCCAAATCTGTTATTTCAGATCACAATAATATTCAATTTAGAAACGGTTGATTGATTGAAATCAGATCTGAAATCACAACTGCGGTTGACAAATTAATGATTCAATTTAATCAAAAGCATTAAATACTTGTGGTTGGTGCATTTCAAGTATTTGAAAGTTAAAGTTAATGAGATGAGCGTTTATATATTTTGAAGGGGTCATTCGAAATTTATGAATGTTGCCATGGAACATGGAATCAGCCTATACAACGAAATCACATCTGAGGTTGAGAAATAATTGGTTTAATTACATCAAAATCATTAAATAATTATGGCTGGTTCATATGAAGTATTTGAAATTTGAAGTTAATGAGATGCGCATTTATATCTTTTGAAGGGGTCATACGAATTTTCTTAATGTTGCCATGGAACAACCTAAATTACCATCCTTTGCAATGGAATCACAACTAGGGTTGACAAATTAACACTGACAAAAATAATTGTACAAATATAACGAATCCTTGTTTTAATACAAAGAAATATTCTTTCATATGCTTACGAATATTTTTCTATTGAAAACCGTTTAATTAACCATCAGAAAAGGTTTTTTAATAAATTGCTTTATTAGAATGAAACATTCTTTCGCATTGAGCTTATGAATATTTCTTTAATACGATGTAATAAGCAACTTAATAAACCATAAAAATCATTTCTAATAAATATTTTTAATAAAATTAATATGTTTCGAAATAGATTTGAGGACAAAATTACTTTTACTGATATTAATGAATATTGTTTGAATACGGGTTTCATGCGGTAATTATTTCTTCGAATTCTTCGATATTATTTACGGCAAGAGATTTATATTTTAAAAGTAAAAAGTATTGAATGCCCAACATGACTTTGAAATAAATTATTACATGGCAATAGAATAAAACGCAAATTTTCAAGTTAAACAATTTTAACATTAGTTTGTCCAGTAGTTGTACGGGTTCAACTTTGGTGTGGGTAAGAACTCTCTTCTCATGTTTAATGGCACATTCGCGGATGACGTCGTCTATCAATTGTATTTTTAGATCATTGGGTATTTCCCTGTTAATCACAAATCGGTAAGCGTTGGTGACCATTCGCAGAAATTTATTTTGGCTACGTTGTATAATATTTCTATTGGATTTATGAATACAACCCCATAGCTGCCCACTATACATCCATATCGGTTTGAAGATAGTCTGGTAGACTAATCTTTTGCAATACAGGTTCATTTTGGAATGATGCCCATAATTAAACAATACATTTGACGTTGCTTTAATCGTATCTGTTCAGCTTTTTGTCTCACGTGATGTTTGCAGTTGAGCCTTGAATCTAAATTCAAAGCAAGGTATTTTGCCGATTCAGCCTGCGGCGCTTGCACCCCATTGAGGTATATGTGCAGACTGTTATTTCTGTGTCGGAGCGTAAATGTCACATGGGTTGATTTGAGCTCATTAAGCACGATTTTCCAGTCAATTGTCCATTTAGTAACGTTGTTCATTGCTCGTTGAAGATTTTCCACTGCCCTTGGTTGTGATTCGACTACTGACATAATTACAGTGTAGAGGAGGGGTCCCAATACGCTTCCCTGCGGAACTTCCCCAAGCGTTGGATACAAGTCAGAACATGTTTCTTCATGGATGACTCTGAACTGGCGATCAGAGAGGAATGATTCAAGCACCTGGCAATAGTTTTGTGGTAGCATTTTGCTTATATTGAATGTCAAACCCTCGTGCCAAGCCCTATCAAAGGCCTGAGATACATTCAGAAATAAGGCAGAGCCGTTTCTTTTCTTCTAACGCTTGCTCTTTTACCGTAGTTATTCGATGGACTTTATCTATTGTGAAGTGGTTATTCCTGTATCCAAATTGAAAATCAAGAACGTTTACCATTGGCTTTAGACGTTTTAGTAGTAGTTTTTCAAACAGCTTGGATAAGGTCGGAAGCAGTGAAATCGGTCTGTATGATGTTACTTCTTCATCTGGTTTACCTGGTTTCTTCAACATACATAATTATTTGAGCCGTTTTGAAGCATTTGGGTACATACCTCAATCTCATACAGACATTAAATAAGTATGTGATCATGTAGATTGCTTTGCGTGGAAGTTCCTTGAATAGAGCCGTTGATATTTCATCAATTCCTGGTGCCTTTCTTTGGCTAAGACTTTTGTCGATTTCTTCAGCAATTTCCATTGGCGTGACCCTTTTAAAATCCTGATTTGGTTGATAGACCGGTGTTACGTCAATGTTGGATTGAATATCATGGCGTTGAAACACTGTTGCTAGGTGTTGAGCAGAGTGTTCCGCTTTTTCTTTGTCTTGTCGAACCCAATTGCCTTGAACATTTCTTATAGTTGGTACTCGAACTACAGGTCGTTTAAATTTTCTGGTTGCTTTCCATAACGAGTAGTCCTTATACATTTCTGGACTTTGCCCGCTTAAGTAGTTGTCGAAGCAATCCTGTTTGAAGCTTTTGATTAGCCTATTGACTTTGTTACTTATTCGATTGAAGGTGGTCTAGTCAGCGGGATTTCTGATAAGATGCCATATTCTCCTGTCCGTTCTCCTTTCCTTGATTTGTTCCATGATTTCAGCCGGGTATATGACTTCAATCTCCGCTTTGTTCTTTAATTCTGGAGTAGCTAGACTGGCGGCCAGAGTGTATTCAATGAAATTGTTTGTTTGTTGCTCCAATTCTTCATAACTTTTAATTCAACTAGCTCTTCCAGCTTTTCTCTGAAGAGATCCCAATCCGTGAATCTTTTAGTAAGGTTTTGCTTTTTATTTTTCTTGATGACTATAGCGCTTACAGCGTTTTGAGACAGCATAAAGATAATTAAATGTCAATTTTTTATTTAATTAAACTTGTAGTGCACTATCAGAAATTTTTTATTTAAACAATTTTTTCTTTAACATAATGAATTTAATAATCAATTTTTTAAGGAAGGTGCCGTCTTTAATTAGCTGAGAAAATTTTAATTATTCTGGAGCCTTAAGTACTTTTGTGTTTTCATATGAAAATATTAAAATTTGAAGTTAACGATTTCCCTTTATATAACATTTAAAGGGATCTTACCAAATTTTTGAATCTAAAGACTTATGATATGGTAAGGAAAAGGCCTATATGCAATTAGGTCACCACTGAGATTAATGGTTCAGTTAATCAGAAAGCATTAGTAATTATTGATTGATCATCTGAAAAAATTGATTTATCATTTACCAACATTTTGATAATTCTGAAAATACCATAACAATGTAAACGGATGAGACAGAACATGAAATCGAATCTGTGTTTTACAGATTACCAATAGAAAATAAATATTTGGTTCGGAACATTTTGTATCATGAACAGGGCTGTCACTTTACTACAATTGTAGTAGATCTACTATTTTTTTGAAAATATAAATATTATATACGACATATTACATATTTTTCATTTTATTACGTTTACGTTTACGTTCTTACGTGAAATTGCAATGGAATGCACCCATTGTTTTTACAAAAATCTGTACACGGACACCAAACCAATTAAAAAAAACTAAAATTGTAATTGTATCAAACTTCACAGTCACTCACTGAGGACATTTTTGGTCTTCCATATTTTCTTTTTTCGTCATTAATATAAAGTGGTGGTTTACAATATTTTACGTTTGTGTATTGTGTCCTTTTCATAAAAAAAATTTGTGTCGTTCTCATAAATAAAATATTGAAATTTCAAATTGATTTCTTTTCCTTTTCTGAAAATTATTTCTAAAAATGAAGAGATATTTTCCAATTATACCCAAAGACATGTAAGCAATAATAATAATAATTTGTCGTTTAAATTAAAAATTAAGTATATTTTACAAGTATATTTTTGGTGAAAATATTTTATGATTGTTCAATGATTGGCCAATCTGGTGATTAAATATAAATATTGTTGCTTATTAGTGCCAGTGGCAGTGTTTCAACAAAGTCTCGAAAAAAATCCAGTGAGCCGTCGTCTTTGCGAATTGCCGATGAACAAAATTCTTCATCTGATAGGTAAATATTTTGTTATTTTGAACGAATGTTTAATTACAAATAATTGTGGTTTTTTTACTACCAGTATCAATGTTTCAACAAATTTTCGAAAATCTCGCGAACCACAATTGCCATCCAAACAACCAGAAATTCAAAACGTAACAAGTATTCGTTTAGTACAACAATTGTATTGTTTAATATGATTGCGATTATTAGAATATTAATAAATTTTAACTTATTAAATTTAGGTATTCTCAATCAAATGACTCCGATTCTGATTCTTCGGAATTGACCAGTACTATTACAAATAAAAAAAAATATGATCAGAACTACAAATCAGGTTGGGAAGTAACATTCCCGTGGCTGAGAAAAATTAATGACAGTGCTTTTTGTTCACTGTGCTTCACCATTCTAGTAAATAATAAATCGCACTTAACTAGACATAAAAAAACCAAATTACACGCCAAAAATATGGAACTTAAGAGGAGCACTCCAACCTTACAAAACTTTTGCAACAATTCGGCTGACTTAACGAATGTATTCAAAAAGAAAGAAACTGAATTTATATGTGTTATGTACTGTATTCAGTACGATTTACCCTTCAAACAAATGGACTCATTCCCTACACTTCTTCAGTTAGGGGCCATTTTCTAAGCAACTATTGGCAAGTAAATTGGAAAAAACAGAATTCTCGCTTATAATTGATGAGACAACGGATGTTTCTAGTGCCAAGTGTTTGGTTATTATTGCTCGTTTTTACGACGAAGACAAATGTTCTATTTCAGATTGTTTCATGGGGTTGGTAGAATTAACTGACACCACAGCACAAGAAATTGTTAATACTATTAAGCAACATTTTGAAAATTGTCAAATCTCTATTAAAAATATTGTATCGCTGGCAGTAGATAACGCTTCTGTTATGACAAGACACATAAACGATGTTTTGTCAAAATTTCGAGAGGTTAACCCAAAGTTATTTTTGCTTAAATGTACATGCCATACTTTACATTTGTGTGCCTCAGCTGCAAGCAAACGACTTCCAAATAATATTGAGAAAACCGTCAAAAATATTTACAATCACTTTGCACATAGCCCTAAGCGCATAGGTGTCTACCAAAAATTTCAAGAATTTTTTAATATGGAGAAACACAAAATCTTGGGATTGAGTACGACTAGGTAGCTGTATTATGAAATAGTAGTCAATAGAATACTAGAGCAATGGGAAGCACTAAAGTACTACTTTGGCTTGCATGATTTTGAAGAATTGCATAGTTCCCATGCTGGAGACATTTACAATTTCTTGATTAATCCTATTAATAAACTATATATGCTGTTCCTTTCATATGTTCTAAAATTAATCAACGATGCCAACAAAGTATTTCAATCAGAAAACACTCAAATTCATATTCTGTATTCTAAAATTAAAATACTTAGATTTTTTAAAAAATTATATAAAAACAAAATTTGTAAATACAGACGCTGATTATAATAATGTTAATTTATACCTACCAACATCATCCATGCAAATCACAGCAGATTAGTCAAGAAAAAATTGACACTCTTAAGAAATCGCTCATATCGTTCTACGTCGAATTGAATTGTAAACTTAAAAAACGGTTTAGCTTTAACAACAGTAAACTCGAATTACTTAAATATCATGATATTAATGAAATTGTTTGTGGAGGATTAACAACAATTATGCCGTTATTAAATTTTTTCCCATTTTATGAATGCGACGAAGAAATATTGAACAATCAATTTAGACGTCTAATTGGTAATTTTGAAATTGTTAAAAAATACACTGATTTTATTGCAACATTTTGGACCAATCTGAAATCTCAAGAAAATATTCTTAATGAATTTGAATATAAGGAACTTTCTACCTACATGCTCAAACTATGTGCTCTGCCCCATAGCACAGCAGCAGCTGAACGTAAGTTTTCAAGTTTTAATTTGATTAAAACCAGTCTCAGAAATTCTCTACAAACTACTACATTTGAAAATATAATGTACGCGAAAGAATTATTGAATTTAAAAAAAAAATTGCTGGCTACCATCTGATTCGGATGGTCTACTAAAATTTTCAGATAAATTTGTCTTTACTGATGGCGAATACAAATTAAAGATTCAATAATTTCTGTGTAAGTTACCAACTACATATAGTAATTTGTTTATAATATGATAGACTATTCATATTTTATGCCTTTGCAATCTAATACCTCATATTACATATCGAATGCTTAAAATTGATTGATATTTTGTTTAGTTTTTTAATAAAACTTTAAGAAAAATACTTTATTAAATAATAAAATACGTTTAATGAACGAAAAATTAATGAAACTCTAGTTTTGTTGAAGCAACAGATGACGTATAGATGCCTATGCCTAGAATATATTAAGATATTTATTTTCTTGTCATTTAGAGTAAAATTTGTATTCAAAACTTATCTGTAATATTTCAAAAGTTGTCATTATACTGCAATCATATATTTAAGCGTGATTGTAGAATTCAGAAAAACATTAATAGTACTTAATTAATAGCATTCAATGCAAGTTACGTAAATATTGTAATCTTTTTAGCTTACCAGTGATTTGTTTATATCCAGTAATGACAGCTGACCGTATTATTATTATCATGTCAAATTTTTGTTGGTTGCATTCAGTAGTTATTATTTTGGTTAAATTTAGTTTGCTTTAATGAATAGCCACCTAACATAATTTTTATGTACTATCAAAATTAATTTTGTAACAACAATAAAAATAATTTTTAGTCGCCATCACTCCATCAACAAATGAGAACCACCATTTTTTCATAAAATAAAATTGATTGAAAAAGAGTAGCATTTAAAGCCGTGCTGACATATTTATGTTTCGGGAAACGTGTTTCTATAATTGTTTTGAATATTATTTATGGTCCTTCGAGCCGGATCCCGAAGTTGAGTGCATAGTAAAGTTATTAAATGCAAAATTTAGTGACTTATAAAGTGTACAAAGTTCGTGAGTAAAATTACGACCACGCGGTTTTCAAGAAAACGCTGCCATATTGAACGCAGAGACATACAGTTAGTGGTTAATATTCAACATTATCAGGTGATTTATCGAGCGCAGATTAATATATAAGCACTCCACAATTTAGTTGAAGTTCATTATCATCCGCTGTTTCATTACGCCGCAATAGTTAAGGCTAATAAGCACGCTATAATTTATTGAACGTTCAACCAAGAGTCGCTGGGTTCATCACATTACAAATATTACTGCGCAATAATCAGAATCACGACACTACATTATTGGATGCCTACAGTAATTGTTATTTCAACATAATTTCATATTGTCACTTAACCTCAGTATAAATTACTATATAGTGTATCAAGCGAAGCTCCGATCAAATAAGTGTATAATATAGAATTTTATAGTGTACTATTCGTATCAACATGGCGGCTACAGCAGTACAATCACGTGGCCGCGTTTTGGCATCGTTAACGGTACTGAAAAAATTCGCTCTTGCAATAAATGCGGACACCACATGTTGCGATATTGAAGTGAGAATAAATAAACTCGACGAGCTCTGGCGTGAATTTCAAGAACATGAAACTCAAGTGGCTATCATTCTTGCAAATAATCCCACTGCAAATGTCGAATTAAAGCAAGAAGAGTTCAAAGAAAAATTCTTTAAAACAAAATCAATGCTACTGGAATCATTTCGGAAAAAGCAACCACCTACAAATCCACAGGCCGGAAATAATAATTCATTCGATCAACTCTTGGATCAACAAAGGATATTTTTGGAGAATCTCGCGGATCGTACTCAAGCCATCAATGAGCGATCAATTATTTAATCGTCCGAGAACGTTAAATTACCGCATGTAACTATCGACAAATTTTCGGGCGAATACGAAACTTGGCCATCCTTTTACGATTTATATACTTCCTCGGTGCATAATGTCAATAACATATCACAAGTGCACAAATTCCAAATTCTAAAAGGCTTGCTCAAGGGTCCACCGCTCACTATAATTAGAAACCTTTTAGTCACAGAAGCAAACTACACTGAAGCTTGGGACGAATTGGTGCAGCGATATCACAAAAAACGACCAATATTAAATTCATTAATTGATCGATTTTTTGATCTGCCATCCGCAAACACTGGTTCTCCTCAAACACTACGTCAAATAAGCGATTCTTCGGATGAAATATTCAGAGGCATAAAATCATTGGGTCCTCAAGCCGAAACTAGAGATCCCTGGCTTATTCGCATTATGTTGTCGATAGTAGACGACGAAACCCGTATCGCATGGGCCAACCAAACTCTAGAACAAGAATTTCCGACGGCCGAAGAATTCCTTGAATTGAAAGAAAGTGCTTTCTGTGATACCAAGAAAAAGGGAACCAAACCGTCAACAGTGACAGTGAAATCAATGCATAGTTCATCAAATTTAGAAAAGTGTCCGTGTTGTAATCGTCAACATTATTTGTGGAGGTGTCTCAAATTTAAACGAATGACAATCGAGAACAGGAGACGCGTAGTTAAAGTGTCGGGAGTGTGTTATAATTGTCTCAGGAAAGGCCATGAGGTTAGTCAATGTCCCACGGAGAATTCATGCCGTCGCTGTAACGAGAAGCATAGCACATTGCTTCATCTCGAAGCAGGATCTGTCACACCAAAATCATCGGCACCAGTCAGTTCAGTTGCCCAAACGGAAACATTAGTGGCAGAAGTTTCACTTAAAGATTCTGGGGTTGGCCAACAATCCAACATGAGTACAAGCACTACAGCGCTCAGTGCCCGCACTTCGCGTCTCGCGCTATTGCCAACTGCATTAATTCACGTGCATGATTCCGCTGGACAGCTGCATGTAGCTCGCGCGTTATTGGATTCAGGGTCCCAATCAACATTCATTAGCAAGACCCTCGTTCAAAGGTTGAATTTAGCACGATCTTGTTCAAATGTTGTTGTAACGGGGATATCAGAGGCGAAAGCTTCAACGTCAAAAGGCCTAGTGAAGCTAACCATTCAATCCAGATTTGAAACCAGTCAATGCTACAAAATTGAAGCACTCATTCTTTCAAAATTGACATCAACCATTCCTCAGTTCAAAGTCGAAGCGCAATGGGTCAATGAGATGCACGCGAAAAATCTGGAGTTAGCTGATCCAACATATTACACTCCAAGCAAAATTGATATTCTTATCGGAGCCGACATATTCTTTAGTGTACTTCTGTCTGACAAGCTTATCATCAAAGACCAACTCATTGCCCAGTCAACCAAGTTCAGATTGGTCATTTCGGGAGCAGCACAAGGAAAACCCGTAAACTCAAAGGTGTTTACCGCGACCATACAAGAAGAAGATATACCAAGATTATTGGAAAGATTCTGGCAAGTGGAAGAGGTTCCCGTTGCATCAACAATATCTGAGACAGAGGCAAGATGTGAGAGTCATATCATTAATACCCATTCACGGAACTACGATGCGGTCGTTATGTCGTCAGGCTGCCGTTCCGAACAGATTCTGGGGAATTAGGATATTCGAAATCGGCAGCAATCAGTCGGTTGATTTCAATGGAGCGGAAGTTTTTAAGGTTTCCAAACCTTCAGCAACAATACCGCGACTTCATGGGCGAATATTTGACTCTAGGGCACATGCATGAGATACCATCTACCGATCCACCATGCCAAGAAACAGAGTGTTTTTATTTACCTCACCACGCCGTTATTAAAAATAATAGTACTACGACAAAACTGCGCGTCGTATTTGACGGTTCATGCAAATCGTCGTCCGGAATCTCACTGAATGATCGATTGCTTGTTGGACACACCATTCAGAAGGATTTAGTGTCCATTATAACATCATTTAGAAAGCATGTCATTGCCTTTTCCTCAGACGTCGAGAAAATGTACAGGCAGGTTGAAGTAAGCCAGGAGGATCAAAACTACCAACGAATCGTTTGGAGGAATTCTTTTGATGAACCAATGAGAACGTTTCGATTAAATACATTCACGTACGGAACGTCTTCTGCCCCATTTTTGGCAGTTCGTACATTACATCAAATCGCAAACGACTACAAGGCAGCGCACCCAGTAGGATCCCATATTGCAAAACGTGATTTTTATGTAGATGATTGTCTATCTGGGACTGAGTCAATCGTCGACGCAAAATTTGCTATACAGGACCTATCATCTATGTTAACTAAGGGTGGATTTAACCTCCGCAAGTGGAAGTCTAATTCAACAGAAGTATTGAACACAATTGCACCCGAGTTCAGAGAGAAAACCAGCCTTTGTATTGATGATAGTCCAGCGACAGTAAAAACGTTGGGACTCCAATGGAACCCAACAAATGACACATTCTCATATAAAATCAACCTTGGAGACAACAATGTGGTATCCAAGCGTGAAATGTTGTCTAAGATTTCTCGCATCTTTGATCCGCTAGGTTGGGTTGCACCCGCAGTAATTACATTCAAAATAGTTCTCCAGAAACTTTGGCTGAGAAAACTAGATTGGGGCGATCCACTTCCCGAAGATATCAAGCAACAATGGATGGCGAATCAAACTTCACTGCAGGAATTGGAGAGCATAGAAGTTCCTCGTTTTTTAATGACAACTAAATCAGCAACGAACCTTCAAATCCACGGATTTTGTGATGCATCGGAGCATGCTTATGCAGCGGTAGTTTATCTACGTTCAACACACAGCAATGGAACTTTAAACACCAGAATCATAGTGGCAAAAACGAAGGTTGCACCATTGAAACAATTGTCACTTCCAAGACTAGAGCTTTGTGGAGCGGTTTTGTTAAGCAGACTTATGAACCATACCAAACGTGTACTGACAATGTAGAGTGTTTCGCATGGACCGACTCAAAAATAGTTATATCATAGCTATCTGATGTTCCCAGACGTTGGAAGAGTTTCATCGGGAATAGAACCGCACAAATCTTGGAAAATACTCCCCGAGTCAAATGGAGTTATGTTGCTTCAAGAGACAATCCCGCGGACATTGCTTCCAGAGGCGCTACTACTGTGCAATTCTTGAAATGTAATCAATGGTGGAATGGGCCAGGATAATTACTAAGCCCAGAAGATGAATGGCCCAGTCAGGTAAAAATCGATAAAACTAATCTGGAAGAACGACAGGTTTCCTTGATGTCCCAGTCAGACGTTGAACCAAAACACCTGCTGGAGTATTTATTCGTGAGAGTCGACTCATATATGAAGATCAAACGAATTCTGGCGAGAGTATTACGATGGCGAAAGGCGTATAGAAATCTGGACGTGGTAGACATCTTGAAGAAGGTCGAAAAATTGTGTGTGATGTGGGCCCAATCTGAAAAATTCAAGGAAGAACTCCACGCATTGAAACAAAACAAAGAAATTGGCTCAAAAAGTAAACTGATATCGTTATCTCCATTCATCGACAGCAAAGGCATCCTCAGAATCGGAGGACGATTAGATAATTTAGACGCATCATTCAACGCGAGACATCCGATGGTGCTACCAGGAAATCACATCTTGTGTGCAAAAATCATCAACGATACGCATATTCGGTACCTACACCCAGGACCAACTCTACAAACCAGTATCATTCGTCAAAAATACTGGGTGATTAATTGCAGACATATCGTTCGACATTTCATTCACAAATGTTTAGAATGCCGAAGACAGAGAGCTGTTACGTCGCAACAACTTATGGGTAACTTACCTACAGCCAGAATCACACCCAGCCGTCCCTTTCTACATACTGGTGTAGACTACGCCGGGCCACTATATATTAAATCGAAAACCGGTAGAGGTCGAAGTCCAATCATAAAGGGGTACATATGCATTTTTGTCTGCTTTGCCACGAAGGCCGTTCACATAGAGTTGTGCCACGATATGACAGCTGAAGCATACATTGCTGCTCTGCGCCGATTTATATCCCGGAGAGGTATTCCATTAGACATCATGTCCGACAATGGAACAAATTTCGTTGGAGCTAAGAGAAAAATCGGAGAACTTTATGAATTATATAAACTAAATAATAAAAGCCAACTAATTTCGAACTTTATTTCACAGAACGAAATTAAATTTATTCTAAATCCAGCCAATGCCCCACACTTTGGAGGTTTGTGGGAATCTGGGGTAAAATCTATCAAACATCATTTGAAGCGAGTAACCAGAAACACCATGATGACATCTGATGAAATGCAAACGTTATTAATTCAGATCGAGGGAATACTCAATTCCAGACCTTTGTGTCCGATGAGCAATGATGTCGATGACTTATGTGCGCTAACACCAGCTCATTTTTTAATCGGCGAACCCATAACGGCAATCCCTGAACCCTCATTGGATCATTTGCAAGGTAATCGACTTTCCAGATGGCAGAATGTGCAAGCCAGAATGCAAGGCTTCTGGAAAGAATGGCGAATCAATTACTTGCACACCCTTCAGCAACGCCGAAAGTGGAGTAAAAGACTAGATAACATCAAGATTGGTGACTTTGTCCTGCTAAAAGAAGACAACATGCCTCCCTCGAAATGGCCAATGGGTCGTATTTTCGAATGTCATCCAGGCAAGAATGGTTTAGTACGTGTCGTATCAGTCAAAACATCATCAGGGATCATAAGAAGGCCGATTGTCAAAGTATGCCAATTGATATCAGATGAAGAATCCAGTAACTCCAACACCATTTCATAAACATTTGTGTATTAAAAACTCGAGTTTTAATAGTCCGGGAGTATGTTGAAGCAACAGATGACGTATAGATGCCTATGCCTAGAATATATTAAGATATTTATTTTCTTGTCATTTAGAGTAAAATTTGTATTCAAAACTTATCTGTAATATTTCAAAAGTTGTCATTATACTGCAATCATATATTTAAGCGTGATTGTAGAATTCTGAAAAACATTTATAGTACTTAATTAATAGCATTCAATGCAAGTTACGTAAATATTGTAATCTTTTTAGCTTACCAGTGATTTGTTTATATCCAGTAATGACAGCTGACCGTATTATTATTATCATGTCAAATTTTTGTTGGTTGCATTCAGTAGTTATTATTTTGGTTAAATTCAGTTTGCTTTAATGAATAGCCACCTAACATAATTTTTATGTACTATCAAAATTAATTTTGTAACAAAAATAAAAATAATTTTTAGTCGCCATCACTCCATCAACAAATGAGAACCACCATTTTTTCATAAAATAAAATTGATTGAAAAAGAGTAGCATTTAAAGCCGTGCTGACATATTTATGTTTCGGGAAACGTGTTTCTATAATTGTTTTGAATATTATTTAAGTTTAATTTTATCTACTCCGCTTTTTCCCAATCTACTGCTTTTTTCCGGAAAATCTACTCCGCTCTGGCTAACCAACAGTGACAGCACTGATCATGAAATGTTTGTAAAACGGAAATTCTTCATATCTTCTCAGTTTTTTTATTTCATTGGGCACAAAAAAAAATAAATTATACCATATACTAATAATTTCTGTTATAAGACTTGATAAATCGAATTTGTGATATTATTCACATAAATTAATAATAATAATTCATGTACTTACATTTAAATATTATTTAATTTATTTAAAATTAAATTTATCATTTACAAAAAACCTATTTTCCACAAAAATACCATCAATCTTACAAAATCCGCCAACTAAATAGCGGCCCTATTTTGCCATGTGCATTTGTAAAAATCCGCTGAGAATTTTTTCGATAGGCCCTCTGCACAATTTGATCGAATAAATCGAAATTAAGTAGAAAAGACGTAAAACGAAGTTACCTTTAAAATGGTCGACTTTTTAGATTCTATTAATTATTCGGACATACAATTTTGCCATTGAAATCCATATAGCTACACATGACCGAACGACTAGCCTAACAATTTATAAATTATCTGTGTCACTTCGAAATAATTTATGCCAAACAAAGTCAACTATCTATATAGTCTATTGTCAACAAATTGAATTACAAAAAATAAAATAAATCACCTCTGACTCAAATTAATCCAACAATTAACTAAAAGAACCACCGTATGGTCGATATGACTCATTCCAAGCACAAAAACCATTTAAATCAATTAAAAGAAAAAAAAATATTTTGTTGTTTTTGTTAACTTTCAATTTCAAAATTAACTTTTACCGCAAACAATTTTAATAAATTGTTCAACCAATTTGTTTCAATATTCATAAATCACATTGCGCACAACAACAAAACCAAACAAAATTTATGTAGGTACACATAATATCCGATATTCTCTTTGACACAATAACCTTCGATTAGAAATGGTTAACAAAATTAGAACATTTATTTGTTGTGTGTTATGCACGCCGATATATTAACTATTAAGTTGCGCTGAATGGAAACACAATAATTGAAAGATCACTTGAATTAGATACTGTATTTGTATATTTATAAGAATAAGTCAGTTTTGCTTTCAATTATTACTTCATCACAAAATATAAGCATTTAAATATTGTTTTGTTGATCATCAATTATGATTATTGATCTTTCAAAAATGTTGATGTAAAAATACCAAATCATTAATTTGTACAATAATAAATTTTTTTATTATAAATAATAATAATAATAATTTTATAAATATATTTTGTTGATTTCATTTTAATGATAAAATAATTGGTGAAATATTTATAAATTGAATTTGTACGAGAAAAATTATGATAGCCATACAATGTAATTTATAAAAAAGGTTTGTTGCTTAGCCGTAAGACTTCCAATCAAGATTTTCGTATATTATAATATCGGTGCATCGTTGGTAATGGAAAGTAGGTCTAATACTGTATTATACGATTGGATATACGGTATACATACAATCAATTATGGACTTAATTTATTTTTATTATGCATATACGATTACTCAAAATAACCAAACCAGCATATATTTGATTTAAAACATAGAGGTACTAATTACAAATCTCATCGCAATATACAACCTTTTCTGTTTTTTTTTTTGTTCTTTGCGTCTTATAAAGATTATTATCTCCAAACTATCATGTTGACATTTAACTTTTTCGTGCGTATGATTATCAAAATCGAAATATAAAAACAAAAACAACAAAAAACATTTTTTGATTAATTATTCAGACTTTCATTCATACATATATGTATATATTCCATTATCCGACTTAAGGTTCATTAACTTAACATGCCAAAAAAAAAAAAAAAAACCAACAACATATCCACCAATTCATACACACAGCAAAGTGGTAATATTTTATATTTTCCCTCCAAAAACGACATGAATAATCATTAAAAATTACAAGAAACTAATAATAAGTCTGTCTGTCAGTTCTTAGTTTATATGGTTTTTGTGTTTAGGCTGTTTTTTTTTATTTAGGATATAAATTACAGCTAAAAAATAAACAAAGCTAAATAATAATTTAGGAAAAAATAAATATAAATTACAAATTAATGTTTCTTGTTTTTTTTTTTTTTAATACAATATAAAATAATGATTTACATCTCAAGATAAAAAAAACTACTCATACAAGAGTGCGCCACGCACACACATTTCATTTACATCTTTCACTTGTTACGGAGATTAATAACTTTAAAATATAATTGTTTGAGGGCGTAAAGATATAAAATTTGTCAAAACCCGTCTTATTGGGTGTCTAAGAACATTAGTTAATATATTCTATGTACATGTATTTGCCCCATGTTATGTTGTTTGATTGTGAATTAAAATGAAATGATCTTTATTAACGATTTGCTGCTATGTCGTATAATTATACGGGATAATAAATATTTATCTTGATTTTATACTTGCGGTGTCACAGTAATGAGGTTAAATGTGAATTACACATGTAATGCCCATTTAAAAAATGTTGGTAAATTATTTTACAATGGGCAGTACTATTTTTGGTTGGTAACATATTCCCGAGGGACAAAATCCCGCGGGACATAATCCCGAGGGACAAAATCCCGAAGGTGCAAAATCCGAGGGTACATAATCCCGAGGGTACAAAATCCCGAGGATACATAAATCCGAGGGTACAAAATCCCGACAGTACAAAATACCGAGGAGGCAAAATCCCGAGTGTACAAAATCCCGTAATCCCGAGGAAATCTCGAGGACCGCCCCTTTTGGTGAAGAACCATTTTATTTTAAAGTAAAATAAAAATATCCTAGGGATTTTGTATCCTCGGGATTTTGTAACCTGGGGATTTTGACTCTCGAGATTTTGTCTCTTACCCTATTATTTTATAAAATTCATCAAGCAACACATCTCACAGCAGACATTAGATCATTAGGGGCAGATTTGGCTCTGAAAATCTAATTCAATCGATTGGTATCGCGAAAGCGCGACAAAAATTAAACTCGTAAAAAAAACAAAGTGTGTTGATGGAGCCACATAAATTTAGATATTTCTGGTATAGTTCTAAGAAAACATTATTAGGTAACGCAATTAAGAATTTTATCATTTTATTCGCAGCAAGGAAAATAAATTCTTATCTTTTGATACAAACTGGTATTGCGGGTTTTAATTTAAAAGGGGGTAGGACGGAGTGCACCTGGTGTTACTCGAAAATAGTTATGCTATAACTATAGAGGAAGTACTGTGTATGAATGTTATCAGACGAAAGAAGGAAATTGGTGTGGTACCTTGGATGACCTTATTATTATTATTATTATTGAGGGGGCCATGCGGACGATCAGCCACTTCGCACTGCGACCTAAAAGATCTATTGTGCTGGCCCCTGCTAAATTATCCGTCCAGTCAATATTCAGGTTCTTAATGAACCTGACAATAATGCCTCCCGGTACGTGATACATACTATCTGGGCTTATTGCTCTCCCTCCTAGATGTTTACTACAGCATGTAGTTCCGCTAGGAAGACGGTAGCATTGGAGCTCAAGGACCTCGAGGGGGTTGTCCCACTCCCGTATATTCCTACTCCTGCCCCGTATTCCGTTTGATTTTACTCTTATGAGTTGCTGGGAATTGCAAATCACCTGTAGGTCACCCAGCTTTACTACAGGAAGGCTAAATAAGACCAAATAAAACTGGATTTTGGGCTGATTAACCTATCAGCCATTCATCTTTCGGCATATGCTGTTCCACCTTAGATTAGGGTTTTTGTCAAGGTTTTCTCCTTTAGCGCCGTACTTTAGCCTGTGCCAAATGGCCAAAAATGTGCCAAGTGGCCTTAGTTACCAGTGGTTGCCACGAGGAGGCAGTACGTACACTTGCGAATTGTGATCAGGTTACCCCTTACACAATTGTACCCATCACGCAGCTACCTAATGACAAGACTAGAACAGCATACGTGATGCGCACCCTACTGGAAGGTTACGGAGCTGGTAGATCAATCTACTCAACTTTGGTCCCCCCCTCCAATAAACGCCAAACCACTTAGGATGACCTTGAATGAGCAAACTTTTGAAAATATTCACAAAAACGAGGTGCACAGCTATTACGTTAAAATAATAAAGAATTTGTTGAGTAAATTTAGGTCTATCGACAGGGTGCCAAAACCAATACTGGAAAAAAATAATTTTTTGTCCATATTTTCAAAACCAAGATCATTTAGTAGAATTTCTCAAAACAAGACCCCTCAATCGAGCTATTGTATCAAAAGTGTGACCGGGGATTTCCCGGCTTGCGATTTTTTTTATTTGGTTAGATTAGGTTAGATGGCGGTGATCCGTAGCCATACCACGATTCAACTGTTCATCCTCCAGCTCATCGAAACAGTTTGAGCTGTTAATGAAACGCTTAATACTCCTGACGTCCATTCTGCTGAGGTCCGTTTGGTCATTGAAGAGAAGTGCCTCTAGAAATGTTAGTCTGTTTCGTGCCTGTCGAGGGCAGGTGCAAAGGAGATGAGGTACAGTCTCTTCCTCCTCTTGTTCCTCGCAACTACGATAGTAGTGATGTGAGAAGAAACCAAGTCTACTCGCAAGCCGTACTATGAGACAATGCCCTGTAGTTACTTCATCAACCACACTAATCTGACTCCGCTGAACTGAGATCAGCTGTTTGGATTTCGCCAAGTCCAACTTTGGATAGACCTGCCGAGATATTAAGTATGATGTGCTACTTCAGCTTAAAAAATGCTAAAGTTTTCGAGGAGACAGAAGAAGAGGTTTAACATAAAGTCCTCGCAAAACACCACAGCCCCACCGTTTCCATCCCGTTTTCAACCATCAGTGAAGAAATTTATAACCTCTGGTTCCAAAACTGCATCCATCATCCTCACCCTCTCTGAATGGGATCCTAGTCCGAAACTTTGTGTCTAAAGATGGTGACGGAACAGTATGGCCTTGGAAATCTCTTTGTTACACAATATAGATGAGTGCCCTGTATTGTTGCAGGTCCACATTAAGGTGGATTTCAGATGTTTGGCAGTACAAGCTGCCAACTTTTTTCCCAAGATATCTAGATATTGTTCTCTGAACTTTCGTCAACAACTTTTGGTTGACAGTTTTGTCCAGAGTAGGCCACCAAACTATTACCCCATACAAAAGTCTGGGTCTGACTACTGCGGTATAAAGCCAATGTGCGATGCAGGGCTCCAGCCCGCCCTCCTTTCCCAACAACAAAAAACAGAAACTTTGCTTGATCTGTAAAAGTCAATCTGAACCCATTTAAAGTGGGAGGATCGATATGAGAAACTTTATATTTCCTGGAGAAGAGAACAAATTCGGTTTTGTGTGGGTTTATATTCAACCCACAACCATTGGCCCATAGTGAAAAAAATAACAACATCATCCGCGTAAGCAAGCACCATGAATCCACTTTCTTACAGCTCTAGCAACAGGTCGTTTTTGACCAAGTTCCAACGCAGGGGACAGTGAGCCATCTTGTGATTTACCTCTGCCTGCAAATATTCTGGCGAAGGATTCCCCCTACTGGCATTTACGGTCCTGCCTCTTAGCATTTGATATATCCAGTCCTTGAGTGATTCATCCACTCCTAGATTCGAACGTGATCGTGTTATATCCCCTGGAAGCACGTTGTAAAAGGCCCCTCAATGTACAAAAACGTTACCATTGCGTAGTCTCTATACTCAAAATATTTGTCAATAAAATATATAAGAGAATGAAGAGTAATCTTTACAGATCTCTCCTTGAAATAAGTATAATGAGAATTAGGCAGCTTTTTTGGCACAATCGTGCCTCTAATATGAGCTTGCATTTGTATTTTCAGTGTTTTAAAATGGAAGGAAGACCAGCTAATCTGTCTAAGGTTTTTGGGATTGCAGTGTGAGCATTTTCTTGCCTTAGGTATAAATACAACCTTCACGTCCGTACATTTACTAGGAATGTGACATAGTTCTAGGCTGCCTTTATAAGTTACCTCCAATCAGAAAATGGCTAGATTCTTAGTTTGTTGGCTGTCCGCAGGGATAATACCATCGGGACCAGGTGACTTGTATGGTTTAGAACTGTTTATCGCCCACATGATCTTTCTTCTGCTAGTAATTTTGCCTACTAGGCTACTTGCCCTATGACCTGCTGATGTAGTAGGTGCACATTCAGAACAACAAAAAAAGTGAGTCTGCAGCAGAAGTTAAAACCAGCCGTTGAATAGAACTTGAGATGGAAGTGCCAGTGGATAGTACATACTTTGCGCAGCCTGGACATCTCCAAAGACTTTTGAACTTTGCCACAGTGTAGTCTGCAAGATCTGTCCTTAGTACTTCTATCAATTAAGAGAAATATTAAATTTTGAGGATTTCCTTATGGGAGTCACAGCCTACAGCGGATCTTGTTTTCCTTGCTTTTTTGAATAGTATTTGGCATCTTTGACATGTTTATTGAATCTCCTTGAACCACAAGGGTGGCCGAGGTTTACCCTTAGGCCTGGTAAGAGGACTTGATCGCAGTATCGCTTCATTAAAAGCACTGGACAGCTCGTCCACTAAGCCATCAAGTTCTTCCATAGTTTTGGGAAGTTTTGGCACCGGCACTGGTAGTGAATTACCGAGAATAGTTCTAAAGGTATCCCAGTCGGTTTTCCTCCTGTTCCTGCAGATTGAACTTTTTGAATGTTGTTCATACTTCCCCAGATTGAGTGATGTAAATTTCCATCTCTCCCCAAGCCCCTTGTAAGCCTCCAAAATTAGCTAGTAAAACAAGTGGAAACTTCAATTCATCGAGAGCTAGGTATGCTGATATGGGAGGTTCCATTTATCGGCCTCAATGCTGACCACTGCTGCACCTCCTTTGCTGAAATTTGATAGTAGAAAATAAATAATAATATTATTTCGCGTGCATTAATCTATAATAAGGAGACTTGAGCCCAAGTACTTCAGTGATCCAAATTTTCTGAATCAACATCTCTACAGTTTCTTCTCCGCCACAATAACATCAGAGTCTTCCCCCGATGATAAGTCCTCTAAGAGCTTCTTTAAAAAATGCAAGGACTTTGACATCTCCGTGTCCTTGAAGAGACTGTTCCGCAAGAACAGCAAAAAAAATTTAAAAAAAAAACAGAAGTCTTTTTCGGTCTATTAGATAAGTTTAGTTGTAAATACCGAGTAGTACCACCTAGCAATCCCCTCCAATTTATCTGAAATTTTGTCGTTGACCGATACAATTTGAATAAATTTAATTATGAGTATTGAACGTAGTCCAGTTCCAGCCAGAACTCTCTTTTGGTGGATTCGTAAAAATAAATTCAACGATGCATACACGATAATCGATCGAGCACCAGCCACAATTTTTTGAAATTGTTAGCAACGACAAATCCCATAGTAAGCTTGCAAGAAGACTGTTAAATTTATTAGTACAAAAAAATTCTGTTGTACTATGTAGATACATTTGTAAATATAAAATTAGCTATAAGTACCCAACCAATCAAGAAGCATCCAGCAAATTTTTTGAATTTATTCGTAAAGATTATTTTAGTTGCGTATAGATACCTAGCTGATCGAGTGGCAGCCAATAATCTCTTTCAATTTGTTTTTTAAGATAATTCAGCTGTGGATTCCTAAACGAACAAATTGTTATCAATTCCGTTATTACTTTCTTTTACTCTAGTAAAATAAAGTATAGTAATCATGAAAATTTTGGACCTTGAGATTTTTAGAGATTTATTTGTTTTGAGGTCCCCTGAATCCGAAAAAGTGGGTTTCGAAATGGTGTCTGTCTGTCAGTCTGTCAGTCTGTCAGTCTGTCAGTCTGTCAGTCTGTCAGTCTGTCAGTCTGTCAGTCTGTCAGTCTGTCAGTCTGTCAGTCTGTCAGTCTGTCTGTGTCCTCTCTACAGCCCAGATGGTTTAACCATTCGAACTGAAACTTCAGATTTAAGCTTTTTTGATAAATTGGGAGGTCCCAGTGAATTTTACTCCAAATCGGCTAACCGGAAGTGGGCACTCCCTTGGTCCAGAAAATTTGTTTTGCAAATATCTTAAAAAGTATAAGGTTTACAAAAAACTACTTAATACAAAATGTTTCCAAAAATTAAAAACAAATAAAAATAAAAAATAAATAATTTAAAAAAAAAAATTTAAAAATTTAAAAATTAAAAAAAAAATTAAGAAAAAAATAAAATTTCTCAAAATTCTCTGTTCGTAAAAGAAAGTCGTGTGTTGGGGCCACACCTTAATCTTAACTAGGGACCAATTCCATGTGCTAGCGAAACCTTTGTCATGATTGTTGGCAATGGCCAATATTGGCCCTTGGGAGTTGAGTGCGATTTCCAAAAAATAATTTTGCAGAACTTTTACTAAACGAACGATCCGTATGGATTAGGGTTTTTTAACTAGGTAATTAAGGGACCTATTTCATCTGCTAGCGAAACCTTTGTCATCATTGTTGAGTGCGATTTCCAAAAAATAATTTCGTAGAACTTTTACTAAACGAACGATCCGAATGGATTACGGTTTTTTTAACTATGTAATTAAGGGACCTATTCCATGAGCTAAACTTTTACTAAACGAACGATTCGTATGGATTAGGGTTTTCTAACTAGGTAATTAAGGGACCTATTCCATGTGCTAGCGAAACCTTTGTCATTATTGTTGAGTGCGATTTCCAAAAAATGATTTCGTAGAACTTTTATTAAACGAACGATCCGTATAGATTAGGGTTTTCTAACTAGGTAATTGAGCAACCTATTCTATGTGCTAGCCAAACCTTTGTCATCATTGTTGGCAATAGCCGATATTGGCCCTTGCGGGTACCTATTCTATGTGCTAGCGAAACCTTTGTCATCATTGTTGAGTGCGATTTCCAAAAAATAATTTCGTAGAACTTTTACTAAACGAACGATCCGTATGGATTAGGGTTTTTTAACTAGGTAATTAAGGGACCTATTTCATCTGCTAGCGAAACCTTTGTCATCATTGTTGAGTGCGATTTCCAAAAAATAATTTCGTAGAACTTTTACTAAACGAACGATCCGAATGGATTATGGTTTTTTTAACTATGTAATTAAGGGACCTATTCCATGAGCTAAACTTTTACTAAACGAACGATCCGTATGGATTAGGGTTTTTTAACTAGGTAATTAAGGGACCTATTTCATCTGCTAGCGAAACCTTTGTCATCATTATTGAGTGCGATTTCCAAAAAATAATTTCGTAGAACTTTTATTAAACGAACAATCCGTATGGATTAGGGTTTTCTAACTAGGTAATTGAGCAACCTATTCTATGTGCTAGCCAAACCTTTGTCATCATTGTTGGCAATGGCCGATATTGGCATTTGGGAGTTGAGTGCGATTTCCAAAAAATAATTTTGCAGAACTTTACTAAACGAACGATCCGTATGGATTAGGGGTTTTTACTTTCTTTTACTCTAGTAAAATAAAGTATAGTAATCATGAAAATTGTGGACCTTGAGATTTTTAGAGATTTATTTGTTTTGAGGTCCCCTGAGTCCGAAATAGTGAGTTTCGAAATGGTATCTGTCAGTCTGTCAATCTGTCAGTCTGTCAGTCTGTCAGTCTGTCAGTCTGTCAGTCTGTCAGTCTGTCAGTCTGTCAGTCTGTCAGTCTGTCAGTCTGTCAGTCTGTCAGTCTGTCAGTCTGTCAGTCTGTCAGTCTGTCAGTCTGTCAGTCTGACAGTCTGTCAGTCTGTTAGTCTGTCTGTGTCCTCTCTACAGCCCATATGGTTTAATCAATCGAACTGAAACTTCAGATTTAAGCTTTTTTGATAAATTGGGAGGTCCCAGTGAATTTAACTCCAAATCGGCTAACCGGAAGTGACCACTCCCTTGGCCCAGAAAATTTGTTTTGCAAATATCTTAAAAAGTATAAGATTTACAAAAAACTACTTAATACAAAATGTTTCCAAAAATTAAAAACAAATAAAATTAAAAAATAAAAAATTAAAAAAAAAAATTAAGAAAAAAATAAAATTTCTCAAAATTCTCTGTTCGTAAAAGAAAGTCGTGTGTTGGCCACACCTCAATTTTTTTTTATGGGTGCACCACTAGTGAAACAATAAAAAGCAAAATCTCATTTTTTTTATTTGTGCCACTGTGGTTGTGCATCACTTTTCGAATACTTGTGTAAAATATTTTTCAATGATGGTTCATTTTAATATGTGCTGGCCGAAAAACTGGTATAGTTTCAGGATTTTCAGATATTGTAGCTCACAACTCTCCTTGTCGTCGGATCACTCACAATTCCACAGTTGACTACTACCATGCACGATTCAATCAGACACTTTATTATTTTTTTTTTTTATTACATTTACATGCGTCAATATAAAATTGGTGTTTTTGGCGAATAGGTGGGGAAGCTCCCTACTTAGTCATTTTTTTGTTTTACAAATTAGAAGAAATGTTTATGGGTTTTAAACATTTAAATGAAAAATATGCGACCGTCATTTCCACTTAAAGCGTTAATGAAATGAAACTATAGACCTTTCTAAATATTTTTGAATTTTACTTTATTACTTGGTTTTACTTTAGTAAAATAATGTTTAATAATTATTTATTTGCTTTTGGCCTATGGTGTAGCACTGAGCACGATTGTCATACAACAATAAATATTAATCTTTTTTGGATTTATTTAGTACTGCTATTAAATCCGGTTGTCAAGTCTCATTCAACGGCCAAAATCTTTCCTCATGACATTATTTTCCTTGCCTACCGTGATTGTTTTCTATTGGAGAAACAAGGGAAAATTTCACTTTCGGTGTGAATAAAAAAAATTGACCCTGAATAGGACTGAATTGACTGAGTGTAACGGTTTAGAACAGTGCTTAGTACGATCGGTGTGTTTGTATTAACTAATTCGCCTATAGTGCGGACTCTGTAATCCCCTATTTCATTTTCTACTCCTCTGTTCTAATTGCTGATATACTAATAATGCTTTAACACTATATTTTGACTTATTGGCAGTTGCTTGCAATAATTATTATATTCTAGAATCGCGAACTAAATTAGTTCAACAGCTTTAAAAGCTGCTTCTTTAAGAATTGGTCGATTTGTCGGTAAAACTTATGAAAACATTAGGGCACTCACACTAACATAGCAAATTTCAATCGTGCAATACACCCGGAATCAATTTTCTCAACTCTCTTTTCCAGCTAAAATTTTAGATTAAAACCTCCAGAATATAAAAATTATGCTACATGTTAAGTTATAGATAAAGAAAAAATTTAAGAATAATGAATCGTCGACTAAAATTTGCCTATTACTGCTTTTGCAGAAAACACAGGCTTACATATGTCCCTCCTGCCCGCTAAGGTTAATAGACTGCAGAAACCTTCTTTCAGCCTCATTCTGATATTCAGGAGGTCTAAATATAAAGTGAGAATGACGTAAGCTGTATTTCCAATTTATGTCATTTTTCAGAATAGGTGGCGCCTAGTTAGAATCTGTGGAATCGCCTTGCACATTTCCCTAAATTGCACCAAACCATCTTCTAACTCTCAAAAAAAAAATTTTATTGTAGAGTTTGCATTTAATTGTTTTAATGTATAATAGATGTCACTATATTGAATAAAAAGTTATGTTGGTGTTTTGAAAACCTAACGCATAGTAGACGAAGCGCGACGGTAGAAGAAATAATGAAAGAGAGAGTTTTGTTTTATATATTTTAATAATCTTTTAAAATCAAACCGACGTTACGACATCTTCAGAAGTGGGATACGAAGGAGATTTGGATGCGATAAAGTGTTGACGAATATAGCTGTGGGATATCAGTTTTATTTAAAATAATCGAAAAATAATAATTTGTGAAAAAAAAAAAAAAAAACATGAATTCATCGGACGAAAAGATGGATGAATTAAGCGTACACGAATTGCGAGCATTATTGAAAAGTAAGAAACTTTCAACGAGCGGAAATAAGAAGGTGTTACTAAAACGATTGGCACAGAACGATAATTCGGAAAACGAAACGTCACAACTGAAAATACACAATGGTTATGGATCTAAAAGTGAGGTGGACGAACTTTCACCTAATACAAGTACAGTGTTGAATTTTACTAGCGGCTATGCGGATTTGGAACGAGAACGAGAATACATTGATCGAGAAAGGAATTTAATTACGAAAGAACGTGAATTACTAGAGTTAGAACGAAAGTTGTTGATTGAGAAAAAGGAACCTCAAAGATCGGTATTATCTACCAAAGAAGTGATCGACATTATACCTGAATTCGAGCCAGTTAACGCAAAGTCCTTGTCATCGGTACAATGGATTAATCGAATCGAATCGTTAAAAAAAATCTATAAAATCGACGATAGATTATTAATGTTAGCGATTCCATCAAAATTATCATACACTGCAAGAATGTGGTTTATGACATTCCAAGACAAGTATTATGATTTCGAGAATTTTAAAAATAAGTTTTTGGAGAATTTCAAAACAAACATTAGTGAAGTGGAAATACATGACCAATTAAGAAACTCTATAAGACGTAAAGACCAAGATTTATTGGAATATTATTACGAGATGATTACGATTAGTGACAAAGTTAATATATTAAAGGAAGCCGTGATTAAATATATAATTCTGGGAATAAACGAAGTGAATTTGTCGAATTCACTACGTACACATAAAATCGCAACGTTCGATGAATTAAAAGATCGTATCGAATGGTATAATAGTATGCAGCCAGTGCGAACGAGAAATCAACTGCAAACTAGCCATTATACTAAGGATTCATCAACGAAAGAAAATATTAACTCGATGCCAACGGTGAATACGTCTACAGCAAAAGTGAATAATAATCCAAAACGATTTAATCAATACGATTCAAAACGCTGTTTTAATTGTGGGGAAATCGGGCACTTTTCGACACAATGCACAAAGCCTCAACGACGAGAAAGATGTAGCAGTTGCAATAAAGTACATCCAAAAGGTGGCCCTACAAATTGTCAACAAGACATTCAAAAAATTTATCTTATTAAACATGACGATTTTTCGGTGGATATGGTAATCCAATTTCCAAATAATACATCATACGAAGTCAAAGCGATCATCGATACGGGAAGCCCAATTAATATCATTAAGCGAGGAATTGTTCCTGAGGGAATAATAATTGAAAGGAACGACGGAAATCAATTCACTGGAGTGAATAATTCAAAAATACAAATTTGCGGAATATTGGAGTTGAATTGTAAAATTAATTTTAATAATTTTAACATTAAGTTTTATATTGTACCGGACGAAACAATGGGTTATGATTGCTTGATCGGTCGCGAATTTATTAGAAGTCCAATGGTAAGTTGTAGCATATTAACTAATTTGGGTGGTGGTTCGATAAGCGTTAGTCCGAGTGAAAAAGTGGAACAGACATTGCGATGCAATTTGTTTGACGAGATCTTAAATATTGAGTATTTTTCAGACGATGACTTAGAATTAGAATCGAATCATGACTATAGAATAGGTCCATTATATGACGATAAAACGAAAGAATATTTAGTTCAGGATAGATTCAATAAATTGTTAAATGATTTTGAGAATCGACCGATTAAAACAACACCGGAAACCAAATACGAACTTAAAATTGTTCTTAATAGTGATAAGACCATCCACTCAGTTCCGAAACGACTTTCAATGCATGAACGTCAATTAGTGCGCGAAATGATTGACGATTTACTTGATCGTGGCATAATACGACCAAGTACAAGCGATTTTGCTGGTAGAATCGTACTGGTAAAGAAAAGGAACGGTTCTCAGCGTATGTGCATCGATTACCACGAACTTAATAAAATAACAATAAAGGAAAGATTTCCTTTACCATTAATAGACGACTGCATAGAAAAACTGCGAGGAAAGAAAGTGTTTTCACTAATAGACCTTCAAAGTGGATTTCACCACATACCGATAAACGAAGACTCTGTGAAATATACTGCGTTTGTTACGCCGGACGGGCAGTATGAATATCTAAAAATGCCATTCGGATTAAGTAATGCGCCTTCAGTGTTTCAGCTGTTTGTAGTAATAATTTTTAGACAATTAATCGAATCAGATGACGTAATAATTTACATTGACGATATCCTGGTGGCTACGGACACAATAGAAAAGCATTTTAAAATACTCACAAAGGTGTTTGACATATTGTATGTGAATTGTTTAAAGATTCAACCTGCTAAATGTAGTTTTCTTCGAGACAAAATCGATTACTTAGGATACGAAATTGGTCAAGATGAAATTCGCCCGACGTCGCGACATCTTGATGCAATTCAAAATTACCCATTACCTAAGAATGTTCACGAACTGCACCGTTTTATCGGTTTAACGAGCTTCTTTAGACGATTTATACAAAATTATTCGATATTAGCTAAACCCTTTCATGGTGTCTTTGCGGCTTTTAATATGAAGCCTTGTAATTGGGATAAGCAATCAGAGTCGATTGAAGAGTCAGATATAGCCGAATTGTAGAGTTTGCATTTAATTGTTTTAATGTATAATAGATGTCACTATATTGAATAAAAAGTTATGTGGGTGTTTTGAAAACCTAACGCATATTAGACGGTAAAAGAAATAATGAAAGAGAGAGTTTTGTTTTATATATTTTAATAATCTTTTAAAATCAAACCGACGTTACGACATTATGAAAATAAATATTTGCTTATTTGATATATTAGAACTGTCATACTTGACAAAATGATTACCAGCAAGCAGCAGGAAATTATTATTTTTTAATTTTTTTCATCAAAGAATCCGTGAAAGTATGTAACTAAAAGTTACACCGTGTTGTCGCTAGTAATGTATTTTTGCTATGTACCTTCGGTGTCTTCAATTAATTACTTATAAGAATTTACTTTAGTTTATGATATAAAAACAATTTTGGTTTCGGGTTGAGAACTTCCCATTTTATTAATCTAATATTAATTCTTTAGCTTTCGAGCCCACACTTGTGCTTCTGAAAATGGGAAGGGTTCAAAGATCGAGGCTCTAAAATAAATTTTCTATTTAAATTTGGCGAAACAATTAAACAATTTAACATTAAAAATGTCAACAATTAATTATTAAAAATGCGAATAACTTAAAATCTCAAATCAATAATCTAAGAATATCTGTGATTTCATCCAAGGTATTTTATGGTTATTGTTGAAGGGCGTTGTATGGACGTAGCCACCTCGCGCTGCGACCTAAAAGATCTTTGGTGCTTGGACCCTGTTTAATTATCTGCTCAGTCAATATTCAGGCTCTTAATGAACTTAATAATACAGCCGGGACGGTACGCGATACATGCTATGGCATGTACTTCTGCACTCCCTTATATTCCAACCCCTCCCCCGTCTTCCGTTTTCGTTTTACTCTTACGGGTTGCTGGGAATAGAGATTTGCCTGTAGGTCACCCAGCTTTACTACGGGAAGGCTCAATAAAACGGAAGGGTGCCTGGACTATTTAACGTTTCAGCCATTCGTCCATCGGATATTCCATCTTAGACTAGGATTTTCTTTGTCAAGGATTTTTCCTTTAGCGCCGTACTTTAGCCTGTGCCAAATGGCCAAAATGTGCCAAATGAACTCAATTACCAGTGGTTGCCACGAGGAGGAAGCATGTACACTTGCGAATTGTGACCAGGTTACGCATTACACAAATATTTCCAATAGAACAGCTCACGTGATTCGACCCTACTCAACTTCAGCCCCCCTCCAATAGACACCAAACCACATTCATCCAGAGCAAAAATGCTCGTTAAAAATGTATTTAGCTCGGGCATTCTATTGAGCTTAAAGCTCTAATAGTAAAATAGATAAAGATTCCTAAAACGAAAAAAAAACAAATATATCTTTTAATATTCATATTTGGCTCCACAACTAAAAACAATTTTCGATAATATCAAAGCAACGTTGATTATACAAAGTTATAGGCTTAAGGTATAAAGAGAACAAGAGGGATAACTACAAGCGACGACTTCAAAATTCATTTGTCTACTAGAGATGTCGCCTTAGTAAATACAACAAGAGCGTCAGCGACCGACGACAATATAATAAACAACATAACCTTACAAATAGTCACATTAGCTCAAATAATTTTTTTCAAACGATATTTTGTTTAACGAATTAAAAAAAACTATTTTAAATAAATTTGGCGATTAAATTATGTTGTTGGTTTTTGAGAGAGCGAAAATTTAGGAAATGAAAAAATTGGCAGACAAAAATTTGTAACTACCAACACAAATTCGCAAAAAACAGTTATCAAGATTCTAAAATAAGTTCGGCGATATTGTCGTCGTCGCCAGCGACATTGGTTCTGTTAGCAGCGTATGCTTTCTGTGTATTTTAATTTGACAGGCGTCATCGTTTGCCTTCGTCGCTCTTGTTCTGTTTATAGCTAAAAAGACGAAGCTTTTATATGGGAATTAGAAATGAGGAAAAAACCAAATTTCTCTTAGTAAAACACACAAAACATATGGGAAGTCACTTTTTTTCCTAAGCAAAATTTTTAAAAGAAATCTTTACAAATTCTTAATTATGATTTCTGAAACATTTTCATAAAATTTTTAATTTCAACATACATATATGAATGTCCTTTAACCTTCACTCTGTGAAGTGGGGTCAAAATGACCCCAGTCGTTTTAAAAGTAGAAAAATCATACTTTTTGTCATTTAATTAGTCCAAGCAATTGGGATAGGTTAAACTAATATGTTTTACATTAAATTCAATGGAAAGCGGGTAAATACCAATTAAATATATGACAGTTAGGATAAGTTGAAATGAACCAAGCAGATTTCTGTGCACTGGGGTCAGAATGACCCCAAATTTTTTTTATTGATTGTATAGATACTAGAATACCGATTTAATGTGCCTTCTTAGTGTATGGAATGTGAATGTATTGTATTGTTATTTGCACAATTTCTCTCATAAACAGTAAGAGACAGAGAAAATGAATTATTGCCAAAAGCAACACTAATGTGCTACAAGCCTGATTCGGTGATGATGCACACAGATACCCTCTGACATTTTATCCAAAACCAACACTAATGTAATACTACACTAATGTAATACTAATGTAGTACATTAATGTTGGTTTTGTTTTATCGCTTATACTTAAAAGTATTCGTGCGCGAATCTCTTTGTTAACTTTGTCTCCGATCACCAATACTTTCTTGTACATGCGAAAAAAAATATTATAGTATGGGTGACACTCAGGCTTGTAGTACATTATTGTTGGTTTTGATTATTGCATTGCCATGTACACAAATGTATTTGTTCATTGCAGTTTACGTTATATACTGACGATCCCGTTACCTCAATTTTGTAATGTTTTCAACAATATTTCATCTTATTTATCGTGTACATTTTGAGTGAACTAGTCGATACAGTAAAAATAGAAGGATCATTTTTTATAATTTTTTCATTTGTTTGTGCAACATTGTTATACTATTTTGTGTTATGGCAAGAACTGCTTGAATTTTTCGACAGCATTACAACTCCAGAGACATCGGATGAAGAGGAGATTAAAAACAATAACATAGATATTGCGTTTTCAGATTGCGATGAGGATGACCCAGTGGAGCAGATAATCACAAACGTATGTAATACTGAAGACGATGAGGATGTCGAAGATATCACTGATGAACAAAGTGAAAGTGAACCTACCACCGATGAACACCTCGAGCAAGATGGTTTTACGTGGTATTATGCCCAAAACAAAAAATTTACAAGAAAATGGAGTGCAAATTCTCCTAAAGCAACAAGAACACGTGATTTTCTTATATATAGAGAGAAATATGGCTTGACATCTCAAACATCACAAAACCTGAACACTCTGATTGTAGCTGAAACAAATAGAATAGCACGACAATATTATACTTCGAAAAGCAATACAGCGAAACGACAGCGACTTTGGTATAATACAAAATCCGAGTATATGTATGCTCTCATCGGTATTCTAATTTATGCTGGCGTCCATAAAAACTGGAATGAGCGATTAGACGAATTGTATCGTATTGATAACCGTCCATTTTATAGAGCTGTAATGTCGCTAGAGAGAGTACAACAATTACTAAGGTTTCTGTGGTTCGGTAATTTTCAAACCAGATTAGAGCGGTTGAAAACTGACAAACTTAGCAGCATTCCGTGATGTGTGGAACATGTTCTTGTCAAATATCCGAGCACCATACAAACCTTCATCGAATTTAATAAATGATGAACAACTAGTTTTAACAAGAGGAAGATGTGGCTTTAGACAGTATATACCGTCAAAACCAGGCAAGTACTGAGTTAAAATATTTTTGATATGTGATGCCAAAAATGCGTACCCGTTGAACGCCAAAGTGAATGTGGGTAAACAACCAAACGAATCTCGTTCAAAAAATTATTCTTTAAATTTGGTCCATCGATTATCTGCGCTGTACCTAATCAAAGGCAGAACAATTATAATGGATAATTTTTTCACTAGTTGCCCTTTGGCGGAACCACTATTACAGAAAAATACCACTATAATTGGAACGATAACTCACAATAAACCTGATCTTCCCAAAGAATTAACGTGCAAAGTGGAGCTGAAGGAAAGAGAAGTAAATTCATCAAAATTTTGCTTCGATAACCAGCTATCTCTGGTCAGCTTTGTTCCAAAACCAAATAAAAACGTACTCCTTTTATCCACTTTCCATAATGATGGTGCAATTGACGGCGATTCTAAAAGACCAAACATCATACTGGACTATAATGCAGCGAAGGGAGGGGTTGATACTCTTAATAAACTCGTCAGAACGTACACCTGTAAAAGGAAAACCAAACGATGGCCAATGGTATTATTCTTTATTATGATCGACATCGCAGGTGCAGCAGCTTTCAATTTATATAAATGCGCTAACCCACAATTATACACAATCCGCAGCGCCTCCGAAAGAAAGATATGTCTGAAACAATTAGCAATGGAATTGGTGCATGCAAATATCTTGGAGCGGCTGTCCAATCCACGAGCATTAAAACGTAATGTGAAAATTGCAATCAACCAAATCAAATAGGTTACAAAGAGTTGAACCTAAACCCAGTTTCAACAGCCGAACCGAGATCACGTGCATAGAATGCACCAGAGAGGAAGAAATGGATTCGAGCGAAGAAAAGTTGTTTCAGAAAGTACGTCTGACCAAAATACATTTAATGAATTTATGTAATTATTAATTAATTTTTTTGTTTTGTTTTATTTAATTTTATTTGTTATTTCTAAAAGATTTTTGTTATTTTTTTAATTAAAATATTAGTCTGAAATAAACGAAAAAACGAGTTTTTTTTTATTTTCCTAATAAAATATATGAAAACAAAAGTGGGGTTAGATTGAACCAAAAACGATGTAATACCGAGACGTCTCGTGAACATTTATTTTCAAAAAATAAAAAAACAACAACAACAAATGGAAAATACAGTAGAACTGTAATAACTTTACCTTCTTAATCCCTTTAAATCAGACTCTCTGCAGTTAATTTCTTCTTACCTCTTACTTCTTCTTGATTTGCGTTTGACTTTGAATTGAGTATGCCCTACGAGTATAAAAATTTAAAACACAAATCTAACAAAAATTCGCATTTCTCACTACTTTTATTTTTGTTTATTTTTTGTGTTTACAAATTTTATGTGTGAGTACGTACATCAATTCATACAAAATTTGTGATAAACAAATAAATAAAAAACATTATGCTGGATACATAGAAAATAAACGCTCATCGTATATACTATATAGTTTTCTAATAAGTTTTTGTTATTGGTTTTGGATTTTTTAACCTTTATTTAACTTTTTCCCGGCTGAATAAAAAAACTACATATTTCGGCTGGAGTTCATATTTTGTATATGAAAATAAAGCGAATTTATGTTACTAACATGGGTGTACATTGCGTTATGAACTATTTGTTGTGCCAAGCTGGGAATATACATTTGATTATGATACTTAATAAATGTGGCATTCTAAATTGAATTTTACATGAAGTTCTGGAATATGGCCAAATATAATGGAACTTGCATATTTCTCAACTAATTATGAAATTCGGTTTGTGCTTTGGAAATTGGATTCTAAAATGATTTTTGGAAGAAGTTCTGGAATATGGCAAAGTAGGATGGAACTTGACTATTTTTAAACAGATTATGATGAAATTCGACTTGTACAATGGAAATGGGATCTTCAAACGATTTTTAGATGAAGTTCTGAAATATAGCCAAATATGATGTAACTTGCTGTCTATTTCTTAACCGATTTTGATGAAACTTGACACGTGCGATAGAAATGGGATTCTAAAATGATATTTAGATGAAGTTCTGGAATATGGTCAGTTAGGAAGGAACTCGGTTATTTCTCAACTGATTTAGATGAAATTCGACTTGTACGATGGAAATGAGATCTTCAAATCATTTTTAGATGAAGTTCTGGAATATGGCCAAGTAGGATGGAACTTGCCTATTTCTTGAACGATTTTGATGAAATTCTACTTGTATGATGGAAATGGGACCTTCAAATGATATTTAGATGAAGTTCTGGAATATGGCCAAGTAGGATGGAACTTGGATATTTCTTGAACGATTTTGATTTAATTCGATAAGTGCGATAAAAATGGGATTCTAAAATAATATTTAGAAGAAGTTCTGGAATATGGCCAAGTAGGATGGAACTTGGCAATTTCTCGAAAGATTTTGACGAAATTCTACTTATACGACGGAAATGGGATCTTCAAATGATTTTTAGATGAAGTTCTTGAATATGGCCAATTAGGATGGAACTTAGATATTCTTGAACGATTTTGATGAAATTCGATAAGTGCGATAAAAATGGGGTTCTAAAATAATATTTAGGAGAAGTTCTGGAATATAGCCAAGTAGGATGGAACTTGGCTATTTCTTGAACGATTTTGACGAAATTCTACTTACATATATGACGAAAATGGGATCTTCAAATGAGTTTTATGAGTTTTAGATGAAGTTCTGGAATATGGCCAAGTAGGATGGAGCTTGGCTAATTCTTGAACGATTGTGATGAAATTCGACAAGTGCAATAGAAATGGGATTCTAAAATGATATTTAGAAAATTTCTTGAATATGGTCAATTAGGAAGGAACTCGGTTATTTCTCAATCGATTATGGCGAATTTTTACTTGTGTGTTTACAGAGGAATACAATTTTGTGAACAAATAAAATTGTTGGTTTAGAAATTCGATATGAAGTTTTGCAAGTATGTCAAAGGTGTTAAAGATTTTTTCTATTAGATTGATTATTTACTAGAAGATATTTTTCCGCAATTATTTAAAAAACACTTTTGATTGAAATATAATGTGACTCTAAAGAAATAAAAGAAACTTTGTTTGGGGGATTTTACTAACAATTGAGCTAATAAAAAGTAAAATGAGGGGGCATTAAAATAAATATTAACTGTCGCACCGTCGCTGAATTAGCAAAGCTGGTTAGAAACACTTTCTATACAATAAGCATTGAGAACCATAATGGAGATTGGCTGAAAAGAATCTCTATTTGAATTGCGCAAGAGCCGGTCTTTCTTATTTTTAGAATTCTTTTAATATACAATTTAAACTTAGTATTGGCAAAGCGAGAAAACGCTAGTAATAAAGCAGAAAGGGTTCTAAATATTACGAAATTGACAATTCTGTACTTCACCTATTCAAGCATTCTTGTTTTTCGGCCATAACACAGCTTTTCGAAATTGTTTTTGTAACACTACACAAGCATCATGAATAACATGAGATAGTATTGGGCGCTTTCAGCTCTACCAACTGTTGGCAACATGTTGACTAAAATAACCTTGTTGTTTTCTGAATGCCCCGATTTATCGAAAATTCCATGGCAATGTTATGTATCGAATGTCATTTTGCCCATCAGTAAATTTTGAAAGCCAACATGTTGCGGGACCTGAAAGCGCCCAATGACACCCATTTCCAAGCCGTTGAAAGCTTACTAAAAGCGATTGTGTTGGAGTCAGTGCTTTAATTTTCCACTTTATTTTTTAAAGCCAACATAGCAAAAATTCGTTGATCTCATACTGTTTGAATAATAATTCAAATCGAATCATTTTTGACGTCAAGAACGACGTGATGATAATTATCTTTAGCAAAAATCATGGAGCATATCTAACACCTGATAAATAAAAGCACATAAGCAGCAATGTTATTGAACAATTAAAATTGTAATTAAATAAGTATTTTATACAAAAACCGCTAATACTTAAGAAAATTAATTAATGAAATATATGTATTATTAGGTAAAAGTAATATTAAATATAAGTGATAATTATATTAATTATTATAATAAGTGATATATGCAAAATGAAAAGTTTTTGATCGAATAAACCCCTTGTTTGATTCATAAATTTATTTTAGAATTATGTTCATTTTACACTTTACAGGGATACTAACTACAGTTTCGTTAATTAGACTACAATTTAAAATGATCAGTCGATCAAGAAGCTATAGTAATATTTTTTGACGTTTTCTCTAAATAGGGAAATCCATGAAAACTTGGGAACTTTGCTTTAAAATTAGATTTACCTATACCAGGAGGGATGTGCGTGTGATTTTTATTCCAGAAATGGTGGAAAGGTCCCCTGAGGATGTTAGGCCTTACAGATCCATTAGCCGCACATTATTTATTCTGAAAACCAAACCTTGCATAAAATACCGGTTTAGTAGATTAGATTCAACGCCTTCACGCGACCTGACATTATAAATTGATGACACACTCCGGAACAAAGAGGTACTATTATGTTCATTCATTGATATTCCACGGGCTTTTGATAATACCAAATCAAAGTCCTTCCGGAACAAGGACAATCCTGGGGTATAGACTCGGCCTGATCCTATAAGTAGTTTTCATCTTTGTAGCATCATGAATAACATGAGATGTTATTAATAATTAATAACAAAATGATTAATAATAACTATTACTCCTATTATGATTCTCACCTCACCGAGAAATACTATGCAAATGTGACTAGATTTGTATGGAATTTTTCGGTGAAGTGAGAACCATAATAGGGCTAAGAGTTAAACAAAGTTTATTTTATTTCTTTAGAGTCACATTATATTTCAATCAAAAGTGTTTTTTAAATAATTTACTTTTATTTGCGGAAAATATCTTCTAGTAAATAATCATTCTAATAGAAAAAATCTTTAACACCTTTGACATACTTGCAAAACTTCATATCGAATTTCTTAACCAACAATTTTAGTTGTTCACAAAATTATATTCCTCTGTAAACACACAAGTAAAATTTCATCATAATCGATTGAGAAATAACCGAGTTCCTTCCTAATTGAGCGCTTTTGGTTTTTTGAATTTAGATAAAGGTAGATCCACACAACAATTAAATTATCTTAAGTAACGCTTTAAGTAATTCTTTTTGTTATTACAACAGTTGCTTGAATTATCCATTTTACGTCAAAGTTTCAAAATAAAACCAGTGCAATATTTTGTTGCTGTCAAAATTCTAAATAAATGGTTGTTGTTGTTAACTGAATTGAAATTGAAATATCTTGTTATTTTGAAGGTTGCGCTTCATTTTTGTGCCATATTTTGTATTTGCAGTAAACACATTTTAGTTATAGAGCATTGTACAGCGCCTTTTCTATCTGTGAGTTTAGATCAGGGTTTCGAACCCGCAAAATTTTGGGTTCGGGTTCGGGTTCAGGTTCAAAGCAAGAAAATAATTAACAAAAAACGGGTTAACAAAAAAATAAAACTTCACAGATATTTAAAAAAATCTATACATCGTCACCTCAGTATTCAAGCGCCACAAACGCGTTCTTATCATTTTGAAGTTAGGTTTGCAATTATCTAATGTGACGGTCCTAACTGCAAATTGACTAAAACTCATCTGTGTCACTCAAACACTGGACTGACGAAGTGGTATAATAACTACGTTGGAAACTGATTTGACGATACAGTCTACATTTTTACGTAAAATGGCAGTTCTCACTCCAAGATTACAAAAGTGCGTTTGTATCACTTAAATACTTAGATGAATATATTTATTTATTTCATTAAAAACATTTCGTTTAGTTTGACGAATAGGATATTTCTTAATGATTCTTCTTGAAGGTGTACCCTTTGTGGTGCTAAAATAAACTTTAAAGCCAAAAATGCCCATTCCACACTGACTTTCGTTGCAGGAATCGCTAACAATTTTTCAGCTTCGTATAAAATTGGAATTTCAATTTTATGATTTTCCCACTATTCCATAGTATTTTTCTCCTTGTGGACCCGTGAAACTGATTCATAAACAGTAAACTCCTGCTATACGTTTAGTTCAAAGTTAGTCCAGCTGTCTAAATTGTTGGATTATGGTAAATAATATACAGTGGAATTTAGTCAACACGAAAACGGATAACACGAAATATCAAATAACAAGAACATTCTTTTGTTCCCAGTTCCACTGTTTCTTCATATTATTTTCGCTTAACACGAAATATTTTGTTGTTCCCCTCGATTTCGTGTTATCCGACCTCCACTGTATATAATATGCGATTTTTGTTTTGTCAACCCGGAACCCGGTTGATCGAACCCGCGAAATGTTGGGTTCGGGTTCAGGTTCAGGTTCGAAAAAATTACTAAAAATCTTTGAACCGGAGCGGGTTCGAGGTTCGGGTTCGGGTTCGGTTCGAAACCCTGGTTTAGATAAAGCAAGGCCATGCAATTAATAATTTATCTTAAGTAACACTTTAAGTAATTAATTATCAGATTATCGATTTAACACGAAATTTTCAATGCAATAATGCGGCATTTTGTTGTTGTCAAAACGCTGAATATAACATTGTTATTGCTTTATATAAATTGCGGTTAACAGAGGTAACATTTTCATTATAGAAAATTTTACAGAGTTTTTTGAGCTATTTAGTTTAGATGACCTTGAACCACATATTTCACTTAATATGTACTAATCTGTGTTTTCTAGCAAACATATTTTTATTAATTCAAAAATAATTAATCGTGTGCCATTTTTTCAGTGTGTTGTGTCGTGTTATATTGTGTCAACCAAATTAGATCTGTGATTAAGGAATTGTCGGTTCTGTAGATACCAGTTTAGTGAGATGAAACAAAATGAAATGAAATTTTTGGTTATCACTAATTTCGATTTCTCAGTATGTTTAGTACTAGTTCTAAATCGAATAAAATGTGAAAAATGGAAATTTTCACCCGTTATTTTTTTTTGTGATTTGGTTTGCTGTGTATAATTTTTTTATTTTTTTATTAGGCCTTAGCTCCTACAAAACTTAGAGCCAAATTGCCAAAAATTTAAATTTGTAAAATTTGTATTTACATCGTTTTAATTCATAATTCATTTTTAACCAAAAAATGTTTAATCTTTAAAATGGATTACTCCCTACACATATTCTGTCGGCTACTGCTTATTTTGTATCATATTGCTATCCCACTCATCCTAATAAATTCACACATTTTCTTATAAGCCAAAAAACCACCCTCATTCATTAAGTCACTTAGATATATTGCATTCCGTAGGATGTTGAACTTAGATCTACATTGGCCAAACCTGGCATAAGCCAATATGAGATGTTCAACATCATCCAAACATCCACACAACTCAAAATCTTTGTCCTCACTCAAATGACGTTTTCACAAGCATTCCTTCCAGTTTCCATTGTTCAGCCTAATTCTCTCAACCATTTGCAACATTCGCGTGTCTCCTTTCAGCTCCTTAAAGAGCGATATTCTCAAAGAGGTACCACGGAGCACTCTGTACTTCATTCCTTTCGTTAGACTTTTCTCATTTGAAGATCCCATTTCCATCGTACAAGTAGAATTTTATCATAATCGGTTGAGAAACAACCGAGTCCTTTCCTAATTGACCATATTCCAGAACTTCTTCTAAATATCATTTTAGACTCCCATTTCTATCGCACTTGTCGAATTTCATCAAAATCGTTCAAGAAATATCCAAGTTCCATCCTACTTTGCCATATTCCAGAACTTCATTTAAAAATCATTTGAACGTCCCATTTCCATCGTACAAGTCGAACTTCATCATAATCTGTTGAGAAATAGACAAATTCCATACTACTTGGCCATATTCCAAAATCTTATCTAAAAATCATTTTAGAATTCCACATTTAGTCAGTATCGTATTCAAATGTATATTGCTGGTTGGCCACAATAAATAACCCATAACCCAATGAAAACCCATCGTTAATTTGTTAATAAAGAAAAAAACAAATAAACATATATTCCCTTTATTCACCGGTCGTGATTCAATTAATACCAGTTTAGCTCTAAATATGTAAACAAATGATAATTTTTTGTTTTATGACGACACTCTATTCTACATAGTATTATGCTGCGGCTACACGAATGGAAAATGTAGACCAACGTTGGAGATTTGTCCAAAAAACCAATCGTGTAGACAGAAAAAAAATAACAAATACAAATGAAGGTTATATTGGTCCAACATTGGTAACCATTCGCTCAATAGGCGGTTTTTATAAAAAGATCAAAGGAAACTACCAACGTTGGAGTGTATATTGGTACTTCGTCTACACGAATGGTGAGAAAAAATGTATTTTTGAATACTTAACGGCAGATGTCACTAAATACAACTGTAGATGTCATTATATTTTATTATTTATAAACAAATAAATCCAAATTGGAATCTGACTGGTCGGCTGAGTTTGTGCTAGAATTTATAAATTTATATCAAAATTATCCCGAAATTTGGGATTTAAAACACTGTCAACATAAAAATAAGCTCGAAGTGCATTTAAAGCAATATTGAATATGTTTGCATTGGCTTCCATCTTGTGGGAGATATCGTAATTAATGTATGACTAGTAGTGACAACTAGTGATAAATATCAATATATAAACCACCAAAATTGGTTATATTTTGGTAGCCATTCGAAAAATGAACATTGGGCAAATCGTGTAGACAGTCAAATTTTATTTTACAAATATTTGTCCAACATTTTACAAATCACATTGGACCAATATTGGTCGACATTTTCCATTCGTGTAGCCGCGGCTTTAAAGGAGACCTTTAAATTACAACAACAAGTAAAAAAATGAAAAATAAAAACAAACCCAAAAATGGTTCATTCGCTTTTTCTCTATTTATTTACAAACACGTGGCAGAATTGTGTGACGTCACGAACACGTGACTCGAAACATCGAGTTAACCTTGCTTGAATCATGCTCACCGGTGTACCAGCGCATACTAACTAGTTTAACAAACGAAAATTTTTCTGAATACATATTTTTGACCTCGCTCAAAACAATCTCGTATTAGTTGAAGTGTAAATTTAGTCAAAGAGAGAATTATGTTTTTGTGGTTTTAAGTATATTGCGTAGGGGCTCACTGTATTGTTCGAAATATAATTTCTACACCCAAATAGGTATTTTCTACACCCAACTAATTTGAATGTTTATTTATTCGACATGAGACGTCTCTATGAAATCTACTATAGTTTTTGATTGAACCCTATACACAGACAACGCAATGGTAACCTTTACACAGAGTGAAGGTTAAGTAAATCGTTTTCATTTTCTTGTAATAATTTATTTAAACCAAAATTTATAAAATTTTCATAACAACAGCATTCTGATCAAATTGAAATAAAAGCTTACTACAATTCGTATGGTCATTAAGTCAATATACATTACATAGATGGCAGTGATGACCGTACAAATTTAGTAAAATCATACCAAAATTACCGCATGGTGAAATTTCAAGTTCAAAAATTGTAGGAAAAGCAAAACAAATTCACAAAATATTAAGGACGTGTCACAATTTTTTGATTAAATAATTTTTTTTTTTCGTATTTTTCTGCAAACATCTTAGACATCTGACGTACACTAGTAAAACTAAAGATAAATTTAGCAAGTCTCATTTTAATTCGTTAGAGCCAACTTTGATGTATTCTTCGAAATAAAAGTTCGAAAAATATATTTCGGAAATATTTTAATTTTAATATTTCTGCAATTAATATTTACTTAATACCAATATAGCCTTATTGTATATTGTTGTTAAAGATATGCAGAAAGATTTTATAGAAACATTTTATAATATTTTCGCATTTTTCATTCAAAAACTTGAAGCAGAAAAACATCATTTTTACTATGAAAAACAGTGAAAAGTTATACCACTAAAAAAGCTTCTAAAAAATACGTCATTTTGATTATGGCTCTATACTCTAGAAGGCTCTAGTAATATTTAATCGTATTTTTTATTTTTTTTTTATGTAAAAACACCAAAAATTATTTAAATCTAAAGTCTAACTAATGTATTTCGTATGTTCTCTCTTCTGACTAGAAATACTCCCATGAATGGTTGAAATGTGCTCTGTTTAAATTTTTCAGAACGACAGCACTGGCCTTGACTGATTGAAAAGTCAACCTCTGTTGAAAAAAAAAATTGCTTTGTTCCCTGATTCCTCTGTGAAAGATTATTGATTAAGCTGACTTAAAGTCGGAAGAAGCAAAAAAAAAATAATCCATTAGAGTGTGAAAGATAAAGGGTTTCTTTATTTTTTTTATATCTAGATTTTATAGGTAAATTTTGACAGCAAGCGAAAACATAACCACGAATTAATAATTATTTATTATTATTATTTCAATTATTTTGACATGTCAAAATTACTATTAAGGGCATTTCCAAATAGCACGAATTGATTTTAGTTTTAGTCGTTTTGTTTTATATGAGAGGAAAGTGTCATAGTTTGTTGCACCTTGGTTATAATTTGTAAACAAACCAAGTTTTACCCAACACCATTCGTTTCTGTTTTGTCCATGCATCATGTGGCAAGATACGCATGTAAACCGAACGATTCGTTTGTTTTCGGCTCTCTGTTCGTATGTGACAGTGCCTTTAAAATTATTAGTCTGTGCGAGAAATATTTTTCATCGTAAACAATATTTATTTAGATGTGTTAGTTGAACTGCCACAAAATGATTTCGATTTGACACTTTTTATTAATAAATATGGCAGTCCAAGGAAAGTACTTAGTTTGACTAAAAAAAACCTATTTAGTTTTAAATAAATTTTCTGTTGGCTAAACTCAATAAAGCGTAAAAGTTTAGAGTAAGGAGCTCTTTCCATGGGAACAAAAATTTTTGTTCTCAAATTCTTCTTCAATTTCAAACTGTGAACAGAAAAATTGAAAAATGTATCAAGCACGAATATTTTCCGAGCAATTAAAACATAATATAAAAGTTCAAATATAATCAACAACAAAAACAATAACGACTAACTTGTTTGATTATAGACAGCCCGAATTACGAATCCCTTTAATTAAATACAAAAACTTTTTGTTAAATTAGCAAACCTGTCAATTTACTCTAAACGTTAATTTAAACAGTTAACCCTAAATTTCAATCAAAATTCCATAAGACCCGTATTCATTTAAACGAAACGTAAAAGAAACGATTCATTAGAAATTTTTATTGAATAAAATTTGGCATTGACACATTTCTTTACCAATCCTAAATTAAATTTAAATTTTAAATTTTACCACCAGCAGTTAAATCTTGAGTACTGTATTTATACAAATCGAACATAATAACTAAATATAAGTCAATCGAATCAATTATCAGTTTGTTCGAATGTCGAAAATTAAAAATGTTAATTTTTTAACCCTTTTTTTCGTTTACCGTATTATATTTTAAAACTAATTTGCATATAATTATGTATTGACAAAGTTAAATCAAATCATAAAAAAAAAAAAAAATTCCCATACTCTGTGTCTTACACACTAATTCAATTTAAGATTCAAATATTATAAATCCCTTTTTGTTATTTCGTAATACAAATCGGCGCGATTTATTAAAAAAAAAAAAATTGCATTGAGGAATATAATCATGACGGTATATAGGAAGGATGAAAGCATCCCTATTTTTTTTTCCTTTTTTTAGAGTAAAATTTCGTCAGTTAAGTTTTTTTTTTTGTACATAAGATGTTTTGAATTATTAGAAAACATAAATGGTTGGAAAATACAATAAATGTTTTGAATGAGACCCTTCAAAAATATATAAATATAATTTTTTGAATGTCGAAACAGAAGCTGAAGCATAAAAATATGTATGGTTAGGCTGCGTTGTGTATGTGTAAGTAAGCCTGTGCATGAGAGATGAAAACACAAAAAATTGAAAAAAATGTAATTTGCATATTAAAATTTTTTTTTTTTTTTTTTTTGAAATAGGAAATAAATTTAAAATTTTATGTTTTGAAATTGATTATAAAATATATTTTTTATTTACAATTTTTTTTATATTATTTATGATATAGATTTGATTTAACGGATAAATATGTTTTGAATGGGAAATGGGATGGTGGAAGATGAAGAATAAAATAAGAAGAGCACGGAATAAAAAAATAGTGGTAATAAAAATATGAAAAAGATTTTAAAAGTGAGTAGTGTAAAATATGGAACAGCAGATTTACATTTATATATAGGATTTACTGTAATGTTGTAGACATTTTAATTTATATCGGATTTGTGTAAACAATTATGTGAGTAGGTTTTGTGTGTGTGTGTGTGTGTATTTTTCGGATTAAGTTGTGTTGCCGCATAAAAAATTAAATATGCAATATAACTAGTCGTTTACAAGTTAAAATAAATTAACGCGCGAGTTCACGATCCACTCGTAAATAATTTATGTATGTCTGACGCTTTTATAAAAGAAGTGGCGACTGCTCATTTAAATTTTCAATCATGCAAAATTCGTACTAATTTTTATTTTTTAGCAAATTTTAAATTATACAAAAGATGATTTAGGTACTTTGGGGAGTTCCATCATACTTATGTTACCGAATTACAGGTAAATCGGGATTTTCGATTTTTAAGTTTTTAATCGTATTCGAGATTTGATTGGGATACCTCCCATGGGTATTAACCTCATTTTTTTCTAAACATTTTATCTCTTAAGGAATTGAAATATTAATTAATTCATTTTTTACAGTACACTGAATACATTTTACTTTTGTTAATAACCAGTCTCTTTGTATTAAAATTATAAACTATTTATAGCTACATAGTATGTTACTCGTTTTGCACCCAAAAAATAAATAGGAAGTTTTGTTTATATACTATATAATACCAAAAGTTAATTTCTACAAATTCTAGTGTTTCCCACTAGAATAAATACTGGATTAAAAATCATTAAATTCTGTAAAACATAAGAGCAATATCGCCAACAAAGTTTCATAATAAACTTAACATAATTTTATTTATATGCATGCACCTCAATTAATTAATGTGAAATTCTACAAAATTTCCGCCCACTTTGAAAGAGACTGATGGGTCAATTTCAATTGGTGGTTTATTAAGTTTTGTAATGTTCCTTCTACAGGTGTCTTTGCTGGTTATTACTTCATAATTTCAACCTTCTTCAAATTATCCCAAGACTTCCATCTCAGGAAAATTTAAAATTACCTAGACTTTTTTTCTAAACTCTTTAAAGTGTACGAACTTTAAATCCATCCCAGATTTAATTACTCGAGCGAAAAAATTCATCCCAGGGTAATTAAAATTTTTTACAAATTAACTAGTCATTTTTGACTAACAGCGTTTGACTCTGACAATATAATAATAAAGTACTCATATGTGTTCTTTCCATAAAGTGTTGTTTTGGTTGATGTTGCATTGTGCGGACAATTCATGTAACTCAGAAGGTTTTAGTCTTTTGAATCTTCTTATTATACCCTCTTGATGAAGTAGTCTTGCAGCTTCGATGTTAGGGTGATGATGGAGCCTTTCCTGATGTTTTTGTGCACATTTCTTTATTTCACTTGTGGTTGTATCTATTCCGAGATCTCTGTAAAGGTCACTATTACGAGTGTACCAAGGGGCATTTACAATTTCTCTGAGAACTTTATTTTGAAATCGTTGAACTATCTGTTGATTGCTGATTTTGGTGCATCCCAATAGTTGAATATCATATGTCCAGGCCAGCTTGATTACTTGTTAATAAAGCCCAAGTTTATTATGAATGGATAACTGAGAGTTTCTTCCAATTAACCAGTAGATTTTTCTATATTTTAACTGAATTTTATTATTATTATTGGGGGGGGGGGAGACCATGCGGGCGATCAGCCACTTCGCACTGCGACCTAAAAGATCTATTGTGCTGGCCCCTGCTTAATTATCCGTCCAGTCAATATTCAGGTTCTTAATGAACCTGACAATACTGCCTCCCGGTACGTGATACATACTATCTGGGCTTATTGCTCTCCCTCCTAGATGTTTACTACAGCATGTAGTTCTGCTAGAAAGACGGTAGCATTGGAGCTTAAGGACCTCGAGAGGGTTGTGCCACTCCCGTATATTCCTACTCCTGCCCCGTATTCCGTTTGATTTTACTCTTATGAGTTGCTGGGAATTGCAAATCACCTGTAGGTCACCCAGCATTACTACAGGAAGGCTAAATAAAACTGGAGGGTGCCTGGTATCCAGAGTCCGCATATTTTGGGCTGATTAACCTATCAGCTATTCATCTTTCGGCATATGCTGTTCCACCTTAGATTAGGGTTTTTTGTCAAGGTTTTCTCCTTTAGCGCCGTACTTTGGCCTGTGCCAAATGGCCAAAAATGTGCCAAGTGGCCTTAGTTACCAGTGGTTGCCACGTGGAGGCAGTACGTACACTTGCGAATTGTGAACAGGTTACCCCTTACACAATTGTACCCATTACGCAGCTGCCTAATGACAAGACCAGAACAGCTCACGTGATGCGCACCCTACTGGAAGGTTACGGAGCTGGTAGATTAATCTACTCAACTTTGATCCCCCCCTCTAATAGACGCCAAACCACCATATTATATTTTAACTGAAGCTCTTCTGCTTTCTTTTTCACGTGTACGTTCCATTTTAACTTTGCATCAAGGTACTTACCAAGATATTTTGCTTGATTGGCATGTGGTACAGAGATATTATTGAGAGTCACAGGTAGTGGTTCTATTGATCTATTAGTGAAGTAATTGTGAATAGACTTCGACTCATCCACTTTAATTCTCCATTTAGCTAGCCAATCTTGTATATTATTTACGGCGATTTGTAGTTTGAATGTGACTTCACCGATTGTGTCACCAACAGCTAGAATTGCAGTGTCATCTGCAAACGTGCCGATAGTTGTATTTTTCGTCTGCGGTATGTCGCTAGTAAACAGTACGAAAAGGAAAGGCCCTAAGAAACTCCCCTGCGGGACTCCTGCTTTAGCTTCTTTAATGCTGGAGTAAACTCCTTCCTGTTTAACTCTAAAATATCTCCTTTTCAGGTATGACTTTAGCAGTTCGCAATACTCAAATGGCAGAGTTTTCTACTGAACAAATCTTTTTTTCCTCTAAATATTTTTTCTATTATATCTGTTATTCTATGGACTTGGTCGATTGTGGAGTGTTCCTCTCCAAATCCAAACTGATGGGACAGAACAGCTCCTGATTTTACAACTTCTGGTTTAATTCGTTTTAATAACAATCTCTCAAATAGTTTTGACATAGTTGGAAGATGTGATATTGGCCTGTGCGAGGCCAGTTCACTTGGTGGCTTACCTGGCTTAGGTATCATTATCACTTCCGCAAATTTTCAAGATAGAGGGACGTAACGGAGTCTGAAGGAAGCATTAATTATGTCCGATATTTTATTAATAGCTTTATTAGGTAATTGTTTTAGAATCTCTCCAATTATCAGGTCATATCATGGTGATTTTTTAAGTACTACATGGTTCTTTATTTCTTATTTAACTACTCTAGCATTAGTTAATGGAATTTCCTGTCTCAGGATAGTTGTTTGGTTTTTGAACAGTATATCCTATTGGTTAAGTGTTGTTAAATTTGGCTGAAAGGTACGGTCGAGATGATCCGAGAATTTTTCTGCTTTTTCTTCTTTGCTTTTAGCCATGTGACCATTATTTGTTCTTATTGGTGGTGTTTGGAAAACCTGAAATAGAATTAGCATATCATTGTTGATTGGAGTCGTTATGCCTTGTAATTGCTATTGTCGGATCACCTAAAAGAAAAAGAAAATGTTAATAATTGATCGTAAAATGTTTAAAATCACTTATCTTGTACACTGATATGAATTCTTTATTCTTCAATTCACTTTTGTTATTAATCTGTAATTAATTGTATATTTGATGTAAATCTTAACTAATTTAGTGCCAAGATGACAATCAAAATGATTTGTTTATTAGTTTGACATTTGACGTCATTCGTAAATTAATTACCAATCAACCAATCATAGAAGTGGTTTCGAATTGCTGTGGTGTGTTTCATAAATTTTTGCTAACTCTTCTAGTGAACGAATGACCAGAAAAGGCGCGCATGTGGTACCGTATGTAACAGTCATACATTTATGAGGACGTAGTTCTTCCTGAGTACTTTTCCGCCATAAAATATACTGATAATTAGCAGCGTCCGGATGTACTAAAATTTGGCGAAACATTTTCTCGATGTCTGCATTTATAGCAACTATATTTTTTGTAAAACGTATAAGTGTGGTGGATAAATCGGGCTGCAGTTTTGGTCCTGCATGTAAGCAATCATTCAAAGACACAGCGGTGGTTGTTTTACATGAAGCATCAAATACCACACGAAATCTGGTTGTCGTACTTTCCTTAAACACTGCATGGTGCGGCATAAAATACTTCATCTGATTTTCACGCGGTACTTCTGACCATGTTTGTGGTGTCATCTGGCCCAATTCAATGTACTCTTCTATAAATTGTGTATAATCCTTTTGGTAGTCTGCTGATTTTGAAAATTTTCTTTCTATTCCAAACATTCTAGCTTTCGCACTGGCCAACGAGTCTCCTAATTTTGGGCGGGGTTCCTTGAAAGGCAACCTCACGATAAACCTCCCATCCGGCGCTCTAGTTATTGTGTCTCTAAACAAAATTTCACATGGATCATTCTCCCTATGGCTAGAGGTAACTGTAATCTCTTCGACTGCCCAAAATGTTTTGAGTAATTCCATTAAATTATCATTCGAAATATTGCTATCCATCACAGCGTTATAATTCCGTATGCTGTGCGCTTTTTTGTCGTGGTAGATTTTCCCACCTATTAACCAACCAAATTTCGATGAGTGTAGGACGGGTAAACTGTTGATTAACATTTTTTGCTTATTTGAAATATCCAAAAAGAATTCTGCTCCGATCAAGAGGTCCACTGAATTTGGTCTATTAAAATAGGGATCAGCCAACTCCAATTGCCCTACTTCGTTGCTCGTAGGTATTGCGATCATCGCAGCTGGTAGAGATGATGATATTATTTCTATTATATGAGTTGTCAAGTTTATAGTGTAGTGTAGTACTACACGTGATGTTATTGTAATGGTTGTTTTTCCTCTTGTTTTCCCTGCCGAACATGATGCTAGTCCGTAAAAAGACATGTGGAATATGGTCGTCTTAGTCCTAGGCGTTGAACACATGATTCTGTTATAAAGGATGACTGTGATCCTGAATCCAGTAGTGCTCGTACACGCATTTGCTGTCCAATTCTTTATTGTATGTAAATCAAGGATGTTGGAAGTAACGTATTAAGAGGCGTTTCTGTGTGCAAAGATGATGATTGTAGATTCTTCGTTGTTGATTGTGATGACAATATTGATTGAAGAGTGTGATCATATGTTGATTGTTTATAATTTTGTGCTGTTGAACTTGACGTTGTTGAGGACGCGCCATTGTTGATAAATGATACGATATTGTTAATTGGTGAAGCGATATTGGAGATTGGTGATTCTTTATTTTCGTTTAACACGTGCATATTTGTTGATTTCATATCCTTGTGTAGTAGCGAATGATGTCGTTTCTTACACATTAAACACAGCGCACGCGAGAAGCATTGTGGCTCTGACTGACCTGATCTTAAGCAATTAGTGCAACTGTTTGCATTTTGCAATGTTTTGGTACGATTCTCAATATCCATGCTCTTAAATAATGGATATTTGTACAAGAAATGATCCTGTTTACAAGCAACACAGCCATAATTCCCTTTGCTTGTTTGGGTGGTATGAAAGGTTTTCCCATATTTTACTGTACTATTAGTTGGTTTTGTCACAGCCACACATGATTCCAGAGCATCGCGCCTTGTACTCAAAAAGCTTAAACAATTTTCGAATGTAGGGTATGCATCGTTGATGGTTTCTTTCGCCCATAACTGTCTTGTCCTCATCCACTTTACCAACCAAATGTGCACCAACCACGGATCACGTGTTTCTGCTTGATTTCCCAGAGCTCGTAAACCTCGTATAACCACATCTGCGGTAGCTCCCAATTTCCTTAAGTCCTTGTGGTTTGGATGAGTGCAGCCTTTTTGGTCCAAAAATAATTGAATCAATGAATAGATGTTGGATTTAGGCTTGTTGCACCTCGCCACAAGTTTAGCCCAGGTTCTGCATAATTTTGTTCGGTCACCTTTATATGCCGGATTAAGGTAGCAGCGTCACCACGTAACAATCCATTCAAAATTTGTAATTTATGAGCTGCATTTAGTCCCTAATTTTCATGTACTGATCTAGTAAATAGATCGTGAAAAGACGGCCACAATTTGTAGTCTCGGGCAAATGGTTCGAAGTTGACCTTGTGTAATCGCACGTTTTGGGTGTGGTTCATTCCATCTAGCATACTTTGTTGTTGCGCAATAAACTGTCCTAATGTTGCATTCAGGTCCAATACCTCTTTTTTCACCTGTGATCTGGAATTTATCCTCTTCCTCAGCGTTGCAATTGTATTTAGGTACATATCATCTATCTGTGTTGTAATAGGTGCGTATTGAAGGATAACAATTCCAATTCGCAGTCATTAAAATCAACATAAAGTTTCTTACAACTTTCCTCGCATGCCTGTATTGCTTCTAGCGTGGTGGTTTCAACCATTGATTCGGTGAACGACCTAATGGCCTTCAATTGTTTGACGGTCCGATCGCGCAACCGCATGTGTCTCTCCATTGTCTCACTACTTAAATTGCACTACATCTTCCACTAATTTTAATCGCTCAACGGGTTCTTCAATTTGCGTTAAATGTTTTATTGTTTGTTCAATATAAACCGGATTGCGTGTAACAGCGGCATTAACGTTTTAGTATTTATAACGAAATATCGCTTTCGAAATTAAAAATATCAAAAAAAAAATTTTTTATTTATTTATATTTAAATATAATTGATTTAAATAGATATTGAGGATAAGATAATCATCACAACATAATAAGCAAAAATGGAAAAATTTATAAAATGGCTACTTATCTGTATGATGATGCAATTTTATCAAAAATCAACGTGGTTGCCTTTTTTATCAAATTCAACAGCACTCCCGGGTTTCGGCACCAAAAAATGTTACAAATTGAAATTATAATAATTTCTTTTTTTTTCATTCATTCAAAAAATGTTTTTTATTACACGTATTCTCTCATTACTTGACAACTAACTAATGAATGTACAAATTAAGGTTTTTTCTCTTCTTCACAAAAAAAAAAAACTACTCAAGCGCCAAATTTGACAATCAAAAATATACGGCAATATTCCAAATCAAATGTAATAATTGTGCTATCCGAGAAATGATCTGCTGACCGAAAGTAGCACGGTAAGATAAGCGATACTATTAAAAGATCAAATAATGGAAATATTGAGTAGTTGCGCATTGCGACTTCGGAAATGGAAGTCTAATTCCTAAGAATTTTTACACTCGTTGGAAGTACATAATGGTCAAGATATCCCTAAACTAATCGAGGATGATACCAGTACTAAAACATTAGGTATGATGTGGTATCCCCAAAGAGACATATTTACATTTGAGATGAAGAGTCTAGCTAAAGATGTGATTTGGACAAAACGCCAAATGCTATCCGAAAGTTCCAAACTGTACGATCCATTGGGATGGGTGTCACCTATTATAATATGCTTTAAAATGATATTGCAAAAATTATGGTTAATGAAAACAGATTGGGATGAAGAAGCCCCTGATAATATTTTGAGCCATTGGAAGAAAATATATTTTGATTTAAACCATCTTCAACAAATTAAAATTTCCAGGTGCTTGCTACCGTTACCAAATACCACTTAAGTTCAGTTGCATGCATTTTGTGACGCGTCGGAGTCAGCTTATGGTGGTGTGATATATATCAGATCTAGCAACAACAATGGAGAAATACCATGCCGGTTACTGTGTGCTAAAAGTAAAGTGGCACCAGTAAAACAAATAAGTCTTCCAAGACTAGAACTTTGTGGAGCGGTATTATTAGCAAACCTAATAAAGTATTGCAAAACAACACTTGATATAGACCACGTTGATGTCTATGCCTGGACATCAATGGTGGTGCTACATTGGTTGTCGGATATACCGGCGCGATGGAAAACCTTTATAGCTAATCGAACCAGCAGCATCCTAGCTATCGTTCCGAGAGAGAGAAATGGAGTCATATAGCATCTAACCAAAATCCAGCCGACTATATATCAAGAGGGGTAGATCCAAAGCTCATTCCTAATTTGAAACCTTGGTGGCATGGACCAAATTGGCTGAAATCTGGTGAGTCAAATTGGCCGAAAAATAAAACGCAATTTCCAGTCGAAATGATGAATTTATAAGATCGGAAAAACCAGGAATCGTGATGGTAGAAACCAAAGAAAACGACGGTGTTAACCAACTATTGCTGAAATATTCCTCTTGGTTTAAAGTTAAGAAGGTGATGGCATACGTTCTTCGATTTTGTAAACTGCCTAAAAATGAAGAAAGTAACCGGAAAAAAGGATATTTGTCATATTTAGAATACATTGCCGTAGAACTTTACATTATTCGAGCAATTCAGGCCAGCTGTTTTAAGAAAGAGATTATCAAATTGAAGGAAAATTTGGCGCTAGAAAAGTAACAATGTACTTAATTCACTTGATCCATTCCTCGATCCTCATGGAGTTATCCGTGTAGGTGGAAGACTGAAAAACTCACAATTAAGTTACGCGGTTTGTCATCCAATTATTTTACCAAAGGAACATTCTGTAAAGCAATGGATTATCCAAGAAACACACAATAGTAATTTACATGCTGGCACAACATTAATGATGAATATTTTACGACAAAAATACTGGATTATCGGAGCAAGATACACTATTAAAAAATATATAAAATCGTGTGTTAAATGCGTGAGATATCGACATTCTCAAATACTACAAAAAATGGCAGACTTACTGGCGGAAAGATGTACAAGAACCAGACCATTTTTAAATACCGGAATAGACTATTTAGGCCCTATGTACATTAAGACAAACCTAACGCGAAATTCACCGGTCACTAGAGCATATGTGGCTGTATTTATATGTCTAGCAGTAAAAGCTATCCATTTAGAAGTCGTGAGCAGTCTTAATACAGATGCATGGCCACACTTAAAAGATTTGCGTCTCGTCGTGGTCTTCCTAAACAAATTTGGTGTGACAACGGTTCTAATTTTATTGGGGCCAACAATGAACTTAAACACCTTAAAAGGGAAATTTTAGAACAACAAAGCAATTAAATAATATCTAATTTTATCTTGCAGCACAATATCGAGTTCAGATTTAATCCAGCTAGTGCACCCCATTTTGGAGGCTTATGGGAGGCGGCTGTGAAATCCGTTAAATTTCACTTCAGAAGAACTATGAAAGAAGCCAAACTAAATTATGAGGAGATTACTACGTTAATAACCCAGATCAAAAGTTTGATGAACTCTAGACCATTATGCCGGATCGAAGATGACATTACAAATCTAGGTATACTTACACCTGGACATTTTTAAATCGGAGAATTCACGGGGGCAGTTCCTGAACCATTGTTAGAAAACGTACCGGTACATAAATTGTGAAGGTGGCAAAATATTCAACATCGATTCAATCATTGTGGAAATGCTGGTCCAGAGATTATTTGAACACTCTACAGCAGCATGGTAAATTGCAAAGAGGAAACTACAATATCACAGTCGGCGATGTTGTATTAGTAAAAGAGGATAATCTACCATCTAATCAATGGCTGCTTGGCAAAATCACTCGGACGCATCCTGGTAAAGATGGAATAGTAAGAGTCGCTACCATTAAAACTGCTGTTAACACTCTTAAGCAACCAGTCATAAAACTCGTTCTGTTACCAATTAAGAGTCAATAAATGATTGATATACAAAATTTCTGTAAAGCAATTACAATACATATCAAATACAGTTTAACTTAAGAAATTTATTGTTAAAAAATTCCTTAACGCCGGGGGGAAAATGTTTGGAAAACCTGAAATAGAATTAGCATATGAGCTGTTATTTTTGAAAGTGGTATAAGTCCAATTTTGTTGAAACGAGATAATGAAAGAATAGAGAAACAATAAATGCAAAAATATACGGGATTTTGAATTTTCTTATGTTTTGCAAAAGTATTAGAGACGAATTTGTTTTTATTTTGGCTATAAATTTCTTACCGTTAGAAAGATTATACTGTCATTTGTCTATTGTTATCATTAACTAATTTTTTTGAAAAATGGACTTATACCACTTTCAAAAATAACAGCTCATATCATTGTTGATTGGAGTCATTATGCCTTGTAATTGCTATTGTCGTATCACCTAAAAGAAAAAGAAAATGTTAATAATTGATCGTAAAATGTTTAAAATCACTTATCTTGCACACTGATATGAATTCTTTATTCTTCAATTCACTTTGGTTATTAATCTGTAATTAATTGTATATTTAATGTAAATCTTAACTAATTTAGTGCCAAGATGGCAATCAAAATGATTTGTTTATTAGTTTGACATTTAATGTCATTCGTAAATTAATTACCAATCAACAAAGCGATGTCACTGCTGCCATCTCTTAGATAGCACAATTATTACATTTGATTTGGAATATTGTCGTATATTTTTGATTGTCAAATTTGGCGCTTGAGTAGTTTTTTTTTTTTGTGAAGAAGAGAAAAAACATTTATTTGTACATTCATTAGTTAGTTGTCAAGTAATGAGAGAATACGTGTAATAAAAAACATTTGTTGAATACAAAAAAAAAGAAATTATTATAATTTAAATTTGTAACAAGTGGTATATGCATAACTGGCCTTTTCAAATATTTGGTTGCTTTCCACAGTGAATAATCAACACCTTTATCATAGGTGAGAGATTGTAGGTATGAATCTATTGATTTATTTTTCTCTTAAGTCCCGAATTTCTCTACGTATTCATTGTGCTAAATTATTTAACCTATTTTTTACGGTTGGGTCTCGTGTTCATGGTTATTCCCTTCGGGTACTTCTCTTCCCTAAAACTGGTGTTAGTACTTTTCCACGCCGCTAGCTGTATGTCTTTGACGAGCTTCTCCACCTCCTGTTCTAATGTTTCTTCTGATGAAACTTGTGTGTTTAAAATGATGCGTTTGTTTAGTTCATTCCTGAATTTTTTCGAATCAGTATATTTATTTGTTAACAGTGGCTGTTTATCATTAGTAATTATTGTATCACTCATTATCATTAAAATAGAGGGATGGCCAGATGTGGAGTCCAATCCTTCCTGCACTTGTGTATAATCAACCGGGATTTTTCTTATTATAAAGAAGTCAATTAGGTCTGGTGTTTTATTTTGATCACTGGGCCAATAGGTTGGTTTTCCAGTAGAATGCCAGTTGCAGTTGTATTTAATTATTGCTTGATGAAGCTCTTTCCCTTTAGTTGTGGTTAGTTTTGATCCCCAGTCAGTATGTTTAGCGTTGAAGTCACCCCCGATTACGAATTTTTCACCGAGCTGCTTGAAGAACTGAGTATAAGCAATCTCTTTGATGTTATATCTAGGTGGGCAATATATTGCGGGCGCCACTAACTTGTGGTTGCAGGTATTAATGCTAACGCTAATTGCTTGTATTCCATCACTTTCAAGTTTTTGTTGCAGATGGTATTTAATATCTTTTTTTAAAATCACGGCGCTGCCCCACGGCACTGAACTTCGTAGCTATAGATTATAGCTGTGTGCCGGGCATCTATTAGCGAAGTTAATGTATGCAGTAAAGGCGACTATGCCACCTACAGCGAAATATTACGCCTGGACAGATTCAGTCATCGTTTTATCCTGGCTTTCGACGTACCCTGCAAGATGGAAAACTTTCGTGGCCAATCGTACGAGTCAAATACTCGAAAAATTTCCAAGGCAACATTGGGACCACGTGAGATCTTATGAAAATCCTGCTGATCATGGTTCCAGAGGAGTATCGCCACAGAAATTAATTCACTTAAAACAATGGTGGGAAGGTCCTGAATGGCTGAAACTGCCCCAAAACTTATGGCCCACTCTGACTGACTCGAATTCGAAGTCAAACCAAATAGCCATAGGGAAGGAATTCAGCAAGACCCTGTCTACGCATTGTACTCTTCAAGTTACAGCAACCAAAGATGATTGGTTAGATTCTTTATTCACCAAGAAATCAAATCTTAAATAGATACTACGTATCATCGGGTATGTAAGACGTTATATCACGAATTTAAAATCCAAGAAGACGAGAGACGGGGAAAGATGTGAGTTGAATTCCAGAGAAATGGAACAAGCAAGAATACAATGTATTCGATGGGTACAAAATGATACATTCCGAGAAGAAATTACAAATTTACTTAAAAACAAGATGGTCCAAACCAGCTCAAAAATACTATCGCTAGCTCCTTTTCTTGACGCAGCGGGCATACTACGAGTTGGCGGTCGTCTTTTCAACGCCGATTGTGATTACGACAGCAAGCATCCAGTAATATTGTCTACTGATCACATATTCACAAAACGACTGATATGGGAGACACACACCGAAAACCTACACGCCGGCCCTACATTAACCAGCGGATCAAAAACTTTGCTAGCCTCTGATAATAATGTTCGTTTGGTATGAGATTTTACAGGACTTAGGTTTACGTCAAAGGTGAACGAGTCGTGTATTGGATTTCACTTAACGCCCAAGACCTTGATTGCATCAATATTTTCTTTAAACAATTTTATGTGTGTAGCACCTTCGAAGAGTTGATTTCTTATTACTTCATTTGAAATTCACTATAACTGTCCCTCTAGTTCTTTCTATAATTGCTGCTCCTATACCTGATACTAGTACTCTGCAATGATTTTTCTTTAGACCGAATTGTTACGCTTTTTGCTCTGTTATAAACGAAGCCTGAGATCCCGTATCGATCAATGCGCGGCATATTCGTGGTTCCCCTTGCTGGTCTTCTATATCGATTTAAGCTGCAGGTAGTACTACTGGATTTACGTTCGAGGATGAGGATGAATTTACGGTTAATATTTGGAAGTTTGTACTTGAATCATTTTGGCAAGCTTTATTCGATGTGTGATTTGTTTGTTTCTCTTTCTTTGATACCTCAATTGAGTTATCCTTATGTAGCAGCGTATGATGTTTCTTAGAACATGCTATACATCTTCGTTTGACTCTACAGGTTGCAACTCCATGATTCGAGTTTAGGCAATTGAAGCAGCGATGGTTGGTGTTCAGTTGTTTGAAACAATCACATTTGGAGAGTCTCTGATGGTCTATCTTCTTGCAATAACCACATTGTGATGTCGCGGTTGTTGTGTAACTTTTAGTGCTCGTTCTCGAGATTATATTCGACTGTGTACTGGATTTAACGGATTCTAGAGCATCGGTTCTTCTTGCCAAAAAATCCAAGAATTCTTGAATGGATGGAAATTGATTCTCTGTTGTCTGTTGTGCCCATTGGTTTTTCGTCTCATCGTCAAGCTTGTTAATCAGGATATATATATAAGCCATGGATCCCTAGCTTTAGCCTTTTCACCTAGCGCCTTTAAACCCCTCATGACCTGATCCGATACATCCAGTAACTTCCTAATGTGCACAGCATTTCAAATCTTAACGGGTTTTTGATAGGAAAATGGGGGTATTTGTAGTTTGACTAGCTTGACAACTGTTGTAGCCGCACTTCCGTTACTAATTGTGGTGTTGCCTGTTTCATTTGCAATAGCTCCTTGACTTAGGTTGCGTTGACGTAGGCACGAGTTTATTCGAGCTACAACAAGATAATACACATCTTCAAATTCTTGCAGCTTTAATTCTTCATTTGCGTCAGCTTCAAAAATATTTTCCTCACAAATGGTAAACTTATCTAAAAGAACACGTGCGCGATCTAATCTGACCCGTAATTCATCAACTGTTTCTTCAGACCTTTCCGTTATTCCATTAACAAAATTAATGATTTTTGTTAAACTTCCTTTAAGTGAAGCACGTTGCTTTTCAAGGCCATCCAAGGAAGGCATTGTAATCGTATATTGATACTTCTACTTTTCAGTTGATTGTGGTGGTAAATGAACTATGTAATATCACTATCACGTTATTTTCAGTATGCACAAATTCCTTCACTACGGCAACAAGATTTGGTTAAATGATAAGCAAAGTTTGCTTAACTGAATTAGAGATGCAACTGCACACGGCTGACCTTGGTTACAACAACGATAATAACGGTTTATGTAATCTTTGTAATAATTCCCTCGTGGTAAAGTGTAGCAATTCACCGGTAAATTTCTTGACGACTACGCGCTAGCTTGATACTTGCAATATCCGGCTCGAAGGACCAATGTTCAAACAATAATCAAGTTGTGGACTGTATATTTATTTTAATTGGTTACGCAGGCAATTCTCCAAAACAAAACACTTTAACCACTAACTAACCACCAACCAACTTCTAACCACTACTAAGCTATCAGTATAAAATCTTAGAGATTTGATTGATACAATAAAATCAAATTTAAGTGCGCTTACAAGTCTTAAACGACCTACGTTACTTTGGGATGACCTGATAATATATATTATGTGTACTAAGTTAGATCCAGATACATTGGCGAAATGGAATAATGAAGCACCGGCAACAAGACTTGCTACTTTAGAGGAGATGATGGCTTTTCTCACTAAAAGATGTCACTCGCTTGATAGTTCTACTCACAGTCAACTAAGTAGTCATACCACCGGCTCTGTCCGTCATCAAAACAATCAACAGCGACCAATTAAAAAAGCTTTGCACATACCTATAAGCACTGGGTCTTCTTCGTCTAAAGTCACACCTAAATACCAGTGTACATTCTGCAAAAAGCCTGGACACACAATTTTTAGATGCACGCGATTTCTGACTCTTTCACCCGACGATCGTTTCAAACAAGTTATAATTTTAAAGCTTTGTGAGAATTGTCTCAGCGCTGATCATAGTCTCAAAGCCTATGGTAATACAAAACATTGCCGGAAGTGCAATGGAAGGCACCATACCCTCATTCACCATGACTCCTCAATAAGTGCTCCTGTAAAGCCACAATCATCTACAAACGCTGATATATCGAAGTCTTCAGCTACAGTTGCTAACGTATCTACGAATCCCGTAAGCTTTATACTCAAGAATTCTAAGTCAAATTCAAGATCGTACGTCATACTATCTACAGCAGTAGTCAAGCTTCTTGATGTAAATGGATCGCCAGTTTTGTGTAGGGCATTGTTAGATTCCGCATCACAGATTAATTTTATAACGGAATCACTTGCGACTCAACTTGGACTTAATCGAAATAAATGCCATTTATCAGTTATTGGAATAGGAGAGTCAAGTACATCAAGTCGAACGTCATCAACAATCACTTTACAATCTCAAACTAATAACTATTCTACAAATGATGTGTTTATTTTACTAAAAATAACAGGGTGCCAACCTATTTCTACCATAAACATTGAGTCTTGGCCTATTCCAAAGAACATACAGCTTGCGGACCCACAATTCCATCAGCCACAACAGATCGATCTACTGATAGGAGCTGAGATTTTCTTTAATTTGCTTTCAATAGGACAAATAAGGTTAGCTGATGAACTTCCGACTCTTCAAAACACACTTCTAGGGTGAATAGTATCGGGCAAAGTCACGCGCTTCCAATCAAACTCACTTCTGTAATTTATCTACCATGGACGAGAAATTCAATGACCAAATTTGTGATGATATTAATGAGATATTTTGGAAGCTATAGAATCCATCATCTATTGAAAAGTTCACTACAATCGAGGAAAAATGTGAAGTCCATTTCAAGGAAAATACAAAACGAGATCATCAAGGAAGATTTATCGTCAAGCTTCCTCTCAAAACTTCTCCATCTACGTTAGGCGATTCTAGAATTATGGCACTGCGCCGTTACTTAAATAATGAAAAAAAGCGCAGTCAAAATCAAGAACTTCAAGAGGCTTATGGGGAGTTCATGCGAGAGTATAGGAGGTTAGGGCATATGCAATTAGTCTCAGAGACAAAGATGTCGGTTAACCACTATTTTTTACCACACCACTGTATTTTAAAGCCCGAGAGCTCTACCACCAAATTAAAAGTGGTATTTGACGGGTCTGCGAAGACAACATCAGGTAAGTCTCTTAATGACATCCTGATGGTCGGACCAGTGGTTCAAAACGATCTCTTCAGCATCCTGATACGATTCAGAGCACATAAATTTGTCGTAAGTGCAGATGTGTCTAAAATGTACAGACAAATTTGGATCGATAAGTCAGATTCCCATCTGCAATACATATTTTGGCGTGATACACCATCAGAAGATCTACAAGTCTACAGGCTGACAACCGTAACTTACGGAACTGCTTAAGCTCCCTATATTGCAACCCGCTGCTTGCAACAATTATCTATAGATCATAAAGATACTTATCCACTTGCAAGTGACGCCATTCATAATGATATGTACGTAGATGATCTGCTAACGGGATCCAATTATCTATCGGAACTTCAAGAAATGAAAACACAAAGTACTTCTATGCTAGGTACCGCTAAAATGACTCTTCGCAAATGGTGTTCCAATTCACCAGATATTCTACGTGAAGTCCGTTCAGAAGATCGTGAATCATTTCTTCAAATCAATGATTGCGAGTACGTCAAAACATTAGGCATGTACTGGCAACCTCAAGTCGATGAACTACATTTTCGTGTCATATTCATTGAAAGAACAAAAATCACAAAGCGAACTGTTATCGCAGACATCGCACTTATTTTTGATCCTCTTGGTCTAACGGCTCCAGTTATCACCTTCGGTAAACTGTTTCTACAGCAGCTGTGGCAACTCAAATGCGATTGGGATGAATCTTTGCCACAGCATTTACATATCAAATGGGAAATCTTCAGAGAACAACTTCTTCAGCTTAACCATCTCAAAATCAAACGGCATCTGTTCAATGGTTCATCTTCAAGCAACCTTCAACTTCATGGATTCGCTGACGCGAGATGTGTGAACCAAGACGGCGAAATAGTAGTCACACTCTTATGCTCAAAATCACAAGTGTCTCCTTTACGAAAAACTACTATTCCACGCTTAGAACTCTGCGCTGCCTATCTTCTTTCCGATCTGGCACATCGGGTACTCGCTATAATTAACTTTGAAATTAATAACATTTTTTATTGGACCGATTCAATCATCGCCCTTCACTGGCTTAGATCTGAATCTTCGTCGTGGAATACATTCGTACGTGGAATATATTCGTTACCAGTACTTACAAACTACTTACAAACGTCAACAGCTGGAACCATGTAAAATCCGAACAAAATCCTGCAGATATTGTCTCAAGAGGGATCATGCCAGAAGAGTTGCCCAAATGTTCAACTTAGTTTAATGGACCCCAATTTTTATCTATAGATGCTCAAAATTGGATACAATCAAAGCTTCCAGTTGAGGTGCCTTTGTCTGAACGCCGGATCGAAAAATCTGTGTTAGTTTCCATCGAAGAAGAATCAAGCACGTGCTATGGAAATAATTTAATCGACTCCATAAAATATAGAAATAATTTCAAAAGTCTGCGCAACATCGTGGCTTGGATCAACCGATTCATTTCTAACTGTCGTTTACATGGTCGACTGCGAGGCAAATTGGAAGAAAGAACAGAAGGGTCTCTATCAATTAAAGAGCTTGAGAACAGTCTTCATAGTGTAGTCAAAATTGTTCAAGGTAGGTCATTTCATGATGAAATAAGAATGCTGTCATCAAAAGGTTTACTGACAAAAAATCGTCTAAATTCCTTGTCTCCTTTCCTCTACAATCAAAATATATTACGAGTCGGTGGCCACCTACAAAAATCTTAATTACCTTTCTATTCCAAACACCCTATCCTTCTTCCATTTAAACATCCTTTTACACTAAATTTATTTTCCGAGTATCATTCTAGATTGTTGCATGCCAGATCTCAAGCTATGTTAGCAGCAATCCGTCTTGGCCTTTAAAAGGACGTCAATTGGCTAGTAAGACATATCATTCGTGTATTAGGTGTTTCAAGTTGCATCTGAGATCTACCAATCAATTAATGGGTAACCTACCGACTCATAGAATCAACCATTCACCACCATTTAGTGTAATCGGGGTAGATTACTGTGGCCCTTTTTACATACACTATAAGGTCCAAGGAAAAAACCTACAAAGGCAAATCTCGCAATCTTCATATGTTTTTCCGTGAAAGCTGTATATTTGGAGCTGGTGTCTGACATGACCACAGATGCTTTTATAGGAGCATTAAAGAAGTTTATTGCTACTCGAGGGATGTGTCATCACATATATTCCGACAACGGAACAAACATTGTAGGCGCTTACTCTGAACTTCAACAGATGCGTAACCTTTTCATGTCCCAACAACATCAACTAGAACTTACAAAGTTTGGTTACAAAGTTACAAAGTTCGGTGACCTTTCGGTGGCCAACATCTTCTCCGAGTCGTGGACAACGCGTCGCTTACTTTTCAAGAATTGAACACCGTCATCAAACAAGTCGAAGCGGTGTTAACTTTTCGACCACTTACACCAATATCATCGAGTCCTTACGATTTAGATGTCCTGACCCCTGCTCATTTTCTGATTGGTCATCCTTTTATCACCATCCGCGAGCCAGAGATAACAAATGAAAATATTTCTACTGTACTCCGTTGGAGATTGGTTCAACAAGTAAAGCAACATTTTTGGTCTCGGTGGTCGAAAGAATACTTATATGAACTACAGCATAGAAGGAAGTGGATATCACCTACTAAATCAGTAGCTCCTGGTGAATTGCATAGGAAAGTGAAATGCATAGGTGACGTTATAGTGTCTTCAGTGGGACATCCTGCCGTATCCAAAAACGTGTTACGATACATCGTAACCGATTTTTTTTTTTGTGTCCGGTTGTGTCGGTTTTGATTGTTCACCCGTGCGGTGGGCAGTTCTTTGTGAGTCACCCGCTTTTATTTAACTTGTTTTAATGTGGCCTGAATGCCGATTATGTATTTGCATGTTGGTGTTGTATTTGGCATGTTATGTGTGGTGGCCGTTTCAGTTGATGGCGATGAGGCGTTTTTTTTTTGTGGTGAATGTGGAGATTGTTTTTTTTTTGGTGTAATGGCGAACGATTTTTGTTTTGGCTGTTTTTTTGTTTTTGTGACAGGAGAAAAAAAGAAATTTTGGTTTGGTTTTTTGGTCATTCGGTGAATGATTGTTGAGAGAAAAAGTTTGAAAGCAACAATAAAGAAACAAAAATAAAAAAAATACAAGTTATAAACTAAAGTGAGTGAACATTGTACTCGGGAAAAAAAAACTAAAACCCAAGGAAGCAAGAGGAAAAAAAAACAAGAAAAATCCGGATAAAAATTAACACGGTGGATAGTATTGCATATTGGGTGGCCAAATCATCGAGTTTATACCACGCCAGTGCAAGCGATTTGTACAGAATCATCAAAAGCTAAAATTGAGGCAGCTGGTTTTTTTTTCTCGTGATAATTATTATCAAACTGAGCCAAACATATTTTCAATCATATCCACTAAACGCTACAACTATAATCAATTGAAGTAATCAGGTGATTACATTGGTTGCGGTGAGCTGGCGATTTCGTTGCCTGTTCTGGGTTCCGGTTGGTGGTGACGGGTTGAGGTGTGGCTTGACTCGGTGGCGGTAACGCATGGTCAACGTTGTATCATATTCACATATTCATTTGTTGGTGGTACTGAATTTTTTTTTTAATATTTCGATTATTTATTGATAGTTTTGTGTGAATATTGTTTCCATAACTAACTTCCTTCGGGAATTTTTTTTTGTGGTTCGTTTTTTTTTTTTTTTTATTTCTAGGAAATACCCGAGCTCGGTTATTGGTCCGTTATTCACAAAAGAACAACAGTTATCGTCCTCTTGGCGAGGACAGCATTATTTTTTGAGTTTTTGTGTTTGCTTATGGAAAGAATCTTCATCCATTAATGTTTGTATTAAGGTAGCTTATCATTGTTTTTATATTAATATTCAATTTATTATGTTTTTTCGTACAATACCACTAAAACCAAATAAATAAAATTTAATTGTTAAAATGCTCATTGTTAAAGAAAGTATGATTGTTTAACTTTTTGGAGGATCAGGGAGGCGAGTGTTGGATATGCGTGATCGGTTCGTGATTTTTTTTCTGTTGTAGCAGCTCCTAAGTCTCTGCAAGGCTCCATCTTACCGACCCCCCCAGACTGCGCATTAGCCGGCATATGCTGCGGATGGAGATTGAGGGATAATCTGTTTACGATATGTGATCGTTCGGTCGCATACAGTAACAAACGCTTGGAACGTTTAAACAATAAGGGAAGTGTGGAAATGCATGATCGAAACAGTCATATACAAACTAATAATGCGGCAAAAGCTTTTATTATAAATATTCCCCTACCGCCTCGTATAATAACAAAAAATCCACAAATATAATTGATTAAGCGATTTCAGCATACATTATTAATAATGCATTTAATTTTTATTTTTTTTTTTTTTTTTTTTCCAAAGCTAAACTAAATTTTGAAAGTCATAACATTAATCCAATATAATTTTTTATTTTATTTTTTTAAGGATAAAAAAAAATACTTACATCACATCACGATTGCTGTTAATTCATCGTACAGCAAAAAAAAAAAAAAATGTTGTATTTGGTTTTTTTTTTTTTTCAATAATCATTCCTATAATTCCATCAAAATGAAATAATAAATTTAACACACATCAAATTTCAATCAAAGCAATTTATTTATAAGTAAATTAAATAAGATTTTTTAAAAAAAAAAAAAAAAAAATGCGTATACGAAAGGCATATTTGGTACCAAAAAAACCCTACCCGACGCGACGTTATATTTTTTTTTTTTTACTTTCAAATGTATGTGGAAAAATTATTCAACATAATTTTTTTGTTAATTTTTTTATAACATTTTTTTTGTTGATTATTTAAATTAAAATAAAAAAAATAAAAATAAAAAATTCACAAAAAACATTTTTTTTCCGTTGAATTTATTTTTATTACAGTTTAATTGAATGCAGATTTATCTGCTTTTAGGGATGAGTTTTTTTTTATTACTGTGGAACGTAACGTATTACGTACCCTTGTTTCTATACTCACAATTTAATAAAAAAAAAAAAAAAATAGGAACCACCTTGTTGCGATATTAAAAGCATGCAGTTCCCAGCAATTATTAAGAACATTTAGAGGTTCAGTAAGGATTTTTTTTTTTTTTTTTTTATTTTATGACACACCCTTAGCAATTATTTACCAAAACGTTTTAATTTATAAGTTAAACTATTAATTATGCAAAACCCAGGATATACATATAATTATTAACAATGATTTCCTGAATATATCTTTAAGATATGTGACTAAGAAGAACCACCAAAATAAAATCCTTTTTTTTTTGTTATGTAACAATACGATTTTCATGGTTGAACGAGCACATTGTTTAGCGTGTGTGTGTGTATGTATATTCAAAAAGTACTAAGGGAATGAAAATGTGTGTCTTACGATGGTCACATAATAATATTATTATAATTATGTCCTAACAGTATAGCCATCATATTTTTGCATGTCCGGTCGTCACATAATGCCAACGTAAATTTTTATAAATGTAATATAAAATACGAATTTTTGGTCAGAAAACCTATAATTTAATTTTATTTTATATTAATTTAAAATTGTTTTTTTTTTCGTACTTAGCGTAAAACTGCACGAGTATACGGAAATTACAACAACTACAAAAAACTTGATGTGCGCGAATATACTTTGTGGGAAACAAGGAAAAGATTGTCTTAATAATAAACTATAATATAATATATTAAAATAATCATTATATTTGAGTAATATTTAAAACGACAATATAAATAATAACTATGGTAAACTTACTTATTATTACTTACTTACGTACATGCACATATTTCTTTCAGTTAGTAGTTATTCGTAAAATAAAGAAAAGATAAAATGCAAATAATTTTTTTTTTTTTTAAAACTCTTAATATTTGTCCAAATATAACAGTAGAGTAGAACTATGATCTCTTCATCATTATAATAAACATCCATATAGTCATGTTTATATGTACATATACTACATAATACGAAATGGGAACAAGAAATGGTTTTATGTACTCGTCGCTTATACACAAATCTTTTCTAGATAGTTTCTTCTTTTATATATTCTCATGTACGAGTATAATGATCATTCTTCCATCAAATAAGTGTATTTACTTTGCTGTTCTGCCATCAACTCATATAATATATATTATGTATTATATGTACATATATTTTGAAGTATTGTTATTTGTCAGTGACTTAATTTGAAGCTTTTCTTACATATATCTCTTGTTATAAGTATTCGTTGAGTATTTAAAAAAATATTAGATATTGTTGGTAAAGAGAAAGGGATTTTTTTACTTTTTAATACTTAAGAGAAGAGTTTTTAAAATAGTTTATTCTATTTGACACATAGGTTAATTGGATTGCCGGTTTAAAGTGGAAACTTAAATTTTTAAAGTTATTCGGTATGAATTATATTAAAAGTCCACTCGCTCGTGTTTGTTTAAGCGATTTCATCAGTAAAACACTCCTACACATCAGTAGAGCAACCAGGATCAAAACCCGACAAATCATTTCCAATGACAATTAGGAATAAACACAGGTCCAAACTAAATGATTCATTATAATTACTCCCAAAACCGTTAAAAAATGGAATTTTGGAAACGTCCTCTATTGCATCCACTGTTGAGCCACATAGTCTACATAAAGTAATTAATTAATTGTCTACTCGTGTACACAATGTTTGTAGACAATCCAAAAACTGACGTCCTAGTTTATACTGAATTAGAGAAAAAATTCCTTATTGCAACACTCGATGATTGCAACCGTAGACCATAGTTGCATCATAGGATGTTTAACTCTAAAAATCTTAAGAATTAGTTAAGGTTAATCTTAAGTAATTTCGGTAACTTCAATTTGTTGTCTATTCGATTCCCTTCAAAAATTATATTAAAAAAGAAATGTTCATATAGGACATATCCAGCGCATTGAGCTCTCACATAAAGTTGATATTTAGAACGTTATTCCAATTACAATATTTATTTATTTATTAGAAATTAACAATTTTTAACACTAAACTAAAACTAAAAGTTTTAAGGAGAGCGGATAGCTAATGGATTTAAGGTCCTTTAAAAGCTAATCAGCTCTACTCTGAAACAAAAACTAGACAGAAATAATGTACAAGATATAAAATAACAATTTAGTAATAAACTGAAAGTTAAATATATAATAAAAAAAAAATAATAAAATAAGGTGAATAAACAAATTTAAAAGATACAGATAATATGTCGCGTTAAAGATAATCTTCGACCCATTCAGCCAAATACGTCGTTACAGTTTTCTTGAAATTGTGAACATTCACAGATCTAGTAATAACAGTCGGCAAATGGTTATATACATATGGACCGAAGTACGATATGGATTTGCTACCAAATTCAGTTTTGATTTTATAACATTTTTAAAGATTAGAACGACGGGTTGGATGGCTTTGATTTACATACTGAAACTCAATGTTTGATAGCGTTAACAATAACCGCAAACATTTATACATATATAGTGAAACATGAAATTGGAATAATGCGTATATTGGCAGGATTCCTTCAGTTACATTCTTATACAGCTCGACGGAGCGAAACAAGTGTGGAAGCCTATAGATAGCTTTGCAGCTTTTGTTTGTAAAATTTGCAACCTCTTTATCTTTGATTTTCCAATATGACCAAAACAACAATCGCAAAATAGAATCTTGTGTGAATAAATTTTTTTTTTTTTTTTTTTTTTTTTTAAATAAATTTTATTTATTTATTTTATGTAATTACAATCTAGTCTCCTGGACTAATTAGCAATTTGTTTCTGACTTAATTTACTAACTTAAATTAATCTATGGCTTCTTACCATTGGCATTCCATAGTGTTTGGTAAATTGATGTAAACCACATCTTAGTTGTGGATTTTAGATCAGCATAATGCTGCTCAAGCTGACAATCACACCAGCTCAAAAGGTTTGGTTCTTTTAAGTCTGCGAACTAAATTCGAGATGCTTAGGAGCTGAGTTGCCTCAATGTTCACATGTTGGCGGAGCCTTTCTTCATGTCTCCGTGCTTTTTCCTGGATTTCATTTAAGATGAGGTTCATTTTAAGGTCCCTATGAAGGTCATTGTTCCTAACATACCAAGGTGCATCAACGATGTTCCTTAATACCATATTCTGAAATCTTTGGATGATATTTACGTTTCTCTGTTTGGTACAACCCCAAAGCTGAATACCATAAGTCCAAATCGGTTTCAATATTTGCTTATAAAGTAGAAGCTTGTTGTATGTTGATAAAGAAGAGTTCCTCCCAACAGCCAATACATTTTTCTGTATTTAAGTCTTAATTCTTCACTTTTCTTCTTGACGTGTGCTTTCCATCGTAGTTTAGCATCCAGGGTCATGCCGAGATACTTAGCTGTGTTCGCATGCGGTATTATTTCCCGATTTATGGTAATCGGAATATGTTCGATTCGTCTGTTTGTAAAGTTGATGTGAACTGATTTAGCTTCATTTAGTTTTATTCTCCATCTTTTTGTCCATTTATATATTTGAGTTATGGCTGATTGTAACTTCTGTGTTGATTCTTCGTTGCTTTTTCCAACAGCTAAGATCGCCGTATCATCTGCAAAAGTTGCCACTGTGTTGTTTTCTAATGTAGGAAGATCATAAGTATATAGTAGGTATAAAACCGGCCCGGAACTAGATCTGATTTTTTTATATTATATGTAATGAAATTTCGAAATGGGATAATAGAAAGGCCCGCGCCAGTGTCGATCAAAAATATCATTCTATTAGTGGAATCGGTTATGCGTAAGCGGCTGTGGTATGATGTCTTAAGGTGTGCCGCCGCAACCATAAGATTTATTTGTTTGGGGAATCTTGGTCAATTTGCATCGCTGCTACATTGCTGGTCAGCGGTCGGAAATTACAAGGTTTGGTACATTTGTTGGCCAATACAGTTTGTCTGCAGTCTTCTCCAAGTCATTAGCAGTTATCGACTCCAGCTGCGCCACTAATGCCAATCTGATAAATTCGGGAAGGCGTCTGATCCAAAGTAATCTAACTATGGCTTGTGTAAAATTTTTGCCGGCAAATCCTTGGATTTGGCGCAGAATTTCCGACGGTCATCTGTCACCTAAATCCTGTCCACTAAGAAGCGTCTCTAGTCTTTTTTCTTCCGACGGAGAGAGTCGCTCGATCAATAATTGTTTTATAGTTTCATAACGATTGGAGGTCGGGGGATTTTCTAGCAGGTCAAATACTGTGTTGCAGTGCTCCGGTGATAATGCAGAGAGCGTGTGTATACATTTTTGACGTATTTCTGCTATTAGAAACCAATTTTTAGGATTGCTAACCCAAAACTGCGCCCATTTGATTGTCATGACTTCGGCTTCCCTAACCGACGTACTCGGTAAATTGTTTTTGTTATCCGCCATTGATATGTCTTGACCGATTAGTTGGTTGACGTTTCCTGAATGATCGTCTCCGTTCTCAGCCATTGGCTTATTGGCTTGTCGAAAGTAAAACAAAAGATACGGGGAAAAACAAAATATATGACGGAAACCGGCAGATACGATTTTAAAACGATGTACGTAATTGGTGTGGATGAATAGAAAAGACGAATAATAATTGATGATTGAATTTTAGGGTACGTCGCGATATTTTGTTATATAACCACGGTAATTTCTGACTATGTTCATGAGAGGAAGTTGCGATGATTGAATGAAATTCTTAAATTATGAATTATGAGTTGGAATAAAATTGTGGTAGATAATAATCGAAACAATATATTCACCGCCAAATCCAAAATATTTTTCAAATGCCTGCAACCTGTGGTTGCACAAAGCGTTGATCATGCCCGTTGTTTAATAATCACTAATATTTGATAATAGTTTTGAATAACTGCAAGATCATTTAATGCGTGTTCCTGATCCTGTCTGAGAAATGAAAAACAGCGAATATGCTGAATCTGTCACGTTTTAGGTGTTTTCCCCGAACGAATAATACAGCGGTCTTTCATGGTTGAGCCACTTCTTCTAGGCGCAGAGGTCAATACCGTTGACCATTTAGCCTCTCCCGCTTGTCCAAAATAATTAGAAACTTTTCTCGGTATACAAACCGATGAGGTCAGATTGTTCACATGTTACGGGCCAGCAATAATTGTATTATTATAGAATTCATAAATTTTACAGAATTAGAAGAATTCTAAAAATTTAAAGAATTTTTTGGATTTATAGAATTATACCATTTATTGAAAAAACAGAATTTTTTCAAATAAATTAAGAAATTTAAAATATAAAGAATTAAAAGTAATTTATTTAATGTACATAATTTCTAAACAAATTTAACGAACTTTTTACGAAATTTACAGAATTTATAGAAATTAATTTTTAAAATTTATTGAATTGAAATAATTTATACAATTTATAAATTTCCTAGTAACCAACGTATTTAAAGAAATTATACCGTTTACGTAGCTTACGGAACGGCAGTTCTTAGTTATTTTTCTTAGTTTTGTTTCCGGTCGAGGTACCGAAGATGGTTTAGTAAATTCAAAGATTGCAGGTTAGTCGTTCAATCTAAACTTGGAGTGATTTTCGTCATATCCAACTCTCGTAGCTCCAAGAGTGTATCTTAAATATTTACATACCCCCTGTTGAGATCCACGGGCGGGCCGACCCACCTTTCATCTCAGCACTGTAGGTTGGTATGGTGTGAATAAATGAAGAATAAATCATTTTTAGAATATGTTGTGGAACACAGAAAGCAAGCTTCCTAATCAAATAAATAAAGGGATTGACTTTTAAACTCAACGTATGAATTTGTTTATTCCAAGACATATGCTTATCAAGTAAAACTGCAAGATATTTGAGTTTATCAACTCCCTCGATAATAACATTTGAAACTTGCAAGGGTTGGAAATCACAATGAGGGAGGAATGGGGATTGAAAGATAATAAATTTGGTTTTGTTGAGGTTTACAGATATTTTATTTACATTTAAATATTCTATAACTACAGCCACTTCGTTTTCCATGTGTGTCATGGCTTGGGAGCAATCTTTGGAATTATAGAATATTGCGGTATCATCAGCAAACATTCTAATTTTCCCAGCCAGAGGTAGGTGTGATATATCATTTATGAAAATCAGAAATAGAATAGGGCCAAGTACACTACCCTGAGAGATGCCGCAATCAATAGTTAAAGTGCTACTAATTACACCATCTAAAGCCACAAATTGTGTACGATTTTGAAAATAACTCATCAAAAGATTATAAGCCAAGCCTCGAAAGCCATAGCAATACAACTTATTTAGAATTAGACGATGATCAATGCAGTCAAACGCTTTATGCAGATCTAAAAATAGACCACATAAATACTCCTGATTATCGAAAGCTCGGTAAATCAGATCAGTAATCTCAATTAAAGCGGTATCTGTGCCAAACCCCTGTCTAAAACCATATTGATGACAGTAAAAAAAATCTAAAGCGTTTAGATATTCAGTCAGGCGAGTTTCAATTAATTTTTGAAGCATTTTGTCAAACACAGACAAGACAGAAATTGGTCGGTAGCTACTAGCAGCTTTGCAGTCTCCTGATTTAAATATTGGTGTCACTTTTGCAATCTTCAAACAATCAGGATAAATGCCGGTTTCAAACACTACATTGAATAAATCCGTCAATATTTGAGAAAAGAATGCTGAGTTACGTTTTATAACAGTATTATGAATATTATCATACCCACCACCCTTATTATTGTCTAAATTATTAATTTTATTATCTGTTTCCGTAACGGAGATTGAGCGCAAAAAAAATGAATTCGAGCTGCTATTGTGCAGATTGTATAATTCAGTGTTACCATTACTTGTAAAAGAGAGGCTGTTGCCAACATTTACAAAATGGCTATTGAATATATTTAGAATACTGGGAAAGTCTTTGTATTTGACATCATTTTATACAATGGATATTTTTTAGATTTGATCCTTCTATTGAGCAAATCTAGTCTGTCCTTTAACGCAGAGTTGTTTGTGCTTTGTTTAAACCTTTTGAGTGTGCGATTTTTTTCTTTTATTAAATTCCAAAGATCTAGATTCATCTAGGGACAAATACTAGCATTTTTCATTTTCACCTGTACTTGTTTAGACTTACCTTACTTAAAATTTACCAACCAACTCATTATATTTTCCAAAGATTAATTTTAGGGTTGAATCAAGGTTGTGAATGTCAAACGAGGTTGAAAATAAAAATTCATCGAAGTATTGATTCACTTTGTCATAATTTACCGTTTTCTTTTCTAATTCCTTATTTATGTATTTCGGCTTAAACACGAATTTTGAAAAAATAAAACTATGATCACTGATATCAGATTCAATTGTTGAGTTAAAAACTCGTTCTTTATTAAGAAAACTGCTAATAGCATGATCCAAGATATTACCACTTACTGGTCTGGTAGCAAATGTGTTAGTAACAATCATACCATGACTTAATAAGGTGGAATTGTACTCAGAAATTAGTTTTAATTTTTTATTAATCGGTATATTCAAATCTCCTACAATAATAAAGTCAGAATTGGAATTGTTGCTACATAGAAGTTGTTCCAAGATTTCTAAAAGCCAGGTGGCCTATAGATCCCACAAACATTAATTGGATTAAAACCCGAGAGTTGAATACACATGAACTGGAATGGCAAGGTCTCATCGTTAGTGTTTAGGATATTATAGCGAATATCTTCCCTGATGAACATAGCAATTCCCCCCCCCCCCCCCCCCCCCCCCCCCGACCTGTCATCTCTACAAGAGAAGACGTTTGAGAAATTTTTAATCTTAAAGGAGAATATATTTGAGCTTTTAATAAATGTTTCGGTTATAACTATCAAATGAATCTCAGTATGTAAATGTAAACTATCAATGAAATTTAGTAAATCGTCAACTTACTTAGTTCATTCATGCCCCAAATATTAAATTTGAAGTACACACAGGGTTTTGGAAGAAAGATTCATATCAACATGATCCAATGAGAAATCATCAATATTTGAAAAATAATTGTTAAAACATTTTGCTTTTAAAGATTTAAAAGTCATTCAATAAAAACTGATTAGAAAACGTAACATGTGTGCGACTTACTAAATTTTAGTGAGCCCTTGATGAGAGTAAAAATATTAGATAAACATTATAAATTCCAATTGGTGAACATGTAATTACAACTAAACAAATATTCTTTTCTAAACAAGCTCAATTGTGTGAAACAAAAAAAGATAATTCACATCCCATCCAGTGGAGTTATAAAGTATCGTATTCTCCGATAAGAGGCGATAGTCCCTCCATTAGGGTCATTAGCCACAACACTCGTTCTATAAACAAAGAAAAGCTTCACAATGAATTGTGTAAAGCTAATAATGCATTAGTTGAAGCCAAAAATATAAACAAGCAACTGAATATTACAATTGCATGGATGCAGGAGCGCATGAAGACGCTTCACAGAGAGAAACGATTGCTTTTATAAAACTTAACTTGCCTTATTTAATCATTTTGGTACAATGATTTTCAACCTATCAAGCCCATTTATTGAATTGAGAATCGGCTTGAATAGGACAATAAAATTTCGGTTTTCTTTGCTTAAGAAATAATTGTTAGGTCGAAGAAAGGCTGGGTAGTATTAAATCTAGCAATTATTTTATTAAATTTAGATTTAAAACATTATACCAAAATGATTAAAACCAAGAAAAATGCTTGCTTGAGGTAATTAAATAATTTTATTAATTTAATACGTCTCAATGTAAAATCAAGCTTATGTGTTTCTTAAACTAAGGAATGATTTTGCTTTTATGAAGAATTTTTTTTTTTTTTCAATTTAAAAGAGTATTCGCTCTTTATGAAAACACAAAACTACAATTTAATAATATTTTCGTTCGATTAAACAAAAATAGTTCTTAATCTAATAAAATTGTTTATTAACTTTAGCAACTGATTTCTGTATTGAATACGACAGAAATTATTCATCTCTTCCTTTAAACGATTTTTGCTTGGCTTAAGAATTTTTTTTTTTAATTTTAAACAAAAATTTGCTGGATGTAAACACGAAACTAATTAATTTAATTATATTTTCGTTAGATTAAAGACAAACAGTTCTTAATTTAATAAAATGATTTATTAACTTTAGCAACTACTTTCTATATTGAATACGAGTGAAACTTTTTTTTGTAGCAAGGGCCCTCTTCTTTTAAGCAATTTTTTGCTTTAATTGAGAATTTTCATTGGGTAACAGCATGCTCATTGGACAAATAATTAAAAATACCTTTTGTTATTTTACATTCTTAAATAATAATTTATTTGGGTATAATTAAAATTATTAACTTAGATTAATAACTATATTTATGTATGATTATGGTAGATTATAGCTAATAAATTATTGTTTAAACTCATAGATTAGCAAATAATATAGTAAGTTAAGAAACCAACAAATTATTTTAATAAATAATTAATTAATATTAATTAAATTTATCTATATAACCCATATTTAATGATTCCTTCAAAGACGTCGTACATGACGTCCACACAAGAATTGGAGACAACGTGAAAACTTCCAATTTCATAAAAAATGGAATCTTCACGAATTCCAGTATCTAAGTAATCATTTTTCTTTAAATCAACTTTATAGTTTTCCTCATTTCTCGTAAGGATAGATACTTCACAATTATGCTTCGATAAATCCTTTTTATAAAATTTTGCAGAAGCGACAACTTTGATTATGATTAAAAGATTATCCCCAATTACAAGCCCTAGCACAAAATATAAAGTTATCTTTTCGTTTGCTATTGTCATTGAAATACCCTCAGTTTCAAGTTTCCGAATTGTATCAATTAATCTAGCTAAACATTTGTGGTTTCCAAATATTGTTTTAGGTCTCTTGATTTCAGAAACATAGCAACAAAAATATTTTCACCAGAAGCATACTTTAAGGGTATAAAGTTGGAAAACTATAATAGAACGCTGCCAGAGATTGTACTACAGATTTGGAACCGAGAGGGTTTCCTGGCTCGAAATCATCGTAGTATAAATGGTAAGGTACGTTTGTGCTAATACATGCGGTTGTTCAAAAAAAAATTTGTTATTCGATATTTGAAAGGCATTGAAATGCCTTGAATATTATTATTGGCTAAAACAGATACTCCTTTTAGTATTACTTCCGATGTTTGAGAATTAATAAGAAACTTTTCAGGTGGTTTATAAAGATTATGTTCTGTTAAAGTTTTTATTAATAAATATTCTGAGTTTATTTCTTGAAACGGGTTAGAACAAAATTTGAACATTTCTTCGACTGTGTTTTAAATATTTGCATCAATCAAAGGGTTTATTTTTATTAATACGGAAAACATTTCTTCAAGCGCTTGAGATGTTAAATCTTTCTGAATATTTTCAAGTAACGTGTTTGTAACATTACTATTACTTGAAATTTTTGTAACAAATGCAAGTACTGCTTTTTTTACTATTTCTTTAAACTGTACTGTGTTAAGAGCGGTTCCTTGTTGAGGAAGTTCAAAATTGTATTTAAAATCATTCTGTAAATAAATTGGCTCATAATTAGTAACAGAGGTAAATTTTGATATACAAACATTTATTGGAGGAATATTCGTGTTATGTTCGTGCTTTTTAATCTAATGTCTGTTAAATGAGGATAGGTTTTCGAAAACTAAAGGGCAATCGGTTTGACATTTAAATTCATCAGATGTCTTTAAAAAATGAATGTACATATTTTAGATGTCTTATATAAAGGTCAACTGTGTCAAATGTTTGAAGACATAGAAAGCAGTTTAACATGATTCAAATAGAGAATAATCCAGTTATAATTAAAATATGAATATAATTAATAAATTTTTAATGTTTTGTCTTTAAAGTTTAATGTATTAATGTCAATCTGAAATTAAATATAATCTTTACAGCAATAATTTTTTTTATGTTGAAAAGTATTGGTTGAAATATAATACGGTTATTAGTCAGGACAATTGTACTCATAATCTTCCGAATTTCAAATTTATACATACATAGATACATAATAAAAATGTATCAAGAAATGTTTTGCTTAAAGTTGCATGCATAAATTTATTTTATGTTTGAAGAGTTTATTAAATATCTGCTAATTTTCAAAGTAGTTATTGAAATAATCTTATTAAAATATATAATAAGATTATTTCCTTCCGTATAAAATACAATTAATAATTAAATAATTTAGAAGAATAGCTATTTGCCTTATCTTCGCCAGGAAAGTATTTTTCTATTTCAATACTGATTTGTTCCAGCTGGGCAGCAGTCATATTTTCTTCCCTGACTATGAATTCATGTACGATACTTTCGATCAACAAATTTCGGGTATCGTCGTCCAGTTTAAAATTTACAAAGTAAAAGGCAGAATGTATTTCGCTTTTATATGACGCTAAAGATGCGCTGGAACTAGGAATCAAAGAGCTTATCTGTGTATCCATAGATAACGTGCTATTGCTGTTACTTAATGTATAGGACTGTAAAGGGAACCCCTAAAAATCAAAGGCAATGAAACGGAAATGCAATATTATTATTAAATAAATATATTTTAATCTCACATTTGCAACGCGCCATTCCCCAATTTTTGATCGGAGCCTACTTTTTTTGCTAATATCTGTTGGGTCAGGAAACAAAGCATCCAAATCTGATTCTGTTAAAATCTTTAAATCCATAATGTCATCGAAATTTGATTCTAAAAGAATTTGAAAATTTAGGAAAGAACACACTGCAACTTGGTAGCTAGAATTACTTTAAAAATTATCCCAAGTTGATTCCAGTCCCCATTTGCCTAATAAGTTATGCAATTCGTTGGGTTGATCGTTACTAGAATCAAGCGGGTGGTAAGCATTAAACGAACTATTCTCTAAGTCAGAAAATTATTGAAGATAAAGAAAAAATTGGATTAAATTGAATGTAGTTGATTTGTCTGACTGCCAAGTTTTAATGAAAATGATTAATTTGTTACCATAGTTTAAGTAAGATTGATTTTCCTCTTCATTTGTTGATGAGTTAAACAGTAATACATGATTTTCTGCAATATCGATCATCTGTATCATCTTCAATAGACATTTTATGTAAATTCGCAAAAAATGTTGCGTTAGTTATTAAAAGCAAATAATATCTAAATAGGAAAATAAAACAATAGTATTCACATATTAAAATATACAAAACGAAAACTTTAAATTATTAAATTCTTATTTGTAATGGTCACACAGAACAGAATTAAGGACAACTTTAACAAATAGAAGAAAACAATTTGTGCCACAGCATCTTACATAAAATCTGTAAGTTGAAAGTGACGTTCTTTAAAAGTTATCATGGAAACTGGTTCATGGCGCTTACTTATGCAGACCGTTTTTTATTGACATAACTAAAATTACTTCCAAAAATTTTTGGAAAAGGCAACGAAGCTTTATGTGAAGTATATGTTAACTCTCATTGTGCTATCCAGCGATACTAGCGAAAAAAGCGATAGAGTAAAGGGTGAAATACACCAAGCAGCAGCAGCGAGCAGCAGAATTAAATAGATATCAATTTACTTATGCAATGATGAAAAACCTTAGATTGAGCAAAACTATAAGCATTTTTTATAAATAAATAAATGTACAAAAGTATTCTAATTTTAATAGAAAAATTTTAAAAAAGCAAAAATTTCAAAATTTTGCTATTAAAATTATAATATTTTTGTACATTTTCATAAAAAATGCTTATAGTTCTGCTCAATCTAAGATTTTTGATCATTGCATAATTAAATTGATAATATATAATTCCGCTGATCTATATGAATTATTTATATTTTGTTCAATATCTTTTTTTATAGACTAATTTTAAAAAAAAATTATTTGTTTAATTAATTATACAATTTGAATACGTGATATGTAGAATCTTTGGATAAGTACTCGTACAAGATGGATTTTGTTTAAAAAATAAAGACTGAATTATTTTAATAAATTTAAATTTTTACTTTTTTATTTTAAATATTTCAAATTCGCTTTACATATGTTTAACTCTCTACTAACAATTCATGTATTAGCGTATTTCGGAATTCTAAGGCCTGATGATCATCCTGGTCATTTGCATTCTCAAATGATTCATTTAGCACTTCTTCAAATGGCTTGAGTTCAAAGTTTTCGGATAAACACACATTGTGTATAACACAACATGTTGTAATGACTTTTATGCAATTTTTTAATTTTAGTTCCAGGGATTTCAGAAAAATTGCACGCCATCGTGTTTTCATTACACCAAACGCATTTTCAACAATGCTACGGGCCTTGGTGTGTACGTGGTTAAATTTCCGTTCAATTGCGGTTGAATTATTTTTAATCGGAGTTATTATAGCCACCGGTTTCAGAGCACATTTGTAGCCACTGTCTCCTAATAGGTAGTATCCTTGCGGCGGGAATGCTCTTTGACTATTATGTAAAACTCGTTGGTCATGAACAGAGCCCGGATAGCCACAACGAATCTCCCGAAACTGTCACATACCGCCATTAAATTAATGCTATAGTCCAATTTTCTGTTAATGTATTGACCATGCAAGCTTGTAGGGACTAAAACTTTTATGTGACATCCGTCTATGGCGCCTAGAGCTTTACTATATATTCTTGCCCCTGACCGTTTATTAAATTGTTCACCGATTTGATTACTTTTGGCGCTAGTGCGACAAAATAATCAAGCATATTATGAACTATTGTTCTAACCATGCACCTGAAAATACAAAAGATTACACCAGTAACACGATAACAGTTCCACATGCCAGCCAATACTAAAAAACACAAACCCGGAATCTCACGGCGTAGCCTCTCTTAGTTTCTCGCTCGACCAATAGTTCGCATATGGCATTTAAAGAGTCAGCCGTTACTCTTAAATGCTGTCTTATAAATCGGTTATTATTCGACATAATTCCTTGGAAAATTGTAGCATTATATGAAGAATAGAGGTTTCGTGGAAGCTGCAATTTAAAGCCAAAAAATGTTGGACAACATAACATAACCTCGTAAATATATTGTGTTGTAAATTACTTTGGTTCGATATTTCCGTTTTTTTCTTGAATTCTGTTTCCTTAAAAAACGTTTATTATACATCAGAAGTGTATTGGTAAATAAAAAATGCGGCAATATCATGAATAAATTTTAACTTTTTTTACAATTTTACGTTGGGTATTTTTCTTGTTTATTGGCGAATAAATTTAGTTTAGTGTAAGTTGAGGCACAGACGGAGACTTTTATACTAGCGCCATCTATTTAAATATTGCATTAACTAACTCGTCCTACTTTAGTTAGTTAGTTTAGTCGATTAAGGCACACAGCATAAATAACTTTTTTTCGTATTTTTCTGTTAACATTTTAGACATCTAACGTAAACTAATAAAACTATAGATAAATTTAGCAAGTATTATTTTAATTCGTCAGAGCGAAAAATATTTTTAGAAATAATTTAATTTTAATATTTCTCCAATTAATATTTACTTAATACCAATATAGCCTTCTTGTAAATTGTTGTTAAAGATGTTAAAGATATGTAGAAAACTTTTATATAAATATTTTATAATATTTTTGCTTTTTTCATTAAAAAACTTGAAGCTAAAAAACACCATTTTTATGGAAATCAGTGAAAAGTTATACCACTAAAAAAGCTTCTAACAAATACGTCGTTATGATTACGGCTCTATACTCTAGAAGGCTCTGCTATTATGTCGAAGCTTTGATGTTGATGTTGTATTTTTAAACTGTGAATAGTTTCAATTACTGTGATATGTCTACAAGAAAAGAAACCAGTGCTCACTTCCGAGAAGTTGTAATTAACATGTATGTATTTAGAGGGGCAGTCGCTTTCGGCAATCGCAAAATTAACAAAAAAAAAATCAAAATCCACAATCCACAATCCAGTATATTTTGGAAACATACATATAAAGTTCTAAGTGAGGAAATGGAAAGGGTAGTAATGCGTACCATACGCAAAGATCCAAAAACATCTAATACACAAATTCAAATAATGCTATACGCAGAGATTATGGAACAGTTGTATGTTCTCGTACAGTTCAAAAAATATTCTTCAAGATATTCTTCCAGAACTGCCAGGAAAAACCACCTATCAGTAACGTAAACAGAAAGAAGCGCATCGAATTAGTTAAATTGTACCTGGAGCTTGACTTTACTTTGTGGAAAGGCGTAATATTTATAGATGAAAGTAAATATGATAATTTTGGGCGTGACGGACCGTCAAAATTATGGCGCAAGAAAGGAATAGCGATGGAAATCGCTAATCTTTGATGCACAGTTAAACATGGTAGAGGTAGTCTTCTATTTTGGGAGTGTCTGGCGTCTTCGGGGGTCGGTAACTTGGTGTTTATCGAAGGGATAATGGTTGCTGTATGACACCCCCAAACAACTACATTCTCCTTCACAAAGTCTATATCTAAATCCCATAGAATATAATATATGGGATAATGCAACACTGAAACAAGCAATTAGAAAAGAATGGGCCCGAGTGCAGCTAGAGTTTACCCAAAAGTTGGTTTCGTCTATGAATTATCTATTGAAAGCTGTTTTAGATTCTTTTCTAGTTATTAATGAATATTTTTGTTAGTGGTAAGTTATATATAGTACGATAAATTTGTTCGCATATTATTTAATAAAAATTGTTTCTGTTTTATTTTTAACCATGAAGCGAAAATTAATAAAATAAATTTATATGTTTTTTGCTTACATTTTTTGACCTTTTTTATTTACAGTAGGGAAATCTTAATTTGGTTCAAAAGTCAAGTGGTAAATTCACTTTTTTGGATCGTTGGGTGAATTAATTCGAAGAGCGTACATACGTTAACGTTGCCAATCTTCTGGATAAAACAAGCAATTATTTTTCAAATTAAAAGAAGGCGTACTCGATCTTAAAATGTTCTACTTCTGGAAATTTTCGACGCATTGTCTACATTGTCGACATTATCTACATTATCTACGCCATTTTTTGAATTCTCTACATACATTATCTACACGAGTAGAGAATTGATTAATTACTTCATGTAGACTATGCGGCACAACACTGGTCTTAATGTCAGAAGACTAGCCCCTAAGCAAGTTAGTAATTGAATAAATTAGGTTGTTCATGTAGTGCTAACTAACAAAAAGGATTAATCGAAGAGGCAGTGCAAAGACTTTTGCTTCCTCTGATCGTAGTTACAAGATTTTCTATTCTTTTGCAAAACTAGCATTTTGAAAACATCGACCTTAAAACGCTAGTTTTCTAACACCGGTTAGTTGTTTAACATCAATATATGATATTCTTTGTCTACATTTCTCATAAAGTTCAAATCACAGTATAATTAAAATCTGTCCAGTTTTAAAAGTTAACAATAAGAATTAACCGGGTTTAGCCAATAAGAACATGATAAAGTTATTGCCCAAAAAACAACATGTGCGAGACCGTTATTACATTATGTCCACCTCCTCATATGTACAGGTAAGTTTGATTAAAAACCTTGAAAATAATTAATCTTTTGTTACCTTGTACATATACATTTTATACATTTTGACTTTGTTACTCCTTAAAATTAAAATAACACCCACAGTGTTTATTATGGAAGATTGTAGAGAGGTCAAGTTTACAATAAATTTTATAACATTGTTGTGTTTTTTTTTTGTTGTTGGTTTGGTTATCTTTTAATTTTAATTTTTTTTTTTTTTAAGTTGCACATAACAGAAATGTTTATATATTTGTTGTTTTATTGTTTTTTTTTTTTTTTTTTCTTAAATGGTTTTGCTGTAAAGATAAGTGTAATTGGATTTAAAATTTGTTTTTATATTTTTGATAATGTGGTTTATGGGTGGCAAGAGGTAAAAAAATTAACACACGAAAAAACGTTCAAAACATTTTTTATTTTTTTTTAAATAATTAATCTACAACACAGAAAAGCGAAGTTGTTTTATATGTGCTGCCGAGAGAAGTAAGACCCACGCACATTTGTTTTGTAATTAAGGTAACCGAAAAATGGCATTTTAATAAATTTATGTGTTTTGTGAAAATGCCACTTGACATTTTTAAACAGACACACTGGGTATTCATTTTATACATTTTGCCCGGAAATAACTTAGCATCTCTTCTCTAATTCGTCTACCATGACTGTACTGTAAACTATGATATTCGATATGCGCACATAATAACGCGTTCCATGACTGAAATGAGGTAATTTAATTTAATTTCCAAACAAAAGAAAACAAATTTATTTAAATAATAAAGATATAATCAATACCCATATTTATTACAAATTCGGTGACAACTGATCCATTTAGTTTTTATGCCCGGTTAAGACGATGGCGTAAATAATTGTTCACCGTCAATTTTTTTTTTTTTTTTAATAAAATTATTTTTCAGTTGTTTTTGTAAATTTTATAGTTTTTAATAAAGACCTCACCTAGCATATAAAAATAATGTTCGATAAAATTAGATTTATAGATTTTTGGAGGAAGAACAATTACAAAAAAAAAAAAAAATTGGATTGCTAGAAAGTATTTGAAGGAAACAACGCGTCCAGTCATTTTAATTGAACTAGCGCGTAGGTGTTTTTCAACTCGGCTCTAATTAAAAATAAATAAAGTTAAAAAAAAAATCAAATTAAAATCGTGTGAATTTTAGCATAATTAATTAGTTTTGCATTTCATGTGCTAATTTCATATTTTTTATTTGAATTTCGTTCGTTCGCTTTAATAATAATAAAAAATAAAAAAAAATTAATAATAAAATTGATGAGTGCATTGGCATCCCGCATTAATGTTTTTTTTTTTTTTGTATTTGTATACATATGTGCATTAAAATGACCATGAAGTATTTTTTTATTTTTTTATTTGTAATTTTGTTTTATTCGGTCAAATATCTTAAATCAAAGAAAATAATATTTATTTACGTTTATTTTGCGCGAGAGCATTATATCCAAATGTTGTGTCGGCACTTTGATTTACATACTTGTGCTAAAAAAAAAAAAATATTTTTTTTTTATGGATCAAAGAAACTAAATAAATTTAATATAATTTGGAAATAAATAGTGACGCTTAATACATCTTTCCATTTCTAAACAGAAGGTCATCTTGTCAAATGATTGGAAAGGCACTGTGGCTTATTGTTGAAATATAATTTAAAATTTATTTACTTATACTGATACTTTTTTAATAGGCCAGACTAAAATTACAACAGTTCTTGGCCGTTATTGTAATAAATTAAAGCAATAAAGTTAAGTGAAAAATATAACTTTGTCAAGGCGGCAACAATTTTATAAGAGAATCACTCTAATTCATACAATTTCGAAGATTCAGGAGTATTACTTTACGAAAGAGGACCGAGATGTGTTGTCATCCTAGTGTTTACTTCAATTATTTTCAACAAAAAAAATCATGATCTTTTCAGGAGGAATTAAGAGTGTAGTTTATTTTGGCAGTAGTTAATAAAATAAGTTCAAGAGGCAGAAACTTTATATTAACAGTTTCTACATGGAATATAGTTGTATTGAAAAACTACAGATGAAAATTATATATGATTATCAAAATACCACACTAGATGTACACATGACGATCCATGATCATATATAACACACTGGATGTACACATAAATATTAAATAGCTCTTTCGAATTATGTTTCTTCTTCACTGTATTATAATTGAATAGGAAAAATTTTTTTTTTACAATCTTGGCTATTATATTTTATGGTAAACCATTTAATAAGTTTCTAAGTGTTACAGCAGGTAGTTTGGGCGTCTGGTGAAGGGGGGAACAAAGCTGTGTAGTAATCACCAGCTATGTAACCTTCAGTAGAGTGAGCTCCAGCAAGCTGTTCTGGTCATGTTTTAGGCAGTCTTGTCTGAGGCTCACGACCGCGTGAGGAGTAACCTAATCGCGGTTCGCAAGTGTACGTGCTACTTCCCCGTGGTGACCACCTGTAACTGATTGTTTGTTTACCGTACGACAGGCTAAAGTACGACGCTTAAGGAAAGTATAACTTTGACAAAAAACGCCGAATCCAAGGTGAGACACGTGCGCCGAGGGATGAATGGCCATGGGTTATTTGATCTCTAGCACGGAACTCAGGATACCTGGTGACCTCCAGTTTCAATTAGCCTTACCACAGTAAGAGGCTGTGGTGGCCATTCTTTTCCTCTCAACAAATCCGAAACTGCATGGATATTTCAGAAATAAAAAAATATGAGGGAGGTGCTTCTCTAAACGCACCAATCTCAGAGGATGACAAGGTCCAACAAGGACCTACCTCTGAGAATTTTAATATGGAAACCACGCTATCTGCTGATAGCAGTGAACACTCAAGCGCGGATACCATTGTCGGTGACCGAGTACAAGACGCACAAGTGCCATCATTCTCGGACACCGCATCAGTGTCTACAACCGCCGAAATTAAAAGCAGCCTCGATGACTTGGAACTCGAGGATAGAAACAAAAAGAGGAAGAGATTCAGCGGAGCTGCGAAGAAGCGCCTTGCCCATCATAAATTGGCAGGCATTCCTCACGAGGTAGCTCTGGCACAGTGCCAAATTAAAATAAAAGATCGAACGGTCACTACCGCTAAACGGAACCGGTCAGACGACACGACCCCAAAGAACACCCCAGCAAAAAAGAAGAAGAAAGAGCCACCTTTGCCAACTGAAGGAAAAGGTAGCTCACAAGATATGACAGGTCCGAAGCTAGGAGATGGTGGCAGCTCGGACGAAGTGAAGCTAACCTACAAGGACGCAGTGAAGGCCTTCAGGTTGGAAATAATCGACCAAGGCTTCCCAAAAGTCAAACTAGGTATCAGCCAGATCCTGGCTGTACAAGATAGCATCATGGATGCAGTGGCGGAACTACCAATGGATGGCATTAGCCCGCCATTTTTAGAATGCCGCATGAGGAATGGATGGTTGACCGTCAACTGTGCTGACAAGGACACGGCGGAGTGGCTTATTGCCACTGTGCCGACCCTAAAGCCTTGGGAAAACGCCAACTTAAGAGCAGTCGGGGAGGACGAATTACCGCACCCTAGAATATTCTTCGTATATCTTCCTCGTTGCAAAAACGAGGCAAACGAGAAGATACTTCGCCGCTTGGGAGTCCAGAATAAAGATCTCAGAAACGCGGAGTGGAAAATTCTTGCAAGGAAAGACAGAGAGAATGATCTCCTCCAACTAACCTTGTCGGTGCCGCATAAGACGGCCGAAATTTTAAAGGCCTCCAACTATAAAGTTAACTAGCTTTTTGGAGCCGTGTACTTTCGCCCCAAAAAGGATGGTGAGAGGAGTAACAGGGCTGAGAGGACACAGGCACCATCAGCGGGTAAAGCAGGGCTAAATCGCTCTCTGGAAAGATTCCGGGAGCAAAGATGACCTAAACAAGCCAAGAACAAGGAGAACAAGCCTGTTAAAAAACATAGGTTGAACTCACAGAGTTCCACCAAACCACGTGTTAGTAGTAGCAGCATTCAGGGCGGCTCATTGGAGGGCCCGAAAACATAAAGATCTATACACGCGTCTGTAAGATGCGTACAAATCAACCTACATAGATCCAAGGCTGCCACATCTATGCTGAGAAGCCTCTTCAACACAAACGACATAGCGTTTATCAAAGAGCCGTGGACCAACAATGGAAGAATTAAAGGTTTGCCAAGTAAGACAGGTAAGCTAATTTACAACACAGAAGTAGAAAGACTAAGACAGCGATTCTCTGTCGTTTAGCGATTCTCTGTCGAACCAATTTATTTCCAGAGACATAACTGCAGTCTCATTAGAGATACCTGTATCCAGAAGAGGCATGGTCACAATTAATATGGCATCAGCCTATATTCCAGCAACTTTACTTGTGGTTTTATGGTTTAGCCAATTTGAACCACTTGATCTATTCCATTTTGGTTAGCATAAAATATGACAGTTTGACATTATTTAGTGTTTACAAATAGTGAATATTGATTGACAAAGTTAGTATTTAAATTTATTCATTTTAACATAAGTAAACATATAACCAATTTCGTAGTTGGATTAATTAAATGTACTGGTAAGTACGGGAACAATAATTTCTTGGATTGTTAGTTATAAATTACCAGCTCCAAAAATATAATAAAAATATAGTGTTTAAAAAAACAGATTAGTTTAATAAAATCAATTGTTTTTGTTTTTTTACTTTCTTTTACGTAAGCAAAATAAAGTACGGTAATTATGAAAATTTTGGACCTTGAAATTTGTAGAGATTTATCTGTTTTGAGGTCCATGAGTCTGAAAAAGTGGGTTTCATAATCGCGTCTGTCTGTCAGTCGGTCAGTCTATCAGTCTTTCGCCGGTCAGTCTGTCAGTCTGTCAGTTTGTCAGTCTATCAGTCTGTCAGTCTGTCAGTCTGTCAGTCTGTCAGTCTGTCAGTCTGTCAGTCTGTCAGTCTGTCAGTCTGTCAGTCTGTCAGTCTGTCAGTCTGTCAGTCTGTCAGTCTGTCAGTCTGTCAGTCTGTCAGTCTGTCAGTCTGTCAGTCTGTCAGTCTGTCAGTCTGTCAGTCTGTCAGTCTGTCAGTCTGTCAGTCTGTCAGTCTGTCAGTCTGTCAGTCTGTCAGTCTGTCAGTCTGTCAGTCTGTCAGTCTGTCAGTCTGTCAGTCTGTCAGTCTGTCAGTCTGTCAGTCTGTCAGTCTGTCAGTCTGTCAGTCTGTCAGTCTGTCAGTCTGTCAGTCTGTAAGTCTGTCAGTCTGTCAGTCTGTCAGTCTGTCAGTCTGTCAGTCTGTCAGTCTGTCAGTCTGTCAGTCTGTCAGTCTGTCAGTCTGTCAGTCTGTCAGTCTGTCAGTCTGTCAGTCTGTCAGTCTGTCAGTCTGTCAGTCTGTCAGTCTGTCAGTCTGTCAGTCTGTCAGTCTGTCAGTCTCTCAATCTCTCAGTCTGTCCATCTGTCAGTCTGTCAGTCTGTCAGTATGTCAGGCTGTCAGTGTGTCAGTCTGTCAGCCTGTCAGTCTATCAGTCTGTCAGCCTGTCAGTCTGTCAGTCTGTCAGTCTGCCAGTCTGCCAGTCTGTCAGTCTTTCAGTCTGTTAGTCTGTCAGTCTGTCAGCATGTCAGTCTTTCAGTCTTTCAGTCTTTTAGTCTTTCAGTCTGTCAGTCTGTCAGTCTGTTAGTCTGTTTGGGAGTATGTACATACACATATGTGTCTTCTATACAGTTAAATTTGCATAATAGCTTATTTGACTTTATCACATTTTTGGACGGCCGATTTTGCACTCTCTGAAAACCATTTGTTTCGATTTCTGCAAAACTCCCTTGATGGACTAAAGTTGAGTTTAAAAAAGAAATATGAAAATCACTTGGCCCAGTTTTTTGCCGATAAACCACAGAAGTTCTACATCGATAGAATTACAAAACTTCCCAAAAAATGGCAAAAAGTCATAGATAATAATGGCCAAATGTTCTTAAAAAAAACTCAATCCAAAATCTTTTAATACCTTTTCCCCAACCTATTTCTCAAAAACTTTAAGAAAATCCGAAGGAGCAACTTAAAGCAGCCAAGCTCTGATTAGTTTTACAATCAAACATGAAAGAATAATACAACTTTTTGTTAATAACATATCATGTTTTAAAGATTAACATTGATAAATACCGACATGCTTTTTTGTTATTTGAGACTATCAAAATTAGTACATTACAATTTATTTTCATGTGTGACTTCCTTTGGATGATCCTATTTTGTCTGATAAGTATTTGATGTGCTTTCGATTTTCTGAATAACTTTTAAAGAGCGCGATGTTCAATACTACTCGAATAAAGGTAGCATTGTGACTAGTATTCTACTGCAGGTAGAAGGGAATCTAATATTCTATGAGTTATTCCTGAAGGTTAGACATGTACATTAGCCAACCCAATGGAAAAAAACATTTAGAAGCTTTCTTTTTTGAAAATTTGGCCAGCTTATTTCGATTTGGCCGCATTGTGCGTCAAAGACTAATTTACTTTCATTCAGGTCAAGATAGAGAAACATAATCAAAGTAAAATTTTAAACAACGTTCCAAGCAACGCTTTGTAAGAAAATATGAATGGAAAGTTAAATTGCAAGCCACTAAAAAAGAGTCTGAAAAGGGTTATCTAGGTAACAAGTTAATAAAAGTTGCAATTGTGTACTGCCAAGAAAATCGTCACTAGTAAAATGCAGCTCCATGACTGATGAGCAGGGAAATGATATTTTGAAATATCTGGCCTTTATCTGGGCCTGAAAAAAATGTATGTAAGGCGCAACACGGATATTTCAGAAAAATTTAGAAACAGTCATTAAATATTATTTATTATTACCTATCAGAGTTTGCAAAAAAATGTTTCAAAATACTATAAATATCAACCAACGTTCCAAATAAAAGAGCTCTTAAGAGTCAAACTTTACGCTTTGCAAAACAATTTTTTGAAGAACTAGCAATACTGGATTCCTTCCAACAATATAATAATATAAAAGCAAATGATGTAACGAAACGAATGTTACTCCGCTTACATTAACAACATGCAGCAACACGTTTAAGGACATGAAGTTAAATAGGCTAACAGATGTGGTTTTTTATGGCACGAAGCTAAGGTGGACTAGGTTCCAACGAATTTTCTTCGAAAGAAAGGACGATCAACGTGCCAGCCGATTATGTTGACATTTGTCGCATTGCTAGATTACAATCCAAACCTTAAGAAGGGAAATACTTGAATCACGCATTTCTTAAAAACTTCAATGGTTTGACCTATTTCAATTCAATAAATTTTTATTTTGAAGTTTGTAATTTTAATTAAAATTTATATAGAGATTAATTATTTATTTTTAAAATAAATGAGCTGCCATGTGTCTTTAAGCACAAATTGACACTAGAATGGTTCCGATCAGATAAGGCATTCTCCCGCTGCAGTGCTTTAAGCTTTCGTAAGTCGCGATTTTGTAGATTTTAGTTTTAATTAAAATTATGTGGTTATTAAATATTTTAATTTAAAATAAATTACCTGCCTATAAGGTTCTCTACCCATAAATTGACACCAGAATGTTTCCAATCAGATGAGGCGTTCTCCCGTTACAGTGCTCTCATGCTTTGCAAATCGCCATGTAGAATTTAATTTTAATTAAAATTTATGTACAACATAATTATTTTAATTTACAATAGATTATCTGCCACAAATTCTCTATGCACAAATTGACACCAGAATTGCTCCGATCAGATATGGTATTCCCTTCGTACTCGTAGATTTTTATTTTTATTAAAATTTATGTGGAAAATAATTTTTTTAATTGACAAATCTGCCACACATGCTCTGTAGAAATTTGAATAAAAGATTTTAAAATTGGTAACTCATTCATTAGCTGGATTTAAGTTTTTTACTAATTGTAATAATATCCATCGAGCTGGTGGTGTTGCTGTGTTCGTGGCTGATAAATTAAATGTCAAAGCACATAAAGACGGCCGAAGTTTTAGTAATTGATACACATTTTGCAAATACTAGAGTAACTATTGTGTGTATTAACAGACTTCATTCTTATGGCATTGACGCATATTTGGTTGAGTTTAATTTACTCTTGACTAAATGTAAATCCAAAAATTTGCTTCTGGTGTAGGATGCCAATATTAACCTTTTGAGCAGCTCTAGTCTAGTTGATGAGTATAAATTTTTGTACTATCGATGCTCTTGATGGTTTGCGTATCACGGACCATTGTGTCATTTGTATAGACTTGTCATTTAAGGGATGTAGTAAAGATCAATCTAATAATAAAATTACTACCGTCTGAACCAGTTATTGTTACTTGAATCTTAAAATATGCGGACTCTGGATACCAGGCACCCTCCAGTTTTATTTAGCCTTCCTGTAGTAATGCTGGGTGGCCTACAAGTGATTTGCAATTCCCAGCAACTCGTAAGAGTAAAATCAATCAAAAGACGGGGCAGGAGTAGGAATATACGGGAGTGAGACAACCCTCTCGAGGTCCTTGAGCTCCAATGCTACCGTCTTTCTAGCGGAACTATCTGCTGTAGTAAACATCTAGGAGGGAGAGCAATAAGCCCAGATAGTATGTATCACGTACCGGGAGGCAGTATTGTCAGGTTCATTAAGAACCTGAATATTGACTGGACGGATAATTAAGCAGGGGCCAGCACAATAGATCTTTTAAGAAATTCTAAATAAGGATACCGAAAGAGTTGATGAGTAAAACAAACGTTTCGCCTTTGCAGCGGATATAGCTAGTTGTTTTAATTCAAATTTTCGCAATATTGTATCAAAGGCTCGGAAGAACCTTTCCGACTTGTCGCGACTAACCTATGTTACTGTAAGTTTAGTTGGAACTTCTAGCAGCAGTTTTTCCCCGGCAGTGTTCATCTACAGAGATATTTCACATTACAAACTCACATGAAGATAAACAAACTGCAGACTTGTTTGGTTTTAGTAGTTGGCTAATAAAAAAAATTATCTTTAACATTGTTGACATCCTATGCATTTTCTTTAACCGAAGTATTACTGAAGGTATTTGCCCTGTGTCACTTAAAATTGCTACAGTGATCCTGCTATTTAAAACCGTTTGCAAATTGCTAATTATCGACCTACTTTATTATTTCTGTGATTTCCAAATATCTTTGAAAAGCATTCAAAACGAGGGTAGTTAATTTTTTGGATGGATTGAAATTTTTAGTAAGTGTTAATTGGGTTTTAGGGACAGAAGATGCTCTGATCAAACAGACTCTGATCCTAAAAAGGTAGCTGCTTTGTTTGTCGATATACAGAAGCATTAGATATGGTGGATCATATCGTTCTTTTGAATAAATTGTGGAACATCAGATTTTTGTGGTTATGTTTATATTTTGCTAAAATCATTTATTGTTAATCGTTCACAAAGTGTCCCGACTTGATTCTTGATTTATATTAATTCGGTTTTCACCAAGGTTTTCACTCAACATTTTAAGGGTAAAGTGGTGGCTTTTGCTGACGATATGACTTTTGTGTACAATAGTTCTAATTATTCCATTATAACATTTGATATTCGTTATGACTTAGGTTTACTGAGTCAGTGGTTAGCTGCACACAAACTGGTATTAAGTCTAAAAACTAAAGCAATGTTGTCTAATTTGAATGAGTTGCGTACTTTCAATAGAGACATAATTTATCATGACTGTCGTTATGCTAAGAATGGTAATTGCCTGGCAAATTGTTAGCTGTGTATTTGCTGCTGGGCCTTTGGTTATTGCTCAAAAGTTCATACTGAAATTGATGTTGTTCAAGAATAAATTGTACTCGTCTTGGCCTTTATTTAAAACGAGTAATATTCTGCCGCTTAAACATCTTTAGAAGGTTATAAATGTAAACTTTGAGAGGTGTGGAAATCGTTTAAATGTCTTATTATTAAAAATTTCTTGTGTAAATATAATTTTAATTTAATATCTCCTTTAACTTTTTTTTTTAACATAATGTATATTTTTAATATTGTCGCTCTATATATAGTAAGTATCTATTATAAACAAAACATACTCTTCCACCAAATTTTTTTTTTCCTAAATATAGATGGCATTAGATTCGGAATGTTCAATAGTATCTTCTAAAAAACAATATGTATTACAAAATATATCTTATCACTTTGAAAAGTAGCATTCAAAATTGCCAGTGCAATCAAAACATATCTTTTCCATCGAAAAAAAGTGTTACGACTGGCATAGGTCTCCACTTCATACAGAGGAAAAAGAAATTTTTTTTGCGAAAATTCCAAACGCTCAAATAATTTGAAATTTTTTTTGTCGTTATAAAATACCATGACCACCATGGTGTTTATATCTATGCTCGCTTTTATGATTTCCGAATTTAAATCCAATGTTCCCTTCGATTGCTATGTAAACACATTTTAAATTTTTTTGCATTTACTTGTTTTCTATATTGTCGTGTACAAACATATATATCTCTTGCGAGTTGGCGTGTGTACCTGTATTATGTAGTATGAGATGGAATATTTGCGTTATTAAAATGTTCAATCTTAAATATTCTATTTTTCTTTCTGGTATCATTGGCTTAAATTAACGCGTGATATTTGCTCTGAGTGGGGATAGAACCGATCGGTGTATTAGACATGAATCCGATGAGGCCGTACAGATAAGTATGTACATGTGTTCGTCGTCGTTGTTCGTCTTATTCGTTGTATTTGTGTACATAAAAAAACAATATACATGTCAATAACGATTTTACAATAATAAAAAAATAAATAAATAAATGATGAACGATGTGCACAAATACAACGAGTGAGACGAACAGCGATGCGAAGTAGAAAATAGGAGGGGGAAATTTTTTGATTTTTTTGGATGTAAAAATATTTTTTTTTGATTGAGGAGTCTAGTTTTTGCATCGGTGACTATAGGTCAACTTTTTCCATATATAAAGTCAAAAGAAAAAATTTCTTTTTTTGGGCTGATACAGTTTTTAGTTTTGAATTTGTCAAGGTTTTAGTGCTAAAAAGAAAAGCTAATAATTTTTTTTTTTCTTAAAATAAACAAAATAAATGACAAAAATTATAATAATAAAAATTATAAAATTTGTAGCTGAATAATGCCAATTGGCCAGTTATTAAGAAAGTTGATTGTTTAATTTTTTTTTGAAATAAAAGTGCCGTGTGGCCATATCAACGGGTTGTACCGTTTTCGTTATTAAAAAAATAAAAATTTGTAATTTTGATTAATAAATAAAAAAAAATAAAAAAACTCAGTGGTGTTTGACTTTGATTAGTCATAAAATATATACATTTATTTTTCTGATTTGATTTTTGATTGCTGTTGTTGGAGTGTCCCTTGTGGAATTGGTTTTGTGACATTCAGTGGAAAAAAAAAGGTGGGAACACAGAAAAAAAAAAACAAAGAAAAGTGTAAATACAAAGAAAATATTTAAACCGTCTAACGGGTTTTTCTTTGCGATTGTTCATTTTGTGCGGTGATCCCGGGGCATCAAACGCCAGTGGCGTTGGCATACAGTGAATTTAATTTTTGTTGATTTCATAAGAGACCAGTCGGAAATTATAAAAAAAAAAAAAGAAAAAAAAATATTCAATAATAAATAACTGTATTGTGTGTACGTAGTCGGATGCCGAATTATCCTTTTGTTCAGCCGTTACAAAGAGCGGTTACACTTAAAGGGTGTAAAGAAAACAAATATATATATATATATATATATATATATATATATATATATATATATATATATATATATATATATATATATATATATCTTGGGGTGGATGACTCCACTGTAAACAAAGTCAAATACTACGGCAGTCTAATAAAAAGACAGTGTTCCGGTCAGTGGGGGCAGTGCAGCCATTTTTTGAGAGGGGGATCCTGCGTCGGCGCTGGTTGCGGTTGGTCGGACATGCCTTTAGAACAACAATGTAAAACAATTAAAGGATAAACAATCTGGCTAAGTAAATTTAAGTTTCTTAAGTTTGTAACAGGTTGTTTCTCCTTTCTATTTTCATTATATTGCACATATATTACTATTTTTACCGTTTGTTTTCGGCGTTTCGTGGTGGTGCACCGATTTGGTGAAAACCCCACTCAGAGCAATTATTGTCCGGTTATTTTTTTTCTGTCATTTTGATTGATTGCGTTTGGAATTTCCGTTCTTTTTCTCTTCGCTTCTGCGTGTGGTTCGACCCCATAACGGTTCATTTCTTTCAGGTATTTTTGTGTTTTCCTTAATTTTCTTAAAACAGTGATAGTGATAGTGAAACTTAACAATAACGTAGAATCAGTTTTAACGTAATTTATCTTGTTTAATTTTAAATTTTTTCTCTTTTACCGTAACCTAAAATTTTTTCTTTGAATTTCTTACTGTAGTGTGCTACGTACGCCGCACCATGTGCGTGTAAACAAATAATTGATCGGATGATGTGGGGTGTGGTCATGTGAAGGGTCGGCCCTTTTCCACCCTTTTCCGTGCGTGTCGTTCGTTCCTCCAGGACAGGCTGTGCTGGAGGGCGGCACGGCATATGAGTTGATCGCGTCGGGGTGACAGTCTCCGTTCCGGGGGATTGTCGCTGGGATTGTCATGCGGGCGTCCTTCCCTCATAAATGGCATCGGTAGCCGTCGCGACTGGGAAACAGCATCCCAGTAGGCGGGCCGATGAGGAGAGGCCCGTATGGCAGTCACGGCGGTGATCGCGTGGGATTGAGACGGTCACTCCGGATCGATCACTCCCAGCTTATCATTTTCTTTTTGCCGCTGAGGCCGTGGCAACTTAATTTTAATTTCCTTTGTCCTTCCAATTTTATTGTTATGCGGTTATTTAAGCATGAGTTTATGTCTGAAAATCCCACGCCGCACTGTGAGCTCTAGCCAGCTACTATACCGCATCAGACCGCTATTCTCATGTCTGTTAACGTAATCCCTTGGGGGATTTCGTTACAAAAGTTACAACATAATATACCTTATCTTTATGATGTTTTTTCCTACATTTTTATTTACGAAGCCCAAATTACGTTATCCAATTTTATCCCGTTACAAAAAAAAAATACTCTAGGTGTTGTAAAATATAGTTGCAGTTATCGTAAAATTAATATTTTAACCTAGTAAGATGAGTGATAATAGTTTTGCAAAACCAGTTACAAACGGTGAAAAAGCATTGAAAGTAATATGCAACAAATCGACATGGAAGAGGAAACAGCAAAAGAGAAATAGGTATAAACAGTTTAATTGGAAACATTCTAAAAATCTGAATTAAATCAAATTATTCAATAGTGGATTTGTATACCATTGCAAACGAATAAAAGGTTACGATGCATTAAGTTTTTCCGACTCATTTTACAGATGTACAAATAAAATATTGCAAGATGCTTTCATTCTTATGTATACAAAAATAAATGTGCCAAAACGACGACGAGGTGTAGGTGGGCCCCCAAAAAAATTTAGTGTGCAATATCTAATGCGAAAACGAAATTCAAAATTGGTTAGTATATGTCAAACCAGCTTTGTAAATATTTTGGGGATAACGAAGGAGCAAAAGGAGTAACCAAAAAATATTTCGAGAAAAATGCGGCAACAGTGGAGGTGATCGCATATCTAATAAATTTCTCGAAAAACGAGAAGCGATTTCATGTAGTTCAATTTTCTGTAGGATTTTAATTTTATTTTTTCATCTCTATTTTTTTTAAATATTTTAGAAAATCATTTTAAACAAAAACGAGCGACCCAAAGAGTCTAACGAAATTACCACAGCTGTTTATAACAGACTAAAAAATGCAAGTTTTAGCAGCAATGGTGATGGTTGGTGGGGCGCAAAATAAAAATACCACTATGAAGGCTATGTGCTCTTTTTGGCTCTGCTTAGAGGCTCTGAGTCACATAAAGAAAATTGAGATTAGTTTCCCAATCGCTGGATACTCGTTCATCCCTTCGGATAGAGTATTAGCTTAGTTGGAAAAAAAAAGTTAAACCGAAGGAATACTTCGAGCTTTACAAAGACAATGGGACGATTATTAGATTGGGAGGTCCTGATTGTGAAATTAGTGAATAGAAAAATGTAGCAACTACAACACTAAAGCCACCTGGTCAATGGCATTTTAAATTCAATGTGTCGAAGAGATATTTAATAAATAGAGTTGTTAATAACACGGTTACTTTTCGTGGTGAAAATAACTTATCTGTCATCGGTAGGTATGGCCAAATCGGTTTTAAAGAAAGGAAAATCTTTACGAAATATGACGGTTAGTATTCTCCCTCTCAATGTGCCAATTAAAGTGTAAAAACTTAAGGATGTTGATAAATTACTTAAAAAACACTTCAGTGGAAATTGCCAATTAAATGAAGATCTTATCTTTTACAAACATGTACCAGAAGAAACTGACTTGCGGCCGGTAGAGAAAGAAATATTATGTGAAGCAGCTGATGAAGATGAAACCGACCTAAGTGTTTAGTATATAAGTAGTTAGATATTCAAAAGTTCAATATAGTCAGTCACTTCATTTTAAGTTAAAAATAGTTTTAAAATTTTTATTACAAAATGTGATATGTATGTTGAATACTTTGCCTTTTATAACGAATTAAAATATATTTTAAGCCGTTTAAATATTTAAAACATATTCAAATCAAAACAAACCTTATCCTTGTCGGTTTGTTGCAAAGTCTACCTTATCCATCCAGCAAAAGCATCCTTATCCATTTTTATCCAGATTTTTCCTCGGAATTCATTAATTTAAAATATTTTAGGCATAATTTTAAACTTTAATTTACAGTCCTTATTATTATTATTATTATTGGAGGGCCATGTGGGTGATCAGCCACCTCGTACTGCGACCTAAAAGATCTATTGTGCTGGACCCTGCTTAATTATCCGTCCAGTCAATATTCAGGTTCTTAATAAACCTGACAATACTGCTTCCCAATACGTGATACATACTATCTGGGCCTATTGCTCTCCCTCATAGATGTTTACTACAGCATGAAGTTCTGCTAGAAAGACGGTAGCATTGGAGCCTAAGGACTTCGAGAGGGTTGTGCCACTCCCGTATTCCTACTCCTTCCCCACACTCTGTTTGATTTTACTCTAACGAGTTACTGGGAATTGCAAATCACCTGTAGGTCACCCAGCTTTACTACAGGAAGGCTAAATAAAACTGGAGGATGCCTGGTATCCAGAGTCCGCATATGTTGGACTGATTAACGTATCAGCCATTCATCCATCGGCATATGCTGTTCCACCTTAGATTAGGGTTTTTTGTCAAGGTTTTCTCATTCAGCGCCGTACTTTAGCCTATGTCAAATGGCCAAAAATGTTCCAAATGGCCTTAGTTACCAGTGGTTGCCACGAGGAGGCAGCACTTACACTTGCGAATTGTGAATATGTTACACCTGACACAACTGTACCCATCACGCAGCTGCCGAACGACTAGACCAGAACAGCTCACGTGATGCACACCCTACTGGAAGGTTACAGAGCTGGTAGATTAATCTACTCAACCACCAAGTTAGTGCAGTCCTTGATTATTAAAATTAATAAAACCTATAGATTTTCTCATAATTTAAAAATGGGAAGATATTGCCTTTAATCTCAAAATGACTTAAGATGGACAAGAGCATGTTTTTGATTTTAATAGATTCTATAAATGATATTATTATGCTATTTTCCCATTAAAGGGTTCACTCTCAGCTTGTGCTGGGATTTTTACCTACTACGAACGGCATCAAAGAAACAAGAGCATAGTTAGGCGCTGTTGGGTGGATATGTTGTGCGGTTTGATATTGTGTGTATGTGTGTGTGATTGGTTGTGTATTCAGAAACTTGCGGACTAAACTATACGTGCTCAAAATCATCGTCTTCTGAAGTGTAATGTACGTGTTTTTAGGTAGTTGAAGTGTTATAATGTTATTTTGTGCATCGAATGGGGTATGACTCCCGTGGAGGAAAGTACAATGGGCACCGTAATGACACTGTTCATTCTCCACATCTGCTGTACCTCATTTGCCAATGTTGCGTATTTTGTGATTTTTCTGTGCAACTGTGTTGTAAATTATGTGTGTTTGGTATTGTGATATCTATTATGTATGTGGTGTTGGTATTGTGATATCTATTACCTATCATAATATAATTAATAATAATTACTTTCCAAAACTGCTTCGGATATATATATGTGTAATAAGGTAATGGTGGTCTGTTTGTGTTTGTGAGGTTGTATTTAATTGCTAATTTTTGGTATATTATATTTGATACCTGATTATGCCGGTGCAAATACTCTACCTGCGCAAGATACTGGCAAGCACTAGTGATGTGTTGTATGGTTTCTGATGCACTGCTACAATGCCTACAGCGGTCTGATTATGTATTTGTATTGTGTATAATGAATTTCTGATAATTCCGCGTGTTGATTACCTGATCCTGGATAGCCAGCATGAATCCTTCAGTCTTCGGAAAGACATCTCCAATACTTAGCCATTTGTTCGATGCTTCATTGTCGACATAAATTTGGCTTAGGTCACGTTGACCATGCCAACATTTTATCATGATCAGTAATATTACTGGATTCATTTGAACTATCAGAATGGCACAAGTTTAATGGTGTGTATTTTGTGTCTGCTTTAACTATTGCGTTATGTAGTGGTGATGCGTTTTGTTTAGAGTAAAAATATTCCCGGAGCTTGTGTATGACTTTGTGATGCAGATTGGAAATGTTTATGAGGCCTCTTTCCACCTTCAATTTTTCTAGGTAGGGTCAGCCTTTCTATCGAAGATTTTGGGTGATGTTTTCTGTATTTTGTTAGTGTAGTACGTGTTAATCTTTCTAACGTTTGAAGATCAGTTTCTGTTCAGCGTATAATACCAAATGTATATGTCAGAATTGGGATTGCGTATATATTTATTGCTCTAAATGAATTATTTGAGTTTAAGTATGTTTTGAGTAAGTCTGTTTTTGTATTTTTGTATTATTTGTGTTTTGGTGCTTGTGTGATTTATATAGCGAGATTGAAGGAAGCCAAGATATTTGTAAGTATCCTTCTCCTGCATTGATTGAATTATCGAACCATCCTCAAGTTCGATAACCCCAAACTACTGTTGCCCTCCGTTGATTAGCTGTGTCCTGCACTTGTCCAAACCAAACTGCATTTTGATATCATTGGAAAATGTATATGTTGTGTACAGTTGCGCACAGTTTAATATCATCAAGTGTGATATTGTATGTAAAACTTGTGTATTGTGTTTAAGGGGACATTACACTTTCAAATTTAAAAAAATGAAATTTTTTCAAATATTTTTTTTTAATGGAATAAAAAGAGATATCTTAATGAAACTTTCCATGGACATTTTATTTAAGTCAATTAGTTCCATGGACATTTTATTCAAGTCGCCCCTTGTCGTCTGCTACGGTCATTTTCCAAAAAGACCGAAAATTCGCGGCATGCATCAGAACTGAGCTTTTTTGTCCCCTGCAATTTGTTGTAACTCAAAAAATTGAAAGCCGATTTTCCCTTCCGTAGTTCATTCTGAGCAGAAATATGTGTAGATCAACGTGTTAAAATTTTAGAACGATTGGATAAGTAGTTTTTTCTCAATCTTTGAAGCCAACTTGAAAAACGTCATTTCGAGATAATCGAGTTTAAAGTACAGCGAAGTAGACTAAAACCGTAGAAAAAAGACTTTGACGCGCTCCGTAATAAATACAATGAAAATTTTTTTGTTGACATTTTCATGTTTATATTGTTAAAATCCTGTTCTAAAACGTTCATTCTAACAAATTCGATCATTAAAAAAATTTCGATTTTTTAAAAATCTGAAGGTGTAATGTCCCAGGGAGGGTCAAAACCAGAGAGGGATCAAAGAGTCTCTCTGAAATATACCTATATATGTATTTGTTTTGTTGTAATTTTGCACATATTAAAAGACAGTTGTAGGGTCGTTTTCCAAGTGATCATGGCATGTAACGTTGTTAAAATATAATTAATTATATTTTAACAACGTTACAAGGCAGGTTTGAAATTGTCGCTTTTAAATAATACCAATTTTAAAGCAGAATAAAAAAAAATAACATGTCCATGAAGTCCACACAGATTCAAACTTTTATATTCATTAGATGATATGTACCCAGAATTTTATTCTTTTCATCAACCAACAGATATAATGAATTTCCGCGTTTTTCTATTACTACTGCTTTTAAGAATGGAAATGCAAACTTGCTGACAAACTTTTTATTTGCATCACTAACATCATGTTGCCTTACGTATACTATTTGCCCGATTGTAAGAAATCTTTCTCGAGTTCTGAGGTTGTATCGTTCTGAATACTTTTTATAAGCTAAGGCGAGATTTTGCTTGACCTCCGCGTGTACTATTTGAAGCCTATCACTAGTGTTCATTCATTCTACTGCAGCTTCGTCAATCATATACAATTCATAAACAAGTTTATAATCGTTTCCATGTTCTAGTTTGTGGTACCCGTATAACAGAAAATGCGGAGAGTAACCAGTAGATTCATGTATCGAATTTCGCAGGGCGCTAGATATTTGAGGTAAGAATTTGTCCCATGCGGTATGTTTATCCGTCAAATAAGCTCTGATTGCTGCAACAATTGACCTATTTACTAGTTCCGATGCATTACTTCGAGGCGAGTAGTATGCCGTTTTCATGTGTATTATGCCGTATTCCTTGACCAGGCTTTGGAACTCTTTTCCTACAAATTGTACTCCATTGTCTGAATGAACAATTTATGGAACGCTAAATAACGAGAATACTTCATCCCTGAGACAATTTATTACGTTCATTGCAGTTGCTTTTGACAAGGTTTTGAGATAAATAAATTTTGTAAGGTGATCTAGAACTATTTAAAAGGATCGTGGTTTTCCCATTTGACGATCGATGGTATGGGCCCTAATAGATCAATGTACATAGGGGTCTAGTGCATTGATTGGATGCTTTGAATTGCTTACATATATCACAATTAGTGACCAAATTATGGACATTTACAACATTTACAACAATTTTCAAAAACAAAACATTTTATTTGACCAAATTATGGACATTTACAATTCGTTCAAGCGTTTTTTTGACTCTGCCATGCGCACTTTGAGGCGGATTGTGCTCGTTTTCCAAGATGGTTTTTCTAATATTTGTAGGCACCCACATTTTCCATGACGGAATATCAGTTAATGGCACGTTTCGCTTCGGCTCTAACCTAATAAGTATCTTTCTATCACGAACGCACAAGTTATCCTCAATTTCTTTTTGAGCGCTTCAAATTGATCATCGAAAATATTAATTCCATCAAACAGGTCCATGTTGTGGTGGTTTATATCCGCGTTAATTTCGTTAATGCTTTCACAATATATTCGCGACAGTGTTTCTGCTACTATATTATCTTTTCCTTCTTTATTGTAATTTTAGACTCCATCTTGCAAGTCGGCCATTCTGATGCTTATGCGACATTAACCACTTGAGACTAGCATGATCGGTAATGATAGTAAACCTATACCCTTCAATATATGGCCGGAATTGTTTGACACTAATAACCGCTAGACATTCGAGTTCCGTTACTGTGTAATTCCTTTGTGCCGAGTTTAGTTTTTGAGAAATAAAGGCTATAGGCTTCTCACCACTATCGTCATCCAATTGAAAGAGCACTGCTTCGATACATTGAGTACTGGCATCACATCTAATAAAAAACTTCTTAGTAAAATCCGGATTATAAAGAACTGGCGCATGATACATAAGGGGTTTTAAATTTTCAAATGCCAAATCGGCTTCTTCGGTCCAATGAAATTTAACGCCTTTACGTAGTAAATTGGTAATGGGAGCGGTAACGTTTGCATAATTAGGAATTAAACGACGATACCAGCCAGCCATTCCAAGTAACCGTCGCGTTTGTTTGACCGTCCTGGGTGTGGGGAAATTCTTGATCGCATCTACTTTTAATGAATCTGTTCTTAATCCGTGTTCTCCAATTATATAACCGATGTATCGATTTTCTTTAAGTAAAAAGTGACTCTTTTCAATGTTAAGGGTTAGTCCGGCCCTTGACAGTAATTCCGCTACCGTCTTCAGCAGCGCCAGGTGCTCGTCGAAATCAGCTGAGACAATCAATAGGTCATCCAGGTACACGAAAACGTTTTCGCGCAGCTGATGTGGTGTCACTCGATCTATCAACATCGTTTGGGGTGCGTTGCACAACCCAAACGGCATGACGCAAAACTGATAGAGAGGACGGTCTGGTACTGTGAACGCTGTTATTTTTCTAGAATTTTTAGATAGCGGAATTTGTATAAAACTTTGGTTTCGACTGTCGTGAACGAAAGGTATTGTTTCGACCTAACGACGCTGTGGAACCCTCCTTCGAATCTACATCACTAGAAGTTTCCTTACTAGGATGGGGCATCCGTCTAGGTTTATTTATATGTTTTCAATTCTCAGGCTGCGATTTTGATAAGGCGGAAAGTTTGTCCATGAAAAGTTGCGACATTTCTTTGAGTTCTGCGGAAAATCGCCTTTCTAGATTAGCCTCTAAATCTGTTTCAGACTTCCGATCGTCTGTCTCCGTACGCATAGTTTACTGACTCGGACCAGGAATACATACACTTACGCTAACATGTACTTTCGGTTTAGATGGTTTTTTTGGTTGTTCGTTTCCTGTTTTTTTTTATATCTCGACTAATTGTTCTCTCCATTCTATCAAGAGAGTTACTTAGAATTGAAACTCCTGTAAAATTTGGAAAAGAATTTCTTAAGCGTTGTGCTCTGTCACGCCAGTGTACAATTTTTAGAAGCACTTTCTTTTCCTCTAACACCGATTTGTTATCGACGTTATCCAATAGATCATCCATATCTACCGATTTCTGACCGATTATATTTAACTCTAGCTCTGGCTCATTTTCTATATGGGACAATTTTGGTTTTAGAGTAGGATTTTGATATTCTTTCTGAATTGTATCCAGAAATTTTCGTTCCATTCCAGCTTGAACACCGGTCAACTTCCTAACTTTGTACTCCACCTCTAATTCCTCAGGACTCAGAGTATCAGGGATAATTTTGTAGTCCATTTTAAATAGGAATCCTAAATATGTTTTAAGGAATATCGAATAAAAATAGTTGTATAAAAGAAATCTTCAGCAAATTTGCGGTACCTTCGGAACTCAAGATCAAATTACTCAGAACTGAATAAAAATAAATCAACCTGGGTTAGCGAATCGTGTGAATGTTCTTCAAAAAAATGTTAATTCTTCTATACATCTATCGTAAGTATCAATAATTTGTTTGTTTGTTTTATTAGGAGAGATAAATTCAGGTTAATTCAGATAATTAAAATTAATAAACGAAATTAAATAAAATTATAGAACTTTTTAAATTACAACAGACGTTAAGTAAAAACCTTAGCCGTGCGGTTAAAGGCATGCTGCAGAAAAAGAATGATATGAGGATCAATTTTGTACAACTGCAAAAACCTTCACCTACCATGAGTGAGGAACAGAGTCAAAGGCTTTTTGGTAATCTATAAACGTTGTAAATAGATAACGCTTCTTAGTTAGCACTAATCGCTCTTTACACCCTTGTAACTCTGGCCAACATCCTTTTTGTTGCTTCGCTAATAAATTATGATCTGTTATATGTGTTTGTATGAGTTCGGCCTGTATTTGGATGGATCCGTGACATTGTTTTGTCGCGAATTTCTTGTAACAATAATTTTGAATTTTATTTGTACCGGGGGCTTTCTAATTATGTGTATGATTTATGATGTCTCTAAGCTTGTTTTGTGTGATACTTGGGAAAATCATCTGTGGAATACTGTGTGTTCTGGTCGCCTCATCTGCGATCCAAGATGCCTCACTATTATGTGAGGTACCTATTTCCCAGACTCCAGACCAAAACCTGTGTAAATCTGCACATGAAGGTGGCTGTGCATCAGTGTTCTCTGTGTCGTGTTTTGCAAGTTTTCTATAGAACGTTCCCTCATTTTGTGAGAATATTTTGTTCTGTATTTTTCTGTCTCGGCTTCGCCTGTAACGATATTATTATTATTATTAATTTTATTATTTTTATTTTCATTATTATTGTTAAAGAGAAACGCCTGTCATGGGTAAATATCATGCCAAAAAGCTATTCCTGTTTTATGTATTTTGGTACCTTGATTTAAATAAATAAATTTATGAAAATTGCGGCGGTTAATATGGGATTTTGGTCACGACACGATCTTTTTGTGCAAGTATTCGTCTGTATTTGTGGAATACTTTGGTTTCTGCTTTTACTTTTCAAGATTTTAATTTATTTTCAGTTAAAATTACGAATTAAAATAAATATATTTTATTCTAACCGTGGCTCCAAAAAAATATCTCTTCTAACCGTGGCTCCAACAAAATCTATACATAATTATTGAATTCATGTCGTGCAAGAAATACAGTATTGAAACCGATTATCGAAATTTAAATTAAATGAACTTTACATTTAATTATCACTAGTTAGCACATTACCAGACAAAGTTAATTTATATCAACAAATTTAATTGGAAAACATGCTAAAATCTTCTTTACATACATGAAAAATAGATCAAAATCTTTCAGGTTATTGCTTTCTATAAGTGCATATAAAACGGCGAACAAAGCAAATTCTTTCATGTTACATTGGTAACTAAAGTACAGTTTATAGTAAACTGTGCCATAAATCACCCAATAAATTTTCTATACCTGTCTAATCGTTAAATCTTCATATACGTTGACCCTTCCACCTTTCCAACACATCACTCAACTGTAATTTTGATACACCAATCTTTTAAACAAACACAAAATAATTTAACTCATTCATCTTGCGCGCGGCCTACTGCCACTCACACTCTAGCTATAAATTATATCCACAATGTATGTACAAAATAATTTTTAACTTCATCTAACTTTGACATTAATAAATGTTATCTTAGACGAAACGAAACAAAACATAAAACAAAAACAAAAAAAAAATTGTCAATCTACTGTACACATCTTATAAAATATATGATTGTTTTTATTCCTAAAATAACATATAATTTTTATTTGTTTTAAGTGATGAAGTCATATCTCAATTTTATAAATTACAATAAAAAAAAACAACAACTGAAATAAAACTTATAATTTTATATATTACGAGGCATCTCGTCACTTAAAAATAATAAATGTTTATTGTGCTAGTTTTTATTTAATTTCATTTTTCGTTTGTTTGTGATGAAATTAATTTTTATTTGTTTGAAAAATTTGAAAAAAAAAGAAAATACTAATTTTTAGTGTAAAAATAAAATAAAAAATATCTTAGATCATCTTACGATGTTGTGGTTCGAGTTTTAATTTTTTATTGAAGAATCATTCTGTATACAATATAGTGTGTAGTACAGTAAACTCGTATATCGTTTTTTTAGGGTAATTGTTGTTTATAAATTTGCAGTCTTGCTATATACGATATTTATTTATAAATTTACAAGTTTCATGCTGAAGTCGGTCAAAGTTGGATATCGCATCAAAAACTGAAACAATTAAAACAACTTGGACACGTCATCTCCTATTCCAGTTATAACGAATTTATTTTATCTTATCTATTTGCAGCGCTTTTAGTCTATATACGAGGCTGTGACGAGGATTTGACTGAAACATTTTTTTCAATTCATGATAGATGGCGATGTAATTGACGATATTAAATTTTTTTCGATTTCTCCTACTGAGAATCTACGAAAACGATTATGCAATACGTCTGCAATAAAAATACCACGGTTCCTTTGTAAATACTCGAAGTTAGCCTTAAACAATTTGTATTTCTTAAATTTTAAATTACTGAAAATCGCTTCTCATTATCGTAATCCAGGAACATGCGATTAAATCGGATTCTGGTTCATGGAGAAGCTGGCCGGAGTCTTGATAATGCTGTCCGGATAGAATTCGTCTAGCAACAGTCACTGGAGAAATATTGAAATTAATTTATTGGCTGCAGTAGCTCATAATCCTCATATTAGTACACAAGAAATAGCTAGCGATTCCAGATTATCCCAGACAAGTGTTTGGAAAATTTTAAAACGTTATAAGTATCATCCGTATCATGTGTCTTTACACCAAGTGAACAAATACAACAAAACCAAATTTTTTGCATTACGTATTGTTCTCCGACGAATCGTCTTTTACAAACCATGGAACGATTAATCGCCACAACATGCATTACTGGAGGAGTGTTGAAAATCTGCACCGGCTTCGCTAAGTTGAACATCAGCGTCCTTGGACTGTCAGTGTGTGGTGTGGTATAATTGGCAACAAACTCATCGGCCCCTACTGAGATATTTTGGAAAATGAACTGCCAACATTATTTAAAGATTTGGGCTTAGAAGTGCGGCGAAACATGTGGTTTTAATATGATGGTTGTCTCGCACACTATTCGTTGGTAGCACGGATCGAGAGAGAGAAGGTCCGGTAAATTGGCCTCCCAGATCACCAAATCTTACTTCGCCAGATTTATTTTTGTAATATGGTGGGCGAAAAACACCACGAGAATGCGTATGTTCCCAAATGGTAATAACAACGTTGAGCTGCGTAAAGACGTTGCATTAGTGGTTGGGCAAACCCAGACGCCAATGTATGTGAGTGATACTTTGTGGCGGAGCACGCATGAGTGCGCCGCTACACATTTTTGTGGTTCGTTCGTCGTTTGATTGAACTTCAAGTCATCACGAACTCGCCAGTACTCTTCAAAATTATTTTTGGGCTGGGCATCAACTTCAATTAGTTTTTCTCGTTTTACCGGGGCACCAATCGAAATGAGCTCTAATTTAATGTTAGAAAACTGTTTTTCTTTTTTCATTATAGATTTATAAGCCCCAACATCAGATCTGAAATGAACCTCCCCTATCATGCTTACTGATTTTCTTCCAGATTTTCTCAACATCAATCTTTTAACTGGGTTAAAATAAAAGTGTAGACTACCAGGCTGCTTTATAATTGGAATTAGGGCATTTTTCCAATCGAAAATCTGCACACCTGGCAGCTTCTTCACTGTCCCGTATTTTGAGAAAATCTCTTTATATTCCTCTTGCTCGATTATGCAGTCGGTTTTTTTAATGATGTTTTCTATTCACCGAAATACCCGGTAAGAAGGAATGATCGACAATTGATAATGTTATATTGATTTTATTTACTTATGTTGCCTGGTCAGTTTAAAGCCAATAAAACAACATTCTCAATATAGTAATATTTTTGTTTTGGCCCGGGCAACCATCACACAACAGTTTAACTTCCTTTATCCTAGTCAGATCAGAATTATTAAGGTAATAATATACGAACGACGCTATTTCGTTGGGACCTTTACTTCTTTGGTTGTCCAGCAATGAGTATATAAAAACAGTTTTTTGTTTTTGAACCTCTGGCAACTTTGGGCAATACCATATTTTTTCGGCAGTCGTATAGGAGAGCTCCATTACTGTGGATTCCTCTTCAGGTTTTAGAAAAGAATAAAAAGCTTTAACTTTGGCTTTGTGTACAGATAACTTTGCTATGAACTGTACCTTTCCTGCTCCTACTTTTCCTTGAATTTCGTGTCTTAGTCTGATGCAGGACTTTTAAAACTTATATTAAAATGATAATTGAAAATGTTCCGGAAGTAGTTGTACCGTACTTTTAAATTTTCATCTGCTGCATCATTATAAGAAGTTCATAACTTTTTAGAGAACTTCCACAATCTAAATAGTACCGTTGGGTAGAATTTCGAGTGTAATGCGACTCTACGAATTGTAAAAGATTTATGAAATTCTTTACGGCTTGTAGCTTATTACTGTATTTTTTTGATCTCATGGCGCCTCTCTTCTTGTACGAGTATTACCAAATTGTTTATTAATATTTTTAACATGGAATGGGGATATGTTCAAAACTTTTAAGAAGGCATTAGAGCATACTTCTTTTTTACCTTTATTGGTTGGTATAAAATATTTGATGGAAATACCGCGGTTACTTTTTGAAATGCCCCTGGCTCTTTTAGGAGATTCACTAGATATGTATCGTAAAATGAAGTTATCTTGGTCTATCTTGATTGATGATGAATAGAATGCCTAGTGGGAGCGGGGTATTTCATGCATTGAGGTCCTCTGACACTGCAAAGTTCGTCACTTAGTCTTGTGAACGCACTCAGGTTTCTGAGGGAGTTTTTTAGACTTGTGTCTGAAAAATCAAGCCAACACAAAAATTAAAAATGAAGAAACAATATTATCAGTTCAGTTTCTTTTTTTTTTGGTTTTTCTCACTGAATGTGATTCTTCCACAATGGAATTATCCATTAAATAATTATAGGTAATTAATAAATTTGAATGAATAAATTGTTGTTAATAAATTTATAATAAAACTTAGTAAAATTAGATAGGAATTGGATTCTAAAATGATTTTAGATAGAAGGTCTTGAAATATGACCACTTCGAAATAAACAAAACCACTCCATAATCGATCCTGATGAAATTTAGCATATACGTTTGGAAATCGAATTTTAAAAAAAAATTTAGATGAACTTGTATCGTAAAATGATTTTTGAATGATGTTCTGGAATATGGCCGATTCGATCATTTCACATTTTTAACCCTACTGCCAATACGGAAGCTGGCGTATTACAAAAATACCACGAAGAACGTGGCAGTTAAGGTGACGCCCTGTTGTCTACCACGAAGGTATGATAGAATTGTTTGAAAGGATATATGGAAAAACCATAAATCGACATTAAATCGAAAGTGGTAATATCTGATTCTAAGTTTTAGCAAACGTCAACATTACGTTAAATTCATTCTGCGTGACATAAAAGTAACAGGTAAACATCTTATCAAGCGAGCTTTTCTGCAATGGAGTGCCTAAATTTATGTTAAATAAGCTGAAAAATCAAAACAATCCGTTAGCTCACGAGATAACAAATGCATTCAAAGTCCGAATTGAAGAGAGAAGAATCTTGCAGCTACAACATCGAGAGTCTTACAGTATCTTTATAATTAGAAACACTCAGTAGCTGAAGCTGCAACAAACATATTTCTGGGCTCAAGAGGTTATTTATTTATTTTATTATTAAGATTATTAAGATTTATTATTACGTAGAAGAGTTGATAATGTAAAAGGTAAAACGGTTTCGGCCGCTCCAACAAATTCTTCGAAGTCTTTTATAACTTTGAGTGATATTGAAATATGTGATTTAGAAGAAGATATTTCAAGAGGTACACGACAACATCTGGCTGACTATATCTATATCGATAGAAAACCGAACATTCAACAATAATTAAATTAACATCCAAATCCACATAGACTTCCAAAATAATATCTACATCAAAACATACATTAACATCCACGTCTAACCCCACATCCAAATCAAAATTGACATCCACATCTAAATACACATCTACATATACATATACATCTCCATCGAATTCTACATCTATAACTAGATCCACACCTACTTCTACATCTACATCTACACCCACATCTACATCCTCATCCATATCGACACCAAAATCCAAATCCACATCCACATCCACATCCACATCCACATCCACATCCACATCCACATCCACATCCACATCCACATCCACATCCACATCCACATCCACATCCACATCCACATCCACATCCACATCCACATCCACATCCACATCCACATCCACATCCACATCCACATCCACATCCACATCCACATCCACATCCACATCCACATCCACATCCACATCCACATCCACATCCACATCCACATCCACATCCACATCCACATCCACATCCACATCCACATCCACATCCACATCCACATCCACATCCACATCCACATCCACATCCACATCCACATCCACATCCACATCCACATCCACATCCACATCCACATCCACATCCACATCCACATCCACATCCACATCCACATCCACATCCACATCCACATCCACATCCACATCCACATCCACATCCACATCCACATCCACATCCACATCCACATCCACATCCACATCCACATCCACATCCACATCCACATCCACATCCACATCCACATCCACATCCACATCCACATCCACATCCACATCCACATCCACATCCACATCCACATCCACATCCACATCCACATCCACATCCACATCCACATCCACATCCACATCCACATCCACATCCACATCCACATCCACATCCACATCCACATCCACATCCACATCCACATCCACATCCACATCCACATCCACATCCACATCCACATCCACATCCACATCCACATCCACATCCACATCCACATCCACATCCACATCCACATCCACATCCACATCCACATCCACATCCACATCCACATCCACATCCACATCCACATCCACATCCACATCCACATCCACATCCACATCCACATCCACATCCACATCCACATCCACATCCACATCCACATCCACATCCACATCCACATCCACATCCACATCCACATCCACATCCACATCCACATCCACATCCACATCCACATCCACATCCACATCCACATCCACATCCACATCCACATCCACATCCACATCCACATCCACATCCACATCCACATCCACATCCACATCCACATCCACATCCACATCCACATCCACATCCACATCCACATCCACATCCACATCCACATCCACATCCACATCCACATCCACATCCACATCCACATCCACATCCACATCCACATCCACATCCACATCCACATCCACATCCACATCCACATCCACATCCACATCCACATCCACATCCACATCCACATCCACATCCACATCCACATCCACATCCACATCCACATCCACATCCACATCCACATCCACATCCACATCCACATCCACATCCACATCCACATCCACATCCACATCCACATCCACATCCACATCCACATCCACATCCACATCCACATCCACATCCACATCCACATCCACATCCACATCCACATCCACATCCACATCCACATCCACATCCACATCCACATCCACATCCACATCCACATCCACATCCACATCCACATCCACATCCACATCCACATCCACATCCACATCCACATCCACATCCACATCCACATCCACATCCACATCCACATCCACATCCACATCCACATCCAGATCCACATCCACATCCACATCCATTTATTTTTTAAATTTATTTTTACATAAACAGAAAGTTGTAGTAATATCTGTTGGTACTAAATGTATCTACTGAATTTTGTAGTGTACTGATTTTGACTATTGTTGCTTTAGTTCCGGGATCGGTCACAAGGCTCTTTTGCGCTGCATATGGTATGTTAGAGACAAGCTATTTTACAATTTTAAAAAATTGAATGGACAAATGGTATCGTCACTTTCCCGAAGTTCCGTTCCATTCTATTTTCTAAGCAATAAACAATATTTCAACAAAACTTCCATCTACCTAATTCACTTAAAATATTTTCTTGCGGTTTTCTTTATACGAATACCTACCTTTTCATACTTCTATATCGCAGTCGAGTCAATTATAAAAGTATTAGATATACCAAAAATATTTATACGTTCACGATTTTTGTTTAGAAAAAAAAAAAATTGTATTTTGCAATCTATACAAATAATGTGAAAATAAATAACAAATTAAATTTATACATAAGTAATACAAAATACCATCATCAATGTTATACAAAGCTGCATTTTTTTAAATTTTATTTCTCTTGTTGAACTTTTTATAAACTAGTCTTACTTACGTTCTCATCACATAAAATAATAAAGCAATGCCTTTTTAATTGAAAATAAAAGGAAAATCCATCGGCAATTTTACAATTATTACCAACATCAAACATTTCTTTTATTTAACTTCCTAATTAGTAACATAAATAAATAAACATTTTTTTTCTTCTAATTTAATATAACAAATGAAAAGTTATTTATTTCATTTGATCATCATCAAAATAATTAGAAAATTAGAGAAATAACAACAATAACAAATTCTTTGTTTTTATTAGGTTTTTTTTTTTTTTTTTTTTGAGGAAAAATATATGGGTTAATTGGATTTAATTAATAAATTAAGATAAATATTTAGATAAAAATGAAAAATTAGATGTAAAATCATACTAGACGACCGAGTATAAACATATCAGTACAAACGAAAAAATTATATCGGTGAATAATATTTAGATTTTCTTGTGTGTTTGGAATTTTACAATATTTAATTAGCTAATTAATCAAAAACAAACTTAAGAATGTTTCATTGTGACATTTTTTTTGCTTTGTTCTTATTAGTCATGATAATTACTTTGTTACTCGATTACGATTTTATCAGGTGCCTTAGTAATAGGATTTTCCCAACTTTTACAATGAAGTAAATATGTATATGTGTAAAATGTGTCATTCAATTAATTGTGATGAAAGAGAGGATGGTAGAATAAACATTTACATGACACTTAATTTTTTATTTAAATTCTTAAATTATAAAAATATATTAATAATTCGCAAAAACATGCAATTATAAAACTTCAAATATTGTGCACAGTTTTTGCTTCATAAAATTTGAATATCTAGTCTACATTCAGTCTACATTAATTTGATAAAGATTATCTTACCTTGTTAAATGTCGTAAAGAGATTTTTTTAATTTTATCAAATTTTTAATTAGGAGAAGGATTAGTGAATAATAATAATGTAGTGAAAACTATAACAAGCAAACCGGATTCAGAATTGGCCCAGGGGTAGCGAATATGAATGACTCTTTACTATACCAATATAAAAAAATTTTCAGGGCGAACCTAATTTTGACCTGAAGAATTATTTTTCTACAAATTTCAAATTAGCAAGCGCCGTTCAGAATTGGCTCAGAGGTGTAGCCGTAGGATTCTTTATAATCTTGGGCAGAAGAATTTGTTAAATTATTTTTCCATTTTCAACTACCAGAATATTGCTTGCCATCTTCTAAATTTATTGTTGTTGTTTTGATTTTTGATGTAAAGTTGTTAGATAATCTTTTGACTAGACTTTCCAAAAGAATTAGACATAATTCAGGATATTTTGCCACTTTGATAATTTTGATGTTTGTAACAGGTTCACTAACCAAGAAGTGCCCGGGTGTTAGCATATCAAATGAAATAACATTAGATATCCGCCATAGTAACAGGAGCTCTTGAAATATTAGCGGTGTCAGCCTACAATTATATATACTCGTAAATGCTTCTTTGCTCATTTCACATTAACTGCGCATAATGTTCCAAGGTCTGTTGGCCTTTACTGCCAACAAAATTGCTGTCGTTATCACAAAACATTTGAACAGGCAACTTTCCTCTACGGTAAACAAATCTTTGTAATGCTCAACCATGTTAACGTCTCGCTGCTAATATCGCTTAGGATTTCGATATGCACAACCTTAACTGATATACAAGCAAATAACCAGTGCAAAGCATCTCATACAAAGTGTAGCATATTAATGAAAAGTTTAAGGGCACTGAAAAGTGTAGGCCTATATAAAAATGTGTAAATATAACCAGCAGAACCAGGTATGAGGCGATATTTTCGCCATTTTAGTTCAACAAATTTTCGAAAATGGTGGAAAAGCTGTTGAAATTGCTGCTACAGAGATGTTAACAGGTGTGGGCCTACATTACCAAAAAGTCGACAGATCGAGCTTTCCGAAACGACTGTTGTTGTTAAGATAAAAAGGGTTGATGGATTGTGTACTTGGTGAAAATATAGGCCAATAACTATAGTAATATCTATGAGATCATTGGAAAATGGTCGTAGTCTAGCGGCAATTTCAATAGGTTTACAAAATAAATGTATCAAAGCTTGGTTGGTTATTTACGCTTTTATGTAGACCTATACACTTTTTGATAATTACTCTGTAGCTATTCTTTTTGTGAAATATATCAAAGCGGTTTAACAAAACAGGCAACAAACTCCTTTTTAATTTTATGGGAACCCGTGTAATCAATCTAAGTGCTTTAGAATGATCAACACGATGAAATTTGAGCTTTTGATAGATTGCCCATTAGTTGTTGGTTTTGTTACTATGTTACTTGTATTTCGAGCACGTAACGCATTTTGCCACGGCAAATCTCGTAATTTTTCGATATTTTACTACCCAAAACCATTTTTTGATTACAGTGCTAGGTGTCTAATATGTGATTGCTAGGTAGTGTTATCGGATGTCTTGTACAATATCACAATTGAAACTTGCTTGTTCAATTTTACCACCAATTTTATATTTATCTCATCTAAAAACAGTGTTAAGCTCTCTCGATGGTACAAAGATCCAGTGTTTACTAGGAATATATCCGCTAGTGAACATTAGGGGTTTTTTCGTAGTTGTGCCGTTTCCTTACATAATGCATGATAATTTAGGTAAATATGCTTATTGGCCAATTCACTATTTGGAGTGAGCTCCATATAACCAAGACTAGAATATTCTTCCATACAATTCACATATTTGTTTCCAAACAACTAGATTTTGACGATTTTTTTTCATTGGGTGATAGGGGGAAGGGATATCTATAGTTTTTTTCGGTAACTGAACTATGTAACGGTTGCTGCAATACCTTCTTGTTGAATTGGCGTAATGATTCGCGTTTCAAGGACCATTAACCTTTGTTAAAGCTAATTGACGGAAGGCATGCTGCTAGCTTTGGAAAAATTAGAGCATACAATTATTTCGTGCGATAGCTTTTAATTTTTTAAATTGAAATCAGTGACATAACGTGCGTCGGTTGTTGTAAACAATCGACAACCAGAAGTACTTCATAATATGGTGGTTGATATAAGTATTTTAGAAATTGGATTTTGACGTGCTTGAGTAGATCATTTGGTTGGATCATTTAAGTGCGTAACATCAATTTGTAAAAAATCTAAGAATGAGACAGAAACCGTGTGTGCCTAGAACCGCCGAGTTCTAATATCTACATTTTTAACCACCAAACGAATTAGCCATGTTGTATTTAAATAAATTTAACACAAACACTTTATTTATTAATAATTTATTTAATTTATAATTAAACAGAATTTATTAATTTATATTTTTAAATTTATATACAATTAATTTCTATACATGTCACCACCATTTTGGTAATACAAAAGTGTTTGGCGGCCAACACTACGAGCGACTACTTACCGCTTTAAAAATCGAGACGAGACTGAAGTGAAAACAGAATTTAATTTTATTTTATTTTGTTGTCTCTTCATGTGGAAGAGACAGTAGTTCATTGGTTGAATGCGTGTGTTCCCAAATAGTAATATCAACGTTGAGCGGCGTGAAGATATTGCATTAGTGGTTGAGTGAACTCAGACGCCAAGGTATATGAGTGATACTTTGTGAGCCGCTACAGCTCTCGAGTTTCTCTTGAGTTACCAAGTGCATTAAGCCCTTTAAGTACTTCATCGGAGCCATCAAATATTGACCCAGAAGTATCGGGTTATCGATTGAATAGTAGCTCAATCAATTATTTTACGGTGCATTTCTTTTTGTCATATAGTTTCACAAGTTTATTCCATGCTTCCATGTAATTTGCATCGGTTAAGGCCAAGTGTCAAATAAAAATACTCAATAATGATCAAATTGCATCAATTGATGTAATAAATTCATCTGGAAACGGTTGCCATTTTAAATAATCTTCTTACAAAAGGTTCAACTGAAACACGTGAAAGTTGTTTATATGCGCCTTGGTATGCAGACCGGTTACCGTTATATGCTGCTCTGCTAACGATAATATTATTAGAAATAGATGCATGAGATGCTATACTCAGAGTTTAGTTTGAATGTATAAGTTGTGCCGTAACGCGTGTTTAGTATCGTAGTATTTATCTTCAAAATCTTCTGTTTCTAAAATTTGTCAAGTGCGCAACGAAATAAAATGTTCGATCTCACGAAACTCAATCCAAGCTTCTGTTAACTTTTATAATCGAGTTCCAATTAGCTATTTATTGACAGATTGGCTGACTTTGCAACTTTGGGCGACCGTGCCCGTAAAAGTTTTGATATTCGTCACTGGGCTTTTCTCTTTTTTTTTTTTTTTCTTTTTCAGGCATAAACAGAGGACATGATGGTTATTAAACAATTTGGTAAGTGTGTACTGTAAATCATAATTTATGAGAGCAACCACTAGACATAATCACTTCGATTACATGTCTGTTTTAACGATTACCAAATGAACGAATTTTAGAATGCCCTATGGTATCTAAGCATAATAAAGCAATAGAGTGATCAGACGGCAAATTTGCTGTCTACGCGCCCGAACTCAACAAAGAGTGCTGTTTGGAGAATTAACTTTTATTGGATCAGACAGTTATACTCAGATCAGTAACTCTCCCAGCTAATTGTGAATGCTTTGAAATGTCAAGAGAAGTTGGTATTCACACTGTATGCTATGTGAATAACAACGAACTCGTAGTCTCCACAGTTTGCCTGGGGCCTTATTCTAGAACTTCACATCTATTTTTCACATTTGGACATAATGTCAAAATTCCTTTAATAATTCCCTTGGTATGTATATTCCACATGTAACCATAAAAATCATTCAGAATTTTGAATCACTCGGAATTTTTTATTCACCAAATTTATTTATTTTTGTTTCTATGGTCAGCGAGACATAAAATTTACAAAATTTTGTTTATTTTGATCATGGTTTGTTGTATTCTTTAGAAAGGAGTTTATTTGGCCTTCTAGTAAAATTCGCAAGGCGATAGATTATGTATTGTAAAAAAACTTTTAAAAATAAATGAATGGAAAAACTCTGGTTGGTCTGAAAATAAATTATGTTATGGTTGATAACATTTGATTTTATGTAAAATTAAATAAATAATAGGCGCATTGGAACATAATACATACCCGTCAGCTACACCAAATACAACGATGAAATCTGTTCAAACAAAAATCAAAAGATCGATATTCGACTATAGTTTCTGGGATCTCTTTGTAAAGGCCTTGAAGGTAAAATGTCACATTATCGATCCTAGCAGTCAGCGATATGAATAACAGGCAATGCATATACAGAATGTTGCATCAAATTTCAACGACGATATCTGCTCAACAAAAATTAAAAGATCGATATTCGACTATAGTTTCTGGGATCTCTATTGTAAAGGCCTTGAAGGTAGAATGTCACATGGTAGATCCTACGGGTCAGCGATATAAATAACAGGAAATGTATATACGGCATGTGACGAAATCGGTTCAACAAAAATCAAATATTGCTATTCGTCTATAGTTTCTGGGATCACTATTGTATAATCTCTAAGAATGTTTTGTTCATCTTAGATATTCAACTTTCCAACCCTGGTGATGGTAATTTAATGCGCTGTGAAATATACGGCTACCTTTTAGCAAAGTTGGTGCTATTGCTGTTGTGGCGAATGGTATGTATTACCATTTCTCCAATAACTCTATTAAATTGAATCAACATATTGTAGATGTATTTATCATACTGAATCCTCCTAGGCCATCTAAGAAGAAACAGCCCTCTAATTATTCCCGAAATCTACGTATGGCGAAAAAAATATTTGTGAATGATGTCAACTGCTGCTGATTTAAATTTCGAATGCGAGGTTCTGCTTTCTCTTTTTTCTCAAGTACGTTGAATTGTTTAGGAATATTCCGAGCTCCCGTTGGTTGAGGTAAACCAAACTTAGCACACTCAGCACCTTGTTGACGCAGCACATTAAATTAAATGCCGCTTCACTGTCATAATCTCGCAAAAAACTTAAAGCCAAATCCAACTTGAACTTGCTTTAACTGTGTACATTCTCTCAACCATTTTTGTCGCGCTTTTCGACGGTACACGTGATAAGGAATTTTTGTATACTGGAAATTAATTGTAAGTCTAGTGATTCCATTTGGAGGGTCGTTGTAAGCCTCATTTTCCCGACTTTCTTCAAAAATTATACTCCGCTGTTATGGAGGATGAACTCACAGTCTTATTATTGCATGCGATCTGTCGTGCATTATTGGTGTCTCTAGCAAACATCATATTGCTTCTGGTGCATTCGATTATAATCGATGTAATTAGCAATTCATCATGACTTTCGCGTTGTTGTTCTTCATTCAAAATATCATCGTTAGTGCGAAGTTGTACGACTTTGCAACGACGTAAATATCCTTGAATTCCTTTGGGAAGATTTTCTTCTATTTATTATTTTTCTTGCTTGGAGCATGTGGATTGTCGGAGCCGCATGGTTCATGCATCATACAATGGGACGCGATGTCATGCACTCTTGGCTTGGTGTAGATATCTGGAACTTCGGCAGGACGATACGATCAACGGCTTCAGAAGTTTTAAATTTATCCTTTGTAATAATTGCTAGGTTTGCATGTAGAATTTCTCGCTTTTAGAACACAGTCGAATATACATATTCCATGCCCTTTCTAAGCACTCCGAGCTTAATCAACTATTCAATGATGGCCTTTAATTCCAATTTAAATACTTGAACAGGGAAATCTGAACGATCTGATGTGGTTTCCCCTTTTGGAGGTTCTTAACAATTTCAGGCCATTTCAGATTTGACCTAACCGAAACGAAAAAAAAATCGAGCCGAATTATCGAAAGTTTGATATTGTAATATTGCACCTTTCTATCATGTTCTTGGTGAACCTTCCCATGACTATGGGAGGATCACTGGAATGCCGGAATGATGATCTGCAAGTCCTTGGTATAATTCTGTTTGCAACATTTTCTAGCGGAAACGAATGAAATTCAAATTATTTCCCTCAAATTGCAAATATTAATGTACTATCCATTGCTGAGTAAGACGACCGGCATTAATTATTGGATTATAGGAATTTCTAACAGCCAGTTGAAAAGCCTTAGACGGCATCATGGTAATATTTTGCCGAATCCGTCGTATATTGTCATATATGGATCCACATTAAAATGTTAAAATGAATGAATTGCTGGGTGAATTTTCATCTTTATTATCCGGATATATTCTAAAGTCAACATCATTGTGAGTTGAGTGTTATAGCGTATATCTATCACTAAGAGGTATGTACATTTCCTTCTTTCTCCTTTTGCAGGATGAAGATGGCACGTGAGATACGAATTCTGTCCATCAACGCGAAACGGACTCTTGAGGTTTCTGAATTAGTGCTCCCATTGATTCGAACGAAACAGACCTATTGTGAGATCTGATGTTTTTTCGGAATTTTTTTAGTTTCGATGATTTGTACATGACATTAACTGTCGTAATAAATCTGTATAGTCCAAATTAATAATAGTTTATCTGATCCAATTTGCGTACTCTCTTCATAAAGTTTTCCCGTTGTCTAACATATGCCTATGAGCTAAACATATTTTCTCCTATTCGAAATCTATCTAATGCAGAGGAGTAACAAAAGGATATATGTAGATGTAGTTAATGTTTGCTGTAAGAATAATATGTTATATTTACATGTTCAACATCGCATCTGATTTATGATTACAATATTGTGATTTGCGAGTATTACTTTGACACGTCTAAATGAAATAAAGGATTTTGGAGTTACATTTAACCTACCTTATCATTTAATCGTCATTTCGACTTGATCTGTACCAAAGCCAACTCTGTGTTAGAATTCCTAAAACAAACCATAAGAAAATGTTTAATGATCGTAGAATTTTTGTTTGCCTTACAGCGCGTTAAAGGGATCACATAATTAGAATTGAGTCAGTACAAAAATCTTTTATCATTTTTTATGCAAGGAAAAGAGGTGGGTTTGACAATTGATTACCGTAGTGGGAAAATATTAGGAATCTACCTACATATATTGAAAGCTATAAATCCTTAAAAGTTGTGCCTCTTGAAATTCGTTGTCAGAATGATGAAGATACTTTTATTTCTAATTTTCCTAATGGGCACATTTCAAGTTCGAACTTGTTGTTGCATTTGAAGCTGTATGCTCCAACTACAAATCTTCGAACTTCTACACTCTTGAAAATAGATTCTCATAGACTAATTATGGTCAGTTCTCATAGAACCAATGATGGACAACCATTTATGCCAATCTTTTGATGTGTGTTAAACGACGAAGTTGAAATTTGATGCAACATGCCGTTTATATATTGCCTATTATTTATAGCGCTGACCCCTAGGATTGATTAAGTGATCGACCTTGTGACATTTAGCGTACTTGATGTACATAGCTAGTAGCGTAATATACAATATTTGATACTTCTGATTTCAAGTTCAACTTTTTTGGTATTTATATGCAACATTTGATGCATAAAATATTGCCTGAATCAATGCCATTTTTACAAACAAATACATACATATTGTTACGTTTTTGCCTTGTCACTCAAGGTTCGTATCACTGGATTGTGAGTAATACAAAATCAATAAAAATTCACAACATCACTTTTATTCAGATTATCAATAAAAATTCACAAAATCACTTTATCTAAATTATTCTCAAATTTTACTGATCACTTTTACTTTTTATTTCGCACTACAACACTTTTTAAATCAATTTTGATTCCTTTTAATCTTTACACTATCGCTTACCAAATATTACTAATCCAATTCGATTTCGTTCGCCTTTTTATATACACAAACCAAACTTCTAGAAAGTTCATGACTTTTCCAGTTAGAATAGCGTAGAAGCATTACGTAACAATTTTTATCATGGAAAATTCCATTTTAGTACAGTTAAACATTGAGCTATTAATTTAACTTCTTCTATTACACACTAGGTGTCACCATCACAATATTTTTTTGTTATTTGGGAATAATTTCACTTCGGTAATTTAAGGTATATTTTAAAGAATTAACCATTATATTAATGAAAAATTTGAAAACCAAGATCACAATGCACAAAGTAATCCTCCAGGGGGTAATGCCGTAAATCGTGCTGGTTATTTTGATGAAGCTATTCAGGATGTTGAGAATTCTTACCGAATAAAACAACTAATCTATATTAAATAATGCTAACTTATAATATGTTGAAAGTGGTCGACTGCGTTATCTCTTTTTGATGATTTGAATGCATAATTGTCCTAAGTTGGTAAGCGGCGCTAAAATGGATCCATTTCATTGTTGTCCTATGGTACAAGTTCGGGCCGATACCACGTTAATTGCGAGAAAGGTCGAAACAAATATAGGCGTTTAACTTGTAATCGCAAAGCAAAATTGTGTCGCAATATTTTGGCATTCCCAGTTGAAGGCAGTTGGTTTTTGGGTGCTGATTTATTGTCTGAGATTAGGTGGCTAAATTCGTTGTGGTTCCTGTGGGAGCCAGTGCAGTGCAGTGAAATTTCTTAGAGATGAGTGCTACTGCCTGGGGTGATGTCAATTCAGTTTTGTATGCAAGTATGGTGTACTTTGATTTTTAAGCGTTTCAGAGAGGGTAGACCGAATAACGGATATGTGGTTCCTATAGGAGCCATTTGGTTGGTACTTTAAGGGGATAGTTTTCAAAAGGTTGATTAGTTTTGTGTTGATTTAGTTATCTCTTGGACAGAGTTGAAACTGCACCAATCCATTATAGTAGGAATGAAAGCTTCTTGGTTGTGAGCATTAATGGTCACCGTTACTGTTGTCCTGAACGTAATAGATGTTGCGGATTTAGCAGATGCAGCTGATGAATAGTAACAGTTACCATTTTCGGAAACTGAACCCCATTTTTTAAAGGTTTGGGAGATCGCAAAAAGACGTGATGTGGTAACGGGTATATGTAGCGGTATCGCTCGTTTTCTCGTGGTCCATCCATGTAGGGCTTTCTCGTGATCCAAAATTTTGTTGGGTGATTTAACAAAATTATCACTGTTAAATTTAAATCAATCCACTGTGTTCAGTTCACTGTTTTTGCTGATTGTATTAGTTTTAAACGTAACTGTTTGTTTTATTGGAGTAGTGGAGACGGGAATTTCTCCTCTATCCATCCCTAATGTTCCGACTGTTGCTCTGAGGTCAATGATAGGTATCAATAAAATTAAAATTCGGAACATATGATAGCAAAGGAACGGGATCTAAAATACATATTCCTATAATGTTAAAATATTTGTATTATTAATACTATTTTCTAATTTTAATACCTTAAGTCAAGTTGCAGTAGTATTGCATAATGTAATAAAATGATTCCAACTTAATAAAATTAAATTGAGAAAGATTATGATTAATATTTTATAACACATACATAGTCTTCAAATGATTCAATATATTAATTTGACATATACAATTAATTATAATGCGCCAAAAGCGCTACCCATAATTCATAATATGTTGCAATACATACTTGCTTATAATCATAAAACAAAACTATCCGGGAAAATAAAAACAAATGATACACCTTAAATTACCCACTTATCGATCAATCATCTGCACAGTTTAAGTTGCCATTAATAAAATAAAAAAAATTTAAAATCTTTTTAACTTCTCTACGTACACACAAATTAAATTTAATTATTATTTAAATATACAATTACAAAATTAAATTAAAATTATTAATTTTTTTTTTGTTTGCTGTTGTTATGTTTTAGATAAATCATTTTATCAAATTTACAAAATTACGAGAATAAAGTAAACATTTTCTTCAAACATAAGAAATTCTCAAGAAGATGAAAGTATGTAAGTTAAGCCACTATGTATATACTCGCATAAGAACATAACAATTTTGCTAAAAGGCATTTATTTATGTTTTAAACAAAACAAAAACAAAAATCTGTAATTATTATGTTGATCATTTTTAATCAAAATGACAAGAATGATTTATATATTTAAATTATTTTATTAATAATTTTTATATTTTTATCATTTTATTTGATAATTTTAATTTTTTTTTTAATATTAAATTTTATTTTTATGATATAAATATGTAAATAAATTAGTAAATAAATGTATAGTTTATAACACACATACATACATATACACGTACAGTTGATGTTTTTGTATTATTTTAAATTGTAATTGATTGTGCTCTCGTGTTTGATTTTATTAGTTTTGACGGTTGGTCAGTGCTTATAAATTGACCGTACTATTAATATAAATAATTTTATTATAACTTTTTTTTTTAAATTTGTTGATGGATATTAAAAAAAATTATGTAATAAAATATAACTAATAATGTTCATTTCCGCTTTTGCTTTATTTTTTGTAGAACAAAATACTGAAGTGAAATGGTGCAACATAATTTTTCGGTTTTAGTTTTTTCATGTTTTGGTTACATCAAATTTTCCAAACAAAAATTTTATTTTGTTATTTGATTAGTAGCATAAACGATGTTTAATTTTTTCTAATGTAATTTTTGATACGGTTTGTTCCATATTGGAGTATACATATACTCGTAACAAATTCCATAACACTTATTACCTATTTTGCAACCAAATTAATTTCTTTTTTCCAATAATTTATATTTATTGATATTAAAATTATACTGTCGATTATACTAACAGTCTTGTTATATTTAAACCATTAAATTATATCATCTTGCCACTACCTTTAACCAAACTTAGGGAATCTTCTTCAAAATCTCACATTGTTTTTTGCTCTTGAAGTTTTAATTTTTTTTTTTTATTTTCATAGTAAAACATAAGCCACGACTTTTATTAGCTCCGGATAGATCGTATCCGGAGCAGCTAATTTTTTTTGTGATAACACTAATGTTTTGGGGGTCTGGCGTCTTCTGGAAGGGGGAAGAATAAAGATGTGTAGTAATACCAGCTTCATAACCTTCCTTTAGGGTGAGCTCCAACAGGCTGTTCTGGTCATGTTTTAGGCAGTCCTGTCTGTGGGCTTACGATCTGCGCGAGGGGTAACCTGAGCGTGATTCGCAAAGCGTGACTACCTCCCCGTGGTGACCTCTGGATACTGTTGGCTCGTTTACCGAACAACAGGCTAAAGTACGACGCTAAAGGATGGTAAAAACCTTGAAAAAAAAACATATATAAGGTGAGACACGTGGGCCGAGGGATGAATGGTCATGGGTTAGTTGGTCGCTAGCACGGAATTCCGGATACTAGGCGACCTCTAGTTTCAATCAGCATTTAACGGCAAGAGGTGCTTCCGCAGTGGACCTTACATTCCTCAAATAAATCAACACTGCATGGATTTAATTAAACAACGAAAAAAATTAGGGCGGTGCTCCTCAAACGCACCAATCTCAGAAGATGTCCATTCGGGCCCTGTTTCTGAGATAAAAAAATTAATAGAAAACTCTAGCACGGACGTAGTCGTGGGCTCTCCCATACATAGCACTCTATTGCCTCAAATAGATACCCAATCCACGTCGACAACGGCCGAAATAAATATTGACATTGAGGAATTGGAGCTGGAGGAGATATCAAAGAGGAGAACATGCCTCAGTAGGGAAGCGAGGAGACGTCTGTCCCATCTAATTCGGTCACGGGTCCCCCGCAACGCTGCCTTGCAGCAATATAATTAGAAGATCAGGGGCATAATTGTCCCAACAAATAGGAGAAATAGGTCGGATGACGACTCTAACCCCAAAGGCGTCGCGTCAAAAATAGGGAAGTTTCAAGTCCTTAACGGAAGACATTGGAAGCCGCCCCAAAAGATGCAACTGGGGGCGACCCGAAGGAGAGTTGCCCCGAGAATAGGGCCGACACGGCCACAACTTATGGTAATGCAGTGAAGGCTGGAGATTACCGTCCAAGGCCTCCCTGAAAGAAAACTGGCCATTGCCCAGATTCTGGCAATACAGGATGCCATAATGGACACAGTGGCGGAGCTGCCGTTAAATAGTGTTAGCCCAAATTTCCTGGGATGTCGTACCAGAAAAGGTTGGCACATGGTCAACTGTGCCGATGAAGACACGGCAAAGTGGCTTAGGTCCACAGTGCCCTCACTTAAGCCATGGGACGGAGCATCCCTGAAGGCAGTCGGGGAGGAGGAGTTGCCTCGCCCAAAGATCATGTTTGTCTACCTTATACGAGGTGGTAAGGAGACATCCAATCAACACGATAGATCAATAGTTTACCAATAAGCCAATGGCTGAGAACAGAGACGATTATTCAGGAAACGTCAACCAACTAATCGGTCAAGACATATCAATGGCGGATGACAAAAACAATTTACCGAGTACGTCGGTTAGGGAAGCCGAAGTCATGACAATCAAATTGGCGCAGTTTTGGGTTAGCAATCCTAAAAATTGGTTTCTAATAGCAGAAATACGTCAAAAATGTATACACACGCTCTCTGCATTATCACCGGAGCACTGCAACACAGTATTTGACCTGCTAGAAAATCCCGCGACCTCCAATCGTTATGAAACTATAAAACAATTATTGATCGAGCGACTCTCTCCGTCGGAATAAAAAATACTAGAGACGCTTCATAGTGGACAGGATTTAGGTGACAGATGACCGTCGGAAATTGTGCGCCAAATCAAAGGATTTGCCGGCAAAAATTTTACACAAACCATAGTTAGATCACTTTGGATCAGATGCCTTCCCGAATTTATCAGATTGGCATTAGTGGCGCAGCCGGAGTCGGTAACTGCTAATGACTTGGAGAAGACTGCAGACAAACTGTATTGGCCAACAAATGTACCAAACCTTGTAATTTCCGACCGCTGACCAGCAATGTAGCAGCGATGCAAATTGACCAAGATTCCCCAAACAAATAAATCTTATGGTTGCGGCGGCACACCTTAAGACAACATACCACAGCCGATTCCACTAATAGAATGATATTTTTGATCGACACTGGCGCGGACCTTTCTATTATCCCATTTCGAAATTTCATTACATATAATATAAAAAAATCAGATCTAGTTTTACAGGCTGCCAATGGCACAACTGTTAATACCTACGGTAGCAAACTACTACAGGTAAATATTGGACTCAAACATAGATTTACTCACGCTTTCATACTAGCAGATGTAAACCGTCCAATAATTGGCGCCGATTTCCTTAGTAAATTCGTTCTGGTTGTTTCAGCGACTAAGCTGTCAATCAATGCCACAATGGTTCGCGTCGACAGACCGACATCGATCCATTTTACAGTCAATAACGATTATTGTACTGTGCTTAAACAATTTCCCTCACTCAAAGCAGAGCCGAACTATAATTTGCCAGTCCGATACAACGTGGTCCACCATATTGTCACAGCAGGCCATCTGCCCGTGTCAAGACCACGCAGACTAGATCCACTCCGCCACAAAGTCGCATTCGCAGAATTCCAACATACGGTGGAATTAGGGATTTGCCGGCCACCTGCACCTCCCGTATCTTGTTCTCTGCACTTGGGGATTATCGGGGATTAAAGACGGTCACAACACCTGATCGTTATTAGATACACCACATACAAAATTTCTCCATGCACTTACATGGATGCAAATTTTTTTCATAAGTCGATCACCTGAAGACGTTCATAAAACAGTGATCACAACCCCACTTGGCCAATTCGAATTCACCTGAATGCCATTCGGTTTACGCAATGCCGCCCAAACGTTTCAGCGTTTCATGAACGAACTCGTACGTGATTTAGACTACGTTTTCGTCTACATCGACGACATTCTTATAGCTTCACACTCGGAGGAACAGCACAAACTTCACCTGGAACAACTCTTCCACAAGTTAACTGAGTTTGATGTTCAAACCACAAGATCATCAGCCACAAGATTACCCCTAATGGTATTCTGCCGTCTTAAGAATGAATTAACGCCATCAGGGAATTCCCAGCTCCTACTTCAATCAAAAGTATACAGCGATTTGTCGGTATGGTAAATTACTACCACCGATTTATACCAAAACTCGCACAAACACTCGCACCCACTCACAGTCACTTGGCAGCTTTACTCAAAAAGCACAAGACAGTAAGAACTTCTCTTGGCCCGACGAATATCAACACGCATTTACGTCGCTTAAAACTGAATTGGCACAGATAACACTTCTGGCATATCCACAGAGTGACTTCAAGCTCAGCTTAACTACTGACGCTTCAAACACTGTCGTCGGTACAGTACTGTTACAGTACAATAACGAGTATTTGGAGCCGCTGGAATTTTTCTCCACAAAACTCTCGGATGCGGAAAAGAAATATTCCGCATGCGATCGGAAATTACTCGCGATATATCTGGCAGTCAAACACTTCAGATATTTTGCCGAGGGTCGGGACTTCACCACGACTACGGCAATTCAGTCTTAAACTGAACGTAATCCGAGGCAACCTCGGGGACCTTGTCGCGGACACCCTATCGCGCACTACCGACAACGAAACGGTCACAGTCGAGACAAATTTCGACTTAAACAAAATCACAAACACACAAAAAGCTTACCTAGAACTTCAGAATTTATTCTCTGGTTCCGAATGTCAAACTAGTTCATCAATGAAACTAGAGCTTTTTAAACTGCCTGGCCTCATCCATACATCGCAAATTCATTACGTCGAACCATTTTCGACGCATTACGCAACATTTCGCATCCTGGTGTCCGTGCAACTCGTAAATTGATTACTGCTTGCTATTTTTGGCCCAGTATAAACAAAGACGTAGACAATTGGGCTCAGTCTTATTTATCCTGCCAATGTGCTAAAGTCACCCAACGGACAATTTCAAATTCCACCTGGTCGATTCGAACACATCCACTTAGATATTGTAAGACCACTTCTTCCGTCTAATGGATATACTATATACATACTTGCTCACCTGTGTCGATCGCTTCACTTGCTGGCCTGAAGCATACTGCATGACCAATATGTCAGCCGCAACCATTGTCACCACTTTTGTCAACAAATATGTATCACGATTCGGCGTGCCCTTCAAATCACAACTGATCAGGGAACACAATTCGAGTCCAAACTTTTCACTGAGTTAGTAAAACTCCTCGGATTACATCGGATACGGACAACGGCTTACCATCCGCAAGACAATGGCATGGTCGAACGCTTCTATCGGCAACTCAAAGCCGCACTAATGGCCAGAAGCAATACAATTAGTTTGAGCTCGGAAATACCAATCGTACTACTTGGAATCCGAGCAACAGTGAAAGAAGATCTGAAGTGTTCACCAGCGGACTAGTTTATGGTCAAACCAACAAGCTACCCAGTGAGTTCTTCGTCGAAAATCCTCTTTCACCTTTACCAACTAGCGACACAGTCATCGACCAACTGCGACAAACTATGCAGAACCTTATACCCACAAGCACAAGGCAATCCAAACAAGATGAAATATTTGTCCCAAAACTCTGGACAGCTGTGATATTGTTTTCGTGAGGGTAGACAAGGTATGCACAGGATTATACCCTCCATACGAAGGTCCGTATAAAGTAATACGTTGCTTCCAAAAAGAGTTCGTAGTGTCGTTCAACGACAAGAATCACACTATCTCAATAGATAGACTAAAGCCCGCATACGGAATACTAGATTCCATTGCTCTTACATCAGGATCCAAAACACCCAAAGCCGTCCGCATTGCTACATAAATATTCTTGACCCCGGGGATGGGGAATCACTTGCAGGGGAGTCCTGTGGCGATTATTATCCACCACAATTTAATTCCAACTCATAATTCATTAAATTTATGAATTTCATTCAACCATCGTAACTTCCTCTCATGAACATAGTAGGAAGTGACCGTGATTACATCGCGATTTACTTCGGGTAATCATTAGATTGCAATTCGGACATTCATAGAAATTTGAACATTTTTGAAAAATTTGTGTTCAATTCATTTGATCTATGGCTGAAAAATTTGACGAAGCAAATCCCATTATCACAAAATATTAAGAACTATATAGTCAGTATATAGACATTTTATAAATTTGAATTTTAGATTTGGCCGTACCTGGATAATTTCGTTTATACATTTTAGTTTTCTGGATTTATTTTCCTTTGAATTTTTTTGTTTCAAAGGTTTTTTTGTCTGGATTTTTTTTGCGGGATTTCTAGCATCTGTATTTTTTTCTGTTCTACATAAGGTAGCCAAAACCAAAAGATTTTGCCAAATGTCGAAACCAAATAATGTATCGAGATTTTTTTCGAGAGGTCTTTCGAGAGGTCTATTTTCAAGATTTTTTTGTTTCAAGATTTTGTCCAAAACAAATTTTGTTTTTCATAAAAAAAATTGAGGTGTGGCTAACACACGACTTTCTTGTAAGAACAGAGAATTTTGAGAAATTTTATTTTTCTGTATAACTTTTTTTTTAATTCTTTTTTTTTTTAAATTTTTAAATTTTTTTTTTAATTTTTAATTTTTTATTTTTATTTGTTTTTAATTTTTGGAAACATTTTATATTAAGTAGTTTTTTGTAAACCTTATACTTTTTAAGATATTTGCAAAATAAATTTTCTGGACCAAGGGAGTGGCCACTTCCGGTTAGCCGATTTGGAGTAAAATTCACTGGGGCCTCCCAATTTATCAAAAAAGCTTAAATCTGAAGTTTCAGTTCGATTGGTTAAACCATCTGGGCGGTAGAGAGGACACAGACAGACTGACAGACTGACAGACTGACAGACTGACAGACTGACAGACTGACAGACTGACAGACTGACAGACTGACAGACTGACAGACTGACAGACTGACAGACTAACAGACTGACAGACTGACAGACTGACAGACAGACACCATTTCGAAACCCACTTTTTTGGACTCAGGGGACCTCAAAACAAATAAATCTCTAAAAATCTCAAGGTCCAAAATTTTCATGATTACTATACTTTATTTTACTAGAGTAAAAGAAAGTAAAAGTGGTGATCACCTTTAAGGCTTGTATAATTTTGAAAAAGCGCCATATAGTTATTATAATAAGATAGAGTCTTACATAAATCTAATTAGGAGAAGAATTTTGTCATTACGAGTAGAAAATTTAATATTTGGAAAATTGAAGATCTGAGAGCTTTAAGGTGCTCAAGAATTTAGTAAGTAATTGTAATTAATAACACACAGCAAGTAAGCGATCTAATTAAAAGTGAATGTCTATATTTCATCAAACATTAAAAAACAAGTAATTATGAAGACATTGAACATTGGCCTAATGCAGCATTTATTAGTATTCTATAATTTTCTATTAGACTCACATACTATTTAAAATCCTTCACTTTGAAAAACTTGATTTTCAATAGATGAATAAAACTTGTATATGCAGCATAATAACAGGTATAATGTAAGTGGCCTGCAGTGGCGAGCATTTAGAGGTTAAATTAAAATAAACACATATTATGTTCATTAAAACATAAACCTGACTAATAAATATACAGCAATTGTATTAATTGCTATGAAACTAATTTCAACTAACCCAAAATAAATTCTTGCGCTTCCAAGCTATAAACAAGAATGATTTATTTGAAAGGTATATAAACATAAAATTTCTTTCCAAAAACAAAAATTAAAACACACCAAAAACCTAATTTCGAATACAAATAAAATTCATGTACACTGACTCACAAAAAAACTAATAAAAATGTAATTTACTATTCTTTTTTTTATTGTTATTATTATTAGCTTTATTCAAACTACATATACATTATACATATTATAGTTATCTAAAACGAAGAATGCACTTTGAACATTAACAGGATTATCATATAAAGATGCATAAAATTTGAAAAAAGAAAAAAAATCGGCGCCAAAAATAAAAAAATTTAAATAAATGGCGCCAAACAAATATATTTCGAAATATAGCATCATATCATAATACGTTTTTTATTCATATCAAACACTCGTGAATTTTATTTATATTAATTTTTTAATAATATTAAAATATTATTTTTCGAAATAATAAATGAAAACCGAAAAAAAAATAAAATTAAAGTGTTTACACTTTTAATAAATAATTTAAACTAAACATTGACATAAAAATATTTTTTTTGTGTTTTTGATTTATTTACTATTGATAGTCCAAAAATATATAAATTAAAATCGAAAAACTACTCTCCTATTTAAATAAATAATATTATTTATAAAACACATAGTTTTTATTGATTTTTGAAATTATTATTTTTTGCTAGGCTACCTACCTGTACTGTAAATAAACACACTTATTTCAAGCATATTTTAAATGTAATTATGCAAATTAATAAAAATAAAAATATATTACAAATAACTATTAGGTAAATTCGGTTGTTTACATAAATTAAATCAAATTAGTAAAACATTAAATTCGATCCCATTTATAAATAAGGTACAGTGGGTGCACCGCACCCACTTGACTGCGGCGGGTAGCTAAAAGTACCAACAAAACGAAAATAAATATTTAATTTTTTATAACAACTTAATTAATTTTTTGAGGTATTCTTGTTTATTATTAATAATTATAATTATTTTATTAAGAAATACGAATAAAATAAACAATACAAGAGGTTAGTAGCTTCAAAAAAATTATGGCGCTTTTTACCAAACGAATTCAAAGAAATTAAAGCAAATATTTCTGAGAATATGCACTTACTCGTAAAAGATATATCTTTAAAATTTATTTTGCTACTGGTATTTAAATTACTCTACAATATTATATGTGTATACAAGAAACCGATATATAGACATTAACTAAAGAAATAAATTAAGTACAATTAAGATCACGAACCAGCTTATCCATGTAAAAAAAAAAAAAAAAAAAAAAATTAACTTCATGGAATCATTACACCGCAAACATGAATTCTTGAGAATCTGATAACGAAATACAACTTTTCGAAAAAAAAAGTGCCTGAGAAATTTTATGATATCAGATTTTAGAATTTTTGGACTTCATGTATTGAAATTTAAAATTCGGGTACCAAGAACTGTACTATCACAAAGGCGACAGATTGTGTGTTTTCGTTGATTAAAATATTAAATATTTAGCAAACATTGCGTAACGACTATAACTATTGGCACCGACATATTTTGACTCAACTATTGGCATCCCTCTATTTAATAACATAAATGTGCCCAAGTAACAATTTGATAGGTAAATTGTCCTAGGCAGCAAAAACAAAGCTGTTACAACGTCGTGAAATCTGAAAAATTACACAACTTGGTTATAAATGTTAAATAGATATTCAATAAGTTTTTAGAACGTTGTGACAGTTAAAAAAAAAGTTAATTAGCTTAGGTAGGTATGTAAGACATTTCAGCAGGGATTTTGTTATAGTCAACTAACCAGAAAGCAAGTTTAAAAGAAATTTATAAGTAATTTTGGAGCTGAAAAAGGGTTTTTTCGGTTATGATTATAAGTAATATTACGGATACAAAAATCAAATATGCTGTACATTCTATAGTTTTGCCCTTTATGACATAAAGTCGAATATAATGGCGAACAAAGATTTATATAACTATTTCCAAACATTAAAAAAGTATAAAACCAACACCACATTTTATAGAAAAGCAAAAATCATCAACAAACAAATAAAAAATGCAACTGGTATGTTGATTTTCATAATTTTTTTTTTGCCATGTAACATTAAACTCGCATTTTATTTTTAGCTACTATAACACTAATGGCGTGTAATACAAAACCGCTGACATATACTATTTCATCCTCTGATAGTAATATTAAATTGGCTGCTTTTAAATATAATGTTTCGGTGCCTATTCAAGTGGCTTCAAAAAAGCCGCCAGCAACAATATCAGCACATAAACGTAAGTTGTCAATCGTACTAAATTAATAAACAATGTAATTAATTTAAAAACGTACTCCACAATTACATGTACATAACGAAAAAATTTTCCAAATCAAGTAGATGACAATTTAACTGCTGCTGCAAACCATCGTATTTCATTTGAATAATCTCAGCGTACATTATCTCAATTGCAGGCTACGCCAGATTCTGAATGTTATGTTAATGATGAAAACGAGTCAGTATATTATTTAAATGATAGCGAAGACGAAGAGGACGAACAAGAAGATTTTGTGGAATAGATAAAGAGGTGGGCGATAAATTATAACATAGCACAAACTGCATTGAATGAACTGTTATCGATTTATAACTACTCCTTAAAAAATAAAAAAATTGGAAGACTACCAACCGACCCGCGCACCTTGCTAAGCATACTACCTTGCTAGCTTCTTATTGGCAGCCAGGAGTGAAACATTGTTTAGAATCATATTTTAAATCCTTAGACCACTCAATGTCAATGTTTAAATATAAATTTTGATGGAATCACAATTTACAAAAGCTCAAAAATGCAATATTGGCCAATTCTTATAGCAATGAAAATGATAATTTTGACCCAATTGTGGTAGGTCTTTACTGTGGAGATAGTAAGCCTGAGAATTACAACCACTTTTGAAAAATGGAATTATTATTAATAATAATAGAGTTGATATTAAAATCCGTTGCCTTATTTGCGATGCGCCAGCTCGAAGCATGATTAAAGGTATTATCTCGTGATAATTCTTATATGAACAGAAATGTACAATAACTGAAAATTTTATGTTTGGTTTGTTATAGGTACAGTTAATTTTAATGCGAATTGGAGAATACGATAATAATCAATGTAACATGAGCTTTTCACGAACGATTTCACCTTTCGTCATCAACTTGACTTTTCTCAGCCTTCCGACTGACATGGTGGATGACATAATCGTATGCGATATGCTTCATCAGCTGCATGTAGGAATTATAAAAAATTTATTGCTTTGTTTCACCGGCCAAGAAAAGAAAATGGGGTTTTATTCAAGGTGGGATCATAGACGCATTAAACAGGTATCAGAATATTTGCTTAAATGTACCATGCCAAGCGATATTAACTGTGCGGTTAGGCCACTTGATTGCCTTGCATGCATCCACGGAATTTCGAACCCACTTAAATTAAATTGGTCCGGTTGTATTACGTCACTTTTTACCACACGATGCATATGAATGTTTCCTTTCGATTTTCTGTACGGTGACAATTTGTTCTAGCCACAAATACCTACCATATATTGATGCAGCTGACCTTCTAGGAAGAAGTGAGCAGAATCGGACCATTACCTAGCCTTAGCACGTATTAATTTGAGAACAAGTTATTCTAAATAAAACGATTATTGCGAACCGGCACAAAACCTTTGGCTCAAGTTGCCAAACGTTTAACGGAATACAATAGCCTCAATGGCACTCAAAAACCACATAAAATCGAAAATTACCCATTAGTGTATTATAGGACAAATGCAACATCTGATTTAGTTCCAATGGATACAATATTTTATACAAATATTGAAGTGAACAAATCAATTTTATCGACTGATGGTCAAATTGTTGCTTTGAAATTTGCAATATGTTTTGGCAATAAAACATACATTATTGGAAATTCATTACAATCAAAACGTGATTTTTTTTAAACAACCAATGTTATCTTCAAGTCTGGACAATTATATATCAAATGGGTGGATGAGATTACTGCAAAATTTGTATGCCTTTGTTACAAAACGGAATTTGTTTTAATTCCATTACTTCACACATTATAACAATTTTAATTGCTAATTACTATTTAAAAAAAAAAAAAATATTTTATTAAAAAATTCATTAAAATATATATAATTGTTTTAACTTATAAACTATAACACATTTCATCTGTTTTTATATTGGCACATATTTGGTTTAATTCACAGGAAGTATCATTTCACTTTTTGAATTATATTACAGAATATGCGGCAATACTCTATGGATTAGGAACAGTTGTTAGGCCCGAAGTTTCAGTCACATTAGTCTAAACAGCATTAGCCGTAACATCAGCAACTGTAACTGGTGCTTTGACCATTCTGCGACGCTTTTTTATAGGTTCACCTTTTTGCTGCAAATTTAGCAACCGCGATTTTGCATTGCGCAAAATTGTTTCTTTAAAAAACTCCTTTGCTTCGCTTTTTGAGTAACGATCATCGGCCAATTTAATGATGTCGTAAAATGCATCTAGAAATGTCGTGGCTGACAAGAAGGTATTTTTTTATGTTTGATTTTTAGATGAGCCAGTCCAACTGCATTCGGTCATGAACTGACGCGTAAACAATTGGTCCGCTAGCCCTTAAGCAATTCTGTCACCTTTTTTTTCACCACTTGTTCCTCCGTATGTTGCCACCTCCGTAACAAATTTGTGGTAGTTATCCTTATTCCGCAACATCGTTTCAAATTCACCAAACACTTGTTGGTCGTTTATTGGCAACAATGATGGAAAACTGGAAGTATTTCCGATTGGTCCGTCTATTGTGATGATCCCTGATAGTTTTCTTTTGATATAAGTATCCCCATATTTCAGAACCCTTCTGCGGTGTCACTAAGGGACACCTTAGAGCAGCGCTAAAACGCTGGGAGGATGTTCAAAAGTCCTCCTACTGGCGCAGAATTCCAGGTTTACGGCAGGCGAAGAAATTTATATCACCTTCGTCTGTCAGGGTTAAGGAGTGTCTTGAACTTAGGAAACCTGAGTTGAGGCTGCTTACTGGCTTCCTCACAGGTCATGTCCCCTTAAGGTATCACCTTAAGAAGATGGGCCTAAGTAGGACAGATGGATGCCGCTTCTGCGGTCTGGAAGCGGAATCAGCGGAACATGTTCTGTGCCATTGCCCAGCCATTTTCCAACAAAGACTGCAACATCTAGGAGGGAGAACAATGAGCCCGGATAGTATGTATCTGGTACCGGCCAGTAGTATTGTCAGATTCATTAGGAGCCTGAATATTGACTGGACGGATAATTAAGTAGGGTCCAGCACAATAGATCTTTTTGGTCGCGATGCGAGGTGGCTTATCGCCCACATGGCCCTCCAGTAAATAATTATTATAATTATCCCAATATTTGCAACGTCTTCGATCAGTTTGTTAATTTTTTTATCAATGTTTGACACTGCTAAAATTACTCTCCCAATGTCGTTTTCCATTTTATCAAGGCGGCCTGAAATAAAAGGAAGTAAGAATAAATTATTTCATTTATAGATCAACAATATTGTTATAAATATATTTACATGTTATTTTCGGCATTTCAATAACAATATTATTTTGATTTTCAGTGCGATCCTCGTATTCGATGTTATGATCGCCGGCAATTGTAAATATTGATATTATATCTTGCAAACGAGTGTTGCCAAATGCTCTGTTTGAAGAGGCACCTTCCAATTGACTAGTACTAGTTGATGCGGATGGGGGTAACGTAACAGTAAGATTTGGTAGTTTTTTCATTGGCTTTTTGTGACTATCGATTACAAAAAAGATTCATTAAAAAATTAAGAAAATACTTTCATATTACAACTTATTACGTAATGCATTTACTTTTCTGATTTTTCTTTCATCCCATCGGCCTTCTTCAGAAGTGGCTCCTTCTTCTAACCAGCTGGTACTCCGAATATTTAGCGAGCAAGCGTGCCGGTTTTGAGCACCATAAATTTTAGGGCTTTTTGCCCTTGGTATTTGAGGAATTGTTTGGTGTCCGGTGGATAATGAACGATACCATTATCTTCGTCTCCTTCAAGCCAGCAAGCCGGACACAAAATTCCTTCTTGCTTACAGTTTCGAGAACACAGAAAACCTGATAATCATAACAAAACTATTAAATAGTATTCTTCTAATATTAAATAAACTTAAAATCACAAGAAAAAATGATTTCATAGCAAACATTTACCATTATTAAAGATAAAATGTACTGTTTCAGTAATTACCGCGTTAATCTGACACAACTGTTGAATAACAAATTACAGAAATCAAACTTGGTATGCCAATTGGTTTGGAAAAGGGAAAACTGCTTAACTCAAAGCAAAATTTCTTACCTAACAACGAAACTGCTTAACACACAGCGAAATTTATATGAGTAAACTAAATGTGAATAAAAAAGGAAAACAGCTTAACTCAAAGCAAAATTGTTAAACACACGGCAAAACTGCTTAACACACCGCAGAATCTATATGTGTACTAGATGTAAATTTTTAACTACACAATGTTGTTAACCCTCTAGCAGGTATTTCCGCTTCTAAACGGAGCATAGAAAACATGAATAATAAATGAAAATTATTATTTTCTCTTATACCCTTTGCACAGAGTTACGTTTTTATAAGTTGTTTATATGCACTGTTGTTTAAAGGTGTATGTGCGTTAATGGTTATTATTTGCGTAATTCAAACACTTTAGTTATATATTTATGTGATTAAAACTGGGCAGACAAATATTTAATTGTCGAGTTACAATGTCCAAGTGTACAAGAAATATTATTAGTGTATTGTTTTTTATTATTTCGTAGAAATCATAGAGTAGGAAGATAGAACAGGGGGTAGATTCTGATAAAATGACAATTTTCCTAGAGGGTTAAAGTAAATAATATTACATGCAAAATCCAACAGCAGAAACGCTTAACACAAAACAAAATGTTTTATGATCAGTGATTTTCTCATACCAAAGCGAATTAGTTACTTAAAACATTTAATATATTTTAGTTACTTTTTCGTAAATTCGTAAGGCACTTTAGCTGTAATGATATTTAATATATGATAAATAGTCAAAATGGTCATTATGCTATTTAGCTGTTATATATATTAAATCCATCTTTTAATTTAGTTTTTCTTCTCATAAAAATGGCCGCATTATTTATATGGCTAAAAAAATACGAAAAAAATAACTTTATCACATGAAAATATTGAAAAAATAACCAATATTCAGCTTTTGGTTGATTACCAGAAGCTTTTTAACAGATTTGGATTTATTTTTCAGCAACAATAAATTTTTCGAAAAAGTTTTGATTTTGATTTTAATTTTAAATATCGAATATTTTTAGGTCGCGTTTTCCTTTTCTGACCTACATTTTAAAACTGGTCGATGAAATTTGTTTCCCGCTTATTTTTACGATTAAAAATCACAAACAAAGTCATATTTTCCCTGTCAATATTTCAAAAAATATTTGTGACATTTATTATTGAAGTATATAAAATATAATTAATGACATCATTAAAATTGTAGATGCAATTATAGAAATGTGTTTTTTACCAATCATTTAGCAACAAATTGTTATTGTTACAATCATTTTCAAAATAATAGCACTTTAGTTATTTCTGACTATTTTGCCTACTAACCGATTGCCTTAACTAATTATATTGCTTTCAAACCAGTGAAATTACATCAAAAATGTGTTTGCTGTTATAACATTAATTTTTCTTATGTAACTATTTTGCGTTAAGGACAGCGAAACTGTAAATATAATTTTTTTGCTATTTGGGAACCTACTCGTAGGTTATTAAATAAATCAAACTGATGTCTCAAAAGTAATTTACCATTTATTACGAGTTTGTTGTTTGACGTTGCTATAACATATCTGCAAGCAAACCACGATTACCATTTTTTGCTGCTATGACGACGACAAACCAACAAACCCACATTTTTGGTTATTTTTTAAGAAGTTATTATAACTAAATTGCTGTGAATTTTACATGGCGCAACATTTTGACAACTCCAAATTGTTAATTTGGTGTTCATTTTGTGAACATTTATCTATTCGTTTTCGTAGTTGTTGTTCATTTATCAAAAATCAGTCGTGTTAGAACTCTGAAATCTGTAAGAACGTTTTCTGAAGGATTTTTTATTTTATAGGATATAGTTGATTTTGATAAGGAGTGTTGCTTTTGTAAGTGCTCTTTTTATTATTTAAATTATGTGTATTAACTTGATTATTGATTCTGCTAAAGATTTAGCATTAAATTAGTGTTTTTAGAATAAATATTTGAAATAAAATTTGTGCAAACTTAAATAAAGCGGGTGCCAATATTTGGTACCACAAAAACTAAAATTCTAATTATTGGCATGAAATGCCAATAGTTGAATATAAGGTTATACAATAATTGGCATCTTCCAATAATTGTACGTATTTTGGGTGCCAATAATAAAATACAGCTGTTAATTTTCAGTAATTTTGCAAATGCAACGACAAAAAAATACATACGATGAGGGCCAACTACAAAAAGTTCTCGATGAAGTTAAAAACGGCAAAATTTCCAAAAATCAAATTTACAAAAGTCGGTCTCACAACGAAAGGGATTCCCAAAGCGAAAGGAAGATGTGCTACATGCTGTAAAAGATTTCGTAGAAGAAAATAATAGAGATCATCCATTTGGTAAGGAAAGTCTGCCAGGAAAAGGCTGGTTTAAATCGTTTTTAAAGCAGCATCCCTCTTTAACATTTAGAGCGTCGGATCCAGTCTCATCTGCTAGTGCTAATATAGCAGTCACTGATATATTTGGATGGTTCGACTCGATTGAAAATTACCTATTGGGACATGATCAGTTTTCAATTTTGAGTGATCCAAGTAGAGTTTTTAATGGAGACGAAACGAATTTTATGCTGTGTCCTAAAACAAAAAACGTTTTAGCAGCAAAAGGTTCAAAAAACATTTATGAAGTTGACAGAGGTATAGCTAAATCCCATTTAATGGTAATGTTTTCTTTCTCTACATCGGGTGTAATGACTCCACCCATGATCATCTATCCTTACAAAAGAATACACGATGAAATTGGAAGCACGGTTTCAGATACCTGAGGGTTTTGAATTTTTATATTGCTAATAATTATACTTCCCCATGGGCCAATTGGGTTATTCTTGTGCCAATAATAGTATATTTTTAGGGAGCCAATGATTCCGTCAATGTGCCTATAGTTGTATGATTAGGGTGACCATTATAGTGGTAGAGAGCCAATTAATTTAGTTTTAAGAAGCATTTTTTTAATTTGATGTTTTCATAAACTACTTAATAGATTTTACATAATTGTTATGCTGATATAAATAGATCAATGTTCTAAGGATATCATCAAAACTCCAATTTTATAATTTTTTTAAACCTTTAAATCAGAAAGCTATTGAAAATTAAGTTTTCCTTATGGATGCCAATAACTGTGGTCGTTACGCTTGTTTCTGAATATCACAATGACGTTGAAAAATTCGTTCTCCATTATACAATCGATCACAACTGTTTGAAAAAATACGATTAGATAAAGTTCCAAACCAAAACACGTGACGGAAAATATTACAAATTAAATAACATAATCACTGTATTGAAATATATTTCTGTTTCTTAACCCTCGTCAGGCGGCATAGGTACAATCGTACCTTTTCCGTTTTTAAATTACAATAACTTTTCTTGCAGAAGCCGTAGAGGATAAAACTTTCGTGAAATCTCTACATTTCTGGTCTAGATCAAACAAGCCTTATTCAGGAAAAAGTATCACCATTCTCCTCGGAGATAGGGAGTCAAAGTTGTTTTTCCGTCATAACAGGTACAATTGTACCTCTGTTAACGTTGTAAAGTTATGCCGCCGGACGAGGGTTAAGATAATTTATGAATTCTTCCGCAAGCGCATCACTTTTGCTACGTATAAAAAATTTCTCGTTCGAATCATCGCTGCTCTATTTTTTTACCTTTTTGGATGAATCACCGAAATTTTTGGAAATCATTGTTGTTTTTTTCGACTGGTGGTAAAATTACGTGTACCATATAACAAATATAAAAACATAGTGTTTTGATAGTCTGCAAAAAAAAGAACGTTAATCATCCAAATTAATAAAAGGTTATTTACAATTTTAAGATAAATGACTTATTTGCGTCACTGCCTTAAAATCCTTAGAATCCCAACTTTTTTATTGCATTACTAATTATTTTATTATTAATTACTTGCAGCAATATGGTTCGTTGATTCTGAATTATTTTTAGGGCCTCCTCGACTATCTTAATTTTGATGAATTTGTATGGAGATTTGCTATTTTTAACATTTTCATTCTGTAATATTATGGTCTAATATCGCTAGTATCCCGAATAGTAATGACTTGTAGGTACAAACATAATAGAGTTATCTCTTGTTCGGTACACACAAATTTGGGTAACAATTTATTCTTCTAAAATAAAAAATATGATTTCGATTTAAGACAACAATTGCTTCGATTATTATTCTCACCGATAAATATAGGTGATATAAAAACATCGAAAACGCACTTTTCAATAAAAAATGAACTTGGAAATCAAAAATGATTTCTATTTATTTCATCAACTTTTTGTGCGAACCATAACAAAAAATTTTAGTACATATGTCTCAATTTTATATATGGATAAAAAATAATTTGCACTTTTACTCATATTTCTAATCGTTTGGAATAGAACGAAAAGATTGAATGTAAACCAGCTGGTCCATTGCAAAAACTTTTATTTGCTGTTTAAGTGGAGCAGAATTGTGGATGCAACCTAGAATACCATATACGAGATAAAGCTGTTATAACGGTATTTAGAGTACTTTAGAAGCTCCCTTTTGTGGTTATGACTTTGATTTAATGAACAATAAACGAATCAATATTTAAACCAATTACCGAGGTTTAAAATGATCAAAGAGCAATAATATTTTTGAATTATTGTTCCAACAACAACTTTACTTTTTTTTGCTATTTTTTTTTGGGGAAATCTGGAATCGATCAAGTTGATACAATTTTTGGTTTGATGCAAAAATGTGGTGCATTTTCCAAATGGCACTGAAAACGTATTCAAATGGTATCGCCAATTATATTGAGAATCCAAAATGAATTTTTTTCTAAATACCACGCAATTAACCCTATGCAAATAATGGAAAACACAACTATTCACATGAAACGTCGATTACACCGGTCCGAAAATCTTACAATAATTTAGCGAGATATCGAATAACTTTAAGCCCTTTAATTTAGATAAATCCAAAAACCAGAAAAGAGGATTTTTCTGTTAGCCCGGCAGACAAGTTTAACTATATAAATAATACTATATAAGAATTCTCAAAAATAGGATTTCGAGCCGACCCCGAACCCGAAAATATCAGTGTTTGAGACCCTGCTCAAAAATGATTAAACATAACAATTGTTTTACATAAACATATAAACATTTTCCGAGCTTATTTTATTAAAAGTATCGAAATATATCGCTGCCAAAGTTGAAAATCCCATGAGCTTCTGGTAGCTTTTTCTCGCAGGTATACATATGTTAGAGTTGGTTCTTGTGTTTTATTATTTTGGACATGTCTACGAAAAGGCTGTGTACAAGTCATCTTCATTTTTCTATAGGATTCAGATAATATTCCACACCGAACAAATCTCAAACAAACTTGAAAATTTCGAAAATCCGATAAAATATCAAAAATATCGATGTACCACTAATTCTGTAATATCACGCAACTATAGCACTATTCAAATTTAAACTCAAACGCGTCAAACGATCTTGGGAGTCATAAAACTAAAAAACTCGGATTTAGAGAGTATCACCTAATAGATAGGCCCGTACTGTCTTAACTTAATTCAATCCAAAGTAAACTCGATTAATATTGAAAATCTTGATGAAGCAAAATCTACAAAATTTTGCAAGCCCAACTCAACAGGAATAATCCCGATTAAGATATCCAATGTATAATATTAAATCTTATTTTAAAAAAATATATAAAACCACGCGAAGCCTGGTGGTCGATTTTGAAAGCATTATATGGATTTCGAGATTTCCTTTTGGAAATGTGACAAAACGCGATTACGTAACACGTTTCAAGTTGCTCATACTCGTATTTTCTCGGAATTACCACTTTATGAACTGCGAGTTCACGAGAATTTTAGGTTTCGGCATAAATAGTTTGCTTGGTAAAAATCGGTTAATATCGAATCGATTAACTGAAACGTTTTCAGTTGTGCCGAGTAACATTAACTGGTTTTTGTTTGCTACATAAGCGGGCTATTTCATATTTTCAAATAACTAATTTGTGTATTGTTTTAAAGGAACGGAACTAATAGTGGTTTTGAAAAAATAAAAATAAATAAGTAAAACAGCGAAAACCAAAATTTAATGAATGGCCGCTTATAGAATTTAGTGTAACCCAAATTCTCGGAATAAAGACAATTCGGTTGAATATTTTGTAATATTTTATATCAACAAATTTCAAAAAAATTGTACTCCGAAAGCGATTTCATTTAAATATGAGTTTCGGAACTTGTAACTATTATGCCAATTGCTTGTTATTTTTATACATTGAACGGAAAATTCGATTTTTTTAAAAATCATCGTACCGGCAAATTCTAAGACAAAAAATCCCAAATCTGCAATTGTGATCCGTTCTAGATACATTTAAAGATTGGTTTCGGATTCTGTAATTGTTGTGCCAACACACACATAGATTGCATGTAAATCAACAAATTCCCAGCCAAAAAATCAAAATTTGTAATTGTGCTCCTTTTATGATAGTTAAAATCTTTTTTAATGGTTTTGGGCTCTTTACTGTGTTTATTTTTTTAAATAACTTGAGCTTTCGGACTCACTTCAAATCCATTTTTCTTTATAAAAAAATCAAAAATAAAACCAAAAAATTTAAACATTTTCAGTAGAAACCAAATTCCTGTGTCTAGACTAGAAAAATGTTTGTTTCAGTCCGTGACAAAAAACGGACAAACAAGTGGACTTAGAGTGATCAGCGCATTCCGCACCACCTCTACAGATGCTGCCCTGGTGATAGCCGCTATGGTGCCATTGGACCTAATAGCGGCCGATGCGAAAAACCGCTACCAAATCAGACGTGGAGATGATACCGATCGAGAGGAGTGCCAGAAGGCCATTAGATGCACCAGCATCGATCAATGGCAAGTACGATGGGACGAATCAGGAAAGGGCCGTTGGACCAAACTTTTAATACCCAGCCTTATGGACTGGGTAAGCAGAGCACATGGCGAGGTGAACTATTATATCACCCAATTATTAACAGGCCATGGTGGTTCGACGGTGTCTTTGGAAGATTTTCCACGCGTATTAAAAACACACACACACACACACACATACACAGACACACAAACACACACAATCTACAATTAATTTTTTTGCCGCAAAAAATTAATTGCAGATTTAATTTTTTGCAGTATTATGTGAAACAGAATTATATAAAACATAATTTTGAAAAACAGAATTTTGTAGAACAGAATTATGTAAACAGAATTTTGTATATAGAATTTTGTAAAATAGGATTTTGTAGAACAGAATTATGTAAAACGAATTTCGTACCCAACCAATTTTGTTGAACTGGAATCTATTTGTAAGGTAATTTTAGTTAGAATTCCAACGTTTACACTAAAATCATATAAGACATTTTTTCGTAGAAGAATATTGTGATCATATCATTCAAATCCCCTGTCAAATCCCCTTATAAGATTATTATTGGGTCTTAAGTATCGCTAGTACTCGCCAACACACGACTTTCTTTTACGAAAAGCAAATTTTGAGAAACTGATTATGCAAATTTCTTGCAAACTTAAGATTTTTAATTTTTATAATTTTTTTCATGTTTTCTGTAAATGTATACTATATACTATATTTGAGATATTTGCAAAATAGATTTTCTAATTCACGGAAGCTGGGAGCTAGACCTCAAAATTTATGAAAAAAGTTTCGATATGTAGTTGCACTTTGATTGGTTAGACATCTGGGCTAGATGGAAGAATCACACCACTAAGAACTCCATAAAGACCAAGCACCTCAACAATATCAAGGCGCCATTCAATGCAAGTATTACATATGAAGCAAAAAGGAAAAGGAATATCCCGTCTTGTAACGTTATTTATTTTAAATTAAAACGAAGGATTTGTAAGGAATGTGCTACAGTAACAATTAATGAAATCGAACCATTAGATCCCGACCCAAGGACTTTCGCAGATGTCCAAATTAACGGAATTTCAATCCGAGGGTTAATGGACAGTGGAGCCTAAATAAGCATTTTAGGACGGAATTCGTTGACATTTCTAGAACAAAGTCAGATGAAACTAAATCAAATAAACTCAAGGGTTCGGACAGCCGATGGCACCTTAAACAAAATAATCTTATATATTAATGCACCAGTAACCTACGGAAACCAACATAAGATAATCAGGATATTTATTGTACCCTCATTGCACGGTGAATTATATCCCGGTATCAATTTTTGGAAATCATTTGGTATAGTACCCACATCCATGCATATCGAAGAATTACAGGTCGAAAATTTGAGTACAGCAAAACCAATCTTAACCGAGTTTCAGTCATCTCTTCTGAAGCAATTCAAATAATCGTTCCCTACTTTTGAACAACAAGGCTTAACCGGACTAGATAAAAGAACGCCATTATCCGGTATCACCAGCGATTCAACAGGACATGGATGACCTGATAAAAGAAATGTTAGAAAAAGGAGTCATCGAGGGAAGCAACAGCGCCTGGAGTTCGCCAGTATTGCTAGTTCCAAAACCAAACGGGAAGAAACGTTAATGCTTTGATTCTCGAAAGCTAAATCAGGTTACTAAGAAGGACGCTTATCCTGCACCACATATCGAGGGTTTGTTAGGTCGATTTGTGGACCCAAAATTCATAACGAGTTTGGATTTAAAGGATGCGTGTTGGAAAATACCTCTGACAGGGGATTCTAACGAAAAAACAGCTTTTTCAATACCATGGCGGAAATTATACCAGTTTTGCGTAATGCCATTTGGCTTGATAGTGTCACCAACATTTAGTCATCATTTAAATTTATTGCGCATAATCTCCAAGAAATTTAATAAAATTTAAATAAAAGTCAGGGCGAAAACAAATAGGGCATATCTTCCCTAAACCCAAAATGATAAGATGTTACAAGTGTCATCAAGTTTTTAAATTAATTCGAATGTGATTCCTGTGTATTTTTCCTTCAATTTTAGATTATTTGTTGATAATGGACTTGAAAGGGTTTGCTTATATCTGAATTCCTTTTGAGTAAATACAAACAGCGGTATTTACAGTATTTATAGGAATATTCATTAAGTATCGAGTGATTCGTAGATAACAGATGGCAAAATTATATAAATTTTCCAAAATTGCTTTATAATAGGTTTTGGCCTGTTGTGTGAAATAAAAACTTGCACCTCTCAATTGTCAGATTTATTTTACCAAGCCATTTGAAAATAATCAGGTGTAAATATCAAATTTGAATGAGATATGATATTATAATTTCGATTTTTTTTTGCCTGTTAAGTTCGTGTAAATTGCAACACAAAATATACATTTTTGGAATAAAAGTATTTGTATCGAATTATTTAACTTGGTTTAATTTTTTTTTATATGAACGAGTACATATGAATACAATAATAATAAAAATATTTAAAGATGTAATAGTAATATTGTATTGTAAGTTTTGATATTTTAAAGGTGCGGTTTTTCTGAATTTAATAAATTATTATTGTTACGTTTGAAATTGAATATGTATTTTCAAGCAATCACCAACAATCAACAATATTATATTTTTATGCATTATTTATTATAAAGTTTAAACAAAAAAAAAAAACAAAAAACGAAAATAAATAAAAATAAAAATTGTGCGGTAGATTTTTCCCGGACTCAAACCAAGCAAAAATCTTCAAATGTTCATTAAATTTTGGTTTTATATTTTTAAATGTAGCAGCATCCCGAAACAAATTTTTTATTTATCATTTTCAGATCATCTAGAGATCAACAATATACCAACCGTGATGCGGTTTGATGAATATGCTATGACGACGATGATGATGATGATGATGATGATGGTGATGATGATTAAGTAGACCCTTATTGTCGTATTTAATTACTTTTATTTAAATTTGTTCTTTTCTTATTCAATTAAAATAAAATTGAGTGGTTTTTAAAAAAATGTTGTATACATATGTACATACATATTGTCGACAATGTTGTTTTTGTATAATTCTCCTGTCGGCTGTTTGAGTGATTTTGTTGTCGTTTTTTTTGTTGCATTTTTTTCTTTGTAGGAATCTCAAATTTCAACTGGTCATATTAAATTACTGGTGGATTTTTTAATTTTTTTTTTTATTTAGAATTTTATCGAGAATTTTATCATTATACGTGATGTGATGTAGGGGTTGACAAAATAATTCAATATAAAAGACAATATTTTAATTAGTTTATTGTCCGGAAGATTTTTTTTTTTTTTGGTTTAAAGTATCATATTTTCATTGATCTTAATTAATACTGTATTATATAAATGTGAGTTAATTGTGGTAATTTAATCAAGAGTATTAAATTTAAGTAATAATAGGGAATAAGACCAAAAAAAACGAACTGAGTAGTGACCACAGCGTATTACATTGTATTATTTGACTTTTAAGATAACAAGTAAAAAAAATTGTATCATATTGATGGGAATATTCCTAACTTAAATATTTGAAGAACTAACCTGAATAAGGTTGTACCATATTTCAGTATTTTATTGCAGTATTTAAACATCAAAAGCATTGTTGAATATGAATATTTTATTTGTCTAAGTTTAAAGACCAATTCATTTAAATAAACTTGTTAAAACTAACAGATAACCTAAACTACAAATCACTGGGGAAGCAATGATCGATATCGTCGTGCGACGTCAAGATAATATCGAAACGGTACAAAATATAAGTAATCTAAGAAGATTTAAACGATTTAGATTTTGGGATTAAGGTTTGGCTTTCATTTTCACAACAGTATCCCAAAATATCATTTGAGGTTATCTGATTCAGATTTGTTTGTTCTGGTGTTATAACTCGTCTGAAACATTTTTTATTCATTAGCCACCGTGTTATCGTGTGCTGGATGAGTACTGTGTTCAACATTAGAATCGTTAATAAGCGGTAATGCGTAACACCTCCACCACAATAGGAAAGATGTTATGCATGTTACATGTTCATCCTTGCTAAACAAACATAATTCTAAGTTAAGTATTGATAAATAATTTTAACAATTTGTCAGTTTACAAATTTTTGATTTTATTTTTTACCTTTTTCCACTATAACGAAGTTAAATTGAATAAGTTGTTACAAATTCTAATATTTCTCGATGAATTAGGGTACTATTTTTGTAATGTTTGTTTTGCCTTCCATTTTGACAAATATTGATAGTTTTGGTCGAAACTTTCTACTAAGGTAGATTTTAGTATTAAGCAGTTTGTATTAACTTTTGGGTCCGTTTAAGCTTAAAATAGAAAAATTTGCAGTGGAAGAGAAAATTGTCAAACAAATTTTCTCGAAAACGGGACTGACAATTTTTTTTTATGTTGATGACACACGAAAAAATGAATTTTATCAAAAGACAGTTAAAAGTATTTGTTGAACTGTTTCCGAGATAATATCTTATAACACCAATATCGAACAAGAAGGATGAGCTGGCGAATCTTGACTACATTAAACCTACTCTACGCTTCGAGAAGCGATTTCGCACCTCATTCCCTTCAAGGGAATCCTGGAGGGATAGACCGTTATCGGAAACCAAAGCGTTGCAATTCTTCACAGATGGCTCCAAGCTAGACGGCAAAGTGGGAGCTGGAGTATTCTGTGACAAAATAAATGTAAACATTTCTATTCGTCTCCCTGATTACTGCAGCGTGTATCAAGCTGAAGTCGTAGGGATTGAGGAGGTGACGTGGTTGAAGCATAATGTGTTATCCTCAAATGATATCACAATCTATGTGGACAGTCAAGCGGTGATCCGGTCGTTAGAATCGGTGTCTTTGGCGTCACGGGTGGCGTTGAATTGTCGCTCATCTCTAAATGAGATGGGTGAGCATTTCAATATCCAGGTAATCTGGGACCCAGTACACTTGGACGTCATGGGGAACTGCAGGGCGGATGAACTTGCTAGGCATGGTACGACTCTCCAGCTGCAACCGGAAAGGGCAAGTCTGGGGGGGCCTGTCACAGCGCTGAGACAAGCACTTGGGAAGCAGGCGCTATCCTAAGCGGGGGAAAGGTGGTCTAACAACCTCACCTGTAGAGTTGCAAGGCAAGTTAGGCCAAAGCTGGACTAAGCCGCACTATGGCATTAATATCCCTATTTAGACGTGAATTGAGAACGGTCTTAGGAATTCTCACGGGACACTGCCTTTTTGGAGAACATGCAAGAAGGCTGGGTCTGGAGGCAAATGACTTCTGCAGAGGCTGCTTGGACGAAGAGGAGGAAGAGACGTTGGTCCACTTCCTTTGCTCGTGTCTAGCATTGGCTCACAGAAGGCACAAATACTTGGGTAAGCTCAGGATGGACTGCCTCTCTGATCTCGAAAACAGTAAAGTTCGGGACGTCTTACGCTACATAAGTAGCTCGAAATGGTTCCAATAGGGGTAAAAGGAGAGATATTCTGTAGTATCACAATGGACCGTCACCGGCCCAAGTGTGCATAAGCAGCCACTTCGACCTAACCAACTCCCTAAGTATCGAACAAACTCACCAAAAAAAAAAAACAAATGATTGCACTGTATAATTAGTTTTTGTTTTATTAAAGTTTTTGTCTCTTAATTTTTTTTAAATTTAATTTCTTGTTGTTGATCTTGACTCATATGTTGTGTATAATCCCACTCACTGAACATTTTTAACAGCATTTTACAATCTGAAATTTTTTTCGTTGGTTCTGGTAACATAAACGTCAACATAAAATTTTTAAACAATGCAATTATTACCTCTTGACTAAAAGATGGAAGGTAAAGATACGACCTACCCGGGCTGCGAAGTCGGTAAAATAATTCTTCGACTCCGAGTCCGACTTTAACCACGATTCTGATTCGGACTCTGACTCCGAACCCGACTCCAACTCCAACTCCGACTCCGACTGCGACTCCGTCTCTAACTCCGAACCCGACTACGATTGAATAAAAGAATTTCTTGAAATCTAAAAAAAAATTAATAATTGAGTATTGTCGAGATTTATATATTTTAACTTTAAGAAGTAATTTTACAGTAGTTTTTAATTCATATATCATATCTCTTTAATTTAAAAACATAAAACGTACTCAATATTTTAATTGAGCTATCAGAACGGCTACGATCACCTTTACAAATTTCAATAGAATTTATTGTCAAAGGCTATTGGCTTACAATTACTTTATATAATACAAAATGGTGAGAAATTTTCTAAATTAACTTTTAACTCTACATGAATTTATTATATAATTATTTCAGGTTGGATTTACTTAATGGATAAATAATTATTACTAACAAATTAACAATATAAATATTTAAAATAAGAAAAAAAAATATTTAAAATAATAAATTTTACTATTTGCTTTCAAAACAACAATGAAATTATGACTTCTTCGAGTCCAACTCCGACTTTAACAGCTATTCCGATTCAGACTCCGACTCCGACGACGAGTCATATTTTAACTCCGACTCCGACTCCAACTCCGACTCTGACTCTGACTCTGACTCTGACTCTGACTCCGACTCCGACTCCGACTCCGACTCCGACTCCGACTCCGACTCCGACTCCGACTCCGACTCCGACTCCGACTCCGACTCCGACTCCGACTCCGACTCCGACTCCGACTCCGACTCCGACTCCGACTCCGACTCCGACTCCGACTCCGACTCCGACTCCGACTCCGACTCCGACTCCGACTCCGACTCCGACTCCGACTCCGACTCCGACTCCGACTCCGACTCCGACTCCGACTCCGACTCCGACTCCGACTCCGACTCCGACTCCGACTCCGACTCCGACTCCGACTCCGACTCCGACTCCGACTCCGACTCCGACTCCGACTCCGACTCCGACTCCGACTCCGACTCCGACTCCGACTCCGACTCCGACTCCGACTCCGACTCCGACTCCGACTCCGACTCCGACTCCGACTCCGACTCCGACTCCGACTCCGACTCCGACTCCGACTCCGACTCCGACTCCGACTCCGACTCCGACTCCGACTCCGACTCCGACTCCGACTCCGACTCCGACTCCGACTCCGACTCCGACTCCGACTCCGACTCCGACTCCGACTCCGACTCCGACTCCGACTCCGACTCCGACTCCGACTCCGACTCCGACTCCGACTCCGACTCCGACTCCGACTCCGACTCCGACTCCGACTCCGACTCCGACTCCGACTCCGACTCCGACTCCGACTCCGACTCCGACTCCGACTCCGACTCCGACTCCGACTCCGACTCCGACTCCGACTCCGACTCCGACTCCGACTCCGACTCCGACTCCGACTCCGACTCCGACTCCGACTCCGACTCCGACTCCGACTCCGACTCCGACTCCGATTCCGACTCCGACTCCGACTCCGACTTCGACTCCGACTCCGACTCCGACTCCGACTCCGACTCCGACTCAGACTTAGTTTCAGACGCAGACTCAGACGCAGTATCAGACTAAGTCTCAGACTCGACTCAGATTCAAGCTCAGACTTATATTCAGACTATTATTATTATTATTTATATTTTCCTAACGGCTGGATCTTAATATTTCCTCTAGTCTTCGGGTTTGGCAGCCAAATAATTTTTAAGATTTATATCGACGTTTCGATAATTTTATTATCTTCTTCACGTCTACAATGGTTTTAACAATACATACATACAAAGTTTATTAAAATATATAGAAATTACTATGCCATACTCCAACTTACCGTTAAATATATATATAAATTTGAAGAAAATTTCTTGTCATACGAACTTGTAAACAGAAAATAAAATGTTTTGACAAATTGATTCAAATTGGACGACTACAGTCAAAATATTTTTAGTAAACAAACTTTTTGAATTTAGAATTTCAAGAATCTACAAACGATTTATATTTTGGGAATTTAGATATACAATCAATGATGCCAGAATAAATTTGGTTAAGATCGTCAGTATCACTCTTTTTGTTGACAACAATTTCATGATTACCAATAATGTGAGCCATTTCCAAAAATAAACGATTTTTATACAATTTTTCACTGTCCAAAATTATTACCTCATCAAATTTAAATGTGTGTCCAGTATCAGAGGAATGCTGGCATAATGTAGTAGCTTCAGAATTTCTGATAGGTGGTTTGACGTCCGATTTATGTTGTGAAATTCGATTTTTTAATAATTGTTTCGTGGTACCGATGTATTTCAATTGGCAATGGTTACATGGAATTAAATATACAATATTCGAACGATTTAATTTAGGTGTGATATCTTTGATTTGGCTAAAAATGTTACGAATAGAGTTAGCCGCTGAAAATGTAATTTTACAGTTTATATTGAATTTCCGCAATGTGCTGGAAATTTGGTCACTGAGATTTTTAATGTAATAAATTGATTTATATATTAAACTTTGATGAACATTGTTATTGGTACCGACCGTACTAACCATTTGTCCACTGTTGGTTTGATCAAACTAATTGATTAATTTTTTGAACAAATATTTCGGGTATTTATTATTGATCAGATAATCCCTTATAATTTAGATTGGTATCAACTGCGACATCTGTAGTTAATTTTTTAACTCGGTAGACGAAACCAGACGCCATATTAATTCTCTGACTTAAATGGTGAAAACTATTAAAATTAAAAATTCGACCGGACGATAAATTCTAAACCAAAACGATTACTATTAAATTTTGAAAGTATACAACCAATTTTATCATCAGATACACACAACAATAAATCATCGACGTATTTTTTAATAAACAAAATATTAAAATCAATTGAGCTCAAGACGGTGTCAAGTAGCACTTCCATTACGACATCAGCCACTACTGGAGATAGAGGCGAACCCATTGCAACGCCATTTATTTGTTTAAAGTAGTTGTTAAACAGGCTGAAATATTCTGATTTTAAACAAAATTCTAGAATATCTAGAAATTTTATTTTGGGTATTCTGGTATGTGGTTCTATCATTGACCACCTATCTGGAATTGTTTCTACAGCCAAATCAATCTTAATATTGGTGAACAAGGAAACTACGTCCAAGCTTATTAATACATAGTGATTTGGAATATTTTGTTGTTTTACGAAATTTACTAATTCGTACGAATTTTTACAATTGTACCTCCGATTATTAATTGAACTTTTCAACGTTTCAGCTAAATATTTTGATGTTTTATATGTAGGGCTATTTATAAAATGTAAAATAGGCCTAAGTGGATGGTCCAGTTTATGGATTTTGGGACGTCCGTATAATTTATTTACAACTGAAGAGTAGGTCGTTAGCTTGGGCTTAGTTTCCCGGTCAATATGATTGCCTAAATGTTGTTCAAATTTTGTAGTGAAAGTGTGGGGTCCCTGTTTAATGTTTTGTATGTATTTTGATCGCTCACCAAAATTTTTAATTTTGTCCTCATACTCTGATCTTAACATTATCACCGACATATTTCCTTTATCCGCACTTAAAATAATAATATTTTGATTGTTTCTCATAAAATTTTTTGTTTTAATTATCAAATGTTTTAAATGTTTTTCTTTCATTGTTAGCATACAATTCTGCGACAAGAAATTTTGAAGAACATTGCAAACTTGAAACCTTCCGACGTTTTCTTGATGTTCACCAATTATTTCTTGAATTATTGATTCTGTTTGAGCCAAAATTTTTAACGCCGGAATATCTTCCTTATTAAAAAATGGCAAATTAAATTTTGGTCCTAAGCTCACAATATCCAAGACTTCATTTGGAACACCAACATTACTATTGTTTCGGCACTCATTATGATGTGCAATATCATAAGTGCGATTTTGATGATTGCGTATGGCATCGAACTGCCTATTTACAACGTCTAAAAAAAAATTTAGTAAATTACAACATAATTGGTCCTGTGTAGCATAAAATTCTTGGAGAAACCGTCCGTCTAAATTTAATTGGTTCAGTTCATATTTGTAGGCCGAAATAATACGATTGAAATCTTTTATGTTCCAAAACGTAACTTCAATTTCGACATTCAGGATTTTTCTTTTAAAATTTTCCAATAAATTTTGAATTTTATTATTGAATAGCATATTCGGTTCTGTATTTGTGAACAGGCAATTCACGTTATTTATAATATGATTAGGAAACACATCGTACATTCTACATCGTGTGAGGAACATTTTCCTTGATGTGTAACTGGCCAGTTTTCGGTTTACCGTCATATATTTCTTAATGGTGAGAGAGACGTCATTATTGAAGTGCTGTCGGACATAATTAATAAATCCTCGATGTGATTGTTCCATGTTGTCTATTATTTCTAACGGCTGGATCTTAATATTTCCTCTAGTCTTCAGGTTTGGCAGCCAATAAAACTAATTTTTAATATTTATGGCGACGTTTCGATAATTTCATTATCTTCTTCAGGTCTACAACGGTTTTAACAATACATACATACAAAGTTTATTAAAATATATAGAAATTACTATGCTTACATTTTTCAATAAGGAAGATATTCCGACGATAAAAATTTTGGCTCGAACAGAATCAATAATTCAAGAAATTAATGGTGAAAATCAACAAAACGTCTGAAACCTTGCGAATTCGTACGAATTAGTAGATTTCGTAAAACAATAAAATATTACAAATCACTATGTATTAATAAGCTTGGACGTAGTTTCCTTGTTCACCAATATTAAGATTGATTTTGCTGTAGAAACAATTTTAGATAGGTGGTTAATGATAGAACCACATACCAGAATACCCAAAATAAAATTTCTAGATATTCTAGAATTTTGTTTAAAATCAGGATATTTCAGCCTGTTTAATAACTACTTTAAACAAATAAATGGCGTTGCAATGGGTTCGTCTCTATCTCCAGTAGTGGCTGATGTCGTAATGGAAGTGCTACTTGACACCGTCTTGAGCTCAATTGATTTTAATATTTTATTTATTAAAAAATACGTCGATGATTTATTGTTGTGTGTATCTGATGATAAAATTGGTTGTATACTTTCAAAATTTAATAGTAATCGTTTTGGTTTAGAATTTACTTTAGAAATGGAAGCGGATAGTAAATTACCTTTTTTGGACACAATATTAGTTCGGAAGAATAACGGCCAAATTGATACTATTTAGTAAGCGAAAAATTTATCGTCCGGTCGAATTATTAATTTTAATAGTTTTCGCCCTTTAAGTCAACGAATTAATACAGCGTTTGGTTTCGTCTACATAGTTAAAAAATTAACCACAGATGTTACAGTTGATACCAATCAAATTATAAGGGATTATCTGATCAATAATAAATACCCGAAATATTTGATCAACAAATTAATCAATTAGTTTGATCAAACCAACAGTGGACAAATGGTTAGTACGGTCGGTACCAATAACAATGTTCATCAAAGTTTAATATATAAATCAATTTATTACATTAAAAATCTCAGTGACCAAATTTCCAGAACATTGCGGAAATTCAATATAAATTGTAAAATTACATTTTCAGCGGCTAACTCTATTCGTAACATTTTTAGCCAAATCAAAGATATCACACCTACATTAAATCGTTCGAATATTGTATATTTAATTCCATGTAACCATTGCCAATTGAAATACATCGGTACCACGAAACAATTATTAAAAAATCGAATTTCACAACATAAATCGGACGTCAAACAACCTCTATCCTATCAGAAATTCTCAAGCTACTACATTATGCCAGCATTCTTCTGATACTGGACACACATTTAAATTTGATGAGGTAAAAATTTTGGACAGTGAAAAATTGTATAAAAATCGTTTATTTTTGGAAATGGCTCACATTATTGGTAATCATGAAATTGTTGTCAACAAAAAGAGTGATACTGACGATCTTAACCAAATTTATTCTGGCATCATTGATTGTATATCTAAATTCCCAAAATATAAATCGTTTGTAGATTCTTGAAATTCTAAATTCAAAAAGTTTGTTTACTAAAAATATTTTGACTGTAGTCGTCCAATTTGAATCAATTTGTCTTTTGTGAAAAAATTTTATTTTCTGTTTACAAGTTCGTATGTCAAGAAATTTTCTTCAAATTTATATATATATTTAACGGTCGGAGTATGGCATAGTAATTTCTATATATTTTAATAAACTTTGTATGTATGTATTGTTAAAACCATTGAAGACGTGAAGAAGATAATAAAATTATCGAAACGTCGACCTAAATATTAAAAATTAGTTTTATTGATACTGTTAAAGTTAGCCGAAAGTTTTCATCAGAAAGATTTAAAATGTCGGTAATGCACATTGTGTCTTGGCTATGTCAGCCGAAAGTTACCAGCCGACATATTTCAGCCGAAACATATTTTAAATAAAATGAAAAAATAACAAAACAACCTAGAAACTGGTATTTTCATGAAGTGAATTTACGGCTGAAAAAAGGCTCATTTTGGTTTGTCACTGTTTACCATAGGAATTATGCTTAAAATTTCATCAGAAAAGATAAATATAAAATTAAAACTTTTGTATAAGTTGAACCTATAAAGTGTCATGTCTGGAAAGTATTTCAATTAGTGTGCCTACTAGTAATCCAACAATTATACCTAGAAAAATTCCAAATTGAAATAATTTCCAGACATGACACTTTAAAGGTTCAACTTATACAATTTGTTTAATTTTATATGGGCTTTTTATTCAAACGAATTTTCCCGAGCTCCCCACATGAAACTTGCCCTGATAATTTTTTAATGGATAATTGTTGGTAAGGCACACTAATTGAAATACTTTCCAGACATGACACTTTAAAGATTGAATTTATACAAATTTTGTAATTTTATATGGGCTTTTTATTCAATTGAATTTTCCCCAGCTCCCCACATGAAACTTGCCCTGATAATTTTTCAAGGGATAATTGTTGGTAAGGCACACTAATTGAAATAATTTCCAGACATGACACATTAAAGGTTGAATTTATACAAATTTTTAATTTTATATTTAGCTTTTCTGATGAAATTTTAAGTATAATTCCTATGGTAAACAGTGACAAACGTTTTTTTCTTGAATTTTCTCGTTTTTCTCGAACTATTGAAGCTTGATGTTATAATTGCATTTGTGCGGAAAATATGTAACTGATCAGTACGACTAATATCTCAAAAGTAATTTTTCTAAATATTTTGAAAATATGCCAATAAGATTACGTTAATAATGCATTTTTTTAAGAAATCTTCAAAAAATTAAAGATTTTCACTGTCTATTTTGGTGTGATTACCAATTTAACCCTATTATTGGCCCTGTGTTTCATAAACTAATTAATTTGCAATAAAAAAGCGTTTATTTAAGTAATTTGTGAATAAAAGCTTTTAAGTTAAAAGTGAAATTCAAAGTGACTAATTTCACAGTAGAACCTTGATTATCTCTATAACGGTTACAGATAGCATACGTGCTGTCATAAAATGTTTTGTTCAATTTATTGCACTTACCTAAGAGTTACCCTGTATATAAATATGAATATTAGAAATGGTAGAAAAGAAAGGGACAAGACCATAGTTCAGCTGTATTTGGCTGTTTTTTTTTTATTTTACTGATTCCTCTTGCTAAACTTAAACAGGTGTTTAAAATTATCTGTTCCCTCGTCTCTTCCCTTACTCCTTTTATTGTTCAACTTTACTGAATACATAATATTTGAACAAAATTACTTCTATAATTTTCGCGAAAAATCATGATCCAAATAAAATATTTCAACAGAAAATAAAAAATTCTAAAATTTTAGAAGTTTACAGTTATAGTTAATAATTTTAACATGTCTCAATCATCTCAGCCGCTATATTCAACATAACGCAAAACTCAATTTCACAGTACACACAAATGCATGTTCTGTACGATTGTACATACAACAAAACAAACAAAACCATAAACGGAAATAAGAAAAATAATTTTTTTTTTTTTTATATTTCAAATGCAATTTCTTTTATCAAAATTTAATAATCTTATGGTTTTATTTTTTTATTTTATTTCTTCTTTCTAGTTATTTCTTAGAAAACAACAATTTTCTTATCAACATTTATACATACAAGTAAATAAGAAATTGAAATGAATAATAAATAATAATAAAATAGTTGCATGTTATTTTTATTCTTCTGTGATTGCTTTATCGTCTTTTGATTGATTGTTGTGACCACACAACCATAAGATTTCAAGAATTTCTAGATTCGCTGTTCGGCACAACAGAATTGTACTTAATTTTATGTTTTTGTTATATTTCGTTTTGGTTTTAAGGAAATGGCAATAAAAAAAAATAGCGTTGTGTATAAAAATTAATTAATTTATATCTTTAAAATTCTACTAAACATAAATTTGTAATTTAAGAGCGATTAAATTGTAACAACAATAAAAAATAATAATTTTTAATTATTATTATTAGTATTTTTTAGATGAAATTAAAAACGAAATGAAAACAAATAAATAAATTCCTATATGAGTTGTCTTAAACATATACGAGTACAACAACATAGCTAATTGTCTTAAGATACATAACAAAAAACAAATTAAAATTTATTTTATTTATTTAGAGAGATGAAAACATCTGGACAATAATCATCTATCACTTGTCACAATTGCAATTTAAAACTTGACATCAAAACATAATATTGTAATTCAACAACATTATACGAGTATGTATTATAGAAATACATAATGTTGAAATTTCAGGACTGAACATAATAAAAAAACAAAAAAAAATATTTTATGATTGTCATGCAAATGACTTCATACATACTAATGGAATCTCAAAACACATTCTTGAATGTGAAATAATTAAATACAAAACATAATCTGAACAGCTTTAGCTATGAATTTTTGGTCTTATTTTAACTTCTCTATCGTTATCCTTCTCTCTCTCTCTTTCTCTCTTTCGACATACGAGTATACCACTATGTATACAGTTGTTGTTTTAAACTATATATACTTCGAGTAGCATACATTATTTATATAGTAATTATTGAATTAAGGTTTACAATGATAGAGAAACACAAGTGGTTGCCTATGTTGGATACTTCAATTAAGTTTTTTTCTTTGTAAATAAATTTTTGTAATATTTACAAGTGTTTCTATAACTGACACGTTAATTGTGTTTATAATTAGTAACACGTTTTGTTATTTTAAAAATACTTTAAAGATTTTAAAGTTTGATTCTATGTGTGCAATAAAAAGATTAAGTTATCAAATTTAAGTCCAGATAACATTTTCTCCAAAAAATCAGTCATTTTGTCATAGTTATGAAATACGAGCTAAATTATGACAATTTGAGAACTGAACATTTTAAGAAAACTTTTAAAAATTTCGCTACTAGAGCCAGCAAATTTATTCGAATATTAGTCATTTTATTTTGATTAAGTCAGTAATTGGAGCTGGCCCTGATAAGAACCTGATCGACACTAGCTCCTCGCTTCCTAATTCAATATATCATCCTATACGCAAATGAGAGTATGATAAGTTAAAAGTATTATTTCGTTTAAACTAAAAAAATCATGGGTCACCTGTTGAGAATACTAAGTTCAAAAATGTTGCTATAGTCTTGCTATAAATAAATGTTGCTATATTCAATTATACCTTACTATATAACATACTTTCTATGTTTTTAATATTTTTTAAATAAATTATCAGTTCAAGTCCATCGACCAACCAAACACCTACATCCAACCCAACTTTAAATAAGTACCCCTTAAATTAACAAATTCATAAGTTGTAATTTTTGTTAAAATAAATAATTGTTTTTGAAGCGTGGGTTTTTTTTTTCCTTATTATTTTGAGTGGAATGTATAACCATTCCTAGGTTATACATTTTTTGGTTTAAGCTTAATTTAATCACATTAAAAGGATCGTTCAACTCCATCTAACCATTACTCTGGCTTAGACTGAATCGGTTCTCCACGAAATTCTTATGTATATTAAATTTGACGAATATTTGAATATTAGCGATTGATTCCGAGCCTGTGTAAGTAATGTTGTTGTTGCATGGAATATGATTAACCGTTCCTTTACTGGTCAACGCTCTAATTTGTCCCTACAACTCTTCGCTAGTTATCCTCGGGACGATTTGAGCTCGGAATTCATTCCAAAAGGATTGAATCCAATGTCTTACAAGTCTTTTAGCTCGCCACCGAGCTGTTTTAAAGGATATTCGATTTTAAGTGGAAGCTATTCTACTATTTTCCGAGGGAGATCCCCAAGGAGGGCGGTAAGCATTGAAATCTCCTACCATGGCAGTGGGCCTCAGAAGTACAGGAACTAATTGCATAAGGGACTGTAGATTGATGGTGATCGACAGGGAGATATAACTTGAACAGATTGTTATTGATAAACCGGCCAAGTCTACTTTACACGTGGTAGTTTGTAAATTGGTAGTGATCTGGAGAGAAACAAATGACAGAAAATTTCTAATTAGTAAAGCAGCTCCTCCTTAACCAAAATGGTCTGGTGGTGTATTTGTAACTATGTTATAACCCTTCAACTTAATTTTATGTGTCGGCTTCGATTTGGTTTCATTTAGTGCCAAAACTCATGGCTTATGCTTGACTACGGTCAAACTTAGCTCATTGTCAAAAGGTGTTGACCAATTTAGTGGTCTGGTGTGCTGGTAGTTGTTTCGCAATTTTTTAAATAACTCTGTTTATTTAAAACAATGATTTTTATTTTGTATTTTTTTGGTTTATAATTTTTTTTAATGCTTGCTCTAATATAGCTGGTTGAACAACTGAGAAAAATTACCAATTTTTTATATAACTTAATTTTTTAGGTTGGTAGTATTTTATGGTACACCCTTAATTCTACAGATGTCGTAATGGTGATGTAAAGATAAATCATCAAACGCATTCATCATCGCATCAACTCATTTTTATGTTCTGAAGTTGGTATTTGCAATGTAAACAATTTTAAAATGTCAAAGACGTGCGTTATATTAATGTGAATTAAGCTAAGTATTGATTTTAAATTATACGTAAAAATTATTCTAATTTTCGTTTGTGTAATTCTAGGTTATGATGACATATAATTTGAAAGATAAGTTTTATTTTATTATTATTATTAATTCTTAACTCTAAATTGGTTTTTCTTGTGTTTGTAGGTGCTGAGCTGAATAGTAGTAGTAAATCCTCAACATCGCGGCCCCCTTGTATCGGTTGATTCAACTTATTGGTAAACGACAGAGTTTGTGTATTGGACGTCTTATGTTACCACTTTGTGTTTTTATAGTGACAACTCGTACGTTGCCGTCGGTGCCTGGATGTAATGTGACAACTCTACCCATTGACCATTTCGAAGGGGGTTAGTTGATCTCTTTGATAAGCACTACGTCGTCTATATATATGTTGGTTTGCTTGATGTGCCATTTACTTGTCTGTTGCAGATTCGTCAAATATTCAAGGTCCCACCTCTTCCAAAATATGTTGGTTCATCTTCTGTATCATCTGCCACCTGGCTAATTTGGAAAGTTTGATCTCTGCCATATTTTCGCTCGGAAGTTGTGTTGTTGGTCGGCCGATCAAAAAATGACCTGTAGTAAGGTAGTCCAAGTAGTCGCAGGATAATATACAGATCGGTCTGGAATTTAATATGGCCTCGATCTCGGTCAGCAAGGTCGTCATTTCTTCGATTGTTAGTATGTGACCGTCAGTAACACGTTGCAGGTGAAACTTCATACATTTGACGGCAGCTTCCCGCAGCCCTCTAAAATGTGGTGAGCTTGGGGGAATGAATTTAAATTGATTTTGATCTGCCAATAAAAGATCAAAAAATAATTAGTGTTTTTTATTAGGAATGAATAGGACTCGTATAGATGGTTTCAAGCTCCAATGAAGTTAGTTGCATTGGCGCTATGAATCTCTGCACATATACCCCTGAAGGTTGTGAATATAGATACATAGACATAGATTCGATATCTCCTTTGGCCAAGCTAATGGATCCTTAAGCCATTGAAATCTATTCCACCATATAAGCTAGCGTTTGTCAGTTTGGCTAAATCAAAACCTCTCAATGCATAATCGGTAGGATTTTCTTGCGAACACATATGTCTCCACTGCGAGCGAGTCATGTGTGATAAGATCTCATCAGTCCTAGTCCCAACGAACGTGGTATATTTTTTAGGGTGTGCTGCCGGCCAACTGAAAACTATGGTATAGTCGGTCCAGGCGTTGATTTGGCTGATGTTAATCCACATGGCTTGCTTAGTTTTTAAAATGAGTTTGCTCAGAAGTAGCGCTCCGCAAAGTTCAAGACGTGGTATTGAAATTTGCTTAACTGGAGCAACTTTGGTCTTAACAGCCGGCAATCTTATACATGAACTTCCATTCGGCATTTTAGTTTCAATGTACACGACCGCTGAATATGGGTTTCGGGAGGCATCTCAGAATTCATGCAAAATTGCCTCGCAGTTCGACGTTGTGCCTATGTATCTGCCAATTTTAATGTTTTCGAGGTTAACTAGATTAGGTCGAATACTAGTCCATTTTGCCATTAGGTCATTTGGTAAATCATCATCCTAAGCTAAATTATCGTTCCACAAGGTTTGAAAAAATATCTTCCCTCTTACGGTAACTGGAGCAAGCCGTCCAATCGGGTCAAACAACTGAATGGCTTCTGAAAGTATTTCTATCTTGGTCTTGGGAGGTTTATTATTCAAGTTTAAACCCAACATTTTCATTGATCAGAACCTTTTATTTTGAGTGTGCTATTTTGTTCGGTGAATAGTGACGGTAAGGTTTTTAGAATACGCTCGTCGTTTGTCAGCCATTTTCTCAACTTTAAACCGAACTTTAACAGTATCATATTATTATATTGCCCTAACTTCATTGCTTCTTGGGCAGTGTCGGCTCCTGACATCAAGTCGTCTACGTAAATACTTGTCTTTATTTGGGTTACTGCTTCCGGGTATATCTCCTTATAGTTTTCGGTTGTCTCTGTACCGTACGTGACAGTGCTTAGTTCGTAGTTGCTGAACGATTTACTAGGTGTGTTGCAAATTCTTGGTTTTTGGTGAATGTTCTTTTAATGGAGTGCATTCTCTGAATTGCGGTTTGATTAGAGTTTCCTAATAACGACGATGATAGCTTTAATGTTAAGCGCACTTCAAATCGACCAGTATTGTCGACCCGTTTGGTCTCCCGAAAATGGTTTTCACAGAACTCCTCTTCTTGCGACAAAACATTACATGGAACTTCTGCTGTCTCTATTTCCCAAAACTGTTTTAATAAGTTGTCAAAGTTTTCATCTGGATTGCTTAAAGTGGCTGATTGTCTTGGTTGGTTTTCATTTGATTTGGTGACAACTACCTACATTTGGTTATTATTTTACCCTCGGTTAGTACTTTCAAAAAGGTGTCTGCTCCAAGTATCATATCGACTTTCTCTCGTTTGTAGAAATATGGATTTGCTAGTTCATACTGTAGGAACTTGCGATATTTCCGATTGGTTTGCCGTCAGCTTTGGTAATATTAGGGCATCAATTTGAATGTTTGGTTTCTCTTTGTTCCATGGTGAAATTTTCAATAATATTAACCCCTTTGTATAACAGTTCTCCTCTTTAGATTCAGTCTTTGTGCACAGCTTTTTGACATAAAAGACCCTTGAGATCCTGAGTCTAACAGTGCTCCACAGTACTGTTTTCGGTTTGATGAGTCGCGTACTCATACTAGAGCAGTAGGTAGGAGAGATGTTCCTGACTTGTAGCTGGTAATGTCTTTGGCTGCTTAATGCGATAACATCTGATTCTGGTTTTGCTGATGGTGAGGTTTCGTGTACTAAACTATGGTATTGTAGGTTGCACTCTCTGCATCGATATCTGGACCTACAGGTATTTACGGCGTAATTATTGTTCAAACAATTAAAACATCGATTTTCTCTTTTGAGCATCTCCACTCTTTTAGCTATCGGCATTTCTTTGAATTTGTTGCACTCGAATAATTTATGGTATTCTTGAGGACATATTGTGCATGGTGTTGCTAATGTCGTTATTGCTGCGTGACTTCTAACGTTCGGTTTGTGCTGGTTTGGTGGCTGTTGTACGCGTCGGTTTGGTATACTCTCATTGATTCGAGTGCATCAATTATTTTATTTAAGAAGTCAAAGAACCCTTTTAGTGTTTGTCGAGTATCAACAGAAGACACTTGCGCCCATAAGCTGTTGGTTTCATCATCGAGTTTATTTGTCATGATGTATATCAGCCAATGATCTATGGATTCCGCATCTTCGCCTAATGCTTTAAGACCTCGTATGATTTCATCTCATTTGTCGAAAAGGCGTCCTACGTTGAAATTATTTGTTGTTGTTACTGCTGGTTGTAACATGAAATTACGGATGAACTCATATATGGTATGCTTTTGTCTATCGTATCGTTCCTTCAATTTTTTCAAGGCTTCAATATAGTTCATATTAGTGATGTTGACATGTTTCAGTAACTCAGGTGCTTCGCCTTTAAGTGATCCCTTGAGGTACTGTAGCTTTTGTGATACCGTGATCTTCGGATTGTCATATATGGTAGAGCAGAAAAGTTCGTAGAACGACTGCCAATCACTATAACCACCGCTAAATATTGCAATTGCGATTTTCGGTAACTTCACTTCGGTATGATTACCGAACATAGTGGTATTTGCCATTGTTTCACTTGTTAAAGTTGATGATTCCGGATTTAATATTAACGCGTGGTTTAGTCCTGCTACGATGGTATAATAGTTTTCTTCGAAATTCTGATCTGGCTCTTCATCTTCACCTAATTCTACTATTTTGTCCTCAGCTGCAATGAATTCGTCGCGAAGTTTATGAACGAGTGATAACCGGGCCTTGATTTGTTCTGTATCAGTTTGTGGAACGTCTCTTCTTCAATGCTACAAGCGTTGCCATTTTATTTTTCTTCAATTTCCTTAAGTATACACTAACACTACTAGCACCTTTAAACACTTTGGATTTACGCGATATTTGTTAATTCACGATTATGGAAAAATTATATCTATTTTGCACGATTATATTTTATTGTAGATGTGTATGATTTTACAGTATACGTGCAAATATTAGTTTTGATTTAATGATTATTAAACAAATTATAATTTAGTAAATTTGCAATCAATCCTATGTGCTTAGGTAATTTTGGTTTAAAATTAATATATACTAGTTTTGCCTGTGGTCGATATTCGACCAAACTTATTCTAAGAATAAAACAAACCCATCCAAAGTCATTTTTACTAAAATATTTTTATTACATTTTTTTTTACACTGTACACAATATGATACATTACATCATTATATAAATTACATAAACTGGAATGCGATGATCCATCGATTTTTTTTAGCTAGTACGCCTAAAGTAAAAACATTTATTCCGTCCCACCACTCTATTGTGAACCATTTTGAAAATCCTCTCATGCAATGAAATTTTATAATATTTTATGTTTCATTTGAAATGTTATTGGTCAACGATTTCATTAAAAACCATATTTTTAGTAAATACTCTTTCATTATTATACAAATGACCCTGTTCAGAAGAATTTGAAATATAAAATCTTAATCCTTCAAATGATCGAACTCGACTGGCTGCTACATACAACTGACCATGTGTAAATACTGGTGGTCGTAATAATATTCCGACCTTTTCAAATGTTTGCCCCTGCGATTTGTTAATGGTCATAGCAAAGGCAGGAATAACCGGAAATTGAGTGCGTTCAAAATCAAATGGCAAAAGTGTACCGTAGTATGCGAGAAATTAAAATTCTCTTTCCATGTGTAACTCCAGTCCAAACCTCGCAGTCCAATGAATTTCTATGCATTTGTTTGATTCTCATTCTTGTGCCATTTACCAATCCTTTTGTTGTATTCAAATTTCGTATTAGTATTACTATACAATTGATTTTTAATTCCAATTTGTGAGGTGACAAACCACTCACATTCAATGAATTTAAAAATTCAACGTAGAAATCATTGACCCGACTAATATCATCACAAATAACTCTATCATAGCTATAATAGGCTTTAGCTTGACCTGGTATTTGATTCAAAACATCCGAATTAATTAACAAACAATCTTTATTTCTCGGAGCTAATATGACGGAATTTAAAATATTATTATTTTCAATATTTGATGAAATATCACCAAAAACATCTCGAATAATGTTGCTCGGTTCACCAATTAAATTGTGTGGAATTTCAATTAAATCTCTACCAAAATCATTAAAATTTGGCAATGCTCCATTTCCAAGTAGTTTAAGAAATTCAATAAATTCCACTTCATGCGACAGAGAGTTTTGCTGAAGAGTAAACCGTCAAAATTGTGGGAATAAGTGCCAAGAAACGATACAATTTTCAATTAATTCAGTGCGTGAACCGTGAGGAATGACAGGCAAAATTTGCCGAAAATCTCCGCACAACAAAATAGTTTTACCACCAAAGGGTTTGTTTCTATTTTGAACATCGCTTAGATCATTTAATAATCGATCAATGGCCTTCAAGACATTAAGTGGACACATAGATATTTCATCAATAATAATTAATGAAGCGGATTTTATGAAATTTGCTTGATTACTATCAAGTGATACACTCGAAACCGAGTTCTCTAAAATTGGAATTGGTAATTTAAATATATTATGTAATGTTCTGCCATTAATAAGTAAAGTTGAAGCAATTCCACTAAATGCAGTAGAAATACAAACTAAATTTAGAGAATGTAATTTGTGTATAAGCGCTGTTTGAACAAAAGTTTTTCCACAACCTGCATGAGATGTTAAAACAAATACATTCATACCGGTATCATGATGTATCACTTCACGCAACACTGCGTCTATAACATTACGTTGTTCATTATTTACAACATCGTAAAACACAGTAAAAAGAAAAGCAGCTTCATCTGTATCCAATTCATACATTGTTCTAAAATCTTGGAGACGTAGTGGTGTTGGAAGACCAACTTGCTGACATGATGTATTATGAGACATAAATGTTTCTTCTAACTCAAGTAATGCAAAATTGTATGAATCATTTTCAGTTTGATTTCGGACAAAATCTTCACTCAAATCTTTTTTAAATTCTTCCCATAATGCTAATGCATTCCCAGGAAAATTCAATGCACAAATGAATCCAAACAATTCTCTTAGCTGATTCGGTGTTTTAAATTGAACTGCTTCTAGTAAACAATGGCGCCACTCATCATCATTTGAAGCAATCCCACGCGCATGACATGCAGTAGTAAATGTCGGATATAAAACCCCTTCATAAGTCCTCAAATCATCAAAATTTTTAGGGCCACGCACACGAAGTAATAATACGCGCAAATGAAATAGTTCCACATTTTTCGGCGAAACAAAATACAATCGTGAAACTACTTTTTCACTTCCACGATTACGCTCTTGCCATCTCTTCCGATTATCAATCCATACATAATGTAATGGTACTTCAGTGTACAATAAATTATTGGCACGATGATCAATTGAATTCAAATGGAAAAAAGCTAATAATTTGGTTTCCCTTACATTAGCTGCCGCTTCGTTTTCTTCTCCGTATCTGTTGTACACATTTTGCCTTTTAGGTAAATGGCAATCAAGTCTAATTATTGAATGTGTTTGATAATGCATTGGAAATTCAAATATTCTCCAACATGCTTCTGTAGAACCAACAAAACGTCCACTCAAAAAATTCTGAATTTCATCTATTTCCAATTCTCCATTAATTTCATTATTAATAACCCCAACCTCTAAAACAGCACAATCATATCCCTTGTAAATATACTTGTAAATATATTTCACGCTTTTAACAGTTGTACATATTTCTACGTTGATATGACAATTAAATTTGGCCAGGAGATATGGATTATAAGGCACAACGTAGCGATTATCAACTGAATTCCTTCTGTCTTTGACGCTTATACCGTTATCTCTTCTTCTGTAAATAGGATAGCCATTAATATTATCTACAGTTTGTTCCGAAAAATCTTTGGGAAAATTTTTAATACATTTGCCATCTCTCATACACACAGAATTAGGATTTATATGACTACACGGTCCGTGAATCATATGATTTAAAACGAATTCATGTAGCTTTGGATGTGTGTTTATGTTCGGAATTTCTGCACTTACTATTTAGTCTATATCATTCGCTCCACGTAATTCATCATTTTGACTTAACGTAACTAAAATATGTGCATGAGGTAGACCCCTCTTTTGAAATTCAATGGTATAAATCAAAGCATCAACTTTACCAAATATATGCTTATTCATAACGCAATTAATTAATTCTTTTAATTTCAACTTAAAAACTCTAACAACAATGTCTGGACGAAAATTAGAACTTTCAACATTATCAATGAACTCAATAATCTCCGGCCAACGTGGATTGCAAGTCATAGTTATGAATAATAAAGGTTTGCCGAAATGTTGAACAATTGACATAGTGTCTAAATAGTTATGATACATATTTCTCGGTGCACCAACAAATGATGATGATAAAACAACTCTTCGCCCCACGGCATCAATATTATCACCACCATTTGGATGTAAATTCAAAAAATCTGTTAAATTATTATAGACTTCAGCTCGAAGATTTGTTTGATTATTACGAATAAAATGTAATCTGCTTCCTTCAATGCGAACATACATATCAACAATCCATTGCAAGAATAACTTTTGTGCATGATGTAAAATACTAAAATCGTCGCGAATTGCAAGTCTATAAGATGCATATTGTAACATAGTTATTTTGTTTCTTGGCATATTTGAATTTGAAGTTATAAGTCTGTTATGAACCATATTTACGTGCCACCCAAAATCGCCATTTGGAAATAGAAAAGGATAAGCCAACGGTTCTAAAGATGAATCCAACACAGACACATTCCGAATGGTATTATTTAATCTCGAAAAGCAAATCATGTTACGTTCAAAGGGTGACTCACCATTGACACTATTGAAAACATTTGCTATATCAGTAGCAATCGCATCATTGTAACGTCGAATATCAACATTATTATTTGCTCTAATTAGCATGCATACATCTCTAGTAATATCTTCATTTCTATTACAGTATTAGGACATAGTTTGAAAAGATTGAACAAATAGATTACAACGATTCAATTGATGATTAATTTCTCTCATTAAATTAATATCACAATGTGCATTTGAAGTATGGCGCATTCTGTAATGAGCAGCTGTTTCTACATCGTAGAAATACAACTGAGCGTAATGTGGTATAGAACCAAAAGAAGTTACAATACCACCAGCTCTGTGATAAAAAACACCATGAATTTTAAAATGGAACATACCTTTTAATGCTTCAGTTTCAGTCTTTGCCTCACTACTAATCATTGCAAAAGAAGAGTTATATGATCGAATAGAATTAAAATAATGTTTCGATCTACTTTTAATTGCAGCATCATTTGATTTAAGACTATCATTAAGATTTTTTAAAAAATCGTATTGCTTATAAGACGATACTCGTACATGCACTTTGCCCTTATGACAACATAATGAGAATTCATTTCTATTCCCTTGTGTAATTTCACCTTCAAAATTTCTTGCTCCACAATGTATGCAACGTAAATTCAATTGGCCGCAAGAAAATGAATTAAAATTTCGTGGCACTAATTTTATTGCGCACTTAAAAGAATCATCTAATAAATGATTAACAACTTCATTATCGCCGTTATTTTCAATGGATGGGTTAACATTAATGTTCTCGTTTCTATTTCTATTTGATCTAACTCCGTTTCTATGACTTCGTCGTTCTATTCGACCAGTTAATGTAGGCCGTCGGGGCATAATGGAACAAACTAAAATAAAAAAATTCTTGCTAATATAAGAAAAATTCAAAAGAGGACTATTTACCGCAAATATAATAAGCGTCAAACCAAAAACACAAAAATAAAAATTGGAAAGCACACAGCGTTGGGGCAATTATAATTAGCGTCAACTCTATACTAAAACGGCAATTTGTAATTGCAAAGAGAATGTGATACGAAACAAAATGTAATGCGCGTGTACAGTGTATTAGTGCGTATATGAATATAAAACTTTTTCTGTATTGGTAAAACTTTACCTGCTTTTTACACCTATATTCCGTGCACGTATCTTAATAAAACTTATATTCTGCACATCTATGAAAAAATATCTTTTGCTTAATATATCTTTCATTAAGATACATTTTTGGCTTTGCCTATTAATATATAGATATGTATGAGATATATAAAAAAAATGTGTGATACTTAAGGTTTCGTTTTGATGACTCCAGGTTAAGGTTATTTCCATGCGGTCTCTCGGTTACGTGGTTTTGTTTTTTGGAACTAATGGCATAGCTTTTCGAAGTAAATCCTCAACGGGACCCTGGTAAAGAAACCATTGCAGTTCAAATGCAGCAAGTCGGTACAAGCATTATTCATAGTTGTCATGGCGCAGTAACTCTAATTCAATTAGGCCGAGATATGAATAATCCTTGTTACTGTGACTTACTGGGTTTTTTATACAAATCATTTTGTGTTGGTTGAATTTGGTTGCATCCTATAGTTGTGATTTATGATGTTGTTTTTGATGAATATTTGACTGTCTTTGTTGTTGCGGTTGGAGTTGTTCTGATGATTGAATTTGTGATTTTGTTGTAGTGGAAACGTTATGTTCTCTTCTTGTAAATGTTTCGGTTTAGAAAGTTGCTCTGCTTTGTTGAGTAAGATGTAGTTCACTTACGTGAGGTATTTGTGTTGTAATCCATGATACCATGTCTGAGTCTGAGGTAGCACTGGTTACCATTTTTGTATTGATAATTGAGATATTGATTGCTCGTGTTGGTGCTGCTGTGATATCTATTGGGGTTGTAGTTGTTGCTGTATTTGTTATTTCTAATAGACCTCTACGATACTGGCGTAGGATCCCGATGCCAGGGTTCGATAAGCGTGTGTCCTATAATTTTGCGTTAATTGCTTCAAAGTAAGTGATACATTCCACTGTTCTAATTTTTATGATTTCCGCTTCCCTCTCACTCTCTTTAGAATTTATGTACTTTACCTCTGTGCAAGGTTCCCCGTGGTGTATTTTCAAAAACGCAGCGCATTTGAAGCAAACTTTCATGATGTTGGAATAGTCCTACGGAAAGTTGAATAAATCTGGCATATAAAGTCCACGGAATGGTTGTTATATTGAAAGTAAGTACCATGGCTGCGGTATCATCAAATTCGCCCTCAAACTTCTTTTTTATTTTCCTCACATCAATCACGCCTTGGGATGAAAATTCTGATTTAATCTCTTCTTACAATAATGAAATTAAATCCCGGTAGAAAATCACGCCCTTTGAGATATACCTTTGGGGTATATATAAGGGTGTTCTGTCAGCATCACTAGTGCTAGTTCTTCCAACTTTTGAGCCGCTTTTATTGCGTATTACTTTTTTAATGCACTTAGAAACGGCCATGTCCAGAGCACTCTAGATTCCAAAAGGAGAAACTCCATTAATATTAGCACTTCCGTCTTTATATTTTATCAGGTATGTTCTTTGAACGGAATTAACCTGACGCATACGTCGCACTGAATCCCAATCTTTTCACTCTTGTTTTAATATAATAATTACATAATACATTCACAATATTCCAAATTTCTCTTTTGATTTGTGTTATTTGTTCTGATAAGAAACGTTTTTCTTTCTCATACAAGCACCAACAAACAGACTTCAGAGACAGCAGCAATGAAATTAGGATCTAATCACAATCGGTCATCGTGTCTGGCATTCTCTTCCACCGGTCGTGTCTCTTGCACCGATAAACAAATTTTGGCATTCTCTTAATCGATTTAAGCGACAATCGCCGTTTGAAGTTAGAAACATCTTTTTAAATTGCTTTCTTTCATATTACGTCACTTCGATTGACTCATAGAATATCAATTTATAGCTAACATGATAATTGCCACGTCGATTGAAGTAACACGATTAAGGTGGCCAAATCACTTCATGGGATGTTGCGCTAGCGGAAGGACGGAAGGATAATGTTGGAAGGAGGGCCGGATTCTTGTAATAACGCCACTGAGCCGAACTATAAAATAGTTTTGTACCGACATCATAAATGTTCAGTATTCTTTAATAATAATAAATTTCAAATTGTTTAAAAGTAATTCGAAAGAATCGAGTTAGTTTTGAACCCTTTCAAAAAATGACATTAACTTATAAGCTTATATGGTATGGTGTGTCTGTGTATAAAAACCAGATACAAAACTTTCACAAATTTTCTAGATAATATTATTCTAAAATGTCAGATTAATATAAAATGTCAAACACAATAAAAATATTTTATATTTTATATAAAAACAAATTAGAAATTAATTTATCAATAGCTATACGTTTTTTTTTTTTAACTTTTTATCGAAATACATAATAAAAATTTATTGATTACAAAATACACTTGTAAGACAAGTTTCATTTTTATAGATTATCACAAGTCTCGATGATATATGACATATTAACATGATAATACCTTTGTTTCGGATTTTTTATTTTCTTTTTTGCTTTGTTAACAAAACAATACAATAATCCTTCATCTATCATATCGAATATATGTACACATGTATATATGTATAACATACATAAGTATGTTTGTACATTAATATCACATATTGTGTACAGAAACGACAAGTAAGGTGCTTTAATTACAATGAGTAGGTATAACAGGCTTTTTATTACAAATGTTAACCAAACATTTATAATCCAATCGAAAATCTAACCAACTGAAACCAAAAACACTTCGTAACGGGCTTCTTCTCGCACAAATACTTTACAGATTATACATTGGTTTTTCTTATTTAGTTGTTTTTTTTACTTTTATTACACACACACACACACACACACACAAAACCTGTCTCAACGAGTGTAATGCTAAATAAATATGTAAGAAGAAATATCTTAACGCAATTTTTCTACTTACGAATATGGTTCGATCGACAAAAAAAGTACCATCACCATATTTTAAGATGTGTTTAGAAATTTTTATTTTTATATAAAAGGCTTTTGATACTCTATGCTATAAAAAAATTAGGCCAGGTTTACATATTTTAAAACAAAATAATTATGAAATTTTAGTCGAATATTGCGTCATGCTGTGAGTCACGTTCTATTACAAAAATAACAAAAAAATGTCTGAACACACTTTTTAATTGAAAATTTTCACCAAAAAAAAAAATAATTTGTACGTCAAAATCATTCTCAATATTCTATACCAGCATAGAATTAGTAGCTATATAACAAAATTTATCACTGACGTCTATAAATGGTATATCATACTAAATAATTTGACAGTACATAATAATCCAATCAACATTATTACGAGAAACATTCTAATTTGATTAAGACGTCTGAATTGTTTAAATTTTAATTTAATAATTGTCTTGTTTTATCAAAGTTGAGTATTCACACCTTCAACAATTTTCTGTTTTCAAATAGTTATGCCGGTGGTCTTCACGTTAAAAACAGCATTAAAGTGTATTCTCAAATTGTGTAAAGAGTCGAAATTTTTTCATGAAACTCCAACTTTAAGATTCGTCAAGTTAGACAGAGTTAGTTACGTAAAAAGCGAAATTAGAAATAAAAATTTTGATAAATAAACCATTTTGTATATACTGATCTTCACCTACTTGTTAGCCACGTCAGTTTATCAAATTGGTATAGTAAAGATGTTTTATGAGTTATGATGGTACTACGTGTAAATGCTACTAGTCGGGTAATCATCGTACGCGTCTAGAAGTTTTTATATGTAATATTAAGTCATAATACGCATTATGTATCCAATAATTGACGGATCATTTTAAAAGTAACACTGAACTCTTTTTAATTATTTTTCTGTTAGGTAATTTTTAGAAAACCTAAAAATTCGGTTAAAATTAAAACAAAAAACGTCAAGCTGCAAACATCAACCGCTGCGTATCCAATAAGTATGTTTCATTATTTTAAATATCTGTTTTCAATTTTCCTAGGAATACCATCTCCCGCTTAAATTACATTTTGATTAAGAGAGTGTCGATGATATTTCATTACGTTTAAAAATCTCCCTTCCCCCCCACGATCGTCCCACTTGGTATTATTATGTTATCTAAGTAAACAGCTGCTTCCTCACCAACTTCGTCAGCAACCTAGTTTATCATTTTTTTTGGAAAACTTCTGGAGAATTTGCCAATCCAAATAGTTTCTTTGTAAGAAGAATTTCCAAGCCTAAATTATAGAAACCACTGTAACTCTTTTACTTTCTTTTACTCTAGTAAAATAAAGTATAGTAATCATGAAAATTTTGGACCTTCAGATTTTTAGAGATTTATCTGTTTTGAGGTCCCCTGAGTCCGAAAAACTGGGTTTCGAAATGGTGTCTGTCTGTCAGTCTGTTAGTCTGTCAGTCTGTCTGTCGGTCTGTGTCTTCTCTACAGCCCAGATGGTTTAACCAATCGAACTGAAACTTCAGATTTAAGCTTTTTTGATAAATTGGAAGTCCCAATGAATTTTACTCCAAATCGGTCAACCGGAAGTGGCCACTCTCTTGGTCCAGAAAATTTATTTTGCAGATATCTTAAAAAGTATAAGGTTTACAAAAAACTACTTAATGCAAAATGTTTCCAAAAATTAAAAACAAATAAAAATGAAAAATTAAAAAAAAAAAATTAAAAAATTAAAAAAAAGAAATTTAAAATTTATAAAAAAAAAAAAAATTGAGTTGTGGCCAACACACTTTCTCCTACGAGTAGGGAATTTTGAATCGAACTGAATTCGACTCCAAATCGGCTCACCGGAACTGGCCACTCCATTGCTTCAGAAAATGTATTTTGCAAATATCTTAAAAAGTATAAGGCTTACAAAAAACTATTTAATTCAAAATGTTTCCAAAAATTAAAAAAAAGTTAAAATAAAACATTAAAAATTTAAAAATTATAAAAAAAAAAAAAAAATATTCTGTAATTTTTTTAATTATAAATAAATTCGATTCAGAAGTATTTCAAAAGAATATTAAAAAATAAAATAATAAAATTTATTTATTAAAATAGAGTAAAATTTTTACTTTTTTTAATTAATTGTTTCTTCGCTGCAGTTTTGCATGGCTCCGTTCTTAAAGGTAAATAAATTTAAACACTTTTCAAATATTGTATTTCGTTTACCTGCATATGTTTTAAACCAATATATCCTAATAATTTCCTACAAGGCCTTCGATTTTGAGAAGTTCTAGCTTGTAATAGCTTGTAATATTTCTAGTTTCCTGGAACTATTGGATTGTAGTACTGTGCAATATATAAATATCTTAATGGACAAAGCCGTATTTCACGAAATATATTGATCCAAATCAGATCAGAGTTAACATTGAAAACAACAACAAAAATTTAGGAAATTTTTGATTTTCGATCAACATTTTGCACCGACTAGTGGTTTGCGTTTCTATGTTGTTACATGAAACATAACTCGATCCGGATTAGTTAAAGCGGCCGAAGTACAGCTGTAGCTAGTTGTCAAATTCTCCATTAACCCGTTAATGAAAATACCAAATGTATGGGCAGTAATTCTGTGGTCACAAGGCGTAACCGCTTAAGTCAAATTTGATAATTTGTCTAGAGACGTAGAAAAAGTTGAATATTGAATTCATTTTCGTTTATGCCGACTAAAGCTACTACGGCCTCTGACCACAGCATTTGGCCACAAGGCTTTACCACTTAAGTCAATCATTTAGTGAAGTTAGAAAAGATCAAGAAAACGTTAAACACTGAAAATTATTTTTGTCTTAAATCGACTTAAGCGGTTATGCCTTGTGACCACAGAATTGTGGTGGTTGCACGAATATTTTTGTGAATTATTCCTGTATTCTTGAAGGCAGATATCAGAGATACATTGCAACCCCCCTAATTGCCAGTACTTTTTAGGTGGATATTTTCGACAAATTCAGCGGCTGCCCAACAAAATATAAAAGGGTGGTGCCTGATATTATGATAAGATATAATGATATAATATGATATGATACGTTACGATATGATATGATATGATATGATATGATATGATATGATATGATATGATATGATATGATATGATATGATATGATATGATATGATATGATATGATATGATATGATATGATATGATATGATATGATATGATATGATATGATATGATATGATATGATATGATATGATATGATATGATATGATATGATATGATATGATATGATATGATATGATATGATATGATATGGTATGATATGATATGATATGATATGATATGTTATGATGCGATATGATACGATATGATATTGTTACGCGCGTACGGTATTGAAGCGCCCACTTTCCCATTCGAATAAAACACTCCACGACTTATTAGATTTATTTAATGAAAATATTGGCACAGTCACAACAATTTTACAACACACCATAAAAAGTTTTTATAATTTGTCGAATTTATTCCAATATATATATTTTAAAGAATTCTCCATAAGTTTTTATTATTTCTTAATTTAGATTATTTTTACAACAATTTTGGCAAATTATTATTACACAATATATTGTAATAAAAATATTTATTATCCAAATTATGCTGACCTTACCCTTCGAAAGATGAATCGAAAAAGAAGGAAGAAATGACAATTTAGCCATAATTATTTAATCTTTGGTTAGGAGTAGGTTTTATAGCAGAATATAATATTGTACCAAATTTATAACACGATCAATGCTATAACCCCTTCGTACGAGTGGTCACATAACAATATGAGATGATATGATATGATATGATATGATATGATATGATATGATATGATATGATATGATATGATATGATATGATATGATATGATATGATATGATATGATATAATATGATATGATATGATATGATATGATATGATATGATATGATATGATATGATATGATATGATATGATATGATATGATATGATATGATATGATATGATATGATATGATATGATATGATATGATATGATATGATATGATATGATATGATATGATATGATATGATATGATATGATATGATATGATATGATATGATATGATATGATATGATATGATATGATATGATATGATATGATATGATATGATATGATATGATATGATATGATATGATATGATATGATATGATATGATATGATATGATATGATATGATATGATATGATATGATATGATATGATATGATATGATATGATATGATATGATATGATATGATATGATATGATATGATATGATATGATATGATATGATATGATATGATATGATATGATATGATATGATATGATATGATATGATATGATATGATATGATATGATATGATATGATATGATATGATATGATATGATATGATATGATACGATATAATACGATGTAATATGATATTCTGAGAATGAAACCGGAACCAAACCGTAAACCGAAAACCGAAAAAAAAAAAAAATTGTGAACCGTAAATGGAACCGGAACAATATTTTCATGTGGCTTATTTTGTTTTTTTCGTTTCGGTTCAAATATATTTTTGCACAAAAATTTTCTATATTTCAACAAAAACCATAATTTGCTTATTTGCTAGTGTGGTTTGGAAACAGTTAGGTCACTCATATTTTTAATATATGTTTTTAGCTAATGGGGTTGTTCTTGGAATGAAATTGCTACAAGCGCTATTAGGGAAAATTTTGTCTATCAATTTAGATAATATTTGTATATTTCATTTACCTGCTCGTAGATAGGTAAATAAAATATTAAAATTTCTAGGTCAAACTATTTTGTAGAACTTCACCATTATTATTTTGCTGTTCAAAATATCAAACCAGATATAACGATTTTTTAATTCTAGTACATATCGTCGCCTTAGGACTATTCTTGTCTATGTCAATTTTGTCTATATAGGAGAAAAGTGGAATTTGAAGTTCAACCAAAGAATTCATAGCGTTTCTGAGTGATTTATCTATTACTTTCTTTTACTCTAGTAAAATAAAGTATAGTAATCATGAAAATTTTAGACCTTGAGATTTTTAGAGATTTATCTATTTTGAGGTCCCCTGAGTCCGGAAAAGTGGGTTTCGAAATGGTGTCTGTCTGTCAGTCTGAGTCCTCTCTACAGCCCAGATGGTTTAACCAATCGAACTGTAATTTCAGATTAAGCTTTTTTGATAAATTGGGAGGTCCCAGTGAATTTTACTCCAAATCGGCTAACCGGGAGTGGCCACTCCCTTGGCCCAGAAAATTTATTTTGCAAATATCTTAAAAAGTATAAGGTTTACAAAAAACTACTTAATAAAAAATGTTTCCAAAAATTAAAAACAAATAAAAATAAAAATAAAAATTAAAAAAAAAATTTACAAATTTAAAAATTAAAAAAAAAAATTAAATTCTCAAAATTCTCTGTTCGTAAAAGTAAGTCGTGTGTTGGCCACACCTCAATTTTTTTTTTAATATTGAGTACGTTTCAGCCGTACTACTTTTTACGTTATTCTTATCCCCATCGTTGGTTTTTTGTTGCTTGTTGTCTCTTTATGCCAGTCAATATCATTCATTGCAGTCAGTACCAGATATTGTAGTACAGATTATAACAATACAGGCAGTTTTAAAATACTTAAATTTCAAATTGCATCTAACTTGAAGAAAAATTAATTTTTGAACGCAATGCTGTTATTTGCGCAGTCGACTGAAATTTAAAATATTTTTTAATAATTTAAGAGGTTTTGAAAATCTTAAAAATATCGAATAATCTTAAGAACTTTGGATGACTTAGAATAACCTAAGAAATATTCTCAAAAAGCCCGAAAACTTAAATAAACAATAATACAAGCACTGAAAACTAATACTAAGTTTACACCAGTAGAATCGCAGTGTGTAGCAGAAAAGAAGCAAAGTAATACTTAATAGCTTAACTGGTATTTGTTACATACTTTTATTCTACTGGTATAAACGTAATGCTAGCAAATTATTCTTTATAAATATCGAAAAGTTGTGATATTCTAAAGAATTTCGAGACATACGTAACATCTTACTGTTTGCAAATAATCTTAATAACGTTAAATAAAGATTACTGCCTACCACCTTTTGAACTAGAGGTAAGGTTTTAAATCTTCGGATACTTACAAGAATACCAAGAAAAATCTGGAAGTAATCAAGAACATTTAAAAATAATCGTAAGAGGTAAATCTCAAAGAATCAACTAAACAATAAAATCGTCAATGCCAACCAACTGCGAATAGTATTACGGAATGACATGCTGAACACCAATGCAAATCATGAATAAACAAGAAAACTCTTTAGTAAATTATATTACAGAAAGTTTTATCAAAATAATACATCCACAGTCATCAAACCTCCGAAAAAATTTGGGCGATGGCTTTAATTTCTAACCACCCGCAGTTTATTCTTGTATCATTGTTATGGTCTTTTAGTAATTGTTTAATTTGGATTTTCGAGTTTTTTTAGAAATTTTGGAACTGTACTGAAAGCTTTTAGAATTTTTAATTAAGCGAAATTCCAAATAGAAAATTTAAAGAACAATAAATTTACTAAAGTGCCTTACAGATAATAAATAACCTCAAATGCCACGAAGGTTGGTAAAGTTTGAGAACCATTCTTAGCTTAAAGTCGCTTGTTCAAGCTTATAGCCAAGTTGGCTTCTTCTCTACTTCCCATGGTCAAGAAGAAGGACAGTCGATTGAATGCTGTGGCGGAACTTGAGCATTACCCGATGCCACACATTCCGAATTTCTCGATGCATTTCAGTAGGTGCACCGCACCGTATTCTCCAATGATGAAAAACGGCTATCACAACTCGTTTTGGGTTATTCAACTTTACTAGAATGCCCTTCGGTTTTCGAAAGGCGGCATAAATATTTCACGCTTCATAAATGAAAAGGTCAAAGATCCATGCTTTTTATTCAAATATGATTACGATACACCTGCAACTAGTAAAAATGAGGAAGGGCATAAGATACATTTCAAGAAACTGTTTTAAATATTCAATCAGAACATCAATCAAAAAAATTCAACAATTGAACAGAGTGCCAAAATCATTAAATAATTTTTCGGGACAACAAGAGTGCGAAAATGCTTTTGACACAATCAAGAGCGCACTTGCTAATAGCCATTTTACAGCAAATGTACGTATAATGGATGTTGGCCACTTTTGGGATTCTTTACCCGCAAGCTTTGTGAAAGAGAAAATAAATATTTCATCTTTGACAGAGGACTTTTGAGGATTTCATTTTCCTCCAAAAAAGTATACTCCAGATATTTATACTTTTTTTCAGTAGATATATTATGAGCGATTGGCCTCTGTATTTATCTGATTTACCAAATCGAAAATATTGGGATTGCCATGAACAATTAATATATTTGTCTATAAAAAATGCCGAAAAATCAAACTGGTTCAGTTTATTGAAAAAAACAAATTGACATAGTGAGTGGGTCATTTGCAGTGGACGAGAAAAAAATGCATCTGATCCTTATCCGGAAGTTGAATCTGGATCTCTTTTTCATGTCAAGCTCAATTTAGCAGACATCCTAAATAAAATAGAAAGTTTATTCTCCGCAAAACCAGATCTAGCTCTGGCTAGAAGAGCTTTTGATAGTCGATTGTCGAAAGCACAAGAGTTCTTCGTAAATTATTTTCATGATAAAATTACCCTAGCGGGCGAATTAAATATCAACGAAGACGAGTTAGTCCTAAGCATTCTTTACGGCATGAATGAAAAAAATTCAAGCGAATTATTCCAGGCGTTTAAGAGTTGCCGAAAAAATAAGTTTGAGAATATATATCGAGTCGGGGCATTTAAAGATCAAACAGTGGTAAAGCCAAGCCAGCCGAACAGTCGGCAACCAACATCAACGAAAGCCGAAACAACTCGTAGCTATGATTGTAACAGGATAGGACATGGACTAAGTCAGTCTACAAGGCCCGTTAGATTGAGGGATACCTGTTATATTTGGGGAGCAACGGACTATTATTCTCCCAAATGTCCGAAACAACAACAATCATTAAAGGGCGTTTGCTATACATGGGGTCAGACTGGTCATTATTCAACAGTATGCCAAAAACGAAGTCAAATTCCGCAAGATGGTCCGGATCCAAAGAATAAATGATTGTCAATCCATGTAATAGGTGTTGGTGATTCAAAAGAAATTTTTGTTCAAGCGTCGGAGGCATTATTCGATACCGGCAGTGAAGTAAGTCTAGTTTTTATTCCAAATAGAAATGTTAAATTTAATTTTGTAGGAATTAATTAATCAACATTAAATGTTTTAGGCTCAGTAGATTTATTCATTAAATATAATAATAAAGTTGTAAATAATAGTTCCCGATGGTTCTGGATGAAACTATGAAGTATAATTTACTCCTAGGAACTGATTCTTTTGATTGTAATTTGAACGTTAATCGTGTTAATGCTACTATTTATGGCATAGAAAATATTATTTTCGAATATCGTAGTCAAATTTAAAATGATTGTGAATTATTCCAAGTGTTATTCCGTTTTAGTCCCAGAAGATTGACCTTTTACGAGAAGGAAGTTACGAGAGATTTTACAAAAATTACTTTAGAACCATAAGTGAGTCCCAAAATTGTTCACCTATCGTTCTAGTCAAAAAGAAAACTGGCCAATTAAGAATGTATGTGGATTATAGAAGTCTTAACAAAATCACATGTTCATCAACATGTTACTCCAAAATAAAAGTTATTTTTCGTTATTGGATCTTAAAGGTGGTTTTCATCACGTTTACATGCATCCTTACTCAATCCCATTAACGTCATTTATTACTCCGTTGGGTCAATAAAAATATCTTCGTATGCCGTTTGTGCCTAAAAATGCATCGTCCGTTTTCCAACGTACATAACATTTTCCAACCAATTATGTCAACTGGGTCAACGTGTTTGCTTTAAAGTGTAGTAAAGTCCAGAGAAACCTGATTACCTTGTGAGTTACACGATTCCCTTTTAGTATTTATCATAAAATAGAAAAGTTTTGGTGTTGAACATTAAAAAATAATTTAACTTCTTATATTAAAGCAAATTAGATATTCATTTCAACGACAAATGGTGCAAAAATCCATTTTCTGGAATAATTAAATGAATTCAGAATTGTTTTGAAGTAAACTTTTTTTTTACGTTAATAAAATATAGTTTAGTAATGGTGAAAATTTCCTACTTTGAGATTATTAGAGATTTATCCAATTTGGGGCCCCCTGACTCAAAAAAATTGGTTTCGCAGTAGTGCCTGTCGGACTGTCTTCCTGTCTGTAGTTCTGATTGTGTCCTTTCTATAAACAGCCCAAATGGTTTTAAAATCGAAATGAAAGAGCCCTGTGAATTTTAGTGAAAATCGATTTTGAAATTTATTTGGCAAATATCTCACAAAATAAAAGATTTATAGAAAAAAAATTTAATTTGGAGGAAATTTGGAAGAATTTAGGATATGCAATGACCCTGTAATGACCTTGTAAAAGTTTAGTCATGTAATATTACAATTTTAGAGTTCAGTATTATAATTTGTAGTTGTGAACAGTTTTAGATATAAATAATAAGTTATTAATTTTTACAATTTATGTTTTTTATAGTTATTGTTTGTATAGCGATCTTTGCAAGCAATTTACCATCGATCGTCATGATCTCAATTATTATTAATAAAAATAAGAATGTTCGACATAATCCAAAGCGACAACAAATTATAAATGCTCAAAAAATTATTTTACCACTTTGACAATAAAAAAAAAATAATGAAAGTGGATCGACAACAGATGACAATAAAATAAACAGAGGTGGAGGTCAGTGTTTAGTGCAAACGGTAATAGACTAGTATATTACTGTCCCATCAAATCGTAGGAGAAGTTCTAGATCAGCGGCCAAATAGAGAACATGCAAAAAGGATCGAGTTTATTACGGAAGGTGGATTTTATACTTCGTGGATCAAAAGAGAAGATATAAAAGAAACAAAAATTCAACCGCTCAATATTGATGTTTACAGAGCGTTAATTAAACATTTTGACTAAGTTGGTAAACATTACTACACGTACCAACTAAAGATCCAAAAAGGATTTGTTGTTATGTTAAACGGAATAGAGAGTTACATGGATGCAAACGAAATACAAGCTGCTATCGCTGAAAAAGGCTTCTCAGCCATTGTTCCATCTGGAATTAGAACCAGACAATTAAAAGGTCTACAAATTTTATACAAGGTGTCACCTTACAATAAATGGTAGGCCATCTTTGTAGAACAAAATTAAGCTATAATCTTCTTTACCATCTGTTATAACTTTATGTGCATAAAAATATTCATTTTTTTTTTATGTAAACTTAGTCATTTTGTCAAAAATCAATCTCTTGTTAAAAATCTGTGCTGGTGACAAGTTGCCGTGGACAACTCAATTTAAATAAATAAAATAAAAATTAAACGTTGGTTAAATTTACTTCATATTTTGTTGTTCTTTTTTACCACAACCCTCCCACAGACGGACCTAAAATAAATTACGAATTATGCAAATCTTGGCAACCGAGAGGACTGATTTTCCTTGTGGAAGGCAACAAAAAACTTCAAAAGGCCAGTAAATTCGAATCCGCCGATTAGCCTACCAACTGGAAATTGGGCAAGTGGTGGTGAAGAAAAAGCCAATGCTTTTGCTGCTCATGTAACAACAGTATTCGCATTACACGAATAAGAGAACTGCCAGACAAATGCATAAAACTAATAACATTTGTATTCAACGCGATCGTGCGCACCAGTTATATTCCTGCCAGGGAAAATGAAACGCAAATCTCATCATATCGTCCAATAAGCTGACATCGCCCACAATCTCACACTATTTGAAAAAATATTACTAATGAAATTGAAACAAATATTAGAAGAACGGCGCGTTATTCCAGACCATCAATTTGGGTTCCGAAACCAACATGGTACTACAGAGCAAGTACACGGAATTGTAAATACAATCAACATCACCTTGGAGGAAAAAAAATATTGTTCTGCTGCCTTTTTTGGATATCGCACAAGCCTTTGATAAAGTTTGGCACGATAGACTAATATACAAAATTAAGGAGCTTCTAAGAAGAAATTTCATTCTGTTTTGGGAAACTATCTTCTTCAAAGGCAATTAATAATTAAACAAAATAGCGCAACTACTTGCTTAAATGATATTATTGCAGGTTTCGCGTAAGGCGGCGTTCTAGGACCAATATTATACTGGTTTACACCAGCAAAGTAATAATATTAATATTTGACCTATATAACGCCGAAAATGTCTTAACGATAAAAATATTCCTCAACAAACGAAGTTCAAATACTTAGGTTTTCACCTGGATAGATGATTAACGTGGAAAAATCATATTGAAATAAAGCGCAATCAAATAAAAATTACAATTTCCAAAATGTATTGGCTGATGGGAAGAAAATCTCAATTTCCCGTAGCCAATAAAGTTTTACTGTACAAAGCGATAGTCAAACCCATATGGACATATGGTATTCAGTGAAGAGAATCCATCAGCGTTTCAAACAGAGAACTACCGCAACGAACCCAAGCAAAAAGACTTCGCACTATTACCAATTAAAGAATTCAGTTCGAAATATTACTTAAAATGTTTATGTTATACCTATAATTATTAACCCAGGACTTTATTTTTTTACCTTCAAAGTCATGACTGGGGTCCGAACGCACTCAACGCTCTTCTTAATATTAAAACCGGTCCTTTGCTGATAAAAATGATTTATTATATACGGTTTTCTTCGTTTTAGCAATCTGATTTTATTTACAGTTAGGTAATGAAAAACCATTTCTCATTTTTTTTTATAAAAATTTGTAACTTTTCAACCGTTCAACCGGTCCTATAATCTCAAGCGGTGTTTTAAAAGGAAGACTTTAGACCATTGAGAAATAATTACTATCACTTAATTCAGTTAAAATAGTATATTTATTTAGGCCATTGAAAATGACGAAAATCCGAAAACAGAGAAGTGGAAAAAATCATTGAAAAAATACTTAAAAATTGTGTTTATTCTGGAGAGGTTTGTTATACCGGGAGTTCACTGTATTTGACTATTATCCTTAGATTACGTAAAATAATACGTATAAAATGTAAATTTCAAAATAAAATATAAAATGAATCTACCGCCACAAAAGTTAAATGTTAACTCATAACTGGGGTTCGTTTACACCCCAGACACGATTTCATAATAGACCGCGTGACAGCCAGCGATCAACTCAAGCTACAACCAAACAGACATCACTCATAGATCTTCGAATTGAATTATGGCTAAGATCAAGAGTCTGTAATATTGCTCGCTAGCTCAGAAGAGTAGTCCAAGTTTCACGTGGGGTGCGTTTGGACCCCAGTCATGAGTTGTAGGATTAAGATTGGTTAAGACTTAAAATATGTTATAATTTTAGCCTTTTACTAGAATCGGCATTGTTTCATCAAGAACGTTAAAACTTGGATCAAAAAATCAGTGTTACAAATGAAAAAATTTTGTGGTGAATTAATACAAACAATAATAAAAGTTGTATAACAATCTGAAATAGATTTCTACCACTATTGAGGAAAAAGTTTTGCCATGCTACATTACATCAAGAAAGGTCCAGTTTCCGTATTATTTATTCCGTATTAAAAATGAAATTTGTTTGTATTAAGATTTGGCAATGGTGCAGGATTCAGTATCAGATTTGGTTTGAAGGTAGTTATGCTATCCATGTAGTGAAAAATTTTGTTGAAGGGAAATTAATAAAATTTATTATTTTTATTTCAGCAGTTCTTATTTTTTGGCGCTCAATTTATTTGCACCGTATGCACACACAATATATTGTAATTTATTTCAAATTTTATAAAAACTTTTTTTTACTTTATACAAATCATTGAAATACCAAGAAAACAAGGTAAACTACATAGTTTTCAGAACGATCTAGCTCGAATGATCTGCCATATTTAAAATCTACAGTCAGTTCGAATAGCCTCCCTAATCGAATGTAACGCATTATGTTAATAACGTTCTACAACAAATCGGGCATATTCCCATGTATTTCGTTATATTGTTGCGATAAATATCAAAAATGGGTTCATAGGTTATAGTACGGATAATAAACGCTTGTGTGTCGGCCCCGTCTCATAAAAGAAATTTGAAGACTTGTATTCTTTATTTATTATGATGGGTTCATTAATTTAGAAAGTATACATAATATACAAAATATATAAAATTAAGACATCATGCTAGTTGTTAATATCTTTTATCCAATATATGTATGTATATATCTATCATTTATATTTATGATCTGCTGTCATTTATCCAGTCATCAAATTAATTATTATACACTAACAATACACTTTGACCGTGTGTATTTTTTAGTTTATAAAATAAAATTACAAAAAAATGGATAAGGTCAATGAAGGGAGATACAAAATTCAGTCAGCCATTTAAAGAAAAGTGAAAGTCCATTCCATCAATTAAACACATTATCATGTTTAAAATTATCTTTTAAATCACTTAATGAAATATAATTTTCTCCACACCTCTAAATTTAGTTTCAGACAACCGAAGGAAGTTTAACCATTCTCTATAAATCTACACGTATATACTTTTAACACTTTCAAATATTTATCACCAGTAGTTAGATATTATATTAGTTAAGTAAAAAAAAAAACTCTTTGTTTAATGGCAATTAAAAAAAAATTGCCGCCCGATTGCTTCCATAACTATTAACACAAAAACCAAAAAAAATATTTGAAAAAATCAACAAAAAGCTCGATATTTTTACACGCAGTAGAAAGCCGCATAATGCTAATAAAATTTTAATTAAAAACAAATATTAATGTTGTATAACTCTCCATGAAATGAAGTGACAAAAAATTCTAATCATCACCTCACCTAAATTATCATCATCAACACTATTTAAAATTTAAAAAAAAAAATAAAATAAATAAATAAAATACAAACAATAAAATTAAAACACCTAAACTAAAATAATAAACATGTAAATAAAATTAAATAATTGCAACAAGTATCTCTCTTCGTCTAATCTTTTAATTTATAAATTCAAATGGCAGGCAAAGCAAGCAACAAAATAAAAACACACGGCAAAGTGTAAAACAACAACACCAAAAACAACCATACGATTTTTCGCGTGGTGCAATTTTGTTGTTGTACTTAAAGAAGAGAGGTAAGTTATATATTTGTATGATATGTGTATATAAAAAACATAACGCAAATCCATATGGGTGTGAATAAATTAATAATAGCTTATTAGTTTTCAAGGTGAAATTTTTATATATTAGATATTCCATTTTAGTTTAAAGAAATACTTTTCTTATTTTTTATTTCTTATTGTTCTTAATATTATATTTCCATTCAATTAAAAAAAAAAATTTAACTCAAACAAATACATGTAAGTATACACAGACCAAAAAGTAGAGTAATTTAATGAAGATAATAAATTAATTGGTTTGAATGATTTCTTAAACAAAACAAAAAAAATAAAAAATAAAAATGAATTAAAAAATCATTTTAGCTGAAAGTAGATTTTTGATTGGATGGTGTGTGGTTGCGAGTTAATAATTTATTCGTTTTTTATTTTATTATATAAAAATGTACAACAAACTGCAATTGCAAGATTGCAACAATAAAATATAAAAAAAAAAAAAAAAAAACTTGATATGAATGAAATTAGAATGGAATTGTTATTCATATACTTAAATATACTTAAATAGAGTACATTTTATGTAATATAATACCACCAAGCCATGTTGTTTTATTTTTTTCGATCTACACATAATATACGAGCTTATATTATTATAATGTACATACTATGTGTACGGTGTTAAGTTAGAATTTTATTGTGATTATTACTTACACACAGGCTATATCGCAAAAGCAAACACGCAAATTTCTAATTAGTTCAAATTGATGACATGATCTGGTATAAAAAAAAAAAAAAAACTTGTTTGTTTTCAAATGAGAGAAGAACAGAGCAAACACATTAATTGGTTAACACTCTTGTCATGCAAAATATATATTTTCCACACCGCATACCGCGCGGAAGCCATTAGTTTTTTAATAATTTTTAACTATAACATATTTATGGTTTAGTTAATTGGTTTTGGGTTGCCATACCTACATCCTTACAACAGTTTGTAAATAGACCTATATTAGTGCGTTTTTTTACTAAAGGAATGATTGCAACTACAAGATATTTAAGGACCGTCGCCACATTTCCTTCGCAAAGAATAGCGGAATAAAGGTTTTCAATATAGTGGAGTTAATCATTGCGGGAAATGGTAACTTTTGAGAATAAATCGCAGAACATTTCAGGAACAACATACTAAAAGTTACCAACGGTATTCCTTGAGCGTAATTTGTTAGAAATCATACTAGCGGATACCCGGCGTGCGCTGCAACGTCTTTTTGTAGCAAATGGTATTGATATTGATATATGTATATATATAAATATATATATATATATATATATATATATATATATATATATATATATATATATATATATATATATATATATATATATATATATATATATATATATATAGCGGATACCCGGCATGTGCTACTAGGCTAAAAAAAAAATACGTTTTGTTTATTTATTAACTTTTTTATCTTAATGCTAGCGGATAAACAATATTTTGAGTTTCCCCGGTAGGTGTGTAAACATAAAGATTTATCGCCGTTCCAACTCTGGAATTGGCCGTGCAAAACACAGGAATTTTCTAGGTTCAAACCAGCAACACTGGAAACTGTAATTGCTTGAAATCGAAGGGCAAATCGGTTAAAATAATTGGAATTCGTGGTATCAGCATATCTTCTCCTTTACATTTGCCGCTGATGATTATGGCTTCGATTAAATTCGGCGATATTTTTTCCCAGAAACGACCATTGTTCTATAAATGGTACACCAACTTTGAAGGATTTTTCTTTAAAAACTAAACACCTGAGAATTTTTTTCTCTTTCGTTTTGTTTCGGTCGTTAAGTTCTCACTTTAAAATAAAAACGAAAAATTAAAAATTCACTACGCAAGTAGTGCTTTACAATTTAACACGTGCAGATTAAAAAATCTTGAGTTATAAAAGGTAATTATTTTCGCATGTTACAGTTATTTTTAATTTTTTTTTTTTTTTTTGTGAATTTCCAAAATATACTAATTATAGATATAGAGCAGTATAGTCAAAAATAAAAAAAAGTTTTAAAAATTTTTTTTAATTATGTTATCACCTAAATTTTAGTGTACCATTATGGGTACATTAGACCAATGTACTCCTTAAAAATTAAAATTTTTATATTTTTTTTCGTAGACCATTAACACTCAATGAAATTATTAGTATTCTAGAAGAAGATTCGGACGACGAGAATAACGATCCACTGGATATCACTATTTTTCCTCCGACTTTGATCAATAATTGTTGGACTGATGAGGATTCAGGAGAGGAAAATGAGGTCAATTTAGAGAATTTGCCAGGATAATTATTAAATACCCAGGCTGAAATTCATAATAGACGCGATGAATCCAATTGGTCTGAATCTGATGATATATCATTATCTAATTTAAAATCTATGGCCCAACAACCAAAGAAAAATGACGGAACAGAAATTATACATGGACGAAAATAGATTCACCATCGAAATGCGACAATTTTAGATATAGTGCCGCTCATGAAAATTTGTCGCCTCTTGAAATATTTAATTTGCTTTTTAATGATGAACTTATAAAACCTTATATTGGAAAACACCAATAAATACTTAAATTCCAAAAATATGCCAACTAATGTCAGCCTAGAGCAAATAAAAGCTTTTTTTGGGATTTTAGTTTTGAGTGGTTATAATAATCTACCTCGGCGACACTTGTATTGGGACACGGAGGGTGATGTACATTGTGAAATGGTTTCTAAAACAATGCCTCGAAACAAATTCTCCTTTTTAATAAGTAATTTACACGTGTGTGATAACTCAAATTTAGACCAAGATGATAAATTTGCTAAAGTTCGTCCATTATTTAGCCACCTTAACAGAAAGTTTTTAGAGCAGGCCCCCGTGGAGGAAAGTTATAGCATCGACGAGGCAATGGTCCCATAATACAATTTATTAGAGGAAAACCGATTAGATGGGGTTATAAATTATGGGTTGGAGCGACGGTTCGAGGATACATAGTATGGTTCGATCCTTATCAAGGAGCAGATAAACAAAAGACGGGATACGAAGATATGAATTTGGGTACTAAAATTGTATTGCAATTTTGTGACGCATTACAATCCTGGAATTTAAATATTGACTATTCATTGCTTTTCTAAAATTTTTTCTCAAGTTTCGAGCTATTTCAAGAACTAAATAAGAGAAATTTCAAAGGAACAGTAACATTCTGAGAAAATCGTTAATTCAACTGCCCTCCTCGTAATAACAAAAATTTTAAAAAGACAGATGGCGGGTCTTTTGAATACAGCTTCTGTGTAGAAGAAAACCTGGTAGTCTGCCAATGGAATGACAACAGTGTGGTGAAAATTGGATCAAATTCCATTCCGGTGTATCCAACGAATTTGGTAAAAAGATATTCCAGTAGAGAAAAGAAAAATATGCAAGTCTTGCAGCCGGGACTGATACATAAATATAATAAAGGAATGGGTGGTGTCGATCGGTCCGATCAAAACATGAGCTTATATTGAAATTCCGTTAGAGGAAAAAAGTGGTACTTTGCTTTAATTGCCCACAGCGTAGATATGCCGGTGACAAATGCTTGGCAGTTACATCGGAAAATCGGCGGAAAATTAAATATCTTAACTTTTCGACGTATGATAGCCATTTCAATTTAGAAGCAACATCAGAAATGCCATACGTTATGTAAGCGGCGACATTCTATCATTGAAAGCAATGATTCCAGATACGATAGATATAATCATTGAATTCACCCTCAGCTTTCCAGAAGAAGATGCCGATGGTGCCACAAGCAGGCATCCCGGAAATGTTCGAAATGCAATGTTACATTACATGTTGAATGCTTTCAAAAATAGCATACAAAAGAATGAATTAATACTTTTACAATTTCCCGATTTTTATTTTGAATAATCAATTATTTTATTTTTATTCTGATGAACAGATTTATTTGTGTACGCTCCGTGTTCCCGGAACCCTCCAAAAAAAATTTTTATTTTGGGCTTTAGATTATTAACTACTACCTTCTACTATTATCATATCCAAAATCTTTCTCAAAATTTCAAAAAAAAAATCTTGGTAGTGTCTGGGTTAACAGCAAGTCTTGTACCGTTGCACAATTGCGGTGGATCTAAGCTGCGAATGAGCATCAACGGTGAACCAACTTTTAAAGTTAATATGTTCCAAAGAGTTAAGAAACTCTATTGGAATTGGATAGTAAACAGCTTGTTCCTCATCTATAACTGTGTCAATCGATTTGTACTTGACAACTTCACCGGGTAGCTTCAATTGAATTTGATTGTTTATTTTGTTGACATCATCATTCTTCGGAGCAAAAATTACTCGTTCGCAAAGCCAACTACGATTTTTGAAATTGTTTGTAATATCGGGAAAACTTGCTGCACAACATTTTCATTTGATGACTGTATTTGGCAAAAGTTTGGCGAAAAAGATATTTCACGTGTAGTCGGATCAATCGGAAGTTTTCCATCGCCCATATCCAAAAGCTGTTTCGCAGCAGCATCTTGACAATGTAAGTTTCTCTACATGTCCCCAAAGATATGACGCTTTCAAACATGCATTTAGTTCATCGGCTGGTGTTGATCTTGGAATCACTGGCAAAGTTTGGCGAAAATCACCAGCAAGAAGCAATAGATCTCCACCCATTGGTCGGTCATTTTCTCTGAAAGCTTTGAGAGTACGGTCAAGAGCTTCAAGAGATTTTTTGTGCGCCATAGTGCATTCATCCCATACAATAAGTGAGCTTGTTTTTAATACTGCAGTCATGCCAGAATTTTTACCGATGCTACATGTTGGTGCTTCGGTATAGTTTAAATTTAATGGAAACTTAAGAGCTGAATGCGCTGTACGCTGACTATCGATGAACGTTCATGCGATCCCAGACGATGCTACAGCTTGTGTAATTTCATTTTTCAATCGAATTTCAGCGAATATCAAATTGAGTAAGAATGTTTTTCCAGTGCCTCCAGGTGCGTCAAGGAAAATAATTCCACCACTTTCGTTTGCTACGTATTGCATAACTTTTTCTAAAACTATTTTTTGATCAGCACTCAACAATTGTTTCTGAGCATCGACATAATGGTGCAATTCATCAGAATTATAGTGTCGTTCGCGTATCAAATCTCTGTAGTGAACATTGTTTCGATCACGTGTCGTTGCTGGTAGCCCAAGCTGGCAAACAATTTTGTTATTTATCGAAATACATCTATCCTCAAGTAGTATGAGTGCTTCATTGAAAATGTCATCCGAAAACTGGATTTCCACATTCGGATTCGTCCTACGTGCTTATCTTAGTATATCGTCACTCATGCTTTCTTTATTCTTTGCACAAAGATTTTTTGGATCAGAAGGCGCACAAATCGTTAAAATTATTGTAAACAGCGTGCGAATTTGTAGCGGAAGACACGTGAGAGCTGCTTCTGCCAATGTCGTGTCCCAATGCTGATCGTTTTCAAGTAAGCCGAGTCGATAACATACTTCTCTGTACGTTTCACATATTTCTTCATTAACCGTTTTCAAAGCTTGGAATGATGTTGGACCTTTGACTATGTGAAGCAACGTTCTCAAATAGTAACATTCAGCGTTATTTGGACGTACGGTATATACTCGACCCAATGCATCAGATGCACGAACACCAGCATAGTCTAAAACTACAGCGCCTCGCTTGTAAAACATTTTGCTTGTTGTGTTCCAAGTGTAATATTTTGGAACTGCATGATAGCTGTGGAAACTTTGTGAAGATGTGATGCAAATTTGGTTACAGCTGATGCGATTTTAAAGTTTTTGTTTGAATCTTTATGTTCAAATGGAGATATTACAATACTTCAACAGAGTTATTGGAAGTTTTATCACGCCGCATTAAAGAACGAAGAAACCAAGATTTTTTGCCGTTCGTCAAATATACGGAAATACGGGAAACATTACAACAAATCTGCAGAAGTGTTGAACCTGCAGTTGCTGGATGCTAATAACCATCCAACCTATTTCAATTGAAAGTGAAAGGGTATTTTCGGCCTCATCTAATTTTTGCTCAAAGAAGTGAACATCGTTGAAGTAGTTTTATTTAAATTATATGTTGTGTTGATATGTGTATAGTACATAGTGTATTCATAATTTATAATTTTATTTTATTTTTATATTTTGAAATAAGCTTAGTGTATTATTTCTTTTTTTTTTAATTTCTTGGGAATCCCTGGAAACCCGGGAAAATTGGTTTCAAATTTCCCGTTTCCCGGGAACAAAAAAAATCCGGGAAAAAGCACCCTCTAATCATGTTCTTGCAGGCAAAGTCAAAAAGTATCGGATCTTCTTGTTGATTCGGTAGTTCAGCAGATATAACACTATCGATTTGAGTTGGAACAATTTTTTCTTTCAGCCAAATTAGAATATGAGCGTCATTCAATCGAAAACATCCAGCATTGCATTTTTAGTATGAGATCCATTAGTCTCATTAGTTTTTGTTTTAAAACTCTAGCTGTCAGATCATGTCTGTGATGCGATGGCTGACCAGGCGATAGCAACTTTTTGATTTCCAACCAAGCTAAATTGCACGTAAATGTGATGAAAAGATCTGGTCGTCCGTATCTTCGAACACACGTCAAAGCATCTTGAGCATACTCATGCATATGTCTTGGGCTTCCAGTATAATTAGCAGGAAGTATGCACATATGATCAATGTTATGTCATAATCTTCGAAACGAACGTACAGAAGCAGCTTGCTTTCAATGTTGGCGTATATGTCAACAATGAACTGATGAAAGAGTTAACAGCATTTCAAAATGTGATTGGATTGTTGAGCTATTATCATAATGCGATATGCTTAATAATCCATAGATGAAACCTGTAATACGAATAGTTTTGTTTAATAAATTTTTCCCCATATGTGGACAAACTCATTTGTGTATTTTGGACGATATTTACGTTGTAGCTGCACCAGTGACAGAGTTTATCTGCATGACGTTGAAATGGTATCCATCTTCACCTTACCAAAACAGTATTGGATATTGGAGAGCATCATACGATCGGTGTGTTGTGGCAAATTTGAAATAATTTCACGTCTTGTTCCGTTGATAATAGCGCAACGTTGATTAGCTTCTTCTTCTTCATCTCCTGTGAAATAAATTTGCAAAAACTTGGAATATTGATCTGGTGTTGAAAGGTGCGAACCGATTTGGTGGTAAACTTGTCCTTGCACTTTGAATGTTGGCGTAAAACCTAGAGAAATATTTTATTTTTGATGTATTTTTTATGTAAAAACAAAAAAAAACTTAAAAAAAACGAAAAAACAGACAAATCTGTATTGCTAACAATGATTGTAGCTTCGAATGAAGTCATTTGAAAGCTCGAATTGTATTTCCGAATGTTTTCCAAAAAATGTTTGGACAACGCTGTACTGCCAGAAACGTAGCTTATAAGTGGTTCAGGTAGCTCAACCAGCGGTGATAACTTGAGTTCACCATTCGAACAGTAGATGGCGGGTGATTCCTTTTGAAATTTCAGTGTGTGGCAATACAAACAAAGAGTGCTTATCGGCCCAATCACCATATTCGGATGATTAGTGTAGTCGCAGTCTTTGTCATAATTGAATGCCGCCAACTGAAAATCGATTCTTTATCTGGTTTGAGCCGCTCGTAATTGACTACCTTCAAGCCGGTTTTCATGTTGTTGAGGAGCTTCAGCAGCTTTTACTGTAGTAGCTCTGATTCGAACTTGTTCTACACGTGCTTCATGTTGTTCAGGTGTTTCTACTGCTCTTGACTGCCGCTCTTTCAACCTATTTGACTCTAATCGCATTTCACGTTGTTCGGGTGTTTCGGTTGCTCTTGACTGCTGATCTCTCAGCCGGTATGACTCCAAACGCACTTCATGTTGTTCGGGCGTTTAAGCTGCTCCTTCGGCTCTTTTTCGTTTCGCATTTGCTGTATTTCTTCCAATTACAGCTCTTTTCGGTGGCATTACGCAATAACCACAAATGAGAAAACTTTCTGATGAGAATGACAGATCATTGTTTTATGTGTTGACAGATTATGTTAAGGTTTTTATTTCATTTGCGAGTAACAAATTCATTTGAGGTTGAATATTTTTGTATTGCAAAGGTCGAAAATCGACTTCATGAAAGGACCGATTGTGCCTAATGCATTGTTTTGGTGGTGTAAAACCATATTCACATTATTTATACCATAGATTAGTCGGCAAATACCAGTTTTTATCAAATACCTTTTAAAATATTTTCTTTCAAAAACTTATTGCGTCATTCGAAATTACGGGCAATTTTACATCAAGTTTAATGCACGATTTGGAACGCGGCTCTACGTAATTAATGAAATTGTGCCCACAAAGCTAAAATGAAAGAGGAATCTATTGAATTATCATGGATTATATTGGATTAATATGTTTTTAACTAAAAAAAAATATTAAGGGCTAGAACCTCATGGGGTGAGCAGAACTTCGGGCTTGATGAACCTCTTAAGTCAGTCTTTAGCTCAACCTCCAACTCAATTTACAACTTAATTTCCATCTCAATCACAGCACAACCATCAACTCTTAAACTAACTCTAAATTGACCATTAAATAATTCCCCAACCGATCAACACACTTAACACCAATGCAAGGTTACTAAATCCTAACTAAACTTCAACTCAAGATTAGATCGAACCAAATCGCAACCCAATCCCAAAATTAACATGATTCGAAAGCTACGTGAGTGTATGAACTCAACTCAATCTAACCTAAAACTTTATCTAACATTCCACTAAAATTTAAACTCGACTCCAAATTAATCCCTAACTGCTCACTATATCATATTCCAACCCGAAGACTTTAAATCAATCCGTAAATTAATCAACCCCCTAACTTAAAGTTCAAATCAATCCGAAACTCAATGCCCAGTTGAATAATTAAGCTTTTAAAATAAGCTTTTCAAAGCTTTTTTGCTTTGTCGAGAAAAATTTGAACATTTTAGACCGAAGTAAATGAATCTACGTAGGAAAAGTACACATTAGAAGTCGAAAAATAAACAGATTTGCAGTGAAATCGGTAAAAGCTCTACCACTTAAAGACATTTTAAGATAAACAACTGAATCTTTCACATTTTATTTTTTAAGTAATGTACAGAAAGATCCGATGAGTGAAAAAAATCTCAAAAAATTATTTTTGAGGATGGACACTTCCAAAATTTCAAAAACATTTAACCACTTATTACACTGGTTTAGATCGCGATCTCTAAAGGTGTGACTTTTAAAACTTGAAATGTTTACTTTAAGATGTTTCAAGAAGATTTACTTTAAAAATGTTTCAGATGCTGTGTAAGTGCGCTAATATTTGAATTTAGATCTTTTGTTGGTGTTCATATCTGTGTTGATAAATTCTTTTTTCCCATAATTGTTTTGACTGTCCAGTATACGAAGCGTTGCAAATACAACGGACTTGGTAAAACACATTTGATTTTTTTTTTAAAAGGTACCTTGCCTTTAATTTTGGAAAAAATATTTCCATTTAGAGTTGTGGCTGCACATAAAGGTTTTTTATATATGGAATGGCCAAAAAGTTTGTGATGTGATTTTGGAGAATAAATATCGCCCTAAAATATAAAATAAGATTATGGAATTCATGGAACCCTTTGTGAACGTTGCCCTAAGGCATAAAATCTCCTGGTTGCTTGTTAACAACTTTCAGAATTTTTCTATTGCGGCTGCGATTTGAGAAATATCAGTATTTGGTTCACTATTTAAAGAATAGTAAGATTTGCGAATTGGTTTAATACTGGATGATTGAATGTTGATGCTCAGTCGGCCTATGGATATCCGACCAAACCATGAATTTATGGTAATGATACTATTCCTGTTACCTTGCCTGAACTTGGTCTCTTGAAGTGACTGGAAAACTGGTTCACACCCCAATAATATGTCAAAGTTCAGTAGTATATTGATCGAAGGAACGGCTATAGTGGTTTAGATTTATCAAAAAGATGAACCAGCCGATTCGTGGTTTGAACTGGCGGTAAATTGGAGTATATTGTGGGTATGATCAATGCACCAAATTCAACAGTGTAGTTGTGATCGACATGAGATCTAATTTTTAAACTCGAACTGCCTCTCGAATATTCGGCTGTAGAACTTTTAAGCGTATTGACTTTAATATCAGTTTAAAAGCTTGAAACTTGCAACTGATTGATGAAATCTTCCGATACAAATGAATGCGTTGAGCCTGAATCTAATAAAGCTCGACAACTGATCCAATTATCGAATCTATCTTGTACTTTAATGAAGGTTGTTGGTAAAATGGGAATCCTTGGTTGAGTTGACGATGGTGTTGGTATCCTCGTGATATCTTTTGGTAGATTTATCTGATGTAAACTTATACGTAACGAGGACCTTGGTTGACAGTTGTGATGTCACTATCTGGTATAATATGCAGGAGAGTGTTAGGACGTTTTGAACCAACAGTGTTTGGTATTTTTCCAATTGGTAATTAAGTGATCATTACTGAAGAAATTAAAACATCTTTACGACTTGGTAATGAACTCTCTTCGAGTTTATGTGGAAAATTGGGAAACTAAGTAACTGAGCAGAGGAGTGAAACGTTTCCTTTGTTGCTTGTCTGGTATGCTAATAATTATCTCTGGGGGTTATGCGTTCGGGAGGGGTGGAGCCGTCTCCATTAATTCAACTCCGCATTTCCACATAAGTCTCGTTTCTTCATCTACCTTATCACTGGCTAACAAAATTATCCATGGGTCTCGTTCCGTCGCTCTTGTTGCAAGATAATTTGCATCATCAACTCGAAAATGACATTATGACAAACAGGCAGCACCCCGTAATTGGTCCAGCAGATATTTGAATTTCTGTATGGGAGACAGGTTGATGTTCTCGTGTACCGTTGATATGAAAATGTCATAAAATGATTGCCACTGTTTAACATTTCCATGAAATATTGGGAGGTTAAGGCGGGGTAATTTGAAATCGGATCGAAAGCTCATATTCGTGAAGATATTATTATTTCTACTTGGTCTAAATTTGTCACACGGTTTAATCTTGTCTTTTCCTTAATCAATTTTTGAATTTTTGCGACTATTGGAAAACACATTTCGTCTACCGTATCCATTTCCGACACCACCTTTTCATGAATTTGAAATACTCGATCTTCAATTTCGATAAATTGCTTGTAAAAGTTATGGGTTTTCGACAATCTCACTTCTAATTATTCGACGAAGGCGTCTTTAACTTTCGTTGTAATGCAATTAATGTATTTAGTGAGTTGCCCCTTAATAATGAACCACGGCACTGATCCCACTGAACCGGATAAAATTGCATCCGGCTCAAAGGACCATAATGGCACTTTCAACGTCTGAAATAATTTTGAAAAAAAGCACCGCAGTACCAATGGTAGGTGGACAAAATATATTTCCTAAACATAGATCGATGTTGGAAATGTTTACTAGCCATTTATCACTAGTACAAAATAAACCCTTTGTTATTTCATTTAAATTGTCTCGCATAATTTTATTAAATTTTGTTGTTTGTCTCAGCTTAAATTTATCAAAATGGTAATTGAAAGTTAAAACTGCTCTATATTGCTCAGTATACCATCGTGAAGATATTTTAAAGATTTATTTTCCAACCGTTGGAAGAGTTCTTTATTTATGTTAAAATTGTTTATTAACTTCCGGGTTTGCAAATGGCAAAATTTCTTACGAATGGTATCATAAAGAAAACCTGATCAGGAGGATGTATAAATTTTCATTCTTGGCGCCCCATCATTTAAAAATTAACACTATAAGAATTTTAACTTAAAAAATTATAAAGCTTCCTGATACTAAATTTCACAAACAAAATTTATAAATTCTAATAATGTATTTGTAGTGTTTTACCAAAATCCCGAAAAATTAATCAAAAAGGTAATTTGGAAAACAAGAAATTTTATTAGAAATACTATATTTAGACCAGAAAATGACATCACAAACTTTTTGGCCATTCCATATATAAAAAACCTTTATGTGCAGCCACAAGTCTAAATAGAAATATTTTTTCCAAAATTAAAGACAAGGTACCTTTAAGAAAATAGTCAAATGTGTTTTACTAAGCCCGTTGTAGTTGCAACGCTATGTATACTGGACAGACAAAATAATTTTTGGAGAAAATAATTTATCAACACAGTTATGACACTAACAAAGATCTAAATACAAATATTAGCGCACTTATGCGGCATCTGAAAAAACTCAAATCATTCAATCAATTTAGGTAACGTCAAAATTTTCGATAAACAAACCAATTTTAGGAAAAGATCGACTTTGGAAATGTTACATATTAAATCAAGTACAAATTCAATTAATTGTGTTGAAGATTATGCTTATATTGCCAACTCATATGATGTATTTATAAATCGTTTTTGCCTCATACTCACTTTATTTTTATTCAATTGTACAACCTTTCTACATGAAATCGCTTTTTTTTTTTTTTTTGAAAAAATTATTTTTTCGAAAAAATTGTCTAGGCTGGTGGGCCATCTGTTGGTCCTTTCTTCAATCAATAAATTTTACAACTTAATGTTATCGTTTCTAAAAAATTCTTTGACATATTAAAAGTCAAAAATATGCCATTTACCAACATGTTCATCCAGTTCGTACTCCTGATACAGCAGCAGCTGTTAGTGAAAGTGTTCGTAATGAACCAAGTACATCAGCAAGGCTTCGTTCGCAAGAACTAAAGATTTCACGAACCACGTTATACGACGCATTTTGCATGATGATTTTCAATTGCATCTATACAAAATTCAACTACTTCAAAAACTGAGGCCACTATACCATTTAAATCGTCATCGTTTTGTTAAGTGGTTGCTTGTACGAAATCAAGGTTTTTTATCAAAAATCATCTTTAGCGATGAAGCTCATTTTCATCTTAATGGGTACGTCAATAAGCAAAATTGTCGAATTTGGGGAGCGGAGAATCCTCATGTTATTCACGAAGCAGAACTTCATGGTTCAATGGTTTATCGGCTGGTGGCATCACTGGGCCGTTTTTCTTTGAAAACGAACAGGAAAATGCACTTACAGTAAATGGGGAACGTTATCGCAACATGTTAACTGGTTTTTTGTGGTCAACGACATTTGCTTTCAACAAGACGGAGCAATATGCCACGCAAATCGTGCAACGATCTATTTATTGTCGACAAAATTTGGTGATCGCATAATTTCAAGAAATTGTGAAGTTCCTTGGGCATAAAGAAGCCCGGATTTAACACCACTTGATTATTTTTGTGGGGTTATTTGAAAGGTTAGACTTATGCTAATCATCCAAAAACAATTTAATTTATATTTTTATATTTGTCTTGTATTGTTATGAGTTTATATCTTTAGTTCATAATTAGTTATTAGATATTTTTTTTTTAGTAATTATGTATTTCACTTTTTTTTAAGTTTTTTATTTTTTGTATTGGTGGATTCGATTCTGTCGTTCTTTCGGCAGAGAATCCTCCAGGAATTTTTACTTTTTCACGCTTTACTATACGTGTTCATTAATTATAATTTATCATAATGTAAAAAATGTAAAAAATTAAAATTTAAATAAATAATAATAAATAAATAATAAATAATTTAACAACCTTAAAACAACATTCGAGTTGAAATTGTGGTCATTGATCCGCTTTTATTGGAAAAAGTCATCGAAAATTTTGGTGTTGGTGACATAGAAAAATGATAGTGTAATACCAGCCTTAATAGCATAAAATATTCAAGTTGACTCCTTACAATGTAATTATACGTTTTTTGGCTTTGGCACAAATAGCATCTAGTTGAGTATTAAATCTTATCTTTTTATCAAGGATAATTCCTAAATCTTTTATAACATTAATCATGTTTATAATAATTTCATTAAGTTTATAACTAAATGAATAAAAATTTCTTTGCCGAGTTAGTATATGTGATAATATTTCATTTAGTAATATTTAGTTTCAACTTATTTATATTACACCATTCTGTTAGTAATTTCAAATCAACTTGAAGGCAAAAGCAATCAAATTCTGGCTTAATTACAAGAGGCGTTTTCTCTTCAAGTTAAAATAAAGGACCGAGTATGGAGTTTTGTATTGTAAACTCCAGTAGATTAATGACAGTGGATTTACCAGCTACAAACGCGTGTTGACCGATATTAATTGAATGGCTCATTTTGTTTTACAAAATGGAGATATTGGAGATATTAGCTTCTCGAAAATTTTATTAAATATATTACTGATGTATATACTAGGGTAGTTAGTATATCGGTAGTTATCTGCAGCCGCACCTGATTTTAAAATTGGAATGATAAAGGAATTCTTTCATAATTTAGGGAAAATACAGCTATTTATGGATCTAATAAAAATAATCATTAATGGTTGAATAATACACTGGCCAGCTTTAACAACCAATTTACCAGGTCCACTTCCCTTTTTAGTGTCAATATTACTAATCACTAAAAGGTCATTGCTTTCAGAAATTCTATCATACCCATACAAAAAATTACAATTATTGCAGTTAATTGAAATTGGATTAATTATCGATGGATTAAAGACACATTTGAATTAATCAAAAAACCATTTATAAATAATATCAACATCGTTTGAAGTATCGTCTAAATAATTTATTACTGTAGGAAACTGATTTAACGGGCAATCCTTTATTAAAAGTTCCAAAAAAATTTAGGATCACTTTTAATGGTATCCGGGACAGTCATGATATATGTTTTGTACCATACTCTGATTTCAACCTTAATTTGCTCTACGAAGATTAATATTTAAATTTTTACAGTTATACACCTTCGATTTAGTTACTAGTGTAATTTTTTTTTTAGTAATTTTTTTAACCGTTCAGAATACCGATAAATTTGGATATACTATTTTTATTCGAAAAGCTTGTACTTTTATGTATAATTTCAAACAATTTATTGTAAAATATCACTTAGCAATCATCAAGCATTGGGTGGAATGATTCACAAAAAGTGGTTTATGCCAAAAAGTTGTTAGGCGGCACTAGGAACCAAAGCTTTCGAACCACGAAAGGTATCGGGACATGGGAAAAATTGGCGCTATTACAGACGAAGGGATACCATTAGTTCGAAAGTGCATAAGAAAATGACAGAACGGAAGAAGTTACCAAAAGAAACGTGTCGTAGTTATTTGCTAACTTAACAGGAGGTGGCTCTTTACAGAGGTGGCAATCGAATATTGCATTTCTGGAATCAATAATTTCATGGCAAAGAAAAATATATTGGTTGGTGCTAAAGACCAAGAATTGAATTCAAATCAAAGTTAGATTTGTATGCCGACTTGAAAGAAAGAATGTGCAAACATAGTGAAGATGCAAATACACTAAAAACCGATTCTAAGAAGACAGCCTCAAGTGATCGAAGTAATATGAGATGTTTTAATTGTGGAGGTGTGGGCCATCGTAGAAATCGTTGCAGAAACAAATCAAAAGGGCCAAGATGTTACAAATGTGGTGATTTTGGGCACAATGCACCAAATTGCACAAAACTGTTACCTGAAAAGAAAGACAATATCTGCGCTGTTATCAACCGAACTAGTTTGACATCCGTCACAAATGACCGAAAGGAGATTATGATAGGTACTCATAATTTATACGCAATGGTAGACAATGGATCGGATCTAAACTTTATGACGCATAGAAAATATAATTCACTTGGAGCTCCAGATTTTGAGGATCATATAACAACGTTTAGTGGTGCAGGTTCGAGAAATTTAAAAACTTTAGGACGTTTTTCTGCCAGTTTGTTGATTGACCGAGAAGTTTATCGCACATTTTTTCATGTTGTTGCTGATGACGTACTTCCAGTAGATATTATTTTGGAGAAGGAGTTAATAAAACAAACTATCACTATCTTAACTCCAGCAAATATTGTTATGAAAAAGTTTATAACTGAAAATTACACAATGATTATTGAGCGCGGAGACTTAACACTAAATGTTTTTGTTGCTGGTATCGATAAACATAAATATATGAAGGCGATAAATAATATAGTTGGCAATTATAATCCAAAAAACGTTAAACCATCCGATGATGTGACGATGAATATTATCCTGACTGATGAGACACCAGCAGCACAAAGCTGTCGCCGGCTCTCGCCATCGGAATTGAAGATAGTGAGAAAGCAAATAGACGAGTGGATCCAAGAAGTTATCATACGTCCTAGCAAATCCAATTTCGCTAGTCCGATTGTCCTATCCAATAAAAAGGATGGTACGAAACGACTCTACGTTGATTAAAGGCGTCTCAACAAGGTGGTAGTTAAAATGGTTTTTTCCATGTACCCGTAGCTCCGGAATCAATCAGATATACCGCTTTTATAATACCTGTTGGCTTCTACCAATTTCTGATAGCTCCGTTCGGAATATGTAATTTTCCAGCAGTATTCCAGCGGTATATAAATAATATTTTTGTTTCGCTGTGCCTAGAAAAAATTGTTTGCGTTTACATGGATGATTTAGTGATTTATTTTAGCACTCCAGAGGAAGCCATAGAGCGCCTGCAAACTGGCCTACAAATTAAGTTGGTCCAAGTGCCAGTTTATTTCCACGAGCATCGAATATTTAGGGTATGAGGTTGAAAATAGTAACATTAAACCATCTGCAACGAAAAAAGGGGCGATAAATAAGCTTCCGAAGCCAAAAAATGTGGAGAGCCTGCAAAGTTTTCTGAGATTAACTAGCTATTTTAGGAAATTTGTGGAGGGCTATGCAATTATCGCCAGCCCACTTACCGATATGCTGAGAAAGGGAAATGATTTCAAATTCACAAGCAGAGAAGAATTTACAGTCACGCAACTACAGGAGAAATTTCTTGATGAACCCTCATTAAGAATTTATACGATGACGGCCGATACTGAGCTACATACGAATGCTTATAAGATCGAAATAGGTGCCAGTTAGAACTTCGTCCTGGAACCAGAATGCGTCATGTCGATGCATTAAGCCGCCATTCCGTTTTAATGGCAATGCAAAACAACTTAATCAGAAAGATCGAGCTTTGAAAGACAGGTGAGTTCGATAACTATGTTGTAAATAATGGTCTTATATTTAAGATGGTGCAATGTAGCCTATCATTATAGTCGTACCGCGGGCAATGCAGAGGGAAGTGTAAGAATACTACATTCCGAATTTAAAGGCAAAGGTTCAGAAGGCTATTCGAAACTGCATTCATTGCATCGTGCCAGAGAGGAAGGCAGGCAAGAAGGATGGTCTGCTGAATCCATTCCCTAAAGGTGATACACCGCTTACCACTTACCATCTCGACCATTTGGGAAACTTGACGTCTACAAGAAAAAAATATAAATACATCCCAAGCGTGATTAATGGATTTTCGAAATTTGTTTGGCTCTATCCCACGAAATCAGTTACTTCAGAGGAGACTCTGCCGAAGCTAGACTTGCAAAAGGCGGTGTTTGGTAATCCTGAACATATCATCACAGATCGGGGCACAGCTTTTGCATCAGCGGCATTTGAGGAATATTGCAGAACCGAAAGCATTCCACATTCAATCATAACGACAGGTGCACCTATGGGAAATCGGCAAGTAGAATGTATTAATCGCTTGATTATTCCAGTTCTTACAATACTTGCGCTTATTGACGAAGAAAATTGGTATAAGTACGTCGAAACATTCAATGAGTTTAGCATCCAATTTAATTTAAATTTCGGTGCTCAGATAAGTGAAGCAAGTAATCACGAAAAATTGAGAAAGTTTATACGACCTTTTAATATGGATTTACTTACATACAATTACGAGATGATTGCCATTGGTGATCAAATTAATGTTTCGATGCAGTCGATGATCCAATATATCATAAATGGCCTTAACGAATATGAACTGCAAGGTCCACTACGAGTAACACAGATTTTTACATTGGAAGAATTACGCGAACGCATTCAGTGGTATAAAAGCACGAAACCTGTACGGCCAACAACGATACGTCAAAGCGAGCAACAAAATAGAATAGTGCAGAAGCCTCAGCAGGCTCAGCAAAATAAGCAGAATACCTCAACAAATATACCAAATAATCGGTCGGAGACCATAGTTTCCAGCACACAGTCGCGTTCTAATAACAGAAATGTTATTACGTGTTACAATTGTTACGCTGTAGGGCATATGTCATCCGCGTGTCCTCAGCCCCCACGAAGAGAACGCTGTTCGAAATGTAATAAAGTGCATCCCAAAGGAACGTTCACACAATGTTCGGGAAATACCGAGTCCACGTCACAGCAATCAATATATGCAACACAACAACAACAAAGGCAGATTATGATTTTGTCTTCGTATGAATATATAGTATGACAAAAGTGAATTGTTTTTTTGGCGATACAACGAAACAAATGAACCCAGTAATGGACACGGGAAGTCCTATAATCATGGTTCTTGAGAAGAACGTACCGCCAAATTTCAAATTGGAATCATACACGGGAAATAGTTATAGCGGCGCAAACGATTCACCTTTACGTATTATATGAAAGTTAAGTTGTAAAATTAAAATTAGTTTAGATTACTTTCGTATTACTTTTTAGTTGTCGGTGACGAAACAATGAGCTGGGATTGTCTGATCGGAAGGGCTTTCATGCGCGACCCGTCTGTCTTATTTAGAATTGAGTCAAGCATCAAAGAAGATGTCATTCAGTTTTCACCATCGAAGATAGAGAAACGAGCAGGTAATGTTTTGCTTTTTAATGAAATTTTAAGTATTGATTTTTCGTGTGATAAGGGTGAAACCGGTTATGATATTGGGCCGTGTGAAAATGATGTCGGTAAAGATCATGAAATCGAAATAAAGTTTAATGTGATTATGAACAAATTACTCGAACGACCTCCGATGATGGAGCCAAGTGTTAAGCACGAATTAGGCATTCAGTTGACGTCGCCAAAACCAATTTATGTTTCTCCTCAGCGTTTGTCAATTAAATATCGTAATACCGTAAACGAAATTGTCAAAGAACTGTTAAATCGACAAGTGATCCAACCAAGTAAGAGCGATTATGCTAGTCGCATAGTTCTGATTAATAAAAAGAATGGTTCACCGCGTTTGTGTATAGTTTACCGTGATTTAAACAAAATTACCGTTAAGGACAGGTTTCCGCTGCCCCTAATAGACGATTGTCTCGATAAACTTCAAGGGAAGAAAGTGTTTTCTTTGCTTGACTTAAAAAACGGGTTTAATCATATTCCAGTAAACGCTGACTCTGTAAAATACACGAGCTTTTTAACACTAGATGATCAATTCGAATATCTAAAAACACCGTATGGTTTGTGTAACGCCCCTTCGGTATTTAAACGATTTATTTCCGACATATTTCAAGAACTAATTTCGTCTACCAATCTAGTGGTTTATATCGACGATATATTGATTGCTACTGAAACGATACAGCAACATATTATTGTTATAAGAAAAGTTTTTAATTTAATATATGATAATTGTCTTCAAATTCAGCCAACCAAATGTCATTATTTTAAGCAAAAAATCGATTTCTTGGGATACGAGATAGGTGGTAATGGGGTTCGTCCACCTGATCGGCATATTTCTGTAATAAACGATTACTCCATCCCAAGTAATTCACACGAGCTACATCGCTTTGTAGGTCTAGCTAGTTTTTTTAGACGATTTGTACCGAATTTTTCGTTAATCGCAAAACCCCTGTACGACGTTATAAAGGTAAAAGGCGATAAGCAGTTTCGCTTCACTGAGGTTGAAGTGAGTGCATTTCAAAAACTCAAATCATTACTTACTAATAGTCCGGTTCTAGCGTTATATAATCCAAATGCACGAACAGAACTGCATACTGATGCAAGTCAGATAGGATTCGGTGCCATTTTGTTGCAAGAGCAGGCGGACAAATTGTTACATCCTATCGCATTTTATAGCAAGCGCACTTCGGAACACGAACAGCGATACCACTCGTACGAACATGGTATCGATTTTGTAATTGCCACAGATTGCAATTCTGTAAAGCTTACATTAAAGAAGTGAATTTGTATCAACAGAATAATGCGCTGGGCTCTTCTTCTCAAATAGTTCATCGTCCGAACACTCAAATGCGTCACGTAGATGCCCTGAGCCGTGCACTAAGCGTATTGGTTCTTACTGAAAATACCTTACCCTACGTCTTGCTGTTTTTCAGTAAAACGATAACGAAATCAGATCAATTAAAGACAACTTAGAGAAAAACGGTGATGATAATTACTTCGAGTTACGTGACGGACTAGTGTATAGAAAATTCTAGAAGAAATTATTATTTTACGTTCCCATTGCACTGCAACAGGAAATTATGCGGAAGTATCAGGAAATAGGCCATGTAAGAGTTTCACGAACTATGGAGATGTTAAAGCGTTCTTATTATTTTCCTAATATGATTGACAAAGTTAATAATTTCATTAAAACATGTTTAAAATGTATTGTCTATCAGCCAAAACAAGGAAAAAAAGAGGGTTATCTAAACGTATACAATAAATTTACAGAACCGTTCCATACGATACACATTGACCATGTTGGCTCTCTTGCTGAAACTAAAACCAAACTTAACCATATTTTGGTAATCGTAGACGGTTTTACGAAATTTATTCGACTATTTGGAACTAAAACTACTAACACGGTAGAAGTAATTAAGAATTTAATTCTTTATTTTAACCAATTAAGTGTCCCAAAACGTATTTTATCGCGGTTCATGTTTTACGTCAAAACAGTTCTCAGATTTTATTAATGAACGTAATATTGTTCATGTAGAAACAGCTGCGTACTCCCCACAAAGCAATGGACAAATTGAACGTGTCAATCACGATTTCAATATAATTATTGCAAAATTAACTTCTCTTACAAAACACCACCAATGGGATTTAGTCCTTTACGAAACTAATTTGTAATAAATAATACGATAAACCGAACAATACCAACCACTCCAGCGATAGCACTTTTTGGTTTAAATCAACGGATGGCGAACGACGAATTCGAGAATTTCGTATCACAAAATAATGAAATTACCCGTAAATGAAATGGCATTAGAGAAAACGTTGTTGTTAACACGAAGGATCAATCCTTGAAAAGCAAGGCATACTTCGATCGGAAAAGAATTAAGGCATACTCGTGTAAAATTGGAGATTACGTATTTTTGAAAAATGTTGTAACGACTCCTGAGTTGAGTCATAAATTATTACCGAAATTTAAAGGTCCATATATAGTGAGTCAGATACTCCCTGGTGAACGCTACGTGATTGAGGATATTCCTGGACAACAGCAGTTTCAAAGACCGTTCAGAAGTGTGTACGCTGCTTTCAACATGAAGCCCTGCCGTGCGGACAATCAGAGTCGATTGTGATGTCAGGATCGCCGATTTGTTGTAATTATTATAATTTAAACTGCTATTTTTTTAAATAATTGAAATGTCATTTAAATGTCATGAGCGACATCTATGTTTGAATAATGTAAATACGAAATATGGAATTAGTATTAAGTTTAACCGTATGGCATGGTTGAGAGTTTGACCGAAAAAAAAGAGAGAGAGAGGAGGGTGAACGAACGCACAGAAGAAAAACGGTTGTGGAACAAACAATATAGAAAAACAATAAAAAAATTATATTGAGAAACGAAATAAAAAGTATTTAAAAGTGTATTATTTTAAACGACAAAATACGACAATATAAACTTGTGCCAATTCAACGCAACCCTTAAAATGCAACATTGAAATAGAAAGTCAGGGATAGTTAGGACAGTTATTGGAGGTTTACGGTTATGTCCAATTAAAAGTCCGACACCATCATTTAAATTGGTTTCAATAAAATTCCGATCACAGCGGTGCGGTGCACCAAATATTTGTCATCGAACAACTCATTAGTAATCTAGTCTATTTTAAGTGTTTTGCACTCCATTAACAACTTCTTTTTCCGTGAAGAAAATATGCTCAACAACAAATAATTCCGAAGTATAGTATTCAGAAAACCTGTATTCTTTTACTACTAAACATTTTACTATGTTTGCAATTTAGTTTAACACATTCCAGAAAATCATTTCTGATAAATTTCCATACAGGAACGCTTTTAATTTCGCAATTTGCTTGGAATGCTTAATACTCCAAAACATCACACCTTTTTTGTAACATAACTATTAGCAACAATTTCATGTTTAAAATAAACTATTTTCACTAAAGAGCACATCAATATTATATTCAACTTTTGCCACTTTTACTTCTAGTTTAGCCCCATTTTCCAAATTTTCTTGCATTGGGTCTAAAATATGTGCAACATCAATCGACTTTTTTTCCAATTTTTTTAATAATTTGAAAACTTAATTAATATAGTAAAACAGGGTAAACCGAGTGGTTTGTTCACGGTTGGAATGCTGTTCATTTGTCAAAAACCACATTATAAAATTTAAATTTATCGTCATAAGGAAATTTTCTTATAAAGGCGGACCGAGTAGAGGAGAGAGAGGGAGCAACACCGGCTACACCAACAACGTGAAGCAACATTTGCTATGATCAGTACAAGTTTGGTGGGGCGCTTTACAACATACAGTACGCGAATCTACCCCCACCGGCTTATTGATTGATTGATTTGAATGCGCAGCAGCTTGGATGAAGCAAGAAATCCCGTATTAGTGATGTGGTCAATAAACTGTCACACCAATTTTTTAACACAGGTGAATGCTTTCCCCACTGAAGATACCTAAGGACCATTACAACAAGGAGAGCACAACCACCCACGATACTAGATAAATGTGACAGCATCATGACCACCCCTGACCGGGTCTCACCGTGCATCCTTTCACAAACAACAAAACCGAAGTATAGGATAGGATGGTTAGAAGTGACAGAATCGGCCCGGTAACAGATATCTAGGTATAGCCGATAGTTAGTAAATTGTTAGTTATTATACAGTAAAAATAGTTAACACAGGACAACACAATTTCTAAACTACAGCTTATTCACTACTTGTTGATCCTGCTGAAAATTGGATTATTTATTAGCAAATTAAGCAAGAGAGCCCTTTAAATATTTTAAAACTAAATTAATTAAAATATATTAGTGGACAAAACAGAATATATTACACAGTACAAAATAATTAACATTTTATAAAAACAAATATGGAGACTTCCCAATTGAAGGCTAAAAATTCAAGAGAAATTGATTTGTCACACCAACTTTATAACACAGGTGAATGCTTTCCATTGAGGACATCGAAGCACCATTACAACAAAGAAAGCACAACCACCCCCGACACTACATAAATGTAACAGCTCCATGTCCAAGCCTGACTGGGTCCCACCGTGCTCCTTTCACACACAGCAAAATCTAAGGATAGGATAGGATAATTAGTAGTGATAGAATTAGCCCGGTTACAAACATCTAGGTATAGCCGACAGTTAGTATGATTATTCAGTAATATTTATAAAAATTTATAAAAAATTGATAAAAATTGTCAGCACAAGACAACACAAAAAATTCTCTGAAATAAATTATAAATTGTTCCCCATAGAACAAATAAATAAATTTTAAAAATATTAATAATATTAATATAATTATATAATAAACATAAAAAATCCAAACAGAAAACAGCACAGCGGTAAACCAATGGTTGTCATCGTGATTATCATACAGATTTCTGCCGTCTTACTTTGGTCACAGGAATAGTTATTAGTATAAAAATAAAAATGCAAATTATGCTCAAAATAAAAACCGAAAATAATTTTCTTTTACTTATATCAATCGACATAAAAATTAAATAAAATAAAACAAAATTTTTAAAACCATCACTAGAATAGTTCTATACAAACAAAACCTGATTTGAAACTATTCATTCCGGAATGATAATAAACGGCACTGCCGCTGTAAAATTTCCAAAGTAAGACTACAATTATTTACAAGAGAATAAAATGCCATCCAAAAACTAAAAACTAAAGGTGCTTTGCACATGAAAATTAAAATTAAAATAAAATTTCTAGTAAATATGTTTCCTAACAATAAAAATATAAAAATATGGATACATTTTCAACAATTAAACTAAAATAAATATTTAAAAAAAAAAGGAAAAGGTTTCTAGAGCAATAAAAATATGTCTTGTAATTAGGGCTTACCAGCAATAAAATAAAACATCCAAAAATTTTAAATAAACGAAAACAATTATTTCATAATTTGGCATGCATAAATAAATTCTGCCTTGTGTGTTGCAAAACAAAACTCAATTCAACCAAAAATTAATGTTTCTATATTAGTTTTATTTATATAATTTATTCAATTTGAAAATTCTTAATTTAATCTAAATTAATTTAATGGAATTTATATAATTAAAACTTTAGATTTCTTTATCAATAAATAAATATAAATATATTCATAAAACTTTAACTCAGTTCACGGACATACTACCCTGCCAAATCAAGCATGCAAAGTAACTAAATAATAAATCAATGCAAGGAAAATGAAACATTATTTTCTTAAAAATTTATCGGTGTGCCATATAAGTAATCATGACGTTTGTGTGTGAAACCTGAATTCTAAACTTCAATAAATTCCATTAAGTTAATAATTAAATTCAAAACATTTAGCCTTCCGAAATGTTTTTACATAATTCCACGTTGTTCACATTCGTTTAATCGACATTTTGCACACATAAATGAATACATCATTATGTCTTGAAAACCAAATCTTAACACAACTCAAATCAACATTTCCAAATTATCATTTTATTTATATAGTTAGTTAATTTATAATTTTATAATATTAATTAAATTAATTTAAGATCAATTTGATGCAGTTTGTAATACCCTGTAAAAAATTATTAATCATACCTAAATAAACTATTTTAAATGAATTGTATAAGGCGGTTTCCAATTCGACTCAAACTAATTCGATTATACAAAGTATAAGAATCCTATATGTGTCGAATACACTAAATTTTCAATGCGCTTGTATAGTTCTTGTTTTATCAAGACTATCATACTTGTTTCATGAATACATAAAACACGAAGAGAAAAACAACACCAACATACAAATAACATAATCTTATATACTCAACCATAAACACACCTTGAAGGTAAATATTTTCTACCATCATTCATGTGCGTCGCAGGAGATTTATCATATTTTCCTAATATTATAGATACTACCCTTATAGCGCACATACAAATATATCTGATCTATGTACCAAGATACATGAAAATATTTGTGACGACTATACCAAAATCAACAAAATAATGTCTTTGTTTTGTTGTTGTTGTTCGCATATTACAAGACAAAAATCAAATATATAAACGTAGTACATTTCCTTGACAGAAACTATACAAAGAGCGAAAGAGACGGCTGCACAAACCCATTGTTGGCTTTGTTATATATCATGTATCAAGCAAATATTTGTGTCGATTGTACATAAACTATAAACCCAAGAATGCATATAAGCGGGCGTAAAAATAAAATCTAATTTGAAATTAACTACACCCATCCCTCGATTTTCGAAATCTTTTGCGAATTTTCGAAAAATTGACGAAAAATTCCGTTATCGAAATTTAACGAAATAATTCATCTCAAAACATTGCACGTAAATAGAAATTTCGTTAACCGAATTTTAGGTAAAGTTTCCGAAAATTGGTAAAAAATAAATTTCGTAAATCGAGGAATGGGTGTACGACGTATTTCTATTTAAGTTAAAATCATTTTAATACTATCCAATTATTAAATTTAGTAACTAAAATTTAAATTTAATTTCATGTACAATCACACAAAAGCTAAAATCGTGCACGTAAGTGCGTTAAGCAAGAAATCAATAATTTGATTTCTTTATCCATAAATATAAAACATTGCATGATAAATGCATCCCGGTGGATTGCATTTTCCAAAATTACACTTTAATTATTATTTCACTACACTTTAATTATTATTTCACTAAAATTGAATATAATTATAATTAAAAATAAAATTTAAATTTATATACATATGTATATAAAGTATATACATAACACTACATAAATAAAACAAAAATAAAGATAAAAATAAAATTAAATTAAATTTTTGAAGAGGATAGAAAAAAACACGTCTATCCTCTTTGACGAACATTTGCTCACCCCGAATCTACCACCACCGGCTAATAAATAAAAATTACCTTTTAAGGCAAAGAAATGTTTGAAGTGCCGCCAATACTGCCAAAAATCAGAAATTAATTTTACTTCCTAAGGATGTTATTTAAGGTACATCAGGCTTAGGCATCTGTAACCGGATCGTGTTTGTCACAACTAACAATCCTCGCTCAATGCTTGGCCGTACATCTAAATCGATCAATAAGTTTTTTTAATAATTTAATGAAAATAGCAAACTCGTTTTGTTTATTTTCCACCTGGGCGATAGCGCCTAACACTTTTGATATCGACTGTTGAACACTGGGATCCATTTCTTCAAAAATAAAAAAAAAAGAAGAAATTTGTTTAATATTTTTTTTTCAAAATTCCAAATTCGTAAAAAAAATCTTGTGTTATGGAAACATCTAACCATCAATATATAAATATATATATATTCATATATATATATATATATATATATATATATATATATATATATATATATATATATATATATATATATATATATATATATATATATATATATATATATATATATATATATATATATATATATATATATATATATATATATATATATATATATATATATATATATATATATATATATATATATATATATATATATATATATATATATATATATATATATATATATATATATATATATATATATATATATATATATATATATATATATATATATATATATATATATATATATATATATATATATATATATATATATATATTTATAATTCAAAAAAAAAATTCAAATTTTTTTTTCTGTAAAATGTTAAACACGTACATTTTGTATTGTTGCCGTAATACAAGATTGTTTATGCCAAGCTGTGCTGGACAGCCAGATTAAATTCCGCAAACCATAAATGAAATAAATCTCCATTATTAATATGGAAATTGAAAACTTGACTCATTTCGTAACATTTCTAGATTTAGTTGATTAAGGAGATATTTCAATATGAAATTTATCTCTAAATGTCGAAAAACAGCACCTCAAAAATTATTGCCTGGAAAAAGATGATTTAAATTAAATTTTCCAAATCTCTCTTATTCATAATATTTCAAAACTAAATCTTCATTTTCCAAAATATAACTTTGTGTCCATACGAAATAAAAATTAAAATTTGGAATTCATTTCACATTTAATTTTTTAATTTGAAAATTAATTTCATCAAGTAGTAAGCGCCCAATAACAGGCACATAATTTGTTTGGTTTGGAGATTTATTTCATTCTAGCTTCAGACTAAATTTCGATTTTTTTGTCTAGAGCTTTGGAATCAGTGGCAAATTTTGATTTATTGTGAATTTCTTCGGCCTTCATTCAGTATAAAGTTTGATATAGATCTTAAACCAGTCAAGTCAATTAAATTGGCCTTTGGTTTAAAATTACATTAAAGCTAAATAACCATAACCATGAGTACATCAAAATGGCAATAATAATTTAATTGTATTTCGAATAAAATCACTTACCAAATTTAAGACCCAATGAAATCAAAAATAAATTAATTTGGGTGGAATCTACGCAAGCAAATTTCAAATTTGCTTAATATGTAATTATCCGTTTACGTCTAGTCAATATTTCTTATTCTCTATATCCAAAAGACGCGCAACTTAAAATTGTATCTGTTCATTGAAACAATGACCTTGCATTCAAACGATTTAAAAAATTAAAAATTGCATTATTTAGATTTGGTTGATTTAATAATTAATTTAAAATACAATTGGATAACAATCATTATTTTTGCCAGGGACATCGCGCAGTTACTCGAGCGCGTGCGCTTGATCAAAATGTGTGATAAATGTACAATCCATAAAAATAGGTTAATTGGATGACTAATCCAAAAAAAAACAAAAAGATAAGTGTATAGTATTTCTATATAATTTATATGGATGTTTCCAACTGATGTGGATAGTGTTTTCGATAACTCCCCAAAATTAAATTTAGTTTTGTATACATCAAAAAGACAACTTTTATTTTTTTATTATGCTTAATTTGAACGCCAAACGACTTAAACCTTATATATTACAGCAATATTGTGTCGATTGTATGCGCTTTGTTAATTTACTTTATATTCATAAGTAACAATCATACAATAATTGCATCAAAGGATTGCGCGCGCGCTTAAAACTTTATAACTTAATTTTACAATGCTGCATATTTATTTTTAGTGCAAATTAAAAAATTAAATATTATGGTGATATTCCTTAAAACCAAAAAATAAAAATAATGAAAATTAAATAAACAATAAAAATAACAAAACAAATTTTTTATATTTGTATAATTTGAATATTATTATATACATGTATTTTGTATACATGTATGTTTTTGCCCGCGACGTTCTATTTTAACATCAACCAAATAAAAAATTTTGTGTGCAACACGAAAATATGAAATGACATTTTTACTCGATTATTCAAAAACAGAACTGACAAAATATTGTATAGCTACATAGCCAAAAAAAAAAACAACACAAAAAAGATTGATTATCGCCTTCATCCGGTCATCAGTTTTATTTGCACATACGTAAAAAAAAAACTGCAATGTGATGACGCATAGATATCTCTTATGTATCTTATAGTCTTAATTATTGTTTTTTTTTAATTTTGGGTATACAAGTAAATACCCAAATCTTAGACTCGATTTTTTTTTTTTGTGTTTTATTTTTGACGGTCACTTGAAATTAACTAATCCTTGAACTTCAAAATACGATTTTTTTTATTTTATTGCAATCATAACAATTATATGTAGATTTTTAGATTTTTGCTCTTTTAGTTTTAAGTGTATGTATGAGTATGTATGTGTGTGTGTGCTGTGCCGTATGTACATATTGTAATAAAATGCAACAGAGTAGGGAGATAATTTTTGAATTTTTTGCGCTTTGTTGTTGCAGCACATTTGAAAGGACACAAAATCAATCAATCAAAAAATGTCTTAACTGTCAGTCAGTATATGAGTATAAGATTTTAAGAGGCGATAGAATACATTTTTCGTTATTCTTTGTTGCATTATACAATAAATAAATAAAATGGAAATTTAATGTAGCCAACACAACAATTGGAATGCATATCGCCAAATAGTTGGCGTTAGATATGGTAACATAGGCACCGAAATGAATAATATTGTGCAACAAGTCTATAGTTGTTTATTGTCATTAGTTAGGTAACTTTTAATGTTTTAATTTGTAAAAGACACCTGACTTTAAATTATAATCAATTTCCGAAGTCTTTACTTTACGTAAAATTTGAACTTTCCCGGTGAACCTTTTTTAGATTAAATGTTAGAAATACAAACTAATTTGTCTTGAAAACGAAAAATAAAAATTAATTTTATTTCAAAACTTAAAATTGTCTCAAATTACTTCCACGTAGATGATAAAAAATGTAAACGTTCCATCTCGCCTAAACCGGCCAGATGACTGATAAATTTTTGGGAGATTTTGAACAAAATTCATGGACTAAAACTTGTATTAGATGCGTCACGATCCAAATAGTCACCATTGCTGTTTTTTGCGGAGGTCTTTGGCACACAAGCTATATTTATTGTCTGTAAATTCGTCTACTGAATCAGTGCCATTAGCCAAAAGTTCTAGTTATTTCAAAGTAACTGTTTGGAAATTTTACTTTTTCCGCTATAACGCTGTTATAATGTAAATCGCGTTGTATTCCCCCTACCACCCCCCCCCCCCCCCCGAAAATTGGTGTTGCAAACTTTTATATCTCGTGAAGAATTACATTAATATTATGTGGTAGCGAAACACATTCGCCCAATTTTACCATAATACCAACCTCTTGCAGTTTAGATTGGGCAATTTTTCGTGTATAGTTAAACACTACACCGACTTGCTTACAATGCAACAGTGTATTTTACGTACATATCACTGTTCTAAAGTGGGCAGCAATGTTTTGCTTAGCGGCTCTCGCTAGTTTCATCATGTGATTTAATGGGTTTAAGTGAATTTGAATATAAATACTTTTCATCATATTCAGAGTTGTCCAAAATTAAAACCGAGCTACCCTTATCAGAATTCATGCAGTAACCTTTTTCATGGGTATGCTTTCAGCACAAAATACATAGACAACATGCACATTGAAACATACATAATATTACATAAACAACACAACACATTTTCTTGAAAATTCCAAACGTCCAAATTTTTCTGGAAAAATTGAAGAAAAAGGAAATGCGATGGAGGAAATTTTTTTTGGAAGATTGGAATTTATTTTTTATTTTATTTTTAATTGTACACAGAACAAAAAGCGGAGTTCTCCTTTCCGTATCCTCGACTTTTCAAAATTGTATTTTCAGATACCTAATGGAAATTCGAACAGGTAAGTAGTAGTTAGTTATAGTTCAAAGTTAGTAACCGACATAGTTTTTTTAAGATAACTAAATCCCTTGTAAAAGAAATCAAAAAATACAAATCTTGAAGTTCATAGTGAAATTGTTCTGATTGTTTCTGATTGTTTTTGTAGAAATTAAGATAAAAGAGGTAAGAACCGCATCTCGCATATATATTAATCAAAACATATAAAGGTGAACTATAATATTGGCGCTGCAGCAAACCATTCCGCTTTGAGACATTTTGTGTTTGGTATCACGACGTTTAAGTTATCATATTCACTCTGGTGGTTTGGCGGCTATCGGAGGGGAGAACCAAAGTTGAGTACATTAATCTACCAGCTCCGTAACCTTCCAGTAGGGTACGCATCACGTCGGCTGTTCTGGTCATGTATTAGGCAGCTGCTTGATGGGTACAATTGTGTAACGGGTAACCTGTTCACAATTCGCAAGTGTAGTGCTGCCTCTTCGTGGCAACCACTGGTAAGTAAGGCCATTTGGTACAGGCTGAAGGACGGCGCTAAAGGAGAAAACCTTGACAAAAAACCCTAATCTAAGGTGGAACAGCATATGCCGATGGATGAATGGCTAATAGGTTAATCAGTCCAAAGTATGCGGACTCTGGATACCAGGCACCTTCCAGTTTTATTTCGGCTTCCTGTAGTAAAGCTGGCGCCCTAGAGGTGATTTGCAATTCCCAGCAACTCGTAAGAGTAAAATCAAACGGAAGACAGGACAGGGATAGGAATATACGGGAGTGGGATAGCCCTCTCGAAGTCGTTGGGTTCCAATGCTACCACCTTTCTAGCTGGAAACTACATGCTATAGTAAACATCTAGGAGAAAGAGCAATAAGCCCAGATGGTATGTATCACGTACCGGGAGGCAGTATTATCAAGTTCATTAAGAACCTGAATATTGACTGAACGGATAATTTAGCAGCGTCCAGCACATTAGATCTTTTAGGTCGCAATACGAGGTGGCTTATCGCCCACATGGCCCTCATGGGTAAGCTTAGAGTGAGATAAAATAGATAACCGAAAATTCTGTTCGTCTTTCATTTTTGTTGTATTTTAATTTTTCGCTCTGGAAATCATTAATATTTCCAAACTGGTTATACCCTCGTTCGAGAGACAATTCTTAGGAAAACCAGACTAATTCGCAACCGTATTAGACGAGGTCCTGTTTCGACTCCGTAAAAGGGCATACACAATGTTCAAAGACATCCAATAGAACATCTCAAAGACTTCTATATTTAATTAACAAAAAAAAAATGTGCCCGCCCACACAGTAGAATTACTACAAGATAGATTAAGGAATGCCAGACAGGGAAAATCGGAGGGCTGTGCAGACTTCGGTAGTCGGATACAGAGTCATGCCAGTGCGAAGACATGTCGAACCAATGCGATGACAAATGCACGGAGGGAAGTTGTAGTACCAACCGTAACATGCACGTATTGCAAACATTTCGCTCATGTCTTGGGGAATTGTGCCACCAGAAACGCTGCAAATCTAAAACCATGTAGGAACACAAATAACAGATCTATCGAACAAAATTCTTATCAACCTCCAGTATCATCATCACAACCCACAGTTAATCAGAGACAACCGACTTACCTTAACATAGGTCAACAGAGTTACCGGAGAGATCAGAACATCAGCCAGTTAACGAACGGTTTGCATTGAATGAACATTAACTACATAGAAAACGTCGACGAAAATTCCATTCATCACCGGGGAAACGAAGAATGACTTTTTTAACATTAGCAACACCAGCTGTAGTTCAGACGAGTCCACTTCCCGAAAATACAATCATTAATATTAGTAACATAAGTAAATCAGGTTCTGCCTCGGAAATGACCCCGAGCTCAGACTCGTACCTTTATAATGACCGCCAGAGTTCAGTAGTTCCTACGAGTTCCGTCTCGTACCTTTATAATAACTACACGAGTTCCGCCTCGGTAGTTCCTACGAGTTTTGTCTCATACTCTAATAATAACAACCAGAGTTCCGCCTCAGTAGTTCCTATGAGTTCCACCTCATCAATTCATGGCAAGTACCAGAGTTTTGCCTCGGAACTGCCATTAAATATAACTTCAATCATACCAAACAAAACAGTTAGAACTCCCATTTAACCAAAAGGGACGGAGGAGGTTTGGCCACCAACAGAACCATTCATCAGACGAAATAAAATCTCACCAAATCTATCTAAAATTAAAATTAGCAGCATTCAGAGACGAGTCAACTCTTCTAATAGACTCTGGTGCCTCAGTGTCAATAATCAAGAAAAAAAAATTACTAAAGACATAATGTCGATAGACAGGGGCGGGATGCAAAAAGGGATTTTTCATCATCTGATTACGATCGGTGATGAAGATGAACACATCTATAACCCTCACCTACTATTCACATGCGATGCTATCATCCTTAGTAATCAAGTGGCCTAACGCCGACCTATTGGATATGCATCAGGTAGCGGCGTTTATCAGGGATATTGACCAATATCTCACGTAAAGAAATCTCTAGGGATGCACAATAGGCCTCAGTGGTCGCAGTGCTCTGGGCAAAAAAAAAACGAACACCCACCCTTTAAAAAAAAAAAAAAGTCGATAGACCGGAGAGAGAGGTAGAGAGAGAGAGAGAGAGAGAGAGAGAGAGAGAGATCTATTAAAGGGAATTGGCAAACAAGCTACAACTACTCTAGGGTGTGTGTCTATGATATTCCTCCATATCTTAAAATTCCTCACAAATTCCAAGTAGTTGAGGACGATTTATAAAGTTGATATTCTTTACAGTACTACAGAACTAAATATACTAAAGAGTAAACTCAAATTCCTAAATAACCTAGCCAAGATACGACTTTCTCCTCGAAAAGAAATCATAGTACAAATATCAACTCCGACCAATAATCAATACCTATGCAGCCCGGAAGAAGTAATGCAAGGTGTATACCATATATTGGAAATTGGCTCATCCAACCTGACATGCTGAAAGCTCAGATCAGCAAAGTTAATACAAATCCCAACTAAGTAATCATTGGGAACTTCGTACCCAAACTTAGCCCTCTTGATCAATATGACGTTCTACAAATTCAAATCTTGCTCTGGGACAGGGAAAGATCAGCATCTCGAGACTAGAGATGATTTTATAATAGAAAAAATTATTCCAACTTTAGATAAATATCTAAATGTTGAGGAATCCTCCTCAATCCTTGAATTAATCAAGGAATACTCGGACATTTTTTTGTCGAGGGCGACAAACTTTCAAGCGTTACTGGTGTCAAACATCAAGTACATCTTCACGATAAAACACCCCCAATTAATACCCGGCAGTACAGAATTCCACAAGTACCGAAGAATGAGATTGATACCCAGGTATAATAGTCCTTTACTAGTGGTGCCGAAAAAACCAGACAAAAATGGAAATATAAAATGGAGAGTGGTTTTTGACTTTCGAAGAGTCAATGAAGCGACAATAGGCGATTTTTATCCACATCCACTAATAAATGACATTTTTGACCAGCTGGGGCACTCTCAACATTTCTCTACATACGACATGGCCAGCGGGTACCATCAAATAGATATGGATCCCCGTGATAGGCATAAGACAGCGTTTAGCACAGACTACGGCCACTTTGAATTTCTTAGGATGCCCTTTGGAACGAAAAATTTACAAAGCACATTCCAAAGAATGATCAATAGTGTGTTGCTTGGACAACAGGGCCTGAAATGTTTTGTGTATCTAGACGATGTCATTGTCTATGGAAGAAACTTGAGAGATCACAACAATAAATTAAGGGTTATTTTTGAAGCATTCAGGAGGAACAATCTCAAAATCCAAACACATCATAACACCTGAAGGTATAAAACCTAGTCCAAAGACGGTAGAAGCAATAGTAAAATTTCCAATCCCATGGAACATGCGGGAGACCAAGATCTTCCTAGGCCTCGGAAGTTACTATAAGAAGTTTGTACCGGCTTTCTCTACAATTGCGGACTGCACCAGCTAACCAGGAAAAGAAATAAGTTTCAATGGTCCCAGAAATGCCACACTGGGTTCGACTGTCTTAAAAGTGAACTCATCACCACTCCAATACTCCAGTTCCCAGATTTTGATAAAGTAGTTATTCTTGCGCCAGCCGTTCACTCTAACGGAAGCCCGCGGAAAAGAACTACTCAACAATTGAGAAGGAAGGGGTGTTCAGATCGTACTTATTCGGACGTAAGTTTTCCATCAGAACAGATCACAAGCCACTGATTAGTGATCTTCAGAATGCATCCAAAACGATTTTAAATTTCCGTCTTCAACTCGCGGAATATGACTGCAATGTAGTTCATGTCTCGGGTAAGACAAACACAAGAGCGGATGCGCTCAGCAGAGCACGCGAAGAAGAAGTACGGGTTATTACCCGAGTAAAAGCAAAACAGCAAATAGCCGTACAGGACAAAGAGAAAGATAAGGAAGAAAGCAATCCAAATTGTCACAGATCCGAATACGAAATTACAAATTCTTCATGAAAAGCATAATCTTCCGTTAGGAGGTCATGCGGAAGTTTTTCGAACATATAAAAAGATGCGGATGGACTATTTATTATTGGCCAAATTTGTTAAACGAAGTAAAGGGTTACGTTAAGAAATGTAAGAAATTCAAACAAAACAAAGCAAGCAGATGAACGAAAGTCACTCCAGTGCTAACTGAAACCTCGGAATTCTTTTTCCAACGAGTAGCATTAGACAGTGAACAATATGTAAATGGGGTCCAATTTCAAGATGAATATATTTGAGAATATCTGCAAACTACTTAAAATTAATCAAATAACTACTACGAGTTTTCACCCGCAGACAAATGATGCTCCTGAAAGATCCCATAACACTCTCACGGAAAATCTCGTGGCTATAGACCATCACAATTGGGATGAAATGGTTCATTATGCAATGTTTCTGTACAACTCGACACCCCATTGCTCAATAAATTTCACATCGAAATAGTGTTTGGTCGACCAGCGTTGTAGTACCAACGGCCAACAGCAAGGAACCTCAAGCTTTATACAATTATGATGACTATGTTAGTGAACTAAAAGCCCGTTTACGACTAGCTCATCAAATAGCTCGCCTGAATATTCTCAAAAAAAAAAGAAAACGGCAAAGAGAGTTTTGACAAAGATACGACAACCTTTCATGCAAATAATGGAGATTTAGTGTGGTTAGAAATGAAATGAGAAGGACCAAGCAAGATCCTATCTGGTTAGGACTATCTCAGATGATTCAAAATATTTTTTTTATTATTTAGTCAAAACAAAATCCAAGTATTACAATTATGCATTAAAAATGTAAGATACAGAAGAAGTAACCACAACAGCTATAACTCAACAAGCAGAACAATACTTACGAAATGCTTTAAAGGGTTCAGACCATATTTACATGATTTTCTCAACGTTAATTGATATGATTCACAACAAAGCACTAATCATTTGACCAGAATTTCAATTCACCAAGCATGAATCAATGAACACATAAATATTTCTCGATTAAACAATTGTCACATGGGCAGCATATCAACAGCAAGGACAACTTAGACACCGATTCAATCAATAATTATACTAAATCGAGCCACGCCGTTTCACGACAACATATGAATATGAAGTTCAACAAGATGAGCAAGGGCATTGATTTGGGATTCTAGAAAGATATCAAATACTACTCACCGTAACAGCGGATTCAACAAATCAAGCTCATTATACGTACAAGAAATTATAGTAACCTGATCAATTTCGACCATCTTATTCGAAAGAATATCACAAAACCACATCAATTTTGCAAAAGATGGTTCACGTTTTACAACAGATGCATTCAAATCACAGTTTGCATTAAATTTCAAACATCATCCGATGCTTCAGACAAAGCATTTGTACGGCCAGTGTAAATGGAAACGGATCATGAGGCAAGATACAAGCCAAAGAAAACAGGAGAACTATTCATCGGAATAGAATTCATTTTGCTGGAGAAAGTGTTTTGTTTTCAACCAAATACACAGCAGAACCTGACCCTGCTGATAAGAGGACCGACCGACATTATTATTCCGAAAACAATCAGCCAATCAACCAAACCATGAAGTATCAAAACCATTGTGGAAAAGGTCCCATAACCAAAAACTTTCAAGATCCGGTGAAATTCAATCCATAGCTTCCAAGGTGATGTGAAATAGAATCCAAAATTTCCAAAATACTGTGAAGTGAAAACCAACCTTGATTTGAAGAACCAGAAATAAGATGAGAAGATCCAACGCAAGCAACGAAGCCACAATATAATCCTTAACTTTTGGAATATGTCAAGGTATGATGGAACTTGCCAACATTTTTAATTTTTTTTTTATTTATTTCTTTAATAACTTTTCTATAGCAGATAATACTGTGACGAATAGCTTATAATTACATAATATATCAAATTAAATTTTATTTTTTTCAATATGAGAATGACAAAAAAGTTTAATTATACAAAACAGATTTTAAATTTATACCTGCATAATCAAATTTCCAAAGATTCTACCTAAAAAAAAGGGTCACTGGTATTTTAATCAAAGATACAAAAACCAATCAATAATATTAATAATTAGTGATCATCTTGCGGATCGTCATTAGGAGCCATTACAAATAAAGATTGGATTTCAAATATGATTTAAAGTTCTTTAAATTTAATATCTTTATTTCTTGGGACAGCATATCAAAAGTGTGAACCGATTACTGAACACATTAGTTGAACCTCTTTGAGTTCATGCAGTATCAACGTAAAAGTGAGACCTTCTTCTTGTATTATAACTGTGGATATTACTTATTTACTGAAACTCAAGAATACCTCAACTCAAGATAACCATGTTTTATTTTATGAATTAGTAGAAATAAATATAGTAGTAACCTAATAGTTACAACGATTTTATTTTGAGTTGTAGCTATTCTGCTTAATTGAGAAACCGGAACAGATGACCAAAACACCGTCATATAGCAAATATGGCTACGAGCAAATCCAAAATAGAGCATCCAAGCTGTTCGTTCTGCGATACAGAATCGTATACGTTTCAGTGCAAAGTTCATGGATAAAACCTTCTTTTGTATTTTAGTTATGTGAAGCATCCAGTCTAATTTATCATCTATAATAAGACCCAGATAATTATAATTGAACACCTTTTGAATTTTAATCGAATTCACTTCGAAAAACGTTCGGATCATTTAATCTTCCTTTGGTTTGAAATACTAAGTATTTTGTTTTGCTTAAATTAAGAATAAGTTTGTTCGCACTAAGCCAATTATTTATAAGTAGAATATCCTCCTTCATAAGAATTAATAAAAGCGATGCAGAAGTTGCTTTATAAATTATTAAAGCATCGTCTGAGTATAATTGTAGTTTACCATTCTGGACTTAAAATGGAGTATTAAGTACTCCAGAAATCATACTTCTTAACTCGCTAAATGTTCCGTTAATTACAGTAAACTGTTTTCTATTTTCCAAGTAGCTTTGTAGTAAACAGTAAGCTCGGAAAGTTGAATTTAAATTATTTAGTTTTTTTAATAAAATGCAATGGTCTACCTCTACACAATCAAACGCCTTGTGAATATTTAAAAAAAAGCCCCAAACCACATAAAATTTATCCTCTAGCGTCGTTAATAGCAAAAGCTCATTGCATTTGCAACAGCTAGTTGTGTAGAAGATGTTTTTTAAATCCAAATTGACCCTTATTTATAATTAAGTGATCCTCAAAAATTGTTTGGAGCTGGTTTTACTTATGGATTCAACAATTTTTTAGATCAAGTTTAAAATCGAGATAGGCCTATAGTTAGAAATTAATATCCTGTCACCAGATGTGAGAAGTGGACCTTCGCTATTTTCAATGAGTCTGGAAAAATACCTTTTACTGTTGAAGAATTTATTAAATTTGTTAAAATCGGTAATCAGTCTGAACCAGTAGCAGCAGATCTGTTTATACAGTTAAGGATATTTAAAATCTCGTAATCATCTGTCCTAGTAAATACAGTTAGTTGGTGGTCTACTATCAACTGACTTAGAAACATTTATGAAATGATCATTGAAAATGCTTGCTATATCTAGACGATCATCTCTAATTGAATTATCGTGCAAAATAATTTCTCAACCGATTACGACGATGTTCGGCTGGTGCATTGGAAATGGTATTTTAAAATGATTTTTGGATGAATTTCTGGAATATGGCCAAGTGTGATGGAACCTGCCTATTTCTCAACCGATTATGATGAAATTCGAAAGTTAGACTAGTATTGGGATTTGGATTTTTAAATAAACTTCTGGAATATGGTCAATTTTTCATTTGCGATATTAATGGGATTTTAAAATAGTTTTTAGATAAAGTTCTGGAATATGGCCAAGTAGGACGGAACTTTGCTATTCCTTAACCGAGTATAATGAAATTCGAGATTGGAAATGAGGATTTAAAATAATATTTCTAATACTGAAACTCTGCACTACCGTTATTAGTTTCAATACTGAGACGCATGTCCGCTACACATTATATTTTTCTAAACAAAACCAAACTTACCGCTCTGACAGCAAATACTCAGCAGAAAACATAACCTCTAAGTTTAAAGCGAAGGATTGGCAAGAAAATTTTCTAATGGAACTTTAATATTTTTCCGGAGATAATCTTGATCGTTTAGCAATTTAATGTTGAGGAATGTTTAGGCTGTCTTAAACAAACCTCAACAGCTGCATGATTCACGAAAGCTAAATAGACAATATTATTGAAGCCATATTGACATATTTCTCGCAACCTCGTTTAAAAATAATTGTTCGGTCAAATTTCCTTCTATTCGTTGGAAATGTCAAAATTCATCATAATCGGTTAATAGCTAAGTTATATTCTTATTGACCATGTTATAAAACTTTGTTCAAAAATCATTTTCAATTTTCATCATAATCGGTTAAGGAATATCCAAGCTCCATCCTAATTGGCCATTCTTATAATTTGTTAAAGATTCACTTTGAAATGTAAATAATTCAATTTGGAATGAAAAAGTTCCAATTTGAAATGTAAAAAGTTCAGTTTGAAGTGTTAAATGATCAATTTGAAGTGTAAAACCTGTTTGATGGTATAATGGTATGATGGTATGATGCTATGCTGGTATGATGGTACGATGGTATAATGGTATGCTGGTATAACAGTACGTTGGTATGATGGTATCCTGGTAAGATGCTATGTATGATAGTATGATTGTATGATGTTAAGATGATATAATGGTATGATGGATTGATATTTTTGAATGATGGTATGGCAGAAATTATTATGGAATGATGGTGTCATGGGATAATGGTATGCCGGTTGGATGGTACGATGATATCATGGCCTGACAGTATGATGGTTTCAATTGTATGATATTATCATTATACAAACGGTATGATGGTACAACGGTATAGTAGTATGATGCTATGTTGGTATGATTACATGATTGTAAATATGATGGTTCAATGGTACGATTTTATGATGATACGATTGTATGGAGATGTGGTGGATTCATCACCATGGTACAATGGTTCGATTGTATGATGGTTTAATGGTGTAGTGTCATGATTAGGTGATGGTATAATGTTACGTTGGAATGATTGTTTAAGGTTTGGATGGTACGATGGTACGACGGTACATGCCGGTACGATAGTGTATAGGGTTTGAATTGAAATTGAGTTGGATTTGAAAGAGAAGTTCGGTTAAGAATTAATTTGAGATCGAGTTTAGGGTTTAGTTGAAGATTGACTTATGAGGTTCATTTCGGGATTGATTTGGGAGTTGAATTAATCAAGACCAAAGTTCTGATCACCTTATGGAGTTTCAACCCTTTATAATCTTTTTATATAAAATTCCATACTTAATTTAGTTAAATATAAGTCGCTTTTTAATTTTAAATTTTAAATTGATGTCGAATTTATTACTTTCGAAGTTAATGTAATACATTTGCTGGTGCTTAGAAGCTAAAAGTTTAGTGATATTTTAAAAATCACGTGTTTGCCTCGATATTCCTTTAAATTTGGCGTGCTTCCCCCTCATACTGCATTGTCCACATATTTGTCAATGTACCCATTTTGTAAGTAATAGAGTAATAGTGCAGAACTAAATAGTGCTTAGGAATAACGATGCACCCAGGAAATTTTGCAATAGATACATTACGGTGTTCTGTAATTAGAGTTTTATAAGTCGTTCTTTGTTTTCTGTCTGTTTCAAATTTTTAGTTTTGGTCTCTAAATTTATTTAAACCGTTAACGTTCAAGTTAGGTATCCAAAGTTAGCATTTTTAATTATTTTATTATACTATAATCATCTACGTGAATTAGTTTTCTCTCTTTTGTTAAATATGAAAAAAACAATTCAATTCTTACTTATGCACGTGCATATGTCTACACTGTGTGATTCAAATGTATATCGTACGTATTTATCTTGGCCTAAAGAGAAGATTGAGCCCTTTATGTTGATTAAAGTCCCTCTATGTTGAACGGTAATTCCTTCTGTTTCAAGTGTTTTACTATCATTTACATATAATGGGTTATATAATGAGGTCGCATAGACAATCAATATTAAATTCGTATTTTATGTACATATTTACTAAGTTAATTAATTGATCATGTTGTTAATACATAATTTATAAGACCTTAGGCTTTGTATTACAAACATGTTCATCTACTAATTAAAATAAATGAATATTTGCAGATTATTTACTCATCATTCGCTGATATTCCATTTTTTATTTTGTAATTATCTACGGCTGATTATTATTCACTCATTATTTACACATTATTCACTCAATAATCAATCGTTATTTACTGATCAGTTTTTAAAAATTGAACTAACTAATTATTCACTCACTAATCAATCATTATTATTTGATTTATTCATCATTGATTTTGAATGACTAGTCCGGAAGTAATAAATGAATGACCCGTGGATAATTAATCACCAAATCAATGAATAATGAGTAAACTATCTGTTAATAATTAGTGAAAAATGACTGAATAGTGAGTGAATATTTTTTTGAAAAAAGGAAAAATGAGTGAACTGTGAGCGATTAATAAGAGAATGAATAACGATTACAAAAATTAAATAAAACTGAGCGAATAACCATTCATCAGTTAATAACCCGTCAACAACAAGTGAATAATGAATAAATTATTGTTGAACAATTTGATTGCGTAGTGGGTATTCAATCATAATGCTCTGCATGGAGATTAAGAGCAGTATTGTGACGGTTTCTCACTTTACGTTTCTTACTCAGTTTTTTATGGGTAAAATTTTTACTTTTTTGATTTACAATTCTCCCTAATATGGAAACGTAATAAACGTAATAAAACGAAAATTTTGAAAAAGTGATCGTCTGGCTTCCAAATTTTACAATTTATCATGGTCGTTTAATAAAGGGTGAATAGTAAGTGAATAGTGAATGTATTGTGAGTGAATAATTTTGTAATAATCCAAAAATTAGTGAATTGTGAGTGAATAAGGAACGAAAAAATAAATAATACTGAGAGACAAAAGACAAATTGAATAATGGTTATTGAGTGAAATTACCATTCGCCAGTGAATAACCTGGGAAAAATGAGTAGATAATTTCCATATGCCTGTTTCGTGTGATATTTGTAATACTAAGTTATTAATAGTTAACTACTAGTTTTTCCATTCTTTATTACTCTAATCATTATAATTAACCATAGATACTACAAAAACCCCATAATTTATTTATACATTTTTGTGGGTGCATAATTAAAATAATCATTTCCATTCTCAACAATATAATTCACTTAAAAAATAGAAAATTATGGAAATATAAAACCGCAACAACCGAAAATTTATCAAAATTTCGTTTTCGTTCTGTCGTTGTCGATTGGATATTTTATAACGTTTTATTGTATTTAGAGCTTCCACTCAAATAAGGAATTTTCTTTTAATAATTTTCTTATTATTATAATTTATAGTTGAATTGAAATTTTTATTTATTTATAATAACAAAGTTTCACACTAAACTAAATAAATAATAAAACACATTTTATTTACGTATATTTCGGCTACATAATTTCTTTATGGTGGTGTTATTGTATAAGGTAAAATGAGTGGTGGAAAATTATAGGGAATGATATTGTTGTTTTGTAGTTTTTCCGGAATTTTATGCATATCATTAATAGAAATATTTTGAAGGGAAATTAATAGCAATTTGCCATAAAAATTAAATTTGTTTGATGGCATTTGATACGTTGTGTATCGTATTTCGTGAATTGTATGTTGTAAGGCAACTAGTTACTTTTACCCACTCTTTGACCATTCTCAGCTTGACCGACTTCTAGTAAAGAAATTTGCTTGCCCTTAATTGTTTTTTATTTTATTAAGATTAATTATAAGTGAATTAAGCGTGATCATACAATAATACTGAGGTTTTTCGCGATGCTGATAATAAAATTGAAATCGATACATCATCAAGACGATCTGTAAACATCTGTGAGAAAATATTTGACCTTTTTTGTAAATGAACGGAAAAAGTATCAATCTGATTGATCAATTGATCAATTGACGTCATTATTGGAGCACCAAAGTTTTTTGAATTATTACAAAATGGAAGGCTCTTCGATAACAACTGTAAACTTTGTGCATATAATACAGTGTTTGGCTATGTAATAGCTAGACAAATACCGAATATTGAAGTTGACCAAAATCAAAATGTTATAAGTTGTACCGGTCAATTAGATTTGTCGAATTTATTGTGTATATTCTGGGAAATTGAGGAAATTTTCCCACGCAAAACTACAATGTCAAGAAATGAAATCGAATGTGAAAATTATTTCCTCAGGACGTATGATCGTGTTGACACTGGTCGTTTTGTGCTTAACCAAACAACAACAACCAAACAAGAAAGAAATATGGTTGAAATTTCGACTTCATCTAATCGCATTCTCTTCGGATATCCAGAAGATGTACCACCAAATGCTAATTCAGTCGAGTGACACAAATTTCCAAAGTGAACCCATTCACCATTATAAATTAAAAACGGTGACTTCCAGGCTCTCATGCGCGCCGTATCAAGCAACAAGATCTTTGAAGCAAATTGCTATTGACTGCAAAGTTAAACAGTCGGAAATATCAAAGATAATCGAGGAGCATTTTTATGTAGATGACCTGCTTAGTGAAGCATATTGTATTAATGATGCAATTTACATATACGAAAATTTGATCAATACTCTCGAACCAATACTCCATCAATACTCCGGTCTTCGGTTACGGAACGCATTGAACGTATTCCTAATGAGCATCAAGAAATTGTGCTTCGAGATATAGAGAAATGGATGATACATTACAATACAGATATTCATCCATTGAAACAATTAGTAAGGTAACAAAACGTACAATTTTGTCGGAAGTGTCACGTCCATTCGATCCAATAGGATTAGTGTCACCCGTGGTGATTAAATTTAAAATTTTATTACAAGCGTTATGGATTGAAAAATCAGATTGGGATGACCCGATTCCTACCAACATTTTAACAGTATGGAACGAAACCAAAAATCAATTGTCTGAAGTCGAGAAACTTAAAATACCACGCTGCTTAAAAATCAAAGGTGCATTGCCAAAAACTATTTGGATTTGGTGATGCTTCCGAATAGGCTTAGGGTGCTGCAGTTTATAATGATAATTCGAAAAATTCAACTAGTCTTATCAAAGTCACTTACAGCTCCATTAAAAGTAACGTCAATACCTCGTCTCGAACTGAATGCGGCAGTTCTATTTATTCGGTTACTAAAATTTGTTAAAGATGTGTTGAAGCTTGATAACACTGAATCGTTTGCGTATAGTGATTCTACAACAGTTTTGTCATGGCTAGCTCACGAACCTTACAAGTCTAAACCATATGTCGCTAAGCGAATTGTAGAAAAAATTTAGCGGATTCCACCACAAAGATGGCGATATATAAAATCACAAGAAAATCCGGCCGATTATTTTTCACGTGGTGTTCCAGCAAAAGAATTAAATAATAGATTACTAAAATTCGTTGTAGCTGGAGCAAGGTAAACCAGTTCACTATAAGAGTAAAATATAGTCACTCCATCCATTGATTAATTCTGAAGAATTGTTACGGGTCGGAGGAAGATTAGCAAGGTCTACGCTATCATTCGATCAATAACAGGCATTACTGCTACCTCAAAGTCATAAATTTTCGAAATTACTGATGTTACATTATCATGAAAAATACCTACACGCTGAACCTGCATTGTTAACATAAATCATCAGACGCAAATTTTGGATTGTTCGTTGTAGGGATGTGGCAAAACTGATTGTTAACCGATGTCTGATATGTTTTAAGTATAAACAAAAAACAGCGCAGCAACTGATGGGTAATGTCCCAAAACCTCGAGTTGAAGCAAAAATTGGACCTTCCATTAACACTGGACTAGATTATGCAGGTCCATTACATTTGAAAATGTGCAGAGGGAGAAGCAAGATCACAAACAAGGCATATATCGTAGTTTATGTTTGCTTAGCTACGAAAGCTCTGACAATAGATTTGGTTACCGGTCTAACTTTAGAAGCTTTTATCGCACGCCTGAAAACGTTCATTTCACGCAGAGGAATTCCACTTCACTTGCACAGTGACAATTCCACTAATAAACAATTAGGGCAAATGTTTAAGTTGCGGCAGTCATTAGACTCCATATTGGCATAACTTGGCATTTTATACCTCCGTTATCTCAATATATTGGTGGAATGTGGGAAGCTAGCGTGCGTTTAATAAAGTTTCATATTAAAAGAGTTTTGAAAGATCAATTATTGAATTACTTACGAACAATTAATTACATTTCTTTTACAGATTGAGTCAATTCTCAACTCAAGACGGTTGTGTCATTTAAGTCAGCAGCAAGAAGAAACATTTACGGGCATTCCAGAAGAATCCTTGGAAGTGATCCCAATAAATAGACTGTCACGATTCTAGCAGGTAACCAAATGAAGCAATCATTTTGGCGTTACTGACGCAAGGCATACTTAAACAGCTTACAACATCGTCCCAAATGGAAACGACAAGAACAAAATTTGAAAGAGGGCGACCTGGTAATTGTAAAAGAAGATGGTGTACCTCCAGGTGGTTGGATAATCGCTCAAGTGGCAAAGTGTTATCCAGGATAAATCAACAACGTCAGAGTGGTGGATATAAAACTTCCAAAGGAACATAAAGACGGTCCATTTCCAAATTGATTAAGGTTTCAAGTGCATGAACTAATGGTTAAGGATTCCCTTAACGGAGGGGAGAATGTTAAACCAGCTGAAAGAAAAAGATTTTCTGGAAAACTGAAAACTTAATTTTATTCTGTAACTTATCTTATATTTCAATATTTAGTATGCCACTTAACTTCGTTCATATCGCTATCATTAGAATTATGTTCAATATTTTATTTAAAACCGTACAAGAAAAAAGTGAGTCGGAAAGTCAATGCGGTTCGGTAAAACAGCAAAAATTATATAAATTAATTTCGGTTCGGTTAATTTATTTGTTAAATGATTAATTTGTTAATTGTGTTCAAAAACTAAATGTTTTTTTTTTGTTAACAGTAGCATTAAACAAAATCAGTAATTTTATTGAATTGAAAATACCAGCAATCCATTAACACAAATGGCAATCGGGAATTTCCGAAAATTCGTCCCGAGTGGTTTGTGTTAAAAAAACAGGTAGTTGGTTGTTTTAAATTTAGTGAATTTATTTTGTGATTAAATAAAATTTAATAAATATTATACAGGTGATAATTATAATTAATAATTAACTTATGTCCGATATTTGTGTTTGTGGGTGGAGTACTAGATCAGTAGGCATCATTTTGTTTAACGCGGTTTTTGTTTTGTTGGTAACTTTTGGTAATTTAGTTGGGTCATTAATTTCTCACTGCACTACCCTTTACAAAGTATGAAAATAAATGCCGCAAGGCGGAAATGCATTCCTCAACAGCCGGACCGGTCCGAGATACCTTGTAGAATTCTTCGTGATAATATCAGTAAGTTACGATTCTTCTCAAATTTTTAATACCTTCATGGTATTAATTTTCTTAAAATTTGTACAGCAACTTTGAAAGATGCGCTGGGAAAGGAACGTGATACTATCACAGTTTCTTTTAGCGAAAACGAAACTATGGCTCTTTCTAAGCCGGTGGAAAATGAAATTTTTATTGGGATATGGATTAACCATATCATATAAATAATAGTATCAAAACATGTCTAACCGATTCGAGATTGCGAGATTGCAGTAGCCGCTCCAGATCAATTTCGAGTTGAACACTGCAGCTCCTAAGACTAGCAGAGCTGCCTGGCTGTCCGAGATTATATAGATCTCGGTCTTCTTATATTTCTTTTTTGTCTCTGCCTGAAAAACTGTGGGGGTGCTACCAGTGGTATGCATAGTTCTAGGTCAACCCCGACTGTCCGTATACCATACAGAAGCATGGCGGGGGAGGGAGAAGATAATATTCGCTACCAGTGCCTTATCCGGCAAACTAATAGTAAAATTCATCCGACAGTCTATTTTCCTTACCATCAAATCCGATAGTTGGATAAATTTCTCCTTAAAATTTAATTTATGTAGGATACTGTTGTGTCCTGCCATTATGATTTTAATTTTGGCTCTAATTTTGCACCCACACAGATTAACCTCTGGATATTGTCCAGTATTCTCCGTGCACCAGACTGCTCCGTCTTTGGCCACCACACAAACGCCGCGTATAAGGCCATAGGTCTTATGACGGCTCGGTAGAGTCAAACCAATATTTGTAAGCTCAGTCCCCACGTTTTTCCAAGCATTCTTTGGCAGGTGAAGTAGGCATTCTTCGCCTTGTTTGTGATATCATTTAAATGGGGATTCCATGTCAATTTCTGATCAAGTCGACACCCTGATATTTAACCTCCGTCGACAGTTGGAGAGTAACCCCCCCCCCAGGGCTATCGGCGGGAGGACAGTTTTCCTCCGGTTAGTAAAGAGAGTGCATTAACCGTAATGCCCACCTCCGTGCACCAATCATTTACTACCTCTAGGTCTTATTGCCATTCTTTCCCCTACAGTATGTGCGAATCTGCTCCTAACCATCAAGACTAGGTCGTCCGCATAAGTAATGTTCGAGAAGTCTAAATTTCTCAGTCTAGTAAGTAATTGATCCATCACGATCAGCCACAATAAGGGAGAGAGAACACTTCCCTGGGGGCAACCCCTGGTGGCCGCTATGCTGATGGTTTTGTCTCCAAAAGAGGCCGTAATCCTCCTGTTTTTTAGCCTGTTTATAATCAACCTTACGGGGGAGGGGTCTATACCCCTTGTTAGTGATTATTCCTGAATTACCTCGAAATTACTATTATCAAAAGCTGCCTGGGTATCAATAAAGGAGCATAGTAATAATTCTTTATTCCGGAGCGTATCTTCGATTTCCGATGTCAGCTCGTGTAGAGCCATTTCTGTTGATTTCCCTGCTTAGTAGGCGTGCTACCTAGAGTCCAGATGGTATCTTTGGAGAGTGTTGGATCTAATACAAAATCCCAGAATTTTCTCTTTATGGTTTTCAGTAAAAATGATGCGAGGCTATTAGGTCTATAAGACCTAGTCTCCTCTGGGGATCTTTTTCCCGCTTTTGGGATAAAAATTATCCGAACCTCCCTCCAGCATTTTGGAACATATTCCAAGCCGTAGCTGGATACTTGTTGTAAAAAAGCGGGGTATACCCAGTCCCCTCCTGGTGATTTGAAAGGGCCAAATGATTTGGCTGCCCAGCTTATCCGTTCCGGCGTAAAAAACTGCCTCGAGAACTTGTGAGCCCTCTTTGGTTCCAGATACGGATGTACGCTACGTGCGTTGGATTCTTCCTGATCCCTAACTACTACACATTCTGTGAAGTAACCTCTCACTAGACATTCCAGAGTCTCCTCCCTGGTTGTGGCTGTCTCCCCACTTGGTTTCCTTACAGATCCCAAGGGATTCCTGTGGTCCAAGGGGAGTGCCGTCTGGAGTCGACACGCCATAGGTAATTTGTTTATTTTCTTACAGAAGTTTCTCCAGCTTAGTCTTTTACTCTGCCTTTGTTGTATTTGGTAATGAAATTCTGATAGGTAGTTCAATCGTTCGCCCTCTTAGCCCTATTAAAAAGTTTACGGACATTTCGTCTCATGTTTTCCAAGTTTTGGTTCCACCAAGGAACAGCCCTTGTGCCTCTTTACGCACCAGGGGTGAGCTTGAGTGGTAGGCATTAATTATTGCCTCTGTAACGTCATTTGCTACTCTGTCGAAGCCTTCGGTAGAGTTTATCGTGGTCTGTAGACCAGCTAAGTTATCCAAAAGTCTGTCGTTTTAGACTGGCCAGTTGGTTCGTTTTGGTATCCTTAAACATCAACTCTTGTCTCGAAGGGATATTGATATTAAACCTGATGTACATATGATCTGAGAGGGATGCTTCCTTGGACACGTGTCAGTCAAAAATTATACTGAAGGTACCCATGTCAGACAGGGTAAGATCCAGTACCTCTCTCCTAACTGCATTCACAAAGGTCGCATCAGTACCTTTATTGTTTACTGCTAAGTTGTTACTAAGACAGAATCCAAAAAGTTACTCACCTCTTAAAATGGTGTTGCTGCTTCCCCAGACTACGTGGTATGCATTAGCGTCGTAACCAATGATGCATTTTTGGTGATGAATCGTGCAATAATTCACGAAGCTCTGTATCAATTCTGGAGAGGGGTCATTTTCATCCCCGGGAAAATATGCAGAAGCGATGTTAGTCACCGTCCTGCCTCCTTTTGGTAAGGGCATTTCTACTGAAACAGCCGTGATGTCCCTAGAAATAAATTGGTTAATAGAAAAGTTATTGTGCCTTGAGTGACATAGAACTGCTGTAATCGGCCTATCTGCAGCCGTGTCGTAGACTAGCTTACATGTATTGGCTGCAAAACCTTTAATCTTCCCATTGTTGGTCCAAGGCTCGTGTATGAGCACTATACCCCAGTCACTAATCACAAAAAACGGTTTAGGTTGTTTGTAGCCGTCTATGATCGATGTTGCACGAATCTCAGTTTCGTTGTTGTTATAGGTTTCGTGTATTTTTTTTTATTTCTTATGTGTATTTTTTATTTTTTTTCATTTCTTAGGCTCCGGAGAGCCTGGTTTACTTGATTCCTGTTGTGCCACCCTTCCTCTAGGGGTCAGCCCATGATATTTCCCGCTAATTCCTCGGCCCGGTTTGGCTGGTCTCCCTGTTCCGGAGATGCCAGGTATCGTGGCTTCCCTGGCCCAGTGACCCTACCACCGCGGCCAGCGTTCTCAGCCACAGCGGCCCTTCACGTGCCAGGCAGATTCGACTCCGCCACTCTCCCCTTAACTGTATCCACCGCCCCCTCCTTTGGCCCCCTCGTACTCTTTGGAAGTGTACAGAGCCAAACATCCAGTTGACTCTGTAGTTGGAGCCCTTGAGTATCTCCGCCGTTTTGTGTGAAACAGACATCGTAATTTGAAGGAGGTCGCCTTCTCGCTGCTTCCTCGCAATAATCCTACAATCTGCGGTCCTCTCTACGGTCCTTATTTTGGATCGCCAGATGACGCAGTATCTTTACGTTTATCTCCTTACCACCTCGTGGCAGGTAGACAAACATGATCTTTGGGCAATGCAACTCCTCCTCCCCGACTGCCTTCAGGGGTGCTCCGTCCCATGGCTTAAGCGAGGGCACTTTGGCCCTAAGCCACTTTGCCGTTTTTCCATCGGCACAGTTGACCGTGAGCCAACCGTTCCTGGTGCGACATTCCAGAAAATTTGGGCTAACACCATTTAACGAAAGGTCTGCCTTTGTGTGCATTATGGCATTCTGTATTGTAAGAATCTGGGCAATGCCCAATTTTGTTTCAGGGAAGCCTTGGTCGTTAATCTACAATCTGATCGCCTTCACTGCATTACTATAAGTTGTGGCCGTGTCGGCCCTGTTATCGGGGCAACCCTTCTTATTGTCGCCCTCCGTTACAGCTTTTTGGGGCGGCTTCCAATGCCTTCGGTGAAGGACTGGAAACTTTTCCTCTCTTTGCCGCGATGCCTTTTGGCGGTAGAATCGTCATCCGACTTATTCCTCTTATTTGTTGGGACAATTCTGTCCCTGATTTTTCTTCTTACATTGCTGCAGGGCAGCGTGGCGGGGGACTTCTGACGGAACTAGATGATACAGACGCCTCCTTACTAACCTGAATGGTCCTTGACATCTTCTGAGATTGGTGCGTTTGAAGGATGCAGTGTTGATTTGTTTGAAAAATGAAAGGTCCACTTCGGCAGCGCCTCTTGCCGTGGTAAGGCTGACTGAAACCGGAGGTCGCCTAGTATCCGGAGTCTAGTACTATAGCGACCAACTAACCCATGATCATTCATCCCTCGGCGCACGTGTCTCACCTTAGATTTGGAATTTTTTTCCAAGGTTTATACCATCCTTTAGCGTCGTACTTTTGTCTGTTGTTCGGTAAACGAGCCAACAGTTTCTGGAGCTCACCAGGAGGAGGTAGTACGTACACTTGCGAATCACGCTCAGGTTACCCCTCGCGCAGATCGTTGGCCCACAGACAGGACTAACTAAAACATGACAAGAACAGCCTGCTGGAGCTCATTCTAAAGGAGGGTTACGGAGCTGGTATTACTAAACAACTTTACTCTGCCCTTCCAGAAGACGCCAGACCTCCTTACATTACATTAATATTTCGTTAATTTCTGTTTCAAGTTTAATCCTAATTCGATTAGCAGTTTTACCACTAAAACCGGGTCAGACAGTTAACTTCTGGCACAAAATGTTGTGGGCTTATTTTGTTTTGTTGTTACTATATTCGTTTCCACCGAAAGATAATTGAGTATTAAAATAGTCAAGTGAAAATGACGATGATGTTCGACTGCTCCACTTCTGATGAATTGTCTAATCTGATACTTGACTCTGTATATGGATTGAATCAATTATTAAATAGAAAAATCGTCTAAAATACGATTTTATAATTCAATTTAAACATATTTTCGGAGCCTTTCGGAAAAACCAGAAAATTCCAAAAAAGTGGATGAAGTTTAGTTTTAGTAACGTTTCAAAAAAATCATTTAGCTGAATAAAAAGCAATCCTAACGTAATCCTTAGCAATTTTGCTTATTGACATTTTCAAAACGTTTCTCAGAAATACGTATTTATTTTTTAATATAAAATGTGTCTCAGGAACTTCTATAAAACTGTTTTAAAGTACTGAATGGTTTTAATATACCCGGACAAATTTGTTGCAAACGTAGGTCGTTTTTGAAAAGTTTTATAATGCTGCTGTACAATATTTTGATTCGATTTGAAACCTAAATACCAAATACATTTCAAACCATATTTCAAACCAAAAATTTTTCTTTGGGATACCACCACAATAAAATAGTAAATACCTTCCAAAGGCTAAACTGAATTATGTTCTTTTAATTTCACAGCTGCTGTTAAAACAAAAATTGGTGTTGACTGCGTGAACATCATTTAAAGCCCTCGCCAATTATAGACGATGTAAAACAAGAAAGCAGACAAAACAAATTTGTGTATTAATTTAAAGCTTTGTTAAACCGCGCAGTCACCTATTTCAATAAATACTAAAATACCGTGTTATTTTTTTTTTTTTGTATTCGCCGATTGCACAAATTAAATTAGAACCCCGCTAATTAACCCTTTTTCGTTACTTCATTTTATACGGACACACAAAGATACACACACACACCCAAATATTTTGTGTTTAATTTATATAAAAATGAAAAGTAATTTAATTTCATCCTCTTAAATAGTTTTTATTTTTTGGACACACAATTTCGTTCCGCTTCCTCAATCCCTTTAATAATACTCGTACATAGTAACATAACAATAATAAATATAGTTCTTAATATTATATGTTATATTCTTATGTATCATTATTTATATTGTATTAATATTTTTTTGTTTTTGGTTTTATGTACTTCCATCAAAAATTATTTTTTCATTTTTATTTTTTTTATCCATCCATAATCAGAATTCCAGACAACACATTGAATTTCGTTTTAAAATACAATATGAAAAAGGCGTGCAATTTATTTTTTTTGCTTTTTTCTTCTTAACCTTTGAATAGTCCAAACTCCCATCAAGCAAGAGTATGAAAAACTTTCAAAAACATCACAGTACAGGAACTTAAATAAAAATAAAATATAATTCTCCCTCCCATCAAAAGTCCATCAATCAAAGTTACAAAAAATAAAAAATAAAAATTTAAAAACGAAAATACTGTTGTTGGGATTCATCTTATTCAATTCCTTAAAGTCTAACTAAAAACAAAAAATTTTATATTAAATCTTGATATCGTCGGAAATCCAACTGTTTAATTTATATTTCATGCTTAAGATTAAAAACGGGTGCAAGTCTTAATGTTATACACATTTTATATACTCGTACCATATACAAAATAAATAAAACCAAGATCATCATCATAGCGCGCATCCATCCGCCGAGATCATTAATTTATATTATTTTTATTTTATTTATCTTATTTCTATAAGACATGACAATTTGATAGTTTTTAAATATCAAATCTATACTCCGTTCGCATACATACATACATACATTAATAGGTATACCAGTTAAACAACAAGATGTAATTAGAGTGGATTTGTTCTGTGCATCTCATTTTCAATTAAACAAATTTCGAGAATAATTAAACCGTATAGTTATACGAATTAACATACCGAGTATATTAAGACAGATATGAAGACCAAAAAAAAAATAAAAAAACGTCTGGCTACGATATGAAGATGGAGAGGATCTCTAATCTAATCATCTTGTGTAAAATGGTTTTGTATAATAGTTAGTTAATATTTTACAGTGTGAGAAATTGAAAACTTTTTCGGTTTTATTTTCTTCTTCGACATATATGAATACACAAAAAATACTCCACACATTTCTTGATAAGATTAATGGAGTAAATGTTAAAAAATGATCGACATTTGGATTGAGTGTTATTTAGTTGATTGGATAATTAGAAACAAAAAGAATAATAGTAATAATGGTAGTAATGTTACGTAGGTAATAAATCATTTTTAGTTTTTCGCTTTTTTGGTGTTAGATGAGAAATTGTATTTTCTTGATTTACGATTTTAATGGTTAATAGATATGTAATGTGTTATGATTATCGCTAAGGTGTTTGACTTGGTGCATAGATTATTTAATATATTGTTGGATATACTTTCACACGGTAACTCGAAAATAGGTTCACGTTTTTTTAGGAATAGAAATGTTTGTTCTCATCTATAATGGCATGACAAGTCGAAAAATGTAGAGATGTTGTAACGGTGAAATCCTATAAATTCCAAAAAAATTGACCAAGTGTGATCATGACCAAGTGTTCATGTAAATCCCACTCAAGTCGAGGCTCAAGCGTTATAAAAATTAAGCAAAACCTATGTAGGACAAAATTTAGCTACAATAAACAAGCCCAAGTACTTGAAGGAAGTCACCGGATCAATTTTAAAACTATAACTGCTACAATGAATTAAACCGAAATTATGTTTGTGGTAAAAAACTTCAGGAAAATAAATCGACTATGAATCATCCAATATTTTAAAGTCTTGTAACCTTAGTTTTTTTACTTCATAAACATGAGGCCCAGTTCGGAACCCAGAAGTATAACGTACTCAATTTCAAACTGAACGCTATAAGAATTACCTACTTTAACGATAATAGATCTATTTTTAAGATAAGATTCAAATCAACTCATTGGTACACCTGTAAATCCGAGAGATTGCAATTTAAAGCAGAGCTCTTACGTTGGAATAAATTACCAAATAAATTGACTTTAATATCAACGACTGGAAGAAGAAATACAGTACACCGCGTCTATGGTTTCGGAGAAATCTGGAATACAAATTCGGTCGACGTTAACCCTTATGTCTATTTTGGATTACCCGGGTAACCTTTTCGACTTTAATCGATAAAATTTCTAGTTTATCAATGGAATTTTGGCTTAGGGACTAGGAATGCCAAAATCATTTAATTGTAAAAGTTACATTTTTAAGCGAAATTCGATTAAATCTGATAAGATTACTGGATAGCCCTTAATTGATTAACATAAGAAAAAAGATACACAGACATAAGCATTAATTAAACAAATATGGTTTTTATAATTACACTAATAAATTGTGTATTCACTTATTATACACAATCTTTCAATTTAAGCACCCATATGAGTCGTCCAGTGATATCTACAATCGGAGCTTGCTGGGAAAATAACCTAGAAGAAAAAGCAAAATATCAGCAGGAAAATAAAGTAAACTCCGACATAAGTGGTCCTTCGAGCCGGATATTTCGACAAATTGATTATATCTGTAATAATTAAAGTGTAATGGTTAAGGTGCAGTTCAAGTGAAATTATCCAGTGAAAGTAAAGTGGTAAGTTCTACACGTGCTGATTTTTCAACAAGCGTGACACAAGATGGCGGATCAAAAAGTTTCAGCTTTAAAGAGACAAAGAACGCTGAATAAAAACAAATTGATGCGAATTAATGAATTTGCAAGGGAGGTGGATGAAATTCAACACTTGAAAAATTAAATGTGCGTCTCGAACAGGTCATAAAATTGCATGAAATTTTGAGCAATATAGAAGCACAAATAGCAAAAATTAGTGAAACTGAAGAGGCAGATCCGAACATAGAAGAAAGTTACTACGAGGCAGTAGTGTTGTTGAAGGGCAGCATTAGAAATAATTACTTATGAGAACCACAGCAAAATAATGCATTAAATTTCACAACGAATGCATCGAACATTGTGCACCAATCTGAGATTAAGTTGCCAAAATTGTATATTCCAACATTTTCTGGCGATTATGCAGCCTGGCCATCATAGAGTTACGGAGAGTAATTATCTGGGCGCATTCAATAAGTTAAAAGAGAGGTATGATAATGGAAAATACATCATACATTCATACATCAAGACGTTTATGGATCAGCCGATTGTTCAGAGTGATAATTTAACAAGTTTGCGTAAATTGCGCGACGTGTCAGACGAGGTAATTCGTGGGCTAAGCGCCATTAGAAATCAAGCGGAAGCACGTGATCCATGGTTTATTTACTTGCTGTTGAAAAATGATAAAACTGAATTAGCCTGGGCAAATTTTTCAAATGATAATGATCATCCATCAATAGCTGAATTTTTTAAATTTTTGGATAAGCGTATTTCAACACTTGAAACCTGTTCGGCGCCACAAAAGAATATGCCAAAAAATAGTGTCCGAGGTCATTTGACTACAAATGAGCAACAGTCAAAATCAAATAGTCACAGTCAAGGTGTCAGTGGTAATTTCAAGTGCGCCTTTTGTTCTGGCGAGTCGCATTTCTTGCAGCAATGCGGAAAATTTCAGGCCATGGATACGGTTAAAAGAAAGAAACTTATTCAAACCTCAAACCGCTGTTACAATTGCCTAAGTGCCAAGCATCCAGTGTCCAAATGTCCATCAAGGCGACGGTGCCTAGCTCAATTCATTTTGAAGAAAAGAAGGTTCAAAGTCACCCAACAGTAAAACTGATATGAAAGTGGCACATGTCAGCAGCTTATGTCACACATATTCCGGTTTTCAAATTCTTAAATATACAATCTTACCAACAGCATTAGTTGGTGTTTTAAATCGGGATGGCAAAATAATTTACAGTAGAGCCTTATTGGATTCCGGGTCTCAAGTGAGCTTTGTCACCGACGATTGTGCGCAACGGCTTAAATTGCAAAGATTCAACTCAAGAATCTCAGTGAGCGGAATTGGAGATATGAGTGCTGGGGCGACTAAAGGTAAAATTGAATTAGCTCTTAAAGTAAAGCAGATAGTCTACGAAATGAACCCGTTAGTTTTGCCGAAAATTACATGTTCGTTGCCAGTCTACGATATTTCACGTGGAAATAAAACGTTACCAAAGAATGTTGATCTGGCGGATTCTGAATTTCATATTAGTTGTGAAATTGACATACTCATTGGTGCTGATCATTTTTTCAGCTGTTTGGAACAAGGTAAAATAAAAATACGCAACTCCACGTTATTGCTTCAAAAAACAATTTTTGGATGAACTGTATCCGGTCAAATGAATGAATCGACCAGTCAAGAATATATATATCAATGTTGGCAACTAATGATTTAACTAAAATATTAGATATTGATCAGACTTTAAGATGGTTTTGGGATATTTAGGAGGTGACAGCTTTAAAACCACAATTTAGTGAAGAAGAAGCCCTTTGCGAGGAAAAGTTTATTGCTACAACAACATTAGATAAAGACGGGCGCTATGTGGTACAATTGCCCTTTAAACAGTCACCGAAAAAATTGGTCGGAACTCTTTCGGCTGCCATATGGAGTTTACAAGGGATGGAAAATCGATTTAGCCGGGACCCAGAATTAAAAACGTTATATCACGAATTGATGAGCGAGTATGAAGCAATGGGCCATGTGGTAGAAATTGCTGAAAGTCAAACGTCCAAATATCCAAGTTTTTATCTACCACATCACGGAGTCCTACGTATGGAGAGCACTACGAAAAAATTGCGAGTCGTTTTTGATGGTTCGGCGAAATAAACTACTGGCATATCGTTAAATGATTGCTTAGCGGCCGGTCCAGTAGTACAAACCAAGCTAATTCGCAATTATACTGTGGTTTCAAGAGTATCCGGTTGCTTTTTTAGCAGACGCGGAAAAGATGTATCGCATGGTTAAATTGGATGCACCAGGTACTGAATATCAACTGTTACTTACGGCCTAACATTGGAATCTTATTTAGCAACTCGTACATTACAGAAGATCTCAGAAATGTATGTCGATTCTCACCCACAAGCTTCTAGCATAAAAGGGAAATGTTTTTATGTCGACGACTTAATGAGCGATGCTCAAACTATTGAAGAGGCAAGTCAAGTTATTACAAGTGTATGTGAGCTACTTGAAAATCGTTGCTTTAAATTGAGGAAATGGAAAGCAAACTGTCCCTCGGCACTAAGTGGAAGAAATGAAAGTCTGTTGGACACTTCTGCAAAAATATTTGTTGAGCAAAATGTTGCAGATTATGCAGTTAAGGTTTACGGGATAAGCTGGAATGCAGGAAAAATCAATTCACATTTGATTTTACATTAGATGAATTACAAAAATGTTACACGAAAAGGGGCGTATTATTTGCGGCTGGCAAATTTTTTGATCCGATGGGTTGGTTGTCACCTGTAACAGTAATGGTAAAAATGTTCATGCAAAAACGAGGTGGAATTAAAACATACGAATTCGATGTTAGTTTAAGTTGAATTCTAGAATTGCTTAATCAAATATCAAAGTTATATTTAGAGAAATCAATTTTACATTTACATTTAGATAAAAAATATTTACCTATAATACCTGCACATGAGATAGGAAACGAAGCGGAAACTATCTGAAATGAGTGCTTAAGTGTCAACGAATCCGGTAAACTAATGTGAGCTTCACAACTTGCGTTTGTTTTGATTAATTCGGATGTTATACCTTTTATCTTACATTTTTGTTTAGAATAACAATGTGTATCATTATTTTAAAAATTTCGCTTAATTATGCTTATATCGGCTCCAGTATCGACCAAAAAGAAAAAAGATTTAGGCTTTAGAATATGATTGTGATTCGAAAGATAAATTGAGTGATGTTTTAAATTAATAACATGATTTGGATTATGGATTGATTCTAAAGAGGAATAACGAATTAAAGGTTTGGAATAAGAATCAGGAAAATGATCCAAATTAGAATCAAATAGTAAACTTGAACTCATACTTTTATATTCGTGATGGTTTAGATTTATTTCTTTTTCTGTTGAACACTCTCTTTTATTTCCTGGATCCGTACTGGAGTGTTTGGTGGATGTTCTGATCCCAATCAATTTCCCGACGTGGATGGCTGATCTCTATTGGCTACTTTCATTAATTGCGTATTTTTTTAAGAGTTCGCATATTGGCGCTTTCTTTACAAAGAGCACATACCTTTGGTTTTTGAGCTGCTTGAATTTCAGGATTCGTACGTCTTGTATTACTGTAATTATTAAATTTAGCCTGATTTGGTATTGTACGTCTAAAATAATTTGGATTTGATTGACCTGGATGTCGGCTATAACACTTCTCAGCGGAATGTCCAATTCGTTTACAAGTATTTATAATGAGTTCCTCCTCGCAAGCCTTGTTTATAGCATCTTAAAGTGTTAAAAATCGGCAAGCTTTTATTATGAGTTTAATAGGATTAATGAGACCTTCTTGGAAAGCTTTCAAGGCGGTTTTTGAATTTAAATGTGTAATAGTTTTTGACGCATTTGTTCCTTTACTTTCTCAACTTTACTAGCGTACGATGTTATCTCGTTTCTTAGTTCGTACTCTCGTTTCTTAGTTGCCTTACGTCAATTAATACGATTTGGAGTTGTTCTATAGATTTAGAATATTCAAATTTATTTTTGAGTTCTAGTTTTAAGTCTTTCCATGACTTATGCTCTGTATATATCTCGATGTCGTATGCTTTATTTGACAATTTAGTATTAATTAATTTAAGGAATTTCTCATGTTCGGTATGTATTAATTCGTCGTTTATCATATCATAACAAAGCAGAAATTTATGGATACGATCGGAGCTACCATCAAAATCTGGGATGATTTTGAGAGCAGTATCTATATTTAAAAGAGACATTGTGGTACCCGAAGTACGTTTTAAATATTTGTCTACTTTGGATAAATGAACAGATTTTATATCGTCTGCTACACTTGTCCGTTTAACTGCAATTAGGGATCTTGACCGCCTTTGATTATTTTCTTTACAGTTCGCTTTCGTAGAAATAAAAAGTCCGGTTGATCGGTCAGTTTTCCAATGGCGTGAATACCAGAATTATTCAAAGAACAATAAAGAACAATAACTATAATGAATAAGAATTGAGAAGACAATGAAAATCATAATGCAAAACAATTCGAAAAAAAAAATTGCACAAAAACGATAACAACATTTCGAAAAATCATTCCCATAAATTATTATTCATAAATAGGCCACACATCAGTAAAAATTTATAAAATTAAGTGTAGATATATAAAAAAAAACTTGAACTAACCTTGAAAATAATCAAAACCAGCTATAATTTAATTTTATCGCTTACGATATTTATTAATGTGCGATTGAAAAAGTATAAATGATAAACTACTAATCCTGAAGTATCCCAAAATCGGGCTATTCGTTTATATCGAAAGGTTTTCTTCTTAAATTGATTGTGGCCATTATTTTAAAAATATCTGATAAATAATTTTTTGGACAAGCCTGCTGAAGCCACCATTTGTCGTCAACATGCTGCTCACCATCATCAGAAGTTGCAGTTGTTGGTTTTTGTCTCGAATTATTTAACAGTGAATGGGTAATTTTTCGCAGATGAAAGGCAAAAAATCCACGACGATTTATAAGGTTTGTAGAAAATTGCCTTAAAATTTAATAAAATTTACTATCAAAAAGGTTTTTGGATAATTGTACTGTAACAGAAATAACAAACACATACAACTCAGATAATCATGCACTAAATCAATATTTTACAAATAATGGACAATACATATTCAAAACTATGTATTTTCATGCACATTCGGTATAATGATATCCATATTTACAGCAACAATTTTTACAAAGCATTGTTTTTGAAAGATTAATACTGTCGCAAGGTCGGGTAAGATCCATGAATTTCAACAAGATGCCTGACAACTATATTTATTAACTTTACACGGTCTCTTTTCCAAAATGCCGGTGCTTTAGTATGTATCTATAATATGCCTTTATAGTGACTTTTTAAGAATCATACCAGTTCCTTTAGAATGTAATTAAAATTTAATTTAACAAATTTGTAAATTTAATGCGGCAATTAATTGGAATAAAATGCATTACAACTAGGTTTGCTATTAATTTTAAACATTTTGTAAACCCTTGCGAAGATCTTCGAAGGGTGACAACAAAAAAATATCGTTTTGATAAAGGCATAGTAATTATGTATTTATCAACTGGTAAACGTTTAAAGTTAATAATAAAGTTTAATTAAACAAATTGTTTAGCTAAAACAGAAAATCATTTTCCTGTGAATAATTCGACTTAACTAGAGCTGTGATACCGAACCGGAAAAATAACCGGTTATTTTAAAAACGGTTCTGGTTCCTCCAACGACGCCACTTTTAATTACTATTAGATAATTTTTGTGTCATTTTCCCATTTATATATGTAAGACAAATTTCAGAATTTAGTAGTTTTTTATTTCGTTCAATAATAATTATAATTTAGTACGTCAATGATGGAATAATAATTTATTAAACATAGCTGAGTTTCATTTAAACATTTATAACAATTGTACGAAAGTAATCCCGAAGGGATTTAAATAAAATCAAAAAATATTTAGGTCTATTTAATTATGGTGAAACATAAAACACAAAAACAGATTCAAACGAAATTCTTTTTGGCCGAAGCCAATATTAATAATAACAAATACAACAGCTTAATGGGATGCCATATTAGTTTGAAGTGTATTTGATCTACTACTTAACTAAATCGTTTTTATTAATAAAACACGAAACAGCAGCGACTTCAAACCATATTTATTGTAGTTTTGAAGTTTTAAAGGTCCTTCGAAGAACCGGAACCGGAACAACGATCCTACTTAAAATACTCAGGATCGAACCGGAACCGAAACGACAAATTTTTCCTTAACCCCTAAAATTAATTTTAGCACATCCTTTTCAAGTTTTATTTATTTTTTTTTTCTGGTAAAGAACCTAAAAAACAGTTCTGTTGTAAAATAGGGCCTATTTCGTAGTTTCCATCAGTATGTGTAGCGGTCTCTTCAAAATAAGTGAAAAATTCGTCTGTTTGAGTTGAAGCATCATTCAATTTATGTATCGTAGTGTCATTTTAGTTAATATATTTAATATATTTAGTGTACACTGTTGGGAAATTTTTACAGTAAGTAGACGATATGTTAGATGCAAATCTTTCAAAAATACCTCAAAGAAGTTTTGATTTTTTCCGATATTGTTTTCGGTGCATAAGCACAAATTATAATTTTCCGGTGAAATACAGTTCATAATTATAGCACCAGTAAGAGATTGAAGTTCAAATATGGGGAAAGAGAAAAAATCGGGAAAGTGATTTTTATGAATTCCTTTACAAATTTAAAGAAAATGCCACGTGGTAAAGAACTAAGTGACGATGAAAAAGGTAAAATAAGTGCTTTCTCTAGTTCGGGTTATGGTTTCTGTAAAATAGGACATAAAATTGATCGAAGTCATAAAGTTGTGTCTAATTTTCTAAAACACCAAGAGAATTATAGAAAAAATAAACGCACTGGACGAAAACAGAAGCTGCCAAGTAGTGATCAAAGGCACATAATCAATAAAGCAAGCAATTCATCAATGACCAGCAAAGCTTTGGGAGCCCTTACTGAAACAAATGTTTCGGTTACAACAGTTTGGAGAGTGTTAAAACGAAGTGAACATATAGACCTCTTAGTATACCGGAAGTACGTTCACTTTGGTAACATACTGTTTTCGAAAAATAAAACCACATACATTTCAATATGGAGGTAAATTTGGGGGGGGGGGGCATGGAAGCCATTTCATGCAAGGGCACACTTGAAATTCAGTTCTCTTCGATGAGAATGAACAGTAAGGAGTATACAGTTTTCCTCCAGTGTAGTATGCTACCATTCCTACACAGATTTCGCACAAAAAAATGAATTTTCCAGCAAGACAACGCTAGGATTCACACCAGTAACGAGACGATGTTATGGTTTGGTACTAAACGTGCTAATTTTTTAGGTTGGCCGGCCTGTTCACCGGACCTTAATCCGATGGATAATATTTGGGGAACTCTTGTTAGAAGAGTTTATGCTGGAAATAAACAATGCGATAATGTGACGGATATTAAAGCAGCTATTTTGAAAGAATGGGACAATTTCGAGATCGATTGGATTATAAATCACATACGAGTAACATCAATAAGGAAACGAGTATTCGAAGTGATTAAGAAGTTAACGAAGATTAATTAAGAATTGTTTTGTTTAAATGAAAAATAAATCATGAATGTTGACGAAAAATGTACATAAATGGTGCTATAAATATGTAAAGAGCTTTTTTCTGTTTTCCATTTCTTCTGTATATTGCGCAATCTATTTTATCGATCAAATTATTAATTTATAAATGAATCAACTCTAGAAATCATATTTAAGACGTATTTCATATTACGCGGGAGTACAATGATCTAAATCGGTATTTTTCTGCTTGTGCTATAATTTTCCATTTCAGACAGATCGCATTTCCATTTCAGACAGATCGCAATTCTTAAAATGTATTTTTGATCTGTTTTTCCGAAAAGAAAGATAATATAATCTGATATGATTTTTCAGTTTCGTCTAAAAATACTGTTACGTTTTTGCCTTATCAATGAAGGTTCGAATCACTGGATTGTGAAACGAATTAGAGAACGAAACGAGCACAACAATTAATACAACATAATTTATTAACAAAAATTCACAAAACCACTTTTTATAATTTTCGCACAATTTTACTGTTCACTTAGAATTTTCACACACCAATTTTCACCATTTCTGCACACTATCGCTTAATAAATACTACTGATCTGATTCGATTTCGTTCGCTTTTTATATACTCAAACCAAAACATCTTGAAATTTCGTAACTTTACCAGTAAGAATAGTCAAGAAACATTTAGAACAGTTTTATCATGGAAAATTCCATTTTAGCACAGTAAAACTTGGCGCTATTAATTTGACTTATTCTACTATAGCCTAGCTGTCACCTACTAATATTATCCCTCACCTAAGGACGAACAGGCGTCCAAAATAGGACGAAAATCATCTCCTCTGTATATGGCAAACCTGTCTAAAAGCACCACCTTCGGTTTACCTCCTTGCCCTTCCCTAGTCATGTAGGGTGCCGCCCATACAGGTTGCAGCTTCAACGCCGAATCAATTGCCTTAACAATTGCTCTTCTCGGAGTCCTTGGTTATCTAGCGTATGTCACATTGAGCCTTTAACCAGCTGCTTGATACTCGCACTCCTCATCCCTCAATCCGGCACTTCTTATTACCTATTTGCTTAACCTGATGGTGGCAGCTCTTCGCGATGGGTGACTTGTAGCGGCTCATTCATGCGTGCTCCGCCACAAGGTATCACTCACATACATTGGCGTTTGAGTTCACCCAACCGCTAATGCAACGTCTTCACATCGCTCAACGTTGACATTAACTTTTGGGAACACACGCATTCAACCAATGAACTATCGTATCTTCCACATGAAGAAACAACAAAGCAAGCGCGGTGTTAAAATGGTAGTGAAAAATAATAACTTTTAATAAATAAATTAAATAAAATAAATTAAATTGTTATGAAGTTCAAATTTATTTTGTGCACTCTAAAGAGTGTTAATTGCCTTACTGTAGCATTCATACCGTTGAATTTAAGTAGCAGCTCGTTGTTCTTGCTATTAAACACCCCTCGTCCAATGCCCAACACAAAGCAATTCACCCTCATGAAGTCCATCCCGAAAATGAATTCGTCCGCAATATCTTCGACTAGAACATCGTTTGCGAAAACAGTTTTTTCCTTAGATTCACGATGTTTTTCCCTTTTATCATTGCACTATCTCCATTTGCCATTCTTAATTTCAACTCATCAGCCAGCTGCATGGCTCCTCCGATCAAGTCTTCCCAACAATCGTGTGAGTTGCTCGAGAATCCGGCGTACTGATACACTTCCTCCCGTAAACATCGCCTTTGATTGTTAAGCTGCTACCGCCTCGTGCTACACTTGTAACAGGGAGGTATGTTATAAAGCAACCAGACGGTGAAGCCAATTTCTGTTACTTTAAACTGACTTCTAATTTTTCCACCTTTCCTACCATTGCCATTCGTTCATCAGATGCCTGCTCTCTTCTGGGTGCTCTATTTATAAAAGTTGCCGATCCTTGTCGTTTCTCTATTGAGTCAAAGCAATCTCGTAAGATGTGGCCAATCGCGTGTCCGTTCGACGCTCGCCTAAATAAAAGATGGCGATCTCCTTCTTCCTTGCGGCACTGTCCGCTTGATTGACTAGTTGGTGTCTAATTTATTTTGGCGCCCAAATAATGACGGTATGGTGATAGTATGTAGCGCCTTGTGTGTCTCTGGATCTCAAATGCCATCAATGAATGCGTAAATTTTAATCCTTTCTATGTAATCAGCCGACGTACTTGTTTGTGCTAGCGATTCTCCTCCGTTTCGGTAGCGGTTTCCAATTCCATGCGATACATTTCCCGCTTATAGTCACCGCCGTACTTCCGACCCAGCACCTTCATAATTTCGAGATAACTGTTGCGATCTTTTTTTGTAATGGCTTGTTAAGCCTCTCCTACTTCACCTTTAAGGGCACTGTTAAAACTGCAACAAGATGTTAATCGTTCCAAGGATTTTGATTGGCCGCCGTTTCAAATTGAAATTTGAAAATGCCGAAAGATGTTATCCCGTGAAATATTGGTGGCTTTAACTTGATGAATTAAACGGTTTTAACCACTTGCGGCGTTGTTTCACTTGTCTTCTCATCAGTAAGCTCCTTTTCGAGATGTTGAAATTTCTCTTCAATAAGTTGGACCTCCCTTTGTAATTTTTGTTCAACCCGCCGAACCTCTGTTTTAACCAAAATAACTTCCGTTTGCGGCTTCCATTTTTTTCTCTATTTCGCCAAGTACTTTTGTAGACAGTTCTAGAATTTTTTCGTGCATTTTCTTTTGGCCTTCGGCAACCTCTCCCATCTGACGCTCCATAATTTGTATTGGTTGTTTAATTTGGTTGTTGAAAGCTATACTGAACTCCTTCTTTCCCATTTTAATACAACAAAAATGTAAGAACGTGTTTGCATTCAGATATATCCTGATTCTTTTTAAATCACGGTCTATAACACTTTGACACTACAGTACACTTTGATTTATTTTTTGACACTATTTATTAATATATTGTATATTGAAGTCTAATTAAAAATAAAAAAGCTATATATTTTCGTTCTATTTTCTTAGTGACAACTAGCAGCAAATGTATTTACTATTATACTACTTTCGCTCGATTTGCCCCCTTTCGGAGAACATGTTCTATTGTTTCACTTTCACGTCATACGGAGGGAAATGATATGTTAAAATGTAAAACAAGTACAAAATAAAATTTTTATAAATTATTGTTTTAGTGAATTTTAATTATATTTTATACCGTGGTAATTTTTTTTTTAACACCAAAAATCTCGCCTTGTAATGTAATAAATATTTTTTAGTTTTTATTTTTTGTTTACTACCTATAAATCATGAAAGCTAAATTAAAATATATTAAAAAAAAAACATCTTCTTATGTTATTAATGAGTAGTTTAATGATGAATTATGTCTAAAGTCGATATAAATAATATTTTTTACGGGCAGTAATTAGTTGAAAATGCCTTTCGTTAATGGTGGTTCATTAATTAAAAATTTAAACATTAGAAAAAAAAAATACTAAACAGAAGACGGTTGAACAGGTTAAGCGAAATATACAAATTTGAGTATATGCATAAATGTTGACGACCTAAAATTTGTAATATATAGTATCCAATTAGCGAACACCATTTAATCTTAATGACTATAAGCTCGCTATAAGCACGCCTGATTTATTTGTTCCTCAATAAATCTTGGAAATATAGTTTTTGTAATAATCCGTGTGTTAAATTAACAGCCATTTGATTCATATCCTGTTTTATTTAACAGTAGTTTAGCATATAAGACCTTCTAAATAAAATACAAACGATTTAATATTCTTTCAAATTTATTGCATCCCCTTCAATGTAATCCCTTTCGGATAGAATTCATTTATGCCAACGTTTTTTCCAGTCTTTGAAACAGTTAGTTTGCTAGATCCGATTTCCGGAATGGCCATCAAAACTTTCTTCGATTCGACTTGTATCTCTTTAGTCGAGTTGATCCGATGTTAGATGATCGGTTTTTTAAGATTTGGGAATAGCGGGAAGTCAGGCGGAGCTAACTCAGTCGAATAAGGATCTAATTTTTGGCCAAATAGTCACGTACAACCAATGCGGTGTGAGACGGTGCATTATCGTGATGCAAAAACTAAAAATTGTCTGTCCAAAATCCTGACCCAAACGATATATGCATAATGTCAACAACATCTCTAATTGACAATCGACGATTTTTGAGGACCAAATCCTTAACTTCTTTTATGTTGTATTACGGCTGCATTGATGATAACATAATAAGCATATAACAACAGAAACATATAAAATTTATTTCTGAAAATTTATTAATGGTGAAACTCCTCAAAAGTATTCTAGTCAGTGGTGGTCGGTTGTTTTTCAGTTTTTCATTTTCAAATTAACCCTTTGGCAAACAACATCCAAAGGAAAATCTCCCTCATTATTCTCAGTTTCTCTACATCTTAATCAATTTCCAATTATAGTAATCACCAACAATATTTAGGCAACATATATTTTCTTAATGTCTTAAAAATAACCAACCAGGGTTTATGGTTACTTTATATTTCATAAAAACTATTTCGTTTTTCGGGATTTCATTTGTACAATAGAAAGGGCTGAAACCTCATGAGGTGGTCGGATCTTCGGTCTTGATTAATTTAACTCCCAAATCATTCCCGAAATGAATCTTTTAAGTAAATCTTCAGCTTAAACTCCAGCTCAATTTACAACTCAACCTCCATCTAAATTGCAAATAACCCGGTAATCCAACCTTCAACTCAATCAACAAATCAGCTTTCGAACCAACCCTTAACCTAACTCCAAGTCAATCCTTAAATATTTCCCAAACCGAACAACTTAGCTCGACCCAAATCTCAACCCTCTGCTCAACTACACAATTATTGGTCAACCCAAACCACAATTTACTCGATTCGAAAGTTACATGGATTTATGAACTCAGCTCTAAACTCGACCCCAAAAAATATCTAACCGAACTTCTTACTCAAATCCAAATCAATTGCAACTCCTATTCACTATCATACCATAATACCAACGTACAATCATACCGGCATTCGGTACCATCATACCATCGTACAATTTTTTTTTTTACTCTATTGAAGGCATGACGTTTAATTCTTGTTAATCCATAATCTAGTCAAATGATACGCAAAAGTATACATACCAATAACAACTGAGAATTGCTTTTTACATTTTTTAATTCTCAAAATTAAAATCAATTCTGTTTTGAATAAAAATTTCATAAATTAACAATATAAATAATAAACTGATGCCAGGTTAATTAATCCTCGGAGATGAATTCTTAGCATTTAAGTTAGGAATATAATTCTTGAGAGTTGGAAATTCCAGCTATTTCTTAAAGATTAAAATAAAAATAAATCACATAACTGAATGGTAATTTTTAAAATGTTTATACAAATACTATTGTAAGCAACAAATTGTACTTCTAAGTGCTAAATAAAAATTTCTATCATTAATTAAAACAAAATTATGCCTTCATATTCATATCAATCGTACCATCGTGTTCTAGTAATGTCGAACCATCATACCATCACAATAAGTTCTATATCTTTCCATCAATCCAACATAACTTTATACCATCATATAATCATATAATCTAACCATCATACTATCAGGCCATGATATCACTATACCATCCAACTGTCATACCATTATACCCTAATACCATCACACCATCATGCTATCAAACCATCATATCATGATACCATTATATCATCATACCAACATATCATTATACTATCATACCATCATACCATCATAGCATCATACCATCATACCACCATCATATCATCGTACCACCATCACCATCACACCATTCTTATATTCAAACCACCATACCATTGCACCATCATAATATCATACCATCATACATCGTGCCATCAAACCGTCATCAAAAATCAACGCAATTCTTGAAGTTTGGACCAGATTATCATCTGTCGAGAAAGAGATGGAGATTTGAGATATTAACAGTGACCTTTCTTCTTATGCTTTAAACAATATTGACGTAAAGATTAGTTCAAATCGGCCAAGGGCGTGTCAATTTGTTAAAATATCATACACATATACTGTATATTAAAGTGGTCCAATATACTAGAATCTTTTTTTTTTTTGGTGCGTGCGACTTTTCTGAAGAGAGAGTTTATTGAAATTTGAGGCATTTTAGCTACAAAATGGCGGGCAGTTTTGAATATTATAATTAGAAAAGAAATATTTAAATTCTGATCTTTTCTGAATGTCTCAACAAAAAAACAAAAACTCAGAGTTGTGAGTGCAATTTCGTTAATGCAAAGTTTACTCAGCGAACGGTCAAAAAACTACTATACAGACCGAGTAATTATATTTTTAAAATTATTTGTAAAATGTTACCTTTATAAAAATATAAAATAAGTTTACTTTGTATGTACCGTTATTTTGTTAATTTAGTTAGAACAAATCTACTTGAAATTACAAATACATTTTTTTTTTGTTTTTTTTATTGTTTTAGTGAATTGAAATAATTTTTAATAGTGCAATAATTAGAAATGTGTAAAACGAGGGGATCGAGTTAATAATTATACCTGGTTGGTGAGGATATGCAAACCTTGAATTGTCATTTTTTACCAACTAAGCGAATTATCTTGTCATATTATTTATATGTCCACCTAAAAAAAATTAAATTACGGAAATGTTTAACCGATGTGGTAATTACTGCTGAATTACTGCTGAAACCGATGATTATGATGAATAGTCGGAGTTGGATTCTAGTTTAGTAAGCATAACAAATAAAAGAGAAATATTGATATAAGAATATTCGAACAGCCAACAACAAATATTGTCACACTGGCAATTTCATCTGCTTTAGACTGAGTTGACATATCCGAGAGAAAAGCCATATTGATTTTGGGAACTGTTGCCATATAAATGAGACTACAGCACTTGTTGCCGGCGTCGGCTTTATTGTATCGACTTACTTCCTATTGGCGATGTGGCTGGTCGGCGAAATAGTTTCCACACTCCGAAATTTAAGTTAACTCACATTTTAGAGGAAAACTTACTTGCATTTTATGCAGTTCTTATTAATTTTTTGATTTATCCATAAATTTTAGATTAAAAATAAAAGCGCGAAAGTATTATTTTACCCCAAATCTCAATTTGGCATAGAAAACTCGACAAAATGTAATATAAGAGATATGAAACATAGTTGTCCTGTTCACTCCTTCTGTGCTGTCATTATTCCTTAAATATCATATTAAAATTGTTGTTGCGAGCATTTCTCTTTTCGGAGCAGTTTTGCAGAACCAAACTATTTTTGACTTCACAAAGGCTTCAGGAGTGACATTTGTTTATGGAATCTCTAGCAACGGCTAAAGATAAGGGAAATCCGCACACATAGTGATACCGGAAATAAGCGGAACTTTCCATATAAATCTCAGTTAGGCTTAGGTGTTAATATAGCCTTTTAGGTGATGGTAGTTAACAGTGTCATCTCTTTCGCTGCAAACTGACAAGAGCAACGTGCAATGCTTACAATTAAGTGTTTATTAATTAATAATTATACTAAATGAAATGATTAATTTTGAAAAAATTAACTGTTTAAAAGCATAAATAGTATGTAAATATTTACGGGATGGGTTAAAAGTTGTGCTTCAGCAATTTTTGAATTTAAATATTTTTTGAACAACAAGCCTTAAGTTGATTTCCCTAAAAAAAAAATAATTTGTGTCCGACTCTAATTTATTATGCAGAAGGAGATATCTATGTTTTCCCAATTATATCTATGCTTTTACCCAGACTTGACTATTTTTTTTCAGATGCATATAATTTATGTTAATCCTGTACTTAAATTATGTGCTAATTAAAGTCTTGGAAATTCTTAAATTTTCTGTTTTCTGTAGTGTTTCTGTTAATTAATTATGTTTAAAATAAATACATTGCGAGATCATACTTTATATATTGACGTCTAAACTTCAATTTCACAATTTTAAAGCAAAATGTAAATTTGTGAAATTTTCAAAATTCTGGAAATCTCAATCTTAAAGTTGTCAATTCTTTGAAAAACTTTATTTTTCACATTACCAATTTACAATATGCAGAATCATAATTCTGATAATCCCGAAAATTCAAGAAATTCAAATGATAAATCAATTCTCAAAAGTTCAAAGTTTTAAAATTTCAACACAAAAATTTGTAAATTTGATCTTAAATCTTGAGAATTGCACTAGATTTTTAATAATACTAGATTTTATTTATTAGTTTTGTTGCAAATAAATAACCTTTCAATTGCGCAATTGTCTAATTTTAAAATTTTTTTGACATTTATAACCAATAATCTCACCTACTAATAATTTTTACGTTTCAGAACACCAATTTACAAAATTCAGAACTATAATTCTAATAATTCCTAAAGCTCAATAAAATCTGAAACTAAATCAATTCTGAAAGCGTTAAAAGTTTTCAAATTTTGAAGATTTCCACTTTGGAATAGAAATTTTTAAATTTTTAAAAGAAATTAAGAATTTTCAATTATTAACCTCTGAAAAAAGTTCAGAATAAAATCTAAATTTTAAAATTTTCAATATTCTGAAAATTTTTACGTTAAAATTTTCAAATTTTGTAATTTAAATTAATTTTCTTTATATAACCAATTATTCTTGAGTTCCTGGAAAATTTGTAATTTCCAGATTACCAATTTACAAAATTCAGGATCATAGTTCCGTTATTTCAAAAAGTTCATAAAAGTCCGAAAATAAATCAATTCTGAGAAAGCTAAAATTTTTCGAATTTCTCGCACTTTCTCGTGGTATAGAAATTTTTAAATATAAATAAATAAGATCTTAAAACTTGAGAATTGTACTAAATAATTGTACTGAATTGTTTAAACGTAATTTTTCAAAATTTCCAAAATTCTGAAAATCTTTGGGTCGAAATTTTTAAATTTTGTAATTTAATTGTAATTGCTATTATACTATTTAGCTGGCTCTTAAAATCTTTGCAAATTTTAATTTTACAAATTCAGAATTCAAATTCTGATCATTGCGAAAATTTAATAAAATCTACAACTAAATCATTTCTGAAAATTTAAAAAGTTTTGTAACTTTTTATTGTCTCACGGGATAGAATTTCCGAATTTTTGAAAAATTGAGTGTTCAATTGTTAACTAATGCAGAATCTATTCCTTGTTATCTTCTCTTCATTAGCGATTTAGAAAAATTTCAAAATTTGATTTTAAATTTCGAGAATTGTACTGAATTAAAAAAATAATAATTTTGATTTATTAACCTCTGCTACATTATATAACGAATTAAAAAGTTATGCACTTAAATTAAGTGTTAGCTGAAATCTTAGAAGTCCTTATAAAATTTACGAATTTTCTGCTTTATGTTTAGTTTAGTTCAAAATTAATATCTTGTTAGATCATATTTTTTTATATTATTGTCTAAACTACAATTCGTCAATTTTAAAGCAAAATGTAAATTTTCATAATTTCTAAAATTTTAAAAATGTTTACCATACTTAAAAATTTTGTTTTTCCAATTTATCTACTGCCTTATACCCAGTAGTCCCTCATTCCTTTCAACATTCTTATTCTCCAAATTTCAAACTTACAAAATTCAAAATCAAAATTCTGATATTTCTGATAGTTCAAGAAGATCTATAAACTGTTTCAATTCTAAAAAAGCTAAAAGTTTTCAAATTTTTGATTTCGTCCGTGGTTTAAGAATTCTGAAATTAAATTCATAAAAGCTTCAACAAAATATTCTACGAACAAGTAAGTATTTTATCAAAATGCGCTAGATTTTTTACTGCGACTTATAACCAGTTTCTCTGCGAGTTTCCATTATTTTCAAGATACCTACCCATTTACAAATTTTTATAAATGAATCATAAACAAATGCAATAGTTCTATCCTTAAACCTTCCATTCTTAGAGCAAATAATTTGGTTCAGATAAATATCCAAGTCGTCTAAATTATTTCACGTTCATTCCCCAATAGAAATCTAAAATTTGGCATTATTTTCGTAAAGTAGTCAAACTGAAAATAAAATTAAATTTTGTTTACAGGAAAATTAACTTTTGTATTGGCGATTTCAAGGAACTACGAAAATAACATTAACTAAATTTAATTCTTCTTTGGAGAGTCTCTTTACGCTAAAATTTAAAAAGAGAATAATTCAACTGCGCATTATAGCTGGGAATGATGTCGAAAGTGTATGCCGTTTATTCCAATTCGTACTTTCACAGTAGTACATTCAGAATATTTCGCGATCGCGTATAAACGAAAACATTCTAAGATTCCTTCATAGCGAAGTTTAAAACCCCCACCAACCGATATAATGAATAAAATGCACAAACAATACAAATAACACTGCATTGCTTAAATTCTAAATTTCTTAAATACGACTGGCGAGACATCTGGAAATTCCTCGATTAAGTATTTTTTTCGTATGATGGTTTTACTACAAGCATTTATACTTTGGTTAAGCTATGTACCTACTAATTAGAGTTGCCAACTTTCTAAAATGGTTCGACCGGCCAGACGTAAAAAATACTTTAAACGTCAGGTAAAACAATTGGGGTGTGCTTTCATACGATTTCCTTTTACAAACGATTTTAGATTTTTGTAAATTATGTCGCAGGTAAAAGCCGCCACTTCCGGTTGGCCGTTTTTCATTAAAATTCACCAGGGCCTCCCAATTTAAGAAAATGCATAAATAATAAGTCTCAGTTCGAATGGCTGAAGGTTAAACTATTTGTACTAGAGAGAAGACACGGACAAGACAGATAGACACATAGACACCAATTCGATACTCAAATATTTGGACTTAAGGTAAAAGAAAGTAAAAAATTATGGTGTGGTCAAGACACGAGATTCTTTTACGAACCGGGAATTTTGCGAAAGTAACTTAAAAGAACGTCAAATGGAATTAGATCGAATACTTTTTGTATTTTTATTTTTTTTATACTTAGTCTTTTTTACACATTATTCAATATTTTCGACATTATACGTGCGATGTCTACTTATTATTTTTCAGGTTTTTCAGATCCTGAGCTTATTCGAGTTTTTCGGCATATTCGAAATTTTTTGTGATCATCGAAATTTGCAAACGATTGAGTTGCTGGTTGTTACAGAATTAATGATCTACCTATATTAAGTTCACAAGGGTGACTTTTTCAGAGAATATTTGAGACCATCCGAGTTTCCTGAAATAATTTTGGATTATCCCGGATACTTTGAATTTAAACGGGACAATTGGGTTGCTTAGTATAGATAAGATATCTGAAAATTTTGATATTTTCAACGTTACCTGGTCGTTCATATTACTTGCATGATATTACAGTGAACTCAAAACTATTAATGATTTTCGATAATTCTTCGAATTTTTTTTTGTATTTTTGCGGATTCGAGGAGAATTATTGATACTCGATAATTCAGTAGGATTCAATGTAGCTGCTTTAAGTTTAGTGGTAGTAGGATCTGTAATAAGGTTCATCATCGTACAGTGTTCTTTGTTTTTTGCAGGTAATGTTTAAATCTAACGAATACAAGTAGATAACAAATTTCTTTATGTTTGTAATTCGTACATTGCATTCATATACCAATTGACTCTGGAAATAAATCCTAATACTAATGAAATTTTTATTCAACCACTTCGGAAAATTTCGATTTTACTGTAATAATGATTTAACTGAATTTAATTGAAAACCGGACATTTGTTGTGCCGGTCAGCTGCCCGACCGGTGACCGACTTATCGCTGTGAATACGGACCGGACCGTGTCGAAACCGATCAATTGGCAACCCTACCTCTAATGTATTTCTGTTTTAATTTGTTTGGAAAATATATACCATCAAATAATCGAGAATGTTTCATCACAAATAAAACTTAGATTTTGGATTAAATTCACTTATGTACGTCAAAATAGGACCCATACGAACCAACCTAGTTATTTTTATTAAAATTTAATAAAATTTTCGTTAACTGCCTTTCAAGAAATTTAACAACTTTTAATTATTTGATATACTCGTACATTTAGCAAACCAAACAAATTGTTAGGAAATCTAAAAACTAATAAGTCGCGAAAACGTGCTTTATTCCTCAAAATAAATCACTTTAAACCGCAATTATCGTCAACAAAACCTTTTTTTTTTGTTTTATTATTTCGGCTAAATATTGTAGAATTCCATTCCCAAAACAATTAGACGTGCCAACAAAAAAAAATCACAACAATTAAAACATTTTTATTTTTTTTATAACATACGACATTTGCTATCTTTTCTTATGCGAATATAGATTACCCAAATACTATTATATGTACATAGATTTTGATTCGCTTTAGCTTCAACATCAACACACTCTGGCTGTACGAGTATATTAGAACACCAAGTATTATAATATACATACGTAGCAACATTTTATTTTTTTTGTTATCACATTTAAATTTCTTTCGTAGTGCCAAAATATGCTAATTTTCACTCAACAAAAAAAAAAAAAAAAAATTAACGCATTTTTTTTTAGTTATATGAATATTTACATAACATAAAAAATATTGTATTTGATATATAGTATAATATGTAGAATACACATACTGATCTATGTAGATTTGTATACAGTACATATTTTTTAGTATTTAGCATACTCTATATACTCATAGTATGTTATGCACATATTATAAAAAGGAGAATTTTGAAATATTTGATATGTTGTACTTAAACATTACTATACTCGGAATGTTTTATGTACACAAACATAGAATTATGTATTTTAAATATAAGTACAACTTAAGTGTGTTTTATGATGATGCTAGCTATGTATACACTAAATATATATCTACAATAAATAATATGTTCGTGGAAACACAAACACAGCATGGCGTTTTTTTTAAGTTACCTAAATTTGGCTTGGTGAAAAAACACCTCAAGATATTTTCTTTTTGTAGAGATTAAACAAATGGAAAAATATTACTATTTTCCACTTCCTCCTACCTAATTATTACTCAAGTTGAAATGAGCCTCAAACTTATGAGAATTAGTAGCTACACTTCACAATCCTAAATTATTTTAGAATTTACCTGTCAAATAGATGTGCATCCGTTTAATTGATTAGAAGACTATCATCAAAGGCCTTTAGCTCAAAAGTATAAATACGAGATTTAGCAGATGACCGTAAAATGTTCACATAAGAATCACCCTGTTTTTGAAATGAATATATACCAAACACTAGTACCGTAGTTTAAATATTCTTTAACTTCTGAATAGTTGGTTTCACTTAATGGATTTTTACGATACCTACGATCCTGAACACTTTTTGGTAGTCCGAACTGGACAGAATTCCCTTCCTTATTACCAGAAAATATAAATAAACGCTTTTTATAACTAAGAATATTTTTTTTTTTTTTTTTTTTTTAAAAACATCTTTATTGATATGGCTACTACAATCTTAAACATTATTAATTCATTAGTAAGGTTGACATTAGTACTTATGAGATAAGCATAAACTTGTGTGGGTTTGCTGGACCAGTATCCAGTTCCCTTAAACTAACAATATGAATTTTAATAATTTAACTTTCAACTTGTATACAGAAACATCCCTTTTTCCTCAATTAATTTGGCAAACGCCTAGGTTATCTATTTCGGAAACACCACCGAAACATCGCATAATCCGAATGGCAGCCTGATAAACTTATATTTGCCCATTGGTGGTAAGAATTTGGTTCTTCCTTTTAAACTACTTAAATGATCCTTCAAAAGAAGGCAGAAACCTTTCTTTAAAAGAAGTCTTGGTGAATAACATTTTACTCTGGTTTCTCTACATTCAAATATCATTTATCATGTCTAATTGTAGTTCGTCAGCCAACACATTATGATTTAATCGTTGAACCTTTGCACCTTCACCACAAAATGATACTGTACGCGAAATTTGGAATCACAAAATTCATTAGCACAAAAGGTTCTAAAAATGAAACATCTGCTTTATAACTGTATAGGAACAAAATTTAATTTGTTTTCCTCCTAGATTTCCCGACATGCTGTTCAAGTTTATTCTAGTCTGAGACTAAAAAATAGTAGTCGGCTATTTCTTTCTCGTTCAAATTTAATTTGTTGTCCAAGGCTAATTTATTGTGAAAATAATCTGTAAAGGGTAGGTGACCCCATTTTCCGGATTCCTTTCCTAAATGTCTCCTCTTTGAAAAGGAACCTTATTGATTTCAAAAATACGTTTCAATTTATTCATTAACTCTTTAAAACCAAAACAAGAATGTACCACGTTAGCCGACGCTCTCTCATTTACATTTCCACCTAAATTTGATTCGGAAATTTTGAGTAAAATTTGAATTAGGAATTTAAATTTAAAAAAATGGTTTTGTCATTCCAAACCAAATAAAATCTTTCGTTTAAATTATATATAGGAAGTGAGTTACAACTCGAATTTTGATTTCACAAAATTTTGATAGAAATATATGTTTACATTGCACAATTGATGTACTTAGTCGGTTTTCAATTAGACAACAAAAAATGAGAACAAATTAAGTGGATTAAAAGAATAGATTCATAAATATGATAAGGGAAAACCTAGTACATATTTTGAAACCAATGTGAGTGGATTTTTAGTGGATTCAGAATTAAATTAGATTACAATTCCATCTGGATTTGATAAACTTTGAGTGACATTTTACTCCGAAATTAAGTTAAACTTCCAAACCATACTTGAATGTTGATTGTAATTTTGGTCACGCTCATTGAATTAAATAACAACTAGAGTGAAATTTAAAGTTTTAACAAAGTTTTGACAAATATTTAGGTATTCTACTAATTGATTATTGTAATTTTCATTTTAATATTTGAGTGGTATTCAGATTAGTAACTTGAACAAAATGTTTAACGGAATTTGGAACATAAATCTAGTCTAAATTGTTCAACTGCCTTCAAATATAACATAACATTCGATGATAATGAAATTTTAATGAAAGAAAATTGGCTTGAATTCTAAACTCTATATAATGAGTTTGAGTGTAATTTTAAGAAGGAATTATCTTCTTTGTATTGCAATTGAGAAACACATTTTGAAAACATAATTTTAGCAAAATATTTAATGCCCTTTATGTGACTGAGTTTAAATTGTAAATTAGATTTCACAACAAATTTTTTAGTTCACCTAGAAAATCAGAAATCGAGCAAAACTCTGAATGCTTTTTGTTTTACGAAAGAAAACTTGAGTATGGAATCGGGATTGCCTTTAATAACAATTTGAGTGAATTTTAAAAATTTACAATAGGCTAAGTTATTTGAGCAAAATTTTTATTTAGAACGGCGTAAAACAAGATTTGAACAAAGTTGGGAATAAAAATTCAATTTCAATCCAATCGGGAGTTTGGGCAAAAATTTGGATGCAATTTAATCAAAAAATATTTAAAAATTAAGTTTGAATTCCAGATTCCATTAATACAAAATTCTGTTTGCAATTAAGCTAGAAATTGTATGATATTTTTTTTACAAATTAAGTAAAAATTCCAACCTTGATTTTTCTAAATATGCTTGATTAGAAATTTGGAGTACAACTACAGCTTTAGTTCTAAGTGCATTTAAGAAAAATTCGAGTTTAATTCGAAATGCTAAGTTAGAGTAGAATTTAAAACTCTAGTTTGCATTACAAGGTTTGATAAATTTGTATCAGAATTTTGAGCAGAAATCTGAGTAATTTCGAAGAATTGGAATTTTAACCAATAATTGAGTAAAATGTTGAGAAAAATTTAATTTACCGTATTATTTTTACCACCCACATGAAACGGAATTATGTGGAAAGGTTTGTATTGTCTCAAAGCTAATATTCCCAACGAACACAAATTCAAATGAGTATTAACTTGTATTACAGTTGTATTAGTATTAAAGTCAGTGAAGTTTGTCCGAGCCCGAACTTTTGGTTCATTTCCCGGACAAAATGTAGCCATCCCGAAAAAGTGTAAATTTTGTAAAAGGTGTAGGCTCATCCCGCAAAAAATATTATAATTAAAATGTATCTAACACTGAAAAAAGCCAAGTTTAGACCAAATGAATACTAGTAAATTTCTTAAAAAATATGTGTAACAAAAAATATAAATTCCTTTAAGAGTAAAGCACATAAATCTATGTTCTGCTGGTAGAATAATCATTTACTATGAAGAAACCTTAAATTATATACAGCCAATACTAGTGATATAGCATAATGGTTTTTTATATGGACAGATAGGCCATGATACTAGCTAATAGCCGGCCAACACCCCAGCTCCATATCATGGGGATAAACATATGTTTTCGAAAAATTTGTATTTTCAGTGTAGCGTGTGTGATATACAGCTAAACCGATTATAGATTAACAGATAACTTTCTACTTGTTTGATATCTCAAATTAATTTTATCTTCGGTCCACATTGCCTGGTTTATTCGCGTTATCCAGGTAGCACCACGAGGAGGAAAAATCAGGGCTTTGCTACCCATAACTAAACTTAAAATAAAACATAATTTAATTGTAGTAGTAACTAAAAAACTAGAAAAAATGGAATTCATGATCATAATTAGATGTATTTTATGATTTTTTGGTAATTTTTTAAAAATTTTTCTTATTAATATTATTTTACAAGGTTGCGTAGGCTTGCTTTGGAACCGTCAGTAATAAAACTAATAACCGACGTCACATGATATTCTTTATTGTTAATTTTTATGTTAGTTGCTACTTCGGACAACTTTATATTTGTCTCTTCAACCGCTTCAGTGTCTATACAAAAAATTTGCCCATACATTTCTTTTGAAGGGTTCATGGACTGAAAACAGTCTTTACAAGACTTTTGGGGAATTTCCTGAAAACAATCCTCAATATTTGAAAAACCTAGTTTTTTGTATAATGCCATGTCCAAATAAATTATTGGTCGCTTTTCTTGCTCTCTGTTACAACATTTAGAATTGGAACATTTTAATGTTACCTCTACACTTGGAAATTCGGTAAATAATTTCCTACACACATTAAAAAGTTCAGTTGTGCAATCGGATGTAAAACCCAAGGTTTCAACCAAAATTTGTTTTCGGATTTCATATACCTTTGTTAAATTTTGGCATATTAAGGATTGCAACAAACGTTTCGTTCGATTGTTTTTCAGATTTGCTAAAAAATGTGTGTCTTGTTGTATAGCTAAAGCGATTGCCTGAAAAACAGAATCTTTAGCACAAGTATTCTTATAAAAACTGCATGTGTGTAGCATTTCGAATTAATGGTAATGCAGTATTTTGTTGTGTAAAAATTGATTTTGGCTTCATCGATTTTCCCCTTTTGGGTGTTTCGTCAAAATGTTGACTCAATGTTGCCATTGCAGCAATCTCATGCTCACTGGTCGTTAATTTACTAAGCGATTTCACAATGTTAAACTCAAAGCTATTTTTTTCTGTTTGCAGCTTGTAGGGGTTGAATATGAATTTTTCCTCTTCCACACTGAGGTACTTTTTTGAATATCTACTACACTTTGATCGCAATTTTCCGTTAATTTAATTTTTGGGTGGATTTCTTGTTTAACCTAACGACAACTTTGGAACATCAAAAAATACTTCTTTAGAAATTATATTGTTTCGCCGATTGATTTCACGCACGAATCGGCCAACTTTTAGTGGCATCTTACCTAATTCTTGGGTACGACTTGTAGCAGAGAATCTTCTTTTGAGAGTCGCAAAGCAATTTTCCACATGTCCGTTGCTCCAACGTTTTCCTTGGTGCAGAATTCCCGTAAATAGAGGTAATATACTGGCATCCTTTTTAAAAATGTGTTTTGAAAATTTAAAATATAAAAATTATTGAGGGCTCCTTCATCGCAATCTTCCGATACAGATAATTCAATATAACCACTTATTTTTTGCAAATCACTGTAAAAGGGGCTTTGCTTGTAAATCGGACAAGAAAAATCTTATTTAGTTAATTCTTTCTCAATTCCTAAATCTACCGGACAGTCAGTTTCGCTTATATTTAATTTTTTTGCATTAATATTTAAAGCAATTAAGGCAACTAGATTATCAAATGCTTGCTTTACGGTAGTTGTAATATATTTTGAATTTAATAAGACTCCAAACTCACGCCAAATTTGTTTAATTTCCTCATAATTTTTTGCCACAATTATAGAAGCCATAATCTCCCTCACAAATTTATAAGCTTGTGGAAAATTTTGGTAGTGTATGCTAACATCTTTAGAAATATTATGCGATATGTGTGAACAACACAATCTTAGTTTTATTACTTCTGCCGGTGATTTTATGCAGCTTACTTTTGTTGCCTACATATGGGGTAGTCTTTATGTATTCCACCAAGTCCATCCAATTAAACGCATCCAGAATCGAATGTATTTGTGCGTAAGAAAAATCGACTACAACGGTTCCAAAAATTGGCCATTTTTTTAGGGTTTCTTCAACATATAGGCGATATTCTCTAAGCCAATTCCCTATGGTTCGAGTGTTATGGCTGAAACTTATCATATCGCTCAGTGGATATGGTGTAGCGGTGTCTTTTTGCTGCGATTTGACAGGTACGACGAGAGCATAGTACATCACTGACTTACAAGTTTTATACGGTTTTCTAGCAAGCCCACCTGTAGCATCTAAATATACCGTCAGCTTTTTAAGTACCATACATTGAGTTTTGGAGCATGTCGTTACACATAATGGGTTTTTACCCACCTGGTTAATATACGATTCATCTGGATTCAAATCACTCTTTTGTTTTTCCAAATGAACGTCTTCGATATCGTCGAAATGATTGTCGTTGGATAGTAAAGCTTCCGATCTAATTTTGCTTAATACTCGCCTGTCTTTTAACAGTTTTGCCGTATTTGTTTTAGCAAAAAAATTGAGATCCTCCTCGTTGGTTAAGTTTTCCGAGACTATCTCAACAGTATTCCGGAGCAAACTTTCTTTATATATGTCTCTTAGAGATTTGGATGTATGTTGGAATTTTTTAAATGGATGAAAAGTAGTATCTTTTGTGCAATAGACATCAAAAGTTCCGAATTGAAGGTTCGAATTTATTAATTTAAAGTTCCTGCATGATTCGTTATCATTTCTGTGACCGCAGAAAGCTCTAATAGTTAAGTGGTTCCGAGCTAGATCCTATCCCTTAATATTTATAAGGCAACGAGATAGCTGAATCAACTGACTTGTGACATGGTAAGTATAATGATAAGCGTCGAGTTTTTTTTCCTTTTCATTGAAAATTCTTTTCCATATTTCTTCAGAAATATGAACCTGATACTTCATTTATTGAAATTTTTTATTGGTTTTGAAATGAACAAATTTTATTTTTAGTTTAGATAAATTTAGAAACGAGCTTGCTTTGATTTCTTTTAGAAGTTTGCGATCGACTATTTCGCACTCCTTCTCGCTGTCATTATCTGAATACTGTAGAGGCAATATAACCTTATTAATATTATTATTTGGTACTTCAGAATCCATTGGCTCTTCCGTAACCAATATTGGATTTTCCAAATTACCAGAATTTTGAAATTTATCGAAATGTTCCGCAATATTTATTGGATCACTAATAATATCAGAAATTATGCATTTTTCGTTTAAGGGTAAATTGATTGTAGTATACGCTGGCTTAAGGATTTCGACGGCAAAAATCTTTATGGATGGTTTCATTTTAAGCCCAGGTAATAACGTATTACTATCATCACAATCACCGTTATATTTGACAAGCTTGCTATCAGTTTCAGTTCGAGACTTTTCATTACCATTCATTTCTATTCAAAAAAATATTGTAATTATCATAAATCGGTCAATTGCTACTTATACATGATTTAACAATAGTACCATTTGATTCAGCATAACTGAATCCATTAATATTTAAATCGTCCGTACTACGATCCACAATCTTATTATTTACCAGTGACATTATGTTCTTAGTACAACATTTCTTAGAATCATCTCTAAAATCGTTTGGACCTGCTCTAAGAAAATTTTATGAATTTAATTTTTTTTTAACAGGCATGTCGGTATCGAAACTAAGAGAAGATTTAAATTTATTTAACTTCAAATAGGAAATAATATATATTCATCTTCGGTTTTCTTTGGTATATTTGACATGAAGTTCTTGGCACAATAGCTTCATTTTCTCTGTATCAGATCTAGTTAAATCTTAGTGCGAAAATGATAATGTTTGTAGAGCTTTTTCAACATTTTGAAAACTTACACTGTTCCTTTTATTCTTGTTATTATACCTATTCGAGCTCATTATATATATATAATAAAAATACTACAATAGATAAATAAAATATTAAAAATACCAAAATCGTAATTAGGTATTAGGTTTATATAGTATGAACAATAACTTTATTCCTCATATAAATAAAAAATAACACACTACAGAAATTTACAGCGTGGCAATAGCCAAAAACCAAATGATTTTTTTATTTTTTATTTTAACCGATATTTTTACTCTCACGAAAATAACACTACAATAATCCAAAATAGAGAAACTTTTACGAAACAATGAATGATAAAAATACAACCAAAAATGTTGCAAACAAATTCAGTATGAATAATATCAGAGCCTTCTAGAGTATAGAGCGATAATCTTAATGACGTATTTTTTAGAAGCTTTTTTAGTGGTATAACTTTTCACTGATTTCCATAGGAATCCATAGTAAAAATGGTGTTTTTTAGCTTCAAGTTTTTCAATGAAAAAAGCAAAAATTTTATAAAATGTTTATATAAAAGTTTTCTACATATCTTTAAGAACAATATACAAGAAGGCCATATTGGTATTAAGTAAATATTAATGGCAGAAATATTAAAATTAAATTATTTCTAAAACATATTTGTTCGAACTTTCATTTTGAAAAATACATCAAAGTTGGCTCTGACAAATTAAAATAATACTTGCAAAATTTATCTTTAGTTTTATTAGTGTATGTCAGATGTCTAAGATGTTTACAGAAAAATACGAAAAAAAATTATTTAATCACAAAATTATCACACGTTCTTAACATTTTGTGACTTTGTTTTGCTTTTCCTACAATTTTTGAACATTAAATTCCCCCAGATGGTCATTTTTGGTACGATATTACCAAATTTTTATGGCCATCACTGCCATCTATGTAATGTATATTGACTTAATAACCAAACGAATCGAAGTAAGCTTTTATTTCAATTTGACCAGAATGCTGTTGTTATGAATTTTTTTTAATATTTTGGTTTAAATAAATCAATTATTACAAGAAAATGAAAACGATTTACTTAAACGATATTCATATATGTTGAAATTCAAACATTTATGAAAGTATTTCAGAAATCATAATTAAGAATTTGTAACGTTTTCATTTAAAAATTTGTTTTAGGCAAAAAAATGATTTCCCATATGTTTTGTGTGTTTTACTATGAAAAGTTTCGTTTTTTCCTCGTTTCTAATTCCCTTATAAAAGCTCAGATTTTTGATTATGGCTCTATAAAATCAAAGCCTACTTAATAAATAAAGCCTCCATGATGAAAACAAGCTTTTTTTAAGGTATCAAAAAATACAAAAGAAAATGTTTATTCCATAGTTTTTATATGGAGAGATATGACCTCAGTTTATTCAAAATATATTAATGAAAATTGACTCGAAATTAATTTTATTTTGATTCAATTGAAACTATAAACTTTATTTTCCACCTGACCTAGACGATTTTTTCGTGAGCTTTTCCAATTTACGGTAATAATGGTAACAAAATAAGATATTTTATATCTGAAAAAGCTTAAAAATAGAGTACATGCATGTAAAAAAGAGATATAAATATAAAGGAAAAGGCGCGACGTTTACAATAATAAACATGACAAACAATAAAGAAACAAGGTAAACATAAGAGAAATGAAGCAAATACATAATATGAAGCATATTATCAGATGACAGCAAATAAAAAGCAAAGCCTACTTAATAAATAATAAAAATATTATTTTCAAAATTTGTTGTTTTTTTTTGTTTGTCATCCGCTCATCATACTTCGTCAGTGTTTTTTCCCTTTACGTGTTGACCTTGTTCGTATATTTTTTGTTATTTTATTATTGTAAATGTCGTGCCATTTCCTATTTCATATGTTTATCTCTTTTTTATATTTGTGTACCTACTCTATTTTTAAGCTTTTTTAGAAAATCAAATATTTTATTTCATTATTCCTGGCGGGAAATTGTCAATTATTTACCCAATAATTCGACAAGAAACATTTAGTTGTACAGTGCTGGTAAAAAAAAAATTCGGCAAACAAATTTATTGCAAATTGGAGTCTTTTTTTGCTAAAATTACAAAGCTTTTGAAAGCAATTGGTTTATTGTTTCATTTTAAATACATATATGACGTAATTTTTTGAAAAAATTGCAAAACACCGAAAAATGCCAAAATATTCAAAATACGTTGATTGGTGTTAAAGTAATGTAATAAATTAAACACTTATTTTATATTTTTTTGTTTGTTTTTTATTGATTTGTAGTTGTTCAGTCTTTCATATTAATATTTTGTTGGACCGCCTTTTGCTTTTATTACACCGGTACAACCCCGCAACTGATGTGCAAAAAAATTGGGCAAGCAATTATTTTTTTTTACGCCTACCGTTCTTGGCCGTCATTAGGGTGCAGATGTTTTATTGCCTGTAATTTATTTTTTGACTATAAATAGTGCATATTTTGTAAGATTAAGTTATTCTGTATGTGATCCTAGACAAATAAAGAATAAAGTGCAATTTTAGTTTAAAAAATGGGAAAACTTAGTGACCAGTGTAAAAGCAATATGTTGATTTTGCGCGAGAAAATTTATCCACGCGTGAAATAGGTGAAAGATTAAACATTCTAAAAAGTACTGTCGCATGGAATATTAAAAAAAATCAAGAGATGGGCGGTACACAAAGAAAGAAAGGCTCTGGAAGGCCCAGAAAGACAACGCCAGTGGAACATCGTTTTATACTATTACAAAGTCGTCGGAACCGTTTTAAAACTTCATCGGAAATAAGACAGGATCTTGAGCGAGCAACGGGAAAAAAAATTTCAGCCGTCTTAGTGAGAAAAAGACTTGTTAAAGCTGGTTTGAGAGCACTTAAACCAGTCCAGAAGCCTGAGTTCACATTACTAGTGACAAAAAAAATATTTGATATGGGCCCAGGAGCATGTTAATTGGACTCCAGAGATGTGGAACGATGTGATTTCCTCCGATGAATCAAAATTCAAGTTGCATGTTGGAGATGGAAGAATTCTCGTAAGGAGAAAACCTGGCGAGAGACTTAGCAACGAATGTCTTTTAAGACTTCCACCGAAAAAAGAAGGAGTTATGGTCTGGGGATGCTTTTCTGGAAATGAAACCGGTCGACTGTGCTTCCTTAGTTCCAGCGTTACAGCAGCTGTTTATCTGCAGGTCCTTCAGAACGAATTGGAGCCTTCTGCGTTCAAGCTTTTTGGCGAGACTTGCAAATTTATTTTTCAACAGGACAATGCTCTGTGCCATACCGCCAAAATTGGTTATTAATTTTGAATTGTAGATAGACAAATTGGCTTTCAGATAAACATAAATAATTTGTTAAAAACTTGTTATTTTTTCTTATCTCTTCATTTAAAGGTAAAAAAGTTCTTCGAAGAAAAAAGTATCGATGTGTTGAGCTGGCCCCCGTACAGTCCAGACTTAAATCCAATTGAAAATATTTGGTCTATAATGAAGCTAGAAGTAGCAAGGAAGCGCCCAGAATCGATTGAAGCTTTAAAAAGTTTGTTGATGATGATTTGGGAATCCATATCTCCTGCGACTTTGGAAAAATTTATCAAATTCAATGAATCGGAGGTGTATCGCTGTAATAAAAGCAAAAGGTGGTCCAACAAAATACTAATATGTAAGATTGAACTTCTATAAATCAATAAAAAACAAACAAAAAAATTGGTGTTTTGCCCCTAAATTGCAGGTCAATTTTTTTTTTCAAAAAATTACGTCATACATGTATTTAAAATGAAACAATAAACCAATTGCTTTCAAAAGTTTTGTAATTTTAGCAAAAAAAGACTCCAATTTGCAATAAATTTGTTTGCCGAATTTTTTTTTACCAGCACTGTACAACTAAATGTTTCTTGTCGAATTATTGGGTAAATAATTGACAATTTCCCGCCAGGAATAATGAAATAAAATATTTGATTTTCTAAAAAAGCTTAAAAATAGAGTAGGTACACAAATATAAAAAAGAGATAAACATATGAAATAGGAAATGGCACGACATTTACAATAATAAAATAACAAAAAATATACGAACAAGGTCAACACGTAAAGGGAAAAAACACTGACGAAGTATGATGAGCGGATGACAAACAAAAAAAAAACAACAAACTTTGAAAATAATATTTTTATTATTTATTAAGTAGGCTTTGCTTTTTATTTGCTGTCATCTGATAATATGCTTCATATTATGTATTTGCTTCATTTCTCTTATGTTTACCTTGTTTCTTTATTGTTTGTCATGTTTATTATTGTAAACGTCGCGCCTTTTCCTTTATATTTATATCTCTTTTTTACATGCATGTACTCTATTTTTAAGCTTTTTCAGATATAAAATATCTTATTTTGTTACCATTATTACCGTAAATTGGAAAAGCTCACGAAAAAATCGTCCAAGTCAGGTTGAAAATAAAGTTTATAGTTTCAATTAAATCAAAATAAAATTAATTTCGAGTCAATTTTCATTAATATATTTTGAATAAACTGAGGTCATATCTCTCCATATAAAAACTATGGAATAAACATTTTCTTTTGGATTTTTTGATACCTTAAAAAAAGCTTTTTAAAAAATATCGTCAATATGGAGGCTTTATTTATTAAGATGGCTTTGATAAAATACAGGGTGTTCTGATAATATTCATTAACGAATAATACTATTAGTAATTATTACAAAAGCAGGTATGTAATTTTTTGATTATTTACAATTTATATTATTCAGACTAAAGAACATATACTTAGAGAATGAATTATCTAGGTAGATAGATTAATACAAATACACAACAATTTTGGGAAAAATATTTTTTCGGGCATACTACAAATACACAAATGATAAATTTATGTATTTAACTAAAATTTCTACAATTTTATTATATTTTGCTACATTTATTCGTTAAAATTTTTCGAATAATTAAAATACAATTTTAAATTTTATTTTCTATAAATTAAATTTTTTTTTTTATTATTTTAATTTTGCTATAATTTAATATATCATGAAAGTCAATCTCATCAACACTGAAAATACAAATAAAGCCACCTCCCAGCTAGTATCATGGCCTATCGTCGGTATAAAAAACCATTAAGCTATATCTCTAGTATTGCCTGTATATTATTTAAGGTTTCTCCATATCACACACGCTACACTAAAAATGCAAATTTTTCGAAAACATATGTTTATCCCCATGATATGGATCTGGGGTGTTAGCCGGCTGCTAGCTAGTATCATGGCCTATCTGTCCATATAAAAAACCATTAAGCTATATCTCTAGTATTGGCTGTATATAATGTAAGGTTCCTTCATAGTAAATGTTTACTCTACCAGCAGAACATACATTTATGTGGGCTTTACTCTTAAAGGAATTTATATTTTTTGTTACACATATTTTTTAAGAAATTTACTAGTATTGATTTGGTTTCAACTTGACTTTTTTTCGTGTTAGATACATTTTAATTATAATATTTTTTCGGGATGGCTACATTTTATCCGAGAAATGAACCAAAAGTTCGGGCTCGGGCTAACTTCACTGAATTTAGTATTAAATGCAATTGCACAAAACCAACTCGGAGTATAAGAGTAGTATAATAGTGGTATTAGAGTGAAATAGAACCAAAGGATGAGGTAAAATTGTTTCCTTTATTACAATTCAGAACAGTGTTGGTAGATTTTGTTCTGTTTAAAGAATTTCTGTAAATACCTTCTAAATGCTTCAAATTGGTAAATTAGAAACAATTGCAATAGTGGGCCCAATATTTTCTTTGTATTGCATTACTATGGTTTGTATAGACACTTGTGTTGGTTTTGATTGTTTTGATTTATTTTCATTTATATTTGTCATACACCGTGTTTTTGATCGCCCACCATATGAAAATTATATGTTTTGAAAAGTTTTCGACATGTGATTCGGTACCAATATGCACTATATAAAGGGTATTGGTTTTAGTTGCGTGGGTAGTTTATGAGTTTCAATTAAATTTGGAAAAGCATAAATATGGAAATTGATTTCGGTCTCGTTCTCATTTGGCAAGATTTCTGGTGGGCGGATTTTAGTAGTTTTAATTACCAAATGCAAAATTGGACCACAGATCTGTACTTATCCGTGATAATGTAATAAAGTTGCAAAATTCCTTTTTTGTTTCCGATGATCTGATGAAACAATCAAAGTTTGATTGCTGGCTTAATTGGGAAGGTTATAGGCGAACTCTCATTGCGCTGTTTTTAAAATGAATCGAGCAATAAACGAGAAAGATATTTTTATGACTTTACAGGAGCGAGTTTTGCAATTTTTTAAAGAATTATGATCAACTTATATGATAGTAATTGGTTTCTAAACTTAGTTATTTCTTAACCGATGTTCACCTAATTCAATATGGTACGATGAAAATCGGAATCTTAAATGATTTTCAGATAGAAGTCTTCAATATGGCCATGGCAAATCTGTACAGAATTTGTCTATTTTTTGTCCGATTTTGATGGAATTTAAAATGTACGAGAGTTGTAAAATTATTTGTAAAGGAATAGGGTTAATTAGGATGGAACTTGGTTATTTTCAAGAAAAATATTGATGAAATTCAACATTTGAACAACGATTGTAAAATCGTTTCAACAAAGATTGTAAAATCGTTATATGGCGGATCTGAAATATGATCAATTTCGATGAAACTAGGTAATTTATTAAGCGATTATGATGGAAGTCGACCCATAGATATGATGGAATGGTGATTCTAAAATGATTTTCATTTAGACGGAGTTTTGCAATATGATCAATAAGAACGAAATTTGCCTATTTGTTAATTGATTTTGATTCATCTAAGTTCGGGGTATCTAGGTAAATCTAGGTAAAGTTCGGGAAAATGGCCAAATAAGCTGGAACTTGTCAGAAAAACCTTTGAAGCAATGTAGTTTTGAGATGAATGTAGGCATTATTTGCGAGTATTATTTTATGTTTTGCAACTTAGCAGCCTGGGGAGAGAGCGCCAATGCATTAATCGAATAAAGAATAAAATTAATTTTTATCCGTTAACTAAGATTGGGTTTCTTTTTGGAATCATTTGCGACGTGTTGTTGGATAACGCTTTCTTTCGTGGAACAGAAGACTGTGACGCAAGCCTATATCAATGCTTTTCTTTCCATATCCAACTAAATAGATGGAACTAATTTTTTCCGATGATTTCTTTGGTATATTGCTCTAATCATTGTAATTTTCGGTTTTAGGCGATTTCGCCCGATTCTTACGATATAAACCAATTCTCTATTAAATAAATTCAACTAAATCAACTTATTAGTTTTGATTTTCTCAGGTAATACACCATCTACATTTTTTATACGCGTAAGTCAATTTGTTTTATTCTTCAAGTTAAGCCATACATATTTACACATCCCTCCAATTGGAGCCAGCCAATTTCTAATACTCTAATACTATTAGAGTAACTAAAGTAATTTATTTTTTAATAGTTGAAATATGTAGTAAAAGTACGAATTTGTCGGCCTGTTCTCACATACCTAAATGTTATAGAATTTATGCCGGCTAAGAACCAAAGTCTAAAGTATGCTTTCAGGTCGCCATCCTTAGTAGCGACATTAGCTTATTTCTAAGCAATTTGCTTAAATTTACAAACAAACGGAGGGAAAACAATGAAGGGACATCTAAAACGGCTTTTGACTTTGAATCTTCGACTTTGCAGTCACATGAAGTAACTGCTCCGCAATTGGAACGGTTACCATATATTTTCTCAGACTTTACTTGATTAATTTTTATTTGAATCAAGTTTCGAACTGAGTTTATTATTATCTTTCTGATAACGAGGTTAGCCACAATTGGACACAAAACCCTACTCCGACTATAAGCAAACCAAAATTACAGACGACTCAGACATGGGATTAACGATATCGGGTATTGAAAGATTGTTTTAATATTTACGGCTATTGAACTTCGTGGCAAGCTATACTCCCAGTAAAACATATGATGACTGGAACGTTACATTTTTTTCGGAATGACCTTTTTGTGAGAAATTTTTTGATCGAATAGAACGCATGTCGTCAAATACCGAATTTATTTCGAGAATTTGATAGAATAAATATAACAAAGTGTTAGGCTGCTATTGGATTTTTTATTAGTACAAAAGAAAACCCCTGGAAAATTTTAATTTTTATTGATAACGCTTTTATTGAGATATCAAAATCTGCCGTTATAATCGCTTTCTTGTATGAAAAAAGTAATACGCTGTCACAATAAAATTTCATTTGTCACTTGATCATAATGTAGCACCCGGTCATATGTAGGAATAATGCCAGTCATATGTAGGATTTGCCAACATGAATATTTATTCCATTCAGCAGCTGACATGTGAATGTAGCACAGAAGGTTGAGGAAGTAAACTTACAATCCTAAAGTACTCATCACAATAACTCACGAAGTGGTTCTAAATCGAGATGCTCGAATTCCGAAAACCAAGGTGTCATAGTTGTGTTAGTAATAAAAAATTTACTATTCAGGTTGTGTTCATCGTTGAGCAGCTAATTCTCAACGCTCAAACGTCCCAAAGATATCTTAAAAGAACGACCAAGCATCAAATAATGAGCCGGAACTCAACTACAAATGAGTTAAAATTTCCAAATGACAATAAAATTCTACATTGACAAGACTATTCCTAGATCTGCGAATAAATTTCACCTAGGAATATTTTAAAACTAAAAAGAGATTTTACAGTAAACGCTTAAGTCGCTGGTTTATATTATTTAGCAAATGATCTTTCAACTGTTGTGAATCTGTCACTTTTTATATTAAGTCCCTTCTTATGCTATACTAATGGTTTATCTAAATGCCAAACCGATGGATTTCGAACCGATTTGTCTATCTAAAAACTTCTGTGGTAAAGGTAGGTTGTGTTTGGATGCCTAGAGGTTTAATTAAGTCGTACTGTGAATGATATCTGTTGCTCTTAAGCAATGTCATAGTTGTCATTTCGAAAATACTAAATACATTTCTAATATAGGTTTGAAGAATGTTACACATCGCCGCACCTGTCAATATATGCAACGCCTCTCAAACTTTGTGCCGACTTATGCATTGTGTGCTACCACACGAATACAACAGATTAAATTCCGCTACTGGACTGATTAAGCTGGAAAATGTAGTTTTATTTTCAAACAGACGAGGGATACATTCATCTTTACGGAAAGTAGTATTCGGGATGATCCTGTTAAAGTAGAAGCGATTAAAGCATTTCTTGCCACTTCATAACCAACGTTTCGTTTCATCCAGCTCCGATGTCGAACTTATTGAAATTGAAGTTAAAGTTTGTCTGGAATGTTTCAACTTATCGATAAAATGCCCTTCTTCATTGAAGTTGACATTTTTTCAACCGAGATTGACTATAGTTAGAATAATTGTTGATTTGTCCTTTATACGGTTAAAGGTATCAATGAATTTATATAATACCGGAAGTTAGTGTTTAGTTCCAAAAACGAATGGCTGTTCAAGCAGGCTCATTTGTATCAATCTTCGAAACATTTGCAGATTTATAAAACGTTAAAATGCATTTAAAGATTTTTATTTTGGATAGGGGTAATGGGGTGGGGGACTCCTGGTCAATTTGTTTAATCGCTGCTAAATCTGTAAAAGTGCAAGGGTAACTACTGTACGTAACTGAATTTAGGTCAATTAAAAATAGCGTTTGTAGGTTAATTGCCGGGTCAAACCTTGACTAAAAGAAAGCTGAGGAACTGCTAAGTGGAGTTTTAGTTTGATAGATTGAGGGATTGTTCTAGAGGGCTTAGAATTTTTTCATTAGTAAAGGTCTATGCAGTTATTATTGATAGTCATCGCGGGTATTAGCCAGTAATTATAGCAACATTTAATTTCTTTAGACGTCTTGATTTTTGGCTGGTTTTTGTTCAGCACACCTTTGTTTTTCTATTGTATTGACTCTTGTTGGTGTCGGGATTATTATTATTTTTTGAAATTTCATATGTTAGGTTATGGACTAAACAATTTTCGCATTCGTTTTGCAACCTCTTTCGACACACGACAAAACTCATGCCAACTTTCAAGTATTCCACCAACAAAAACCTAAGACTGGTTCTACTGAATAACAAAATATGTTATACAACAAATGTTATGTTTATGTATTGTAGCAAAATGATAAATAACTAAAGAAATACGCTTAAGTCTACTTTTAATTTTCAAATACTCCATATGAGGGCTCTGCAATAATACAATACTCTCTGTAAATTGTTTGTGAGGGATAATTTAGGTAAAAGCAACATATGATGACAAGCAACCTTTTATGTTGGTTTAAGTTAAATTTCAATGCTTGATTTCCAAAACCTGATAGACATTTATTTTGATTTATTTAAATGTAGTTCTCCGTAATAATTACAAAATAGTTCCCGCTACATCCATAATTGGGAATACTGCACGATTTTAAAATCCGTATTACACGTACATTACCAATATTTCCAAGAATTCATCAAAACTATAAACAAGTCCATCAACTTAAGCGATAAATGAGCATTAATTACAATACCATTATATTTACACTTAAATATGTTCACGTAATACTATTTATCTCCCTGCACCCAATAACATTAACCTTATTGAAAGAGTCGGGTGAAAAATACAATATTGAAAGGTTTCATCCACATAACGCATAATGATAACACGTTTCCACCAGAAAACAGATTTTTCAGTGGAATGCAACCCACCAATATCTCCCCTAAGGGTTAACGTATTTGTTCACGTACATATGTATATAAACCAAGCACCGAAAATACTTTGCACGAATTAATAAAATTACAGAGATTTTTTTTATTTTGGAAAAAAATGTTTCGTTCGTTTTGGAAAACAACTTTTACGCGATTTTTTTTTTTATTTTCTTTGGAATCGAATTATAATAAAATATCATTTCGAAGAATGTAATTTCATGTAATTACCTGACCAGTAAATACAAAATATTTTTTTTTTTAAGATCCAACAACAAATTCAACTCTCGATAAATGGTTTCAATTTAATAAGCAAAATTGGTTTGCTATTCTGTGCACAAAAAAAAAAATCGAACGAAATATGTACAAAAATTCACCACAAAAAATGTTTTTTATTATTTTATTTGGTTCGGTTGCACGGTGCAGTTGGTTTTGACTATACATATAGTATACTCGTAACTAGTTTTTCAACAATTTATTTTTGGAATCAATCAGATTTATAGAAAAATACGAATTTAGTTTAATAATATTCACCATTTTTAGAGAATGTACCAGACTAATCAGTGTTAGTAACAGTTATTGGTTTTGAGTCAAAATGTTATTGGAATTTGTAAAAACGGTTTGGATAATATCAATTTAGTTAATGAAATGCATTATAGTAAATTAGGATTAGAGGTACACATAATCAATGATATGTGAAAGGAATTTCAAACGGTTTTATTTTAGGTAATTTCTAAATGAACATATTTTCAATTTTTTATTTATTGCTTAGTTCGCCTCGTGTAGGGTTTGTTACATAAAGTACTAGAAGCGTTTGGCTAACGTATAGTCTTGCGCGGCTAACGAATATATCAATTTCAGATGAAATGTAGGTTGGTATTTTTGGTAATATTCCGAATTTCGAAGAAGAGTTTTGGTTTGGTGGCTCTGGATTTGCTTTTAATCTAAAAGGCATGCGTGATATAAGGGTGTCGGATTATCGCAGATGGGTAAATGCTCGATTGGTTAGCTAACAAACCATTTGCTAGTCAAAAATGTTGCCATCCGATTGATTATATCTCTTCGCAAATTTAAATTTGATATTTTTTTTGGTCTTTTTATATCATTATATGGTTAGACAGTAAAAAGTACGAAAAGTGTGCTGTCTAGTTTTTGAGAGTGCAAATAAAAATTAATATTTCGGGACAATGAATACTAGAGAAGATTCATCTACTAAAGTTACTTTTTTGAATTTATATGCAGCACAGTCGAGTTCAAACAGGATTGATACCGAATCATGAATATGATGCTTCTACGTTGAGACAACAAATTTTTTTATTAGGTCGTGTCGAGTTAACTATACAAGAAGATTCGATTGCGGATATTGTTAAAGATAACCTTATGTCAAACTACATTGAACAAGACTCGACTAAGAGTTGTTCGGTTTTGTAACACATTGGAATGTGAAAGACTTAAAGTAATACTTAGATATAGATTTGTCTTTTTGAAAATGGCGCTATGGATTAAGTCATTTGGCGGCCCAATTTAAACCGATGCTAATTTCAACTTAACCGTATAATTGAGAGAAATTTTGTATATTATTAATATTTACAATATATCTAATGGGTACACCTGCGATTCACGAATTTCATGCAATTCTGTATTAGCTCTTTGGACCATCTTTAATTATCATCCTGTCTTTGTAATCGTTCTGTAATGCTGAAAATAATTACCCAATGATATAAGTCGGTCCCAGTAGATACATCTCCCCATCTTCTCAATTGTTTAAAGTTGCAACTTATTAATAGTCATAGCATATGCCCATTTTAATAGAAATTGATCACCACATATTGCCTTAATAAGCGTTTTTTGCCTTAAGCGTTTTGAAGGTATGTAAAAGCCAGTCTGTCTGAATATCTCAGTGTATGTATTACAGCGGTATCTTGAGAACGGTCTGTTCGATTTTAATTTTTTTGCGCCAATCTGTTTCTATAGTCAAAGCAGTTGATTTAAAAACTTTTAGATCGAATACTGCGGCTGATTGCTGGTTCAGTTAAGATTGAGTTCAAATTGAGTTGGGGTTGGGTTAGAGTTGAGTGAGCGGTTCGGATGGAACGTTGAGTTAGAGTTAGCTTTTTTGATTGGCGTTGAGTTCATGTAAGCGTCAAGTTTTTCAGATAATATTCATTTGGTAGTTGAGTTGGGCGTTAAGTTTCAGGTGGAGGTAAGGAATAAGCTTAGGATGGAGTTCAGGATTAATTAGGGTTAGGTTAAGTTTGAGTTGAAGTTGGGTAAGTAGTTCAGTTGGAGATTTATTTGGGGTTATTTTGAGGGTTGTGTTGGAAATTCTCTTAAGCTGTTAATTTGAGTTGGGTCGTGAGTTGGAGTTAAATTTGAGTTTCAGTTTTACATTTATTTATGTTTTTTGGGGGATTATGAAAGTTGAGGTTAAAGTCGAATTAATTGTTTGATTTGAGATTTAGTTGGGTTTGATTAGGCCAGTCATTTAGAGATTTATTTGGGGTTCTGCTCAGGGTTAAGTTGAAAATTAACTTAATTTTTCTGGGTTGAGTTAATGTGCGCCTGTAGTTTCTTGTACCGTGTTGATCTGAGGATTGAGTCAGGCGTTGATTTTAGAGTTGAGTTGTGATCGAGTAGAGTTAGAGGATAGGATAAGTTCAGGCAAGCAATTTTTGAAAAGCGTTTATGTAAGAATAGTGTTGAACTTTGAGTTGGACGTTGACTCAAGGGTTGTGTTTGTGATTGACTTGAAGTTGAGTAGAGCCTAAGTGAGCGGTTTGGTTGGAGTTAATTTTGGGTATTGTTTATTTGGAGGTTAGATTGAGTTGATTTAAGTTAAGTTTATATACACATTGTTGTCGAATGTGGATTAGTGATTAGGAGTTTCATGTTTGATTCTCGACGCAAATCATAAATTGTAGTTTAATTAATAACAATTTGCTCCATCAGACATATAAAAGATTGTGTGTAAAATTATTTGTTAGGCTAACCGCCTACTAAATGCACCAATATAGTCTAAGTATGGTTCAGAAGGTCTCATTAAAGAATGTAAATCGGGAACGACTAGGCTGTGGATATAACAGTTACGAGTATTGGGTTGAGATTTGGCTCGAGGGGTTGAGTTTAGAAATTAATTAGGGGTTAAAATGAACGACTTTAAATTAAGTTGATTTAAGTTCGGTTTATGTAATAAGCATGTAGTTATCAACCTCTGTTAATTTGAGGTATTACATTGGCCATATTCAGTTCAGCGTTGCATTCAGGGGTAAGATTTGGTTTTAGTTCTAAAGTTAAGGCTAAGTTGAGTTGGGCGTTTAGTTTTTGGTCGAGTTGGTGTAAAATTAGGTTTGAGAGTGAGGAGTTTCAGTTAGGGCGATTTAGTTCAGGGCTGAGTTGGAAGTTACTTATTTAGTTGTGTTAATGCACATTCGTGTATGCAGCTTTCCAAACCGTACTGATTAGGAGTTAATTTATTTCGGAGTTATTTTCAATTTATTTGAGGTGTGGGTTGGGGAGGGGGTTCTGCGGGTTTATTTACGGTCTAGATTGAGCTAGATTGTATCTTTTATTTCTTTTCAATGGTTTTAATTGAAAATTTTGCTGTTTTGCATGTTCCTTTTATTCCAGATTCAAAATATTCATGCGGAAAACAAATTATTCAAGATATACTTCCTGTTCTGATTTATTGAGATAGTTTGCTGTTTGAATCTGTTGGTGCTATTGGGAGTAGGACCTATAAATTATACATTAAATAGAATAAGCGACGACCTCAAAATATGTCGCCTTATTTACTAATCTTCAATGGTGGCAGGTGTGAAGTTGCTCGGCGGATTCAAGTTAGCACTTGCGGTCAGTTCCGTAACTTGCAACTTACACAAGTGCTCGTGTTACCTCCACGTGGTGACAGCTGGTAACTAGATTGCTGATTCTTTGGCTTCTAGGTTTAAACACGGCGCTAAACAAGTCAACCTCAAACAAATCACTGGGCTGGGTGAAGGTGTTAATCGTACCGTGCCGATAATCGACCAGACTGGAGGCCCCGTTTTAAAACGAGCTCAGTCGGTAACGGTGGATCCGGATACTTGGCGCCCTCCGGATTCAGTAGCCTTATCTTTGTACCGCGGATCTCTGCACAGATGGATACTTCTTTCTCCGATACTCGTGGGAACAACTATGGATCTTAATAAAACCAAACAACAACAAAAAAAATCCGGCTCTCTAAAAAATCCGAAAAATGTGGACAAAGAGATTCAGGTCTGTAGGCCTGATTCTAAGTCTACAAATAAACAAAGGAACATAAGCTCTAGTGAGGCTGGTCCCTCCACTCGGGTTACTAAATCTGAGTATACAAATACAAAGCAGAACCAAAGGACGAATGAAGCTGGTTCCTCAAAACCAACCTATAATACTAGGAGGTAGGCCTGGAGGACCGTGGTTAAGAAAAATAACATCTCGCCAGAAGACAGGACGGATAAAAACAAAGCCACGCTTGCGTGGGCAAAAAAAGTCACCGACAAAATGGCGGAAGGCTCTTCAGCTGGCTCACAGCTTAAAAGAAATAGATCTCAGGAGGAAAGTCCTAAGATCGCAAAGTGAACAAAACTCCGTGCTACGAGGCCTTTTAACGAGGTCTTCAAGGATCAGCTGGTTGTGGCAGTTATTGACAAATCCCAAGAGGATGGCAGTATTACACCCGCTACTTAGAGGAAGGTAGAAGGGGCCTTAGACACCATCTACCTGAAAGTCCTGTCGGAAAATCCAGGACCTGCTCCGACTTGTCGGGACGAGGGCTGGCACAGGAATCAGGTGAAACTGACTACCTGTCCCTGCTGCTTTATAAGAAGGCAGTGGGGGGACTTCACGAGGAATGGCCCGGAGCCAGCCTTGCTGTGATTGATATGGAGGAGATCCCATGCAGACCAAGAGCTAATGTGTACATCCCTTCGGAGCCTAGTGATCCGTAAGTGCTGCTCCAGTTGTTGCAGGTTGGCAACCCGGAGTTGCTAACGCTCAACTGGAAAGTTGCCAAGCTCGAGAAGACAAAGGCAGACTATAGGTCAGCTGTTATCATCTTAAACAGGGAGTCACTGACTGCACTGGAAAAAACCAACGGTTTCATCAACTGAGGTTTCAGTGCAATCACACTCACGGTGTATAACAAAAACGCGGACAAGGCGGACGCTCCGAAATCATCTTCAAAAAATACCGCGGTGCTTGATAGCTCATCTGCGTGCGAAGAGGTGCCCAGTCAAAAGGAAACTCTGTCCACGGACACGGAGATGTCAACATCCATGGAAGCTTTAAAGAAGCTCTCAGAGGACTTCTCATCAGGGGATGGCTCTGACGTTAATGTGCTGTAGAGGTGACACTGACATTTCTGCAAGTCAACCTTCACCGCTCTAAGGCAGCATCAGCTGCTCTAATTTTAAAAATTGAGTACGAAGCGACAGATGTCATCTTGATCCAGGAACCTTGGTTCACTGGAGACCGGGTACCTGGGCTTAAGACTCCCTATTATAGATTAATGCACGCGAAAAAAGAAGATAAGTTTGGGTCTAGCATTCTCTTTAAAAATAATATAAGTTGTTTTCTGTTATCAAATTTCGTAATGGAGATGTAGTAGCGGTCAGCCTTGAGGTCGATAAATCAAACCTCTGGCTAAATATCAGCTTACCTTGCTTATGATGAAGTGGATACTTCACCAATCATTCTAAGTAAGCTAATCTTGGAAGCTCAGAAGCGCAAGGTTGGAGTCATCCTTGGGAGTGATGCAAATGCTCATCACACGATCTGGTGAAGTACGGACACAAATGAACGGGGTGAGTTACTCCTTCATTACATTTTAAGTACTAACCTTCATATATGTAACATAGGCAATAAGCCGACCTTAATAATTAGTAATAGACAGGAAGTATTGGATATTACTCTTGTCTCAATCTTTCTGACGATTAGTTTATTAAACTGGAGAGTGTCGGAGAACCACTCTTTTTCTGATCATTGTTATCTTTAATTTGTAATGGACTTGATTTCTCCAAAAAGTTCAATTTACAGAAACAGGAGGAAAACTAACTGGGATACCTTTAGGACTCTTCTAGGTAATTCACTACAAGTTCCGGTGTCAAAATTTATCCAGCGCTTTTAATGAAGCGATACTGGGATCCAGTCCCCTTAGCAGGCCTAGGGGTAAAATGCAAAAGACTCATTAAAACAGCACGGCAAACAAAATCTGCTGTAGACTGGGACTTTTATAAGGAAGTCCTCAAAATTTACAAATATGAATTGAAAAGCGCCAAGAACTGCTCTTGGAGACTATACAGTGGCAAAATTCAGGAGTCCTCAGAGATGTATAGGCTACGAAAAGTACTAGAAACTGGCCCTTCCATCCCAAGTTATCTTCAACGGCCGGATGGGATATGGTCCACTAATAGTTCGGAATCACTGAAATTTCTGATAGAGACTCATTTTTTTAGTTGTTCCGAATCTGTACCTAGCACGAGTGGATGAGTCACTCAAGGACTGGATATTCATAAATGCTAGTTTTGGGGAATCCTCCGTTAGAAGATTTGCAAGCAGAGGTACGCCGCAGGGTAGCGTACTGTCCCCCCTACTTTGGAACTTGGTCATAAATGACCTGTTGCTGAGACCGGAGGACGGTGGCTTCAAAGTGGTTGCCTGTGCGGATGATGTTGCTATTGGTGTCCGTGGTAAATCTCCCGGCACCCTTAGTAAGCTTATGCAAAATGCCTTGGGCACTCTTTCATTATGGGGCAATGGCTGTGGGTTGAATGTGAACACACACAAAACCGAATTCTCTTCTTTACTAAATCTAAACTTCCTCACATCGATCCTCCTACTTTAAATGGGTTCAACTTGACTTTTACAATTGAAGCTAAGTTTCTGGGTCTCGTTTTGGATAGCAAATTATATTGGAAACCCAATATTCTGGAAAGAGTAAAGAAAGCTTCGGTAGCGCTATACTCTTGCAAAAGTGCCATTGAATAAGAATGGGGGCTGGAGCCCCGCATCGTACATTGGCTTTATACGGCAATAGTCAGACCCATACTCTTGAATGGGGTAATAGTCTGGAAGCCTGCTCTGGACAAAACTGTCAACAAAAAGCTGTTGACAAAAGTTCTGAGAACAATCTCTCTGTGGATCAGTGGTGCACTGAGTAGCACATCCACTCAGGCACTAGAGACTCTGCTATTTTTGACTCCTCTAGATATATTGGGGAAACAGTTGGATGCTGGTACTGCCATACGGCTGAAATCCATCTTAATGTGGACCTGCAACAATACAGGGCACTCATCTAGTTTGTGCAACAAACAAATTCCCAAGACCACCGACTATACTGTCCCGTCACTATCTTTTGACACAAAGTTTCGCACTTGGATCCTATCCAGGGAGGACTGGATGATGGGTGCAGTTTTGGAACCAGGAGTTATAAACTTCTTCACTGATGGTTCAAAACGGGACGGGAAAGTCGGGGCTAGAGTGTTCTGCGAGGGACTTCTGTTAAATCTCTCTTTCCGTCTCCCCGACTACTGTAGCATTTTTCAAGCTGAAGTAACTGCCATAAAGGAAGTCGTAGACTGGTTGAGGTATAATGTAATATCAGTTTGTGATATTCGCATATATACGGACAGTCATGCTGCCATTAAAGCGCTTCAATCACACCTCCTCACGTCGAAAGTAGTCCAGAACTGTCTGTCATCTCTTAACGAGATGGCAGATCAGTTCAACATCCACGTTTTATGGATGCCAGGAGATTTCATAGATACAGGGAATATAAACGCCGATGAACTCGCTCGACGTGGTACAATGGACCACTTCTCAGAAAGCAAAAAGGATATTGAAATGCCTCTTGCGATATGCAAACCGCTGATTCAGGAAGAAGCTAGCAAGCTAACGAATGACAGATGGTCAAGTATCACTTCTTGCGTAATAACTCGGCAGATCTGGCCAAAGTTGGACTTGGCGAGATCCAAACAGCTGATTTCACTTCAGCGAAGTCGGATCAATGTGGTTGTTGGAGTGATTACGGGGCACTGTCTCATAGGGTGGCATGCGAGTAGACTTGGTGTCTTCTCACATGACTACTGTCGTAGTGCGAGGACGAAGAGTAGGAAGAGACAGTACTTCATCTTCTTTGCGATAAGAAAAAATAGTATAATAGTATTTTACTATTTTGCTATTAAACTATTGACAATGGAAACGGGGTATAAGATACATTCAACGAAATTTTGGAAAAAAAGTCGAGATTAGCTTTGAGTACAGAGGAATCACGGCCGATTACAATATTACTTCAATAAATAGAGTTACTTGCATTAATTACAAGTTTTTTGTAATATTTTGTGCATAATAATCGCTTTCCGCTAATAGACGCAAACCGCTAATAGACAGGTTTTTGTTATTGCTATGGTCGATTGGTAAGCTTACAATTGTAAAACATAACCTCAAAATCGTAATTGTGTACAACTATGGCAAAGTTATTATTATTTTTATATAAAATCAATAAAAAAATAATTAATATATAACGCGCTAAACAAAATTAAGCGGTTCTACATTCAACCACCTAGCGTCGAAATTGTGCGCAACTGCATCTAACTGCTCATAATAGTGGTTTTCCAATCGACCACTACAAGTACTTATAAGTGCGAAAAATATGGCTCGGCTAAATGTCGATTGGAACACACAAAAAATTATAACATGAGTAAAACATAACCTTAAAAAATAAGACATAAACATTTGTTGTAAACAAAAGATATTATCGCTCATTAAAAAGGTTAATTGGTAAAATTATAAAGGTTAATTTGTGATTTAAAGAATAAAAAAATTAATATTTTGAAATGACGGATCAAGTAAAAAGAAATTGGTCGTTCGCCGATACAAAAGCGCTAATTCTTGCCTACGGAAATAGACAAAAAGAGTATTCGACCACTGTTAAAAACAAGCAATTCTGAGGGTCTGTTTTAACAGATCTGAAATCTATGGACGTCCTAGTAAGTATACAGTAACTACAGATGAAAATGGAAGTTAATATTTTAAATTTTAGAAAAATTTTACAAAGGCAGAGCACATTGAAATAAAGTGGCGGTCGTTGTGGCGATCATATAAATCGGCAAAAGATCGAGGAACTGGCCGAAGTACGTCCAGATTCCTGTTTTTGGACCTAATGGATGATAATGGATGTTTGGCACCCGTCCAACAATTTCATCGTTTCATTCTCGTTCTGTCGGTGTGGTTAGTGAAATGAGAGAACCGGTCCATCCTTCACAGTTGGTAGCAACATCACACTCGGAAGAAGACGAAGCATCAACATCTACAGCTGACCAATCTATCACAAGCCCCGTTACAAAACGCAAGAGAAAATCTAATAGCGACAAACTGGCTGAAGTTAAAATTAAATATTTTGAACAAAAAATAAAAGAATCAAAAGAAAAGACAAAATTGTTGGAAACATACATAAAAAATAAAGAAGCAGCCAGAAAGGAACAGCATATTTGCTGCAATTGCAAAAGTCAACAAAATTAAATTTTTAAAAATATTTATTTGAAAAATATATATGTTCATACAATGAATTCAACCAATAAAAATAGGAGTTTATTAGAATACAACTTAGTTATTGATTTCTTCCATCAGCTCTTCCCTTCGGTAATAATGCTCTTCAATAATTAAATTTTCCTCTACCTCTGCATCATTTGTTGGTTCGATTGCTTCTTCTACATCGATAATATCGTCGTTTTGAATACAAATGTTGTGTAGCACACAAGCAGCAATGATACAATTAGCTACAAAATCGATAGAAGTATTATCGAATTTTGATAATTTTCTAAATCGATTTTTCAGAAGCCTAAACGCGTGTTCCACTAATACTCTGGTCGCGGAATGCTTTTTATTGAAGTTTGTCTGGGCATCCGAAAGGTTACCTAGGTCTCGATATTGAGGTATTAGCCAAGTAAGGCAAGGATAGACGGAATCTCCTAATATAACTCGCCCTTCTTTAAGGAGTAATTCTTGAGTAATTCTTGATGCTCCCTGGCTCTCCGACATGAACGTCGTAAAATTGTTTATCTGTCCCCACAACATCTTGCAGTAGAATACTATAAAATTTTTTCCGGTTGTAATAGTCATTTGAATTTTTCTTGGGCTTTGAAATTTCAATATGACTTCCATCGATACAGCCCAATACATGGGGAAATCCATTGATTTCCTTAAATAATGATAAAATAGCCTTTTGCTCTTCTTCCTCTTTTGGCCGTTTTATATTTTTATGGGCGCACCTGATTAACCGGTGCGTAATGCGTACAATACACCTATGGGCAGAGCTTATGCTGATGTCAAATAAATTGGCAATTTCTCTGAATGTATTCGTATTAGCCAGGTACCACAAAGTGATATAGAACCGTATTTCTGGACTAATTTCACCTAAGCCGACTCTATTGGTTCTCTTCAAAGAATTTGCGTATTTTTCTATACAAAAAATATAGAAATCAATATTTTTATTTGAGCTTGACCCCTCTGACAATTGACCTTTTCAAACGAAAATGACTTATAAATTCCATGTTAGAATATTTGTTGACTAGGCTGAGGAAATCATTAATTCTAACATTTTTGGCTTTCTAAATATCTTCGTCCGATGTGCTTTTTGACTCGTCGAACCAAAGCTTCAAAATTTCTTCCATACTGGAGTCAGACGCATGTCTAAAAAATGAAAAGACTGATATGTAAAAATTTATGCTAACAAATTTACTTTTTCTTATGGTGGTTTGGCGTCTATTGGAGTTGGACCAAAGTTGAGTAGATTAATCTACCAGCTCCGTAACCTTCCAGTAGGGTGCGCATCACGTGAAATGTTCTGGTTATGCCATTAGGCAGCTGCGTGATGGGTACAATTGTGTAAGAGGTAACCTGTTCACAATTCGCAAGTATACGTACTGCCTCATCGTGGCAACCACTGGTAACTAAGGCCATTTGGCATATTTTTGGCCATTTGGCACATGCTAAAGTACGGCGCTAAAAGAGAAAACCTTGACAAAAACCCTAATCTAAGGTGGAACAGCATATGCCAATGGATGAATGGCTGATAGGTTAATCAGTCTAAAATATGCAGATACCAGGCACCCTCTAGTTTTATTTAGCCTTCCTGTAGTAAAGCTGGGTGACCTACAGGCGATTTGCAATTTCCAGCAACTCGTAAGAGTAAAAGCAAATGGAATACGGGGCAGGAGTAGGAATATACGGGAGTAGGACAACCCTCTCGAGGTCCCTGGGCTCCAATGCTACCGTATTTCTAGCGGAACTACATGCTGTAGTAAACATCTAGGAGGGAGAGCAATAAGCCCAGATAGTATGTATTACGTCCCGGGAGGCAGTATTGTCAGGTTTATTTAAAACGTGAATATTGACTGGACGGATAACTACCAGGGTCCAGCACAATAGATCTTTTAGGTCGCTGTGCGAAGTGGCTGATCGCCCGCATGGCCCTCCAATAATAATAATAATAATACTCTTTCTTAAAATTACCTCATTCATGATCAATTTAAATGATTAATTAAGAATTTATTTTTAAATAACATATGATTATTATAAATTTATATTTATTTTATTTTTAATTTATAAATTTTATTTATTTATAAATATTTTTAACACAGCACGAATGAAAAATTAATTTTGACATAAAATCAACACTAACCCCCCAAGCGAGCAAATTTGGCGTAACTGCTTGTAGCTACTCATGAAAAATTAGGTAGAGCCGTTGCGAGTAGATGATTTAGCAAAGGCATGAACCATAAGTGCTTATAAGTGAAGAGGATACAGAAGAAGAGGAAAAGTTCAAATGATACTCAAATATGTATTTTCAGCGACAAATTTACTGTATACTCAAAAACAACAATGTTTTTACAAGCCATACAAACACTTAAGATTAAGATACAAAGAAGGACCCTATGGTTAATATTAGTTATGTGTATGAGGCTTATACACCTGTTTTTATTGTTTAAATATGATATGAAATAAAACGATTACAAAAATAAATTTAGAATACATCGACAATGTGTTGTGAGCTATCTGTTATACGGCTTGTATAAACATTTTAGTTTTGGTGTACTTCTACTGTAAACAAATGGTAAATCGTGCAAGTTACAATATCTATTGATGTAATATTGTAATTGTATATAATAAATGTAATAAATATACTGAAAAAGCTTCATCTCAAAATTTTCGTTGAATATTATATGGAGTTTGATTGGGCAAAATAAATCAATTTACTGTCAAAAAAAATTATTTACGTAATATTATTTGACATTTGAACGCATAAAAAAGGATCTGTATATTTTTAACTCTTCTATTTAGATTTTTTTGGAGTTTTTTTGACACTTGTTTTACTATTTTGTGAGTTCACATAGCAAAGACAAAAACCTCACTACTAGCGGGAACTAGCGGTTTGTCGATTGGAAAGCAACTATTGATAAATTTAAACGATTGATTAAACTATTAATAAAATTTAAAGAATACGTCAGTAATTATTTATATTTAAAAAAGTTTAGATAAATTGAGATGAGATGAAATGTATTAGACGAATTTATCTTTAGCTAAAGAATTTTTTTTAGGCAAATTGTTGTTAGGTGAATTGGCTTTAGTTAAATTGTTTTAGGTAAACTGTTTTAGACGAATTGCTTTAGATGAATTGTTTTTAGATAAATTGTTTTTAGACGAATTATATTAAGATTAACTGTTTTTAGACGAAATGTTTTTAGATAAATTGTTTTTAGATAAATTGTTTTAGATAAAAAATCCGTTTTTCATGTTAAGTAGTACTAAGCGTAAGAATTTTCCTATCCTAATTTTCCTCACAGCCTATAAATTATACATTAAATAGAATAAAGCGACGACCTTAAAATATGTCGCCTTAGTAAACACATTAAGAGCGTCATAAAAAGGCATGCAAAAATTTGGATATGAAAAAATTGACAGTCAAAAAATTACAACTACCAATATGACGACCAAAAAATCAGTCAATAACATTGAAGCCCTGGCGCAAAATAAGAAATAGGTTCTAAAAAAAGTTCGGCGATAATGTCGTCGTTGCTTTTGTCATTGGTTCTGTTCGCATCTAGGGATCCGCAAAAAGTATCGATACTTTATAGTATCGATACATTGATTGCGATACCAAGTACTTTTGTACTCGATACTTTTTGTAACGATACCCAACTGGTATCGATACTTTTTGATAAAAAATCGTACATACTACTCCATTTTAATGGGCTACACGAATTAAAATGGGGTGAAATAAAATTGGTCATCAATGGTCATGGTCATGCCCGTGCTATTTCATCCAGCAGAAAAATAATGGACGCCTCTGATGTCACATCATCGTCGTCTGAATCAAATGATGAAGGGGATCGGCCAGAACAGCCCTCAACTTCATACGATTTTTGGAAAAATCACAAAAAATTAGGTCACAGCCGTCGTAAAAGGCGTTCTGGCAAAGACGAAGACAAAGATGAGCTGAGTTTATACTTGGCGAATTCAGTTTGCCCACTAAAATCGGATCCTATAATTCAGTGGGAAGAAATGAGAAACGTTTTACCTTACTTGTACCACCTCGCCAAGAAGTACCTGATAATACCCGGTACCTCCGTATCATCTGAAAGAATGTTTTCTAAAGCTGGAGCGATTTTAACACAAACCCGAAACAGACTTATGGGTTTTGTCTGATTGCAATGATGAAGATTGGGGCTTTCGAAAATAAAATTACTAATTATTATTTGTTTTGTGTTTCTGTTGTGTAATAAACAAATATGAGCAATAAAAATATTTAATCTTTGCATTAAAAAACTTACATTAGAAATCGGCTATGTAAACCGAAAGTATTTTTAAATTGTACTCGATACTTAAGAGTATCGATACTTTTATTACAATACAAATATTGGTATCGATACTTTTATTATGATACCAGTAATGAGTAAAGTATCGACACTTTCGTTTCGATACCACATCCCTATTCGCATCATGTTCTTTCCGTGTATCTAGGCGTTATCGCTTGTCTTAGTTGGTCTGGTTTTGTTTATACATTTCTTCTTGCATTCAGTCGACAAAAATTGCCGGTGACTTTAGTTTAAGTTCAAATTTTAGATTGAACTGACTATTCTTCTAGAAAGTCACCGGTAAGTTTTTCTCGTATTTATATTTATATTGGTTTTGATTTAATTGAAGTGCGAGCACAGGAGATAATACATAAATGAGATCGCCGATTTATGAATATTAGTAGCCTTTATTTCTTGTTGTTGCCTTAATTTCTTCACTATAAAAGTTCTTCTCTCGAAAATTCTCAGCCTTCCTTCGTACTCGTCCAGAAGATCAAGTTTCACAGCCATATACGATACATGGTTTGATCAACATCCTATACGTTCAGCTTGTTGGTAATTGCAAGGTACTTATTTAGACATTAGTATCACTGAAAAAATTTCGTAAGTAAAATTGACGAAACAGTTTCACACAATTAACGAAATTTTACGTAGCACAGTTGCGCAGCGAGGCGTCCCTTGAAATTAGGTAGAAAATTAATTCCAGAAAAATCTAAATTCGTTTTCAAATGGGTAGAAAGATTACAAAATGGCAATCAAGATGACACCCAATCAAGTAATATGAATATCTATTCGATAAGAACACTTAAAAATCCTACTAGCAATAAATTTTGAGAAAATCTCGAAAAGTGCAAATTAAATCGTATGCACTTAATTTCTTGAAAGTAGATGCTGTCGAGAGTAGTATAGTTGCTGAAAAAATGTTTGTCTAAAGTTTGCTCACTGCCAAGTTATGGTCCCTTCAAATCAAGATATAAAGCTTAACGTCAAAAATTTTTCACTTATAGAGGTTAATTTACGGTTATCGAGCCTAATTAAATTTTGTAAATACGATTTTAGAACAACTTGATATGTTCTACTACTTGACCTGATTCTTGGATTTGAAATAAAATTGAAATTAAACAATTTGAATTTAAAACTGAAAAAGTTTTCCGGGGTTTTCCGGGTACCAAGTTTTGTTCTAAAATGAAAAATTATATCTCTTTTGGTTTCCATAGCTAGTGTTCTGCTTTCCACAAATTATTGTACTTTCAATTCTGTTTAAATTTTGCTTAAAGCTATCGTCTTAATATGTTACTAATGAAGCTTTAATATTTGAAAATTGAATAATTCGTACACATAATTTCTCAGTATTGCCTTTTGTAACCTTGCTTATTGAACTGTCGCTGCACAAAAAATAATATAAAAAAATACAAAATTAAAGTGCCATTTTGAAATAAAATACACGAATATAAGGCGGATAAATAGGGAAAAGGGTGTCAATAAACAAAAAAACAATGGAAATGCGCATGTAAGTAAAATTCCTTCAAAAATGTTAATCTTATATAATATAACTATACCTACTCGCATTTTAATATATACAAACGATTAAAGGTGATTTGGATTTTATTTTTGCAGTTCGATATAATTATGTAACATATCGCAAACTGGACGCACAAACAATTTAGCGTTCCATTTAAATGTACACATAATTGATGATGAATCGTAACCACACACATCAAACTCGCACCACATCAATCACAAGACGATTTAACTTTAATGAAAATTAAAACCCCTCTCTTTAAAATAAATTAAAAAATTTATTTTAATTGAACTTTCAACCTTGAAACACTTTACGTATTATATTGTGAAAAAAGGAGGAAAACTGTACCCCCTTTTTAGAGAGAAAATATTTAAAAAGGAAATGTGTTAGGGTTCGATGTTTTGCGAATAAAAAAAATAAAAACTCTGTTGTGTTTAGTACAATACGAGTAACTATAGATGGCCACATCACACACACACACAGTATATTATTCCAGCTGCCCACATTATAATGATTTCAAATAATGTCACCTACAAAACAAAAAAAGTTACCCTTTTATCACACTAACACACTATTTCTGTCTATTTACCATAACATAACATAAATAATTTAATTTCATTAATTATAGGTCACTAAAACTACAACAGTAATTTATCTTCCACATATGTATGCATAGCGAATGTTTTTTTTAACCCTTTTCTTGCTTTTATATTATGAATTTTCATTTTTAATTAACAAGGAAATATTCATAACACACAGAAAATAGTGTTGTATACTTTGTCTATGTGTGTGTGTAGTATAAATGGTGTCCAAAAAAAAAAAATTTTATATAACACACCACATACACTCAAACAATTATTATTATTGATCCAAAAAAAGTTATATGGAAAACTAAAAAGAAACCTTTTCCGATTTCTTTCCGTTCCATTTTGTGGCATAGAAAACTTTCCGTATAAAAATAAGTACGCTACATATGTGTTTCTGATGTACGCATATATTATTTCAACCCCTTTTCTATTTTCAAGTTTTTTTTGTTAACTCGGTTGGCGTTTGAGCGAGAAGAGTGCGTTACATCACATTCGCAATATATATTCGTATGTGTTACCGAATCATTATTTGCGTAACGCATTATTCGCCAATTCCCATATGTACAAATTATTTATATATTTTCATATTGTATTGATTAGGGGTGGGACGTGTGCAAGGATTGCTTGCCAAATTTCGCAAAAACATTTTATTTACCAAAAATACATTAAACCCATTACAAATGGATTATGTCTACATATACAAATGTTATATTATGTAATAGCTTGGTTTAGGAAACCACCCCCTTTATTGATTTAAGGTGGTGATTTTTATTAATATTATTCTTGTTTTGCAGGAAGTGAGTGTAGAATATATATAGATATAAATATGATAATTTTCTGGAAAAATAAACAAAAATATAAATGGTTTTTCCTAATATACTGTGTACATACGCACAGAATTTAGTTTTAAATAATGATGGAGGCCAATATTTTTGTAAAATATGTTTGGATACAAATGAATGTTTTTTTTTTAAATCTTTACTAAACTAAACGCAAAACCACCGTGTTTCATAATTTTGGTTGTGTTGTTTCCCTTATGAAAAATTTACCAACTGTTCCTACTCCTTCACACAAGGTATAGTATAAGACACTGCAGAGGAAATTTTGTAGTGTCGAACCGTTTCTCTTAGTAAGGTGTTAGGCCATTAAACCGAATATACATTTGAATACATTAAAATATACAGCATGAAAATTTTAATAAATAAAATATCGGCAAAGGTTGGCTTAATCGTCTGACCTCAATTGAACAGTTAATTTATGGAATGGGATAAAAGCTGTCATTCCAACCAAACAATTCTAATAATACAATATATATATATTTCGCACCATTGGGATTGTGCAATTTTGTGCCTGTAATTAGAAAATTTATGCATATTTTACTTTGGGAAATAGGATGGAATTTCTCACGTGATTATCACACCAGAAATCCCATACATTCTGTTTACCTAATAAAATATATTTTTCGGTGTATGCTGATTGTGCAAAATTGTGCGTTACTAAACTTATCTTGACAATAGTTTATATTGGCCAGAATCGGCCATAGAACATCCACAATTGAAATCGCGGTTTTTCGAATAGGTGGCAAGGGCGATATAACAAACGTGAATCTTGGCCAGAATACTGACCACATTTTGTTTTAATTCGATTGTTAATAAAAAGTGGGATTTTTGGAAATCGCTCATACAACATATTCGAAAATCCACGATTTTAATCAATTATTGTGGATGTTCTATGGCCAATTCTGGCCAATAAAAACTATTTTCAAGGTAAGTTTAGTAACGCACTATTTTTCACAATCATCATACACTGAAAAATATATTTTATTAGATAAACGGAATGTATGGGATTTCTTGTGTGATAATCACGTGAGAAATCCCATCCTATTTCCCAAAGTACGCTATGCACAAATTTTCTAATTACAGGCACAAAATTGCACAATCCCAATGGTGTAAATTATATATAGAAAACTTGGGTTTTCTAAAATGGAATTTCTGGTGTGATGTACAACTGGTGTTGGGCATATCAAATGTTTCCTCAACTACTGAAAATCATTAGAATATTCAGTCAGCTGATCTATTTTTAACAGACAGTTTAGTGACGTTTTCAGTTCTGTTGAAGTAAGCTCACCTGTTAGCTTAAGTCCATCTACAGGTTTAGAATTACTGTTACGTGACGAAGTTTAGTGAATGATAAACATCGAACCAATAAATCCCAAAACGAAAAGTTGAACACCGTGCTTGAAAGGGTTTGACGAAGTTCTAAGTTCAATAAATATGAACTAATTTTGGACTAATTTAAAATGAAGGACCCGACCATCATAAATCATTCTCTAAAAATTCACTTGACATTAAACCTCGTGATATGAAGTCGGCAGGATTTTGGGAAGTCGGTACATAGGACCAACTTTGTAATGGAGATAATTCTTGAATTAAACTGATTCGGTTGGCCACAAATGTGGCATATTTAGTTCGCTCCGACTTGATACGAAGATGAGTTATCTCTGACCAAAGACAGATTTTATTGAACCCTAAATTAGGACTTTTAAGTACTTTGCTTAATGTTTGAGCGAACAATAATACCCCACAAAGCTCGAGACGAGGAATAGTCTCGTTTCTGAGTGGAGCCAATCTAGATTTTGAGAAAATTAGTTTCACATAATTTTTATTATTGTCCTCTGTGATTCTCATGTAAATCACACATCCAAAACCTTTCTCAGAAGCCCCTGAGAAACCATGAATTTGTATTAACTTAACTGTTCGACCTAAAATACCTCGAGGAATTGTCATTTTAATTAACCTGATTAATTGAGTTTTGAATTCGATTCATTGAACTTTAATTTGTAGTGGAATTTGGGTATCCCAGTCAATATTATTCTAATCGTAAAAATATTTTGCATTAATATTTTAGCAACTAATTTCATGGGAGAGCACAGCCCCAAATGATCGAATAATTGACACATCTCTGATAATACGTTTCTCTTAGTATACAAGGAGTTTCCAAGGAGAATTTGGATAAATTCCAGGACAGACTAAGTAGTAAAGATACAGAGATTAAAGAAATCTCCGGAAACCACCCTTTTTTAATAACTAGCAGGATGTGTCGGTAAATAGCTGAAAATTCAGATACAAGTAACGAAACCTTGTTTTTTTATTTCAGTTTCTTTACCATCGATCCCAGAAATTATTTTAGGTCTTGGCTGCCTTTTGAGTTTTAATAGATTGACAATGTTTTCGGTAACGAAATTTAAATGCGACGCACACCGTGTATTAGGTTTCGATAATACTTTTATTAGCTGATTGGAACAAATCAGAATTTGATTTTCACATATCGAACAAAATGGTTGATTGATTTTATGCTGATCTAATTAACACGACAAAATACCACTTAGGTGTGGTATATCTGACAATGTATCGTCTCGAATTGGAGATTCCGTTGCGCGTTTACATAAGCTAGTAGAAACATTATTTGAAAATTGGTTATTACTTTTGAAATAGGGGGTTTTGCCAAAATGAAAAAGCGAATTATGTTTTTGCGAATAGATATTACAAGGCTGCTTATCACAACTATTAACGGTATGATTACCAATCAAACAGTTTGTACACAATCTATGATTTCTAATGAACTAAAATCGCATCTGTCGTGTAATCTTTGAATCAGCGAAATCTGGACAATTGGAAATCAAATGTGATTTTTTACAATAAAGACACTGAGAAGTATGCGATACTAGTGATGTTTATTTGTTTTTAAAATTGTCTTATCTTTTATTATCATTTGTATATTTCATAGAAGAAGCAGCATCTTTAATCGCTTCTAGCACTCGAACATGATTTCAAAGTAGGATTATAAATTACACGACTCAATATTTTGTTAGACTCTGAATTTTTAATAATACAAATTTTCGAAGATTTGTCTAACTTTTCCGTTAAATGGTGTACCGACATTAGGTTAGGTTAGGTTAGGTTGGAGTGGCTGCTTACGCACACTTAGACCGGTGACGGTCCATTGCGATACCACAGGATGTATCCCCTTTACCCCTATTGGAAGTGGACCAACGTCTCTTCCTCCTCTTCGTCCAAGCAGCTTCTGCAGAAGTCATTAGCCTCCAGACCCAGCCTTCTTGCATGTTCTCCAAAAAGGCAGTGTCCCGTGAGTATTCCTACGACCGTTCTTAATTCACGTCTGCGTAAGGATATTAATGCCCTAGTGCGCCCCAAGTCCAGCTTTGGCCAAACTTGTCTTGCAACTCTACAGGTGAGGGTGTTAGACCACCTTTCCCCCGCTGAGGATAGCGCCTGCTTCCCAAGTGCTTGTCTCAGCGCTGTGATAGGCCTCCCCAGAGTTATTCTTTCCGGTTGCAGCTGGAGAGTCGTACCATGCCTAGCAAGTTCATCTGCCCTGCAGTTCCCCCTTCTGCCCGAGTGACCTGGGACCCAGACTACCTGGATGTTGAAATGCTCACCCATCTCATTTAGAGATGAGTGACAACTCAACGCCACCCGTGACGCCAAAGACACCGATTCTAACGACCGGATCGCCGCTTGACTGTCCACATAGATTGTGATATCGTCTGAGGATAACACATTATGCTTCAACCACGTCATGACCTCCTCAATCGCTACGACTTCAGCTTGGTACACGCTGCAGTAATCAGGGAGACGAATAGAAATATTTACATTTAATTTGTCACAGAATACTCCAGCTCCTACTTTGCCGTCTAGCTTGGAGCCATCTGTGAAGAATTGCAACGCTTCAGTTTCCGATGACGGTCTATTCCTCCAGGATTCGCTTGAAGGGAAGGAGGTCCGAAATCGCTTTTCGAAGCGTAGAGTAGGTTTAATGTAGTCAAGATTCGCCAGCTCATCCTTCAACGATCTGACGATAGTAGAGTGTCCTATACTAAGACACCTCCACTGAGAGACGGCTGCAAGTCGTACAGCCGTACCGACATTAAGTCCCAAGCATTAATTGGCCGATTGTAACTGAAGTATGTAACAAAAGTATTAGACGTGATATTATCAGCATCGATTGTTGTTCCATATCTAGTTGTAGGTTCAGTCAGCTTATTATTTATTTTTAAATCAAGTTGATGTTCAATGAATGTTATCAAAGGGATTGAATCGTTTGTGTCAAAATTAACATTAAAATCTCTTACTAAAATCATCAGAAGTTCGTCTAAATTATGTCCTAAAATCCTTGAACCTTCCTGACTATATATGAGTAACCGACGGTGTAAAATTTTTTTAATTTCTGTGACTTTTTGATCTGGTGAAATATACCCAACAACCATAAGGAATTCCCTCCCATCATCCATTTTACTGCTTGAGTAACATTAACTTCATAGCGTAGTATTTGGGCTATATTTTTGTTTTGATATATCGCAACCACCGCAGATCTAACATTTTCCGTTTAAATTTTACTATGCAATCGGAATTACGTATTTGAACGTCTTCTTCATTAGAAAGCGATGTTTCTGATAATAATAAAAATTCACTTTCTTGAGAAATATAATCTTGTAAATCTAAAACATGTTTCTTGAGACTTTAACAGCTTAAAGTTAATATTGTCAATCCCCCTCTCGATGTTATGAAATTAATAATTATTTCTGGCAAAAAATTAAGTCTATTTAAGGTTAATCTTTTAAATTCTTCTTGCAAAGACATATTTGATCCTTCCATGGTAAAAACTCAAATCATCGTTATGGTTACATATGACTTATTGCTACATAAAAATATTTGACTCGATAATGGCCAATTCGTCATCATCTAGAATGGATCCACTACCAATTTTTGTAAGGATTCAAGCAAAAATTAAATTGGTTTGTCCCATAACTTGAGATAATTCGTAGAATTTTAATCCTCGCTGCAGGCGAGGTCGAACCAAATCGTCTGGCCGTTTTTGATATTTTTCATGCCAATCCTCCTTCCAAATGTCAGTAGAGTCATCATCAAGTTCACTTATTTGTTTTAATGTTTTTGAATCCTTTATCGGTCGATTGGCCAACAAGTTTTGATATATTGAACTACTACTGAAGATCTTGACATTGTTTCTCTAGGAAGATACCAACCAGCTTTTTTACTAGTCATTTTAACAACATTCAGATTATAAACACTTATTTTACGAGTTCATTTATCTATTGTATAATGTAACGTTGTCAATTGCTAACTCCTCTGTTCGTCTTATTTACACACTCGACAACATACGCAATACAAGAATATTCTTCAGTGATTATCTGGAAATCTATGTTTTTTAAATACGTTAAAAATAAATGGATTAAATGTATTGTGCAATTTTTCTAAAGGATTCGTTTGTATTATTTTCATAATAATATTCAAAACTGCTATATTCGATACTTTCTAAATTCATTCTAATTTCAGCATAACTTTTCGAGTATTTTTTGAAATTTGGCGTCATGCCGTTTGCAGTTAGGCCTTTCTAGAAGGTGTTACTCCCACGGCGCCCCAGTAGATGTTTCAGATAAAAAAAAAATAATATCCGTCCGTCTGTTTCTATGGCCAGTGCGAAGGATTGGAAAGCTTTCGGAATCCATCCGTACGCCCAAAAACCACCTTTTTCTATATTTACCAATTTCTTATATCCATATGCTCGTTTCAAGATTGAGTTGAGCATTACGTTTGGGGTTGTGTTGTTGGTTGGGTTGGCGTTGAGTCACCGGTTCATTCGGGAATTTATTTCGGTTTCGCAAAGTTCTCTTAAATTGACAAGTTCCAGTGAACTTTAGTAAAAATCGGCCAACCGGAAGTGGCTACTCCCGTGGGCGAGAAAATTATTTTGCAAATATTTCAAAAAGTATAAAAAAAAAAATACAAAAAAAAAATAATTTTGTAAAAAATTTCCATAAGAAGTTTCTCAAAATTCCCTGTTCGTAAAAGAAAGTCGTGTGCTGTTACACATCCATCTTTTGTATATAACATCATTAAGTTTTTATTGTTTTAAGGTTTATAATTTATATTTAATACAGTTTAACGTTTTTTTCGTTCGTTTTTGTAATCCTACAAATACATTTAAGTTAACCTCTGAGTATTTTTTTTTCGATTGTTTTATTAAATCAATGATGACTGCGCAGAAGAATAAAAAAATGTAGGACGGCATTGGGCATTGAGTTTTGGGTTAAGTTGAAAGTTGAATTGGGGTTGAATAGGGTTTAATGACCAATTAAGTTGAAGGTTGATGGGGGGATGGTAAATCTAGTGAATTTGTAAGGAAATAGAAGCAGCATGATTAGGTTGCAATAGACTCTAATGTTAACAGGATTGGTTTGGGGTTCCCGAAGATGACAGAAAGCTAGCTTGATTACCTAGGAAACTAGAAAAGGAATTCTAGGAATATTCACCCAGATAACGTCCCCAATTCTCCATAATTAAGAGGCATGTTATCTTCATAGTTTTTTAGGTCATCAATAACAAATTTCTAGTCACATTTACACATTTACAAATTTTGATTTCCTTCTCGTTTTGTTTATTTAGTAAGTCCAACATTTTTTTAGTTTAAAATGTGCATAAAAAATCAAGGGGCACTTACCACAAATCGTAAGATGAATGTAATGATTGCACTGTGCACATATGGTTTTATTTTAAGTTGGTCTAATCTAGAATATTGACGCAAATTAGAGATAACTTTTGGCTTATGAGATAGTTTATTTGAACCACTTAACGTTTTGTAGCAAATCACTGATCCACTATAACAATATTTTTAACACTGGCTATCGTTCATTCATAACCAAAGACGTTAAAAAATACTATTAAAGCAAACGTCAAGCATGGAAAGTTCTGTACGAAAGAGAGAAATTCCACTTATTTACAAAGCATAATACAGCATTTAGAAGATTCGGAATCAGAGGAAGATCAGGATTTTAATGTTTATGATGTAAATGATACTGATGACCATTTGCCGAGAACGTTTGGCGAAGAATCGGATGGTGAAAAAGGTTACTGATACCGAAGGAAATGACTTCTTAAATGCAGAAAGCGATAATATTGATCAAATGCAACTCCGTGAAGAGGTTCGGCAAGATACAGAAGAATATTACGTTGGAAAAGATGGGATAAAATGGAGAAAATCTTGACCAACCATGCAGCAAGCGCACGCCCATAATATACTTCGCAAACCATTTTTTGTTGGTCCCAAACCATGTACTAAAGTTTTAAATGATGTAGATACATTTTGCGTCTTGTTCGACACATCGATACAAAATTTATTTTGTCGATATACCAATAGAAAGGCCGAAAAATTGTATCAAAAATGGAACACAGCAAATTAATTGTTGGATTACATAGGACTGCTAATTGTTATCGGTACTTAAAGATCAAACCAGTAGACCAACTATTTATAAAAAAAACGCTATCACTTTATACCGGGCAACTATGCCTGTGCGACGCTTTTATGATATAATGAAGTTCATTCGTTTTGGTTTTAATGCCACTAGACCAATTAGAATGGAAACCGATAAGGCGGTGCCCATCACTGAAATTTTTAGCATGGTAAACGCTAACCTTACAGGAAATTTTCGACCAAACATCAGCATAACAGTTAATGAACAATTGTTTCCTTTTAGAGGGCGTACTATACGTTTACGCAGTATTTATTCAATCTTACAATCTTATAAATCTTATTTACAATCTTTCCAGCTACATATATGGCTACCACTTCAAAGAACAATGTACCCAATCTTTAAAAAAGCTCCATGTCTTTTATTTTTCTGCAAAAGTTGTTTAGGAATCCCTGTTTACTTCACATTTTACTCGCAATAATAATCATTGGATACAAGTGTGTCCCATCTGGTTGTAGCATCTGGCCATATTAATTTAAAAAATAAAAAATAAAAATAAAATTTTCAGAAAAAAATTTATAAAAATATACAACCGGCTGACTCGAAAGTCAAAGCCAATTCCATACAAAGCCGACAAATTTATATGGGGAAAGTCGGTAGCGTCGGGGACAAAAACCATGGCGAGCGAGTTGTGCGAGATCGAGTAAAACCATACAGAAATAGGGGCAGGAACATCACAATGGGCAACTTTTTCACGTCGATTTGGGGTAGCGAAAAAGTTACTAGGATTGAAATCTCTCAATGGCCGGGACCATTAAAACAAATAAGCGAAATCAACAAATTTTGGTTTCAGAGAGAAAATGGTGCTTTGTTCGTAGCCCCTAAGAATAACACATTAGTAATTTTATTATCTACTAAACACAATGACGATAAAATCTCCGGGCCAAAATACAAACCGGATATAATACACTTCTACGACAAAACCAAAGGAGCTGTCGATATGATGGACAAGATGCTGTTTCAGTACACGACAAAAAAAAACCAATCGATGGCCACTGGCGATGTTTTTTAATATAATTTATATCGCAGGGCTCACTGTTATATTATATTTACAATGAACAATCCATCAAGTAGTCAAAAGATCAGAAATGGTCGACGGCGGAAATTTTTTAAATAAGCAAATTTAATATTAGCAAAAGAGCGAAAATACCACGAGCGATGAGATATTTTCCAATGGAAAGTGCTTTTGCGTGTGTAATACTTGGAAAATCTATTGAAGAACAACGACAGCCACAGAATTTGCCTTTTAAGAAGGTCAGTGTCACCTGTGCAATAGGGAAGAAAAGCGGAAAAGAACCACTACACGACTTTTTTTGCCTAAAGACTTTTCGTCAAACACCATATATGTATGGTTGTTCAAATATTTTGAACTTTAGCAACTTATGCCATTTAGTTCATTATTCATCTAAAATATCGTCATTTACTTTTCGCAGTCATATCGGTGTAAATTATTCTCGATTTTTCGATCTTCAGTTAGAAGGAATTAACCAAAATGGATCCTGATCATCTGGCTCACAACGAGTTGGAATTGGAATGTGAGGTTCGTAACATTAACGACGATAACCCACTTACCAATGGTAAGTAAGTACCTACATGCTATTGAAACGTTTGGAGGATGAAGAGGCTCATCCAGTGTAAATTCCGAACCGACCCCCGCGCTTAGAAAGGAAAAATCCATGGGGTGACATTAACAAAATTTCGCTAAAGTTTGGGCAAAATTATGCTGAAATTCGAAAGGCCCTCGAATTAAAGACGACAACGTCCAACGTAAAATTCAATACTCTCCGTTCTAGATTGTTACACGTTAGCGGTCGCTTATATCGAATTAAGTACTCAACAGCAGTAGGAACGGCGACAACTGAGCTCAGCAATAAGTGTGACCAGCTAACTGAGTTTGTTAATTCATTGGACGAGGAAGAAGCTGACCCAATTGAATCGGATAATAAACTAGAATCTCTTCAGCTGGTACAATATGAGCATGACCAAAGCAGAGAGTCGAATAAATCCTCCGACAATGAATCATCAGATGATTCTCAATATTCTCAGATACCTCCAGTCAAGTCAAAGGGGATATCTGGAAGTAAGACCCCATCAGATTCGTTATCCTCTGGATCTGAGTCTCATCGCGCGAAAACTGCTGATTATAATCAAATATCCAAATCTGCTAACAAAACTAGTTCTCCTCAACTGGGAACGGCACAAGTTTTATCTAAAATCAACATTCCAGCTACTGCTTCAAATTTGCGTACAAGTGAAACCAATAAACCACCTGATCATTTTCCAATTTTGAATTCTACGACCCAAAAAACGTCGAGATTGAACCAACCGTCAACTTATCCACCAGTTGTTAATTTTGCGCCGAATGTCACGTACCCACTAACTATACTTCGTAACAAATCAAAATCCTTTCTATCATCCTCAAAGATTTCAACCGTTAATTCGTGATCCTACAAAATGGCCTATTTCGTTCGATGGCATATTGCATGGTACTCCCGTAAAAAAATTTATTAGTATGGTGGAGCACCAAGCAATGACCAACTGCGTTCATTTACAGCAAATCGCAAGCGACATGAGCTATTTTCTCCAGGGAGTCGCCGCGGAGTGGTACTGGGATTTTATTCAGCGGCATGGGAACATAGAATGGCCATTTTTTAAAGCGGAGCTTATTAATCGATTCTCGGATCGACAAACGGATTTATAGATACGTCGCGGCATTGAGTCTAAGAAACAAAAACCTCATGAAAAATTTATTGACTTTTACAATACCATATTATCAATGTCCTTACAGATGGAAAATTGTATGTCCGATATAGAAATTATTTTTGTATTAACACAAAATATTCGTCCTGGCCTACAAGATCGACCTGCAGTAGCCCAATTTAACACACTTGATGACCTAGTTCGTCAATGTGTCGCATATGAAGATACGTGGACACGAAATCGAATTGTACCCGAAATTTATTGAGAGTCGCGTAGAAATATTACTGAAATTGAAGTATCACATCATTTTCCATTGACTTATGATAATTATCGTATAAATACCCATGACATTCAACCTATTTCAACGCCGATAAACCACAATTTCAATCCTCAATTTACTTGTCAGAACTCTTTAAATTATCAAAATCAGCCACCAATTGTTACACCTACTGGATAGTCTTTTAATCATCTGAGTAACATATATCCGGGTCAAGCCTATCCTATGCCATATGGTGAGCAGTACATGAGGGGAATGAATTATACGGCATCTTACCAACCAGCGCTTAACGTTATTTCATCAAATTTAAACGTATCAACATCCAATCCCCTTCCTTCATTAAGTGAGACCCAACTCATCAAGCATTCCAAAACTGTGGGCAAACCGGTCATTATTTTAAAAATTGTAATTACAACATTTTGCATTTATTTTTTTTTGGATGTAGTACACCCGAAGACATTAAGACCCATTGTCCACACTGAAATATGATTTGGTGAAACTAGCAGAAGATCATATAAGTCCCAATTAGTAAATTCTCTTATAACCGACACGGCGAATGGGCGGCCTTATGCCGAAGTCGAGATACTAGGTAAAAAGATACGAGGATTGTTAGATACTGGTGTCAATGTATCTTTACTTGGGAAAAATTGTGAAGAAACTCTGAAGGACCCAAACGTTCATTTCAGTCATATTCCCTCCTCAGTATAGACTGCCTACGGAAATGTGGAGCAAATAATTGGCCACATTACAATCCCCGTTAAGTTTGCTGGGCAAACCAACTTTTTAACATTACATTTGGCTCCTAATCTGAAACAAGAGTTGTATATCTTGGTGTCGATTTTTGGCGATCGTTCCACTTAAAAATTACTTACCACTCTATGGTAGTAAATCAGGCTGACACAGAATCCCTATTACATAAATTGTCACTAGAACAGCAACAACAACTAGAGGTAGTTAAGAAACAATTTCCTGCGTCCGCTGTGCCTTGGTCTGGGACGAACGCATTTGGTGAAACACACCATTGATGTTGGTGATGCCAAATCCATCAAGCAACGTTTTTATGCGGTATCTCCGGCAGTTGAAGCTGAAATTGGCAAAGAGCTTGATCATATGCTTGTGATAGGTGTCATCGAGGAAAGTGCTAGCTCGTGGAGTTCCCCGATGGCTAGAGTTCGCAAAGCAGATGGTAAGTTCCGATTGTGCTTAGACGCAAGAAAAGTAAATTCAGTGAGAGTGAAAGACGTTTATCTTTTGCCTCTCATCGATGGGTTGCTTGGTCATTTAAACAACACAAAATTCATTTCAAGTATTGATTTGAAAGACGCATTTTGCAAATCCCATTAGATAAGGGGTCTAGGGATAAGACGGCTTTCACTGTTCCAGGAAGACCTTTGTACCAATTTACCGTCGTGTCTTTCGGCCTCTTCAATGCGCTTCAAACCATGTGCAGCCTCATGCATCCGGAGATACCTCACGAGCTACACTCCCAAGTATTTGTTTACTTAGATGAACTGTTGATCGCCGCGTAGACTTTTGAACACCTGGGTTTGTTAAGTAAAGTGGCTGGATTGTTGAAGAAAGCTGGTTTGACTATAAATGTCACGAAAAGCAAGTTTATACTTAGAGAAATCGATATCTCGGATATATCGTAGGAGACGGGGTTCTTAAATTGGATCCCTCTAAAGTAGCTGCTATTACTTCCTACCCAAATCCAAAAACCGTTCGACCACTCAGACGGTTTCTGGGCATGTCCGGATGGTATCGACGATTCATCCATCGATACGCCGATATAGCAAATCCACTTACCAATCTACTTTGAAAAAATCGTCGGTTCGAGTGGAACGACATGGCCCAGACATCTTTTGAAGAACTAAAAACTGCTCTTTCTACTGCTCCCGTTTTGTCTAATCCAGATTGGACTCAGCCGTTTTTTATCCAGTGTGATGCCTCTTCGAATGGTGTGGGAGCTGTCTTATTCCAATGGTCTTTCAGCGGTGATGAACGTTCTATTGCGTATATTTCTCAAAAACTGAATGCAGCACAACGCAATTATAGTGTTACTGAATTGGAATGCTATGCGGCTGTATTGTGTTGAGAAATTTAGGCAATATATAGAAGGCTACTCTTTTACCATTATCACGGATCACGCAAGTTTGAAGTGGCTAATGGGACAGAGCGATCTTTCTGGACGTCTCGCTCGCTGGAGACTTAAACTGCAGGGATTCAACCTTACAATTTAATATCGTAAGGGTAAAGATAACATAGTATCAGATGCTCTTTCACGCCAGGCGGAGGCGCTTACTCTGAATGAAATTCGGGTTAACGATTCTTTATTGCTCGATCGGGACCTCACATATTTTCAACATGCGGATTATCTTAAACAAATAAATCTAATCCAGTCTAATTCTGATCTCAAAACTAACCTTCGCATCAGTAATGGTAAAATACTTATTCTTCCGAAGCCAGATCCAGATATAACCTCCGATATTCCATCCTGGAAAATACTTGTTCCAGATAATCTTATTTCTATATTAATGGAAAGATTCCATTCGGCACCAAACGCTGCTCATTTAGGAGTACGTAAAACTTTGGAAGTCCTAAGAAGAATGTATCATTGGCCGAAAATGGCTCTCGATGTGCATCATTTTGTTGCTAATTGTCAGCTGGGCAAATCAAGCAAGCTTCAAAAGATCAATACACGGAAATTTTACGCAGATTTTAACGTCTCTACATTGGCTTCATAGGGCCCTATCCCCATTCGAAGTTGGGAAACACGTACCTGTTTCTTGTGTTAGACCACTATACCCGTTCCGTGCTTCTTGAACCCATGCGAGATTCATCAAGTAAAAATGTTATTACTTTTCTGGAAAATCAAGTTCTAAATGTATATTCCATACCAGATCAAGTGCTCAGCGAAAATGGTAAGCAATTCACTTCCAAAATTTTTCGGGAATTTTTGGAAAAACACAGTATCAAACAAATATTAACTCCTAAATATTCGCCACAAGCAAATGCCTCGGAGCATGTTAACCGTAGTATATTGTACGCAATCCTTCTTACATCCAAAAAGATCATACTACTTGGGATATCAACATTCATTCGATTGCTGCAGTATTACGTAACGTAGTAAATGAAAGCACGGACCCTTCGCCCTTCTTTATAACATTTGGACAATAATACATTTTTCACGAATCGCAATACCAGATACTTCGGGAATAAAATAGTCTTGAAGATCAAGAAATTCAATTATCGAATGCTGATAGGTTGTCTATCTCCCAAAAAACCGTTTTAGATAATTGGTGAAAAGGTCATACACAACATTCTCATCGGAATAACTTACGGAGTAGAAAGAGGAAATTTTGTAAGGGTCAACAAGTGTTTGTTAGAAATTTTTGCCAAAGTGCAGCGGTGCAAAAATTTTCAGCTGAACTGGCTCCAAAATTCAAGGTAGCGTACATAGTTAGTTGGTTTCGTCGCTTTTAAGCTCGTGGATGGAAAAGGTCAGTCAATAGGAACGTATCATATAAAAGATATCAAAACTTGAAAACTACTAAACTGTTTTCCTGTTTAGCTTAATTTTATTACTTCTTTGGTTAGTTCATTCTTCGAAGAGTTGAGAATAATTAGTGCCTGGCTTTGAGTCATCTCCCATGGGTCATGGGACGTCCCCACGATTTGTAGCGAGTGCCTTGCTACAATGCACGGCGAGTTAGCCACTCTTGAATACTTTATTTTAATTGCGGTGAATTGTGGGCTGAACGAAAGAACAAGCAAACATATACAAACAAATTATACCCCTGTGCTTGAATAATGGTGGATCAAAAGAGTACAAAATGCGTGATTTTTACTTTTGGTGGAACAGTTGATTTGAGTATAATAAATAAATAATAAAAACAGAAAAATGTTGAATCTTTCGGCATTAGGGATTATAAAATCGATGGTAATGAGTGATCATTTAGTGTTCTTGGTAAATAGTCGTGTACACCCATTCCACTGAGCTCTAGCCACACTAAGACAGTCCGCCGTTGAAGCCTCTAAGTAAATTATAAAAAAATAATCAAAACTTTCTGTGGATGATCTGGGACAAATCATGCAGCTATGAACAACTCTGTTCTGGTGGCCTCTCGCTCTCTCTTCAATCGTTACAAAGTTAGAACTATTACAAAACCAAAGCAAATATTAAATGCCCGCCAGAAATCGTAATTGAGCTTTTTTAAATTGGCTCATTTGAAGTATGAGAGGTTTTTACATATCTGTATCCACTGCAAACTAATACTTTTTCAATAGCAGCGGTATTACTTGAGGCACAATTGAGTACATCCATTGGAATTGTTGTTCTACAACAAATCAATTAATTTTTTTAAATTTATTTCCAAATTTTTTATTATATAATTTTTGGCATTAGTCTGTCAAGCAGTGTTCTTTATTCAAGTGCGAGGAACAAGTAAAAAATTTAAATGGCATATTTTTTTTTGAAAAAGGAGTAATTGTGTAAACGCTGGAAAATCAGCGGTATGGAGTCTGCCTCCTTGTTCTAAGGCATGAAACGATTTAAAAAATTCATATAAACATCAAATTTCTTAGTAAATTTGGCTGCAAAAATTAAAAATTTTTCGGGAAATTTTGAAACTATTTCCGGAATTTTCAGGAACAGTCTTTAAAAAAATATATTGATAAGGTACCAAAGGTAAAAAATTCTTATCAAAAAAACTTATCACATATTGATGACATACATGGTTTTCACGATCACCCTTTAATTTTAATTTCGTCCTTATTTCTTAATAATATAATGAGTATTATTTAATATTATTCCAATATATAGAAACCTTAGGTTTTCTAAAATGGGATTTCTGGTGTGATGTAAACCAACTCCAGCAACTTAAAGTTATCATCATGCATTCACGAAACTCTTAATTTAATCTGAGCATAGAGCATTGTGGGCCTCAAAGTTTGTGATAAAAATTAAGGTTACAATACTGGGTTATTGGAGGCCGTAATTTGTGTAGACAGGTTGCCAATGAGTGTATTCGTTGCTTTCGTAACAAACCAAAATCATCACACCAAATAATGAACGATTTATCTATTGACCACGCTACTCGGTCTGGACCATTTCCCATAGTTGGAATCGACTTTTGCGGACCGTTTTTCGCTAGGCCCAGGGCAAACTCCAAAGCGATATGGAAATTGTCATGAATTTATCATCAAAGAGCAACTATTTACCATACAGTGAGCAGCAGTTGGTATAGTGGAGGTCAATTTTTGCTTCACCTTCACGGTTGAAGTTTCGTCATTTTCATAGATAATTATTAACATTGTTTTGTGTATATTGGTGTATTTTACAGTGTCTTTACTGTAATATCAGAATAGCGAAAATTAATTTTTATTAATCTAATTTATGGAAAATCCTATCTAGCTGCAAAATTGGGGTTGCTGATAAGGAGAAAAGCAGTGAAAGACATTTTTGATCTTTTACAAGAAAGTTTCATATGTTTTTTTTTCGTTTATGTAAATGAATGAATAATTGAACATTTAATGATGGGGAAAAAATTACGATGTGAAGAATTAATAAGCTCATAATTTTTTTTTGCTTTCTATCATCATAAAAAAAAAAATTGTTTCGGAAAGCTTAAACTGCCCACTATTAAAAAATATACTCATAACCTGGTAACATTGCTCAGATTCTAAGAATAACTCAAAGTGTTGCGGCAATTTGAATATGTTTAGGCCTTTCTCACAAAATTTCAAAAAATTTGCTAAACGTGCGCAACCCTTTTTATGTTATTATTGTTTTATTTTTTAAAGAAAGCTTGACCTTTACTTTCCATCTCCGAACCGAATACAATTGTGAGAGTAAGAAATAAAGAACAGAAAACCACTTATTTTTCAAAATTTACATTACAGAGCTAGTAAATTACCTGCGTCATTGTGACAATGACCTATCACAATCGTAAGGGTTGCATCCTTGTTCTGTTATAAAATAATCAATCATTAACTTTAAGTTTAGACCTTCACAAGTTACATCATCGACGATTTACTAGCCACATTCCAAAGTCAGAAAAAAATCCATTTTTATACAACATATTTTGGCGCCATATTCTCTAGCAGCAAGAACCAAATAATAAACAAATTTCATACCGTTTACCAAAAAAAAATCAAAGTTAATATTACATTCACCTCAAAAACCGCCAAAAATTAAATTTTTCCATAAATTTAAATATCTGTTTATAAATGCAACAATAAATAAATACATAGATCTGTGATGTCTCGACACCTTAAACATATTTGAGTTGTATTTAAATGAAAACAAAAAAAAAATCTGCTAAATATGATTAATTTTGTTTGACTTAACAGCAGAACAAAAGTCAAATATGTACATATATAAATTCTGTTGAAAGAATTTTATAATCTATAAAGGTATATATTGGGATGTTTATTGTAGGTGGAAATTCGAATTCACGTAAAAAAAATTTATTAAATTTACAGACAAACCACAAAAATAAAAAAATAACCAGGTAAAAATTATGACAGTTGCATTTTTTTTTGTTCTATAAAGAGAAAACCCACAGGAACCTAAAAAAAAAAATTCTTTTGTATTGTATAGATACGCAAACAAGTGCAGTATTCTTTTACTGGTAAGATAAGAAAGATAAATTAGCAGTAGAGATGTGTCACCCATATATCATACATAGAATTTGATGCTGTGTTAATGATTTTTTTTGTTATACACACAATGTTACAATGCATTTGGCTCATGATGTGTGTGTAAAATTATTTATCTGTTGTTGATGTGTTCCTCAAGCCATTTTGACTTGGCCTTTGTTTATTAAAATTAATGATTTTTTATGATTTTTGTCAGATTTTTGGTAGAATGCAATTTTTATGATACCGTACGAATTTTATTTATAGTTTTTAATGCTGATGATGATGGTATGTGGGCGAAGGCATTTGTACATAAAAATAAAGAGTAGCAAATTTTTTTTTTGTGGTATTTTTTTGAATGTCATGGATACTCTCTCTATATATATATAATTACAAATTATTAAGTGACGAATTTATTTATAACTAAAACAAATAAAATGAAATAATAAAAGCGCAAATTGTGTTACATAAAAGTTTTATTTTTTATTATTATTATACGAGAGTATGTACATATTAAAATATCAAACAGTTTATACATTAATTTGTAAAATAGAGAAATAAAATAATTAATGACAACCTTATGACTCAGTGGCGCCATGAATAAAACTTTAGTACAATATATTAGCCATACAGAATAATGATAACTTCATTAAGTGGAATAAAATTATAAAACATTAAAAATACAAACCATTTTGTTTTCAAATGAAAATTGATATGTGTGCTAGAAAAGTCATTTCATCTACCGGAAACGACTATAATATTTTTATACATGATATGAATATTTAGAAATGTTTAGAATCTAAGATTCTGGCCATGAAATGTTAACAGTATTTCATCAAAATACATGAAACATAATTATTTGAAAAGACCAATTTCTCAATATGACTAGGACACGTGCTACAAATATTGTCAGAATCAAAGTTTGTAGCCACATGTCGAAAGTTAACAGAGAATTTCACGTTTTGAAGAAGCAAAATATATTATGACTATTTCATAAAAGTTGGCAGCCGCCTTAAAAACTTGACCACGACACAAAAGTGAAGGGTAAAATTTAAATTTTTAATGTTTCTAGCTGAATTTTAGGATTCCACCAAAAATGCTGTTATTTAATTTTACTTTAACGTATATTTAAATCTTTAAAAAAATCTTATAACAATTAATTATCAATGTTTAATCAATATTTGTAAACACAGTTTTAGTGTCACTTTTCCCAAATTGTTGACTAATTTTACATAACATTGCAATATATACTTGACCTTAGCTAAATACAGTGTACAAGACAGTACCACTTGGTGAACAATAAACTCGCAGGAAATTTCAACCGATGTGTTTTTCGTCATGATATTTTTGCTCACGAATTTATTCTTTATTTAATTTTTCTTTAAATATAATTTTTGCTGTATTAGTTGTTGACGCCGCTATGGTTTCGAAGATAAGGGAAGAGAAATGAATTTTTACCTTTTAATCTGTGGTCGAACACAAAAGCCTTTTCGTTGTGAATCAAATGCCATAAATCAGATGTCGCGTCGATCTCAAATTCGAAGACTAATTTATTATTCTAGAATTCGACTTTATATTGACATTTACTGTCAAAGTGATTTGCGCGAGACGTCAATAAATAATAATAATAGCCAAAATCTAAGTTAAGTTAACATTTTATAATAAATTTACTATTTAATTACTGATTTACTTTAATTTTAGATTGAATATCATCAAGAAAACATCAATTCTGTAGTGCTTGAATTAAAGAAATAAGTTTCAAAGAAATAAAATTAGTGTTGTTTGTAGTTTATCAATTTTAACGTTCAGGTGCAGTTTTTGTGGAGTCCAAACATCCCGCCGGCCATGAATCACCTGATTCATTAACTGGAAGAATGGAAATCTTTGTGATTGGTCGACGTATGGTTCCATTCATTGTCTTTACAGTGACAACTCGTACTCTTCCATCAGCTCCTACGTGTGCCTCAACTACACGACCTAGTTGCCATTTCACAGTTGGTAAATCATTATTCTGTATCAAGACGATGTCATCAAGCTTTACGTCGGACTTCGCGATCTTCCATTTAGATTTATGTTGCAAAGTAGACAGGAATTCCACATTCCATCGTTTCCAAAAGTAATTCACTAGTCGACGGACGATGTCCCATCTGTTATTAACTGTAAGCCTTTCCTGAGGTACCACATCAAGAACTTGATTCATTGATCAGTGTATCAAAAAGTGCGCTGGAGTGAGTAGATCTGGATCGTCGAACCTTGTAATTGCAATGGGCCGTGAATTCAATATTGACCCTATTTATAGGCAGCTTAAGGTTGTGAACTCTTCCAGTGTCAATATTTACTCTCATACTGTTCGTTTCGGCAAGGTTTTGGTTGATCGAACGGCCGCTTCTCACATGCCACCCATGTGCGGTGCACCGGGACGATTAAATTTCCACGTAATCTGGCAATCTAAAAGAGACTTAGAAATGTTCTTGTTATTTTTGGTTAAAAACATCTAATCTTTGAGATAATTAGCGGTGCCGACGAAATTAGTCCCATTATCGCACAGGATAGTATTGCACAGGCCACGACGACTGACGAATCGCTTTAAGGCTCCCAAAAAACTATGCGTGCTCATGTACATACAACATTCCAGGTGAACAGCTTTAGTTGCCAAGCAGACAATAATACACAGCTATGATATGGAATCGCACTTCTTCTTCTGAATGGATGCACTCGGAAAGGTCCGACAAAATTCAACCCAACACAGGCAAATGGATGTATCATATACATAAGTCACTTCCTCGTCTTATCCAATACTTTTCTCTTATGAGCTGTAGTAATAATCCCGGTCCTGAATGACAATTTGTGTGGTGGTAATAACAGACGATTCTTTTGGTCAAATCCGCCTTTGCAGGAAGAATAATCGGATGTTTTCTGTTATAATTTGCTAACGAATTCTGCAATCTGCCGCCGACCCTCATTAACCCTAATTCATTAAAAACGGAGATAGCTCCAACAAAGCACCCCCCTTTGATAATGTTCCCTTCCTCACTAATCGTTCATAATCTTCTTTGAAGTACATCTTGTGCATTTCTCTGCATAACCACAGTTCTGTTTCGTTGACTTCTTCGACGGACAACTGTTTATGTTTAGGTTTGTTCTCAGACCGGATAAATACGCTTCTAACATAACGTACTATATGAACTAATGTGCGGCATTTGGACGTTGTAGAAACCAGTCGCTAAAGAAAATCCTTTGACTCCGTGCTCGAAACTTGTGAAATAATTTTTGGATTTCTTTCGTAATGATGTTCGGTTGCAGCGATGATTTTCTGTTGCGGCCAGTCTTCAATTGATTCACACAAAAATTCTGGTCCTTTCCACTACAAGAAAAAGCCATCAACTCGGCAACAGATAATCCTCTCGTTGCACAATCGGCATGATTGTGCTTAGTTGGAACGTGCCTCCATACTTCTCTGCGGTAATTATCCAAAATAACCGAAACTCGATTGGCAAACGAATGTTTTCCATCTTCCTGGATGGCTTGAAAGCCACAATCGGTCCACAACAGCGCAGCATTATCCAATAATGCTAGTACACGAATCTTACCGAGAGCCATAGTTCAAGTCACGGATGAATATGGGGTAGAACGGGAACTTAGAGCGCTGTTAGACTTGTGCTCACATACCCCATTTATAATCAATGACTGTGTATAAAGGTTAGGGCTCAAAAGAAGAAATAGCCGCGTCGTAATAAACGGAAGAGTTGCTATCAGTACAGGACGTTCGAAGGGAGTAGTCACTATATATATCAGACCTCGTCATGGTATATATCCACAAATCGATAAACTCACAATAGATGCTTTGATATTGCGAATAATTTCATCAAGTTTGCCAGATTTAACTATCAAGCGTGGGGATCGACAATGGTTAGGAGATATTTCACTGGCAGATCCGCATTTAAATGACTCAAGTAACATCGAACTACTTCTAGGAGTTGATGTGTTTTCCATATTCTCGAGGATGGCCAAATGAGACTCCTGATGGTCATCTCGTAGCTCAGAAAATCAAATCTGGATAGGTCGTTTGAGCAGGCGCGCTAATAGGGTCGAGTGAAACGGCCTTGAGAAAATTTTGGGAGATAGAAGAAATCACTGGCGTATCAGAAACTTGTATGACTCCTGAAGAGCAAACTTGTGCCGAACCTAATACTCAATCTGCATTCGCGTAGTGGTTTTGCCGATGTAGTGCCTTTTCTCTTCGATGAACATCTCTATAAATTTTGGGCGGCACTCCGACAACCGATGGCTTCCAGTCTTGCAAAGCAAACATGAACCAAACTCAGATGTCGACAAAAGGCTTTTGGCTTTGGCGGTTACTTCTTGATTTCTTTTTGAAGGACCAGACGGTGAAAATGTTCTCGTTGACTCAAAAGTATCTGTCCGTTTATCAAGAAACTTGAGAAATTTGTCGATGGTTGGGAAATCAACATCAGCAGTCGATGGTTGGGAAATCAAAATCATTAGCTAATAAATCCTTTGTGCTATCATCCAACATCTCCAGAAGAAGTAGTCCTTGCACCACTGTATCTGCGGTGTCATCAGTCTTCCGAATGTTATTGGCGTTTGCACTAGAAATTTTTAAAATATTCAGAAAATCACGAATAAACGAATTAATTATATATTTTTCCCGATCATATCTTTCATTCAGTCTTTTCATCGCTTTAATATAATTCGCATTTGTGATTTTAGGATGCCGAACGCGATCAAGTCCCTCACCGCGCAGATAACGCATTAACAACTGAAAGTTTTGCTATGGTGTGTATGCTTCATTATTGTGCACCCCCGAATTAACCAAATCTATAAAACTAGTCCATTCCGTGTAGTCACCAGAAAATAACGGAATTTCGATTTTACAATACTTCACTATATTCGAAACATTTTGTGACACACTTTGATTAGCGCTATCATTAAAATTTGCACTTTCTATACCAAATTATCTTTTTCTCAGCTACGTGTTCAGTTCGAGACTGCAGGGTGGTGTGTGTTTTCAAAATCATTAATTTGCGATTCCTTCTCTGGATATCCCAAAAGTTTATCCTCAATTAAATGAAAACGATCGAGCAATTTGTGGGCATATGACAACCGTTCTTTAATATCGTTTATGGTTGACTCAGATTTGTCTGTTAAAGCATTTGCAAAGTTTAAAACCTTTGTCATACTACCTTTACACGCACTTCTTTGTTTCACTAACAAGCCCATCGTAACCAATTTCAACAAACCTTTTCTCTCAAGTCCCTTTCTTCTCACTTCAAGCTTAAACAAGCACTCGCGAATAATTGTTCGATTCTATAAATGACGCCGCTTAAAACTTACACTGTTAAATTTAACGACACAATTTATATATCACCAATTTGTGCTCCCGACGGTCAACACGTGTTGCTGTTTGTACCTGTCTACAAAGGTACTCACGGTATTGTATTTGCCTTGGAAAGAACTCGACATCCGGCTCGAAGGACCAATGTACAAGACAGTACCACTTGGTGAGCAATAAACTCGCACGAAATTTCAACCTATGTGTTTTTCTTCCTGATATTGTTGCTCACGATGTTTCGTTCAATATTGTCAAAGTGATTTGCGCGAGACGTGAACAAATAATAATAATAATAGCCAAGTAGTTTATCAATTTTAATGTTTAGGTGCAGTTTTTGTGGAGCCCAAACATACAGGTTTTACTAAATAAACTCCAATCCTAATGAATTCTGGCCGTGGACCTTGTTTGTGGCCATTGAGAAAGTAAGTTAAACGGTAAAGACTGTGTAATTTTCAGTAGTCGCGTTCCATTTCGCAGAACTGATTCATTTTTTTAAATTCTAGGATACTCCCAACTTTAATTGTTAGGCAACATTTCTTCAAAATTTCGATAGGATCATTTTCTCTATCGTTGTCTCAACCGCTGGATTGCACAAAACCATATGTTTCGCATAGTTTCTCAGACCCTGCTTATGTTGTGATAGCCGTTATAGGTACGTATACTTTGGGCCCATTTTAGACTATAAACACATTAATTGGTCGTTATCTAAAAATAGTACGTCTGTAGTGCTAACCAAAACATGTGGATGCTCTTATATTTTTTGCATGTAGACTCACTGCAACACATTTATTCCTATAGAATCTATTTCAGACACTTAATATTCTTCAGGACGATTAAGATATGTCTCAAATAAATTAGGCCTTAAGCTTAAGCCTAATAGTTAATGAAATTTTTAATCAGCTAAAATGAGCATGCTCTTAGGCGGCTATAGAAATATTTTCGTGGATAGTTCGCTGTAAGTTGATATCATAGGGTTTTATTTCCGACACCTAATATTCCTAAGAACCTATAATTACTGTCTTATAGGCTAAAATGAGCCCTATGCCTATATGCGCCTATGTTGTGATCCGACCCAAATATTTAATATAGTTTAGGTAACACTGCAATTTAATTAATTGTATATTATATTTTCATTTGTGTATGATATTGTTAAGAAAATAGAGAAATGGTATTGGTATAATTGCAATTGATATACATACATTGATGTACAATCTGAACAAACAACAAATGTTGGACAGGAGACAAAAAACAGAACATTCGATGATTTGGACAAAGATACATCGAAATTATTGGAATTAAAACTTAAATTATACTTTAAATAGAATTACAATTTTATAATAATAAATATAAATCATAAAGTTTGGAATTTTGTTTTAATAGTGAGAAGTGGTGCTATAAGTTAATGTGAAGTTAAAATTAAAATAGTGGTACAAACAATTTGATCATACGGCATAACACCTATAGAGTCAGTCACAACAAACGGATATATATTCTGCAGGACGATTAAGGTCCACCTCGAAGCACACAGGGATCGGAGTAACGCTCATGCCAAAATTACAAAATATACAGTAATTCCTATTCTGTAAATCTAACATCCGCTCAACAAATTTTCATTAGCTGTATTCCAATGGGAGAAATTTAGTACTTGTAAGTACTTGTGTGTAGATACCCAATGAAACGGAAGTTTTAATAAAACAAGCAAACACTCCTACAGCATCGAATTAGAATGAGTAGCTGTGAGTAGTTAGAAGTACTTATGATTAGTTTGGTTATGTCATTACTAGACCACTAACGTTGAACTAAAAAATCAAAACCATGCTATTTCGGATTAAAGAAAATGTTAAAAAAAATCCAAAATTTGAGTGGAATTTAATATTAAATGCGAGTTTTAGGTTGTACGGTGTGTTAGGTTTGTGTAATCACTCCACTCTAGCATTTCACAATTTCGGAAAATTCTTTTAGTGATAATAAAAAATAAAACCTGAAATAGTGAAAATCCCAGAGATTTTCAATCGTGTGCGTGAGTATGGGTTTTTCAATCTAAATACGTATTCAAAACCGCCTCGACCTTATATCATTTCGACCGATTTCAAAACTTATTCGATTTTTACTATGAGTCAAAGAATTTTCCGAAATTTTTTAAATCTCAGAGATTTCCGATCATGTTGCTAAATACGTATTCAAAATTGCTTCGACTGCAATATTTTAGAACTTCGACTGTTGTAGCTATCACTCAAAGAATTTTCCGAAATTTTAGAAATCTCAGAGATTTCTAAAGATTCCACTCAAATTCTTTTTAAAATAATTTTCTATTTTCTTGTATTTTTTAACATTTTCTGTGCGTCAAAATCGAATAGTTCTCACTTTTTATTTAGTCCACAAGTGAACATTTTTTGAGTAAAAATTTGCATACATTAAAGACAACGTATATTTTGTTAGTTAGTTTTGTCAGCATCTGATAGGATTATTTCATAGGATATTATTTCCGGCACTCAATAATCTTGAGAACCTGTAATTTAAGTGTTTCTTGTCTGAAATGGGCCATTTATACTGTCGGATTGACTAAAAAAAATTGTAAATTTTAACGGACTATACTTTTTTTGTTTGAACTTTATGCGAATTTGTGCAGCTACACTTTCTGTGAAAAACCTTTCATCACTTTGAATTTAATACAGGCTTGTACAGTTTCTGATTTGTTTTAAGACAGGTAAAGATTGTCTGAAATCTCCGCCAAGAATTACAACTTAACCCCAAATAGATTTCTTCTTCTTCTTCTGACGGTTACTGTTGTTTGTACATAAAGTTCGTAAAGTAACTGTTCTATTGTAACTTCATCCAAGATTAAAATATGCCTAATAATATCAGCATCAGAACTTTCCATTTTTACTAGTGAAATGTAGATTGCAAACACAGGAAGGGCCCTTGGGATGGACAATGGTTATGATGACTCTACTTATTAATCTCTCCTGCTGGGTTTTATAAAAACCTGACGGATCATTTTAAAGGCTGAATATTTTTCACCATGTATGATACCATTATGTCGAATTACAAAGTCGAAACAAAGGCCAGTCTTGTACTTTGAAAAAATTGGTGGACACTATAACATTCAAGATAATCCAAAGGTTCTCGGAACATGTCTCAAAATCTTTCTGTATCTGCGCTTAAACTTACACATCACATGCGCCTAATTGTTGCCTTTTTGCGTTTGTGTCGCTGGTTCCGTTTATGATTTCTTTCGGCAAACACATAATACTGAGGGTCTCTTTCTGCTACACCTCTCATGTTGTGAAATGAACATTTTGCTTATCGGAAAGGTGAACGATTGTAGTTGATTGATTTTGTATTTTGAAATAAATTATTCCGGAGCCAAAACATACCTGGACTCCAAAAGAGATTGCTTAGTAATTAATCTTTGTATACGTAGATATTTGCAAATACATTTGACACTCTTGACTGACAAACAACTTACAACATTAATAGGGCAATTGAATTTTAGACTGAAATATAGTCCTTCCATTGGCAATTGTTTCACTACTAATGTTTCGACAGCGATATTTGGGGTATTCGTCAGAATTTTCCAATGTTTAAGACCAACACATGCAATTTTTTAAGCGCGCAATTTTTCACTAGCTTTAAAGCCATACTTTTAAGGTTAGCCAAAAGTTGCCAATCTGGGAAAAATCAATTTTCCAAATTAATGGGAAACTATGTATAAACTCAGCCTTTTAAGTATAACTGGACAAAATTTTGGTGAGTTAAATTCAAAGGCGAATGAATATTTTTCAAAGCGGCTTGTTTTATTAGAAAGAGTACATAAATATTGCCATTAAGTACCCTATTCTGTCAACCCAATTTTTCAAAGCATTTTCGATTGTATGGGCTCCTATCTCATCAATGGCAACTTCGATTTAATCTTTCATGCCTTCCACAGTCTCTGGGTGGTTAGCGTAACACTTATCCTTAAAGGCTCCCCACAAAAAAAATCCAACAAAGTCAAATCGCAGCTGCGTGGTGGCCAATTGACATCTCCGTTACTGGGCAAAAGGCCGATTGTTTCGTTTTCTGTATGGCAAGTTGCGCCGTCCTGTTTAAGCCAAATGTCATGTGTGTGCTACTCTTTGAATGCTGGGTAGCAAAAACGCGTTTATCGTGGCTCGGAAACGCTTCCCATTGACAGTAAGGGTGCCTTCTTGCTCATTTTCTTAACTCAAACAGTCACTCATTGTGAGTATATCGGCTTCTCCATGGTTACGTGTGGATTTTCTGAGCCCCAAATGCGACAATTTTGCTTGTTGACATAGCCTCCGGGGTGAAAATGGGCTTAGTCGGAAACTATGATTTTTCGGTAAAAATGCTTATTTTATTCCAAGCGTTCCACAGCCCAATTAGTGAACTGAAAATGTTGCGGATGGTCATTTTGGTTCAGCTCCTGCATTAATTGAACTTTGTTCGACTTCATACCGAGGTCTTTATGCAAAATTCCCATCACAAAACTTCGTGAAATATTCCATTCTTGAGCACGTGTTCATGGATGCTCAGACAAATTCTGAGCAACAGCTGCAATATTCTCGGCTGTACGCGCTGTAATTGCACATGTAGGTATTGGTTTATCCAATAACAATCCTGTTTAACAGACTCGCTTCACAAATTGATCCACAAATTGCCTTGTAGGCATTTCATTTCTACTAAATTTTCCACGAGTTCAAAGATAAAGCGTCCCACCTCGTAAATGTCCAACATTAAGCTAATTTTCTGTCATAACACGAGTAACGTAAATATTGACACACTCGAAATAACAAGTACAGAGCGGAAAAGTTATTCACAAGTTGTACAGCAATCATCTAATCTTATGAATGATAACCCCCTTGAAAGGATATGTAGAAGCATAGAAGCCATAAATGTACGGCTAGTAAAGCAAGAACGTGGTCTAGAAGCTTTATATAAGCGTCTAGATATGCATCAAACCTTGAACGAGGCAACAGCCCTCATATACTGAAATGAGCAGAACATTAAGGATTGTCACCTGGAACGCGAACGGACTAGCGCAGCATGTTCCAGAGCTAGAAATTTTTTCTAAATTTAGAAAAAATAGATATATGCCTTATATCGGAGAGCCATTTGACAAAAGCATCATTTATTAAAATACGTGATTATGAATGTTGCCATGCTGTTCACCCAGGAGGAAAACCCAAAGGAGGATCAACAGTAATAGTGAAAAAGAATCTCAAACACTATGAAGAACCTAGTATCGAAGAAGAAAGTATGCAAGTTAAAACCATAAAAGTTGAAACTAACAATAATAATGAATACAGTATTTCCTATATCTACTGCCCTCCACGCTATAATCTAAACAAAGAAAATATAATAGACTCAGATCCCTAGGACCCAATTTTATTATTGGTGATGACTTTAATGCAAAAAACACCTATTGGGGATCAAGACTTACAACCCATAAAGGAAAAGAGCTATTCGAAGCCGGACGAATAAATAACTGCGAGTTCCACTATGGAGGTAAACCAACATACTGGCCTGCTGATATAAATAAAATACCAGATCTTATTGATTTCTATGTAACGAAAGGGATTTTCGAGGTTTACATGTGCATCGAAAACAGCGAAGGGATATATTCCGATCATACACCTGTTATCATGACATTCAGCACAATGATAACTAATAAGGATAACCTGCCTAAATTAACAAATAATAGAACTAACTGGGACCTATTCCAAGAACTAATTGAAATGCAAATAAATCTACGAGTGCCGATTAAAACACCGGTACAGTTGGAAGACGAACTAGAGGTATTTAACAGTACTATTCAACAAGCAGCATGGGAAAGTTCTCCTGCTAGTCACACCGAATCCCGTAGGAATCAAAATTATCCTATATTGAGGTCAAGGAGCTAGTTAGAGATAAACAGAAGGCAAGAAAGACCTGGCAAAGTACACGCGCCCCGGAAACCAAAAAAATCCTCAATTTTCTATGCAATAAACTTAAATAACTTATAAAAGAAATTAAGAACGAAACTATTAACAAGTACTTAAATGGTCTCACCGAACAAAAAGATACTGATTACTCTCTTCGGAAAGCAACAAAGGGATTAAAAGGAACCAAAATTCATGTGCCGCCTAATGAAAATGGAAGACACCTTTTAACCGTTACCTAGGCAAACAACAGATGAAAACATAATGACAGCAAAAGTGATTAATAAAATATTCGATGTGTAATATTACAGGAATTAAAAAATGAGATCAAGTGTAATTTGAACGCAAAAAAAGCTCCAGGATATGATTTAATTACTGGACAAGTCGTTAAAGCCATTCCCGAGAAGGGACTACGAAAATTGGTTCAAATTATCAATGCTGTCTTTAGACTAAAATATGTCCCACGGCAATGGAAGGTTGCTGAAGTAATTATGATCCCCAAACCAGGCAAACCAGCGAACGATTATTATTATTATTATTGGGGGGCCATGCGGGCGATCAGCCACTTCGCACTGCGACCTAAAAGATCTATTGTGCTGGCCTCTGCTTAATTATCCGTCCAGTCACTATTCAGGTTCTTAATTAACCTGACGATACTGCCTCCCGGTACGTGATACATACTATCTGGGCTTATTGCTCTCCCTCCTAGATGTATACTACAGCATGTAGTTCCGCTAGAATGACGGTAGCATTGGAGCTCAAGGACCTCGAGAGGGTTGTCTCGCTCTCGTATATTCCTACTCCTGCCCGGTATTGCGTTTGATTTTACTCTTACGAGTTGCTCGGAATTGCAAATCACCTGTAGGTCACCCAGCTTTACTACAGGAAAGCTAAATAAAACTGGAGGGTGCCTGGTATCCAGAGTCCGCATGTTTTGGGCTGATTAACCTATCAGCCATTCATCTTTCGGTATATGCTGTTTCACCTTAGATTAGGGTTTTTTGTCAAGGTTTTCTCCTTTAGCGCCATACTTTAGCCTGTGCCAAATGGCCAAAAATGTGCCAAGTGGCCTTAGTTACCAGTGGTTGCCACGAGGAGGCATTACGTACACTTGCGAATTGTGAACAGGTTACCCCTTACACAATTGTACCCATCACGCAGCTGCCTAATGACAAGACCATAACAGCTCACGTGATGCGCACCCTACTGGAAGGTTACGGAGCTGGTAGATTAATCTACTCAACTTTGATTCTTCCCTCCAATAGACGTCGTACAGACCGATTTCACTACTTCCTGTAATTTCAAAATTATTTGAAAAATTACTGCTCAAGAGACTCAAGCCAATAATAGAAGAGAGAAATTTGATTCCACCACACCAATTTGGATTTAGAGAAAATTACTCTACGATAGAACAATTTCACAGAATAACGGACATAATCGAAGACGCACTTGATAATTAAAAGATATGCTCCAGCGTCTTTTTGGATGTATCACAAGATTTCGACAAAGTTTGGCACCAAGGACTTGAATTTAAATTGCATCGAGATATACCTAAGCAGTTCTATCAAATACTTAAATCTTATATCGCAGACCGACATTTCCGTGTAAAATATAACGGAGATTACTCTGAACTAAAGAGAATATCATCAGGCATACCACAAGGTAGCGTACTGGGTCCTATATTGTACATCCTGTACACCAGAGATATGCCAAATACTGAAGGTGCCACCATAGCAACATTTGCAGACGATACAGCTATTCTGGCAACTGGAAAGTGTATATCAGAAGCAACGACCAAACTTCAAAAAGCAACCGACACAGTGAGTGCTGATGATAGCCTCCATAGGGACTTAAACATGGAATATGTAAGTGAAGAAATAGAAAATCATGCGAAGGAACACATTCAGCGGTTATCTCGGCACCAAAATGCAGACATATGAAGTTTGTTGGATACCACCAATGCAGTAAGAAGACTTCAAAGGCACAAACCTTTGGAATTGGGCAGTTGTATTTAATTAGGATAGAGAAAAATAATTACTATGTAAATTCAAACGGGAGTAACCATTGGGCTACTGCCCGTCAAATGTGATTCTTCATTTAAGAAAGATAAATTACTAAATGATTTGTAAATCAGTTGTAATATTAAATAAAGGAAAAAAAACTCGAAATAACCGGTAATTGAAATTGCAAACGGTTGATGGACCACCCGATAAGTTTCTTAACCCTTGAAAATGTCTACATTATTTGTAATCAAAAATTCCAAAAGGTACTCACCCCTATTATTGATGTATATGCTGCCCCACACCGTGTACACCAACCAGCCCATTCCGCTTGCAATGAGCTATAAGTCGCCTAACCTCAAGAAGATTTTTCATCCCTGAGTCGCCAGGAATGTAGGCAGGGCCATTAAAGCCTCCTTTTTGCATCTTTCCCTTGGAATCTCCTCCGTTACTGCCTCCTCAATTACTGCCAGGAGATGTAAAACGAAATAGGAATATAAAGCCAACCACTTAATTTGTTATAGCTCTAATTTGGTTACCTGTCGCCCATAGTTCCTGAAATAGGGCCATGCTAATAAGTTATCAGATAAACCTGCAACAAAGGACGTCCAAAGACGCCTTTGCATGATGCTGGTTTATATGTACGCAGGCGATGTATTTCCTCGTTATTTAGAGGACTTCTTGTGTAGGCCCAGATTATCATCCTTCAATGCTCATCCGTCTTAATAAGCTTTAGTTTTAAGGGTAGGTGGCCGACCAATGTCCTCCTTCTCCTTTTCACTGCTCGCAATGCCTGATCGCCTCCAGGCCTCATCAGCGACTTACACGGGAGGACCACGTACAGCCCCTGACCCCTTTCTCTAGCCTCTTGGAGAGGGTTACCACCACGGGGGTCATACCTGCAGATTTCGCCACCGTAGACCCCTCAAGCTTCACTACTTTGGTTGCCTTGACAGAAGCCGATTTGGTACTACCCTGGCCGCCTTTGTGGTGCAACTGAACAATCCCAAACTTGTAATTAAGATTGCAGTTAACCCATCAAGAACCAGCTACCCATAAAAATATGTCTCCATTTTGGTACGATCTTTGGACCGGATGAACCAATTTTTTAGGGACAAAATACGCCGGTCCTAAGCCGCTCATCGCCAAAATTTTTGGAAGTTGTTATATTTTTTGGTAAGAAAGGATCCCCAAAATTACTCATGAAAACATGTTTACAGATTGACAAGTTAAATTCAAATTTCGTATGAACTATTTTGTAGAGCGGAGCAAACATATCTAAGTCACTTAGATGGAAGATTTTTGGAAGTTGTTTTTTTGCAGAATACATAATAAAAAAAATGTATTACAATATAGTAGTCAAATTTACCTACTTTGCTGCAGAATAATTTTTTCTGTTTCTCTGGAGTCCCCCTTTAATTCTGTCTGTATTAAGATATTAGATCAGAAACCTGTTGCAGACCCAGACAGTGTTTTTTAACACGACTAAAAGGAATTCAGCAGCAGGTTAGTGGTTTATTAGTTTAATTCTATTTCTTTCTTCTTAAAACAACATACAATGAGCAACGTGTTCGACAGAAAGTCGAATGTCTTAAGTGTAGTATTGCAGTTAGGTGGAGAAATATTTGTTTGAAAATTGGAAGGATTAAAAACGTAATATTTTGATATTTCGTAAATTTATTTTATTTTAAGTACGATGACCTATAGTAATTCAAAAGATTTATAGATTGATAAAATATTTCCGGCTAAATATATTTTAGGGAAATTCCAATACATTGAACAAGAATATCTATATTATATATATATATATATATATATATATATATATATATATATATATATATATATATATATATATATATATATATATATATATATGCATATACGAGTATAAATAAATATTCTATCATATTATAATACGGCTGATAACTTTAGATAAAGTATTATCAAATTTGAATTACACAAAAAATTCATTATCACAGTTATCTAGGAAAAACTTTTTTTAATTGTTTTTCAGCGAGTTATGAGTACAAGGTGTTTTATAGATAAGCGCGCACAAATAAAATAGCACACGCGAATTAAATATTTTGTTTATTATTTCCCTGGGATACTGCACGATGCACTCATCATCACAGACATAATGAATAATTGATAACTTCTACAAAAAAACACAAAAAAAAAAAATTGTTGGTTTGCCTCATGGGATGAGTTTTATTTTAAATAATTAATTTGTTTTAAATGATAATGTTCATATCAATTTATTTGATATTAAATTTCAATATATAATGAATCGACCCGACCGCGACACATTATATCTAGTATATATGTATATATTTTTATATATTTTTCTGTACAAATAAACAACAAAATAGAAATCTATAATGTTGGTGTTTAGCTGAATAAAATTAATTCTGGCATTTTTATTATAATTTGTAAAAATTTTAATAAGCTCGTATCTATTTTGAGATTTTTTTTATTTTTTAATCGTTCAGAGCAACAATTCACTGTCATTCAAATAAACGTTCAATAACAAGACTCGGTATTTATTTCTATACGAGAACTATTTAGTTTAAATAAAATCAATTAGAATACGAATTACATGATTACCTTTGATTGCTTATGCAAAGTAAACGATCTTTGAAGTTTTTATGAAATTAATTAGAGTTTAATTAATATGAATTGGGGTTTCGACTAGATTAGTAATATCGTAAATATTAATTAATGAGATGCGAACGGAAGATAGAGTTAATTATTAAGGCTACAAAAATGTGTGGATGGGCTGCTGCGAATTGCAAAAGGTAATATTTGCCAAACAGCGACATTTTAATTTTATCACCTTATCTGTTAAAAATTATAAAAGCAGAAGTTATTTCTAAGAACTGTCAATCAGTTTGATCACGATATTGTTGGTCTCAATTTCTTTACCATAAAAACTTGTTAACAACTTAAACATTTTTCAATTAGTCACTTTTAAACTTTAAGCATAGTTTTAAGTAGAATTCGTTATGTTTAAATTTGAAAAACTTTTCATTTTAAAATGAACGTTTTTCAACGAAAAGGAAAATTTGTTGTGCCTCAAAATTATGGCAACCCATCAAAAAGCACCGTTCTTTCCCTTAACATTAAAACTAGTCTAATACAAAGTCATTCCAGGTTACCAAACAAATTCCTCCTTACAACTTTGATAATGGGTATTTTCTCTATATCTCTAACGATTTACGAGGCAAACTTAAAACAGTTTTTTAATCACCCACCATTATTGGCATATAATTGGCTTTAAAAGTTTGGCTTTAACGTATTTATCCTTAGGCGACTTCAATAACAACATTCTCAATTCTAATTTGAATCAAACAATCTCCATCGACATTGAAATTGGTTTGTTAGAAATTAGTTTCTAATACATTAATCTTAGACATAATCCTTATCAATTCTTTAAACATTAATTTTAAGTTTAGTTTTAGAGGTGAACATAAACTTGGAAGTAGCAATGTATTTTTTCAATAAAGATTTTGACGAGATTGCGTTCAGTCTTAAACGAAATATGGTTTGCTCTCCATTTAGCCCACTTATTGACTCCAAATTAGTTGCTGAACATTGTGAATCTCCCCCCTCCCCCTCCCCCTATTACAAAAATGTCCTTCTAACGTGGCGGTCAACTTAATTCATATGTCTTAAAAAGTACGAAAAGATTTGTGGGCCCCCACTACTAGTTGGTACAATTAGATCAAATAAACGCGAAATACCTTCACTGTTCGCATCGGCCGGAGAAGCTAAAAAAATAATGGAATTTAACTAAGCAGAGCTGGAAACTTGAAAATAAAACACGGATGATTCCAGATTAATTTTTATTTTAAAAAACCTTTTATTTTGCTTCTTTTAGGTTGTGTCACTTGAAAAAGATATTATTGACTCAAGTGAAGTTAAATACAGAGAAACATATGAAATGATTCGAATGCGTTCAATGCTTATTTCCAATACTCCTTCTCTTTTGAATCATTAGTTAACTATACATGCATCCCGAAGAACATTGACACGAGGTCCCGCCAATGGTTTTGTCAACAAATCTGCCACCACAGTTTCCGTAGGGCAATATTGGTATGTAACAATACATTTGTCGATGTAATCCTTGACAAATGCCTCTCGAACATCAATATGTTTGGTACGTGGCGACAATTTCTCCTGCTTAATGAATTTCAAACAACTTTGATTGTCTTTGAAAATTGTTATCGGTTTTTCAATGCGTTGATCGAAATCATTGAGTAAACGATGAATCGCCTCTTGACATGCTTCAGACAACGCAATAAATTCTGCTTCCGTTGATGATAACGCAATGCAATCCTGTCTTCGACTGCACCAACTGAGAATAGCGTTACAATACTTGAATATGTAACCAGATTGTGACTTTCTGCTGATCCGTACCATCACTCTTGCCAAGTGACAATTGCAAACCGGCAGTACCCTTGAGATACTTTAATACTCGTTTCAATTCGTTCCAATCCTCCTGGTTTGGACTGAACATCTTTTGTGCTAGAATTGAAACTGCTGCCGATATGTCAGGTCTCGTGTTGACTGATATGTACAGCAAGCAACCGAACAACTTTTGATATTTGCCGTTACCTAACAACAAATCCGTATCTCCACCTTTACCATATCCAACTGATAATGGAACTGAGGACTCCTTTGCATCAGACATTTGGAAATCCTTTAGTAATTTTCCAATGTAAGCAGGTCTGATTCAACGTGTAATAGCCATCTGCTTCCTTCTTGACTTGAAGACTCAAGAAATCCTTAATATCTCCCAAGTTCTTAATTTTGAATTTCGAACTTAAAAACGTTTCGCACTTGAAGATTAACTTGCTAGCTGGACTTGATAGGTAACAAATGGCCCCTATCGACGAACTGAATATCTCGACTAACTGTGACTCGATCGGTTTTCGGACTGTAACAACGATATGCCTTTGATTCGTAATCATAACCGACCAGCACTGCTTTCACACACTTTGAATCAAATTTGCGCCTTGTTTGTTGTGGTACATACATATAACATTCTGCTCCGAATTTTCTGAAGTATTGCACATTCGGACTTTTCTGGAACCAGCCTTCATATGGCGTTGTTCCTGTACCCTTTATTGGCAAATGATTCTGGACATAGTTAGCCATCATTACAGCTTCGCCCCAAAACTTTTTCTCTAGACCTGCGTCAATTAGCATGCAGTGAGCCATTTCTACCAACGTTCTGTTTTTGCGTTCCGCTGTTCCGTTTTGTTGAGGTGTGTACGCAGTAGTTCTCTGGATTTGAATTCCGCTCGACTTTAAATAATTCTCGAATTCATTACTGATCTTTCCGAATTGAACCTTTACCATCGCAATATATTTCTTGAATTTGCTGTAAACTGATGATTTATTTGCGATTAGGTAGCTGACTGTAAATTTTGAGTAATCATCAATGAATGTCACAATGTAACGATTACCTGATGGTGTGGTCGTTTGCATTGGGCCACAAACATCCGAATGAATCAGATCCATGACTGCAACTGCTTTATTACTCGACTTGACCGGAAACTTGATTCGAGTAATTTTCCTTCGAGACACACTCTGCACTTGGAGTTGATTTCGCAATCCGCTGTACACTTGCTAAAGTTGATGACTTTAACCAAATTTCGTTTCGCCAATGATTTCACAGTTTAGATGTCTCTATGGCCTGCAACCTTATGCCAATAATGTATGCAGCCATTGGATTCCTTTTCGAACTAGTAAACTTTGTGAGGTTCCTTTAGCCTGTAAAGTTTACCGCTGATTTTGCCAACTGCAACTTGCCGACCGTTTTCCCTTATTTCACAATTGTTGCCCTTGAAATTTACTTGAAAACCTTTTTCCGTTAGCTTTTTGTCTGAAAGTAAATTTCCCTTGATATCTGGCATTAGCAACACGTCTGTGATTCTTACTGGGACACTTTGATTTTCCTCATTCAAAAAATCAACTTTAATTGTGCCTTTACCCGCAGCTGTTAATTGTTGACCACTTCCAACGCTTACTTTATCACTACAATTCATGTCGATATTGAAGAAAATATCCTTAGAACTGGCAATGTGACATGTGGCATCTGAATCGACAATCCAGCCATCACCTACTTGATGTGTCACAAACAGTTTTTCTGTTTCATCTTTCGCTAGATTCGCTTTCTGATTACTTCCTTCCTTTATGTTGAGCCAGGCTTTGTATTTTCGACAATCCTTTTTGATGTGACTGCTTCTTTTGCAAAAATAGCACTTAAACTTTTTATTCTCACCTTTTTGACCTTTCGTTGCCCTTGATGTGTCAACTTTTAATGCAGTGTCATCCGTTGTTCCGCCTCGATCCATTCTTCTTTTGAATTCCGCGGGAACCTTTGATTTAACCAACCTGAGTGTTAATTCACTCTCTTCTTTACCTTCGAGCGCCGTTACCAAACCGTCGTAGGTTGGTGGCAAAGAAGCCAACAACGTAGCACTCATAAAAAATTCCCGACCAAAATCTGCACCAAGCGCCAATAATTTTCGAAACGGTCGTTCATGGAATTCACGTGTTTTTCCGCATCTCCGCCTTCATCAAGCCGCTGTTGCATGATTAACTTCAAAATGTGTACACGATTGCTTGATGTGTTTGATTCATACGTTTCCCTAAGAATTCTCCATGTATTTCTTGTTGAATCTGCACCGATGATGTGATGAAATTGATCGTCTTCTACATTCAATGCAATTGTTAAATGTGCCTTTTCATCATTTGCTGTCCAGGCTGCTGTAACTGGTGATGGTTGTACCTCATTGATAACTGCCCATAAACCTTTTTCCTTAAGAAGCACTTCCATTTTGTATTTCCATACAAAATAATTTGTTCCGTTTAACTTTGAAATTCTGTATCTTGATTCAGCTGACGCCATCTTTATCCATATGTGAATTTCACAACACCGAAAAATCAATTTCACTTTATCCAATTAATCTGCCATAATTTTTCGAAATATCCGTATTCTTCATCCACTGGGCCAATAACCTAATGGAATTTAACTAAGCAGAGCTGGAAACTTGAAAATAAAACACGGATGATTCCAGATTAATTTTTATTTTAAAACACCTTTAATTTTGCTTCTTTTAGGTTGTGTCACTTGAAAAAGATATTATTGACTCAAGTGAAGTTAAATACAGAGAAACATATGAAATGATTCGAATGCGTTCAATGCTTATTTCCAATAAAAATGTGATCCATTTGCTTCAGTTTTCTGCTTCTCGGAAGAGGTGTTGGTTGTGCGCTACATTAACGATTTAAAAAAATATGATTCTAATGTCGACTGCTAGTGCGCCCGAGGAAATAAATGAAGGAACCAAAAAAAACCATTATCATCCTTGATTACAACGAACGCAAAAGAGGCTTTGACACGAACTAAGTCATCCGGCTTGGAACAATAACAAATTCAAGAAAAAAAGAATTTTTGTAAAAGAATTAGTTCAAAAATATCAACCGGAGCAAACTTCCATTTAAACCATCTGTGAAAATTCCTATGGGCTACAAATTTAAATTCATTCCTATGCGACCGTTCTCACAAATGTAGGTAGTTAATCAATGAAATTGTCATTAAAATTTTACTTATCTCGCTCTCTCTTTTTCTCTCCTCCAATTTAGGTAAATAATCCTTCGCGCGGATTTAAGCAATGTAAGAGATTCCAGAGGGAGGTCAGAGATGCGAAAACAACTGTCATATGTGATTTTTGCCTTAGCTTATGAGAAGCGACTTTGCTTTAAAAAACGAATAAATGGATATTTGAGCCAAATTAGTCGGCCTCTTTAATGAATTAGCGTTCCTCCGGCTTATAGAATCTCATTCAACGGTTGTTTTTGATTACCGATAAGCGGTAAATACAAACTGAACTAACTGTAAACCGGATGGAATTTTTTGTTTTTTTTTTGTTTGGCCTCGTTCAGATTCTCCTGATTTTGGAAATTCTCGGATTTCATCTTTTGATCACTTTTTAAAATTTCTCGAGATTTTTGAAGTTTAGCATGGAGATAAGATGCAGAATGTTTAAGGCTTAATTGATGATTTGGAGTTTCAAAACAGTTAAGTTATTCGAGATTTTCGTTGAATTTCAAGATTATTCGAATATGTATGAGATTGTCGAATGTATTTGATTGTTCGATGTTACTCGAGAATCTTAGAGCCTATATTCGAATAATATGGTTATCCGATACTACTACGTAGTATTTTGCTTTAGGATTACTAACATTAATTTACTTAACAAATAATTCGGTAATTTCACTAATTTTCGGAACTTTTAGAAATCTTCTTTGGGTTACTAACAGGCTTACCGAAATTAGCCATTAGCTTTCCCGTATTATTGAAATTGTTCAAAATCAATCGAGATTCATATAATACAAAGATTATTCGAATTTTTCTGGGATAATCGAGATTAAGATTTCTTAAGTTTTCCGACAATTTTATTATTATTCAAGATTCGAATTTGTTAAAGTTAGCCGAAAGTTTTCAGCCGAAAAATATGAAATGTCGGTAATGCAGTTAGTGTCTTGGCTATATCAGCCCAAAGTTACCAGCCGATATATTTCAGCCGAAAAATATTTTAAACAACCTAACAACGGGTATTTTCATGAAGTGATATTTCGACTGTATAAAGGCTCATTTTGGTTTGTCGCTGTTTAAAAAACATAAAATGTAAAAATTTGTACAAATTCAAACTTTGAGGTGTCATGTCTGAAAAGTATTTCAATTAGTGTGTGTTACCAACAATTATCCATAGAAAAACTATCAGGGCAAGTTTCATGTGGGGAGCTCAGGAAAATTTGTTTGAATGAAAAGCCCATATAAAATTACAAAATTTGTATAAATTCAACCTTTAAAGTGTCATGTCTGCAAAGTATTTCAATTAGTGTGCGTTACCAACAATTATTCCTAAAAAAATTATTAGGGCAAGTTTCATGTAGGGAGAAAAGCCCATATAAAATTACAAAATTTGTATAAATTCAACCTTTACATTGTCATGTCTGGAAAGTATTTCAATTAGTGTAGGTTACCAACAATTATCCATAGAGAAACTATCAGGGCAAGTTTAATGTGTCATGTCTGGAAAGCATTTCAATTAGTGTACGTTACCAACTATTATCCCTAGAAAAACTATCAGGGCAAGTTTCCTGTGGGGAGCTCGGGAAAATTCGTTTGAATGAAAAGCCCATATAAAATTAAAAAATTAGTATAAATTCAAACTTAAAGTGTCATAAAATTTTGTAATTTTATATGGGCTTTTCATTCAAACGAATTTTCCCGAGCTCCCCGCAAGACACGTGGCCTAATAATTTTTCTACTGATAATTGTTGGCTAGGCACACTAACTGAAATACTTTCCGGACATGACACTTAAAAGGTTGAATTTGTACAATTGTAAAATTTTATATTTAGCTTTACTGTTGAAACTTAAGCTATAATTCTAATGGTAAACAGTGACAAACCAAAGTGAGCCTTTATTCAACCGTAAAATCATTCCATGAAAATACCAGTTTCTATGTTGTTTAGTTAATTTTTCATTTTATTTAAAATATGTTTCGGTTGAAATATGTTGGCTGGTGTCATTCGGCAGGGATAGCCAAGACTACCCACTATCTGCATTACCGACATTTTATATCTTTCGGCTGAAAACTTTCGGTTGAGGCTGTATGGTACTCAAAAAAAATTCTGTTTTGGTATCGATATTTAAATGTCAAAAAATGTGTCTAAACTATGCCTATAATAAAAAAAAATGGAGGTGTGGCCAACACACGACTTTCTTTTACGAATTGAGAATTTTGAGAAATTTTATTTTTTTTTTATCTTTTTTTTTTAAATTTTTATTTTTATTTTTATTTGATTTTAATTTTTGGAAACATTTTGTTTTATTAGTTTTTTGTAAACCTTATACTTTTTAAGATATTTGCAAAATAAATTTTCTGGACCACGGGAGTGGCCACTTCCGGTTAGCCGATTTGAATTAAAATTCACTGGGACCTCCCAATTTATCAAAAAAGCTTAAATCTGAAGTTTCAGTTCGATTGGTTAAACCATCTGGGCTGTAGAGAGGACACAGACAGACTGACAGACTGACAGACTGACAGACTGACAGACTGACAGACTGACAGACTGACAGACTGACAGACTGACAGACTGACAGACTGACAGACTGACAGACTGACAGACTGACAGACTGACAGACTGACAGACTGACAGACTGACAGACTGACAGACTGAAGACTGAAGACTGACAGACTGACAGACTGACAGACTGAAGACTGATAGACTGACAGACTGACAGACTGACAGACTAACAGACTGACAGACTGACAGACTGACAGACTGACAGACTGACAGACTGACAGACTGACAGACTGACAGACTGACAGACTGACAGACTGACAGACTGACAGACTGACAGACTGACAGACTAACAGACTGACAGACTGACAGACTGACAGACTGACAGACTGACAGACTAACAGACTGACAGACTGACAGACTGACAGACTGACAGACTGACAGACTGACAGACTGACAGACTGACAGACTGACAGACTGACAGACTGACAGACTGACAGACTGACAGACTGACAGACTGACAGACTGACAGACTGACAGACTGACAGACTGACAGACTGACAGACTGACAGACTGACAGACTGACAGACTGACAGACTGACAGACTGACAGACTGACAGACTGACAGACTGACAGACTGACAGACTGACAGACTGACAGACTGACAGACTGACAGACTGACAGACTGACAGACTGACAGACTGACAGACTGACAGACTGACAGACTGACAGACTGACAGACTGACAGACTGACAGACTGACAGACTGACAGACTGACAGACTGACAGACTGACAGACTGACAGACTGACAGACTGACAGACTGACAGACTGACAGACAGACACCATTTCGAAACCCACTTTTTCGGACTCAGAGGACCTCAAAACAAATAAATCTCTAAAAATCTGAAGGTTCAAAATTTTCATGATTACCTACTATACTTTATTTTACTAGCGTAAAAGAAAGTAAAATATCGTTTTGATTTTTGTTTGGTTTTGATGAAAAATAAATATAAATGTATGTCGACTTTGCTTATTTTTTTTTTTTTTCAGAATAAAATTATATGCTATTTCGATTATTTATTTTCGTTGTATATTTTCGTTGAGAAAACGTCAAAAGTATAATACAGCTACTTCCGTTTTCCTTATAGTAGTTATTGTTTTGGCTTTGAGGGTAATCTCGTAGCACCATTCCTCTTTTATAGCGACTGTCCACTATTTCTAGAAGCAACGAATTAAAATAAAACTTTAGAAGAATAGGAAGCATTTATTTTTCGAAAAAAACGGCAACATGCGGTATTTTTAAAAATATCATCCCCTTCAAAGTCGAGATAACGAAAAAGCAAAGTTTTCTGTTTGTTATTTCCATTTGTCCTTGCATTTGGTAATAATACGGGTGTGCTTTATTAATCACAAACGTATAATTCTCTTTGTCATATTTTACATATTTAATTTTTTTTAGTTTGATTCCTTCTAAAGGATTCAACTCCCGTGAATTGTATGGGCACTTTGGTTTGACAACCGCATCGTTATTATACCATCCGGACTGACAGATAAACATGTGTATTTATCATATATAAAAAGTCCACATTTTTCAACTTCAAGCTGAGTTTCCTGTTCAAATGCAGCTATAGTATCTTCTTCGTGGTCTCTTCCCCAAACTACTACTTTTGCAAATGACGCGGATTCCGAATTGTAAAGGATTCGCTTTTCTTTATTTGGAAAACTATACTCATTCCGAGACCGACAAACTACACCAAAATTAGAACTTGATAATCTCTTAAGTCGCATCTCATGCCAAAATGTACTCTGCGATTGATCGATAGTTTTTAATTGTTTATTGTGGCGATCGTCCCTTTCGCATTTTAATTTAAAAATAACACTTTGTTTGGACTCTAAAATCTCAGCTTCAGTCATGTCCGGCCGTTCACACGATCAGTTCCACAGTGAGCTTTTTCTTTTCTAGAGGCCGTTCTACGTTTTCTGCGTATACTATCTAGAAATGAATTATCATTCAATACTTTAAATTACCTTTGTCCAGCCTTTTTTCGGCCAATCCTTTCCTTTTTCTTTCAATTGAAATAATTCGTGTTTTAGGACTTCAATTCAGCAAAAAATTTTCATACCAATTATGAGCACTTTTGGTATTATGCTGTAATATGGCAAATTTTGCACGCGAAGTGTACGATTGTCCACGAGAAAAGTTTATGCGTTTTCCACCAACTGTTTTACATATGATTGAGTGGAACCGTTAAAGAGCATTGGACTCTACGTCATAAATTAAACTTGTTGAATTATATTTTAGTCTTTTAAATAGATCGGTTATGTTAGTGACCATTCCCGATTTTTCAAATTCTTGACAGTTTCTGTAATATCACTTTTTTGTTGGTGGAAAAAATAGGTGGTACAATCAGTATGTTTTCCATAAATATGATACGGAACATTTTTTTATATCGTTTGCGAGATACTTAATTTTTTTTGCGGTAGAACTATTTTGTACTTTACGATATTTGATTGCAGATCGAACTCCAACACAATACCGTAAAAGTCCGTTTAAAAACAGCTTCCGAATAGATGGATTGAATTTCGTATTTGCAGCTAATTCCCTTGCATGTTTACAAAACACTCGCATAAAGTGATTTCGGCATTCATTTTTTTCAGTATGAGTAATCGAATACGGTCTCGCCCTTAATATTATTAGCACAAACGCTTGCATCACCATCTGCAATAACTTTATTATATCGCACTCCATAAAGTTGTTCGCTTTTGCAGAAACCCTCAACTATTGCGGACGTTTCAATACAGGTTGATGGACCACAATAATTTTGATTACAATCATGCTCTTTTACGACTGTGTTTTGATTTTTAGCGTTTTGGCAAATGCAGCAATATTTATTGCGGACCGTACTCCAAATAACCTTTTTGGTGGAGTGTGCTACTATTGTACCTACTCCAGACAGAGAAGAATAGTTGCTTTCAATCCATATGTCCTCTTGGAATAACAGCCATCTGCTTGTACGGTGATTAGTGGGACACCGTCTTCAGCTACATCGCCTTGTTCTATAGCTATTTGCTTTGCCTCCATTGCTGCTTCAAACATTTCTGCATCACTTATTTTTTTTATGTCCTCCTGAACATGTTTTTGAACCTTTTGGTAGCTCCTTGATGACATGTATGAAATGTTCAACACTCCAAAGAACTCCTCTGTTTGCGAATATCCAATTCCTGTCGACACTCTTTCCAATACGCTCTGATAATTCAAATTGTCCAGTGATTTAGAGTCATTATTATTTTGGGTCGATACAATTAATTTCATATTGCACATATTACATCGAAAATATAACTTAGCAGCTAGCTCTATTTTTTTTACCAATAATCTTCAAGTTTTTCAGTGTACACCCGAAAGCAGTGCTATGTTCGCTTATTGTTACTAAACTTTGAAAAAGAAACTCAATATCTACAATTCTGTTCCCTTCTAATTTTATACTATTAGGAACATGTAGTTCTTCAGTTAAAATATCACTGTCATCTATTTCAATTGAATTAGTCGCATTATTATTACTGTCACTACAGTCAGTTGAATTTTGGTCATTGATAATTATTACATCTACGTAACCGCCATCGTTATTTTCTTCTTCAGTAGTCAATAAATCTGTCTGATTCACTATTACATCCTCTAAACTGTCTAAATTAATACAATTTTGATTGTCAAACCTTCATTATAGGAGGATTCAATATTTCTTCCCCAGCGTTTCCTGTTGCAGAATATAAATAGAATGAAAATATTATATGTAATTAATAATATAATATGTACGTACCCAATGCGTGCTCTGTTACGAAAATTCCGATTTTTTTTACCAAAATTCAAATTTTGTTTCATGTTTTATTGAAATGTTTAACAATTAAACTACGGCTATCAATTAGTATTTTATTTGTTATTATTAAAATTAGTATATATGTACCTATGTATGTATTATAAAAACGTATCACTACCGTTATTACTATTATTTAAAAAATAGACTTACATATGGTCTTTATAATAAAATGTTTAATATCATCATCACTATAATATAACTATTATTTTTCAGATTTCACTTATATTTAATCAAAGTAAAGTCATTTGATATTACACAATAATTTTATTAATTGCGATTTGATTATAGCCAACAATTTTTTCTGTTTTTCACACTAAGAAATTATGTTGTTACAACAATAACAACGAAATGAACAAAAGATAATTATAATTTTTTGTTTCATCATTTTTATTATAAAAAGATAAGATCCTAGATACATACTTACCATAATTTAAGGTTAGCCATCTCGTAGAGTAAAAGGAAATCAAAAATTAGCCGGGATCTTACCCCTTTTTGACAATAAAACATATATTTATCGATGCTCAATTTTTTCGTATCGATAAATATATCGATATTCTTAGTATTTTGATTATATCTTTCTTATTTTAATATTAATCTATATAATCGTTAATTAATCCCTCAAAAATATCTTTTTGCATAGGTCAATATAAAAAATATATATGGTTTAGCGGGAAAAAGTTAAGAAAATTTAATTTTCCATAAGCAACTTTATCCAAAATTTGGCCAACTTTGAATCTTTATTACGGATAAACTATAGATAATTTTTAAATAATCCTGTATTAATCGCTCAAAAATACCTTAAGCTTTGTCAATAAAAAAAAAATTTGTCAATTGATAAATATTTCTAGCCACAAATTGATTTTTACGATACCCTTATTTTGGTAAAATGAGTACCAAACAGCCTTAACTTTAATAGTATCAAGATTTGCGAATTTATGCGAATTTTGTATCTTAATCTTCTGAGCTTCATACATATAAATCGTGATATATAGTAAATTTCTCGAGATTATGCCAATATTTCGATATTTCTCGATTTTCTTAGATTTTCGAAATTATTCAAGAATGTTCAGGATGTTTACATTTCACGGTTGAAAACTTTCTAGAATATACACGATACTTTGAAAATTCGCGTTTAAGCATCACGTTTCTGGTGTATTTCTTTATTCAAAACCGAATTTAAACAATCTTTTGATTAATTTTAATTACTGGTAAAAACATCAGATAAATGGAAAATCGTAAAGTTTACCGATAAATGGTAAACGGTTTTTATCAGTAAAGAAACTGTCTTACACTGCATTAGTTGACATTTTTTTCGGGCACTAACAATTTGCAGGTTCTTGTACACATTAAAATTTGAGCAATTTATTAAACCATCCTTTCGAAATCAGATAATTTTAAACAATGCGAGGTTTAAGACTGAATTATAGGAAGTATAATTTTTCAATTAAATACCGACGTAAAGCAAATTTTTATGTGAAATAAAAGCTTTACTTGTTCTTAGGTAAAGGAAGCATTTTTAGGGACCCAAGAAAAATTTTGCGGGATGGCCCGAAATTTGTAGTTACACCACTGCCCCGAACTCGGTATTAAGCTGATAGATTGGTACACGATTCTAGGGTTAAAAAGAAAAAAACTCGAATAAAGAAAATTCGTCACAGGAACTTAACCAATACGCCTACAAATATATAAATTATATGCACCAAACAAGGAACGATATCAAAACAGCTAATAATTAGCGTAATGAAATAATTAATGAAACTAAAATTAACTAATAAAAATAAAATATCACCTAAAAATAAAAATTTACATATTTATTACATCGAATCGAGTTCACAATATTATTATGAATTTTTTTTGCGTATTTTTATTTTATTTTGCATTTTACTCTCGTGTTGTGCACTAATAAATTATTACTTTGTTTGTTTGTGTTATGTTACATTTTTTTTTTTTTATAAAATTCAACAAAATATTTTTATAACACACATATTTTTTATTTTTTTATTTTTTTTGTGGTTGTATTTATTTACTTATTATATCGCGCAAGTATAAGAAGCAAAATATTAATACAAAAAATATAAATAATAATAATAATCGTAATATTATTAAAGTGTAGGCTTATAAAAAAATTAAATTAGTACATATAAAATATTATATTGTATTATTCAGATTACAGATGAAGGAAAATAGTTTTTTATTTCTTTAAATATAATTTTAGATAATTTCTTATTTTTGAAACAAAAAAAAAAAAAAAAAAAAAAAAAAAATTGTAATCTACATAAAATTTATATACATACGAGTATGTATGTATCTTAGCTAAAAATAGAAATAAATATGTTTGAATTTGAGTTGGTTGATGAATGCATGTTGATTATTTTAAATAAGAATAAAAATAAAAAAATTGTTTTAAATTTATATAATTTTTTATTTAATTAAAATGTACTAAAATTATTTATGTTGTTTTAGTTAGCTTAATCTATGTTAGGAGTTTAATTTTTTATTTGAAATTGCATTTTATTGCACAAATTATTAAAACATTTTTTTCTTTATATATTACGGTGTAAATAAGGTGTCAGAGGCGGATTTATAATTTTAAGATAGTGCATATATTACAACCAACATTTAATATCTGGAATAGGTATTAATATATGTATAACCAACGCCATCTTACAGTCAAGAACATCAGACTTTCACGTCGTTGGTCGACTGTTTTCATTTTTATGAAAAAAAAAAATTTAAAATAATTTCGAAATATACGAAAACCAAATACCCGTCACTCGCGTAGAGCAAAAGAAAGAACAAACATAGTGCAGAGAATAAAAAGGAAGTCTTTATCATCAGCATCTTACCAGTGAAAGAAGATAGTAAACATTTAGGTTAAATGGATAGTGGCAAAAGCTCAGTTATCTGCCAAAAACAGCCTACAAATCCCAAAATGAAAAGAAAGATGCCCAAAAGTAAATTTGTACCTCTTGACGACAGGCTTGTTGACCTGATTTAAAAGCAAATTAACAGACAAGTGAACAAATTATTTAGCCTGCTTGTAACGGTGTCGTCAATTGGACATCATTCCACAGTAACCGGATCATTATTGACAGCAGAAAAAATATGTTAACAGCAGCAGCAGCAAGACAACAACTTATTTACAGCAGCAGAACGAGTATTATAACGCGCACAAATCACATATCTCATCAACGGATAATAAAAACACAATTTGACCTTTTTTAGTACATTATTTTATAAATTATAATTTTTATTTGAAACGTTCAGTTTGGTGGTCACAGCAACACTACTCAAAAAATGTTTATTATTTGTTTAAATTAATTACAATAACGTTAATGTTAATAACGGTAACTTAAGATAGAGAAGCTTGAATTGTACAATAATTACAACAAGAGTGCAGGAATACAAAACAATTGAATGACATGAATGTAAATATTACGTGACACAAAAAAAAAATACATAATATGGGCAAGTAACATAACTCTGTTGCTTCGGGTGTTGCGATGCTTCTTCATTCTCCCCCGCGTTGAACTGGTTCAATAGTAACAGGTAAAATTGCAAGCTTTGTGATGGATCTAGTAAGTTCTCCGTTTTGCGTTTTGATTGTCTCTACTCGTACATGACCGTCAGAACCTGGGTGAGTTTTAATGACGCGGCCAATCTTCCATTTTAACGGTGGCAAATTTTCTTCCTTTATGACAACATTTTCTCCTTCTCTTACATCAGGTTGCGCGGTTGTCGAGAATTTGCGTTGTTAAAGTTTTTGAATGTAATCCTTTGACCAAGATGTCCAGAACTGTTTGTGTAGATTTGTCACCATTTCCCATTTCTTCAGTATTGAAATGTTTGACTCGAACTCGGCAGTTTCAGGTATCGATCTCAGCGGACGACCTATCAAAAAATGAGCAGGAGTAAGAATTTCTATATTATCTGAAACAAGCGGTACTAAAGGTCTGGAGTTTAGCACAGCTTCAACTTGATTGATCAACGTGGAGAATTCTTCGAAGGTGAATCTCGTGTTATAAGTTAGTCGGCGAAGATGATGTTTGGCTACTTTTACTGCTGCTTCATGTAAGCCGCCGAAGTGAGGTGATCCAGGAGGAATAAAAACCCATTCTAATTTGTCGCATATGGTGACTTCTTTGATTGCTTCACATAGTTTAGAACTATTAAGTAAATTGTACAGATCATGCAAATGATTGTTTGCGCCGATGAAAATGGTTCCATTATCAGATAAGATTATTTTGGGTAATCCTCTCGTTGCACTAAAACGTTTTAAAACACCCATAAACGATTCCGTTGTCATCGACGATGCGAGTTCTAAATGGACTGGTCGGGTTACCATGCAGACGAAGCAAGCCAGATATGCCTTGGTAGATGTTTTACCACGCAAGTTGTAATAAATCTGAAACGGTCTACAATAGTCAACTGCAGTGAAACAGAATGGTAACGCTTGGTTAAAGCGTTCGCTTGGTAAGTCGGCCACAATTTGTTTCAGCATTATTGGTTTAGCTCTAGTGCATACTATACAAGCTCTATAAATCGCCTTGCATATCTTTCTGCCATGTACTGGCCAGTAGTTTTGTCTAATAATTACTAAAAAAAAGCCCTTGCGGACCAACATGCAGATTCAATTTGTGAAGAAACGCAATTAAAGTTATTGTAAAGCAATGCTTTGGATGTACTAATGCAAGGTGTTTTGACGTATATGATAACGCATCTAACTTGAGTCGTCCTCCTACACGAATTATGTCATCATCATCAATGAACAATGATAATGACTTAAGCGATGAATTTTTAATTATAAAATTTGGAGACTTCAGGCCTTTATACTCCTCAGTAAAACAAATCTTTTGAGTTTGACGAATGAGTGTTTTCAGACCATCTTTGATTTCACTGCAACTTAACGGTCCGGATCGTCGATGCGATGGGTTAATCGTGTTGTGGATAAAACGCAATATGTATGCCATGGAGTTTTGTATAGTGAGAAATGATGCTTTGTGCGTAAATTTGTTCACAATATCATCCTTTTCGTTGACGTCAACATCACGAAAACTTGCTGCAGTGAATAATGGTAACGATTCTTTTTTCATCTCTGGCATATTTTCTGAAATATTGGCAGCAAATGGGTTATACCAATGATCGTCATCTTGTGATAAGAATGTGGGGCCTTCCCACCACAATTATGAATCAATTAGTGCTCGTGGCTGAACCCCTCTTGATATCAGGTCGGCAGGGTTATTTTTGGAGTTGACATGAAGCCATTGTGCTGGTTCAACCATTGACTGAATTTTTGAACACGGTTAGCCACGAATCGAGACCAGCGCGATGGATCTGAATGAATCCAATGAAGTGTTATAGTTGAATCGCTCCAGCAATAAGTCTGTGAAATAGTGTAATTAGCTATAGACTTATATTTAGTAATCAATTTAGCAAGAAGTGCAGCAGCACACAATTCAAGGCGAGGAAGTGTCGGTTTGTTTTTCAGAGGAGCCACACGCGATTTTGAGCATAATAAACGAACACAGAAACCAGACATTGATTTTCATCGTACTTACAAAACCGCGCCATAACCCTTCTCGCTCGCGTCAGCAAAACCGTGTAGTTGAATATGATATGGTGTAGATTTTCCATCGAACACATGACGTGGTATATACAAACAGGTGTTCCAGTTCATCACCGTAGTTATGCCAGGCAGTATGCATTTGAATTGGTAGGCTTTCGTCCCAATCGTACTTCAATTTCCAAATATCCTGCATAATGAATTTTCCAATTACTACTACCGGAGACACAAGTCCTATTGGAACAAAAATTTTTGCTATCTCGGACACGATCATCCTTTTTGTAACTTTGGTTGAATGAGTTGTTGGTGAAACTTTGATTCAAAAGCAATATTTCCCGGAATGCCAGTAGAGACCCAAAGTTTTAATATATTCTGTTCCTTCGAACACTGGCACCCTTTCTCGGTTCATTGAATCGATGCCATCTAGTGCTCTTTCATCATTAGAACACCATTTTCTTAGAGAGAGTCCAGCACTTTCAAGAATTGCTGAAATATTTAGTCTGAGTTGAATAGCCTCGTTTACAGAATTTGCACCAGTCAACAAATCGTCCACATATGTACATATCTTGTCGAATAGCTTCGCTGGCAGCAAAATCCTTACATTTATATTCCTTAGCTAACTGCAGCAAGCATCGGGTGGCCAAAAATGGAGCTGAAATCGTTTCATATGTAACGGTTTGTAGCTTATACGTTTACACCAGATCTTGGATATTAAACCTCCAGAAAATGTATTGGTAACGCTGTTCCTCTGGATGCACCAAAATTTGTCGGTACATTTTTGTTATATCGGCACTGATGGTAATTTTATGAGCCCTGAACCGAAGAAGAATGGTTGACAATTCGTTTTGGACAACCGGCCCATTTTGCAGTAAAGAATTTAACGATTCGCCATTCGATGTTTTAGCGGAACCATCGAACACAACTCGCAATGTTGTGGATGAAGAATCTGGCTTGAGCGCACAATGATGCGGTAAGTAATAATGATTGCGGGACAGTTGCACTTCTAGAGACATGTGATCTAATTCGAGATATTCTGCCATAAATTGATTATATGCACTTTGTAAGTTTGAATCCCTTTCTAATCGACTCTCAAGGTTTAGGAAACGTCTTAGTGCCATTTCTGATGACTCTCCCATCTCAGGTTTCGACTGAGTGAATGGCAAGCGGACCACAAAACGACCATCGTCGTTTCTTTGATGTGATGACATTAATTGTTTCTCGCAAGGGTTGGAAGAGATGTCTGCATCGTCATCCATTTCTTTAATTTGCCAAAATCGTTCCATCAATCTATTGAGGTATTCAGAATGGTTGAGCTCGACAGATGACAAGAGACTTCTTCTTTATTTGACATTGCTACACTTCGGGACACAATCCATCCAAGATGAATTTTTTGCAACAATGGAAGACCTGGTCCTAGTTTTAGTTGACCCATGGATTGCAATTCGTAAAATGACTCGGCATAACATTGAATATCACAGGGATTTTCGCAAGATGCCATTAGTGGGGAATAATAGCCTGAAGTGTCGTGAATCGAATGATGTATACAAGAAATCTAATAATACTTGCATAATTTCGTTAAGCACAATGCATAAAAAGTCTGTTTTCCAAGATAGCATTATTATTTATGGAAAATATAAATATCTGACACACAACCAAAAATATAAAATTGTCATTGATTCGCACAAAATGCTTTATATTTTTGTTAACGGTGATGATGTCGAATTTCATTCGGGTGATAAATTCTTTTCCCAAATCAGAGGAAAACTGCGGCTCGAGCTGAAAAATCAACTTACTTATAAAAGTGCTCATAATTTGCAGTTGGATATTTTAAATCACGCTGACTTCCATTTAGCAACTACATGAAATACACAAATGATTACAACAAACGAAGTGTTGCGTAAAATACGATCCGAACAACTAAAAATGAATGACTAAAAACGAATGACTAAAAACGAATGAAATTATATCAAGTTGCGATATAAATGATATGTACTATAAATCTCTCATCGAGCCGCAAGAAAACCAATACATATTTTCGTTTTCAAACCCACTGAAAGTAATAATGTTACGTAAATCTCAGCTTGATATAATACCAACTTATAAGCCTGCAGTTGTTTACATGGATGCGACGGGTAACGTAGTACGAAACTTAACGTGCTGTGAACATAATTTAAAGAGAATTTTATATTATGCTTCTGTCGTTAATATAAACAATATTATTAATTCAATAGCGGAGATGATTTCCAGTGAACATGCAAAAAGAATTACGCAATTTATTATGGATACTCATTCTGAGATTATGAAAATTTCTAAAATCCATTTACCGAAATGTTATGTTGTAGATTGGTGGGCTTCAATAATTTCCTTATGGCAAGCCCTCAACGTAATGACAGTGGCGACTTATTTAGAATACGCTTATAATATATTAATTAATAATGACACACTGAGAAAAGATAAAGTGTCAGTATTTATTTGTTGTGCACATTTTATAAACATAACTTCATTTGCTTTTGTTTCATATTTTGTACTCCATTCATTTATGATGTTTCTCACGCGTTTGATACATTTAAAACTTACACTTCATGTTTGTATTCTCCAAACGAAAATAAGTTGTTCAGTATATTTCCCAGTTCCTTAGACTCGAAAGATAGTTTAACAAACGATGTCCAGATAAGTTATTCGAATAGTCCTTTTTATAAAAAGTATTCTGATGTACATAAAAATGAACTTAAACAAATTTCCGAAAACTTTTCGTCTAAAGAAAAAAATGAATTTTACTTTCCCGAGTTTATGTTATTTTGCATAAAAAAATATTTTTCTTATTTGCCATTTTGGACTACCTGTTTCTCTAAGATATTAGGTGTGCCAAATCGCTTATCTAATGCAAATGTCGAAAACTGGTTCAATATAGTAAAAAACCAATACACCAAAAACAAGAAGCTCAAAATAGGCAGATTCGTCAGTTTAATGGACAAAAAAACAGCGAGCAATTTAAAGAGGATCAAATTTTCAAACGATCCACTAACAAAGGAAGCAACAAAAAAAATCGGATCATCACCACCGGATCCTCTCGAACTAGATGACAATACAAATATAAGTATTCACGAGGAAACCTGGAGTAAAAAAAACTTTCAATATATGTAGGTCCCCAAAACAGATCGGTCGTCGATTATTAAAGAGTAGATAATTTAAAAAATACTTGTTCGCAAAAAAGTTCAATAAACTTACATCGATCAACGTAAAAAAAAAATAAAGTGTGAAAGTGGAAATCCCCAAAATGTTCTAGATGGTGATCTGTCAAAACTCTTTAAGAATAAGCCTTTACATATATGTATTACTGAATGGGTTTGTACATGATAGTATTGATATGAAACGAATCATCTGAAACGTGCGGCTTTGATTCTCTGACCCAAATTTTTTATTCAGCTGGCGTAGATTTTGAATTTTACAAAAATGTATTTGACGTAAGTCAAAATGCATATTTTAATTTCATTGGAAAATTGATTAGTAATGGAATCAAAAGAGATACTTACATTGCGCGGTCCGATCTTCTAATGACTAGTTTTTCAACATTAGTATTAGAAAATAGAACAAACATTGGATTAGACAATTATTGGATCCTACTGGTTTGGTCGAATACACATGCTCCGAGTCTTGTGGTTTGGTTTCCAAAGAAATTTACTATTTATTAATAGATCACAACGATTTTTCTGTTGATGACTTTAAAAATATTGAAAGAAGAATACAATTGCTTGTTGTTGTTGTTATTTGTTCTGTTTTGTTATATTACTAGTTACTACCATTACATTTAATGGCTTCAAATTGTTTGACGTGCGGTGTTTCCGCCGTAAATGAAAACTTTTTAGTGTGTAGTGGTGTGTGTAAAAAAGTGATCCATTACAAATGTGCTGGACTTAGAAAAAATGTCTGCGATGCAATCATCAAATGTGATAATATTTTTTGGTTTTGTGAAAATTGTAAAGACATTTTTAGTGCCAATACAAATAAACTGAACGAGTTAAGTGAGTTAATAAAACACATTGACGTTTCTGTCAAAAACATTGAAGAGATGGCACAAACTAAATGCCATAATAAATCAAAGTTAACAACAATATTAAATAGTGACAACTGTCCATCTGCAATAGATCCATTGCCGATCTTCGATAGTCCTTCAAATGGTATTATTGCAGAAAATAGAACTGATTCTGAACTTACCAATGCAGATCAACTAAATACTTCTACTCATGTTCGCAGAAGCACTTTTGCGGAGGTATTATGTAACTCAACGGCAGCTGCAAAATTGAAGAAACCCCTGCGCCCTGGAAATCGTATGAAAACAATTTGTGGAACGAGAACTTTACCGTCGGATTATGGAGTACAGATAGCTAATCCCCTGTTATGGCTTCATCTGTCAAGATTCGAACCAAATATTAGTGAAGAAAAAATTTCAATAATGGCTAAGACATGCCTGAACATTGATAGCTGCAAAGTTATCAAACTGATCCCTAAAAACCGTGATACTCAATCATTAGATTACGTGTGTTTTAAATTGGGTATTCCAGAAAAAGAGCGCGCAGTTGCTCTTGATTCCAATTCTTGGCCAACTGGTGTACTGATTAGAGAATTTAAAAATTTAAATTTTCGGTCAACATTGCCTCCACGGGAGAAGTTTTGGACACCTACGACAGTCAACAATACAATAATATAAATAAATTTAATTTATATAGTGGTAAAGCTGTTTCAAGTGATAGTCCGCAGGTAAATTCTTATTTAAAGTTTGGCCATCTAAATGTTAGGAGTTTAGTTAAACATTTTGATGATATTGCTGTACTATTACACACGCACAAGTTTGATTTTCTTGCTTTGACTGAAACCCTACTTAACAGTAATATTACAAACAGGTCACTCCACATTAATAATTATAAGATATTACGTTTTGATCGAATTAATAATACGCGATGGGGTGGAGTTGCTATTTATTTTCGGGATACTTTAAAAATTTGCAAATTATTCTCTGGTAGCTTTGGAAAGGTAGAAGTCTTGGGATCTGAGCTTATTGGACGATTTGGAAAAATCCTTATTTTAGTTATTTATAATCCTCCTCCTTGTAGTACTGATGATATTAATAATTTAGAAAATATTTTTTCTCAGTATTTATCACAATACGAAAAAATTCTTTGTTGTGGTGATTTTAATTTTAATATGTTAACAAGTAATAAACTAAGAGTTTCTTTAAGTTTATATAATTTATGTTATTTACCATTTAAGCCGACTAGACTTGATAAAAGTTTGTTGGATTTGATAATATTGTATGAACCTGATAAACATAATATTATTTCATTTGGGCAGCTTGGTGTTCCTGAAATTTCTGATCACGATTTGATTTTTGCCAGCTATAAATTGTGCTGAAACAGAGATAAAATTACTTATACTAATGTTCCAGATCACAATGCTATCAATCATGAGTATTATATTAATTGTTTTCTTTCATTGGATTGGTTAAATCTTTATTTTTTTCCTGATGTTAATGATATTCTTAGAGAATTTAATTCGAATATATTACAGTTAGATACTATTTGTGTCCCTCGTAAAAGAATTATACACAAATGCCCTACAGCCCCATGGTTAAATTCTTATATCTTGAATTTAATGGAGCGCAGAAATCTGGCTTACAAAACATATAAAAAGTCTAGATTACCTTTTGATTTTGACTCATTTAAATTTTTCAGGAATAAAACCAACAAATCCATTAACCAAGCTAAACATTCATTTTATTTTGGGAATTTACACAATTCTAAACTTACATGGAAAAACCTTAAAAAACTCGGTGTTTCATGTGCCTCGATTGATGCAGTCATTAAGTTTTCAGCTGAGGACATTTTGAACGGTATCTTTAAATTTTGTGATTCTCCTGTCGTTTTGGCTTTACCTGATATAGGTTTTTCCAATTCTCAAACTCACGACGTATTTGTATTTGATTGTGTTGATGAATTTATGGTATTGAATGCTATTCGTGAAGTTAAATCTGACTCAATTGCATATGATATGGTAAATTTCAAGGTACTCAAGATATTTATTGATTTTTTTTTTGTCTCATATAACATTCATCCTTAACCAGTGTTTGACAAAATCTGAATTTCCTAATTTGTGGAAGGTGGCCTCTATCATTCCCTTACCTAAAAAGGATGTAATTTGTAATATTGGGGACATTCGTCCGATTAGCATTTTGCCTGCCTTATCAAAGGTACTGGAAAAAATTATGCAATTGCAAATCCAAGTGCATCTTAACAGATTTAATTTTTTGTGCAAATTCCAATCAGGATACAAAACAGGCTACAGTACTACAACTGCACTTGTCCATATAGTGGATGATCTATCATCTATCTTAGACAAAAATAATTCATTTGCTATATTAGTACTTTTAGACTTTTCTAAAGCATTTGATAGCGTGAATCATATCCACTTGCTCCAAAAATTATATTTGTATTATAAATTTTCAACGTCTGCTATTTTGTTTATTCATTCTTATTTGAGCAATCGTAAACATTTCGTTAAGCATGGTGATGATGTTTCTGGCACTTGTGAAGTGGTTACTGGGGTGCCTCAAGGTTCCATATTAGGTCCTTTACTTTTTTCTATTTATATTAATGATTTGCCTTGGCATATCCAGAATTGTCGATTTCATCTTTATGCTGATGATTTGCAACTATATATAGGTGGTGATATTTCAGAATTAGATATGATTGTCAAGTACCTTAATGATGATTTGAGGAATATATCGTTATGGGCTAAAAATAATTCGCTTGCTATTAACCCCAGCAAAAGTAAAGCATTATTTCTATCTAGAAACCACTCTCACAATATTGAACCTGTGTTACGTCTGGACAATGATATCATCTCATTTGTGCCAACGGTAAACAACTTGGGACTTATTTTGAATTCAAAACTTACTTGGAATGACCACATAAGCTCCTTATGTCGGCGGGTTAATTACAGCTTATATTCGCTTCGATTAATAAAAAAGTTTTGTTCAATTGAATTACGTATATATCTGCTTAAAAGTTTGATTTTACCCATTTTCTCATATTGTGATGTGATATTTTATAATAGTGATAGTTCCTCAAAGCGTTTACTTGAGGTAACGTTTAATAATTGTATCCGGTATGTTTATGACCTTAAGAAATTTGATCATATCACCCAATTTAAAGATTCCATTATTGGATGTGACTTGTTTAAATTTTACTGTTACAGAACTGCAGTTTTCATTTTCCGTGTTATTAAGTCAGGTATCCCGTTGTATTTGCATGATAAATTAAATTTTGCATTGTCATTGCGTACAAGAAACATCAGCTTGCCTGTGAGTAGGACCAATATTTATAACAACTCCTGTTTAATGAACATGATTGTCACTTGGAACAGCTTGCCTCTAGAACTGAAAAATATCAGTTCTATTGAAAGTTTTAAAAAAAAATCATTTAAGTTTATAACTCAAAATTAAAATTTTGATTATTTATTGTATATTTTGTACATATACATATATCTAATTTTTGTTAATTTTTTATTTATGTTAATTATTGTTCATATTCTATATTGTTTTGCTTTATGTTATTATTGTAATATGCACGATTGTAAAAAAGTTAATACTTATACTTCGTTAATAAAAAATCTATTATTATTATTATTATTATTATTATTATTATTATTATTATTATTATTATTACTGAATGGGTTTGTACATGATAGTATTGATATGAAACGAATCATCTGAAACGTGCGGCTTTGATTCTCTGACCCAAATTTTTTATTCAGCTGGCGTAGATTTTGAATTTTACAAAAATGTATTTGACGTAAGTCAAAATGCATATTTTAATTTCATTGGAAAATTGATTAGTAATGGAATCAAAAGAGATACTTACATTGCGCGGTCCGATCTTCTAATGACTAGTTTTTCAACATTAGTATTAGAAAATAGAACAAACATTGGATTAGACAATTATTGGATCCTACTGGTTTGGTCGAATACACATGCTCCGAGTCTTGTGGTTTGGTTTCCAAAGAAATTTACTATTTATTAATAGATCACAACGATTTTTCTGTTGATGACTTTAAAAATATTGAAAGAAGAATACAATTGCCACATGCGTCTTGCAACACCTGCAAAAAACGCATTCTAAATAAAAACATCAAAACACGAAATTGTATATTAATAGTCGACGTGGAACCACTAAATAATTTAACCAAATATGCAGTAAAACTCGAAAATATTCAGTCTCAAATAAACATTTTAGAAGAAACTGGAATTGTAAACTATATGCATCCTTCTTTATCTAGTGGAATGGGACACTATATGGCTTATATCAAAAGGCCAAATGGTACATGGGAATGTCACAATGATCTTCGAAAATTTATAATTCCCACCAAACTAGATTTTTGTGTTAATCCTTCGATTTTAATTTACATGAAAAATTAAAGGCTACTGCCAAATATAATTAAATCATCAAAGTAATTTCGCATGGAACAAGGACATTGTTTTCTATTATACCAAAGAGCATGAATCTCGGAGATTAGATTAATAATTATTATTAATAATAAATTATTAATTTTAAATTATTAATTAACAGTTATTAATTATTAGTTATTAATCACTAATTATTAATTATAATTATACCAGCCGAAGTGACAACAAAACCGTCAATCAACTGACTAATGGCAAACCAGACGTTTCGGTTCTCTTGGAAATGCAAGGGGATCCCTATAAACGGGCTCTCCGTCGTGAGTAAAATGGATCCCATTGGCTTAGGCGCTCCATATGATTGGTTGTATAAACAAGGATCCCTATTAACGGGCCCTCCTTCATGAATGACAACGTTTCAAAGCGTAGATAGAAAGGTGAGGTATTCGTGCTATTAGTATAAAATAGAACAATATTCTTGTTCCATTAGAAAATCGTATATTTCTTAGTTTTCATAATTTTCCCACCACCGTTGTGAAATGTGGTATTCATATTTGGTTCAGGACACCTAAGGCTATTATTCCCCACTAATGGCATCTTGAAACAATCCATGTGATAATCATGTTATTGGTTTGAATAATAAATTACTCAAACGAGCAAAAGCGATATGACGTAACAAAATATTTAAAATTTGGCATTCATCCCCACCATTAAGAAATGTGTTCCAACCATTCGAATCACGACACTTAAGGCTGGCTATTATTCTCAACTAGTGGCATCGTGCGATAATCCCTACTCCCTATACTTCACACTTAAAGCTATTAATTATCATTAATATAATCTTGCGGTAGTTGCTGCGTTGTTTATTTGTTAAAACAATACCCATTCCTTACAATAAAATTTGGATTTATGTTAGAAGAATATACAAAATGAGTCCTCCTTTTCTTTCGTGTTGTAGTATGAGCTGTCCTATTTAAGGTAAAATATTTCATTTTTAAAATTTAAAATAACATGTATTTAACTCAATGTAATTTTTCACTCATAGTTTTTTTTAAAAAACATCACATATGACGTAATATTAGAAAGAAAAAAGTCGGAAGTAAATCACTCACACTCACGAAAAAAAAACTCCAATTGGAATTGTATACGTATACGTGTTATTTTTTTGTTATAAACTTCACACCCATAAAAAATTTTATATTTTTTTTTTTTCATAGTTTAACAATTTCTATAAATTTATAAATTTTATAATTATAGGTAGCTATACATATTTTTCCTTTTTTTAATTTTTAATTGATATGACCTTTCTACACTTTCAGTTTGATTCGGTTGTTAAGAACAATTTTTGATTTTACTGGGCTTACAATCTGAAGAATCTTATATGGTCCTATCTAGTTTTGGGAGAGTTTGGTCTTTTTAGTTTCATTTTTTAACAAAACCAAATCTCTAACCCGAAAGAGAGTGTTACATGACTCGCGATCATAATAAGTGTTGGAATTCAATTTTGAACTCTGTAATTTATGCTTAAAATCTACAATGTAATCGTCATAGTTGTAAACAATAGTAGGATAATTATGAAATGAAACAGGTAAATTTGATAGCATAGCAAAGACCAACTCAAACGGCATATATTTTGTGGATGAGTGAAGCGTTGTATTATAAACAAACATCGAATATCGAATCCAACAACCCCAATCCATACCATTTTTATCCATAAATTGCCGGAGATATTCAAAGAGCGTACGATGTGAACATTCTAAAGTTCCATTGCCTTTAGTATGAAAAGCTGATGTATTGACTTTCTTTATTTTAAGAAGCTTACAAAGATTTTGAAATACATTTCTGATACAATTAGAACCCTGGTCTGTCAAAACAGACCAAGGGCAACCATAAATATGTATGAAATTTGTGAGAAATGCATTGGCTACGGTTTCGGCTTCTTGATTTGGGATTGGAATGGCAAGAGCATATTTAGTTAGGTCATCCATAATGCTTAACATATATTTGTTTTGTTGGTAACTAAGTAATAATGGACCAACAATGTCTAAAAAAAATCTTTTCAAAAGGCTTAGAAGATGAAGAAGTTATTGTCATGGGCATTTTTTGCAGGGAACTTGCTTTATTTTTCTGACAAGATTCACACGACTTCTTTTTAAGAAATATTTTGTAGAAGTTTTAAATTGTCGATTGAAATACGACTAAGTGTGTCTGCGACCTTTTTTTAGTGCTCCCAGTTTATATGCGATTTCGAAGTCATACTCTTCAAGCTCTAAGCTCCATCGCATTAAATGCGAAAACGGGGCTGACATGCCTGATGTAACACAAACAAAGGGTAAAACTTCAATCAATTTATCATCATGCTACGATCGTCAACAAATGGAAATTGAAGTTTTGATCTTAAATAAATTACCTACTCGATTGCCAAGCCAATACTTCGACCTAAATGGCTATGGCAAAATAAATAATTTGAAACTTGCAGATCCCGATTATAACAAACCCAACCACATAGACGTCATGATTGAAGCTGGCAAATTTTTCAATGTATTACGAGAAGGTCGCATTGAAAACTGTGATACAACACTAGTGGCACAAAACACAATGTTTGGATGGATATTAGGCGGCGATTTACAACGTGATGCTACAAATTTCGCACAAGCAAATTTCCTGAGCTACAATTTTCATGTGAACGTGAACAATGATGAAGTGCTGCGATCATTTTGGGAATTGGAAGAAATTCCAAACTGCGAGCCATTCACAGAAATGGAAAGAAAATGCGAAGCTCATTTTAAATCTAATTTCAGGCGCGATAATGAGGGTAGATGCATCGTTAAAATCCCATTCAAAGAAACGACATCCAATTTAGGAAACTCCTTTCGCATTGCGGAAAGGCGATTCTACAACTTGGAACGGAAATTGAACGCCAATCAGATACTAAAATGCGAATAAGTTAAAGTAATGCGAGAATACAAAGAGATGGGGCATATGCGCGAAATATCAGATGACGAAAAATATAGCGACAACAGAGCCTGTTTTTATCTACCACATCATTGCGTCGTAAAGGAATACAGCAAAACAGCAAAGATTCGTGTGGTATTCCATGGGTCTTGTAAGTCCAGTAATGGTTTGTCTATAAACGATAACATGCTTGTTGGGCCTACAATACAACCACCAATTTGGTCAACGTTGATAAGATTTCGATACCACAAAATCGCTCTAGCTGCGGAAGCAAATACAAGCATTCTAGGGATTCAATGGAATTCCACAAACGATACATTCTCATTCAACGTTAAACTACCTGAACCTTCAGTATTAACTAAAAGAACATTAATTTCCAGTGCATTCAAAGTGTTGTTCAATGTTGTTCCAAACGCTGTGGTTGCGAAAACTAGATTGGGATGATGAATTGCCAGAAGATATCGCGAGGATATGGAACCAATTAAGAGAAGCATTCGGCGAATTTCAAAGGCTAAATATCCAAAGACATGTAGCCAGCAGCGAAGCAGAGCTACACGGTTTTTCAGACGCAAGCGAACGAGCTTATTCAGCAGTAGTATATTGTCGATCTATAGACGAAAGGTGGTCAATTCAAGTTTCTTTAGTAACTTCAAAAACTAAAGTGGGTCTAATAAAGCAAGTCAGTCTTCCAGATTGGAGTTATGTGGAGCTTACCTATTAGCGAAATTGTTGGTTGCGGTTAAAGGTACGATGTCATGAACGACTAAGATTTATGCATGGACCGATTCAGCGATAGTCCTGGCATGGTTGTCGGATGACCCAGTAAAATGGAAAACTTTCATCGGCAACCAAACTTCGGAAATATTAAATTTAGTGCCTAGACAACATTAGAGCCATATTAAATACGACCAAAATCCAGCTGATCATGCTTCCAGGGGAGTGTTTCCATCAAAACTTCTAAATTTGCAACAGCGGTGGAAAGGTCCTGCTTGGTTAGAGTTGAAGAGTGCCAACTTGCGATGACGAATGCAGCCGTACAAATTTGGAAAGAAGAAAAAAAGTATCAGCCGCGACTCATGTACTTCACCGCCATAATCCAGAAGACATCATTGATAAACTTATCCACAAGACATTTTTTTTTAATAGATTGATAATAATTTTAAGTTTCGTCAACAGATTTATAGCAAATGTCAGAGCTAAGGCAGTCGAGAGGAAATTTTCACCGCTTACCGTCAAGGAACTAGCAAATGCAACCAATAAAGTAATAAAACAAGTACAAAACGCTGAATTACATGATGAAATAAGAATATTAAAGGCGAAGAATGAATTAAATATGAAAAGAAATCTCTCGCCACTTACACCATTCATAGACGAGAATGGGATTCTTAGAGAGTAGGAGGAAGATTAGAAAAATATGACTCGAAATACCCGATCATTCTACCCAAATCTCATGTCCTTAGTAGAATCATAATTTCCTATGTCCACATTAAGTATCAACATCCGGGCCCTTCTTTAACATCCCATCTTGTCCGTCAGAAATAATGAATAGTCAGAGGTAGAGGGGCTTGTGATAGAGGAACTAAAGAAATACGTAAAATGTTTCCGACAAAGAGCTGCAACTTCGAAACAACTAATGGGAAATTTACCGGCAGTCAGAACAACGCCAGCGAGGCCGTTTAGTAAATGTGGCGTAGATTATGTTGGGCCAATATCAATAGCTAACAAAAGAGGGCGGGAGGCTAAAATTTCAAAAGGTTATATTGCTGTATTTGTATGCATGGTTACAAAGGCCATTCATTTGGAAGCTGTAATTAACCTCACCAGCGATGCATTTATTGCAGCAGTTAAACGATTTTCATCCAGAAGAGGAGTGCCAAATAAAATATTCAGTGACAATGGCACCAATTTAATTGGAGCGAGGAGACAGCTAAACGAGTTATACAAAATGTTAAAATCTTAATCATTTAGTTATTTAATTGCAGAATATTTGGCACAAAATGCGATACAATGGCATACCATACCACCATCAGCACCTCATTTTGGCGGGCTTTGGGAAGCGGCGGTGAAATCAGTGAAGTCGCATTTAAACAAGGCCACCAACAATAGTAATATGGCATTCGTGGAAATGTCGACACTACTGAGTCAAATAGAAGCAATCCTTAATTCGAGGCCGCTGTGCACTTTATCAGAAGATGACACCACGATTGAAGCTCTGACCCTAGCGCATTTTTTAATAGGATCAACAATAGGAACGATTCCAGAGATTGAGTTTGAAAACATACCAATATCGCGATTATCTCGATGGCAGCAGATACAACAAAGAGTTAAGGGTTTCTGGAAGCGATTTAATGTCGAATATTTGAAGCAAAGAAATAAGTGGACTGAAACAAAGAACAACATTAAAATAAATAATTTAGTGTTAATTAAAGAAGACAATTTACCATCATGCAAATGGGCATTAGGGAGAATCATAGATGTTCACCCAGACGGAAATGGATTAATTCGTGTTGTTACCATCAAAACACCATCAACAATAATAAAGCGACCAATCGTCAAAGTATGCAAGCTACCAAATATGTAGTTAACAACTGGAGTAGTCAACGGGGCGGTCTATGTTGGAGATGCAATGAATTCACGGCTAGAATGATTAAATTAAAATTGAATTAGAAAACAAATTTACATTGTAACTTAACTTACTTGTCTTGTAAGTCACTTTAATAACGCCAATTATTTTGCTTTGGTTTATTGATATCACATCGCGAATTTTGATGTAAACAGTTGATTTCTTAATATTTTTGTAAAATCGAATATTTTTTTTTTGTAACAGCAAAATTTGTTTGTCAAAATCGATTCATTATTACGAGTACAAAATATAATAGAATCAACTTAACCGGTTTAATAATAGAATGCTCTCGAATCAGCAAAGCTTTAAGTCGGAATTTGAACCGATTTTGCGGTTCAAATTTGCTGTATTTTATTTTTTTTGAGCAAACTCGGCAAATTAAACAATTAAAAAAAAATAAAATCGTTCACTTTCCCAGCGAATCTAGAAGCGACTACAAGCGATCTGCTAAGCAACCAAAAAAAAGCGAACAAAGGCGATTAAGGTGATTATCTTATAAAACTAAATTTGTAAACTTATAAAAAAACCTTAAAGAACTGTGAAATACATACAATATATTTGTGAATTAAACAAAAATAAAACCCGCATTGAATTTAGTCAGAGATTAAAATTTCTACACAAATATCTGCGATTCATCATTTTTTACACTGAATATTATTTTGAGTGAAACCTACATAACTAGGCTGTTGATAAATTTATTTAAAATTTGAAACAAATTTAGTTAATTTTAATTTAATTCATACAATTTGAATATCTTTGAATAAATGGTATTTGAGCATAGTTAAACAAGAAACATTTCATTGAAGTTTTTAAATGACATTTTAAAATATTTTATTCAGTTTTCAACAAAATTTGAGGGCAATTTTTAAATGACTTTTAGTTTGGCTTTCTCCTCAAATAGCAAAAATATGAGAAAGGTCGTTCTATGGATTAATTTCAGATATTTTGAGGAATATTTTGAATGAGACTTTACTGAGCCATGATGTAAATTATTTTGAATAAATTTCGAATTTGTATCTAAATAATTTCTTTAATCAATTTAGGTTTGAGTGTTTTTGTGTTATCGATTCAAATTATTCTTATGTTTGAATGATTCTATCTTTACTTCTTAATGTCAGAAGTCTGAATCATTTCAGCTCATTAGATTTTGAATGGCATTTTTATTTAGTGGAATTTAAAATTGTTGAGCAAAATGTGTGCTTCTGTTTAATCATGGTCCCAGACATGGCCGGAATTTCCATTGAATTGGAGCTAAAGTCGATTTTACACAAGCTTTGGATTTAACTGTTCTCTTAACAAAGTTAATGTTTGATTTCGTTGCGTGATTCTCACACCGCTATCACAAACAAGAAATGTAGGTTGATTTTCGGTTTTTAGAGGTGTTTTAGGTCATCATCATTTTCCAAGAATTTTAAAATCTTTTATATTTTCGAATTTTGTAAATTGTAGAATTTTTAGAGTAGTTATACCAATCTGAAGGTTTATTGTAAAGTTAAAATTTAAAATTTAAAATCGATTGCTAAAGCTTTTAATTTTAAGAGTTCAACTAAACATGTAATTTAACTATTATTTTGAACCGTTGTAATGATAAGTCATTAAACAAACTAAACGTCATATTGTCATTAGGCCCCCAATTCGGAACTGGTGTCAGGAAGCTGCTCAATTTCTAAAGCTATTCTGCATAAATGATTAATGAATATTTACGTATGTACGTACAATTTCAAACTTTTTAACTGTTGGAAATGTTGTAATGAATATGCTCAGGTTACATTAAATTGTAACGAGCCATTAAAAATTATGCGTTACTCTTGCCACTTTGTGTCTTAGACTTATTATGTGGACTCCAACTTCTTGAATAAATTTCTTTAAGTGTAAATATTAATTGCCTTGATAAATTGATTTAATACTATTTGTACAAATTGACTGCATCATATTTACAAGTGTATTGTAAATAACCTCTAACACTTAAGGTTCCCTATTATTGAAAATCAGGTCCATCCAACATGCAGGTCACAGTAGTATTGAACAATTAGCGTGACATTCCGTTTATTACATTAAAAAATAAAAAATCGTTATTACTAGCGCTAATTACTTGTTTAATCTATTTATTTATTTATTACGTCACAATTAAGATAAATTAACTTCTGCTCTAAAAATTCCATTTTAGAAAAATTTATTTCTAAGAAATAATATTAAGCTATAATTTAATAATAATAATAATAAAAATGAAATAAATTGAAATTTTACGTATTTTCTTTTTTATTTGATTTTCAATTATTTCCTGGAAATAGTTGTACATTATATAAGAAATTATGTTATCAATATAAAAATTAAATTATTACATAAAACATTAAATATAATACTCGTATACATATAAAAAAATTACCAAGTTTTTGATAACTTAATTTTAATTGGATTCTGAGAAATTTAATTCATTGTGTATATTAATGAATAAATAATGAGATTTTAATGCTTAATTAGAATTGGTTGCACCGACAGATAATAAGTTTATTAAATACAATTTTAATCAATTAGTAGAAAAAAATTATGTAATTTAATTGGTGTTAATGGTGTGATATTTTTGCATTGGTTTGAAATTAATAATATTTTTGTTTGTGCTTTGCAAAAAAATTTTGATTACAGCCCGGTTCACTGTGAAGCGAGTGCCTCACAATAAAAAAAAAATTCTAACGTTTTGTGTAACGGCTCCAGTGAAGTACACAATTTTGAGGTACAGGATTAATTTTAGTTTGCAAATCTAACTAAATATTTTGAATGTATACCTAATAGATTGTCGAAAACAAATGTTCAGATAAAAGTTGCATGTTTTAGAGGAAACATAATATCGAAATATTTTAGATGATCTTGAATTAGTCAAGTTCAACATTGTTTTTTCTCATAAAAACCTATCCGTGAAAATAATATCGTTCGAGGAGTTGGATAGACCTAATTTTTTATTCTATGTCTAAATTATCAAAATAAAATTGTACAATTATCACTTTTTTTTTTTTTTTGCGTTACTTTGACTAAAATAAATACGTAAGACTACAAACAAATAACTTTTGGGTCAATAGCATTTGTGATATGGAAAAGCAAAAACAAAAAAAAATTTATTATGTAAATATGAATTTTTATTGTGTTGATGCGTTTCTCAAACAAATACAGTTAAAAGATGATAGTGTTTGCTATAAAGTTGCTACAAATATAGTTAAAAGATGATAGTGTTGAATTAAAACTTCTTACTTTTTAATTAAGTTTTAAAGGACTCTTCGTGTACTTAAATAGGTTTACAAATGTTTGTAAGATTGTCAAGAATATTTTTTTCGTTTTTCCTAGCGTTGCTATTTTCTTAGCTAAAGGGATATACCAAAGGGAGAGAGATAAAATCCCGAGAGTCAAAATCCCAAGGGTACAAAATCCTGATGATACATAATCCCGAAGATACAAGATCTCTCTCAATTGTTGCACAATTGGTGCAATTTTCCTTTGATTTAAAGATGTACACACACAAAAATCGAACATCGAGAATAGCGATGGTTGCAACGGGATCGTAACAATGATATCCCATATTTTAAATCTCATTTAATTAAAATCGCGCCCAAAAAAATCCCGCTTTTTAAATTCCATTTTTTCATAATCCTGCTTTTAAAACCCCGGTTCCGCAAAAATAAAAATCCCGGTTTTGATTTTTATTTTGCTTGAAATTAAAATTGTTCATCACCAGAAGGGGCGGTCCTCGGGGATTTCCTCGGGATTAAGGGATTTTGTTCGCTCGGGATTTTGTCCGCTCGGGATTTTGTATTGTCGGGATTTTGTAAGCTCGTAAATTTTAATGAGAAATTCTTGGTTTAGGGTCCAAACAAAATCCCAAATCACAAAATTCCCCAGGTATCTACATACATATTGACAGTTGAAATGTTTCATTTAAGTACCTACTGCATATTTATTTACAATTTGTTTTAAATATTTATTTTACTCTAGTTACCTCGATATGGTATTAATTTTTTACCTTATCGCGATATTGTTTATTTCAATTATTAATTTCTCAGCTATTAGTATATAGTGCTCTTGATTTTTTTATTTTCAAATAGAAGTCAAAATTTATCCGAAGTTGATATATCTGAATGTCTTAAGTACTTAGAGAGGAATATTATCATCTTGGTCGACCTCGTTAAAGGCTTTAGGGACTTATTACCGATTTACTTCTAAATAATTCTAGGTTTCTATAAACCCTGTACTATATCTCACCCACAAAACGATGAATTCTTCTAAGGCTGTTCTACATATTAAAGCTGTTCCGTGATACCATCGTTAGTTCTACAAAGACGAAATCCCTCAATGTTGGTAAATAAGCTTGGTTTAGGTTAAAAACCGAGACAATATTTTTAACATAAACCGAGCTTATTTACCATAATTGTGGGATTTCGTGTTTGGGATTTTGTGATTAGTGATTTTGATGTTGTAAAATTTGGTATTTTCAATTTGTAAATTCGAAATTTGGATATTTGTATTTTGGCGACTATGATTTGGGAACCCATAAACTACCCCAAACACCTAAATTGACCATTGTTAGAGATTGAGAAAAAAAATCATTAAATTTCTGAATCATTTGGTTCGGTTGTGTCCGTTAATGAGTATTTTTCAAAATACGCAAATATTCTTGAAAATGATGGCTTAATTTCAGAATTAATCTTTTGAAAGAAATTTACATTTCCGAAACGTATAAAGCTTTTATGTTGGTTTTTTTTATGAAATTTTGGATACCTTTTAATCATTGCTAGGCATTTTAAAATCTAGAATATATTCCCAATTTATTCGGAAATTTTGAAATTATTTATTTATTTTTTTTTGTTTTGTTAAATTAGTTAAATTAGCGATATTTCAATTTAAATTATTTGAAAAATTCAAACTGAAGCTACTAATTCTGAATTTCTTCTATATAGCGATCACCGAAATCCTTAGTGAAATTTATCATGTTTAATTTAGATAGCAAAATTGTACGACAAATTTATATGGAAAATATACCTACCGGCCAACCTGTCCATTTTCTAGACTATTTAAAATTGTATTCACCCTTTTACAGAAATTATGATTCTGGTTATTTCCATCTTTACTTTAATGAATTTCAATTTGCCAAAATTTGTTGTTCTGTGGGGAGGGCCATATTTAAATTAATGATTTGTTTGTTAAATAGCAACAGTAACTAAACAAATTTTTTATTAAATTATACCCGGTAAATGACCAGCTCTAGGATGAATACAAAACTTAGCTCACGTGAGCATTTTTCATGACTTGGCGCTGTATTTTGGTCGAAATGGTAGTATTTCGTTTTCGAATGTTGGTTTTCCGATCAGCACGGGACAGTGGACGATTTATATACAATGTTATACCTTGCTTTTCAGATTACCCTAGAAAAAATGTTTGAAATTAATTGTCAAATTCCAAAAAATACGATTTTTTTAAAAATTTGCTTTCTAATTTTAAATATTTTCATTCTAATTTTAAAATAAAATCTAAAAATTCAATATAATTCATTTTAAACTATAAAATTTAATCAGTATTTTTCAGCTTATTTCAAATACATATTTTTACGATTTTATTTAGTTTCTATTCTAATTTTAAAGTCAAATCTCCCTTTTCGAGAATATCTCAAAATTAACTCCCTTTCTTCCAAAGTTTGCGATTTTCTAAAATCTCCATCCTAATTTTAAATATTTTCATTCTAATTTGAAAATTAAAACTCCTGTTTTCAGAATATATCAGAATGAAATCAAATTTTTACATAATTTACGATTCAATATAAATTCGATTAATTGAATATTTATTATTAAGCATTTTGCAGAATGTTTCACAATTAAATCTCCCTTTTTCAGCTGTTGCGGGTTGTGAAGCCATACTAATTGCCCTTCCTGGAAGGCTATTTGCTCCTATGTCATATCGAGCCTTCATCTGGTTACTTGACATCCGTATTATTTCCCGTACAAATTGATTAATCTCATTAAGTTCCTCTTTCATTCTGTCTACGTAATCCTGTCCACATAAAGCCGCTGATGGTACAGCCCCAAACTTTAGATCTCCAGGTAATCGTACGTTATCTACAAATAACGTTTTAGCTGGTATCATTTCGGTTGTGTCATGTATTGCTGATCGATAGGCCATCAGAAACATCGGTATATGCCGATCCCAATTGCGTTGGTTTTTCTCAACGACCTATACTAGATATTCCTCCAATGTACCATACAACCTTTCAACCATACCATCAGACTGTGGATGCAAAGGCGTTGTTCTCGTTTTATTTATACCGAGTATCTGGCATATTTCTTGAAATACCACCGATTCAAAATTCCTTCCTTGATCGGTATGAATCTCCATCGGTACTCCAAATGTGCTAATCCAATTGTTTACCACGGCATCAGCTATTGTTGTCGTCTTCTGAGTTGGAATGGGGTACACCTCCGGCCATTTGGTGAAATAATCCATTATTACTAGCAAATATTTGTTGAAGCTCTCGGTGGTGGGAAATGGACCCGCTACATCCATTGCCATTCTTTCGAATGGTGATCCGACGTTATATTGTTTCATGATTCCACGACTTTTGCGTGCGGGTCCCTTCACCGCCGCACATTGGTCAAATTTTTGGCACCATTCTATCACTGACTGCCTACATCCTGCCCAGTAGAATCGTTGACGTATCTTCAATCCGGCACTTTGGTATCACCAGCAACAATTGCTTTACTTTACCATCCGTGCCTTCCCACAATCGTTTTAAACAGCCATTCTCAAGACGGAGGCTATCCCATTGAGCCCAATAAGCCTTGAAAATGGGAGTTTTGTCCGCGATCTCGTTCCAATTTGGCTGGTGTTCCTTTTCCTTCCATTCCATTATAACTGATAAATCCGTATCATCCAATTGCTCTTTCCTTATCATTTCGTCGGTCCACTACTTATCAGGCAGCCCTTGCGTAAGCCTAACGTCGATGATGCCTTCCTTCGCTTCAACATGGCCACAATGTTTACATTTTACTGGACACGGCCGTCTTGATAATGCGTCGGCATTTCCATGTGCACTTTCCTTCCGATGTACAATTTGGAAATCGTAGCTTTGAAGACGTTCGATCCAGCATGCTACCTGTTCCTCTGGATTCTTAAATTGCAGCAGCCACCGTAAAGCGCCGTGATCTTTCCGTAAATGGAATTTTTGGCCATTAAGATACTTATGGAAGTGCTTGACACATTCCACTATAGCCAACAATTCTTTCCGTGTCACGCAGTAATTACGCTCCGGTTTTGATAATGTTTTGGAGTAGTACGCAATAACTCGATCTTGGCCATTAATTTCCTGTGATAACACACCTCCTATACTGTCATGACTTGCCTCGGTGTCCAAAATAAATTGTACACGTTGGGTATAGGGTACGCGAGGACTGGCGCAACACATAACCGTCTCCTTAGTTCCACGAATGCTTCCTCCTAGTCATCGTTCCATTCGAATGACTTGTTCTTCTTGGTCAACTCGTGTAAACTCTTGGCTATATTGGCGAATCCTGAAAGAAAGCTTCGTAATTCGTGTATGCTTTTAGGTCTTGGCCAGTTCTTTTACCGCTGCGATCTTTTCTTCGTCGGTGTGAATTCCATTAGTTGTTACAAGATGACCCAAATATTTGACTTCAGTTCTGAACAGTTTACACTTCTTTGGGCTAAATTTTAATCCAGCGATCCGATTCAAAACTACCACCAAGTTCCTTAGATGATCATCCAAATCCTTACCCATGACGATGATGTCGTCCAGATATATTAGGCACGTCTTCCAATGTAATCCCCTTAAGACGCTCTCCTTTAATGGTTTAAATGCGGCAGGGGCATTACATAATCCGAAAGGCATAACATTAAAATGCTGATTCAAAAAACGATCCGATTCAAAACTACCACCAAGTTCCATAGATGATCATCCAAATCCTTACCCATGACGATGATGTCGTCCAGATATATTAGGCACGTCTTCCAATGTAATCCCCTTAAGACGCGCTCCATTAATCGTTCAAAAGCGGCAGGGGCATTACATAATCTGAACGGCATAACATTAAAATGCCAAAGCCCGTTACCGACACTGAACGCTGTTTTTTCGCGATCTTCCTCATGGACTTCCACCTGCCAATAGCCGCTTTGTAGATCTAATGTCGAAAATATTCGAGCACCCGATAACGTGTCTAACGTGTCATCGAACCTTTGCAGTGGGTAGCTATCTTTTTTCGTCACAGAATTGAGTTTTCGGTAATCAACGCAGAACCGTCCTTCTTCTCGACCAATACTACCGCGGTGAGCTCCATGGGCTGTTAGATGGTTCGATTACTCCTACCGTCTGCATTTTTGTTACCATCCGGTTGACTTCTTGTTGTTTTGCTAATGGTAATCTCCTGGGTGGTTTACGAATTGGCATCTCTGCTCCTGTATCAATTCGGTGCTTCACCATTGAAGTCCTTCCGTTATTATCCGATGTACTGCAGAATATGGACGTGTACTGTTTGAATAGTTGATGTGCAGAATCTTTCTGTGCCTCAGTAAGATCTTCGGTCCATTTCTGCATGAGTTGTTCTACCATTTCTTTCTGCCCTTGCATGTCGGATTTTTTAATCGGACTTTTCTGTTCACACTTTACTATAGTTGAAACCTCGTTACATTTGCCGATGACTGTCCCTTTCTTGATGGTTTTCGTCTTATCCGAGAGATTTAGAGTCCTAATTGGTACTCTATAATCGTTGTCTGGTTTAACTAGGGCTTTTCCGATTATAATTTCCTTGACTCCGTTTTCCTCTTCATTAGCTTCCACAACCCACAACCTGGGTGACCCAGAAACTCCCTCCAATTTTCCCCACACGATCGTCTCCGAGTTCGGTGGCAGCTTCTCCCGATGATCAATAACAATTCGCCTGGTAGTTGCTCCTGCACTGCTAGATTGAAGTGGCCACTCGATGTTATCGTAAATTAAAACTCCTCGTCCAACATCCACCACGAAGCTTGCTCTCATAAAGTCCATCCCCAAAATGACTTCATCCACAATATCAGCGATCAGCACTTCATGTTGGAAAAGAGTTCTCCCGATCTTTATTTTCACGATCTTTTTGCCTTTTATTACTGAACTACCTCCAGTTGCTATTTGTAACTTCAATCCATTAGCTGGTTGTATACCTCCATCGATCAGATCTTTACGGATAATCGTGCGATTTGCTCCCGTATCCAGGGTGATGATGCAATCCGTGCCATCAATATTGCCTTTGATTGTTAAGCTGTCACCGCCTTATGCTACTTTCGAAACGGGGATGGAGTTTATGGGGCAATCGGTTGTGGGAGTCGTGGGAGTCGATGGTGATCTTCCCCTTTTTCTTCTAAATTCCCAGCAGTCCCGTGAGATGTGACCGATTTTATCACATGCCCAGCATTTGATTTTGCCGCTTCAAACTCGTTATCTTGGTGTTGACCGTTCTTTGTTTATGCTGGTGTTGATTTCCACTCGGCGTATTTTCGTTGACATCAATTAATTTATTTCACAAAATTTATTACAAGACAGTTTATCAATTAAAATTCACAAAATCACTTTATATAAATTATTCTCAAATTTTACTGATCACTTTTACTTTTTATTTCGCACAAAAACACTTTTTAAATCACGTTTTAATTCCTTTATAATCTTTATACTATCGCTTACTAAATATTACTTATCCAATTCGACTTGGTTTGCCTTTTTATATACACAAACCAAACTTCTAGAAAGCTCATGATTTTTCCAGTTAGAATAGCGTAGGAACATTACGTAACAATTTTTATCATGGAAAATTCCATTTTAGTACAGTTAAACATTGAGCTATTCATTTAACTTCTTCTATTACACGCTAGGTGTCACCGTCACATTATTGTAATTATTAATCCCTGTTTCCGGGTTTGTTATTTGTCCCTCATCTCTGTTAGAACTATTAATATTCATATTCTACTCATATTTAATTTATTTTTTCATAATCATAAGCTCATCAGTTCGAAACTGGATTGAATTCTCTTACAATCTTCGAAACATATTAAAATCATTAAATTAAATAAATAGAATTATCTCTATTAGTCGGTTTCGTTGAATTACTGTTCGTAAATACTAATATACTTCTCGTGTTAATCGAAACACAATTAAAATGGTCTAACCACCGGTAGCATATTAGAAATTACATGAATTAATTAACATTCAACAAAAACATTGATAAAAAGTAAAAATTAGCTGACACACAGAGCAGTGTGAATATCGTGAAGAAGGAAAAAAATTTTAAGAGAATTCATCTGTATTAGTACGATTCGCTAGTACTTAAATCACAGCACATTCTGTATACATAGAATGTAAATTGTGGTATAATCAGTCCAGTCGCCGCGGCCTAATGAGAAGATTGATTTTTTCATAATCATAAGCTCATCAGTTCGAAACTGGATTGAATTCTCTTACAATCTTCGAAACATATTAAAATCATTTTATTAATATTCGTGTTTTCAATTCTTTAATTAGTTTATTAAACGATTTATTGACTGTTTTGCTGATCATGGAGTTAATAAGGCTAATCTGCTTATCGCTCAATGGTAAGCTAGTACCCGGTTTACCTTTTTTAGGCATGGTTTGTTTCGTAATTCGTCTACCTCAACGCAGATTTGAATTTTTTAATGGCACATTTTGTACATTTAAAGTAATTTTGGGAAAATTGGGAATCTTTTGTTATGAAGTAATATTGGAAAATTTCAATATCTCAAGTTTTTATTTCGGACCAATAAAATTAACAAGTCCAGTACATAATACATTACATTCTGATATTTGAAGTTTGCACATTTTATTGCACTAACTATCCCGTGTTTGAATATTGTTAAAGTTTGAATTAGAATTCTGCTAACTCTTTTGATTTATGAAAATTGATTACTACAGAATGGAATTGTTGTGGGCACTACATTTTTGTTAAAAATTAAATTAATAGTTAAAATTTAGTTTAACTAAAAATTAAGTCAAAGAAGATCGAAGCATTTCGGAAAAAAACTTTGTGATTGTGTCTCATACATAACATGTATGTATGTACATATACTCCATTTACTTACCCAACTATACTGTACACACATCAATCCATTATATCTAATAACTCTTAACCCAATCAGTTCATTTAGTGCAATCAGTTCTTTATATACATACATACATATTTATCAACAATAAAGTCATAACAAAATAAATTATTTTAATTAAAAACTTTTTGTTAAGAAACAATTAAAATAATATTTTATAAATTTTAAAGAAAAATTTTTGTTTTTTATTTTTTATTTTTTTGTACATAGCTACTTTCCAAAGTGATTGCGATAAAAAGAGGTTAACAATTTTTATTTTTAATTTCGCTGCCTTTTTTGTACATATACACATACATATGTACACATGCGTATAATATACTCCCATACATATTATTAAAATAAAATTCGATAAGAAAATTTCCGTTAAAAAAATATTTTTTACATTTTATTGTAAAAAAAAAAAAAGAATTTTATCATTAAACAAAAAAAATGTTTAAATAATTAATTATATTTCGTGTTTCTGTTTTTAATTAAAATTGAATATTTTGATTTTATTTTTAAGCTCCATCACTCAACGTGACATTTAAATAAGTAAACATTAACAAATGAAAAAAAATAAAAAAAACAAAGTAAACAAATTAACAAAAAGGCGCGATAATTGTTATTGTACAAAAATGATATGTCAATTAGTTTGAGTATTTTGTTTATTTCTGATTAATATTAATTATAAACAAATATAAAATTAGAAAGCTTTTTTAAAACTTTTGTTTTACACACACATATTTTGTATGCAAATTTGATTTTCGTAGAAACATTTTTTTTGTTTGTTTATCTAAATATTTTTGTAGACGTTGTACAATATCATTACTTACTACACAAATAAAAAGTATTTTTTTTATAAACGACGTAGTAAATTTTAATCATCTCTTATTATGTGCCTCTTATCACGAAATTGTTATCATTTGTGATAACCAAATATCAATACGTAATATTAGTTTCTTTTTTTTTCCAGTTTATTTGTTTTTGTTTTATGTAAGGTTGAACGAACGCTGGTTTGTACATACTTATAAGACGAGTTTACAGTTTGTCGATGACCAAAATAACAAATAAAATGTTTGTCTTGTTCGAATTTTTTTTTGTTTTTTTTTTTTTTGTATAAAACTATGTGTGAGGTATATACGATATTTTCAGGGAAATGTTGTGACATCATAAAAATAGTATGAAATTAAACGATAAAGGAAATGTCTTAAACAGTTTTGTTTTAGGCAGCATATACATGATCCAAAATTTTGGGAAAGAATTCGGCTAAGGGTCGGCTATAAAATTTTCTTTTTAAAGCGAGGATAGAAAACTTCGTTTAGTAGATTATATTCTTACCGGGAGACACCAGCTGAAGAAGATATACAGTACATGGCCATTGAATTAGCAACTTTTATAAAACTTAGTTTTTCGGGAAATTCAATATCATAGCATCAATTTGATTATCAATATTTCATAAAAATTGTTAAATTAAGATTTAATGAATATAAAAAAATTTAATAAAAGTTTAATTGTTGTGCTTTTGGTTTAATAAAACTCGATGATTTAAGATTAGTTAACCTTTACATGTTTCTTTATTATTAATTTTATTTATACATTTGACGTTGTACATGTAGTCAACGAAACGTATGAAAGGGAAGTGCTTGTGGTGTCGCTACAGTCGCTTTTCCAATCCCCCATTGGTGTTACCGAATGTAAATATTAGTACCTTATTTATCATCATTTTAGCACACCCAGTTAGCACTTTATTTATTAGTATCTTAGTACACCACAGTCGCTCCCCCTTTCAACAAACTTATAACTGATTTCTATTCTATATATTAATTCCTTCTGATTTATAATCAGATATATATACTTATTCTTTGTACATACATATGTAAACTTATTTCTGAATTCAAGATTAATTTCTTAATTTCTATATTAAATTTAAGATTACTTTAATTATTTTTAATTGTCATTATAGAACGTACTGGTTCCTTATTTATACATATATTTGAAACTTAAAATTAATTTTTCTTTTTCTTTTAATTTCATCGAAGAAATTTATATTTAATATCGTCGGAGATTTCTTTTCATGGAGCTATGTGTCGCTTTTATAATTAACATTACATTTAATGCATATGTGTAGGCATTATGTACTTCAATCATCTCTGTATCTCAAAGGCCTACTGAGCGTACTTCTATCTCGCAATTTCCTTTGTTCTTCCCTACGTATATATACATACATACCTTTGTAACTCCTCATTCTCTCTATCATCCTCATAAATTTCATTTCTTTGTATACTCATATCATCCGCGTTGTTGCTTCTAAGAAGTTCGCAACCCATCCTAATATTAGTTGGATTTTCAACACACCTTTTATCGTCGTGGAATCTCAAACCGTTACCTTTTTTTTTATCTTTACTACCCTAATATTTTTCTTACCACAATAACTATTTGCGTTACTATCTTTATACTCAAAATACGATCTTATTTGATCAATGTGTCTTTTTGTAATTTTATCACCTTTTAATCTACACAAATACATTCGTAGACCTAAACGGCTGAAAATTTTCAGCCGTGAACTGCATTCCATTGTCCGATACCAATGTATCCGGTATACCGTAACGAGAAAATAAGTATGATAAACACTTAATCGTAAAATCTGAAGTTGGGCTTCGATTATAGTTTACTTCGACCCACTTACTGTATGCATCCACTATAATAAAAAAATAGATATTTCTTATGGGCCCCGCAAAATCTACGTGAACACGTTTAAATGGACCTTCCGGTATCGCCCACGGTATTACTGTCGTTTTTGGTGGATTAGGTAATGTTGCAATGCATGCCTCACAACCTTTAATTAACTGTTCAAATTGGCTATCCAACTTTAGCCACCAAATATATGATCTTAATAAGGACTTATTGTGTGACATGCACCTGTTGCAGTAATTCATTTCGCAACGATGTCGGTATCACCACTCTATAACCCCGCATTAAAATTTCGCTCTCAATCCCAAATTCTTCTTTCTTAATCATAAACGGTCTAAACTTTTCCTTATCTAATTCATGGAGTTTGCTTTCATTTACTGCCTTAATAACTGCCAGTAAAGTGTCATCTTTAGCTGTCTCTTCTCTTACCCTATTTACATCTATCGGAATATTTTTAGTTTTTCCTGCTTACGCTAAATAATTAATATTTAATGATTTGTCCCCCTCGGATTTACACGGAAAACGTGAAATACAATCGGCACAATTTTTTTCTGAATTCACAAGAAACAAGAAAAATGAAACGCCCATCTTTGTAGTCTTCCCCCTAGTTTCCCGATCAAATATTGAAAAAACTTTTTTGTTCCGAAAATTATGGCCAAGCTTTCTTTCTCGATTACACTGTACTTTTTTTCGGTTTTCGTCGATAATGTTCGCGAAGCGAATTCTATTGGTATTTCATCCCCATTGGGAAACCTATGTGCTAATACAGCACCTAGACCTACGTTTGAGGCATCACACGTCAATATTAACGGAATTTTAGGATCAAATTTAACTAAAACATTGTCCGAAACTATTTCCTTTTTTATCAGATCGAACACTTTCTGGCATTCTTCTGACCATACAAGTTGGCTCCCCCCCCCCCCCCCCCCTTCTTAATTAATCCATATATGGGTGACATCATCGTTGCACAATCTTTTATAAACTTTCCAAAATAATTTGCCAGGCCCGCGAAAGCCCTTACTTCCGTAATATATTTTGGAATTTCGAAACTTAAAATTGCCTCGTTTTTATTATTTCTAAAAATATCCTCATTTGAAATTGTATAGCCCGAATAGGTTATTTTATCTTTCGCAAATTCACATTTCCTATAATTTAATTTTAAATCTGAATCTTCTAATCGCTCTAGAACTAATCTCAACCTCTGATTGTGAACTTTCATATTAGGTGCTGATATTAAGAAATCATCTAAAGAATTAGTTACCCCTAGTATGTCCCCTATAACGGAGGCGCTGAAAAAATAACGTGCATCGTACGAATTAGCGTTATTCAGACTTGCTAAATTCGCAAAGAAGTTAACTGTCAATTCTCTCGAAACCTTAGGTGAATTACGATTGAAGGCAAGCCGAGCTCTTGAATTGCTCACGAAATTCGGGCAAGTAGAAGCTGAAATATTTGCAGTTAATCACGAAGAAGATTCTCGTTTAATGGAAGCCGAAGAGCAATATTTCTCTGCAGTGGCGAAGCTTAACGAAAGCATACGGTTACGAGGCGTTCATGATACCACAGTGATGGCTGACAACTCCATGAATGCGACCGTTGGAAGTACTATTCCAGCAATAAAACTAGCTAAATTACAGATTCCTTATTTTTCTGGGGACTACACCGAATGGCAGAGCTTCTTCGACATCTTTGCCTCCAGCATTCATGAGAACGAAGCAATTTCAACTGTACAGAAATTTCAATATTTGGTCGGCTTACTTAAGGGAGAGGCCTATTCACTCGTCAAACACTTTAAAATCACCGAAGCCAATTACTGCGAAGCGCTGCAAAAACTAACTCAAAGGTATAATCGTAAACGTCATACTGTGAACGTATTTATTCATAAGTTCGTCGAGCAGCCCAACATAACAGCGGCTAGTTCTGACGGCATTAGGAAACTATTAGATACATTCGATGAGGTAGTACGCGGCTTGAGAGCATTGAGCGAACAGGCAGAATCCAGAGATCCGTGGCTGATGTACCTGATGCTACAAAAACTAGATGGCGAAACAAGAAGTCAATGGGCTAAAGAAACAACGGAAAAAGAATACCCAACATTAAAAATGCTGTTCGACTTTCTCGGCAAACGAATTAACGCTCTTGAGATGTTGAGGTGTGATCAGGTACGCCAGAAACAAACCGCACATCTCCAACCTGAAGGAGTTTTCACGATACTAACAAGTTCGACGTGCATCGCTTGCAATATTAATGATCACAAACTAATCGATTGCGATAAATTTAAAGGACTCTCAGTGGATGAACGTAGAGGCTTATTGGGAAAGCATAAAAGATGTTTTAACTGCTTCAACTCAAACCACACAGTATACGATTGCAGAGCCAGAGGCAGGTGCCGAAGATGTTCACGCAAACATCACTCCTTACTACACGCTGAAACGAAACCATTGCCTAAATCCAGCGCAGCAGCAGTTTGCCAAACATGTCTCCAATGATACGGAATCGGCATCACATTGTACTTTGTACAATCATCAAGCTAAAGCAGATAAAATAAATGAAGTATCTATTCTACCGACCGCAATAATCAATGCAATCGACAGCAACGGCACACGCATATCTTGCAGGGCGCTACTAGACACAGCTTCTCAAGCTTTATTCGTGACAGAAACTTTTGTTCAAATGTTAGGCTTACCACGTACCAATGAAAGGACGCTCATTACAGGCATTGGGCAAACAAGTGCGGGCAAATCTAATGGAATGACCGAAATCAGTTTAACATCACGTTTTTGCGATAAACCAATGGCATTGATAAAAGCATTCATCATTTCCAAAATAACATCGTCACTACAGGCCAATCGAGTGAATATCAGTCAGCTAAATAATTTAAAAGGGACCGAATTAGCCGATCCATATTTCCATAAACCAGCTAAAATCGATATTTTGCTAGGCGCGGATATCATTTTTGATATTTGGGAAGATGGTCGAAAGAAAATCGGAGCTACCAATCTTGTAGCGAATAAAACAAAACTAGGCTGGGTAATTGGTGGCATACATCAAGGTCCAAGTGCAACGGAATCAATAAAATCGCTAACCACCGTATTGAACATCGACGAAACGCTCCGTAGGTTTTGGAAAATCGAGGAGATGGTGGAATCTAAATCAAAGTACACGGACGAAGAAGAAAGGTGTGAACAATGGTTCCAATCCACGACATCCAGAACAAAGGAGGGTCAATTTATTACTAAACTTCCATTTAAAGAAAATCAGAAGAAACTAAGCCAAACTTATTACGTAGCGCAATCCAGATTAACATGCATGGAAAGAAAATTTCGGGCAGATGCAGAATTCTAAACACTGTACATCAATTTTATGAAGGAATACCAGGAACTGGGTCACATGACGGAGCTCAATATAATTCCAGCACATCTGCAAAATATGTATATTTTACCACACCATGGTGTGAAAAAGTGAGCAGCCTCACCTCTAAACTGCGTATAGTTTTCGACGCCTCTGCGAAATGCCATGGTAAATCTTCTCTTAATGAAAAATTGTTGGTTGGTCCTTCCGTACAATCGAGCCTTTTTGAAGTTTTATTACGATTTCGGCAGCACCAATTCGTATTTGTTGGCGACATAGAAAAAATGTATCGCCAGGTAGGCATTCATAACGATGATAAAAAGAACCAAATAATTTTGTGGCGAGATAAGCAGCAACGCATGAAACCTTACGCCCTAAATACGGTGACGTATGGTACAGCATCTGCATCATTTATGGCCACCAGATGTTTGGTAGAACTGGCTCGGCTGAATTCAAACGAATCCGCGGAAAAATCTCGTGCTATCGAAAAGGACACCTACGTTGATGACTTAATGACGGGTGCGGCTACACTGCAGCAGCTACAGGAGTTAAAGGACAGTTTTATTTGAATTTTACGCAGCGGAGGATTCAACCTGAGGAAAATGTCGTCAAATCTCAGGTTAATACGAGAAGAAATTCACTAGCTTGAGACCGATAACATAATGCAACTATCGAACCACGAATAGTCAATGAAATTATTGGGAATAGTTAGGGATTCTACGACCGACCGGTTAATTTTCCAAGCCGATATCAATCCACTTAAAATTCAAACGAAAAGAACGTTATTATCAGAGGCAAGCAGGATTTTTAATCCTCTAGGGCTGATATCTCCAATTACGATACGGGTCAAGATATTGTTCCAGAAATTATGGTTGCAGAAGTTGGAGTGGGATAGCAAATTGCCAATTGATACAAAGTCAGAATGGATCAAAATACGCAATGATTTAAGCGGAACATCGAACATCGAAGTTCAAAGGTGAATAGCCACCACGAAAGAAGTCAGTATTCACGAGTTTTGTAATGCCAGCAAGTGGGCTTATGCAGCCGAATTGTATGCAAGCAAGGACTCAAACCGGCGAGGGGTTTAAAACTCACTTGATTTGTGCAAAGGGAGCTCCATTAAAACAAATTAGCATGGCCAGACTTGAATTAGTGGGAGCAGTATTGTTAAGCAGAATTACGAAGCAGATTGCAGGCATGCTGAATTTGGAAATATCTTCCATCACACTTTGGACAGATTCAAGAATTGTCCTAGATTGGCTATCCAGCCAGCCTCGACGATGGACGACGTCCGTTGCCAACCGAACGTTCCAGATTATAGATGAGCACAACAGAAGCATCTGGAGACACGTTCCTTCTAAGGATAATCCTGCGGATTACGCAACTCGCGGTAAAACGTATCACGAAATTTCAACAAGCAACTTTTGGTGGAAGGGACCAGAGTGGTTATGCAAAGGGGCAGATAATTGGCCGAACCAAGCGGCCATTCCACCCACAACCGAAGAACGTTCGCCTACATCGTTGATCCACAGTATTACAATCCAGAAAGAGAATGGCGAATCAGATTTAGTATACTTCCTGATCAATAGATTTTCCAATTTTTTCAAACCACAAAAAACATTAGCTTATATTTACCGTTTTTTTAATAATTGTAAAGCATCTAAATTTAAAACCAATCGACAATCTGGAGTATTGACAAGATCATAGATTCATTTGGCCAACCATTCTCTATTCCGAAAGGTACAAATTGCGGATTTCCCAGAAGAATATAATGCGTTATTGAACGGCAAGCCAATTCCAAAACGAAGCAAATTGAGACCATTAGGCACAAGTCATACGAGTCGGGGGAAGGTTGGATAATTCGGAATTACCATATAACGCGAAACATCCGGCAATTCTGTCCAGTAAAAATCATTTATCGACGTTAATAACTCGCCACATTCATCACGAGAATCAGCATCCTGGTGTCAATTTATTAACAAGCCTTATCCGTCAAACTTATTGGATAATTAGAGGTAAAGACGTTGCAAAAAGAGTATTTCGGCAATGCATCCAATGTGTAAGTCAACAACCGAAAATGGCGCAACAAATAATGGGATCATTACCCCAAGATCTAGTGCAGCCCAGTTTTCCATTCGCAGTGTAGGCGTAGATTTCTGCGGCCCATTCAGGATTCATGCAGTTCGGAGGCGTGGAGCAGTTCCTAGCAAAGCATACTTATGTGTGTTCGTTTGCTTTACCACTCACGCAGTACATTTATGTATGAATTTAACGTCCGATTCTTTTATAGGAGCTCTCAAGCGGTTCGTTAATCGACGCGGATTGTGCTAAACGATTTATTGTGACAACGGAACAAATTTCATTGGGGCAAAAAATAACGTACAATTTGTTTATGATGTCCTAAAGCAACACTCGGAAAAAATATCAGATTACCTCACGAAAAATCATATCGAATTCCGATTCATACCGCCAGCAGCTCCGCATCAAGGCGGTCTATGGGAGAGCGCTGTAAAATCCGCTAAAGTCCATTTGAAAAGAACAGTCAATGAACACATTCTAACGTTTGAGGAGTTCTCCACCCTGATTATGCAGATTGAAGGGATCCTTAATTCCAGCCCAATTTGTTCGTCGAATACCGACGACTTAGATTATATGACACTAGCGCACATTCTTTTCGGCAGACATATGAAACAAGTTATCGAAATGCCAGCATCTAAATTATCTATGCATTCACGTTGGGACATCGTCAAGAGGATAAAGTGTGACGCCGAGACGAAAGGAGCTCCTCCTAATCAAATTAATAATTTGTTGAATATTAAAATTTAAATTTTGTAACCAAATAAAAATATATTGAAATAAATTTAGTTAATAAAAGTAAAATTATTGAAATAAATTGTGTTCATCATCGCCCGAGCATTTTTAACCAAGCTGTTCGAAAATAATTGGAGGTTAATTTATTTATAAACACACTATTAAACGCTTTATGCTGCGATTGCACTTTATTTTGACAAACCCTATTTATATGACCTCGATTACCACACATACTACAATAACTATATCTCTAAATTTATAAATATTGCCTAAATGATTAGTGTATCCACAATGAATACAAGGGTTAAATGTTACAACGTTTGAAGATTTATTATAACGAGGATAATTAAAATTATTATACCTTTTAAAACTGCTCGTCTCCGGTTTGGTCGTATCGATTTGGGTTCTTTCTTATAGCATTTTCTTGCTGCCTCCTTCCCGCGACCACACTAATACAGTCACTTTCCATGACCACTTTATTTTGTCTCAGCTCGTATTTTTTTGTAATTTCCAGGGCCGTCTATAAATCCAGGACCGAATTTTCTTCACACAGGCGGTCGAACATTTTGCCATCCATTCCTGTTACAAATTTGTCTTTTAACAGCTCATCTAAACGTTCACCAAACTCGCAATTGGTTGCTATCCCTCTTAATCGCAATATAAAATCCTGGCCACTTTCACTCGATAATTTTACCGCTTCGTAAAACTTTTTTCTCTCTTGGAACAAAATTACTGGTGGGATGAAATGAGTCTCTAACATTGCACATAACTCCGTGTACGTCAAACCCCCTTAGTCTTTTGGACTACATAACCCATATAAAAAGTTGTACGTGCGACCCCCACAATAACTCAACAATGCATTTTTCTTTTTTTCCACATCTTCCATCCCAAAAGTTTTAAAAAATTGCTCTAACCTGCCCTTGTATATTCTTCAATTATCCTTTTCATGGTCAAAAGGCGGCATACTGCCCCATAAAGATTTTTCAGATGCCATATTTTTTTTTATTTGGTTGGAATTCTTCCACCTTAAACACAATTATTTCACACATTTATTTTTAATTTTGTTTTAACAATCGGATCCTATCCTATTCTCGTCGCCAATGTTGTGTTTTTGGTTTAATAAAACTCGATGATTTAAAATTAGTTAACCTTTACATGTTTCTTTATTAGTTATTTTATTTATACATGTGACGTTGTACATGTAGTCAACGAAACGTATGAATGGTAATTGCTTGTGGTGTCGCCACAGTCGCTTTTCCAATCCCCCATTGGTGTTCCGACGGCAAATATTAGTACCTTATTTATCATCATTTTAGCACACCCAGTTAGCACTTTATTTATTAGTATCTTAGTACACCACATTAATAGATCTACCATTTAACATTTAGTCCATATACACTGTATTAAAAAATTGTCCGTACAGCACTCGGTTAAGAAAACATTGATAAAAAAAAACAATTACAAATCAAACAAAAAATTCAGTTTTAATTTTTTAAAACTCAAATTACATTTAAGAACCTGAAAATAATAATAATCATGATATAAATTAAGTTAATTTCACGTTTGATAAGATATACTATTTAAACTGCCTAAGACGATCTCAAATAATTGTCTGTACAAATAAAGAAGTTGAGGGAATTTGGTAAAAAAGTTAGGTTGTAACCTATTTATGAGATGACACTTTGCAACCTTCTTTTCATTGAGAAAGCCATAACTTCCGAATTATTTCGGGGGGAATTTTTGGCCTATTCCTCCATAATGACCCGTTTTAATTGTTCCTTGCCGCTAATTTGGTGTTCACCGATATTTCGATCCAAATAATGGCATAAATGGCTGGGGAGGTTGAGGAAGTATTGACTTTACATTGTACAATAATCATTCCTTTATTAGCTTTGGCGAATGCTTCGGGTCATTGTATTGTACGGAGCGAAAATCTTACCCTTGTCCTTGTCAATCTTGCTGTGTCGCACATCGCCAACACTCTTGTTTATGCAAAATATGGCGTATTGTCTGAGGTTATATCGCTCCTTTTTTATGTCGATAAACTTTGGCTGCGATCGTTAGAGCACTAAGCCTTCGATTTCGTTTTATTGCCTTCTCTATTAGATGTATTTGAGGTGTGTTCAGCTTTCAGTTGCGATCACGCCCAACAAACATCTCTAGTGATTTGGTTTTTTGGGAGTTCTGGCTGATATTTTGAATCGAAGATCGCAGGCGATTAGTTATTTTGGAAATTTACTGTAAACTTTTACATTCACTCTCCAATTTAATGATCAATTTTTTAATTTCTACACTATTTTTGGTACAAGATTAACACATTTTTAATTAACTTGAGAATATTCCATTCGCCATGAAAAAAGTACGACTAATTAACTTTTACGAAAAAAAAAAAATTCGTAATTTACCGTTCGTTTAAAATAGGAGTACAACAAATAATAAATTGTTAATGTGCTAGTGTAAATTTTCACAAAAGTGCAAGTGTACGGACAAATATTTGTGATCGTTTTAGGATGTTTAAATAGTAACTCATATGAAACGTAAACGTAAATTAATTTACTTCATGATAATTATTATTTTCAGGTTGTTAAATGTAATTTGAGTTTAAGAAAAATAGAAACTGAATTTTTTGTTTGTTTTGTAATTGTTTTTTTCATCAATTTTTGTTTAACCGAAGGGTGTACGAACAATTTTTTGAGACAGTGTACCTTTATTATTGAGCAACATTTCGACTCTTTGTGGCATAGTCTGGAACGAGTTTATTTTTGTTTTTTTAATAAGTGGGTACGAACCGTCCAAACATTTTGTATTTGGTTCATGTCCGTTGAGTTCCCCGGTCAATCTAATAGCGGTATGTTTTTGGAACTCAAATAGTTTTTAACCGACTTAGCGATGTGACAAGGATCTCCATCCTTCTAAAAGATGTGCCTTTTCCGACAGCAAAATATTTGGGGGAGTTTTGGTAAAAAAACGTTATCCAACATCTGAATATATATATATATATATATATATATATATATATATATATATATATATATATATATATATATATATATATATTTTATATATATATATATATATATATATATATATATATATATATATATATATATATATATATATATATATATATATATATATATATACATATATAAGCATTCATAATGCCATCTACTAAATGAACAGGTCCAGGACCTTTTGCGGTGATACATCCCCAAACCATGAAAGATGTTGGATGTTTAACCTTTTGTAAAACACAGTATTTATTGAAACGATCATGTGAGCGGCGTTTAACAAAAATATTTCTCTCGGCAATAATTTGGACCGAAGATTCATTCGAGAAACAAACCTGAAAATTTGGCCGTTTAAGAAAATTTATAAAAACGAAACGGCAAACAGGAATTTTTACCTAAATTATACCGCTCTGACACTGAGAAGTGCTTATATTTCCGTCCCCATGCAACTCGTTTAATTATCATGTTGGGCGTTAATTTTTTTTTAATAGTCGGACGACACTGTTTTAGTTTTGATGTCGTATTTCTTTATAATGTCATTTATTGAATTCGTTGATCGTTTACGATTCTGTAAGGTTAATTTTAAGATGATTCTGTCTTCCCTTTCGGATATTTTCTTTTTTTTTCCAAATTTTTCCTGTGCAGTGGAGTTACGATCTCGCCATTTTGGAGTGATTTGTTAATTCTAGACACAGCATATTTACTGGTTCCAACTATTTTGGCAATTTCATATTGTTTTAATAATGAACGTTCCAATAAATCAGTAATACATTGTTTTTTATCAATGTAATGTCGGCTTTTCGTCCCATTATGACAGTAACGCGAAAATCTCAAAAATCACTTACTAAACACAATTGAAAATTATAACTTATCGCACCAATAAAGAACCACTAACACAATACTTAATAAAAAAATAATGGTACCTTATTTATTGCACTATTTAAGTACTACCGTTACCTAGTGCTCATCAATCTCTCGCTCGGGAAAGTACAAAATTTAGAAAAATATTCAAAAACAAATTCAAGAGAAATAACGGTAAATAATTTTGGGTGTCATAAACAGCGCTAGACTTGTGCTATAAAATAAAGATAAAATTTCCCGGAAATTGCTTGCATTAATAGTGCAATTTTAGAAAATCAAAAGTTGCTAATTCAATGGCCATGTACTGTATCTATTTCAATAAAAAAAAATTATATCAGAGCCACCGATATATATTGAGGCATATTGTCCCACATTATTAGTTTTAAATTTCATTCATTTGGCGATTGGTTCTAGCTGGGGTACAAATAGCCCTTAGGGTGTTAAATAAATTTTAATTTATAAGAATACAATTAGTTCATAGTAAAACAGGTAAGTTTAGCACTTATAATTTTTAGTACACAAATAAAAATTATATTTTGAATAGAAATAAAAATTAGCCCAGCTTGAACAAAACGCTATGTACAAGAAATCTAACACCAGTAATAAAGAATAATACCATTTAATATTTTGATCTTCATCTGCTTGAAATAACTTTTTTCTAAAGATATAGTTATGTAAATTAGATAAATTATACAGGGTGACCCATTTTAAAAAAGGCACTCAAATAACTCCCCGGCGAAGGCCTAAATCAAAAATAGTATAGATACAAAAGTTGAACAATTTTTAGTAGAAAATCAAATGATGATTCTCAATTTAAGCTTTAGGTCAAAATTTTAGGTTATTTCAAGGTTAAGTTGTTTTTTTTTTTAATGGAAACACCTATTTTTGAACTATTTCGATTCTGAAAGCGCGTGAAATTCTACTTTCAGCCATATAGTGTCATCTTTCAAAACCCAGAGTCAAAAATCGGTGTTTTGATTATATTTTATATGATTATATTATATTTTATTTAAAAAAAAAATCGATTTGACCTTGAAATTAGACCTCAAGGTCAAATTGAAGATCATTCTTTGCTTGTCCGTAAGGTAGACAGGTTTTAGTCTGTCAGTGGAGATCGACGTAGATTTTCCTTTCTGCTCGATAAGAAAGCATTTCCGGAGCTTTCTGACCACTCGATAAACTCCTTCATATGGTGTTGTCAAGTCAGTCTTGACTTTATCCACACGGACGAAAACTTGGTCGCAGTCCGTCAAGTCTTTGGGAATAAAAACGTGGTTTTGAAGGCTGCTCCGGGTATCCTTGGGAGTATTCCAGTGAGGAACGGTCTGTCGATGTCGTATTTTCAGAGTGCAGTAAAAGTTATTCAGGGACCTTGAGTGATTGTCCGTAGACAATTTAGTGTGTTCGATCGAGCATATAATGAGGCTTTTAATTGGCCTGTGGGTGATACGTTGTCGTCTGTATTCTGTGAGAACCTAAAAGTTTAGTTAGCTCCTGAAACAGATTGCTCTCGAACTGACTGCCTTGATCAGTCGTAATCTCAAGTGGGAACTCTAAATATTGATACGTACTGACTTACGAATGCACGTACTAGGGTAGTCGTCCTCATATCGGTTAAAGGAATGGCTTCTGGCCAATGCGTGAATCGATCAACTATCGTCAGAGTATTGTTGTAACCGTCAGATATTGGTAATAGTCCTACAAGATCCAAGTGGATATGCTCGAACCTGCCAGAAGGAATTGCCAAGTGACCATATTCCGAACGTGTATGACGACCAATTTTCGATCTCTGGCAAGCACCACAACACTTGGCCCAATATCCAATGTCAATGTTCATGCTTGACCAGAAGTATTTTGACGTTATAATATTACGCGTTGCTCGAGTTGCCGAATGGAAAAGACCATGTAGCTTTGAAAAAATGGATTGTCGTAAATCGCTAGGAACGTAAGGTCGGTTGTTTCCTAAAGAAGTTTCATACCAAATCGATAGGCCGGAACTAGGATTTCGTATTTGTTCCAGCTTTCGCTTTGAACTAATGGTATTTGAAGTCGACTTGATGAGAGTTTTGAGCTCGTCATCCGACTGCTCTGAGGGGGAGTACTGCTGCCTTCGACAAAGTATTGGAAATGTTTAATGCCTCTGTATATTGCGAGAAGTTATCGGTCAAAAGTAGTATACTTCTGCTCAGGAATGGTTAGTTTTGTGGAATAGAATCCGATAGGATGCTAACGTATATTAATAAGCTGCTTCAATACACCACCTATTGCTATACCCGACGCATCAGTCGTAACTCTAATCGGAGCAATCTCGTGAGGATGCGCGAGGAGTGAGGCCTGAGTAAGGACATCTCTTGTTCTTATAAAAGCTGCCTTGCACTTAGGCATTAACTTGATTTATGATTTTTTACGGACTTTATTAAAAGAACGAAGTTGTTCGTGTATTTGAGCTAAATGTTTGGCCAAATTAGGAATAAAACAATGATAGTATTTTACCATGCCCCAGAATCTCTGAATATGCCTAATAGGCGTTGGTTCGGGAAAGTTTTGGATAGCCGTGTTTCGATCCTTAGATGGTCTTATGCCATAGTTAAACCGTAATCTGTAAGGCGTTTAAACAGTCGTTCAAGATGTTCCAAATGATTTGCCTCGTTCTCACTTGCCACCAGAATATCGTCGATATATACGTAGACAAAATCCAGCCCTTTCGTTACTTCGTTCATGAAACGCTGAAAAGTTTGCGCTGCACTTCTCAGACCGTAAGGCATTCTCAAGAACTCAAAAAGACGGAAAGGAACTATAATATCAGTCTTACATATATCTTGCATCCTTGAAGGTACCTGGAAAAGTTGTGAATATGCGGAAGAGGATACCTATCCGCTATCGTTACCGCGTTAAATCTTCTGTAATCTCCGCAGGGCCACCAACCACTATCGCGTCTAGGCACTAAGTTTAAGGGAGAGGCAACGCTGGATGAACTCGGCCTACACACCAAAAATTGCATCATACGGTCAATCTCAATCTGCATTATTCTATGCTTTTCAGAATTCAGGCGTCTCGGATGGCAAAAAGGTAATTGCCCTTGTGTTACTATTCCGTGCACGACAGAATATTTCACCGGGTGATCGTATCGAGGCTCTTGTGACAGACTTGGGTGCTGGCGAAGAAGTTCGCCAAAGCAGCCTATGATAACAAATATTCTGGGCGATACAAAAGCGACCTATTCTGCATGGCGAAAGTCGCGACGTAACCCTACATCTATGCATAATAATCGTGTATACCATAGGTGTTTATAGGTGTTACATTATCGGCGACTAACAGGCTACCTATATCGCTAAGAGCTTCTAGAAAATATTTAAAAGGAACAAACTGAGACTTCGGCAAATGTATCTATTAGGAAACTTAACTTTATGACGAGACACGTAATAACTAGGCGACGATTTTTCTTCATCCCACCTGCCGTAACGAGAACGGTAGGATTCTGTAGTTTTCCGATTTCGAAGGCGAATGAGAATTAGATTGTTTAAACGAACACGGTTCTCGACATTTCCTAGCTCTTATGCCAAGTTAAAATTTTTCTAGTGAATAAAATGTCAAAAATTTATCTTTTTAACTTTTTATGCCGATTTTTATTCGTTTGAAACACAGCCTTGGAAAATGTATTATTTAATACGGAGCTCAAGTTTGTATCTTGAATGCACCTAATATTTATCACAACATTTTTAAACATAAAATTAACTTGTGGCGTCATTTTAAAAATGTTTCGTTAAATACATAAGTCACCTTAATTCAACATATCCCGAAAAGATTCGGCATGTCGCAAATAATTTGGCAAAGCACTGCAATGAGGATGTCTCCTCATAACTCTTATCTTATATATACATGTCCCGTCTCTATGGTTACACGAGCTCCCCACGGTATTGGTTCCAGTAAACCAGGTGATTTATAGTGGGCGGTGATTCTCTGTCGTCAAATATTAGGCGCAACTAAATTAATCTGCAAATGAACCCCGAAATTAACCTCTGCTCGATCTAACACAACCTTAAATCAATCAAAAACTTAACCCTTAACAAAACCCTGAATTAAACGCATCCCATTCCTTAAATCAACATGGTTCGAAAATTACGTACTACAAAAACTCCATTCAAATCAACTAAATCTAATCATCAACTCAACCGCCAAATAATTTCCCAACTGAACCCCTTACTCTACTTGAACTAAAGATAACTTCACTACAACTGAGCATCAGCCCAAACCGGCTCCAGTCAAATCTCAATCCTCTAAACTCGACAGCCAACTCAATCCAGAAATAAACTAAAAAATAAATTGCTTCCCAACCGAACCCCTCATTCAAAAATAATTCAATTTCTCAACCACAACTCAACCTTTAACTCAACAATGAATTCCACCTCTAACCCATTTCTCAACTCAAACCGTGAATTAACTCGGCTTGAAAACTGCAGACCCCAAAATTAATTGCTTACTAAACCCCTCGCTTAACTTTAACTCAACATCCTACTCGATAACAACTTAACTCAAAAAAATAATCGCCCAAATCAATCCTCAAACAAACAAGAACCGAGAAACTCGTCAATCCTCTATTCAACTCCAAACTCAACTCCCAACTCAATACGCATATCTTGAAAAAATGCATCATAAAATCAAATAAAGCTAACATCTATCTCAAAACTCAACCCATCCAAACTAAGTCGCTAATTGAACCCCTCACCCAACATTAGCTCAACCCCAACTCTACTTTAAACTCAACTTCAACCATATTGAACGCTCAACTGAATCCCTCCCTATACATGCGTAAATACTCATGGTCCGAAACTCAGCTCCCAACTCAATCAATAAATTAAATCGGCCCGAGAAACATTTCGTTTGAAAATTTATTTAGTTTGCGCTTTTTCAACAATATTTTAGCATTAAGAGTTTTCTTCAAGAATTTAGCCTATTTTTGGATGGGATCAAATCCAGAAACCCTATAGGTGACTTAAATATTATTATTTTAGACAACTCCACAATAATTGATGAATATAAATTTTTAACGTCAAGTCACCGTCTGATTAATATTCAGTAATTTCCCAAATTTCTTATTAGTTTTGAACTCAACTACAACTCAACTCCAACTCAACCCTGACTTCACTTCAATTCAACCTCAACTCGATATTCAACTCAGCTCTTAACTCAGCCCCTATGTCAACACCCTATTCAACACCCTAGTCAACACCCTATTCAAGCATATTACGGGCTAATACCACTTGACAATAACCACGTGATTTTGGAGCAATTCGTTATCTTTTCAAAACATCGAGAAAAGTGGTTTTGGACAAAAGAAAAACGTTTTATAATTTTGGCAAGGATTTAATAACTGGTAAAACTTTACGAGCAAACAGAAAATAGTTTGCAAATCAATAGTATACGAACGACATCTGCCAAGAAAAAATGGTCTCAATTTGTAAAAGCCAGTAGCGGTTTTAAAAAAATTAAACATGAATGCTGTTGCGACTTTTCATAACCCAGCAGATATTGCCATCAGACGAAACATCAATGATTAAGAACAAAATCTTGAAAACTTTAGCTTTGCGACCAGAGTCACGGTAAATTTTCATCAAACCAAACAGACGCTTAACTTTTTATGCAAGATGATGTAATTTCGTTTTGGTAATACTTCTATTCATTGGTTACCTTATGAAGTTTGCTATGATCTTCATGGTTTTGTAACAAATATAGTATGCCTTATTAATGCTAAAAGCATTTAGTTTTATAAATGAGGTTTATAGAAGTTATGATGCTTCATTATTAAAACAAATTAATTGTGCGCTTGTGACCTTGATTTTGTTTGGCGCTTTACTCTTTTTTGATCATTTCTTAAATACTGTGAATTGAATGCTTTTAGTATCATGAACATTGAACTCTTGACTAAGGTTAAAATCGTTTACGATTATAGAAATTTTTGTTGTAATGGAATCATGTTAACGTAATACGAATATAATTTGCAGGAAACAAGAATAATCAGTAGCTATGGACTAATTTTCTGTTACAGCAATTACATAGGTAAACTTGAGTTTGGCGTCGTTTTCTTGATTGTAAACCTAAAGCGTCAATTTGTGACAGGTTTACTTATCCACAAAAATTTTCAACATCAAAAGTGGTTAAATGATGAACCTCTTGATATTGACACTTTTGATAATAACTCGAATCGGAATATCAATTTGGTTTTAACGTACTATATATCTAAAGCCTACTACAAATAAATCTTGAAGATATAACATATGTAATCGCTGCCATAACTTCTTAATTTACGCAGCGGACAAATCACGATTGAACGGTTTTAGTCTGTCTTATGTAGACCCAGCTTATTCCGTAGCTCCTGGCCGGCCTATAGTACTCTCAGCAGTAAATCTTTTCTGCATTCCCTTCTCTGTAGTAAACCTTTTTTGCAATCCCTTTCTTATCGCGGTTCGAGATTCCAGTACCTCTCAATCCAAACCCCGTACCTTTAACCATTGTGCCTTATAGTCGGTGAAATTAAATAATCTATGCTGCTGGAATAAACGTGAACTATTGTTTGCTAGGGGAGCATTTACCTTAATTTGGCTTAAGAGAAATTTTTAACGTTAGGTGATATGCTTCATTACAAATTGGGCAGTCGTAGCTCCGCCATTCATTTCATCGCTAGACTTCACCCAAGTATAGTTTTATTTAGGTCGAATCGCCTGAATGTACGCAAACCTCAATTTACATTATTTACTAAAAAGGTTTGTTGGTATGCTTTGGAAATTTTTCAGTTAATACATTTTTCACAACAAAAATTTTACAAAGGTAACCCCAATCGACAAGTTACATAGGTACCATAACATTACCACGCTTTGTGAATGTAACAACTCCATCACAACACAAGTTTTCATAATGGTAAACGGTTTTAACCTTAGACTCAAGAGTTCAATGTCCACGATACTAAAAGCATTCAATTCACCGTTTTTAAGAAATGATCAAAAAAGAATAAGGCGCCAAACAAAATCAAAGTCACATGCTCACAATTAATTTGTTTTAATAATAAAGCGTCATAACTGTCAATAAACCTCAATTATAAAATTAAATGCTTTTAGCATGAATAAGGCAAATTTGGCACAAAACCATGAAAATTATATTAAAACGAGCTTCAACAATATTGTAATAAAAGTCCATAAAGTAACAAAAGGATAGAAGACGTATTCCCAAAATAAAATTACACCATCTTGTATAACAAACTTACATGTCTATTTGGTTTGATGAAAATTAACCGTGACTGGTCGTAAAGCTAAAGTTTTCAATATGGTATTTTGTCCTTAAAAATTGATGTTTCGTTTTATGATAGTATCTGCTGGCTATGTAATGACTTTTACGAATTGGGACCATATTTTCTTGGCGGTTGTCCTTCGTATACCGGTCTCAAATACCAAATTGAAATGGATGACCATGACTTGCAAACCATTCCTCGTTTACGTACATCCCTTTAATTTTATGTTTGCCTGTAAAAAATGTCCAGTTATTAAAATCCTGCCAAAAACTACCAAAAGTTTTTTTCTGTCCAAAACAATTTTGGAATGAATGAATGAATTCCCCCCAAACAACGGTTATTGTCACGTGGTATTAGCCTGTGGTATTCGATCTGTGTTAACTAATTTTTTATGTAATATGCTGGTTTTAGGATTTAAGTTTGGCGTTAAGTTTAAGGTTGAGTTGAGTGTTGAGCTGGGGTTGAGTAGGAGTTGAGTTGGAGTATAATTAGGGTTGAGTGAGCAGTTTAGTTGTTGTTTGTTTTAGCTTGAGTTGATTTGATTAGAATTCATCTACGAACGTAGTTGACTGAAGGGCTGATTTAAGAGTTGAGATTAAGGTCAAGTTTGGGTTGAGTTTAAGTTGGGTTACCGTTGAGTTAGAGTTGAGTTGATGTTGTGTTGAGATTGAAAACTATCATATTGATTTTTGAATGCAATCAGTTTTTCGATAATTTCATGGCATTGTGATAGGTCGAATGTCATTTTTCATTCAGTAAACTTTTAAAGCCTATATGATGCGGGATCTGAAGGCGGCCATTTTGTATTACCCGGAAATTTAAAGAACTTATAGTTTCAGACATATATTGTTGCCATCTCGATGTTGTTTAAAATCTGAGGCGGCTGGCCCATGAAAGCAAAGCATGGAAGAGGAAATGATGTTGTTAGTGACTTTTCAATCAAAACCTTATATCAAAACCGAAAATTAGCGTACACAGAAAAAGAGCTGTGTGAATGTCGTGAAGAGGAAAAATTGTAAGAGAATTTATCTGTATTAGTTATGATTCGCTAGTACTTAACGCACAGCACATTCTGTATATATAGAATGTAAATTGTGGTATAATCAGTCTAGTCGCCGCGGCCTAATGAGAAGATTGATTTTTTCATAATCATAAGCTTATCAGTTCGAAACTGGATTGAATTCTCTTACAATCTTCGGAACGTATTGAAATCATATAAATTATAAAAATTAAATAAATAGAATTCTGTCTATTAGTCAATTTCGTCGAATAATTGTTCGTAAATGCTAATATACTTCTCGTGTTAACAAAAACACAATTAAAATGGTCTAATCACCGGTAGCATATTAGAAATTACATGAATTAATTAACATTGAACAAAAAATTAATAAAGTTATTTGTATGTAAACATTTAACACCAATCAAATCTCGAAAATGCTAAAAACCTCAAAAATCTCATAAAATTGGAAAACCCCCATTTATCACTCATTCTCAAATGCATCTCCAAAAAATTCGGATATTCCCGAAAATTTTGAATTAAATTTTAATCCTGGAAAATTTTGAAAAGACTCAATGCTCAGCAAGCTACACAATTAATAGCAAACGAAAAAATTAAATACTTATGCGAATTAAACAATACTTAGCGAAAAATCAATTTCATAATCTTCAAAGATAAACCGTTAATATATGATGAAATCCAACGGTAAAATTCGAGGATTTCTTAAACAATTCTAATATAAAATAGAACTTTAAAGAGTTAATTTAGATCACCATACTCGAATATTTTATAATGGCTTGGGTATTTTTCGAAATTCCGATAAAAACCAATCACAAAAATTGTAGCTTCAAATAGCAGCAATAGTACCTAACAGATGAAATTTAAATGTGGAAGGATTACAATAAGTTTACAACTTGCTGTCAAATTCAAGTCCACTAGGTTGAAAATTTGCTCAAATGTTTTCGTGTAATTAATTTTTTCACAAAATTTACTTAAGTACTCAGTATAAATTGTGTTCCGGTATCAGCTTCATCAGCTTTGATCTCTGCAAACAATTTGCAAATTTTCGAATAAATTGGTTGTACAGGTTTTGTATTATGGCGAAACTTTTGCTGTTTTTGAAGAAAATGGTAATCCTACTGAAAAGTAAAATTTAAAAATAAAATATAATTGGAATTTGTTTGTCCAAGGCACCCAAATCAATATGTAAATAAGTTTAAACAGCTAAAAATTCAATTAAATTTATTGCTTGCGTAACAATTTAAGTCAGCAGCCGGCACTGTTTGAAATCCTCCTTATATTGGTTGAGATCTTAATGATTTTGCCATCAGATAATTTGGAGCTTTCAACATGCAGTTTGATTATATCTGAGAGTTATTCATATATCCTACGTAATATTGCAGCTTCTCTTAGCGGCCTAACTGGGTACCTGCAGCACCCGCAGCAGGCATAGATTTAGGGTCAACTATTTACTCTCGGTTCTGACTCCATAGAAATAAAAATGGCTTTTGGTTCTGACAAATATTTAGATTTGGAAGAAACTTTGCTAAACTAATTCGAAATAAAAGCTTTCTGGGTTTTGCGTAACTCCAAGTTTATTACTTTGGCATCTAAATTTAAACCTTTTACAAATCAATTTGAGCTTTTTTTTAGCCAAACAAATTCAACTTTTACAAACCAAGTTATGATTAGAAAAAGTTGAATTTGATTTGCCAACAGATAAAATTTCTTTTGCAACACGTTGAATTTGATTTGAAAAAGGGAGGTTATAGTAATCTGCTGGTGTTAGTAGCTTGCAATAAATCGTTGTGATGTTCATAAAAATCAAGAAAAAACTGGAAAAATGAATAACCGAGTCAAACGAGTCAGTCTCTATAATCAATTACCATTCATTCAACTTATAGTTTCTCATTTAGAGGATCTTTTAATTACCAGTAAATGGTAGATAAAAAGGAAATTTACAGGTTTATTTTGAAAAACTATTTTCTATTTTATTTTAGTTTCTCCTTAACTATTTAGGGTTTTCCTGATTTTTGAAATTCTTGCTTCCCGATTTCATATCCGCTTGTCTCAGGTTTAATCTTTTGATCACTCTTTAAAAAGTATCAAGATTTTTGGAGTTTATCATGGAAATGAGATGCGTGATGTTTGAGACTTATATAATTGGTGATGAAGTGGTGTTACGAAACAGTCATGTTTGAGATTAGTAGCTGGGTATATTTGATAGTTAAATTTTATTCGGCAATTTTAGAGCCTATTCGAAAAATGTGCTTGTGCGATATTTAAAAAATTACCCGATAAGATAAGGGGGTTCTATTCTTACTGCATATTGTTTTGTTGAGCTTAGCTTTATATAGGGGTATTTGTATAATACGGGGAACTATAGGGGTATTTGTATAATATCAGCCTTACCCAAGTTGTTTGAGAAACTTGTTAAAGATCAATTATTCTTTCACGTGAAAACTTTTGTTTTTCCTACACAGCATGTTTTCTTTCCAGGCAGATCAACTGTTACTAATTTACTCTTGCTTACAAATTGTGTCTCTAATGCCTTACATAGAGGTAAAATTGTGCAGGTTGTGTACACTGATTTCTGTAAGGCCTTAGAAAAGATTAATCATGACTTACTGTTTAAGAAACTTGATTCCTTCCATTGTAGTTTTCTCCCACTGGACTGGATCAGATCTTATCTTGATTCCAGAACTCAGATAGTTAAGATTGGTGGTTTCACATCCAGAGTTATTAATGTCACTTCGGAAGTGCCTCAAGGTAGTCATTTGGGTTCTATGCTTTTCATACTATTCATCAATGACGTAGTGAATTGTTTGAGTTTTATCCGACATCCTCATCTATGCGGACGACATTAAAATATTTAAAACGATTTCATGCACCAATGACGCAAGAGACTTTCAATCTGACTTAAATAATTTCAGTATGTGGTGCACGGCTCAGAATTTGACCCTAAATATTTCGAAATGTAAAACAATCCGTTTTACCCGTGCAATCACGTCCGCTAATTTTGATTTTTTCCTGGATGGCTGTATTATTGATAATGTTGATACGTTTATGGATCTAGGTATAACATTTACGTCGAACTTATCGTTCAATAAGCACATAAATATTTGCATTTCTAAAGCGAATTCCATGCTTGGGTTTATTAAAAGGTTTTCGAGGGATTTTCAAGATCTTTATTCTATTAAAATATTATATATGTATCTATCTCGTTTGTGCGTTCGTTGTTGGAATATGGTGCAGCAATTTGGAATCCGTTTTATGGTAACTGTTCAGCCCGAATAGAAAGTGTTCAAAAGCGATTGTTAAGGTTTTCTCTGCGAATGTTGGCCAGAGTTGGGAATCTACCCGCTTTTATACTCCCACCGTATCGAAGTAGACGTAAGAATCGAAATTGGCGCGTTATTGGTAAAGACTTGTTGGTGTCTAAAATTGACTGTCCTGAGATTTTGGTGTTGTAAAATATATATACTCCGTTACGGACCCTTCGCGTTAGAGATTTCCAAATTAAACTGCCTTATATTAGGCATAACTACGGTAAATATGAACCTGTTTATCAATCTACTGTTTCTTTTAATAAAGTTCGATCGGCTTTCGACTTTAATCTATCTAGGGATGCATTTAAGAATTTAATGTCTAATGTTCTTTTAAATTATTGGTAATTCTTTATGTCTGTTTAATTTTACTTATTTTTTAATTAAATTCTTAGTATATATTAATGTATTATTAAAATTGTAACCAGATTGTATATAAGTATAAAGTTGGTAATAAATAAATAAACTTGCTTAGTAGTTTTAGTAAAATTAGTAACATTCCATATTTACACGCATTTTCGGGATTTTTCAAAATTTTCGTAGGTTTTCTAAATGTTTACAGTCTTTCCGATATTATTCATTAATATCCAGATTTTTCGGTGTTATTCAAATTATTCGAGATCAATTGACATTCATATAATATAGAGATTATTCCGCGGTTTATTCTAGGTTTCTTAAGTTCCTCGACGTTCCTAGGATTATTTGAGATTTTTTAAAGACTTTCGAATTTATTCGAATTTTGTAAGCAACTTTCTGCGCTTAGCTTTGAGTATTACCAAAGCAACCTTGATTAGACAAAGTCATTATGTGAAAAACGACGCTTTTTTAAGGGAATTAGAAACGAAGAAAATACCAAACTTTTCATAGTAAAACACATAAAACATATGGGAAATCACTGTTTTTCCTAAGACAAATTTTTAAATGAAAACGTTACAAATTCTTAATTATGATTTCTGAAATACGTTCATCAATGTTTGAATTTCAACACATAGGAAAGTTGTTTAAGTAAATCGTTTTCATTGATTTATTTAAACCAAAATTTAATAAAAATTTCTTAACAACAGCATTCTGGTCATATTGAAATAAAAGCTTACAATAATTCGTTTAGTCATTACGTCAATATACATTACATAGATGGCAGTGAGGGCCGTAAAAATTTGGTAAAATCTTACCAAAAATTACCACTTGTGGCAATTTCAAGTTCAAAAATTGTAGGAAAAGCAAAACAAAGTCACGAAATATTAAGAACTTATGATAATTTTGTGATTAAATAATTTTTTTTCGTATTTTCCTGTAAACATCTTAGACATCTTTCGTACACTAGTAACACTAAAGATAAATTTAGCAAGTTTTATTTTAACTCATCAGAGCCAACTTTGATGTATTTTTCAAAATGAAACTTCGAAAAATATATTTTAGAAATAATTTAATTTTAATATTTCTGCAACTAATATTTACTTAATACCAATATAGCCTTTTTGTAAATTGTTGTTAAAGATACTATATGTAGAAAACTTTATATATAATTAATAATCAAGCTTAAAGCTCATCAAAAACAAATATTCTTGATTTATCTGAAAATACCACTTTCCTTTATAATATCAAGTTTCGTAGTAAAATGGTTTGGTTTGAAAACCTCTTATAACTAAAAGCTTTTAATGATTGATGATTAATTTTGAAAACAAATATTCTAAATTTTAGCTTTAAAACGTGGATCTAAAAGCGTAAAAAGATTAAACGTCATTGGAATAACCAAGCTACTAGTTACTTAACTTTTACCTTCAATTTTCTTCGTAGCTCCCTCAATAACGGATGTAATAACATTTTTATTTCTTTAAGCTGAAGAAGTTCATTAACGGAAGCCATAAATGGTGCTGCTGATGGATAACGATATAATATTTGGATTATTACATCACTTAGTTCTAAAAACCTTGCAATCATATGGAATAACGAATTCCATTATGTAGGCACTTCTTATATAAGCTTTTAGTACAGCTCGTAGATTGGCTTTTACGAAGTTCATCACTCGCATTAACGCTGTGCTTAAACCATGTGACAATATCTTTAATTTTTTTTTGCCAAATTTAACTGATGCGCCAAATAGTGAAGGTGTTTATTCGAACCAAACCTAGTTTCCAAAGCTTTGGTTAAATGTAATATCATTTATAGACCAAACTTCAAAAATTTCATTAAGCTCATCAATTATATTTATTGATGTACGTTTTTCTTTGATTTCGAATACTCCTAGCGTTACGCCTTTTATCTGGAAGTTTTGTTCGAAATACAAAAAACTTCGGATCAGTCTATATGTCCGTTGTTATTACGTTAGAAATCCCTTCGTATTTTTTCTCTAATAAATTTTTAATTGTCGGCCTTAATGGAATTTTGTAACGGCCGCCTGATAATACTTTTATTAAATTTCTAAAACAATGGTTATCCACAATCGATGTAGGCTTGGTATTCTCGACATATCATATATAATCTGTCGTTAGTTACTGTGAAATATTTGGGACCGCCTTCATTAAATGTAGAAATGCTAGAGAGTACCTCTTTAATCGATCGTTGTCTTTTGACCGTCATCTTTTGGGCTGTCGAAGAATAATTTTGATCGGAAGTAGTGGCCCTTTTATTTATTGTATTTCCAGATGGTTTTATTAATTTAAAACATAATTTGCATTTTGCACACTACCTTTATCTTGAGAGTTTTTTTCAAAAAACTTCCACACATCACTTTTTGGTGGCATTTTATTTGTCCCACATTTATATACTGTATATTTTGAAAAAATAATAGTCCTCTACAAAAAAGTAACACAATTCGAATAGTAATTTTCTAACGTAAACAGAGTGTTCTGTACACTAATTAAAAGTACTTACCGAATAATCTAAGTAATAAATAATTTTACTTTAAAGAATTATTTAAGGGTTATAGTTCATTATTTGTATTCAATAAAAAGTCGACTGTCACTTATTAATGTACGACGAAGGCCCGACGACGTCACACTAACGTTGAAAATATGCCAAATTAGGCAAAACGCTTTTTTGTCTATCCTTGTTGAATCAGATAGAACATGTTTACAAATAATATGCAAGTTTGACTAATTTGGTGTGCTTCCAGCTTAAACATTACCGACAATACAAGGGAAAGAACCCTTGATTTGAACGAGGAGGAAATCTAAATAATTTTTTGACCAACCTCTGTAAAATTATTAAGTGAAACATTTATATGCACGGTTCCTATGATTCGAAATAAAACGAAATATTTAATGAAAATAAATGGATAATAAAAATTGTGTGACGGATAAACCAACACAGTCTTTTTATTGGCATTACTAACTCTAAACTTAATAATTTAGATGAAGTTCTGGAATATGGGCGGTTAGGGTAGAACTTGGTTGTGTCATAATCAGAGTGTGAAACCGGAACCGAACCATAAACCGAAAACCGGAACCGAAACGAAATAAACAAAAAATTATGAACCGTAACCTTAACCGGAACAATATTTCCATTCGGTTTATTTCGTTCTTTTTCGGTTCGGTTCAAGTATTGTTTCACGAAAATTTTCTGTATACTAATACTCGTATAATAAAGAGAGAGTGTGAGGTTATTATTTCGAAGTAATTACAGAAACTGCTCAATGAATATGGATGATTCTCTCACCAATCGAAATTATATTCCCTTCTTATAGTTATAGACCAACTTGAAAGAAATCCAGGGGCAGATGGCGTCAAACTCATAGTACATAGAGAACGACGCTTTATAGTATCCGTTGATGTTTGCTAGAGGACAAGACGGGTACACCCTGAATACTTCACACAAAAATTCGCCATGTAATAAAACAATTACCTGTATGCAGTTTTATGTCTTTAGGCTAATAGAGAAAACCGGTAGCTTTAATGCGCTCCATTATTGCAAGAATTTATTTCACCAATATTATGTCGATATGATCAGAAAATGGACTTAGGTCAAGCAGGAGCTGTTTCCTAATCATTTTGATAGACATTACATCATAGCACGAGTGTTCAATTTAAAAATGAAAAATTAAGTGAAATTGTTAAGCCAAAACGCTATATTAGGTGACACAAAGGCTTTTATATACAACATTGAGTGCTAAAAAGAGGTGGCAAATACAACCAGAAGAACTAGACTCTCTAATATCAGCTGAACTACCAAATAATATATATTTCTTAAAAATATGGTACACGGTCCGTGTCGAGAACATAACATGGCTGCTCCTTGGATGGTCAACGGCGTTTCCCGCAAAAACCATCCTTGCAATTTAATTACAGAAACTCAAACTGGAGATGATGGTTATCCAGCTTACCGTCGTAGAAAACCTAATATTGGTAGAATGACTATCTATGTATTAACTATCCGAGGTCATCAAACCGTAATACTTATTCTCCTGCATTGTGTAGGAGCTTTAATGTCCAAATCAATGTGAAGTATTGTCATTCAGTTCAGGCCATAAAATATATTTGTAAATATATAAATAAAGGATAGGACCAAGCCACTGTTTCATTAGAAAACAATCACATTAATATTTCGAAAATTATTTGAACGGCCGATATATAAGTACATCAGAGGCTGTTTGGAGACTTCTAGAATTTCACATCCGTCAAAGTTATTCAACGGTTTTATATTTGGCAACCCATGTAGAAAACGGACAGAGGGTGTATTTTACGGCACACAATCTCCTACAAAGATTCGAAAATCCACCCTCAACAACACTTACGGCATTTTTCAAACTATGCAGAATTGATCACTTCGCGAAAACCCTATTTTATAACGAAGTTCCACAATATTACACCTGGGCTAAAAAAAAAGTTCTCGCAAAGGAAACATGGACACTGGCCTTAAAAAAGACTCAGCGCTTGGCAGAATGTGCAGTATCGATCCTAGCCAATCCGAATGTTTTCACCTAGGGATGCCGTTGTAATATGTCCGTGGGGCAACTTTTTTTTGAAAGCTTACAGACTGTCAATGGACAAGTAATGTCTACTTATCAAGCAGCTTGTAAGGAACTGGGTCTACCTGAATAAGATGAACAATTTAAAAATCGTCGTTTCCAAATCATCATTAAAATTAAGAGAATTATTCGTGATCATTTCGTTATTTTGCCAACAGTGTGATCCTCTTCAATTATGGCAAGCTTTACGAGAAGACCTTTGTGAAGACATTCGTCATAGGGAGCGGCAACAAAGTAATGATATCACTTTATTTTGCTCAGACAGTGTTTAATATGAGGGCCTCATTAAAATTGAAAATTTATTAATTGAGCTAGAAGCAAGTATGCGCAATTCGGAAAAATGAACCACTAGGAAAAGTATAGCGATGTTGCTGGCAAAGACTGTAACAAACTCTTAATGAGTTGATATTAAACATTTATCCTGGCATAGACAATATATTCCGTAAAAGATTACACTTGGATGTGCGAAAGGACTATCGTATCTGCAAGAAATTCTTCTGTTGACGAGTTAATGATGAAATTTAAAAAAAAGTATTTAGTGACTTCAAAATATATTCCTCGATAGACACTGTCATAAATACAGAAGAAACACGGTTCACTATCCACAAGAGTTTTTGAACAGTCTAAATCCTTGAGGGTTTCCAAATCGTTAAGAAACAACGTCATCGAAGCTACCATCATCACAAGCCCAGCATCTCGACAATTGGCTCACAAACTTCGCATTCCCATGATAGCCACAGATGAAATCCTGAATATTTGTTCTGGCTGTCTGTTTGAATATTTCTTTTTTTGCTACAGTTACTGTAGATTGGACACGCGTAGCGGCAACAGGCATCTAGTAACTTAGAAAAACGATCATTTTAAGCGGTAAACTCAGTGAAACACAAAAATAAATCTGCATTTCAGTTTTTCGGAATGGTTCCAGAATGGTTTAATGAAAATATTGCGAAGAAGTTCGGATAATTGCGAAAAACGAAGTGCAGTTTTCTTTCAGGTTTTAAATGTATCTAGCATTCAAAAATTCGGAATAAAAATTCACTGAAAGAAACATATTCAATAATTTGCATGTTAATACATATATTTAGTAAGTACGATTAATAAATGCGATGGATAAAAATCAGAAATTATTGATCGAATCAATGTTATCTTGAGAAGGACGTAACGGTAGTCAATCATCGAATGTTACCATTTCACATATTCCAGCGTTCGAAAATTTTGATGCTAAGAAGGAAAGCTTTAAATATTACCGTCAACGTTTCGAAAATTATATTAAAATGAAATAACTGAATGAAGATAAAATCAAAAGTGCACAGATGCCATTAAGTTCAATAGGCGCATCAAATTATAATACATTAGCAGCCTTAGTAGCACCAAAAATGCCTGGAGAATTAGAATATGATCAATTAATCTCTGAATTAGAGAAGCATCTAAAGCCGAAAAAAGCTCGTTAGTGAGTCAACACTATTTTATATCAACATATCAACAAGAGCAAGAAAAAATAGTAGATTACGTAGCAGCTTTACGCCGTAACATTGCTGAATGTGATTTTAAAGTAAAGTGTCAATATGGAAACAGTACATCAGCAGCAGACTTGTTTCATCGAGCTCAATTTGTTCGAGGTATAAAGGATAACGGTATGAAGGAGAAAATCCTTCAATTAGAGCAAACTGACTTTAGCGAAATTGTCACGAAAGCAATAGCAATGAAAGCATTAAAAGTGAATTGTCAAGAACTGTCAAAAAGACAAGAAATTACAACGGCTGCTAGTGACATTAACAAAATAATCAATCATCAAACACGGAAGGACAGTTATTCCTCAAGAAATCAAAGTAAAAGCCTAACAACACCATGGGGAAATCATGATCAAGCGCGATCAAAATCAAAAGGATTGATCGACTACAAGAAACTTGGGATCGACAATGTATGTTTACGATGCGGTCGGAATAATCATAAATCAAAGGACTGTCGAATGGAACGAGCAACAATGGAGTGTTCAATATGCCGTAAGACAGGACATCTTGCAAAAGTATGCATAAAAGCTCTCTTAAATAAAAGGAATCGATCAAATTCAACAAATGCTGTCACAACAAATAGGATAAACAATTATGATGATATGGGAGTAAACAAAATTATCGATATTTACGACCAGTCCACACCGGAAATGGGCCAGGACACAAAGAAGTTTTACACTAGTGTTAAAATCGAAGGGGTTCAGCAAAAATTTGAAGTCGAGACCGGTGCTGGATTCACACTTATTCCTAAGAGTAAATATAGAAGTCTAGGAATCAAAAAGCAGCTAAAACCAACCAATATCGCATTCAGATCATACACAGAAAATGTGTTCTTACCACCGAAAATAGTCAATGTAAAAGTAGAATATAGAGGGAATGTATCTAATGAAGACATGTACGTCATTCCAGACGGGTTCGACCCATTATTAGGGAGAACATGGATCAGGCATTTAAAAATCAAGTTGGAAGACATTGATCAAGAAATTTCAAAAATAAATCGGGAAATTCATATCCGATTAATAAATGAAGAAGAAGACATTGAAGCATGTTTTCCAAATATTTTTACCCAGAAGGTTGGCTGTATACCAAATTTTAGTATCAAGTTACAACTTCGTGAAGGTGCGAAACCCGGCTTCACACCCGGAAGGCATGTTCCATACGCGTTACGAGAACTTGTAGAGAAGGAGCTGGATAATTTAGAACAAGAGGGTATCATAGCAGCAAAATCAATCACGAGCGGTTGGAGATCACCTTTGGTAATGATTCCGAAAGGAGATGGAACAGTTAGACTTTGTGTCGATTACAAAGTTGGAGTAAATGATCAATTAATAAACGTCAATTATCCAATCAAAAAAATCGAGGACATATTGAATAACTTACAAAGTTCAAAATATTTTTGTCGATTGGATCTGTTTAAAGCATATCTTCATTTAAAAACTGACATGGATCAGTATTATTCAAACAATAGCGACACACAGAAGAACTTACCGAATGAACAGGTTAAGTTGCGGTATCAAACAGCACCAGCAGAATTTAACCGGATAATCGATCAAGTGCTTCAAGGGCTAAACAAGACAATTGCATATTTCGATGACACACTCTTGCACGGGAAAACAAAAGAAGAGTGTCAGGAAAATCTAAGAGCGTGTTTAACCAGACTAAGTAAATTTAATTTGGATTTAAATAAAAACAAGTGCTCGTATTATAAACGAAAAATCGAATATCTGGGACACGTCGTGGAAGATGGAAAAATTTTAAAGTCCCCTTCAAAAGTAAAAGCAATCATCGAAATACCACATCCAAGGAATGTAAAAGAAGTTTGACAATTGTTAGGGATGATAACTTATTATTCAAGATTTGTGCCTGACGTCTCTACTGTCACTTACCCGATTCGAAAATTATTACAAAAAAATGAAAATTTGTATGGTCAAGCAGCATTCATAAAATTAAAAAAGGAAATTGCGAGTGATCGAATACTTGTACCGTTCAACATAGAATTACCGGTAACATTAGCAACGGACGCAAGTGCTACTGGAATCGCGGCGGTGTTGTCACACACAACCGAGGGGGGAGAACACCCGATTGCTTTTGCCTCACGTTCGCTCTTGAGCGCGGAGCAGAACTATTCACAGCTGGATCGTGAGGCTCTGGCAATAATTTTTGGAGTAGATCATTTCTTCGATTACCTGTATGGGAGACGATTTACATTAATCACGGATAATCAACCGTTAACAAGGATTTTCCACTAAAAGTCAAAATTACCAAAAATGACTTCCGCTAGATTAGTACGCTACGCATCATTCTTGGCTGGTTTCGACTATAATGTCTCATTTAAGAATGGCATCGACAATCAAAACACCAAGAACATATTTCCTCCGACATGGAAATCAATGAAGAGGTTCATAAAAAAACAGAAAAGGATGAATACTTATCAAAAATAAAGGGAGAATTACATTCAACCGATAAAGATAGTGAATATGTAATAAACGCGGTGATTTTATTCAAAAATAATTGAGTGGTAATACCAAAAGTTCTCCAAACGGAAGTCTTAAAGGAGTTACATTCCACGCATCTAGGCATTGTTAAGATGAAACAGCTAGCGCGATGATACTGTATATGGAAAGAAATAGATAAAGATATCGAAAGGGTAGTTAGATCATGTGAAAAATGTGCAAAGATCAAGAAGAATCCCACAAAAGTTCCGACGCGCCATTGGGATACCCCATCAAACAATTGGGAACGTATCCATATTGACTACGCAGGGCCGTTCCAAGGATTTTATTTTTTGGTTGTAATAGACGCAAAATCTCGATGGGCAGAAATCAAGTGATTACGTGAAGCGCCGAATTCAGATAACACTATTCAACTTTTAACTGAAATTTTTGCAAATCACGGATATCCAGAGTCGTATTGGTTTCGGACAACGCCACAACATTTATTAGTGAAGTGTTTCAAAAATATTGCCGTAGGAACGGTATTCGATAATTTATTGCACCAGGACTTCCAGCAACCAATGGATTGGCAGAAAGGAACGTTAAAACTTTAAAGCATCGACTGAAGACCATGGCGAACGGAAATATTCCAATGAATCAAAAATTACTAAAAATTCTGTTGCGATACAGAGCCACACCCCTAGCAAATGGGAAATCGTTAGCAGAAATGTATTTAACTCGACAAATTCGCATAAAACTCGATGCCATGTTTCCAGTGGAAGAAAATGTTTCTCATCAAAAAAAGAAAATTGATCTACGATCTCTTAAAGAGGGGCAGAGAGTCCAAGCGAAATTTGTTATAAACAATAAGTCTATGTGGAAATTCGGGATGATTACCCGGAAATTGGGCCAACTTCATTACATCGTGAAATTAGATGAAGGCAGATCTCTAAAACGCTACATAAACCAACTTATTGCATCAGACGTAAGAAAAAAAATCGTTACGTTTGATGAAACAACCATTAATCCAGAAGTGATAACAAGCAGGCAAGAAAAAAATGAATTCGATCCGTTGCAGGTGAGAATGCGAGAACCTGATCAATCACAAACTCATTAGAATGAGCCGGTACCAGACCACGAACTGGAGGAGAACATCAAAGAATGGTTAACAAGTCCAGGGACCGAGACGGTAGAAAATAGGCCAGAACGGGTAAGGCGACCACCAACGTATCTGCGAGACTATATAGAGTATCTACAGTACGACTATAAAGTTTTTACATAATTTTAAGCATTGCGAATTTTTTTTTACGTAGGTTAAAAAATTAGGTTTACCACGAACTAACGCAAGAACATTGATAGCCGGGATTGGGCCGGCTAGCGCGGGCAGGTCAAACGGAAGCACCTCATTAAGGTTTATGTCTAGATTTACTTCAGACTCAGTCATAACAGTAAAGGCTTTGATTATACCGAGTATTACGTCATCATTACTAGCCATTGAAGTTAATGTCACAGCCATAAGAAATCTCAAAACTATTAACTTAGCTGATCCGGAATTTTTCAAACCTGGACCAATTGATGTTTTACTTGGAGCAGATATAATGTTTTCCCTCCTCGAAAATTGTCATCTGAAATTAGATTCCTCCAGATTAGCTGCTCAAAACACAAAATTGGGATGGATTGTAGGTGGAAACTCCGACAACGAGACATATCAATCAAAATCGTTTACAACATTGATAGATATCGACGCAACATTGCGAAGATTCTGGGAGGTCGAAAATGTTGATGATGTTTCTTTAAATGGCTACACCGAAGAGGAGGAGAAATGTGAGTCAATATTTAGAGCTAACACCGAGCGGGCAGCGGATAGCAAATTTATCACAACAGTACCATTCAAGGAGAAAGATAAGCAATTAGGATCAACTTACAATATTGCTCTGTCAAGACAGTTGGCGATGGAACGACGATTCAAGCTAGATTCGAATTTTGAAGAACTTTATAAAAAATTCATGGAAGAATACCAAGAACTACACCACATGAATAAGATTGAGATCGAGCCAACATTACTTCGCCAGAGTTATATTTTACCACATCATGGGATTTTAAAGGACACAAGTACCACCACTAAGTTGCGAGTGGTATTTGATGCTTCCGCAAAATCTACCGCCGGTTTATCATTAAATGGGAATCTACTGGTTGGTTCCAATATCCAATCAAGTCTATTTGAAATTATAATTCGCTTTAGACTGCATCGTTACATGTTGGTAGTGGACATAGAGAAGATGTACCGTCATGTATGGGTCCACGAGAATGACGCCAAACACGGCGAGATGAAAAGCAAAACATTCGTCCTTACGCATTGAAAACCATAACATATGGTACAGGATCCACATCCTTTATATCAACAAGGTGCTTGAAAGAATTAGCAAATCTATAGAGGAATTCAACAATCGAAGCGTCCAGAGCCATAGAATGTGATACATACGTAGATGACTTAATGACTGGTGCAGCAAAGGAGGTTGATTAAATTAAACTAAAGGATGACGTTTTGAAAGTATTAAGTAATGGAGGATACCACTTGAGAAAAATGTCATCTAACAAACTTACCGTTCGCGACAGTATAAACATAAAGGATTCAAATATAAAGATCTCGGAGCATCAAGAACCAATGAAGTTATTGGGCATCGGCTGGGACTCAACTTCTGATCAATTTGTTTTTCAAGTAAAGCTAGACCAAAAAAAATTCCACACCGAACGACGTCTGTTGTCAGACGCTTGCAGTATATTCGATCCTCTGGGATTTATATCTCCGATAATTATCAGAATAAAGATAATACTCCAAAGTCTATGGCTGCGAAAATTAGAATGGGATGAGGAACTTCCGCCAGAAATAAGCAAATCGTGGAACGAAATTCGAGAAGATATCAACAGAACACCTGAATTCAAAATTCCTAGATGGACAGGATCGTCAAGCACAGTAAGCATTCATGGCTTTTGTGATGCCAGTAAATGGACCTATGCGACGATAGTATATTTAAGGTCACCAACAGCTGAAGGTTTTATCACTAGTTTACTGTGTTCCAAAACTAAAGTGGCACCGTTAAAACAAGTAAGTCTGCCCCGGCTGGAGCTAATGGGTGCCGTTCTCAACAGGCTGGTGACACAAATTTCTGCTATGTTAACCGTGACCATCGCATCTGTTACACTATGAACAGACTCACAATTAGTGCTTGATTGGCTCTCTAGTCAGCCGAGGCGTTGGACTACCTTTGTTGCCAATAGGACTGCGGAGATTATTGGTACCCACAAAAGGGACATATGGAGACACGTACCATCTAAACATAACCCTGCAGATTGTGCAACGCGGGGCAAAATTGCAAAAGAACTATCTGAACATAATATATGGTGGAATGGTCCTATATGGTTATCAGGTGACGAGAAAAATTTTCCCAATCAACCAAGTATACGTAATACAAGGGAAGAAGAGGCAATATTTGTTAATGTACTATGTATGTTAATCGTTTTATTGTAAATTCTAGAGGCCGTAAATATCTAAAAGAGAAACAAACTGGATCACTCACACCAGTAGAATTAGAAGATGCCAATCAAAAAATTATGATCTATATTCAAAGGGTAAACTTTCCTGATGAATACCTAAGCCTCACTAATAACAAACGCATTTCAGTGAAAAGCCAACTGAAAGGATTAAATACTTTTTGTATGGTAACAACATAATGAGGGTGGGAGGCAGACTGCAAAAGGCTTTACTACCATACAGTACCAGGCATCCCATCATTATATCGCACAAATCACCCGTGGCGATTGCTATAACACACGACACACATGAATCTCATCAGCATCCAGGAACCAATTTGTTACTCAGCTTAATACGTCAAAACTTCTGGGTGCTTCGAGGAAAGGACGTGGCCAAGAAAGTGTTCAGAAGATGTGTGCGCTGTCTGAAACAGAACCCAATAATGGCCCAGCAAATATTGGGGCAGTTACCTGAAGCGAGGGTAATTCAGACAGTGCCATTTAGAACCGTCGGGGTCGATTTCTGTGGACCATTTAAGATTCATCCATTGCGCCGAAGAGGTTCAGTTCCCGTAAAAACATATTTGTGTATCTTCATTTGCTTTTGTACACATGCCATACACGTAGAAGTTTGCATGAATTTAAACACAAAATCATTTTTGGGTGCCCTTCGAAGTTTTACCAGCAGGCGTGGTTTGTGTCACACCATATATTGTGATAATGGTACCAACTTTGTTGGAGCGAGGAACTACCTAGAAGAAATTCAAAAATTTTTGATCGACAATCGCGATAACATCTCCTCTAATCTTCTCAAAAACAAAATATCTTGGCGATTTATCCCACCGAGAGCTCCCCATCAAGGAGGTCTATGGGAAAGTGCGGTATAATTGATGAAAGTTCAAATCACAAGAACTGTTGGTGATGTCTATCTAACATTAGAAGAATTTTCAACGTTGGTCACGCAAATCGAAGGCGTTCTAAATTTTAGACCTTTATGTGAAGCAGAGACTGACGACATTGATGTTCTGACGCCCGCCCATTTTTTAATAGGACGACCACTATATCAAGTTCCTGAGCTACTCCAAGATCAAACTGTATCTCATCATGCAAGATGGGAAGCTGTAAAACGAATGTTTGAACATTTTTGGAAGAACTGGCAGTTGCAATATCTAACATCCCTACACATACGATCGAAATGGCAAAATCTGGAGTTAAATGACATCGTATTAATTCATGACACTCAACTTCCTCCAAGTCAATGGTTGTTAGGACGAGTCATGCAACTATATCCTAGTGACGATGGTAATGTCCGAGTTGTAGATGTCAAAAACGAAAAGTGGGTATTTGAAGCGACCGATACAAAAACTTTGTCGTCTACCAAAATTTGAACCTGATGATTCGAAACAACCTAAATAATCAAACGCAGAATTAATTAAATTATTATTATAAATATCTAAAATATGTACTTAGCTTTATAATTGATTTATTGTAAAATATTTTGTTATTTTTATGTCAAACGTCAATGGTCTTATAAAGTAGAAAATGTACTAATTTGATTTTGGTAATGGTATAATAAATGCAATTACCTATCCATAATAAATTATATTGTTCTTCTCGATTGAGTCAGGGTTGGTAAATAAGTACCATAATATTTGCGTAAGGGTTTAGTACTTTATGGGATCATTTACGAGGTAGCAAAAATAAAAAAACTCATTCACTTTCAATCTGTAATTTGACGCATAAATAATAAAAACCATATTAGTTGTGTATTAATTACTTATTTATTGTAAAATTAATTTTGAAGAAGCCATCTTGGGATTACAATTCGGAAAGCAGCGACTTTCAATTCATTATTGAACTCAGCCAACTCATTCTGAGGAATCATACAACGAGAAAGTCGAATGGATTGTAATCTGAATAAAACAAATAAATTTGTACACACTTTTTAAGAAGTACATATAAAATTGATTCAAATTCATACAAAATTGTATTCTAAAATTAAAATTTTATGTAGTATAGTAGGGAAGTAGGTTGAATAATCCTGCTAGCTCTGAACTGAATGGACGTTTGTTTTTTTTCTGTGTATAATTTAGCAATTTAAAAAAAAAATATTTAATATAAAATAAAATTGTATGATTTGTACAAATAATAATTTAATAGTATGTGTCTGTAACTATTTTGTGTATATAGTGTGTAACATAAACTTTAGTGTGATTCGGTTTCCTTGTTCATTGTTCATTGTTCCCTTGTTATTGTGTTATTGTATGGTTTATTTATATAATCATATGGAGTCGAACATTTGTATGACGTGCGCTGTTCCAGGTGTGTCTGAGAACGTGTTAGTGTGCAGTGGATTATGTAAAAAAGTTGCCCACTATAAATGTGTTGGATTGAGGAAAAACGTTTTCGATGTAATTTGTGGTTCGGACAGAATTTTTTGGTTTTGTGAAAGTTGTAAAGACATTTACAGTGAACAAGTAAAAATTGTATGTGAAATAATGGGTACATTAAAAAAAAATTTAAATCCCAATGAAAAGATTCGAGGAGAAAGCACAGGATAATATTAATAAACCAGCGGAATCTCATATTTCCGATTGCATCATTACCGATGATTGTTCAGATGCAATTGATATGCCTGTTGCCGATCAAACACGAACAAATTGTGCCACATTGAACCAAGAAACATGTATGGAAAGTGGGGATAGATTTGTTACATCTACCTATTTGTTACATCTATTGTATCCAAAATCATTCGTCCATGCAAAATCATTTGTCCTCTACGAGAACCTTTGCTGAGATGACATCATCCACAATGAGTTCCAGTGTTGCTGTGCCCGCCGTTGAAAATAAAAATCCTGAACATCGGAACAGAAAATCGATTTGTGGTACCAGACAGTTTGCCGAAAATTTTGGGGTAAGGGTCATTGAACCGACAGTATGGTTACACCTTTCCAAATTTGATCCTAATACTAATGAAAATGATATATCTATTATGGCTAAAACATGCTTGGAGGTTGAGGACTGCAAAATATTTAAACTTATTCCCAAAGAACGCAACATTGAATCGCTGGAGTTTGTTTGCTACAAATTGGGCATAAAAGCAGATTTACGGTAAAGGCTCTTCATCCAAATACTTGGCCGACTGGTGTACACATTCGGGAATTTAGTAATACAAATTTTCGGACAGCATTGCCTCCACAAGTGAAGTTTCGGGCAACCACTGCAGCCAACAGTACAACACGTTAAATTCTAACAACTTGTATTGTAGTAAAATTGTTCCAAGTGATAATCTGCAGATAAATGTAAATTGTTCTATAAAATTTGGCCATTTAAATGTCCGTAGTTTGGTTAAACATTTTAATGAAATTACTATTCTGTTAGAGTTATACAAATTTGATTTTCTTGCTTTAACTGAAACTCTTCTTAACAGCAAAATTACAAACAAGTCGCTCCTTATTAATAACTAAAACCTAATACGTTTTGATCGTGTTAATAATAAGCGATGGGGTGGTGTTGGTATTTATTTTAGGTCTACTTTCAGGGTTAGTAAATTGTTCTCGGATGCCTTTGGTAAGGTTGAAGTTTTGGCGTCTGAGTTTGTCGGGCGATTTGGTAAAATTCTTATTTTGGTTATTTATAACCCGCCTCCTGCTTGTACTGATGATATTAATAATTTACAAACAATTTTTTCTGAATATTTATCTCAGTATGAAAAAATTATTTGTTGTGGTGATTTAAACTTTAATATGTTGATTACCAATACACTAAGTGCTTGGTTGAGTTTACATAATTAATTTTATTTACCTTTACAACCGACAAGATTGAATAAAAGCCTATTGGATTTGATAATTTTGTATGAGGCTGATAAGCATAATATTATTTCTTTTGGGCAGCTTGCTGTTCCTGCCGTTTCTGATCATGGCTTGATTTTTGCCTGCTATAAGTTCAGTCGTACCAGGGATACAATTTCATATACGGTTGTTCCGGATTATAAAGCAATCAATCATGAGTATTTTGTAAATTGTTTCTTTTCGTTAGACTGGTTAAATCTTAATTTTTATCCTGATGTGAATGATACAGTTGAAGAATTCAATTCAAAATTTTTAAAATTAAATACTAATTGTGTACCTCGTAAAACGAGTATAAATAATTGTCCCACTGCTCCGTGGTTAAATGCACATATTTTGAATTTAATGCAAAAAAGAGATTTGGCTTACAAAAAATATAAAAGATTTGGATTAAAGCTCGATTTTGAAACATTTAAATCTTATAAAAAATAAAACCAACAAATGCATCAATCAAGCTAAAATTATATTTTATTTTGGGAATTTGCACCAACCTAAAACAACCTGGAGCAATTTGAGGAAACTAGGTATTTCATGTAAGTCGACTGAAGCAGTCATTGACTTTTCTGCTGATGAAATTTTGGTAGGGATCAGTAAACTTAACGAATCTCTAGGTGTTTTGCCTTTACCCGATTTTGATTTTATTAGTTCTGGTAGTTATGAGTTTTTTTTTGATTGTGTCGATGAACTTATGGTATTGAATGCAATTCGTACTGTTAAGTCTGATTCGATGGCATATGACATGGTAAACTTCAGAGTAATAAAATTATTTATTGATTTGTTTCTGTCCCAAATTACATTTATCATTATCCAGAGTTTCACCAAATCAGTATTTCCTAGTTTGTGGAAAGTAGCATCGATTATTCCTCTACCTAAAAAGGATGTAATTTCGAATATTTGTGACATTCGCCCGATTAGTATTTTGCCTGCCCTATCCAAGGTCCTGGAAAAAATTATACAACTTCAAATTCTTCAGCATCTCAATAGCTTTAATTATCTATATGCAAATTCCAATCTGGATACAAATCTGGCGATAGTACTACTACTGCACTTGTGCATATTGTTGATGATTTATCTGCTATTTTAGATTAAAGGTAATTCATTTGCAATTTTAGTCCTATTAGACTTTTCTAAAGCGTTTGATTGTGTTAATCATATCCTTTTGCTTCAAAAGTTAAAGTTATATTATAATTTTTCAGATTCTGCTATTTTGTTGCTTCTTTCTTATTTGAGTAATCGTAAACAATTCGTAAAGCTTGGTGATGATCTTTCTGGTATGAGTAATGTAATTGCTGGGGTTCCTCAAGGATCAATTTTAAGCCCTTTACTTTTTCCCATTTATATAAATGACCTACCTTGGCATATTTTAAATTGCGATTTCATCTTTATGCTGATGATTTGCAACTGTACTCGTATATTGGTGGTGACTTGTTAAAATGGTGGGAAATCGTTATCGAACTTAATGCAGATCTTAGGTATATTTCGTCATGGGCCAAAAATAATTCACTTTCCATTAATCCAACTAAAAGTAAAGCTTTATTGCTCACTAGAAATAATTCGCATAATATTGCACCTGTGCTATTTTTGAACAATGAAATAATCTCATTTGTTCCAACGGTCAATAACCTAGGATTACTATTGAATTAAAAAATTACTTGGAATGATCATGTAAGTTCTATGTGCCAGCGTGTTAATTACGGTTTATATTCACTCAGACTAATAAAAATGTTTTGTCCAGTTGACTTACGCATACATCTTGTGAAAAGTTTAATTATACCTATTTTCAGCTATTGTGATGTGAGATTATCTAATTGTGATAGTTCCTCAAAGCGGTTACTTGAGGTTACGTTTAATAATTGTGTGAGATATGTTCATGACCTTAGAAAGTTTGATCATGTTTCCGAATTTAAAGATTCAATCCTTGGATGTGACTTGTTTGAGTTTTACTGTTATAGAACTGCTGTCTTTATTTTTCGAATAATTAAATCGGGTGTACCCTTATACTTGCATGATAAATTACATTTTTCTATGTCATTGAGAACTAGGAACGTTAATTTGCCAGTTAGTTTCAAACTAGGTGCATTTTACTTAATAATTAGCACAGTCTACTTTCCTCTAGAGCCATCCTCGATATTTTGTCAAGATTTTGTTGACAAGTTCTCATGTAATTTATTACCTTTTATTTCTGATAACACTGACTTTGTTATTTTCGGCGATTTCAACTTTCCAGATCTAATTTGGATGATGGTTGACAATATGTTCATTCCTGCTAATACGAATGATTCTTCCGCCTTAATTTGTGATTTTATGGCAAACATGGGTACTTCACAAATAAACAGTGTACCAAACAGCCACGGCACTTATCTGGATTTGGTTTTCTACACTAATAATAGTTCTTTTAAACTAGAATCATGCGACGACTTTGCCGGATCTTCGAGTGTTTATCATACCCCGGTTTCATTTCAGTTGTTCTACAAAACTTCTAATAATTTAAACTTTACCAAAAATTGTACAGTATTTGATTTTTCGCACGCCGATCACAGCTCATTAAATGATTTTTTAGCTGAAGTTGATTGGGCTGGTACACTGTCAAACATTGATATCAACAGTTCATTAGATACCTTCAATGAATTGTTGAAGGTTGCTTTTGAAAAATTTGTTCCTAAAAAATTAATTAGAAAGTCTCATACCCGCAACGTCCCATGGTTTACCAAAGAACTGAAACAACTTGAAGTCCTACGTAATAAATGTCATAGGAAGTATAGGCGTACAGGGTTGGCCCATGACTTTATCCAGTTTAAGTCTTTGCGCAAGCAGTTTTGCTATCTCAACCGATTCCTCTATAACAATTACATAATTGATATTGAAGACGATTTGCGATGTAATCCGAAGAATTTCTGGAGATTTGTCAAAAAAACTGGTCCTGGACCAGATGGTTTACCAGTGTCTCTATTGATGCAGTGTGCATTTGGTTTTGCCGCTCCTTTATGCCATTTATTTAATTTGAGCCTCAGCCAAGGCAAATTTCCTGATCTGTGGAAAACATCAAGTATCATACCGATCCACAAAAGCGGTTCCCGCAGTGATGTAACAAATTATCGTGGAATTGCAATACTGTCTTGCATTCCTAAAGTATTCGAGTCAATGGTTAACAAAGTGATCTACTTCCACTCCAAGCAACTTATTAGCACACGTCAGCATGGATTTTTTCCTGGCCGCTCAACGGTCACAAATTTAGCGGTCTTTCAAAATAATCTAATTAATTCTGTTGCCTCGAAAGTTCAAGTCGATGTGGTTTATACCGATTTCGCTAAAGCTTTCGATAAACTTAATCACAGGTTATTAGTGAATAAGCTCAGTGATCTTAATTGCGACATTATTCCCTTAAATTGGCTTATGTCTTATTTATCGGATCGCAAAATGTTTGTCAAGATCAACGATACGTTCTCAGAATGTTTTATTGCAACATCTGGGGTGCCTCAAGGTAGTCACTTGGGTCCATTATTATTTTTATTGTTCATTAACAATGTTGTTGATTGCTTCAAATTCGCAGACTGTATTCTATTTGCTGACGACATGAAAATATATGCAAATATTTCATGTGAGTTGGATCGCGATCACTTTCAGCGGGACCTCAACACATTTTGCGGTTGGTGTGTTACTAACCTTATGTTTCTGAATGTTGATAAGTGTCACGTGATCACCTATTCCAGATCTAAGTCTCCTGTAGTTTTTAACTATTATCTAAATGACGTTAGTTTGAAGAGAGTTAATATGGTTACAGATTTGGGCGTTATCTTTAGCTCGGATTTAACGTTTAACTTTAACATCGATGCGGTTGTTAATAAAGCCTTTTCGATGTTGGGGTTTATTAAAAGAAATTCGAAGGATTTTCACGACACATTAACTTTCAAGTCACTGTACACTTCATTTGTTCGTTCACAGCTTGAGTACGCGACTGTCATATGGTCTCTGTTCTATGAGTCTCATTCAATCAGAATTGAAAGTATTCAGAAACAGTTTTTGGTATTTGTTCTCAGAAAATTACCGTCTTTCGAGCGGAACAATAATTTCAGACTATCACCATATGTAGACCGATGCCGTTTTCTGGATCTCCAATCTCTAAGTGCTAGACGTACATGCGCAAGTGCCACATTTGCGCGTGACATCATTTGTGGTAAAATAGACTGTTCTGACATTCTTTCATGTTTTAATATTTATGCTCCTCAACACAACTTACGCCCCCGGGAACTTCTTCATATTCCGACTGCAAGTAGCAACTACAGCTTCCATGGCTCTATAGTGCGCATTCAACGAGATCTCAACGCCGTAGCAGATTGTTTCGATTTCAATATTTCCAGGGATGAATTTAAAAAACGAATCGCTAAGATTTTGTTTTAAATGTCTTTTTGTTTTGTTGTTAATTGTTTGATCTATTGATGTCGTTATATCTTTTATGCTTTTATTGTATACATTTTTTTAACTTTTTATAATGTTTTTTAATTATGTAAGCCATTTTTGCATATACATGCTGTTGGTTAGTAAATAAATAAATAAATAAATAACTTAGTAGAACTAATGTTTACAATAACTCTGGATTAATAAGTACGATTATCACTTGGAACAGTTTGCCTACAGAATTAAAAAATATAAGTTCCATTAACAGATTTTAAAAGGTTATGTTTAAATTAGTAACCTTATATCAAAGTTCTTGTACATATTGTAATTAATTATATGTATATGTCCATTGTTGTATATTTGCTAATTATTGTTATATTGATATTGAAATATTTATTGTTAAATTTAAGTTATTTTCTGCTGTCGTAAATATGTGTGATGTACAAAAGCCACGGTTTATACATTGAATAAAGCATTATTATTATTATTATTATTAATAATGGTGAAAATCTAAATTGTTGGTTCTGTCACTAAAAACTATTTGAGATCCGCAGTTTATTAGTGTATAATAATTGCATCTACACTTTTTTGCTGTTGTAAGGTTTTTGTCAATTTGTCATAAACTTCACATTAGTTGAAACTGTCATGCTGAGTTTTCAGATTAGCCAAATCAGACGAAAACCTAGACAATGTGCGTTTAAAATTAGAAATCTCTGAGGTTTCGTAGTCACTTTCATCATATACAATTACAGAATTTATACTGTCTCCGTTACCGTCGTTACACAAACAGATAATTAATTAATTACTTCATGTAGACTATGCGGCACGATACCAAGGGTTGGTCATAACAACATACCTGTACAAAATTCATGGGCTAAAAGTTAAAAGTTGAATTTTTACAATTCTTCGAGTATTTTAAGTGCTAATTAAAAAAAATAAAAAATCTTCCATCTTGGAAATAAACACGTCGTATGTAGTATAGTCGTGCTGTAATATCAATCAATCCAGTTAAAAACTCCGCGGGTAAATGTTTATCGCTCGTTAGTAATAAATCAATTGTAAAATTACAATAAAATATTGAATTATATAGCATCGTATAGGTTGGCTCTATTATATATGGCCTGTAACAGGTTCAAATCAAAATTTAAACCAATTTGAACCCGCCAGCATAATGTTATACGTTTAAATAGATAAAATAAACTTGATTTTATTTTAAAATCTTACCAAACCTTTTCAATATACCCCCGAATTGTAATCATGAACCACTACCAAATACAACAATAACAATTTAAGACGGTTATATAAAACTAGTTTTAAAAACTATCATGTTTCTTTATTTCACACACAAAAAAAAAATAAAAAAAATCAAATCTATAATCCACATATACGTTTTCTAACATACGTACATAGCTGTATAAGAAATTCACCTGTAATATTTATTTCTTTATACGTATTATTTATATTTATTTTCTTGTTAAAAAAAAATTCTGACGAAAACATACACAGAATATTATTTTCGTTTTCTCAAAAACAACATCCAATCATAAGTAAATATTCTTATCGAATTCTCGTATGGAATGCACACGAAAATTTTTTGTAGATGTGTACCCATACATATGTACATTATTAATATATATATATATATGTATATATAATTCTAATCATTAAAAATTCAAACATAAATTTAAAAAAAATAAAAATATAAAACCATTAAAAACAAAACACGTGGCTTCTATTTAAGAAACAAGTTTTAAGATTTTATTCTTAAAAAAAAAAAAAATTTTAGATGACATCACCCATAAATTTGTACAAAAAAAAATAAATTAGAGACAGTTTGACTTTTTTCTTATTTTTTCGTTAATTTTAAATTAAAATTTATTAGGAGTATTATTTTTATTTTTTTTGGAGATTAAATTTTATTTGATTTTTGATTTTTTTTCTTTTGTAGACTTACTTACCTTTGTTATCTTATCGTAAAAAGTAATATATTTTTTTTTATAAACACTCATATATATGTAAGCGTATATACATATTCAAATGTGATAAGAATATTAATAGAATAAAAAAAAAAATATTTTTAATGATGAATTATAGCGCTCCAAGAGCACGGTATGAAGTTCCTACAATTTATATTTAAGTACGTAGGAACTCTATACCTCGCTGATGGCAAACACTAAAAAAATGTAAAATATTTTTTTTTTGTTCTTAGCTGCACGTCCCTTCATGTGTTAACACACAAAACAAAAAAAGATGATCGCGCGAGCTTTCATCTAGTTTGTTGTTTTGTCGTCGACTGAATATCGTAGAGTAATAATAAAAAATAAAAAAAAAATAAAAATTTGGTATTTAATGTTTGAGTGTTAGATTTTGAAAAGTTTTATTTTTATTATTTGACTTAAGATATTTTATACATATACATGTAAACGTATATGTATTTAATGTATGTATATTTGTTTTTTTTCTGTTATTTATTTTTAGTATTTAATATTGACCTTCACACAAACTTAAAAAAAAAAAACGAAAAAATAAACTGTAAAAACGCGGGAATACCAAATTTGAGTGAAATTTTGTTTTATAGTTCACCAAAATTACTTAACATAATGTGAATGATCGTTTAATGATTTATGTGTAAAAAAAAAGAAAAATCGATCATTGATCATTAAATTCTCATTTTTAAAAGGCAAGATTAAAATAAAATAAAAATAAGAAACACTCAATTAATTAATCATAAGTTTGTGTATGATGATGATGATGATTTTCAAAAAAAAAAAAAAAATTTACGGGGAAAATACAATTGAAATAATTTTCAACACGAAAAACAGATTATATGAGTTGGATGTTGATTGTAGATGCACGATTTGTTTGAACAAGTATTATATTTGTGGTTTTGATCGTTTAACATTTTTTTTTGGTTGCCCCCCAAATAAATAAATATACATTCATTATATGTATATTGAGGGCAGGGCATATGGCATAAAATAGCGAATATTAAATTTCTTGTCTTGGCTGCACAGAATATTAAATTTCTTGTCTTGGCCATAACGTGTTAAAAAAAAAAAAAAAAGAAAAGAAAATAATAGTAGTACCTACCACAAAATATATTGGTAAAAAAATTTTTTTTAAATTAAATATAACCTTCACAAAAAAAAAAAATTGGTTTTAAATTTTTTAACTTGTATAGAGTCGAGAGTCTTAAGTTATTTTGGTGTTCCTTTACGAAATCAACAATAAAAAACCGGTTGAAAAAAGAGTTCTGATATTTTTTTGTTGTTTTAACATTTTTTTTTTTTGTATATTTTTTATACTTCAATGATGATGATGATGATGGTACACAATGTATGTAATTTGGGTAAAAATAAAAATAAAAAATTAAGAGTTGTGATTACTTTCGATGATATTCTTATAGTTTATAAGTAAACTTCTTACCTTGAAGAATATAAATATTTTATTTTATTTTTTTTTGGTTGATTAGGTACATTGATATTATACGAGTACGAGTATTCCTATCATGCCATTGTAGTTTATGTACACCACAAATTATATAGTTTGGTATCGTGTAATTTTTGATGTAATAACATACAATGCGTATACAGAAATAGCCTTAAGGGAGTTCCAGATCCATAATTAATAAGTTAACAAAAAAAAGACAAAAAAAATTAAATGTTTAAAAATCATTAATAATCAGATCAATTGAGAAGCCATCATATATCACCCTTAAATATGTATGTTATATTGTTACCCTACAAATTAATAATTTATATGATCTATAACCACCCTCCCTATATTATATATTTAGTGAAACGTTTTTTTTTTCCGGGGGTGAGTATTTTGAACCGCCCTCCCAGATATATTTCTTAAAATGTCAAATTTGCAAAAAAAAATTCACGGTTATTGATAAATATAGCGACATTTCGAAATTGAGTGATTTTCGATAAGGGTGTGCCCCAATACTCCTAAATTATTACAGTAGGTGGTTATGTACAATAAAAAAATATTAAATTCAAAATGGATGAAATTAATAAAATTTGCATACGCATGAGAAGGGTGTGTACCCCATCATAATATTCTTAAATAAGTGTTGATCACATCTGAAAAACAAAAAAAAATTAAATTGAAATATTGGAAAGATATTTTGACTTTCGATCTTTCGAGAATACCACAAAAAAAAAATAACCGGACCTGAACCACTCCTACTTAACATAATTTTAATTCCATAAATAGAATAAAATTTTGTTCGCGCGCGTTCTAATCAAAATATGACTCAATTAATATATTATTATATTATTATACAGTGTGTATGTAGAAAATGACTCAGAAACAGATTTCGTCTAAAAAGAAATATTGATATCGCGCATAGTAATATGTATATACAAAACTGCGACATTATAACAGGTTGGATACAAAACGCCATGTTGTCACACATTCCACGTGGCTTACAATATAAACATTTTGCGGTTTATTCAAATCATACATATGTTGTGTATTGTAAAATTATTATGATAATAATTTTAATGTACATTTGTTGTCATGTAAAGGGTTATTTATATATTTTTTTTTTTTTTTTTTGTACAATTCATGTCTCATTATTATTCAGATATTTTATAAATTTATTATTAAGCAAAATTTATGTCATATCATTTGGTGAATTGGAAAAGTTATACATATTTCTAATAATAATTACATTTACAAAAAAAAAAAAAAATAATAATAATGACAAGACAATATAATATCCCTTTCAAATTAAAATACAACAACTTAATTTATTATTCCTCCCTTGAAAAAAAAAAAAAAAACTGTATTTTTTTGTATAATACATAAACCACTGAAAATAAATAGTTTTTCGTTTTTTTTAATGTTGTTTGATTAAAAAACTTTTGCACCTTAAGTCAACACTATTCGATTCGTTCAATTGGTGATTATAGAATTTTATTAACAAAAAAAAAAAAAAGTTACTTTTATAATTTTTAAATTAATATTAATAGTAAATTCTATATAATTTAATAGTTTTGTTATACAATTAGACTTTATATATTTATATACATAGTACTCGTAAAAAATCCACCCATTCAATATTTTATTGGAAAAATGTGGGACATTTTAGAATCGAATTTAATGTGTACACGAGAACCACGTTTTGTGTAGTTCATATTATAATATGTGATACAAACTCCTCACACAATACAAACACTCATTGATTACGTTCGTCATCATAATCATCATCATCTTTGACAACAACAACAACAAAATAAAAAACAAGTTGAAAAAGAGCCACGACATTAATTTTGTTTTTGTTGTTGTCATTTTCTTATTTTGGAAATTTGACAAACTGGTTTTATTTTTTATTTGATCGAACATTAAACAAAAAAATAAAATTTAAAAAGAGTTAAGACGACGACAACAACAACAACGACAACAACGACGTTCCGAAGGAAGAATAGAAACATGTATGTGGGGATGTGTTTTACTTTATTAATTTTCATGCGTAACATTGTCGCCTATTTGTATGTGAACTGAAAAAAAAAAAAAAAATTTAAAAAATTAAAAGATTTCACAAAAAATTCAAATCATGTTACGCATATATGTATTTGGCCCAATCGATCGATTCAAACCCAGTAAACAGTAAATATATTGTATTTTGTATTATTTCGTGTTCTTAAACAGCTTATATGACAACACAAAAATACTAAAGTAATAAATAATAATAATAAGAAGAAAACTGGGAATTTGACTTTTGTTCTTGTTTTGTATTTTTTTTTTTTTTTGTGTTATATGTATTCTTCTTAAAACATTTTTTTTATTTTATCGGGTATAAATAAATAAATAATAAATTTGTCATTTTGTTTAATTTATTTTTATTTTTTCGTTTTGACCACAAAAATAACTCGCAAAGATCAGCTAAACCAAAAAAATAAAATAAAACATTGACTAATTGAGATATCCTTGTGTATAACATTTTCCATGCCATATGACATGTCATATGACATAAATTCCGTTGATGTCAGGTTTTTGTGGACAAGATCGTTACAGTTAAGCCTATATACGTTTTTTTTATCAGTTGGGGGGAGTTCTGTATACTTAAAGATTGTATACATATATATATACATAGATTACATCTACATACAAAGGAAAGAAACGATCCAGGGGGTCAAATTTCAAGCTACTGTTGTTTATATAAAATATATAAAGTATATTGTAAACAAGACACAAAAAAACAAAATTGAATGCAATTCCACATGTTAAGAGAAGATCAACGATCGAGATCGATGATCGACAATACGTACAGTTTAGTAGTGTATAGTGTATTTTTTGCTTGCCTTGCGTTCCATTTTTTTTGTATTTTTTTTTTTTTTTGTATATGTTCAGTTGAAAACCAAACCACGTTTTTCTTGTCGAATTTATTATTTCCATGTGGTTTGGAAACATTTTTTTATTTTTTATTTTTTTGGAAAAACAACATCTGCATATACAAATAAACATGTATAATGTAGTACGGTATGTACATGAAGATGATTTTATGACTTCTATTGGCCTTTTTGTTTTTTTGTTTTATTTAATGTATGTTAGGTTGTTTATGTTGTCAATTATTTGTTGATAGAAATTGAATTGTTATGTTATTTCATGTTATGTTTAGGGTGATTGCGGGTGATTTGCGTTGAAAACTTTTATTATTCGTTTTTTTAGGTATTTTTTGGTGTTTTAAGTTTCGTGTAACATGAAATACAAATTATATCGATTTTTTTTTTATGTATAATTTACTATCTATAAATTGTGTTGCTCTTAAAATTTGGACTGATGATATGTCCGCGCGCTCAGATTAATAATTATATAAGATTCTATAAATATATGTAATTATGTTGGTTCATATAAATACATACGATGTTTAAATATCGATCAAGCATTTTTATGTACGCAAACATCACAATTTTTTTTTTTTTTTGCTCACATACAAGTATATACAGCGTATGATATATTGTATTGTATGTGAACAAGAACAAAACGAAAATTTTATTTTTTTATCGTTTTGTTTGGTTTTTATGTTTTGTTCAACATTAAATGGTATACAATGAAGAAATCATAAATCATTACGAGTCAGAGTTGTACAAAATATGTATTAAAAAAAAAAAAATGAAAGTTTGAACTATTTCTAGATCTAAACTTAGTTTCGATTTATAAAAGTTTAATTCATTTTCTGTGTATACCCGTAATTCTCTAATAATTGTAAATTGTATTCGGTCAAGATCAAGATTTTTTTTTTTTTTATTTAATTTTGGGTTTTATTATATACAAAACTACAAGACAATTTAAAATCAAACATCTGTTCCACAATATACATAAGAATATATTAAACAATAAGAGAACAATACAACAAGAAATACTTTTGTTTTAAAATAAACATTTTTTTTTTTTAAATAATAGTTTTTAATTTTCTGTGTAGGTTTTTTAACATTAATTTTGTTTTTCTGCTGCTTTTTTTATAAATCGTGAGTTTTGAAATTGATTTTTGGGCTAGACTTGATTTGGTTTTTGTTAGAAATAATAGCTTTAGCTAGAGATAGAGACACATGGTCGGAAATATTAAATTATGTATACACATTTTATATTTATAAATAAAGAAGGCAATTTTAAAACATATTCAAGGTTTAGAAGGTTTAGAAATATATAAAATTAGAGTTACACAATGATACTGTAAAATATAAATGATACACGGCCAACGGTCAAAATAAATAAAATAGTAAATTCCATTATCCAAAATAAAATAAAATGCAATAAAAATCCTACCCTAATCGGAACAAAACAAACCCCTAATTAAACTACATTAGACCGCATCAAAGAAGATCAAAATCTATATCGCGATCATATGATCTAAACATATAAAAACCAAAGACTCTAGGAGGTCATATAATTACATAACATTTCTATTTTTAATTAATTTATCCTTTTTCGAAAACAAAAAAAAAACATCTGCGCCTATTAAATTAAGACTTAAAAAAAAACATAACATTTTTTGAGACCCTTCGGCATATTTATACAATCAATATCTTGATCGCGCTATATAATCTAGATCTAGAAGATAAATTATTGTGTAGGAATTTATAATAAAAAAATAAAAATAAAAAAATACCGTCAAGGGGTCACATAACATGTATACAATATTATGCAGAATCATTCCTACTGTCGTAATAATAATATTTGGGTTGATCGATTGATTTATTCAAATTAAATGTCACTAGCAAACACACCTTTTTGAAATTTAAGAGAAAGAAAAAAATTGTTCGCGCAATATTCTTAATAAGGGCCGTTATTGTTTGTGTAGGCCGAAGATTATAGTCTATAGACAGTAAACCTTGAATCCCCAAACAAAAAAAAAATTTAACACAATATTTGATTGATAAGGTTAAATTAGATTAAAGGGTTTTAAATAACAGTCAGATATAAAAAAAATAACTCATTTGGAACGATTGATCTTGACGTAACTATATACAAAATATTTAATAAGATTAAAAAAAACAACAAAAAAAATGAATTTCATGAGATCATTATACTTTAAGTCGAATTCCGCTAACCCTTTACTGAACGATCAAATTATCACTCAATCCACGCAATGATTTTATATTCGTTTGTTATTCAAATGTAATTTCCAAAATGATCAATTTATAATCATCTAAGTATGAAAAATTGAGATTCAGTATAACACAATATAAAAAGGATATTTTGCATAATAATAAACCGAATGAGTCGAACAGTCGATAAATTAAGATCATATATGATTAACTTTTTTACAAGATAAACTGCGCATATACCTGAGTGTTTGGGAACAAAAATTTTACAAAATTCTGAGGTGAGAACCCCTTTATTTGCCATATAGGCATATGTGATATGGGGTTCTTAATATAATTTTCATATTTGTATTTTAACTAATTTGCATAATAATAGATACAGTATGCAAACATCTGCATTGTATACATTTTGATTTCATGGATATGGTACATTCTAGCTATAAAGCGGAAAAATAGGAAAAATCTCACCTGGTTTAATGTTTTTTAGCGTTGAGAATCAAATTTTAAATGCACATAAATATTTTTAACTCAAATAAATGTTTAACTAAATGGATATTTTCGTGTTTTGGGAAATTAGTTTCCTTCCGTTGACGTTTTCCCTTTGCGGCAATGCATAGCAAAAAGGTTTACTTTAGTATATAGAGACTTTTTATTAAATATCCTGCTGTTTCTGAGAGTTCAGTTGAGCAATTAGGAATTTATTTTAACCGAAACGCTTTAATTTTATAAATTTTATAAACAAAAACGTTTCTTAAGCCAATCGTAAGCATGCTTGCTAAATTTGGGATTGATTTAAAATAGACAGCCTTTTTAAAAATAATTGAAATCGTTAATGTAAGCGGTTAAGGATTGCCAAAATTAAGACCAAATCACTTATAATTGTAAATTTTAATTTTTTTAATGGATATTTAAATTAAAACGGCAAACATTCTTGTTGCCCAGTAAATCTAAACAACTTGTAGTATTGCGAGTTCGATTTGGCAAGCAACCAAATTTATATATGAAAACGCTCCAATTTTGTAAACTATGCCACGAGTCAGATAAATCGTACAGCTAACGTCGATTTACGAAATTTAATATGAAAATAAGAAATATATACTTTATAGTTCTGATTTTGAATTTTTCAAATACACATTTCGGAACCATTGGCGAGGTAGATATCGTTAAGTACAAGTATTAAGCTAGACAGATTTTTAAAGATAATTAAATACTTTGAAAATAATTTTTAAAATTCTAATAATGAAAATAGCATTGGATGCAATCAATTCGTGTAATAATTGTCCGTTAATATAGTTAAAAACATCAATTTATATAAAATAGAAAAAACGCTTGTTATTCACTTAAAAAGAGTTTTTCATCGACACATGTGTTCAACTAAACAAATATTTTCGTATCTTTAAAAATTTCTTTCCATCCGTCGATATTTGTCAGTAGTGACAATTCATTGAAATACAGCCGAAAGTTTCTTGCAAATGAATAACGGTCTAAACTCCAGTCAATTTTAGAAATACTTGCTAACTTGCTGCTAATTTAAAAAAAAAAACGTGAATCGTAACAACGGAGCGACTAAATTATTTAATTTTCTAAATGTAAATTTTTTACTGGATTTCGAATCCACACAGAATTTACGGTAGTTTAAGTTAGTGAAAAAACTTCCTTACTATTTTCCGATGATTACATTAGTCACAATCCATTCCTCAAAATAAACAGCCAAAATTGCAATGTTGCGAATTCGGCTGAAACGCTTTTATTTTATAAAATATGCTACCAATCAGAATAATCATACGAGAAGGATGCTAACAAAGAAAGTTTGAACATATTATTTGTAAATTTATATTTAAGTATTGAAACAAGTTTGCAATTTTTTAAGTTCAATTTACGAAATTTAATAGTAAAATTTGAATTGTTAAAAAATAAATTCCAGTGAATAAAAATTTTTTAACAAAATTTTCTGAAAATTCTGAATATAACATTTACATACTTTAAGTTGGATCACTAATCGTATTTAAGCAAATTAGATGACTACGCAAATGGAATGCCATCATATTCCCGAAAATAGAAATCAAATTCGTGTAAACTACAATTTGAAAATAAAAGGAAGCTACATAATTTCTTGTCACCCTTGCACAGAAAGAATCATTGTGCTCAGCGGCTTTCTGGAGTTTTTTATTTTAGTATGTGCAATATAAACGTAAATAGAATTTTAATAGTTTTCGAAATTTTGGGTCCAGTGCTAAGTGGCTACCAAAAAACTGACATTTTTAAAAAAATGTTTTAATTTGTAAGAATGTTGGAGTTTTAATAAATTATTAATGTGAAGTTTTAGGCCGAGATCGCCATTCTATGCAGTATAAAACTAATTAAAATAACTTTTTAAAAATTTATTTTATTAAAAATATTTTTTGTGGTTTTTTTTTTTTAAATACGTTGGATAAGCAAAAAATTCAATTGAACAATCAAATTTTGACTTTCATAGCCAAATTAAAAAGTTCAGTTTTTTTTTAAAAATTGAATAAACGCAAACGTTCTGTTATTCAATTAATTAAAAACGTTGTTCATTAGACGTTAGTTGTAAATGACGATTACTCAAAATTTGATGGGAGGTAAAAATTTGAACATAGCACTATTGCTGTGTGCTACCAAAGGTTAAACTTTAAACGTTTATTTTTAAGTCAAAATTGTACGTAAAAGTTGTAAATCAAACTTCAAAATTATTACAAAGTATTTTCAGTTATGACGCGGACTATGAAAAGCTTCAAGGGGTCATGCTGGTCCAATTTCAAATGTTGCATGTTGAAAAATTTTTATTGAAAATAGGATTTTAAAATTCCGTTAATTTTTGGAAACGTACATTATCCTTTTTTTTTTGTGACATTAAAATGTAAATAAATTCGGCCGTTCGAAATTATAATAGGGAAAAAACATTTGAATAATTTATTACAAAATTAACATTAAAAGTTGAAAATTTGCTTAATTCGCGCCAAATTCAAAAACTTAGTTAATAAAAAATAAGATAATTTTAATTAACGAGACTGGCAATTTTAATCCAAAAAGGATAAAACTGATGTCGTTAATTTGTTTGAGCAATAAATTTTGAATTCAATAGTAAAATTTTAATTTTAAAAATGTAATTTCTGATTTTGTTATTTTAAAATAAATATTGCAGTTAGACAGAATTTAGATAATTTATATTCCTACAAAAATATTTAGTTACTTGGATAATTATTTAAGGCAACGTGGACGATTATGCCATGGGTCTTGGATTCTGGGCGTAATTGGAATTTAATATGGTGGCTATATTAAAAAATTGGGTTTTAAACAATTTTTTTTTAATGTTTAAAACAAACTATAAACATTTTTGTTAAGAAAACGAGGCATTAATTCAATAGTTCAAAATTAATTTTCGAAGTATTAATATCGAATTTAAGCAAGTCAAATCCTAAAAATTGGTAATCAAGTAAAATTCGTGTATTTCAACTTCAAATTAAAAATACCTAAAAGTTAAAATTTTATATATTCTTGCATTCTATGCAAGTAATTTGAGAAACAATTATTATTTATACTGAAAAATATATGTGAATTTCGGCTAATAACTTTTTTGTTAAAAAATTAATTTTATAACTAATAGAATGTTAGAAAATAGTTCAACAAATCGTTTGGAATTAAAATTAAAGTTTTAAGAGTACATCAATTGGTGATCTTCTGGCAATCAGAAATTGGTTTTTAAACTTCTGGTAATTTTTAAAACAGACATTAAAAATTTCTATGATAGTTAATCAAAAAGTTCGAAATTAAAGTTTTATTGAAGCAAAATAAATTTTGAAAATCAATGGTTTTAAATTCATATTTTTAGCCAAAGCTAAAATAACTGTTTTTAAAAAAGTCCAATAATCAAAATGAACCTCTGTATAGCTGGCAAACTAAAAAAAAACCCTAATCAAGAATTAATTTTAAAAATTAAACTTCAACCAAAATTGACTTAAACCAACAATAAATTTTGGATCGCAAGAAATACATTTTTATAAATAAATCAACTGTTATGGTGACATGGATCATTGTACATATTTCATGAAGCCTTGGGGTTTGGTTCGAATTTTAAATTTAGCATGTTTGATATTTTTATTGAGAAATTATTTTTTAACTCCTTTTAAGTTTTAAAACAAACAATAAACATTTTGATGTATAAAATGGGAAAATACTTAAAGTTTGTAATTTTAGTAACGAAAATCGTCGATTACCAGATTTGAAATTAAAATTGTACTTTTGTATTATATTGCAAGTTCGGATGGGCAAAAAACCCCAAAACTTCACTTTCCAGATGAATCCTTTCCTTTCAAGAAATCTATAAATTTATCTTCAAGCAAAATAATTACTTGTATTAAGGCAAATTTTTAAATTTCGATCAATTTTAAAAATTCGCGGTTTAACAAAAATTATAGGAGTGCCCAGTTATGATGACGTGGACGTTTAGCATTTATAATGATGCTTCTTGTTTCTTTTAGATAAGCAACTTTAAAAAATTTGAAAGAATTTTTAATGTTACTACCGTTTAAATAATTGTCGGATAAAATTGGTGTTGGGGATATATCCAATATTTAAAAAATTTTGTTTTATAAAATATGCCACGCATCAACAATAAATCTAAAACAATATCGTTTTACGAAATTTAATAGCAAAATTTTAATTTCAAAAATTTCGAATTTTCAAAATACACATTTCTACCATTAAATATTGGACGATTACGCAAATATGATGACATTCTGATAACAGAATTATTGCATTATACTAGACAACGAAAAAAATTGGCGAACTATCTAAAACAATTTAAATATCTCCTATAATAACAAGTTTTTAATTATTTTGAGTTTCTTTTGCCATCAAAAATATATTTTTTTTTAAATCATATGGCACAAATCCTGCGCAAATTTTTACAAATTATGTTTTTTTCAATCACCTAACCTCACCAATTTAATATCTTAAGTTTATTTTTAAAAATAAAAATTTTAAGAGGAAATTCTACATAATTCGGTTGATTTCAGGTGGAAATTAGTGAAAAAATTCTTGGTCAAATGCCAGTATTGTAAGAAAATCTAAAATTTCTTTCTTTATGTACACGAGTAATAGGCACACGAGAAAAGTGGTTTAAAACAAAATATTTTTAAATAAAATCTATTTCCCCGGCGGTTCAACATCTCTTTACATTAAGCAATGTATTGTGTTCGGCATAATATTTCCATCTTCAGGTGTGCTGCGGCACTTAGTTAGCAAGTAAGTGTAAATTGATATTTTTTTTCGCCAAGCTCATGCCAGGTGCTTTATATATCCGATTTTAGATTTAAAAAAAAAAAAAAAAAACACAAATTTGTAATGGTTAAAAAAGTTATGAAAGAACACTATTCTCAAATATTGGCATATATTGGCATCGTGTTCAGAAATCATCGTCAGGTGCTTCTAATTTAAAATTTTATTACTTTAAGGCCAAGCCTCTATAAACTTGTTTATAAAATCGCGCTAACCTTACCACTCGTCTGTGTGTGTGTGTGTCTGTATAAATATTAAATATTTTTACAATGTAACATTTCGTGTTAATTAAAAAATTAAACAAAATAGACATTTTCTTTTTTTTGCTTTAATTAAATTTGTAGTGCGCTTAGGATCACGTTTCAAGGTTAGCAAATCTCAATCGTGTATATACTGTGTACGTGTGCGTGTGTGTCACCTTGTTTTATTTACTATATCACGTGAAAAAAAAATTATCACTTCGTCCAATAGAAACACATAACCGAACTGATAAAAAAGCAAATATGTTTTAGAAAATTTCACTCAAAAATGTTGAGTCAAAAATATTTCACTCAAATTTATTAAGCTTTTAATTAATAATAATATAAAATCCGACGGTTTTAAAAAAAAATCAACTTACCGAGAAATTTTAAAAAAATTTATATTATTTTCCACTTATAACAAAAAAAAAAAATTTATTTAATTTTCCATCACTGTATACCAGATATATAACACTGAATAAAATTTTTTTTTTTGCTTAATACTTAATATTTTTTTTTTTTTTTGCTTTTTTAATATACAAAACACGTGTTTATAATTAAATTTTATTTTTCTTATGTTTAAAAAAAAAAAGTATTTTTTTAACACAAATTCTAATTTTTATTTTTTTTTTGCTGTACATATAAATATAATATTATGTTAAAAATTTATTTTTATTTTAAATATTTTATAAAATCCACTTTGCACAATTTTTGTGTATTATAATTATATTTAAATATTATTTTCACCTAACGTAAATAAATATTTTTCACTAAAGTATTTTTGTTTAAATATAAAATAACATTTGGAATTTTATTTTTATATTATAAATTAAATAACAATATTTGTAGATATTTATATCTTAAATAATTTTTTTTTGTTTCTTTTTAAGATTTAAAATTTGAAAAAAATATATTCTACACCGAACAACGCGAGTTGCTGTGCACAAATGAGCTTTAAAAAAAATCACCTCGCCACAAAAAAATGAATAAAAAAAAAATGAATAAAATAAAAAAAACTAAAAAACAGCTACTATGAAAAATGTTGGAAATTTGTCCGCCGCCAACACGACGTTTTTTTTTTAAATTTTCTATTTTTTATTTCATCATCCATGTTCAGAATGGATCTATCTCGTTCGAATAAATTATAAATTATATATATCTATTTCAATTTATCGCGCGGGCTATTTTGAACAATCGTCATCAAAATGACTTTTAGAGTTTTAAAAAAAAAAATTTTATTTGTATTTTATAAAAGCGTTGATTGTGTGTATGCGTTTCGCTCCCATTCTTAATTTATATTATTTAGTTTCGCGTTCGTTCGATATACAAGACGGAAAATTGAAAGAGAGTTGGCGCATGCGAATCACATTTATTCCCCTTCATTCATATTGCTACAAAAATTATTTAGTTTTTCCATTTGGTTATAAGGTTGATTTCTATTTATTTATTTTTTTTTAAGAGGGTGGTTGAGGTGAAAAGAGGGTGTCCAATCTATTTTCCCATTTTTCTAATGCATTTTGAACAATACACGTTTATGTTAAAAATAATAAAATGAAAAATAAGAGGGAGAATAGATCTATCACCTTTTAACATGTCGCCTATCTTGTCTTGCGTCTCTCATATACACACATCTTTAAATATGGTTTTTATTAAAATATTGTTAAGTGGGGAGACTTTATATACAGAAAACGTTTTATACTTTGAAATTTATATTTTTGTAAGAAGTATTTCTTATAAAAAAAAAAAAATATTAAACGTACAAGAGAAAGGGAATAAAAATGTTTTTCTAATACAAACATGATTTTATAATGAATTTTGTAGGTCTCTTTCTTACAATTTTTTTTAGATAATGTAAAATAAAATAGTTTTAAGATATTTAAAAAAAAATTATTGTTTTTTTGAGAACGTGGTTTTCGACTTTTGAGAATTTTGAGTAGTAACAACCAAAAAATGATTTTCAAATTTTTTTTTTAGTTATAACATATAAAATTTATAAAAATGTTTTACTGGGCTTTGCACACGTGTTAAAAACTTTATAAAAATTTCCACCATTTTGAATATACATTTTATCAAAAAGCACAATTTTTTAACTTCTTTACATTTTTTTTTTTGTTTGTTCCAAAACCACAATAATTTTTCACACAATTTTCCGACATTTATATTATAGTATTTTAAATAATAAAATAAACTTTTAACAACTTTTGTTTTCCAATACGAAACCAATGAAAGTCAAAATTAAACTGAAAATATTAATAAAAAACTACCGAGTACAAAACAAAAAAAAAAAAAAAAAGAAATCCAAATGAAAAACTTATTATTATATAGACCCCGCCTAAAGTTATTATTTTGTTTTATTTAACTGCGCAATTCAAACCGCCCCCGTTAAACATTATTTCCCTATATATTTATTAAAATGCAGTTAACCGTAGTACAGCGTATAATTTTCTTTTTGAGCGGCTTTGTCGAGTGCAAAAGAAAGTTAGCCAAATTAAATGTATCTACTATAATATTTTATAGTAGACACGCCCATATATTGTTTAAGCTGCCATCTATATGTGCCTAGTATAAATTACGTGACTTATTGTGTCTTAACTAGATATTTATACAATTTTCCACAACACTTTTCACTTTTTATGGCAAACAGAAATGTTTTTTTATAGCACCTGTTTATTCCTGTTGTGCTGCCATTTTCCAATCGCGTGGCGAGTATGACAACTTTGCATTACACAAACAAAACAATTTACATATTTTTTTTTTTTTTTTTTGTGATACGATTGAGTTAAACTATTAAAATGCAATTGCAGCTAAACCATTCTACCTCTTTTATACGTATGATGACTTTCGATTCGAGTTTGGTGGAAATATATATATGTATAGCTATACATATATGTAAAAAAAAAAATTGCACTGTACTATATGTATAAGCATTTATATTATTGTTTTATGGATAAAAATTGTGGGTATATATTATATTGTGAATGATGATAAATAAATTTTATGTACTTTAATGAATGAATATGTATAGTGTATTACATAAAATAATAATTTTGTTGTTAACAAAAACGTCTAAAAACTTGATTTATCGTTTGGAACATAAAATTTTTTAATTTTAATTTTTTTTTTTTATTTTTATGGTAATTAAAATTCCAAAACGGGGCGAATTTATTTCTAAAAAAAAAACAAATGCAATGTGCAATATGGAAATTAAACAATAAAAATGGATTTTCTTCTGTAATAGTTTTAGGTAATGGTTTGCGTCTCTTCTGTTATATTATGATCCCCCGACACGTTATATAATAATCGCATTTCATTAGGTCATTGATATTTAAATAAAATAAAATAAAAATATTTTGAATAAATTTTAATGATCAATTTGTTTTTATATCAAAAATTAATGCAAAACCACTTTATGATGAGTCTTAAAAAAAAAAATCTTGATCAATTAGTTGGTGATTTTGTGTAGGATTTTGCTGAATTATTAGAGAAAATTAAATCTGTTTTAATGAAATGTTGTGATATATTATATGACTGTAGGTGTGACCATGGTCATAAAATAACAGCTTGATCATATCATATTTATACAAATTTATGGTTTTAGTCGCCGTCTCGGGTGATATGTCATGTGAACCATTTAGTTTTAGTATACGTATTTACATAATGATAAATCTAATGATTCTACTATTCTTGATTCTACTAAACTATGTACATATATCATAAATTTTGGACATTTAAATTTGAAGTTTAGTTTGAGCGTTTAAAAACTAGAAAGTTCTCGATATTTGATTATTTGTACGACGAAATTGTAGAATACAAGTGTAGCAGTTTTTGGAGTGCACAATAAAAAAATTAATGAACTTTAAGTAATTTTAGACCATTTATGGTTTGCCAAGGCCTTTATTCCTAGAATTGTGTTGTTTACATTTTTTGGCACCTTAATTTAAACCTCAGGTTTTGTAATCTCCGAATGTTTAACGATTTTTATTTTAAATATTTTGACGCTCCAATAAATTTCATATCCAAATTATTTAATTCAATTCAAACTTTAAGCTGTTATTATTTAATTTTAAATTATTTCGGAAAATTGTCGGAATTGTAAACAGTGGGAATTTTTAGTTTAAAATATTAGAAAAGGATTTAGTATTTAAATTTAATTTATATCTAGATTTTAAATTTAGGAAATTCTTGAAGAACCTGAAATAACTTTCCGGGAAACTGAGCAGTAAATGAACTTGAATTTGTGTTGTCTTGTAAGTAAGTTACTAAGTTACTAAACCATTAGTTGTAAATAAGTTACTTAAAAAATATACTACTAATAAATTTACTAATTATCAACTACTTAGGTAGTTCCGGGATGAATCTTTGTTACTAACTCACCTTTCCTTTCCCTCGGTTTTGTTATAGGTAAAAGAGTATACGATGGACTCGACGTATTCGGGAAACTTGCCTTAGGCTTGATTGTACACACTAAATCAATATTTATGTTCTTATGGAATTCTGATTAGTTTAAGTTTAATTTCATTTTAAATAGTTATTTATAAATATTTTTTTTTTTTATAGTATTAATGACAATAACTTTCTTAGAAATAACGAATAACTATGATTAATTGGATTTAAATTTTCAGAACTATTAATTGACCATGTTGTGGAATTTAAGTAATTACTTTTACTACAGTAATTTTTACAACTAAACCAGGAGAATTTCAGAGATAAATCTTAGTTTATTTAAAAAAAAATAGAATTTAACATAATTAACTGAGTTGATCTTGATTTTCAGAAACATTGGGAAAAACCCAATGCAGGTTCCCAGAAACTGTGAGTTGAATTAGTTTGGGAGTTAAATTATACTATGGTAAAATTTATAACCCATGAGCTATGGGTATTTTTGGATAATTTTTGCTGAATGGTGTGTTAGTGGATGAGACATTTATAAGAGACATTTTAAGTTGTTATTGAATTATTTGGGTGGCCTAGGATTGATGCGGATGTAACATTTAAGTATACTTAGTTCATTAGGAACGTACTATATGTATTTATAGTTTTATTTTATTTGGTTTAGAATCTAAGATAGTTCCGGAATTAGTCATTCTTACAAGGATTAAATTTGATCCTAATTTCAGAAATAAAATTATAGTGTGCAACAAATTGTGTTGCCTTGTGCTGTTTGCTTTTCTAACTATCAACTACTTAGGTGTCTGGAACCGGGTTGAGTCTCTTTAACTAATATATCTTTCCTTTCCCTCGGTTTTGTTGTCTGTAAAAGGGTGTACAGTGGGCCGTTTGACTCTCCAATAAATTTCATATTTTTTAAATTTTCCAAGTGCGATTATTCTGGTACTTTCAAGTTCTATTTATAATTTTCTAAATTTGGCAAAAATTAAGTTTTTGCATATTCAATATTTGGCAAGTTTGATCAATTTCTTATTTATGCGTAAAATTTCTGGTGTGTATTTTAGAAAATTTTAAAATTGAAAATTCCAGAAACTTCCAGAATATATGTTTTTTTAAATTTAATTTTTAAAGTTTACAGTTACAGTTTTTATAAATTTGTGAACTTGTTCAGTTTTTGATTTTGAAAATTAGGAGAATTTTTTTTTTTGTCTTGTCCACTAGAGTGTTTTGATACTGAGTTTAACTTCAAGTGTTTCAAATTCGTCCAGATATTTCATAAAAAATTTAAACTACTTTGCTATTTACATATAAAATTTCTAGAAATTTAGTTTCTACCAAATTATGACATTCTATTTTAAATTTTAAAGTTTGCAAATTTTGTCAAAATTTGTCGGTTTTCTTTGAAATGAAAATTTCTGTGAGAACTGTGCAGATTTTGAAAATTGGACTGGATTGAAAATTGGATTGTTTGTTGTTGACGAAAAATTCAGATTTTTTTTATATTTTGAGGTATCAGTATATATCAGTATATATTGCTTATTCATACATTTTTGTTAAAAATTTTAAAATTGCCGTTCAAAGTAAAAATTCAATTAAGTCTGATAAAAAGCGAGTATCGTTAAATAATTTACCACTTAACAGAATTAAGTTGTCTTCAATTGATATGGATTTGGCCTTGAAATCTATCGTAAAATATATCCAAACAAACGAATTCCCAGCTGAAATTAAGGTTCTTCGAAACGGTAAATTTTTACCAAAACATAGCAAATTGTTGCCACTTAATCCATTTTTAGATTTAGACGGCCGATTAAAAAATGCAAACATCCCATTTGGGTCGAACCATCCGTGGTTACTTCCAGCATCACATTCGCTTTCCAATTTGGTCGTGCGATCAGAACATATCCGGCTTTTGCATACTGGAGCGCAATCTGTATTGTTTAATGTTCGAGAGCGATTTTGGATCATCGGCGGACGAAATTTGTGCAAAAAAGTAATAACATTGCATTCTATATGTCCGCACTCGTCCTAGAACACTCTCTCAACTTATGGGACAACTTCCAAAAGACCGAGTAACACTTTCTCCCCCATTTGAAAATGTTCGCATCGATTTTTGCGGTCCGTTTTTGGTCAAAAATAGAATCCGGTCTCGAGTTGAAGAGAAGGCCTACGTCTCAATTTTTATATGTTTCTCGACTAAAGCTGTCCATATGGAAGTGGTGACAGACTTATCCACCAAGGCTTTTTTAGCTGCATTTCGGAGATTTATGTCCCGACGTATAATTTGCTCAAATATTTACTCGGACAACGCGACGAATTTCGTAGGTGCCAGATCTGAGCTAAGAGACTTGCACCGACTTTTTAGGTCGGAAATTTATCAGAATGAGATCTTGTAATTTTGTGCAGAAACAAATATGCAGTGGCACACTATACCCCTCGATCACCCCTTTTCGGCGGGTTATGGGAGGCCGCCGTAAAAAGTGCCAAACACCATTTAAAACGTGTAGTCGGCTAAAATTCTTTGACCTTCGAGCAACTGAACACACTCATAGTTGAAATCGAGGGTTGCCTTAATTCTAGACCAATTGCATCAATGTCTGAGGACCCTAACGATCTAGCTTGTCTAATACCCGGTCATTTTTTGATAGGTGAGCCTATCACTTCTCTGCCAGACCCATCTGTTCACCATTTGTGTTTCAAACGACTGTACCATTATCAAAAGTTACAGTCGATGTTTCAGAACTCTTGGGATCGATGGTCTCAAGAGTATCTAAGTGAACTACAACACCGAAGAAAGGTGCCAAACGTAAACGATGTTGTCATTGTCAAGGAGGATCATGTTCCTTCATTAAAGTGGCCTTTAGCCAGGATAATAGAGTTACATCGAGGAGGAGATAGACTCATTAGGGTGGTAACAATTAAAGTAGGGGACAAGATGTTCAGACGTGCTATCACTCGCATTTTCTCTCTTCCGGTAGACACGAGGTCATCATCACCTGTAGTTTAATCATGTATATTAATTATGTATCACACTGGTCACTTTGTTTTTGTTGGATATTGAGCGTTGTAGGATTTTAGTTTAAATTTTATTGGTTAATTTAATGAATTACATAATATTAACATTGTATAAACCATATGATATTCTTATGGTTTTTGAAGAATTAAATACTCCAATGTGGGGAGTATGTTTACATGAATAATTCCTCCAGAAAGAGTGGACTGTATTTTAAATGAAAAGATTTACTACACGAGGTTTTTTTTTATTATTTTAATTTTAATAATTTTTTTTTTTGTTTATCTGTGACCACACGATACAACGGTTAACAACTAACTAACTTCATTATAAAATTAAAAACAAAAGAATGTACAAAAGAGAAATAGGAAAAACAACCGAACGCTTCTCGCTGAATCGTCATTGAAATGATTAAAAGGTATGGAAGCGTTGGTAAATTTTCCTTTACAAAAATGTATGAATAAGCAATATTTTTTTATTCTATTTCAATTTAAACATCTTAATTGGAACGATTTGGCAAATTTGAATATTTTCGTTTTCATATTATTTTTTTTCAAATTTTGATAAAACTTTTCAAAATAAAGACATTTTAATAAAAATTTTGAAAATTTAGAAACGTTTAATGATTTATACAGCAGTCTAAAACATAGATTTTCAAAATTTGGCCATTTGGGGATTCTTGCTTTGTAGCTTGCTGTCAAAAATAAAAAATGTAGCTTTTCAAATTTTGCAAGTTTAATTTTTGCCAGTTTAATGATTTTATTCTGATCTTACACTAAATTTCATAAATTTCCGCAAATTTTAATAATTTATTTTGACTTAAATATTTTCCTTATTTGAGAAATCATTGATTTAACAATTTGCAAACTAACGATCTTCAAAATCTTCAATTTAAATTTAAATGTATTATTTGACAAATTTGAAAATTGTCTTCTTTGCTTTAAACTTTTTGACTTCTTTTTTAATATGATATATTTCATATTAATAAAAACTGACAACGGTTAAAATTTTAGAATTAAAAATTTCGAATTTGTAACGTTTCATTGCTTCTAAAAAATAATTTTTGATTGCTTCTAAATAATAATTTTTTTCAGAATTTTTTGTATTGAAAATTTTGAAAATTATGTTATTGTCAAAATAGAAAAAAAACCTTCTTTGTGGCTTGAAGCGCCTAGTGTAATGCTTCCAAATAATAAAAATTGCAGATTTAATAAATTTTAATAGTAGAATTTAAAAGAGAAAAGATTGGTGGTCGAAAGTTTTGTTGAAATTTCCAATAAGTTTTTAAATTTTAAAAATTGCCAATTTCGAAATCTGTTGTTTTGAACCCACGCCACTACCTGTTGCTCCCAACAATTAAAATTTCTCGAATGGTTTAGTTATAATGAAATTTGACAGAAGGATAAAAGTTTAACTTACAATTTAAAATTTGAAAATGTTTTAAAATTATATAGGTGTGATGGCAAAATTAGTATACCTTTACATTTTACCACTTCAATTAAAAATTTTGAAAATTTGTCAATTTTCACGAATTACTCTTTGTTTTTACAGAATTATGGGTTTTATTAAAATTTAAATTTTATATTTTGAAAATTTAACATGCTTGACCATTTAGTTTAATATAAAACTTAAATTTTGATTGCTAGTTTTTTGATTTTATTCCTAGCATACAAAATTTGGTGAACTTTAGTTTTCACGAATTTTGATACTTCGAATTAAATTTCACACGATTTTTCACAAATTTCACGCTTACATTTGATAAGCCATTAAAATTTTGAATTTATAAAAATTGAGAAATTTTCCGAGTTGGAAGTCTTTCTCTTCATGACATCTAGCCTGATTTTTTTAATACTTCAATTTAAAATTTAAATTTGGAGGATGGACAGTCAAATTTAAAAATTGTCGTATTGAAATTTCAAATAAATTTTGAAAGTTTGTAAATTTTATTGTTTGGGGCTCGCGACACCAAAATTTTGATTCCAAAAAATAAAATTTCTCAATTTTCCGTTAACGTTCGCTTCTACAAATTTTGATACTTCAAATTAAATTTTAGGACAAGACAACTTCAAAGACACTTAAAACTGTAAGTTTGATTTTTAAAATTCGACAAGAAGAGCGATTTTCTTCTTTATGGCTTCCCGCTCTATTTTATTATATTTAAAACTTCAATAAAAAATTTCAATTTTGAAGGTTAGGTGAGTTTTATGTTGATATTTCAAAGGAACTTAAAAATTTGCAAGTTTGAAAATTTGTTTTTTTCATACAAGTATTAAACTTTAACCCTTCTGTGTAGTATAAGGTCTGGCCAGACCTTTTTAAGATTTAATCAAATTTTTCCCATAGAAATACTTAAGTAAGGATAATCAACTTAAGTGACTTCCTAATCAAGCATGTTTTTTCAGATTTAGTCAATGGTAGAAATTTGTTGTTGCATTTGTTTTCGAAAAAATAGGCTTTTACGATTTCTATACTTCTTTCGTACTATAAGGTCTAGCCAGACCTATTTTGTGTCTTACAATATTAGTCGGTTTTTTCGTCGTTCTATTTACTTCGAGTTCTCTACCAACAGAAAACATGCATTTTTATATAGCCATAACTGTTATTTTTTGTTTGTATTGTGAACCTGATTTTTTTGTGTTTATTTTGATATTTTTCATTTATTACTTCAGTATTTTTTGAGTTGAATGGGAAGTACTTCCAAGTGAAATTTTTTTTTTTTGTAAAGTAATATTAGTGAGAGTTATCCAAATTTTTTCATAGACCGTTGTACGAAAATGGCTGATGATGAGACAAGTAAATACAGATGGGGACGGTAAAAACATTTATTGCTAATATTTGTAAACAATTTTTTAAATGCGTGTTTTATTTTTTCTTTGTCCGAATCGCAAAGGCAAGGAGAACTTAAAAGGATTATTATAGAGAGTTTGATGAAGAATACGAAAGCGACATTGATGAGGCTAGTGACGGTGAAGAAGCAGATTATGTTCCGGATGAGAATGCTTCTGATGCGAGGAACAAAATCGTTTTGGAAGGCTTCACGGGCATTGAAAATAGCTACGATGAAGATTTATTGGAAGAAAATCACGCTGATATTTATTCAGTGTTTCAACAGCTAAATGAACAACTACGTAATGAATATTTCCTTCCTTGCACGATACGGAATAAAATGAAACAAAGAACCGACAGGTATTGAACGATTAAGAGCACACAATATAATTCGAGACGCGGGTGCAATGCTCGGCGAGAAAGTAGTCTAATTCCAATAGATATATTCCAAACGCTCATAACACCGGAAATGATAAATATTGAATTAATAATGAGAAATACTGAAAGTGAAATAGCGAAAAATCAGAAAATATCAACATGGATACCTCTAACAGATTAGGAGCTATATGCGTATATTGGTATTTTTCTGGCAGCCGGATTGAGCCACAGGAATAAGCAACACACGACAGAGTGGTGGAAGACCAACAACCTGCTAGTCTTTCGAGCAACGTTGTCGTTTCATCGCTTTCGGGCTATAGGCCATTTTATCAGATTCGACCACTTTCGAAATCAAGCTGCGCGGCAGACAAATGACAAAGCAGCTACCATACGCGAAATATGAATTATGTTGAACAATAACCTTAAAACAGCATATTCACCGGCCGAGGTAGTTACTGTAGATGAACAACTATTTCCGTATAGAGGGAAAACGAGATTCTCTCAGTACATTCTGTCGAAGCCAGCAAAATACGGAAACAAAGTTTGGTGGGCTTGCAATTCAGATTATAAATCGAGTGGAAGAACAACTGTAGCGGACAACTTCTTCACCTCCTTTACCCTTAGATGCTGTTGAAAAGGCTTAGTTTTCGTTGGAACGCTCCGCAGAAATAAAAGGTACATTCCAAAGGAGATGTTACCAGACCCGAATCGTCCAATGCTCTCAACTGAATTTGGTTTCTCCGAAAATGTCGCTATCGTGTCATATGTTCCAAAAAAGAATCGGGATGTTATTTTGCTGTTGTCGCTTCATTATGACACTGAAGTGGTTGGGGAGGCTAAAAAACCGCAGGCGATTTTGTAATACAACAGGCATAAAGGACCAATTGATGGGATTAATAAAATAAAATTAAAAAATTAAAAAAGAATTAATTTCGATCGTTAAACATAAAAAAAGATGTTTTTTATATCTTTTCCGCATAATTTCCATATAAAACATATGAAGGTCCACAAAGACTTTTTCGTCCATGGGAAGGTGAAAGAAACTTCCGTACACACAAGGGTTAAGGGCGTTTAAAATTTGAAATACAATAATTTTCCTTGTGGCTAACAATAAAATTCCCAGAGTTGTAATTTTTCAAATGTCACTATTTTCACTTCATATAAAAATTTACTTTTTGAAATTTTGCCAAGTTTTACGATTTTGTTCCTTGCATTTTTGATTTGTACGTCAATTAAGATTTTAGATTTGGAAAATTTTGCACGTTTTACAAAACGTTTTACTTACACGTTTTTAATTAAATTTTAGAATTTGAAAATTTGATAAGCTATTTTAAATTTTAGTGTTAGAAGGTTTGACAATTTTCTTAGAAATGAAAATACAATTTTTGAAAGTTTTGCACTAGGTATCGCACTGTCTTCAAAAATTCAATTTTCTAGATTTTGACACTTAACTTGTAGCTAGTTGACATTTCATTGTAATTTTTAAATTTTAAAACTTTTGTTTTATTCGGGACTCGCGTTAAAAACATATTGGTTTAAAATGTTAAAATATTTATAGTATTTTTACAAATAATAACACAAGTCGTTTCAGATATCTTGACACTTCAATTACAATTTTTAAAATTTCGCATTTTGCTTTCAAAACCTGAATTACGGTTTTTATAAATTTTGAGATCATAATTAAAATTTTTTATTTTGAAAATTTAGCAAACTTCACACCTAAATTTCGAAAATTTGTATTTTAAATTTTCAAAATTCCAGTAGATCGATTATTATTTTCAGAAATTTCAATTTTCAGAATTTTGAATTTTATTAATTTTGACACTTTGGAAATTTTGCAAACACAAAATTTGAAAAGTTTGGAAATTTTCTAAATAAATTAATGGTTTTACTACTCGGTTTAATGATTTTCTTCTTTCTGACCGCGCTATCAGAAATGTTGTTTCTGGCATGATAATGGGTGGTTCTATTAATTTTGAAATTAAATTTGGCGAATTTTCTGTAAAAATTTCATGAATTACTGAATTTAGCGTTTTACATTTATTTACCGCTTTACAGATGCAATAATATTATTAAGAATTTCCGAGAATTTCGAAAAAATAGACCAATAATTTGGGAGTAGAGGGCAAGATTCAACAGTTTCTTTAGAAATTGTGGAGTTATTATTTGTAAAAGGACGATCATCAGGTTACTGCGTTGATTGCTTCTAAAAAATAATTGTTTTCAGAATTTTGTGTATTGAAAATTTTGAAAATTATGTTATTGTCAAAATAGAAAAAAAAAATCTTCTTTGTGGCTTGAAGCGCCTAGTACAATGCTTCCAAATAATAAAAATTTCAGATTTCATAAATTTTAATAGTAGAATTTAAAATTTAAATTTAGAATTCAAAATTGAACATTACAAAAGATTGGTGGTCGAAAGTTTTGTTGAAATTTCCAATAAGTTTTAAAATTTTAAAAATTGCCAATTTCGAAATCTGTTGTTTTAGACTCCCGCCAGTACCTGTTGCTCCCAACAATTAAAATTTCTCGAATGGTTTAGTTATAATGAAATTTGCCAGAAGTATAAAAGTTTAACTTACAATTTAATATTTGAAAATGTTTTAAAATTATATATTGTGACGGTGACACCTAGCGTGTGATAGAATAAGTTAAACTAATACCTCAATGTTTTACTGTACTAAATGGAATTTTCCATAATAAAACAGCTCTAAATGTTTCTACACTATTCTAACTAGACAAGTCATGAACTTTCGAGAAGTTTGGTTTGTGTATATAAAAAGGCGGACAAGATCAAGACACCAAAATTTTGCTTCCAAAAAATAAAATTTCTAAATATTCCTTTATCGTTCGTTTCTACAAATTTTGATAATTCAAAATAAATTTTAGAACATGACAACTTCAAAAACACTTAAAATTGTAACTTTAATTTTTGAAATTCGACAAAAAAAGCAATATTCTTCTTCATGGCTTCTAGCTCTATTTTATTATATCTAAAACTAATTTAAACTTTGAAGATTAGGGTGAGTTTTATGATAATATTTCAAATAAACTTAAAAATTTGCAAGTTTGAAAATTTGTTTTTTGGGACAAGTATTAAACTTTAAGGGCGTTTAAAATTTGAAATACAATAATTTTCTTTGTGGCTAACAATAAAATTTCCAGAGTTTTAATTTTTAAAATTTCACTATTTTCAATTTACATAAAAATTTCCTTTTTGAAATTTTGCCAAGTTTTACGATTTTGTTCCTTGCATTTTTGGTTTGTAGGTACGTCAATTTAGACTATAGATTTGGAAAATTTTGCACGTTTTACAAAACGTTTTACTTACACGTTTTTAATTAAATTTTATAATTTGAAAATTTGTTAATATATTAAAATTTTAATGTTAGAAGGCTTGACAATTTTCTTAGAAATGAAAATAAAAATTTTGAAAGTTTTGCACTATCGCATTGTCTTCAAAAATTAAATTTTCCAGATTTTGACACTTTAATTGTAGCTAGCTAGTTGACATTTCAATGTTCTTTTTAAATTTTAAAACTTTTTTTTTTATTCGGGACTCGCGTTAAAAACATATTGGTTCAAATGGTCAAAATATTTATAATATTTTTTACAAATTATAACACAAGTCGTTTCAGATATCTTGACACTATAAACCTTAATTATTGTTTTTATAAATTTTGAGATCATAATTAAAATTTTTAATTTTGAAAATTTAGCAAACCTCACACCTAAATTTCGAAAGTTTGTATTTGAGTAGAATTTGAGTAGATCGATTATTATTTTCAAAAATTTCAATTTTCAGAATATTGAATTTTATTAATTTTGACACTTTGGAAATTTTGCAAACTCAAAATTTGAAAACTGACCGGTTTAATGATTTTCTTCTTTCTGACCGTGCTATCAGAAATGTTGTTTCTAGCATGATAATGGGTGCTTCTATTAATGTTGAAGTTAAAATTTGGCAAATCTTCTTTAAAAATTTCATGAATTACTGATTTTAGTGTTTGACATTTATTTACCGCATTACGGATGAAATAACATTTTTAAGAATTTCCGAGAATTTCGAAAAAAAATAGAACCATAATTTGGAAGTAGAGGGTAAGATTCAACAGTTTCTTTAGAAATTGTGGAGTTATTATTTGTAAAAGGACGATCATCAGGTTACTGCGTTGATTGCTTCTAAAAAATAATTGTTTTCAGAATTTTGTGTATTGAAAATTTTGAAAATTATGTTATTGTCAAAATAGAAAAAAAAAATCTTCTTTGTGGCTTGAAGCGCCTAGTACAATGCTTCCAAATAATAAAAATTTCAGATTTCATAAATTTTAATAGTAGAATTTAAAATTTAAATTTAGAATTCAAAATTGAACATTACAAAAGATTGGTGGTCGAAAGTTTTGTTGAAATTTCCAATAAGTTTTAAAATTTTAAAAATTGCCAATTTCGAAATCTGTTGTTTTAGACTCCCGCCAGTACCTGTTGCTCCCAACAATTAAAATTTCTCGAATGGTTTAGTTATAATGAAATTTGCCAGAAGTATAAAAGTTTAACTTACAATTTAATATTTGAAAATGTTTTAAAATTATATATTGTGACGGTGACACCTAGCGTGTGATAGAATAAGTTAAACTAATACCTCAATGTTTTACTGTACTAAATGGAATTTTCCATAATAAAACAGCTCTAAATGTTTCTACACTATTCTAACTAGACAAGTCATGAACTTTCGAGAAGTTTGGTTTGTGTATATAAAAAGGCGGACAAGATCAAGACACCAAAATTTTGCTTCCAAAAAATAAAATTTCTAAATATTCCTTTATCGTTCGTTTCTACAAATTTTGATAATTCAAAATAAATTTTAGAACATGACAACTTCAAAAACACTTAAAATTGTAACTTTAATTTTTGAAATTCGACAAAAAAAGCAATATTCTTCTTCATGGCTTCTAGCTCTATTTTATTATATCTAAAACTAATTTAAACTTTGAAGATTAGGGTGAGTTTTATGATAATATTTCAAATAAACTTAAAAATTTGCAAGTTTGAAAATTTGTTTTTTGGGACAAGTATTAAACTTTAAGGGCGTTTAAAATTTGAAATACAATAATTTTCTTTGTGGCTAACAATAAAATTTCCAGAGTTTTAATTTTTAAAATTTCACTATTTTCAATTTACATAAAAATTTCCTTTTTGAAATTTTGCCAAGTTTTACGATTTTGTTCCTTGCATTTTTGGTTTGTAGGTACGTCAATTTAGACTATAGATTTGGAAAATTTTGCACGTTTTACAAAACGTTTTACTTACACGTTTTTAATTAAATTTTATAATTTGAAAATTTGTTAATATATTAAAATTTTAATGTTAGAAGGCTTGACAATTTTCTTAGAAATGAAAATAAAAATTTTGAAAGTTTTGCACTATCGCATTGTCTTCAAAAATTAAATTTTCCAGATTTTGACACTTTAATTGTAGCTAGCTAGTTGACATTTCAATGTTCTTTTTAAATTTTAAAACTTTTTTTTTTATTCGGGACTCGCGTTAAAAACATATTGGTTCAAATGGTCAAAATATTTATAATATTTTTTACAAATTATAACACAAGTCGTTTCAGATATCTTGACACTATAAACCTTAATTATTGTTTTTATAAATTTTGAGATCATAATTAAAATTTTTAATTTTGAAAATTTAGCAAACCTCACACCTAAATTTCGAAAGTTTGTATTTGAGTAGAATTTGAGTAGATCGATTATTATTTTCAAAAATTTAAATTTTCAGAATATTGAATTTTATTAATTTTGACACTTTGGAAATTTTGCAAACTCAAAATTTGAAAACTGACCGGTTTAATGATTTTCTTCTTTCTGACCGTGCTATCAGAAATGTTGTTTCTAGCATGATAATGGGTGCTTCTATTAATGTTGAAGTTAAAATTTGGCAAATCTTCTTTAAAAATTTCATGAATTACTGATTTTAGTGTTTGACATTTATTTACCGCATTACGGATGAAATAACATTTTTAAGAATTTCCGAGAATTTCGAAAAAAAATAGAACCATAATTTGGAAGTAGAGGGTAAGATTCAACAGTTTCTTTAGAAATTGTAGAGTTTTTATTTGTAAAAGGAAGAAGTTTTAAAATTTAAGAAGGAACATTTTGCGACATTAGTCATGGCTGGTACGAGTAGGAATAGAGTTTCAGCCTTGTTTTGTATTGAAGAGAAGAGTATGTTTTATATTCCAAAGTATAATCAAGATTAAACGATGTGCTTAAGTCTAACGGCATAATTCGCTTCACAATTGGCGTAAAATAAGATGAAATGGACATAATATGTTTTAACTTTGCCTAATTTTCAAACTTAATCCTATTTTTTCAGAGAGAGCCTATTAACAAAAAGTTGTGTCAAATTTATATTAGTTATTATTTCAAGTTAAGAGAAGAATTTCTGTTTTAATGTGTCTAAATCCAGCCACATTTCTCTGATATTTCGAAATATCTATTTCAAGAGATCTTTTAGCAAAGCTCTAATGAAATGGAATTTTAAAATAATTGTAAATATTTTATATTCAGACTAAATTGATGAAACTTTTGAAATACCCACGTAATATTCTGATTAGAAAACTTAAAATTTAGAAAATGTAAATTGTGAAATTTTGGCAGACATCTAAAATTAATTTCAATGCTTTGACTGACATGCTTTGTAAGAAACATTTAAAGTGAGTACCGAATTTTAAAAAATGTACATCCGTAAAAGGATAAGTTAAAACCTGCACTTTAGCAATTTAATTGGCAGAAATGGTTAGTTTAGTGAAATATGTACATCACAATGATCTAACGTTTTTTTTATAGCTAAATCGAAGCTAAAATTTAAATATTTGTGTTTTAAACACTTGTGATATAATTGAGCTTAAGTAAAAATTAATATTTCCAAGTATAATTTAATTCAAATTCACATCAAAACAATAAATGAAATCAGCAATATTTTCAATAATTAGCTAAACAAAGGCAATTTAATGATTCACATATTCTGTCGATAATACAACAAAGTGGGATATTCCACTATGATTCAATTTAAGATATAAGCTGTTCCATCACGTCATGCGTAAACTTAGTATATGTATGTTTACATATTTCTAAAATATCTCGTTAATTTTTTATTTTTATTTTGTAAAGATAACATGGTTAAACCACATTAAACATTTTTATTTAACGCTACTCTTTATTATTAATGCGCTTGTTTTAAATTAGCTGGCATATAAAATGAATCATTTATTATTTATCAGATCTAGTTTTAATTCGAAACTATTTAGATTATGAGAGTGAGTCAGTTCATAATCGGCGCCTTTTCATATCATAATCGTTTACATAGTGTAGTGTTAATTAAAATTAATTAACTATAAGCTGGTTATTTATATTAATAATATACGAACATTTTAAATTATTACCTTAACATCTGATAAGTGGTTATCCAATAAATTAATAATATCCTGAAAATAGATAAAACAAAGAATTCTATTTTAATAACTTGTATAAGTTTATAACAATAAAGTTAATATATTCAAATAGTATAATCCGATATTTAATTTTGTGCGTGAGCACATTAAATTTGGCAAACGTTTTGGCATACAAAATTTGTATATTGGCATCTTTTATATAAAATCTAGTATTGCACACACATACACATATACAAGGAAGTAAAAGTAATATTTTAAAATAAATGTTATCACTTCCTTTAAAAAATTAAAAACAAATAATATTAATTTCTATTATTATTCGAATGAGGTTGTGATAAGAAACTTAAGATATCTATTTATGTAGTTATACACAATTTTAATTTTTTTAAATATAAAAATGACACTTTTAAATTGTATGAATGACAGCAAAAAAACAAAAAAATTCATTTACATAAAATTAATGCAATTAGAAACAAATCGCATTGTTAAGTGAAATACTATAATAATGGTTAATATGACGATTGTTTTATGCACAAAACATAAGGTCGAGGTTTGAATTTGTAATTTGATGAAATTCAAGTATTGTTAATAAATTGTTAACTAGGTATATGTATATACGATTTGCATAAATTATCTATCAATTTTATTAGCTGTATTGTTTTGTTGTTGTGGGATCAAGTTATATAAAATGTGGTATTTGATTTATGAGAATATAAAACACCAGAGTCACCTTCAATGCACAAATTAACTAATTAATCATTTCAGAATTATAGATAAATAGGCAACCAAGTTTCTTTTTTTGTTTTTGACAGTTCGCTGACCACGTCATTTTAAAATTAAAAATTGAGTTTCGCTAATCAATTTATTTGAATTTTGGAGTTTTAATTTTTCAAAACACTTTCAATTTCAAAACACTTTCATTTTTGAAATTCTAATGTAGTTTAAAATTTTCAAAAATTTTCATTCTGTATCGGTTTAAATGGCTTTTAAGAAGATCGTTTACGAATTTTAACAAGGGTTCAATAAGTTGATTATCTTAATTCCGTGAACCAAGCTCTTCTTTGATGTATTCGCGGCCCCAGTATATTGGTCCAAAAATTGAAATTACTTTCGATAGTTCAGTTTTTATAAATTTTAACACAAATAATTTAAACTTAAGCTACATAAAAAAATTTGGGAAATTTTCTTATTTTTTGTTGGTAACAGCGATTTACTCCAAACAATACAATTCAGAAAATTGTATACTTAATTTACAGAGAATTGTAAAGAGTGGTCTAAATGAGACGCAAGTTGGGGTACTTTATTTTGAATGCCATTTATGTATGAAAAGACGTCCATCCAATGGTCAACATTTTTGATTAAATTTCCCAATAGAGACGTTCCTATAGGATTTATCTCGGCAATGGTGGTATTTCTTAGGCCTTGTATGGTGGCTGAACTATCAACTTACACTTTGCTTTTCAAAAGTCCAAATAAAATGTAATCTATTTCCGCGACGCGAAATTAAGCGATCTTCGAAGAACCATTGCAATTCATCGATATTCTCACGCATAGCTTGAATAACTTAAACACGGTCTTGACGGTCTAAATTATGTTTTATTTTCGTGCGTCTCATATGGACATCCCTTTTCTTAATTTAAAACTCAGATTTTGGAAATTAGGAAAATTTTATAATTTTCTTAATTGCATTTTCAAAATTATGGGTTTTTACAAATTTTGTAAGTTCAATTTGTATTTCTGGGCCGTTCCTAAAATTAAACCTACAGTGTCACTTCATTTTCAATTTTAAAGTTTGGAAATTTGGTGCAAACTTTGAAATCAAGTTAGATATTATGAAAATTGAACAAAAATTTTGTGATTTTCTAGATTTCTTTTGAATTTTGTTGGCTTGGCTAGTTTAATATTATTACATCAAATTCATATTCCAATTTTGAAAATTTTGTATTTCAGGACTTGCAATCAGCATTTGGCTTCTAAAAATTTAAATTTCTCAATTTAATAATTTTTTTACAAACTTTGACACACGTGGTTTTTAGATATTTGAATACTTTATTAATTTTTTTGTTGAATGTTAATTAATTCATGTGATTTCTAATATGCTACCGGTGATTAGACCATTTTAATCGTGTTTTTATTAACACGAGAAGTATATTAGTATTTACGAAGAGTAATTCAACGAAACCGACTAATAGACAGAATTCTATTTATTTAATTATATGATTTTAATATGTTCCGTTACACACAGAGCTGTGTGAATATCGTGAAGAAGAAAAATTGTAAGAGAATTCATCTGTATTAATATGATTCCCTAGTACTTAGCGCACAGCACATTCTGCATATATAGAATGTAAATTGTGGTATAATCAGTCCAGTCGCCACGGCCTGATGACAAGATTGATTTTTTCATAATCATAAGCTCATCAGTTCGAAACTGGATTGAATTCTCTTACAATCTTCGGAACATATTAAAATCATATATTTTAATAATTTAGAAGAAAATTTGATAGTGTAATATCCAGAATTGTGATTTGTACAAATTTTAAGACGTTAATTTAAATTTAATGTTTCTTAACTCACATTTAAATTTCTGTAATTTAAGCTTAGATAATTTGGCAAGTTTGACGATTTTGTTTTAAGTCGGACTCAATCTTGTAATGTACATAATTATGGTCTATATTGTTAAAAGTTTTAATTAAATTTTGTAGATATTTGTTAGATAGCCAACCAACAATAAACCTAAAATTATATAATTGAAATTATGTATACCATACCATGGATACCATCTAATGCTCTGCTAAAGAGAGTGCGTTTATTGTATTATGTATTTGTTATAATTATTTCTGTTATAATTAGTTAAAACCTTTTTCCAAAAATCATTTAGTTGAACGGATCATCTATTAATAAAAAATAAAATAAGCAAGAATAACGTATTCGTTTTGCTGAACTTGGATAACTTGAGAACTGGAAGGACAACTAAAACAATTTATTTCAACATTTGTTGGTCACATCAGATAAGACAAGATAAGTACAATTTAATTTATTTTCAATGTGTGCTAACATATCAGATCTAGTAAAAAAATTGTGATAAAAAAAAAATACCGCAATTCCAATATACAATGGCAGATCGTTTAGAACGACTACGTGACCGCACAGTTGCACAAATAAAAGTCATGTTGAAATTCACTGAAGCAATTACTACTCGTCTAGAGAGCCTTGAAACACGTTACGTTTCATTTAACGAATACGAAGTCGATCTTTTTGCTAATTAAGACTATTAGCCCATTACTGAATTGGTACATGAGATTTATTTTAAAGCTCGTACATTGCTTACGCAAGCGTCGTCAAAACGAGCTACTGTAACTACGAAGCCTCCTACCTTAAACATAACCCTTGAAAATTTTATTGTACAACAAAGAAGCTTTTATGAAGGCGTTAATGCAACAAAACAAGCACGCCTTCATAAAGTAACTATAGAACCAATTTCTGGAAACTACCAATATTGGCCGTCATTTCATGACTTATATACAACTACAGTGCACAACCATAATGGTTTAAGTAAAGTACATAAATTTTAGATATTCAGTGGGTTTTCACAGAAGCCAACTATACAGAAGCATGGGATAAACTTTGCAATCGGTATAATAAGATAAATCCCATTATAAATTCGCATATTCAAGCATTTTTTGACCAAAAACCTTGTCAACAAGCAAACGGGAAGGAATTGCGGCGGATATTAGAAAATGCTAATAAAGTCATTAGAGGCCTTCGGGCACTGGACAGTGATGCCGAGAGGCGTGATCCTTGGCTCATTTACATCATGGTTATGAAAATTGATAACGAGTCAAAACAACTCTGGGCCAAACAAGCTGTCGACAAGAGTTTTCCGACATTTGATGAATTTGCGAAATTTTTGAATGTGAGATGTGATTCACTGGAGCTGTGCGAAACAATCAGCAGAAAACCATACACAACCGTAAAGGTTTCAACTAGGGCCTTGGTAGCGAAGTAACCGAAAATGAGTTATGTCGTAATTGCTTACGAAAAGGACACACATATAATAATTGTTACAACAAGGCTTCTTGTCTTATCTGTAATAAACGTCATCATACGTTGCTTCATCATTCACAAACTCAAACACATACAACAATATCAAATTCAGACTCAGTAGCGAGTCACCATACATGTTCCAGTGACTCGGTAAAATCACAAATTACCGATATGAATTCAGTCGAGACTAGTTCGATAATGCCGCCATTGAAATCAAACCACTTAACCGTTCTACACACACTATATTCAGCACATGGCACTATACTACCAACAGTGTTAGTTGTATGTAACATCATGTACAGGACAACTCCAGCTAGCACGAATTCTGGAAACTTCCAGCTAGCACGAACATAATCTTGCATTCAAAACCTAGGTATAAAACGATCACATTCACGAATTTCCATATACGGCCTAGCTTCAACATCTGCTGGAATTACAAATGGAAAAACTGTTATGACGATTGTTTCTCGAGTAAATAAATAATACTCGATAAATATCACAGCTCATATCATACCAAGAATCACTTATTTAGTATCAATTAAACAACATCAATTTAGACAACATCCAGTTCTAAAGTCGTTAGAGTTGGCGGATCCGGACTTTCCCAATCGTAACGAGATTGACATTTTGCTAGGTGTGCACCATTCTTGCGATAATACATCCACAATAGATGGCCATGAAGACAATATCAACACATCAACCAGATAATAAAACGATTTTGGGAAGTTGAAGCAATTCCAAATCAGCTCCATTCGACTCCTTCCTAAAACTGGTGCGAATCACATTACCTCACAACGACGATTAGGGACACAAGTGGTAGATTTTCTGTGAGGCTTCCATTTAAGCAACCGAGAGAAGGCTGTTAGCAATGGAAAATCGGTTTATCACCTCGCCAGAGTTCTGTAATGGTTATAAGGATTTTTTAAATGAGAACATCGAGCTAGGCCATATGGCTTGTATTCCATGGTCCGAGATTCCAATCGATGATGATTCCAAATATTTCATACCCCATCACGCAGTAATGAAATCAACCAGTAGCACCACAAAACTAAAAGTAGTTTTCGACGCGTCGTGCAAAACCACTTCATCTATTTCTCTGAACGATGTACTGCAAGTGGGACCAAACATACAACAAGATTTGATAAGCGTTGTTCTAATTTCCAGTTAATATTTGTGGCGTAATAACCCGAACGAACAAATGAATGTTTACAAACTAAGCACCGTTACATATGGTACCGCTTGTGCACCCTATTTGGCTGTGAGAACCCTTCAATTATAAAGATTTGTATCCGCAAGCTTCTCAGATAATTTGCAATGAATTTTATCTGGACGATCTGTTAATCGGTTGTGACACACAGATAATTATTAAAAATCAACTAATTACAGTTTTAGGCAGCAGTGGATTCAAGTTAAGGAAATGGAAATCTAATGCACCAGAATTCCGGCAGTTACCTTTTCATTCAAGGTTCAACCAGCTCACGTCAACATCAATTGGACCCAAAGAAGTTTATTGTCGGCAGCGTCAAAGGTTTATGATCCATTGGGTTTCCTAGCACCGACAATAATGTTACTCAAAATCATTTTGCAAAAACTCTGGCTAATGAAAATTGATTGGGACACCAGTTTACCCGATAATATCCTCAAAGAGTGGAGAAACATTTACAACAACATGTCTCATCTTGGAGAAATCAAAATTACAAGATGTTTAACAACTTTAAAGACGCGAAAAGCTTTTCAAATACACGTATTCTGCGATGCTTCTGAAGCGGCATACGGCAGTGTGATTTACTTACGAGCAGTGAATGAAACTGGTGAAATAACAGTAAACATCATATCAGCAAAGAGTAAGGTTGCTCCATTGAAACAGATAACGCTGCCAAGACTAGAGCTTTGTGGAGCAGTCCTGCTGTGCTAGTTGGTAAAATTTTGTGTACAAGCACTACAGTATAATGAAGTAAGAATTTACGTATGGACAGACTCCATAATCGTATTACACTGGCTTTCTGGCTCGCCAAGAAGGTGGACAAATTTCATCGCCAACCGAACATCAAAAATGATCTCAAAACAAGAGGATTAAAGCCACAATTCATCTCAAATTTAGAACATTGGTGGCAAGGTCCGAAATGGCTGTCTGAACCCGAAGAAAGTTGGCCAAAATCAAAGGAAGCTGCAATAACTAGAAGCGAGATTTGCTGCGAAGAAAGGTACAAATTCGTCGACGTTTTTTTGGAAATATCCGCACCACCAAAAGCATTCAATTAAAAATTATTATAGACTATAGATTATACCATTTAATGCTCTGCTAAAGAGAGTGCGTTTATTGTATTATGTATTTGTTATAATTATTTCTGCTATAATTAGTTAAAACCTTTTTCCAAAAACCATTGAGTTGAACGGATCATCTATCAACAAAAAATAAAAAATTAAATAAGCAAGAATAAAGTATTCGTTTTGCTGAATTTGGATAAGTTGGAAACTAGAAGGACAACTAAAACAATTTATTTCAACAATCTTGTTATTTACCTATAAAAAGATGTCTAAAATTTATGATTCATCAAGTTTCATGAATTTCTTCTGTGTGGCCCAACCCACCAGTGTGTATTGCTTCTAAATATTAAAATTGAACTGTAATTTAAATTTCAGATTCTGGAAATTTGGTAAGTTTCACTTGTTTTATAGCCGATAGCCCCAATGTATTGCTTCCAAAAATATAAATCGCAGATTCTTTCAAACTTTACCATTTCATATTTAAATTTCATTTCATTTTATTTTACAAATAGTAACATTTAAATTTATCTTTAGCTACTGATTTGAGAGTTACGATTTGTATCTATTCTACTTTTAGGAACTCGCGACTATTGTATGTTGTGGTCCAAACATTGAAATTAGTTTCGGTAGTTTAAATTTACAAATTTTGACACAAATAGCTTAAAGGTAAATGGTATTTTGAAAATTGATTTAGTTGGCGGCAACAGTATTTTGCTTCAAACAATGAAATTTTGAAAATGTGTTTTTTATATCCTTTATATTAACTTCACCTGCTTGATTGCTTGCTTGAGTGTCCTTACGATGTTCAGGTTCAAAATTGACCCACTTCCCGTGATCCTCTCGCGCTGAAATTTTGCACATCGACTTTTGTCACCTAACAATACTTTTTGGCTAAATTTCAGTTCGATCAACATACTATATAACTAAGTTTTTTCTTTAATTTTCAATTAGAAAAATTCAATTTAGTAGTGTTTCAAATGTTTCTTCAAGTAAGTTTAAAATTCAAATTTGTTTTTTGAATGACCCTTACTCATTGAATTTTAAACTTTAGTCATGGTGAAGGAGGTCGAAACTGAATTGCAATCGACCGAGTCTTATATATAAAGGATATATAGTCACAAACTTTGTTTTTACGGGTAATGTGTTTTTTAAAAATTTTGAAAAATCAATTTAAAGCTCGGATTTTAAAAATATCGAAAGCGTCATGATTTTCTTACTTGCATTTCCAAAATCATTGTTTCCAGTAATTTTGGAACTTCAATTAAAGGTTTGAAAATTTTTTGTACGTGTGTTTGTTGACCTCTTTGTTACTTGACTTTTTTTTTTTGGCTTGGTAAGTTCGATTTAGTTACTTCAATTTAATTATGATATTTTAAAATTTTCTATTTTGGGGCCCGCAATCAGCATTTGGCTGCCAAAAATTAAAATTTCTCGATTTATGTATATATTTATTTTTTCAAATATTGACACAAGAGGCTTTTTGATATTCCAACACTTTAAATTAAATTTTGAAAATTTGAAAATTTCTCTTTCAAATTTAAAATTCAAAAATTTGTAAATTTTGCGATTGTCTAATTTCCAGATTTCTAATTTTAGCAAAATTTGACAATAATATTTAATATTAATATTTTGAAAATTAAGAAAAGTCACAGTTAAATTTCTAGAATTTTGGCAAGTTTAAAGATTTTCTTAATTCAAAATTTTCAAAATTTTGAAAATTCATTAATATTTTAAATTTATGGAATTCGAGATGATTTTCTTCATTGTGGCCTGCCCCACTGGGGTGTCTATTACTTCCAAATATTAAAGTTGCCAGAATTGTAGCTTGTTGAATTTTAGAGCTTTTATATATTTGTAAGTTTTTCGTAGCAATTCAATTTTATAAATTTTAGAGACATTTATTTAAATTTTAGATTCTGAAAATTTGGCAAGATTCGCTTTCTGCTTTAATAAAATGTAATTGATTTTTTTTTTCAAATTTACCCATTCGAATTTAAATTTCAAGTTTTTAAAATTATGCATGTTGATTGAATGATTTCCTTCTTTTCGTATAAAATTTCGTGAACTGTATTTTTTTTACAAATTTTAACATAAGAATTTATCATTAGCTACTGCCATGAGAATTGTGATTTTTATCTACCTTATTTTAAAGGACTATTTTAGTTTTTAAATGTTTGATCAAATAATTTAAATTTAAGTGGCAATTTAAAATTCTCTTCATTCTGGGTAACTGTAACAAAAGTTTGCTTCAATTAACGAAAATGTAATTATGTGAATGTAATTATTACAATTCAGAGAATTGTAGGTAAAATAAATCTCAGCGTTTAGAAAATTGCCAAATTTGATGAATTTGTCACTTCTAGCATTTCTAAACTTTTGGTTTTTACAAATGTTTGATTTTAATTTATCTTTAAGTTTTCCAAAATTTGGGCAATGTCACAAAAAAAAAAAAAACAAACGGTACAGTATTTGAAATTTCGTGTTAGGTTCGTTTCGTTTTTTGTGTAAGGTTTGACGGTTTTCATTGAAATAAACTTGTTCTTCAAATTAGAAAACTCTCTGTTAATTATCTGAAATTTTAACTTAGAAAATGTGGTCAGTTTTACGATATTTTTCTTAGTGGCGAAAAGTGATGAAATGTGGTCCTTACAAATGTTGAGACTTCAATTCAAATTTTGGAAAATAAAATTTTAACCATTTTAAATTTTTTATATTTGCTTATAACAAAATGTCTAGAATTACAGTTTTAACAAAATTTTGACAATTCATTAAAATTTAAAATTGATGAAAAAACCAGTTTTTAAAATTATCTTTTTGCGGCCTGCCCCAAGCGTTATTTTTATTCTTGCCCCCCAAAGCGTTCTTTTGTGGCCTGCCCAAAATTATTAAGTAGTTTTTTTGTAACCCTTATATATTTTAAGATATTTGCAATATAAATTTTCTGGACCAAGTTAGTCGCGACTTTCGGTTAGCCGTTTTGGAGCAAAATCTACTGGGGCCTTCCAATTTATCAAAAAAGCCTAAATCTGAAGTTTCAGTTCGATTGGTTAAACCATCTGTGTTGTAGAGCGGACACAAACTGACAAATTGAGAGACTGACAGACAGACACCATTTCGAAAACCACTTTTTTGGACTCAAGCGACCTCAAAACAAATAAATATCTGAAAATCTGAAGCTCCAAAATATTCATGATTATACTATACTAGAGCAAAAGAAAGTAAAAATTGTCTTATTGCTCCAAAAAGGAACATAATGGGTTACTGCCGTCTCTTAAATGATTTTTAATGGTAGCATCAAAAATATATGAGCACTGGTAGAATGGGTAGATATTGCTAGCAAAGTCCAATGATCGGTAACAATAATCGTGGGAATCCGTTTTCCAGTCGTATGTAGACATATTGTGATTTTCTCGGCAGACATTTCTAATACAAAAATGCCTGAAGGAATGGTGTCGAAAATAATTTCCACAGAAGCAGTAGGCGCTTTAGCTGAGGATTTTTACAGTAGGGTAGATCCAATGTTACTATTTAGGGGGACCGAGCCACATATCCCACGTAACTTTGTGAACCTTTTTATAATATGAAGCGTACTAGAAAATTAACCGTCAAGTATAACAGCAAGATATTTAACCTAATCCCTACACCTTACGTTCCAAATGCTGTTTTCCTTATTCGTAAATTTGTGGTACGGTTTACTTTTAAATATCAGTATTACACTAGAACAAGAACTGTTAAACACTATATAAGCAGCATAAAAGCAAGGTTGCAATAACCCCGATTGTTTAAGACCACCCACCATTGGTGGTGAAATATAACTTATATTAGCTTTATCGAATGCACCTTTGAAAGTCAATAAAAATGATGAGTGCTTACTCTCAGCAGTATAAATAATTATCGATTTTTATTGCCACAATAAGAAAATTTATTTCCGTAGATTCATGGCCTAAAAGATTTAGAACCCACATAACATGATTTCTCATGTTTTGGAATGGCCACATAACATGATTTCTCATGACTTGGCAAGCAAACTGCCATTCGTGCAAAAGCACACTTCTTTTCATTCGCTTTAGCATTCCAATTAAAATGATTATCGAAATCTCTTCGGTACAGTGTACATCTCTGGTATCACCGTCGTAAGAGTTTCATTGCTGGAAATACTGCCAAGATGGTTTTTTTAATCCAAGGCCTTCTGTGATTTTCTAGCGTAGTTCGTCTAGCGCGTGTTTCCATAGATTGGGAAGATTTCGGTTTCACCATTTGGCATTTTTGCTCCTGTTGAGGAGGTCCCGATTTTTGCTACATGTCTCGATTAGTGTTCCTAACATCCCTATATATCTGAGGGCGTTAATATTTATTTCAAAGGAAAATCCTAAATTCCATTTTGTTTGTTTTCGGAGGAATTCTCCCTAATTGGACAGATACATTCGTCACTTCCAGATTTCATATCCCGTTGTCTTGAATTTCACTATTTAATCACTTTTCAAATTTTCTAAAATACTACGTATTACTCTGCGGTGTAAATTTCTTTATTTCACTATTAAATAACGAATTTAAGCAAAATTTATTCTAAATTGCTTCTAAGAGATTGAGAACCAAGAATCTCACCGATTTACAGTACTTAAAAAATGGTTCTCTACTGCTGGTGAAAATCAGCATTCTAGCCTACGATTAGAGGAAAATTGCTAATTTCATAATAGTTCTTTCCAATATTGTAGTTTGGGGAGGTTTTAGAGAATGAAAGAGGAAATATTCTGATTCCATCACTATCGCAAATACTAATGGATTCTACTAAGACAAAGGTATGTGTGAAAGGCATTTGGAATGATTGAAAAATCCACGAGGTAATCTGTAATAAAAGAAAACCTCGTCATTCAGTTGCTGAAAAGCCATTAGAGTACATAAATCATACCTAAATCAGGCCTAAATTTGATTTTTTAAAGCCAATACAGAAGTGCATTGACCCTCACGATGTACAGTCCATCTTTTAGTAGTAGATAAAGATCTGAATTAACTTCGTTCCAGAGATTAAATATTTTTGAAACCTCTCAAGTAACAAGATGGTTGAAAACAAGGACTATATTAACAAATATGAATGTCCTGTGCTAATAAAAAATTGGCGCGTCTCTAATGATCAACAGTTTTCTTTTGCGTTAGTGATAATACAAATTTTCGACCTAGAGAATTTTGGGTGTTTTCCCCTGACGCCGAAAAAAATAAGTTTCGAAATGGTGTCGGTTTTAAATATTAAATTCAATAATCCCTCTGCGCTGTTTATCAAACATATACTAGATCAGCGTAATCGAAACCAGTGTGAAGTGTCTTGGTTTGAATTAGTTATGATTTGGTTTAGGTAAATTTCTCTTCGGCCGATTTAAATAAAAAATTCTCATTTGTATACACCTCGAACAATGGTTGGACATTCGTTTGAATTTGTCTTTAGCTCGGATTATCCAGCACCTTCTCTGGAAATTAAAAATAAGGTAGGCGGATTTTGATGTAGGTATATGTGGTATTATTTAAGTACTAATTTATCATTGAGTGGGTATTCTTCAGAAAAGCTGAACAAGTCAACCCATATGTCACCGTGGTCAATTAGAAATATTAAATCTGACATTGACTTCACGGTTTATTTTTTTCATATCCGAAATCATTGCTATGTTGTGTGTGCGAAATTTTAGCAGAATCGTGAATAAGTCTTATTGTATTATTCGTTAAGCGCACGAGGATCCATCGAATATAACTGTGGGCTTTGTGGTATGAACTCAACTCAACTTGTTTGCCTAAACATTGCATGATGTGAAAATGTTTAATGATCACGTATCTGAATTATGTGCACGAGGTTTTTCAGGCGTAAACTTGTTATATTCCATTCACAAATCCGGTTGCTTCTTAAATTTGTTATTGGAATGATGAAAAGACATTAATAAAAGAGGTAAGTACCTTTTTGAATTTCTGATCTCAAATAATATAGACATTGTCAATAGGGTAAAGAAACCTACTTTTATAAATGCGATTAGGCAAGAGGTCCTAGATTTGACACTTGCTAGTCCGCATTTCAGCGACTTGGTCAAAAACTGGCATGTGTCTGAAGAGGTCTCATTATCGGATCACTTGCATATCAGATTTGATTTGGCGGCCAAGACTATGCAGCGGCAGGAAATTAGAATTCCAAAACTGACCGACTGGGACTCTTATAAAGTTTTACTCGAATCAGAAATGTCCTCGGTTGCGGAGAACATAAAGTCTCCAGAGGGTTTGGAGTTCTGTTCAAATCAGCTGCATAGTTCTATACACTTGGCTTACGAGAACAGTTGCCCGGTTAAGCGAAAAGAGTCTACAAAGATGGTCGCTTGGCTGAATGGGATGCGGGGTAAACTGAGGAAAAAATCGAGAAGATTATTCAACAAGGCTAAACCCACCGGTTAATGGGGCGAGTATAAGATGGCCTTGACGGAATATAATCTCGAATTATAAAGATCCAAAAGGGCTACCTGAAGGAATTTCTTTGAGGAAACCAATGAATTGCCCTCGGCAGCTCGTCTCCAGCAAGTCCTTTCCAGGGATAATTTAAATAGTTTAGGACTTCTCCAGAAGCAAGATGGGAGGTTCACTAAAAACCGGAAGGATTCAGTAATGGTAGTAGCAAAAGAGGGCCCGCATGATCCTTCAAGGGAGGTGGCCTATTCGCCTCACAGTAGGATCTGGAGTTTCTCTGGGAAAATGTTCACACCCAGCAAGGTGCGATGGGCTATTGGGTCTTTCAAACCTTCAAACCATCCTGAGGGGATGGTATCTTTCCAGCTTTACTTTAAAAAGGTATTGAGGAAATACTCTAAAGCTTGATCCAGATGTTTCGGGCAAGTTACGCTTTTAAATATATTCCGAAACTGGAGGAAAACTAATGTGGTACTTATATCAAAGGGAGAAGGGGGGGTCGTCCAACACCCAGGCCAAAGCATATCGGCCAATTAGCGTCGCATTTTCGACATTGAAAGGACGTTTGATAATACCTCACATGGATCGATAGAAAGGGCAGCAATGGAAAAAGGGATTCTGATTTCTACAATTAGGTCGATCCGCTTCATGCTGGAACATCGTGAGGAGGCGAACTATCTCCTCTTTTATGATCATTGGTTTTTTGACAGAGTAGTGGTTCTTCTGAGTAGTCATGGGTTTGATGTCCAGGGCAATGCGGATGATGTGGCAATCGTAATCAGAGGCAAGTTTGATGAGGTTATTTCTGATCGCATGCAAAATGCACTCAATATAATATGGAGGTGGTGTTACCAGGAAGAACTCAGTGTCAATTCAAACAAAACTGTCATTGTTCCTTTTACGAGGAGGAAAAAGCTCACGCTTACAGCTCTCTCACTAAATGGTACTAATGTTCCCTTTTTCATAGAGGTTAAATATTTTAAGGTTATGCTAGATTAAAAACTGAACTAGAAGCAACATTTATTGAAATATCAAGATAGAGCCACCAAGGCGCTCTAGGCCTGTCAAAGACTCTATGGACGTACTTAGGGATTACAGGCAAAAATGATCTACTGGTCATTTCTTACAATCATTAGGCCTATGGTCACTTTCGCATCGGTTGTATGGTGGCCTAAAACTGAGCAGAAGGCAACGCAAACTTTATTGAATAAGCTTCAGCCTATAGCCTTCATCGGTGTTACGGGCTCAATGAAAACATGTCCAACCGCTGCGATGGAGTCACTTCTAGGACTGACACCGTTACACCTCCATGTTTAAAAGGATGCTGCAATTATGGTCCTGAAAATGCAGGCGGAAGGAAATATCAAACCAGGCAATATGTTGAGTCATTTGGAAATCTATAATCAATCAAAATGCCTTCCGACTGTATGCCAGGTAAACTAGACTTCCACAAACCATTTTCTGTTAGGTTACCTCACCGGGGTGTGTGGAGGGCAGGTGGACCATCATTTGAGCGAGGGTCCATGGTGTGGCTTACAGATGGATAAAAAACGAAAGATAGAGGCTAGTATGGGATTGTTTGAAGGTTATTAAACGTCTGGCGGGCTCAAATAAGGTAACACTTATGTGGGTGCCAGGTAATACTGGAATCGCCGGAAATAAGGCAGCTGATGGCCTCGCCCACGAGGGTTCTGCCTCTCCATTTATTGGACCAGAACCCTTCGGCGGCGTCACTAAGGGACACCTTAGAGCAGCGTTAAAATGATGGTAGGATGTTCAAAAGTCCTGCTACTGACGCAGAATTCCAGGTTTGCGACAGGTGAAGATATCACCTTCGTCTGTCAGGGTTAAGGAGTGTCTTGAACTTAGGAAACCTGAGTTAAGGCTGCTTACTGGCTTCCTCATAGGTCATGTCCCCTTAAGGTATCACCTTAAGAAGCTGGGCCTAAGTAACGGAAATATAGAAATCAAGTTTTTCTAGAAGTTTTCTTAGTTCAGAAACATTTGGCTTCCTTTAACCATTGAGCCCTCGCGCGCTATTGCTTTAGTTGTAAATGTGTCTCAGCGACAATTCCATATTCCGAATACTCAGACGTATTCAGAATATGAAATGGTATCGAACACTTTTACAGGTTTTCAATTTGAAAATCAGCGTCGGGTGGCAACTCTCCTTATTACATTTAGTTCTGCATACCAAAATACGACAAATCCACTGATGTGTGTGCAGCACTTGTGTGCAACAAGTGTTATACCAAACATAAATAATTGAAATCTATCTTGAGAGCCTCTAATAAAAAAGCACACAATTTTGATTCCCTGCGTAAAGGATCATTTTAGTTAATTTGTTTTTCATAATAATTCTAGTATTTGTATAAATAATGCCGCTTTAATGAACTGCCGACAAATAACGCGACGAGTTTTTGTCTCTAATAATATCGAATAAAATTTCGATAAATGTCAAACTTCGAAAAATTAATTAATTCCCGTCAAATAAAAAAAAAACGAAACACAATGAATGAAATTCTAAATCCCTTTCATGATGTAACATTATATTCGCACGCAGGGATGTAAATCTCATTTTATAAACCCAAAAAACAACAGTGACAAACATGAACTTCCGTCTTTTTTGTTTTAACGTATACATAGATTTAGATAAAATATGCAAAATAGTCGTCATCTCAATTACAACCGATTGTGTGTTTTTGGATTTTCTTGCCAATCAAAATGACAACACAAAAATTTTGTACAGTACATAAAGTTCATCGATCCCTTTAAATAATTTTAAATCCTAAAATGTTTGTAATTTGACTCGTGTTTCGTTATTTTTAAATTTTTTTTGCAATATCATGAATTACAATTAAATTTTTTAATGTTTTTTATTTTTATGTAAGTTTACAAATAAAATGTTCGTTAATCCGATTAAAAAATTGTAAATAAAATTAAATTGTTTAGATTGTACATGTATACGTATCGTATCACTGTTGAGATTGTATAATTTGGTGGGATTAAAAGGGTTAATTAATTTTTGTTTCTTCGATCAATACGGTCTAAGTAACATCAACCGAGGTTAAAAGTTATGGTAAAACAAGTAAATTACATAATCTCCTACTGTGCTGTAGAATATATTTATGTATACCAATATGTATACTTTACACATTGGCAACAAAATCAATAACAACATTTCGAATTTAAATTCTTCGACTTATTACATCCGTTATTGTATTAAAATAAGGATAATAAAAAAGAAAATTAATTTTAAATTAAAATGTTAATTAATTTAAATTAAATTATATAGCTAATGTACAATGAAATAAAAAGTGAATGGTGCAGGCAGAATATTTTACTTATATAGTTTAGCTTTAAGATCAGAGAAAGTTAATAAATCACCTGTTATTAGATAGTTTACTGCGCGTTTTTATTTTTGTAGCAAAGATGTGGTTTATCACCATATTTCAAAGATAAGTCATTATTCCATTCCCTTTAAAATAATTTTATTATTTTGTATTACATTGAAAGATTATATATTCCGTTACTATCTAAAATTTTAATTAGTTTAAAGATTTTAATTTTTTTAGTATGGAAATAAAGATATATATGTTGCTACTGTTTATGTTGTTCAACTCCTTGTTATATTAATTAACTTGCTCTACAAAAGTCAGGTAAGCTGCCAGAGAAACTGTATGGTGATTTAGAAGGCACTATAATTAATTGTTTAATTGTTCGCTGTCAAAATTACCTTTCGCGAGTGCCTACCTTCTAGAATTTCAATAAATATAAGCTACTTATTTTAATATAACCATTTGAAGTAGATTTAATAGTTTGAAAGAGTTATTTATTTATGTGTTAGTGCTGTCGATGATGCAACTTCTAGTAAAAAAAAATAAGGTTGGAAGATACGTGTTCGTTCACAACATTTTGACTAATACCATGGGAAAACACGTCGCGGTGCTGAAAGAGTGGTATCACCACAACCAAACAAAACCCCCAAAAACAAAAATCTTCAAAGACACAAAGTAAAATGTACGAGGTCCCAAGAGACTTTTGTTAACTACAGCATATATTTAAAAATTGATAAAGATTTCCATAACCAGGTATTTTGGGTCAATTCATATGCCAGGTACCCGACCCTCTTGACTCATAGGTTTCAAAAGCTTTTCAAATCTCGGCCTTAACCATAGAAACAGATTGGCAAAAAAAAATTCTAAGTCGAACAAGCCGTTCTTGAGATACCATGGGTACAGACCAACAGACATACAGACATCCAGACAAATGGAAAGATCTTTTTTTTTTTGCTTTTTTAGACTCAGGGCCTTTTAAAACGTCGAGGAAAGTGGTTTTGGACCAACCAAATTTTTGATAATTTTTGACAGGATTTCAATACTTTGGTCTTTTTAGACCGAAGTAAAGGGTGCTAGTGTTCTGAATTCATAGGTTCACTTTGTGTTTAATAAATACAATTCTTAAGTTTTTTAACGCGTTTATTTCTTATAAAAATATTAAAATAAATATAAGTTCATAACAATTTGACAATTTCGTTTTCAACTCAATTAAATAATCAACGTATTTATAAATCGGTTGATCGCTTATGGCTAATAAGCGTGGAAAATTGGGTTTAAAACCATGAACCATTTCAAATGGGAAGATTCTGATAGTGAAATGTTGAGTTGAGTTATATGAAAACATCGCGAATAGAACCCATTAGTCCCAATTTTGAGTGTCATTGTCTACGTAACTTCTAAGATATTCTACCGATCCACAATGCGATCGCTCAAGGGTCCCATTGCTTGGGGGTGATAGACATTAGATTTATATTTCTTTATATTCAACAATTTACAAACATTTTGTGAATATTTCGCTTAGGAAATTCGAACCTTGGGCAGTCAATATGGTAACTGGAGATCCAAATCTGAGAATAAGATTTTCGGCGAAAGAAATGGCTATGGTTTTTGCTTCCTGGTTTTGCATTGTAACGGCTACGAAAAACTTACTTACGTCATTCTGGACCGCCAATATTACTGCGATAATGTTCATTTAAAATTTTATTGATTTGAACAGAGTTATTTGGCAAAATTATTAGAAATTTATTTTCATACTTAGGTACATTTTCTATCTCGGATGTTTCGGAAATTGCTTTCGAATTGCTATCATCTTAGGCTACGCTATTTTTATTTTGTGCTTCAGATCGCGTTGTAACTTTCATTACTTCCCTGAAACTTTTTGAATCTAGCGGTTGAACTGTGCAACATTTATCGAACGAATTATCGGGAATTTTGATAAGGCGCTAAGAGAATCGGTAATAAGATTCGTTTTTCCGGGTAAAACTTTGATCGTAAAATCGTAGTCTTTTGATTGAATTTAACCATACCAAAGGCCGATAATCTGTGTTAACGATAAATGGTTTTCCAAACACGTAAGGCCGAAAGTGTTTGATCACCCAAACTATGGTAAGTAATTCTTTCTCTATGGTTGGGCAAATCAGCGTTATCATGTCGTTGAGAGAGTACACCTCCAATTGCAAAATCGTTGGCGTCAATTATTATGTAAAATGTTTCGTTAAAATTTGGGTATTGTAAAACCAGAGGATTACAGAAACCAGAGGATTTCTTTTAGTTTTCTAAAACCATCTTCACAAAATAGTATATTTGTTAGTGGTTTTGATAGACCGTAGAAATTTTGGAAAAACTGTCGATCGTATCCTACTAGGCCAAGGAAATATTTGAATACCTTCGCACTTCGAGGTCTTGAATATTTCATAACAGCTTCAAGCTTCGCTGGGTCTGGTTTAATACCACTATCACCAAGACAAACAATTTCTTTTGGTAAGAAACAACATTTTATGGGGTTTGGCTTTAAGTTGTAATTTCTAAAGATTTCAAGAATTTTTATTAATTTATTATTTTGTTCTTGTAAATTCGAGCCATATACAATATTATCGTCTAGATATACAAATGATTGGCAACTATTTAAACCGTACAAAATGATATTCATTAAATTTTGAAATGTAGCCGGCGCATTTTTTAGTCCAAATGACATTCTAATAAACTCTTAATGGCCTAGGTTGGTGCTGAATACTGATTGCAGTTTTCTCGCGATCCTCCTTGTTTAACATCAATGCAACATTAGTAGCTGTAAACTTATCTTCAAAATTTGTGTCCTATTAAATTCTAAAATCCGGATAAAATTCCATATTTAATGTTTGTCTATTTTTATATTCATTTTGTAAATACTTAACTTATAAAATCCACTTGTTTATATTATGTTAAATGACATTACTGTTAATATGTATTAGTGGAATAATGAGTGCGTTTGACTCTCAATCGAACGCACATACAATGAATACCACCAATCAAAAATATTCTGTATACCAGTTTAAACTCAATGGTTGTAAAACTTTTATATAAATAAAAAAAAGTTGTACTTGTTCTTCTTGACACAACCTCTGAGCGAACAACATCTCGCATTGTACTCGTACAAAGCGTAAATATAAATTATTATAATTAGTTGATTTTTCGGCATTTTTTATAGACAAATATATTAATTGTTCAGGACAATCCCAATATTTTCGATTTGGCAAATCAGAAAAATACAGAGGCCAATGGCTCATAAAATATCTACTGAAAAAAAAGTAGAAATATCTTCCTCCATCCCCGTAATTTTAGCTGAATGCCCAAAGAATTATACCAATGTACCACTCTACAAAAATGAGAACCGGTTCTTATCACGAAAACTATAATGGCGTATGATCTGAAGAGAAAAATAGAATATCAAAAAGGCACATTGACCAGAATCGAAAAGAATGTAGCGAATACAGCTTTTACCAATATGCTACAGCTATAGATCTTACGATACAGTTCGAATATTTAGAGAAAATGTTTAATAACTTTCGAGAGCTGGTCGAAGAAATTTGCAAAGCCGAGGATAATGATGGTGTAAGCGACATTATAGACTTCGAGAAGTGAAATCTGGTGGTAAAATCGAAATTGCGTGCTCTGTTAAAAACAAAAACTGAAGACGACGTAAGTGAAAAATTTAACGCGTCCATAAGCGCTCAAAGCGAGCACCCAAAATATGTCGTTCGTTCAAAAGGATGAAATTAAGCTTCCGCCAGTGCCGGTGCCAGTATTTTCTGAAAAGTCTACTAAAGGGATCAGCCTTTGACCGCATTCGACGCATTAATGTAACCGACGGAAGTTACGTTGAAGCATGGGCGAAGGTCGTACAACGGTATAATGCAAGATACCAGATTTGCAGCGCACTAATTCAACATTTATTGGAGCAACCAAACTCAAATAAATCACCCAAACTCGTAAGACAATTAGCAGATAAAGCAGATGAAGTTGTAAGAGGGCTTAAATCACTGGGAGAGGAGGCTGAAACGCGCGATGTGTGGATCATTTACCATTTGCTGCAGAAATGACATTTCCAAAACTACAAACATTAATTGCTTTTCTAGTAAAACACAACACTAAAACAACTCCAATCAAACGAAACGTGCAGAAAATTCCTGTAAACAACGTCAACGTTAATATAGAACAGCAGTCTCCAACAAATCGGTTGTCCTGTCCTAAGTGTAGTGAGCAACATTATTGATTCAACTGTGATGAGTTCAACAAAACGGGTGTAACAAAAAGAAGAGGATTTGTGGCAGATAAAAAACTTTGCTTCATTTGCGTGAAATCAAAACATTGCAGATCTAAGCATAGATGTGCTCATTGTTGACGATGTCACAACACATTACTGCATCTAGAAGATGCCCATCAGTCTGCATTGCCCGGTCAATCAATCACCAGCTACTACTAATGCCCATGTAGAAATCAAAGCTTTAACAACTAAACTATAGCAAATACCAATCTATCGATGTCTATCTTACCAATAGCGCTAGTAAAGGTAAAGGATGGATTAGGAAATTGGCACTATTGCAAAGCGATGTTAGACTCCGGATCACAAGCAACGTTCTTGGATGAGAAACTATCGAACAAGTTGCTTTTGAAAAAGAAAAATACGCGTATTGCCGTAAACGGTCTAGCGACAAACAACTTAAATTCTAAAGGCGTAATAAATTTAAGGTGTGCTCTAAAATTAACGAAACAAATACAATTAATGTGGAGGCACTTATTTTAGATAAAATTCCTTTAACCATTCCATCTACTAACCCCGGCAAAATAAATTTAGCACATTTAAAATCTTTAAATCTTGCTGATCCTAGTTTCGATAGACCGGCAAAAATCGATATATTATTGAGCGCCGATGCATTTTTCAATTTTAATAAGTGGAAAGGAAACAATTAGCGACACTTTGATTGCACAAAATACACTTTTTGGTTATGTTGTAGGAGCTATCTCTCTCCATCTCAACCTTGACCACAACGTTGATGAAATACTTGCTTGATTCTGGCAGCTAGAAGATATATCACCGAACGAACAGCCACAAGAAGAGGAACATCAAGCAGAAACACATTTCAAGGAGACATTTTTGCGAAACCAAGATGGAAGATTTATTGTTCGTCTTCTTTTTAAAGTTAAAGATGTTCGGCTCGGGAATTCATACGACATAGCTAAAACCAGATTTTATGCAGTGGAACGCAAATTAAAGAGAAATACTTCGTTCAAGTTCGACTACAATAAATGTATGCGAGAGTATGTCGACTTGGGACATATGAGAGAGATAATTCCAGATCACGCTAACAATCAAGCAAATAAATACTACCTGCCTCATCATGCCGTTATAAGAAGCGAAAGTTTGACAACAAGCTTTGGAACATCATTTAATCAAAATCTAATAGTTGGTCCTACAATTCAACCCACATTGTGGAGCATTTTGCTTCAATTTAGAACTTACACAACAAGCTACTACAGCAAACACAACAAGCTACTATAGAATACCACGGTTTTTCAGACGCTAGTCAAAATGCATATGATGCAGTGGTTTATTGCCGAATCCAGTACTCCAACAATGATGCAAAAATATCGCTTGTAACATCTAAAACGAAGGTTGCGCCTCTGAAACCTATACTGGAATTATCCTAGGCTAGAATTATGCGCAGCTCAACTTCTTGCGTAGCAGTCGAGTGTAACGTATCAAGGGACAATTTATTTGCATGGACTGACTCCATGGTAGTTTTAGCGTGGTTGAATACTCATCCGAGAACCTGGAAGCAGTTTGCGGGTAACCGCACTTCAAATATTCTGGATCTTTTACCCAGAAAACACTGGAGATATGTTCCCTAAGAGAGCAACCCGGTAGACTTGGCATCCAGACGTGTTTACCCATCCAAACTGATAGATTCAAGCTTATGGTTGAACGGACTAACTTGGCTTACAGAAGATTTATTGATGTGGCCATCAGTTACCAATGTGGTTACTAATGCAATCCAAACACGGGAAGAGTCTAGACCTGGTAAGAGAGAAACCATGAATTTAACAATTAACGAAATGTTGTTTACATCATGAAATTTGTGAAACTAATGAAAACTAAGCAGTACACGAAATTGATTAGCGGTGAAGAAATCATTGCTCCCGAGGAGACCTGCAAAAAACACATTCAACTCATCACCTATCGAACCGAAATCATGTGTATTAATTAAATGGCAAATTGCAAGTTCAAGCAAGTTAAAAAACGTAGCTCCATTTTTGGACAAAGATGGAATTTTGAGAGTCGGAGGCAGACTGGAGAATGCGGAGCTTACCTTTGATGAAAAACATCCCATAATATTACCAAGTTCCCATCCGATCAGTACCATTCTTATTCGTCATATCCATGTATCCAATTATCATCCGGATTCAACATTAACTTCCTTCTTACTTCGACAACGCTACTGGGTTGTCAATTGTCGTAATACCGTAAAAAAGTTAATATATCATTGTATCATTTGTAGAAGATATGCGGCAACAGTTGAAGAGCAAAAGATGGCTGGACTTCCGAAGGTGCGAGTAACAAGAGCAAGGCCATTCGAAAATGTTGGCATAGATTACGCGGGAACAATCACAATAGCAACCAAGCGGGGACGAGGAGCTAAGCTCTCAAAAGTATATATAGCCGTATTCGTTTGCTACTGTACCAAAGCCATACATTTAGAATTAGTGTCGAGAAGAGGTGTACCAGCCAACATATATTGCGATTATGGTGCAAACTTTGTTTGCGGCAACAGGAAACTTCGTAATATGCTGAAGTCGGCCAAACATCTCTACGGTGATATCAAAAAGCAATGAGTCATCCAGATTTCATGGATCTTCCAGTACTGGGCGAAGAATAAAACTTTCTTCCACTTTAATCCACCTTTAGCACCAAATTTTGGTAAACTCTACGAATTAGTTGTCAAAATTAAAAAAAACCATTTGGTCAAAGCTTTAGTGCGAGTTTACGACCATTTTCTGAAAAAAAAATTTCAACAGGCAACCAATCAACGTAGTCTATTTTGTAAACAAATTTCCCCTTCCGTACATAATTCTTTTGTTTTCCATTTAAAATATATTGAATCTGCTGAAAATTTTTCTTCAGAAATTTGTCGTAAACTCGCACTCAGGAAAGACCAATTTAACCGCAGAAGAAACAGCCACCTTAGTGTGTGAAATTGAGGCAATTCTCAATTCTCGTCCGTTATGCCAAGTACCAAGTGATGACAGCACGTATTATTCATCAACACCGGGTAATTTTTCAATTGGGACCTCGCTGAAACACATTCCTGAAACATCTAAGGATACAACCACAAATCTTGGAACTCAATGGGTGGTTATTCAACGACGAGTAGAAACATTTTGGCAGCGCTTCCAACTGGAATATTTAAGTTCTCTACAGCAGTGTCAAAAATGGTTTACAATAAATAACAATCTTCAACTCGGTGAAATAGTATTGTTGAAGGACGTCAATCTTCCACCTTCTCACTGGCCATTAGGCATCGTTGAACAAATTCATGCAGAAGACGACGGACCAGTTCGCGTCATAATAATCCGTATGAAAAATTCAGTATATAAGCAGCCAATATCGAAAGTCATCAGGCTAAATGTGCAACTGTGTAAGGAGTAAGCTCCTTACAGGTGGGAGTATGTTTAACATCATTGCAACATTAGTAGTTATATACTTTAGCTGTAACGATCTGGAAAATCTTTAAAAATTTTATTTTGATTTATCACAAAACTATTCGTATTTGAGCAAAATTATTAATTACTTTCATAATGCTACCACAAATAAAGACCCCTTTGGATATTTGAAATGGTTGGTAAACGAAATCACCGTTTGGAAAATCAACAGGCAAATTTATAACTTTTTCGGAACGTAGTGGAATTTCGAGTGAATTATCTAGGTAAGTCAATTTTAAAATAGTATTTTCTAAATTTGAAGGAATTTCCAAAATACCCTGAGACAAACCAATTGTATATTTGAATTTAGTTAAAAAGTCATGGTCGACAATTCTAGCACACGTATTAGGGAATTTGTCGTCAACGATAAGAAAATTTTGCTTCAAAGTAGTTGATTAACTGCTATGGTTTGTAGTTTTTCTGAGCCAATACCTTTGATAACAAAACTCAGGTTGGGAGATCACTCTGTTTTCCCAACAATACATATTTCGCTTCACTAGTAGATATCATATTTGAATGTACCTTTATAATTTTAGTGGGTGGATTATTATTTGATGATGAGTACTGAATGGGTGAATTTAAATTCGAGAATTGATACTCGGCAAATTTTCGAGTTTTATTGAGTTTTCCTGAATTTGGTTGATTTGTGGAATTTTGATCAAAATTCGAGGTTGTGATATTTCTCGCGTTCGAATTTGATTGATTTTGCCTATATTTTCACATTTTTACAGTACCCGCATTGTTGTTTTTATATGATGAATTGGGATTATTGACACGGTAACGCAGAAAACACACATCATCACTATGTCCTAGTTTATGACAAACTTGGCATTTAGTCAATGATTTATGGCTAGTTGGAGCAGCATTTGATGAATTGAGTTTATTTTGCAGGTTAGTTTCCTCTTCACTGGCCTGCAGTTTGTTCATTTACGCTTTATACGTCATCATTTGAATTCCAAAGTATATTGAGACAACGTTCATTTAATTCAGTTTGTAATCAAAATATGCGATTTGCATATGTTTGTACATTTCCATTTTTTGATTGAAAGCTAAGACGAAGCTCTAATTATATTTGCGCGGATGAACTCTCACCGAACTGTTTTTTTCAGATTTTACTTCTTTAAACGTTTTGAACTCCTTATATCTCAAGACATTATAAGCTTTCCCAGTTAATCGAACTTTCAGAAGATTGATAAAATTGATGTGTTCTCAAATTCTCGTATTACTTTTAAAGCAAAATCTATATTTAGATCAGTCAGTTTTGGGTTTTTTATTTTTGGTTTAATCAGATAAATGATGTATGAAAATTATTGTTGAAAAGAATTTTAAATTCGTATGAAAAAAAAGTCCCGAATTTAATACATTCGTTATAAAGAATATTTCGACAAAAACTGTGTTGATCAATCGTTGGGTTAATGATTTGCGTTTAATGGTTAACTTACGGTTAAACGCGTGTTGTTTTGTTATATATGATGAATGAGCCTTACGTTGATTTATTGGTAACCAGTTAATCGTCCGGTTGGTTTTTTACATCTCTATATTTGATATTCTACACAAATTTTAACGTGGTGCAACAATTATTAGATCAAAAGTATAACTAAAAATTGTAGTTGACAACAGGGGTAGGTTAGGATTAAGCGTGCAGTTCAATTGGTGATTTATTATGGGGTTGAGTTGGTTTGGGCTAGGGTTGAGATTACGGTTCAGATTCTTATATTTAACGGTAGGAAACAGTTGACCTCCTAATCAAATACTTATTCAATAGCATGCAGCATGCAGCTCATAACCGAATAGTGGTAGAATATAGGCAATGTGAACGTAGATACTTTGCCTTCTTGCCATATTTATTCTAACGTGTTCAGCAAAAGCTGAAAATATTAAAATTCTACATTACTAATTGTCTTAAGAACGGCTATAGGAGAATACTTCCTGTTGATTTTTTTTCGCCTGTCCATGGCCGATTACATCTAAATTCAGAACTATTGATACCTGGATGAGACGAAATTTTGCAAATCGTATCACCCTGTAAAATGTTTTGTTTTTAAAAAAGAGTTGTGAAAAATTGTATCCTTAGGTGCCATTTTGCTAACGTTTTAGTAATTTATCGAATAAGGATTCGCACCTCTTGTTCCACTTCTTGCACATTTCCAACTAAAAAAATTCGAGGTTGGTCAATTTCTTGTTGATCGATTTGAAAATCAGTGGCAGTATCTTTTAGATTGGTATAAATACGGCCCTTGTATTCCGTAAAGAAATCACCTTCTGCTTGTACTTAAACTGCTTTATAAGTTTTCCCACTGGCCATGTATATGCCGTTATTCTTGGCATTTATGACCGATTCTGATAACATTGAATTCCCCAAGTTTAAATATCTATCTTTTAGGATTTACCACAGTGATGGTAAGTAGGTCATCAGCTTATTACGTTTCTCAACTGTTGCCTCGGCTGCTAATGTAGAATTTTGCGAATTCACAGCTGTCGACGAAAATGTAGAAAAACCGCCAATGTCGTTGTTCGTGACAGCAACTTACCTGTCATGTTGGCGATTTAAATATTTAAGCAGATTATCTGGATGAGGCCTGCGATCCTGTAACTCTGCGTTCCTAGAGGATTGAGATTTGGCTCGAGTTACGGTTTGCTCAAGATTAGTTAGTTGGGATTGAGTAAGCTTGAGTTGATGTTGAGTGTAGGATTCAGTTTGGAATTATTTTGGGGTTGAGTTGAAAGTTAAGTTCATGCGTTGATTTGAGAATTGAGAAGTTCAGGTTGATTTCAGGTATATATCGCACGTATATAAATCGGAGAACGTTTCAAAAATAAGCTTTAAAATGTTTACCAGTTTTTCCGTTCATTCTTTTCAGCATATTAGTTGGCGGCAAACAAACGTATCTATAAATACGTATGCAGTTTTTCATACCTTCCTGATTTAGGGATTATATTGGGCGTTTAATTTAGGATTTATTGAGCGGTTGCGTTGGGGTCGAGTGAGAAATTTTCTTCTGAATTTATATTGTGGTTAAGTTGGAGGTTAAATTGGGTTTATTTTAATTGAGTTCGTGTACGCATATCGTTTTGCGGACCGTTTTCTTTTTGGGATTTAGTTAGACATTGAGTTTGGAGTTAATTAACGGTTGATTTAAAGTTCGATTTGGTGATTAAAGTTTGAGTTTAAATTGGTGATTAAACTGAGGGTTTGTTTGCGGCTGTATTTGGTGCATTGAGAATGCATAAACATTAAGTTGGAGGTTCAGTTAGACGTTGTATTAGAAATTGAGTTTGGTCTTAGTAAAGGATTAAGAGGTTCAGATATGGATTGATTTGGGAGTTCAGTTTTTGACTAGATTAAGTTGACTTTATATTAAAAAAAAAATCCTAAAAAATCCAAAATTTTAATTCGTTGTAACCTTAGAATAAGAAGCTACTAACCTTAAACCTCCACTATTAAAATTCCAATATTAATAGAAATTAGAACGTTTTTCAAAAATTTCTGTTTTTTAATAATTATTCACATACTATAATAGAAAACTCTCCCAAATCCCCATACAATTGGAGCCTATCCGCACGAGTGACAGGAAAACATGATAATTTTTTTAAAAATATTGATGTTTATATTACTATTTAACAGTGGTCCTCTTCCGCGCAAGGATGACAAGAAATGATGTAGCATCCTTTTGTTGCCAAATTGTAGTTGGTCGTAGTTAACAAAAATTTCTGGGGTCTTCAGCTACTTTACTTTGTGTTTCGAGATTATCTTTTTTGGATTTCTATTGTTGATAAATCGAGATGCTCTCATGTTTATTATACCAAAATTAGACAATTGCTCAAAGCCGCTTAACATTGGTCGACTGTACTCAAGAATGACAAGATAGTATGTAGCGTATTTCGTTATCATATTGTAGTTGATCCTACACACTTAAAAAAACAACTTTAATTTTTAATGCAAGCCTTGCATTATAACTCATGAAATACAAGTTATTATCAAATTGTAAAGTAATGATTGCCTTAAAATTAATTTTAACGCAATTATGAAGATTCCTAAAGCAGTATTTGCATTAAAAAATATTTTTAATTGAACTATTAAACATTTTACAACAACCTGCTCAAATTGAAAAATTATAGCAACATATAATTCGCTAAAAGAAGTGGACTTAAATGTACATATGAATAATAAATTTATGCACGTGTTTTGTTTTACTGATATAAAATTCGCTAAATCAAACCAACTAAGTGGCAAATATAATAATTGGTTCTTTTGTGGTAGAATGGTCAGTAGAAACATATAAGCGACACCAGCGATACAATCCCTTTGTTCTGTGCCTGAAAGGTTGACGACGTAATATACATTATCATAAAAATTAAAAACTTATTGAGGCGAACATTGATACTTGTGTGTCTGGTAGCGTGTTTTTTTATTAGCTCCGGATAGCAAGCTATCGGGAGCACAAGGGAAATGTCTATTGAAAGTTGTTCGATTATACACATGTGTCGCTAATAAACAAAAAACTAAAATTTTACCTAACTTCATGCAGTTGTATGACATTTCTTCCGAATAAAAAATCGGAATAAAAATATCTAAAAATCATCGGGAGATTGTTGAGCAATACGTTAATGTAGAAGCTGCAAACATATTTTTAAAAGCTGGAAAGCAAAACGATAATCGAGATGCATCATTGTCGAAAAGTGACGAAGATGAATATAAATAATATTTTGATGAAATGGACATGCCTAGTACAAAAGTCAAGTCGATCCAAAACAAAGAATTACTGTACGTATTCTACGTATACGTGAAGACACAGCTTAATATTACGGAAATCTGAACCCCAATTCGGCATATTATGATCCAAAACACGTTCTATGAGGAATATTCCTGATCCAAAATCACATCCTGAAGAGTAAATAATTTTTGTTTACTAAGTTTAGAATTAAATAAATTAATTAATTTTATTATTTTAGAGTTGAGTTGTGTACTGGAGACATGGAAAAATATTCTAAAGCAGAACTTTTTGCTTGGGAAGCTTATGGAAAAATATTCTCCAAGTGGAGAAATCATTAAAGGACAAGAGAAACAAATCATTCGAAGCCGATATGAAAAGATGTACATATATGTATTTAAATAATCACTGAATAAATTAAAAATAATTCAACATGTATTTATGCTTCTTATCTTCCACGATTTCCAGTAAGGCTTATTAATTTTATTCAAAGATTCCGTTTTACTAAATCATAATTTGTATACTCCTTCGAATATAACTTACAAACTTAAATCGTTTGCTTGCTGTTCGTTAAACAATCTTGACATGTTACATGACCGCAAATTAAAATTTTGTACGAGGTAATTCCGCTGCCGCTAGATAGTAAACATTTTACAGCAATCCGAGTAAAAATCTTCTTGTTGACAACACACGCTCTAGAGATCGAACACTCTAGTAAGTCAAAGCAGTAATAACGGTTGCCAGAAGTTTGTTTTTTGGCGGGATTTTTATTTATTTTCTGAAAAGCATATATTTTACAATCAGCACGTCACTGATTAAAGGTTGTTTTCAACATGGCGAATTTTTTGAGATTTCCGACTAAATTGTCATACTTATAATAAATTCAAAATTTTTTAAGCAATTTTAACTTATAAGGAACCAGAGATTAAGTAAAAATATTAAATATCTTGCTAGATACTGTCACTTATCTGCTGATGACATTACTGTTAAGGCAAAAAAAAACGCATTCTATATATTGCACTACAATTTCAAAGCTAAATAATAGTAGCTAGCTGTGCCATTCATTTAATTGCAATTTAACCTGTTAGGATAATCTCTGGGTGTCGCTTATATATCAAGTCTCAAGAACTCACAATTCACTAACTTGAGAAAAAGTGGCATGAAGATTTCCGTTATTTTATTGTTGTAAGGTATTGAAGCGTGATATATACGAGTCACAGATAGTATTCGAGATTTGAAATTCTTGATGATTTTCTATATTATTTGAGTTTAGTTTAATTGAACTAAGCGTTTTAACCGTGAAAGGCTGAGATTCTCCAAATTCGAGGTTTTGGAAAGCCATCAAAATATTTTCAAGATTAGTGTCGAGATGTTTTTTTTTTTTGCTTTTTATCTACTTAGCATTGAGATTTTTCAAAAACATTCTAAGTTTAATCGAGCTTCTTGAGATTATTCGGTTTAATTAAGTTCTGAAAGAGTTCTGCTGCATCGTGTTTCTCAGAATTAGTGATAAATCGATATTTGCGATATTTTATGAAATATTGTATATTTTTCGAGATTATTCGAGATTTTCGACAGTATAGAACCTGCATAGGACAGATTTTTAATGATTTCTTGATTTTTGAAGATTATTCTAGAATTCTAAGTTTATTCGAATTTTTTGATATACGTCGAAATTTGCAAGGAATTATGTTGCCTAATGTTACAGAATTAGTAATAAAGTGAGATATTTCGATACTCTCGAGAATACTGTCGTAACAATGTTCTGAATTTTTTTATATTATGGAAAATCGACTTCACGATTTAATACTTGGTAGAGCTTATTTCTTAGTGTTCGAATTTATTAAGCTTTATTTAAATAAAATCAATACAATATACAATAAATGAACGTAAAAATTGTTTGCTCTAAACAATTGATGAGGTCGTTTTGAATAATGTTTTTGGTTGTTGTTTGAACAAAAATTTAAAATAAATCTTTTGCGAAATATCAGAAATATGTATGTAAGACTAAAAGCAGGTTTTTTTCAGGAAGCAATGGTAGCTATCTCCTGCCTATCCTTATTGTCTATGTGCAAATATTAATTTACTTTCCAAGTTTATTCCCTTAACTTGTCATTTTAGAAGTTTTCGTTTGATAAGAAAAACGCAAAATTTTAAAAATGATCTTATAAATTCTGCGATTTTGCGAGTCTTACTCGATTTTTTATTTTTTATTTTAAACCAATAGCTAGTCACAAAATACAGTTTGCACCTACTTCTAAGATTGCTGTACACCTATATTTTCACTTACCTTCACGTACACCTATATTTTCTTTTCTTAAACATTGTGTTTACGCCGTTTGGCAAGTGATAGTGTGATGTATGAAAATAAATCGTAACATGTATGTTGCTTAAATGTTGTAGTGGAATTTGACCGGTAAAGAAAGCATAATGATTTAAGTATGGACGAAAACACAATGCTGATTACCGATTGGTTTTTCCAAAAAGTTCATGGTCAAATTAAACAAAAATATTAGGTATGGACCAACCATCTCTGTTTATTGTACATAGGTACAATAAGAAAACAAAAAATCATGACACAATTTAAAATCAAAAATTACAAATTCTGCACTAACTCCAGGTAGCCAAGACTAATATGTAAATTTTTTTATAATTAGCTAAGGTATGCCTACATCGTTCTTTTTATGATAGTAAAATATTTTACTGTGGAATTTTAATTCTCAATTAATGGAAATTGCTCAAAATAGCAAAAAATGACGCATTAAAAATTCCGAGAAGTTATTCGCCCTACCTAAACTTTTTGATCTAATTAAAACTATTTCTATATGTATGAAATTTGCAAGATTTGTTTTTAATTCATATATACAATAAATTTAAGTTAATTTGTTTATCAATCCCACACATAAAATGTGACACAAAATTTCTATCCCATCGTAATTTATGTACCGCAATTTAAACCTATATGTCTATATACTAAACCAGAACATCACTTGCTATAAACTAAAAACTCCAACCGTGTTCGCTTATTGCCCCTATAAAATACAATACGTTTATACATCACTGTATGTTTTATACTTTATCAGTTGATCCGTAAAATGTCTCAATATATAGACGACCAAATTGTAAATCTTTTTGAATTTATAATTTTGCGTAGGTTAATTAAGTTTTTGCTTTTTAGTTTTTATTACCATTATAAAGATTCATTCATTTCTAAAACCTATATACGTTACAGATTATAATTTATTTGATTTTTGTCTTATATTAATTTAAACTAATATATAAAATAAAAATAAAAATTAATTAGTCTATAAATAATAAATAAATTTAATTTTTATCGATTTTTCTTTTATTTTAATTTTTAGAAATTAATTTTTTATATATCCAGCTAAAAATGAGTCATTACCAAACGTATAATATTACACCAGGTATTTCTTACTAAATTTTTTGTTGTATATTTTGAATATGCATCCGAGCGCGGCTTAATTAATGCTTCGAACTTTATATTTATCTCGTATATGTAAATAAATCTTAGCTATAAACTTTTAATTTATTTAATTTATTCGTAAAAATAATAATAATTGTTTTATATTGATTTTGTATACATAATTAATTATCTCTCAGTGAGTTTGTACCCAAAATCAAAAACTGTCGATTTAATTTACCACAACTTAGTTGAAATTGAAACCGTTGTGAAAATTTCGTTTTTTTTTTCATTCAATAAGTTGAATGTGAATATATGATGTAAGGTGAAAAGGTACCAAAATGGATTTGTTTAAAAATAGGGGAAAAATATTTTATATCAAAAATGATAAGGATATGAATCTGCATTACCCTTAAAAATTTATTCACCATTTCTGATATTTTGATGACATCTGTTGGAGAATGGCGAAAATTCGAAAGTAAAAGGATTTTCTTATTTGAATACATTTACGTAGATTAGTAGTTTTAATAATTTGTAATTAGGTCTATAAAATATATAAAATATGAACAAACACAATGCCACCACTGTATTGCTGTATAAACTTATTGGTTTCGCAAGTTTAGTGAAGGCCATATATTTAGATACCTTAAGAAAGAAATTGAAAATCCAAATGAATTTCTGTACCCCTGTACGATATATCTGGCGTAATTCATAAACTAGGAATAATTTTTACTATAGGAATAATTTTAAAAGTCTTTAAATGTCCGTCCGTGTGCCTGGATGTCTGTCTCCATGGAATTTCAAGAATGGCTTGTCTAATTTAGATTTTTTTTTTGCCAATCTGTTTCTATATGGTCAAGGCGGAGAATTAAATATCTTTTGTGACCTGAATTAGAATTTGGAATGAGTTCATTTGAACTGATTTCACGTACGAATATAATTGTTCAGGCCGTGTAATTTATGAGTTGAGGAAGGAGTTGATTTTGTGATTGAGCTGAAACCTGATGGTTTTGTTTGGTTATTGCATTGGGTTAACTTGAGAGTTGAGACGCAGGTTGAGTTAGGGATAAGTAAGAGATTAAAAGTTCAGCTCTGATGTTTTTAATCATTTAAAATTATGCTGAGATTTCAAATTTCAAATTGAATTAAAGTAACTTTCTGAAATTAAAATATTCCTTAGTTTTAAATAGCCAATTTTATAAATTTTCATGTATACAAATTTTGATTTATATAAGATGAAGAACTAAATTTACAATGAATCTTAACAGATTGACTTGGTTTGGATTCCTTTGGTTAATATTTGAAACCGAATATTAAATTTCGAATTTTTTCGAATTTCGCACATTTCATAAATTCAGCTTCGTGACAATGGTACACCTCTCAAAAAGCATTATTTTATTTTGTCCCGCAGATCACATTTTATGATTAAGGGCCACACCAGCTTTGCACGAAACATTTAGCATTAACACGGTATTTTTTGTTAAATCAAATATAAGAGCTGCTAAAATATTTTGCTGGTGATGAAAATTCCTGTCAAGCAGTGGAAATTAAATTGAATTAAAAAAATGTTAACATTATTGCAATATATCGATCACCAAAAAATTCTACCACCAATTTTTACCTGATGTTAGATTAATATTTAAAGGAATATCTGTATGTACTGTTTGGAGATTTTATTAAAAATTTGTTAGATTTCCAAGGGAAGGTCGCCTCCGATTATTAAGTTTAGTAAATTCCTTTGGTCAGGTATTTTTGAAAAAATTTACTCAGGAGCGTTGTACTCGAAATAGAAATGGAATTACTACACTAATTGATAACATAATAAAAGACTTGTTAAATATTCATTTAGCTAAGACACTTCAGTTGTTTTTAAATCATAAGCTTGAACTTTTTATCTGTCACATATTTCATTCTTCACAGTCTACATGAAACACTCTTCAACGTTTTGGACTACAAAAATATTTTTAACCCTCCTATATGGATTAATAAATCCAATACAATAAATATAACAGATTTTGCAAATAAATAACAAGAAATGGTAACCCTAAGAGCTATGAAAATATTTTAGGGAAGTAGTTTCTATTAAAATTAGTGGTAAACTAATAACTAAGGAAGAAATAATTGCTGACCATTTTAACATCAATTGTAAGTGTTTCCAAAATAACTAATGGTATTTTTATAGAGGCAAACTTTGATGATTTTATCTAAACTATAATTGTGCTCACAGATTTCAGCTTAGGCCAATAGTCGATTCAGAAAAAAGAAAGATAGTTTTAAGTCTAAATTCAAATGCAGCTGTAGGTGTAGAGAGACGAAAACGATAAGTTCATTGATTGTGAAATGCAGAAATGTTATGTTTATTACCTGAGATTTCCCTTGTTTCTGTAAAAAAGCAACTAGCGACAATTTAAAAATCTGGTTTTGGCGACAAACAATAAAATTAGTGACCAGCAATTCTGCTTCATTGCTAATTCAAATTCAACATCAGGATGTTTAAGCTTCACTGATTTTCTCACAAAGAATATTGGTCAAAGTTGAGTTGTGGGTACATTTTTTTAGATCTACGAAGAACGTTTGATACGGTAAATCATAACTTCTTTATTGTATAGATTGTACTCGTATAAACCCATTATTTATACTTTTCGATTTGCTGTGGCTTTATTACTTTATTCACAATTCTTTAATATATTTAAAATTTACAAAAAATTAAAATTAAAAATAAAAAATTATTTAAATAAGTTAAAAACTTTCTTATAGTGATAATTAGTTTTTATTTTTTTATTTTTAGAAAGAACTAGTTTTCGGTCATTCGTCCATCATCAGTTTCTTTTTAACAACAATGATAGTTGCTAAAAAGAAACTGATGATGGACAAATGTCCGAAAACTAGTTCTTTCTAAAAATAAAAAAATAAAAATTAATTATGACTATAAGAAAGTTTTTTAACTTATTTAAATAATTTTTTGTTTTTAATTTTAATTTTTTGTAAATTTTAAATATATTAAAGAATTGTGCATAACTTCTTATTAGTCAAACTGACTAGTTAGATCTAACTAAAATATAAATTGAAAAATTTAAATTTACTACAAGATATACACATACTAGATACTACTAGATAGTAGTTATACTCTATGTGTACATATAAAATGAATGCACCCATCATATGGATTTATTTTTCAAAAACCTTGTTAGTCAAATGATTTTGTAAATAGTGAAGTTGTGTTATACCTATTGAGGTTTGAGTTACTGAATTTCCATAAAACTTAGAATCCTGAACTTTTGCTTTAAAATTATTTTTGTAACTGTACAAAGAAGCAATGTACTTAAAGAAGTTTGGCATTAAAATAATACTTGATTGTAAAAGTAAATCTTAAATAATAATTAAGTGAAAAAAGTATCATTCTATCCATCATTAGGAGGTTAGAAACTAAGAACATTTTGAATGTTTGAAATAAAAAATTTTACCAATATGCTTTTTTTATAAAGAAAATATTGAAATAAAAACCTCGTCATAGGACGAAATTAACACAACTCTTTAAAATTTGTATGAGATCGCTTGATCCGGCATAGCAAATTGACATTTTAATATCTATTCCGCAAAATTTGAACGTGAATAGTAAATTTTTTAAAATTCACTAAATTTAATAATTCTGGAAATTTCAAAGTGGAAACACTTAAGTATAATAATTGAAATGCATTAGAAATTTTAAAAATTCTAAATTTTTGAAATTTTTAAAAGTTTAAAATTTACAATGAAAACATTACAAAAATTACAAATAAATGGATGTTAATAGTTCACTCATTGCAAACGGATAGAAAAATCGGATTTATTTTTTCGATATAATTCCAAAATTATAGCTTTCTTCTGGTTTTTGACCAAATGTACAAAACAATTCTACGTTTAATTTAAAAAATTCAAAAAATTTTTATTGTCTGAGAAAATGAAAATTAAACATTTTCACCCGAAAAAATTAAATTGCCATCATCTCAATTTCAGCAAACTAGAAATGTCTTGGTCAAGAACCAGAAGATTTCAGAGAAAACAGAGCAATAATTTTAGAATTAAATTAGAAAAACTGAATGCGAGTTTTCTTCTCGTTTTTCAGTGGGTAGCGGCCTTAGGATTATGAAATATGATAAATTCTAATTTTGAAATTTAGATACATTTAAACATTTTTGAAATTTGGGAAGTTATGATTTTAAAATATAATGTATGTGAGAATTTTTGAAAACTTACAAGATTTATGAATTCTGAAAATTTTGAACTTGCAGGAATTTTAGAAAATCTGAAACATTTTGGTATATTAATACCACTTGTTTAATAATTAGAAATTTAAAAACAAATAGTTGTTATTATTTGGTACTATGAAATTTTAGAAATTCTAAGAAATTTTGGAATTTTTTAAACTAAAATAGTTTATAATTTATAAAGAATTGCTATTTAGGAATTCCACAGTTTTTTTGAAATTTCGAAAATGATGATTTTAAACAATTTATGTAGAATTTTTAAAAAATTTACTAATTTTAAAAATTATAGAAACTTGAAGGCATTTTATAAATCCTGCAACATTTTGGTACATTTATGCTAATGCATTTCAAATTAGAAAATTGTAAATAAATGTCTATTAATATCAAGAACTATGAAATACTAAAAACTCTAAATTTTAGAAATTTTTAAAAGTATGTAACTAAAAAAAAATCAAATTTCGAGAGATTTATTATTATTTAATATTTTATGTGAGAATTTTTGAAAATATAGAAAATTTAAGAATTCTAGAAATTCGAAACTTGAAGGCGTTTAAGAAAATTTGGAACATTTTGTTATATTAATTGCAAAGGCATTAAAAATTAGAAATTTGAAAATAAATATTTATGAATATTTAGGACTCTGAAATTTTACAAATTCTAAATATTACACATTTTTAATAGGTTTTAACAGAAAAAGCTTAGAATTTAAAGAGATTGGTTTCTGCAAAAAATGTTGAAATTTAGAAAATTATGATTGCAAATAATATTTTAAGTAAGAATTTTTGAAAATTTGCTAATTTTAGAATTCTTAAAATTAGAAATTGAAGCCATTTTACCAATACTAAAATATATTGGTTTATATGGTTTATAGTACTAATGCATTAAAATAAGAAATTTGAAAATATGTAAATGAGAAGAAATTCCTAAAAATTTCGTAATTTTTCTTACTAAAATAGTCAAAATTTATAAAGGCTTGTTAAATAGGAAATCTGCAAATTTTTTGGAAATTTGGAAAATGATGAATTAGACAATATTTTATGTAAGAATTTTAAAAATTTATTGAATCTTAGAATTCTAGAAATTCGCAACTTTGGGGCATTTGATAAATAAGGAAATATTTTGGTATATACTAGTGCATACACAATTAGAAATATAAAAATAAACGGTATTTATTTGCTATATTATAATGTTTGTTATATTAAGGACTAGGAAATTGCAAAAATTCCAAATATTAGAAATGTTTAATGGTTTTTAACTAAAAAAGCTTGTAATTTAGCAAAAATTGTTATTCAGGAATTTTGGAAAATTATGATTTTACACAAAATTACATGAAAAAAAAATTTTGCAAATTTACTAATTTTAGGAATTCGGAAACTTCGAAACTTGAAGTCATTTTAAAAATACTGAAACAATTAATATGTTAATACTACTGCATTACAAATTAGAAATTTTTAAATAAATGATTGTTAATATTTAGAACTAAGAAATTTTTCAAATTCCAAAAAAATTGGAAATTTTTTTAACTAAAATAGCTTGAAATTTATAAACACTTGTTATTTAATAATTTTGCAAATATTTTGGAAATTAGAAACTTGAATTCATTTAGAAATTCAGATACATTTCGGTTTATTTATACTAATGCATTAAAATTTAGAAATGTTTGTTAATATTAAGTTCGATGCAATTTTTAAAACTCTTAATTTTAGAAATTTTTTAAAGTGTGTAACTAAAGAAGTTTTGAATTTAGAGAGAGTTGTAATTTATAATTACTGCAAATAATTTTGTAATTTGGCAAACTATGTATTTATATAATATAAGAATTTTGCAAATTTACTAAATCTTATAATTCTTGATATTCGAAACTTGAACAAGTGTTAGAAATTCTGGAATATTTTGGTGTATTAATAGTATTGCATTAAAAATTAAAAATTTAATGTGTTTTAATATTTATTGCTATAGAATTTTAAAAACTTTAAATTTTACAAATTTTCAAAAGTATTTAACTAAAAAAGATTGAAATTTATAGAGATTTGTTAGTTAGGGAAAAATTCTGGAAAATCGAAAATTGAAAGTATTAAAAATTAGACATACGAAGATAAATGGTTGTTGTTCGTTCTTTATTACCGCAGAACGTGGAGAGAAATAAACTTACATACAATTTTTCAATTTCAAACTAAACATTAGTAATCAGCAATAATTATGAATCCATTTGTCAACTACAATTCAAAAAACCAACCAGTTCAACAACCATTGGAAATGAGATCGTACTTAGTAATAATATATATTGGCCACTTGCACAGTTTTGTATATTGATACTAACACATTAAAAAATTAAAAGAGTGAAAATAAATAGTAAATAAAATTTAGGACTATGAAACTTCAAAAATTCAATTAGAATATTCTACTATGTTGTGTAGCAGATGGGATCCGCTCGAAACGCGATATTTCAAAACACGAAATTTCAAAATGCGATATGACGAAACTAGATTGAGTACAAAACGCGATATTTCTAAACACGATATGGTAACGCGATACAGTACAAAACGCGACATTTCAAAACACGATATTTCAAAACGCGATATGGTACAAAACTCGATATGATACAAAACGAGATATTCGCGTGAAGTTTGTCCTAAATTTGCCCTAAAATTACAAAAACAAAATTTGGGACATATTTAGGACAAACTTCACGCATTTGTCGACGAGCGTGAAGTTTGTCCAAAAATTGTCCTATTTTTTACGTCTGAGAATGTATTGGTTTAATAAATAAAATATCTCGTTATTATGAATTTTTTGCAAAATGTAAAGCATTTTTATATTTTGTGACTGCTGCCTGTAGTGTACATGCGACTCTAAAAAACCGAAAATTGTATTTTTTCCATCTCAAAAGCAAACAAATATTTAAAATTGTAATCGAAAACATAGTGTATGCAGGACTTTATTGGAAAACTCATCATCTGAACATAATTAGAAATGTTATTCGTCAGATCATTACTCAGTTTCCAGCAGATCGCGAATCTGCCATAAGGATCACTTCTAAATACCATAACCCGAAATAGCGTCATGGAATATTTGGAATAAATCACACGAACCGTAGAGAAAACTTCAAAGAATCTAACGCTATGCGATAAGTGCTCGCAAATCTGCCCTAAGGATCACTTCTAAGGACCATAACCCAAAATAGCGTCATGGAAAATTTTCGAAAATCACACGAACCGTAGAGAAAATTTCAACGAATCCAACGCTATGCGATAGGTGCTCGCGAATCTGCCATAAGGATCACTTCTAAGGACCATAACCCGAAATAGCGTCATGGTTCCGAAAATCACACCAACCGTAGAGAGATCTTCAACGAATCCAACGCTATGCGATAAGTGCTTGCGAATCTGGCATAAGGATTACTTCTAACAATCGGTAGAAAAATGGTAAAGAATCCAACGGAACTCGAGGCAAGAGCTTGCGAACTATAAAGACTACTTTTAGACCAAAACTTATATTTAAGGACTATTTGACTAATGACCAATTCTCGATAAAGCGGAATTCTCACGAATTGCTCTTGTTACGACATTACGTTTGACTTTGAAAAAATATAAATAATTTTTTTAAATGTTGTTTATTCAGGTAATATTAAAAATCTCAAACCTAAAAAAAAAATTTATAATAACGAGAGATTTAATTTAATTAACCAATACATTCTCAAGTGAAAAAAGTTAGGACAAATTTAGGACAAACTTCACACTCGTAACGAGATATGGTAGAACACGCGATATTTCAAAACGTGATGTGTATGTAAATGCAATTTTAAAACTATGATTGATAACATTTTGAAATAGGCACTTTAAACCTTTACCTAACAGAATTTCCTTTCAATTAGTAGAATTATCCTTTATTTACTTAAATTTTCCTTCACCTATTGGAATTTTTTTTCAGTTATCAGAACTTTTTTCGCTTAACAGAATTTTCCTTCACTTAAAATTAAATTTATTCTTTTAATGGAAATAAATTTGTATGTAAATCTAATTTTAATTAAATCTATCTTTTATTAAATTATTGACAAACGTCAATAATTAGTAAGGTAATAACTCGCTTATTAATTCGCCGATTTTTTATTTATGCCATTTCCAGCGCACACGTCGAATTTCTGTATAATCGGTTAAGAAATAACCAAGTTTAATCCCAATTGGTCAAATTCAAGAAAATTGTCAAAAAAATTTGAAAAATTATCGCATGTTGTACCACATCGCGTTTTGAATTATCGCGTTTTGAATTATCTTCTTTTTTACTATATCGCGTTTTGTACCACATCACACGATATCGCGTTTTTACCGTATCCCGTAATGAAATATCGCGTTTTGAAATATTGCGTTTTGTCAAATCGCATTTCAAATGGGACGGACCCGTAGCAGATAGAAGAAACATTTCCATTTAGATAGCGAGAAAAATATTTATGAGGAGATTTTCTGGGAGATTCACAATGCTACTGAGGAACAGAGAAATTGTTTACAGAAACCTGTAATTGAGAAATTGTTTACAGAAACCCAAATACACCTATCAGTAAATAAAAGCAATGACCTTAATCTATAATTGTACATGAACAAGAAAATTGAACAAATTAAACGAATTAAGAACTGTACTTGGTACCTTAAAAGTTATTCCACGTAATTCCATGTAAAATTATAACTTATCTTTTTCTGCAAATTACTTCCAGTCATTGCCACATGTAAAATTAATTAATTTATTAACTAACTAAAACTTGTTTGAGCACTTTAATTATATCCAATCTGAGAATTTCTGTCTCTTCAAATATTTATATTATTTCAACATCTCGTTAATAAAAAACTTAAGCCAGGCACACATAATTACATATTTACGGGAATTATTTGAAATAAACAAAATTGTCTAATAAGCTTCGTCAGCGTTACACTTATGCAAATTACCTATAAACATTTTGACAAAACCCATCCATCACCACCATATTTTACATTCACGTAATTTCGTTTCGCACTATAAATTCGCACTTAAAATTTCAAATTGGAATAAGGTGTAGCCAACACAATATGAGAAAGGGGTGTTTCGTTTATGTATTTTTTATACCAGTAATAAAACCGCTCGACCATTATAAATTGTAAATACATCGTATTATAACTTGTACTTAACTAATTATGAAAAAATTCAAGTTCATTGTCAAACATCAACTGAAATAAGGGTTCACCCCATTCGACAACAACAACAAAAACAATACAAAAAATAATTCCATCCCTTATTTTTTTACCATCCAATCCCAATTCGGGATAAAAATTAAATATTTTTAAATCATTTCGGAATTTCACTCAAAACAAAAACCAACCCAAATCATTCAGTACTCAAATTCATACACACAGACACACTATACGTATAGAAATACAAAATATATTTTATTTTGGTGTTTAACCTTCCAAAAATAGTTATTTTTAATTAAATTAAAAATATTAATTTTATTTAATTAATTAAAGTAAACAAAACAAAAAAAAAACCTTGTGATATTTGTTTGACTTTTACAACATAGACACGATATACGAAACATGAAAAAATAAATAAAAATATCTGTATATAAATCAAAAGACTGAAAAAGGCGACGAACCTGATTTTTTTGAGTTTTTATTATTTATTTATTTTTTTTTTGTTTGTGGCGATATTTTTTTTCCTATTCAGTTAGTAAAAAAAATTAATTAAATTAAAAATATTAAATTAAATTAAATACGATTAAAGCAAAAAATGTGATAAATAATAAAAAAAAATTGTTGTTGTTGTTATTGTTGTTGAGTGAATTTTTTTTTTGTGAGTCTGATTTTTTATTTTATTTTTGATGAGACATAAAAGTGGTCTGGGTTGACAATTAAACTGACAACAACTTTTTTGTTGATCATTTTTTTTTTTGATTGTTTTTTTATGATTGACTTGCCAGTTGTTTAATTTTTTTTTTTTTGTTGTGTTGTAAATTCTTTGTAAAGTTGTTTGACATTAATGTTGCGCGTTATAAATTATTTAGGTTTAATTGAAATTAATAAGAATAATTTTTTTTTCTGTGGTTTACTTGTTAATAATGTTGTGCGGGGAACAATGTGAGTGTGTGATGAATCAATTGATTATTACTATATTTTTTTCGAATTTTATTCGGTCTGACTCATAAACGAGACTTAAAACGATTTTTTTTTTAAATAAGTTTCTCGTAGTAATGACTAAGGTGATTGCATGTTTTGCGGTTTTTTAACTTTGGTTTACTGTTTTGTCAGGTGACGCTTAAATTTATATAAAGACTAAGTGAATGTGATTGACACAGGTGGAGAATTTTGATGGATGAATGAACTGGAAACAATTTTTTTTTTTTTTTATTGATTAAAAGTTTTGATGAGAATTTTGACAAGCTGTTTTTGTGTGAGGATAATAGTTCATTATACTTACGGGGTTATATATTATTAACTTTAGAGAATTATACTCATTTCTGGCGAGAATCGATGCCAGAAAAATTAATTAAATATCATTTTTAACAACTATTCACACATAACACAGTAAATGGTTGAAAAAAGAGCCGACGAATGTGCTATTCGAAATCAATGTGTTAAAGTTTTATTATACAACTTATAAATGACAAAAAATTAAAACAAGAATGTAAATTAAGATTACATTTGGGATACATTAATTGGTCGCAAGGGAAATTTTCTGGAAATTAAAATCAAGCTTATTGTGATCCAAAAGTAATAACATAGTGTAAGATTTCTTCGAAGTAGTCCGAATGACGTTCAATTCTATCAAATTCGATTTGTATCATTCTTTAATCCCTTTCCAAAATTTTAAATCCGCATTGAAACAAACATACCCCTTACTTAATATTATATTACGTCATTTAAATAAATTTCCGTCAAAATCAACATCCCTTTTTAAGAATCACAATCATTTATCATTCAAACTAGACATCTTTAATCTTAGAAATAACATCCTCTCTCTCTATTTTACATTTCACAATACCATATAGCTACATAAAAAAAATGCGTACAAAACATTTTTTTTAACGGTTTGAAACTTAATACTACATTTTGTTGTTGAACCCGAACACAACAAAAAAAAAAAATTTACATAAATTTTAAAATCGAAAATAACCAAAATTTAATTTATTCAAAAAATTTCTTTTATGTGTGCCTAGCTTTCGATTTTGTTTTTAGTTTTAAAATCGAAATGTGCGTACTCAAATATACGACCCTTCAACCACACAATTTAAAATAAAAAAAATATTTAGTTTATGTTCATAACCCTTTAATAAATTTTTTAAAAAGTAAAAACTACCTTATTAATCGATTATCAGGTAGAAAAACTATTTAAATTACATCAGCAAGACATCTTGAAAGGATGCAATCTGGTTCACGATGTAAAACAGTTTTTTATTTCGTTCATCCGGAAAATTAATGAATAAATAATTTTTTTATTTTTATTTTTTTTTGAGATGAGAAAGTAATTTTTTTTGTACGTACACAGCTAGAGGGGGTACAGTATGTTTGCTATTGTGTATGCAGATGCTTTAATAATCGTAATATTAAAAGTTATTCATGCAACAATTTTAATTAGAGTAGTTTTTTTTTATTTTAAATATAGATAGTTTAGTACACAAAATCGTTAAAACAGTAAATATTGTTGTTAACCCTTCCTAATGTTTATACATACGCTTCCTTCCCCTTTTGTAATGTAAATTAAGACAAATTTTCATAATTCAATGAATACGCAAAATTAAGTATTGAAAATGTTTTGTTTTTAATGTCAAGATAAAATGCATATAAATATATTGGCAAACCCAAAAAAAAAACAATTTTAATAATAAAACTAAATATTTGCAAAAACGCATAAAACAAATGCAATAATAATAAAAAGGGTTATTACTTACTATAAATACTTTTATATTCATTTTACATTAAGAAAACGAATAATAATAATAAAAAATATTATTTTATATTTTTTAACAACAACAACAACAGCAACTAACATAATGTAATTTTAAACAAGAATTCTGTATTATACATATTTAAAATTGCGGAAAATTTAATATTAAAATAAATAAAATTTATATTGAAATAAAATATATTCTGTAGTTGTTTTATTTAATTTGGCTTAGAATTGTAATTTGAATAAAATTAATTTTGGTTCTTTATTTTATATTTCCGGATTTTGTTCTGTATTTTTGTATTTTTTATGTAAGTTTTTTTTTTTTTTTAATTTGTTCGTATATTTTTTTTAAGTATTAGTTCAAGATTAAGATAGATTAAAGAATAAAAATTTTATTGTAATATATTTTTAAAATGTAAACTCGCATTTATAATTTGAGTGAATCAGAAGATTTTATAGCGATACTTTATTTTATGACAGAATTTATTTTAGGTTAACGTATAACGGTTTTTTTTACAGTTCAACAAATCAGTACTACTTAACAGAATGAAGTATTACGAGTTGAAATGAGCTTGTCTTCATAACATCAACTAAACCTCAACTTATATGACTGAAACGACGCGTCGTTGAAGCTCATTTAAGAGTAGATCTGTCCTAAAAATCGTCAATAATAATTATTATTTACGTAAAAGCAGTGTAAAAGCAGAAAATCTTGTTATAACGAATTTCTTTAAGGGAGAACGCCACTGTGAGATTTTCAAAAAATCGTTTTTTGTGTTGCCTTTAAAAATCCTTTAGACCCTCAATAATATAATACAAATCCGTTTTTAGCTAAAAAAAATTTTTTTGGAAGGTTTTCAAGCATTTTCCTGAGAGCTCTCTAAGAGCCGAAAAACGCTGTCGGCAATATAATCCTGTTATTTTAAGTTCTCTTTTTGACCTATAGGTGCGCTGAAAAAACAAAAATTGTCCATCAGCTGAAGCGCATTTTCGGAGTGGGCATCTGTTTGTGTACATATTTATTGGTTTTTTACGAATAACAGTGTCATTGCTACAATGACTTTTAACGACGGTTTACTGTCTATCGCTTGTTAAATTTTTAGAAACAATAGGTGTGAAAATGTCGCCTAATTGTTATAATTTCTGCATTGAAATTGATGCCAAGAGAATTTCACATGCATAGTACTCGATGACGGATGTGGCAAAAGAGGCTCGGAGAGGCAATTTGGCAGCTTCCAAGGCCAGAAATGTAGCGTATATCAACGTAGAAGGACAACTGTATGCAGCTGGCATTGCTGATTAGTAGTATGTAAAAAATTTCTAAAAGTATTGAGAAGTTATTGATACCAAAAACTAAACGCGTTTTTCTCGAAACCGTGTTTTGGAAATCTGCACGCAGCAGAACTCAATCAATTTTTGTTCAATCGACTTGAAATTTTAACTGTAGGATCTTAAATAGATTTAAAATCGAAGTACCTGAGTTTTTTTTGATTCATTAAAAATTAAAAAAGATATACAACTAATATAGGAAATATTATAATCTAAATAGCCTAGATCCTATGGCAACCTTACATATAGGCCACTTGAGTGTCAGCTTCCTAGGATTTTCTCAAGAAAATTGGGTAAATCATTATTTTATAATATTTGGCTTATTTATGGGGTAAGATCGTATCAGATACGGTTGTCCTAAGCACCCAAATCGCCTTTTTTTAAACTGAAACTGGTTTCGGATAGCCTAGGTCCCATGTCAACTTTACATATAGGCCACTTTGGTGTCAGCCTTCTAGAATTTTCTAAAGAAAATTCCCATAATACCGAGAAATAATTTTTTTATAATATTTGGAATATTTATTGTGTGAGATCGTATCAAACATGGTTGTCCTAAACACCATAATCCCTTATTTTTTTAAAAAGTGAAACTGGTTTTGGATAGCCTAGGTCATATGCCAACTTTACATTTAGGTAACTTTGGTGCTGCCTAGGATATTCTAAAGAAAATTGGAAATTCATTTTTTTCATAATATTTGGTTTATTTATTGGATGAGACCATATCAAACATAGTTGCCCTAAACACTTTAGGCCACTTTGCTGTCAGCTTCCCAGAAATTTTTAAAGAAAATTTTGAAATAATTTTTTCATAATATTTGGTATATTTATGGGGTGAGTTCGTATCAAACATGGTTGTCCTCAACACCCTAATCCCCTATTTTTTTAACAACTGAAACTGGTTTCTGATATTTAGCTTACTTTGGCGTCAGATTCCTAGGATATTCTCAAGAAAATTGGGAAAATAATTTTTTCATAATATTTGGTTTATTTATGGGGTGAGGTCGTATCAAACACGATGGTCCTAAACACCTTAATCGCCTTTTTATTTTTAACACTAAAATTGGTTTCGGATAGCCTAGGTCCTATGCCAACTTTACCTTTAGGCCACTTTGGTGTCAGCTTTCTAAGATTTTCTCGAGAAAATTGGGAAAATAATTTTTTCCTAATATTTTGTATTTTTATTGGGTGAGATCGTATCAAATGTGGTTGTCCTAAACACCCTCCTTATTTTTGTCAAAACTGAAATAGGTTTCGGATAGCCCAGGTTCTATGCCAATTCCACATATAGACCACAATTGATACGATTTCACTCAATAAAAATACAAAATATTAGGACAAAATTATTTTCCCAAATTTCTCGAGAAAATTCTAGAAAGCTGACACCAAAGTGGCATAAAGGTAAAGTTGGCATAGGACCTAGGCTATCCGAAACCAATTTCAGTTTTAAAAAAAGGTGAAAACCACGTTTGATACGATCTCACCAAATTAATAGGCCAAATATTATGACAAAATGATTTTTCCAATTTTTTTGAGAATATCCTATCCTAGGAATTTATCAAGAAAATTGGTAAAATCATTTCTTCGTAATATTTTGTATATTGGGTGAGATCGTATCAAACATGGCTGTCCTAAACACCCTAATCACAATTTATTCCAAAAAATATTTCTCGGAAAGAACGAAATATTTTTAATTCTTTTTTATCTTGTAATCTTTGCCGTCTAAGAAATAAAGAAGTTTAATCTTTTAAAAAATTTCAACGTTTAATACACAAAAATAAAAAATTCGTAATTTTTTTTTTTTACAAAGGGTGGGTGTATGTAGCCCAAAGCACTGCGACCATTGAGGCCTATTATGCATCCCTAGAGATTTCTACGTGAAATGTAGGTCTATATCCTTGATAAACGCCGCTACCTGATGCATATCCAGTGGGTCGGCGTTAGGCCACTGGATTATGTACGCATTGAGGAACTTTAATCTTTTTAGGATGACAGCGTCGCATGTGAATATTTGTTGTTCCGATGTCGCCTTACCGCAGTCGCAGAATCTGGACTGGTCCATAAGGGACCTTCCCATTTTATGTAGATGACCATTTAAAGGGCCGTACCCTGTTAAAACCAGGTAAGGAATCTTAGGGGTTGGCGGTCCATCCTCTCTGCCTTTCCCAGACGTATAATATTATATAACTGAATAATCTCTTGGCCTGTCTCATCCCAATGAAGGACTACCAGACTAATTTCCTATAGATCTGCTCCCAGTCCCTTATACCATTTGTCCAATGGGTTTTGGAAAAAGCAATACTAGGACTAGAATCCAGGAAATCCCGGCTTGTTCCCATTTTTGCACATCGGTCTGCTGCCTCATTTCCTCTAATAGTGGAGTGGCCAGGATACCACAAAAGGGTGACTTTATTTGCTTTACCCTGTTCTAATAAATTACAGTAGCAGCTCCAGATCAATTTCGAGTTGAACACTGAAGCTCCTAAGGCTAGCAGAGCTGCCTGGCTGTCCGAGATTATATAGATCTCCGTATTCTTATATTTCTTTTTGAGACATTGAAGCATACATACTTCAATAGCAAAGGTCTCAGCCTGAAAAACTGTGTGGGTTACCCAGTGGTATGCATAGCTCTGTGTCGGGCCTGACTATCCCTGCACTGGTACCGTACACCGGTGAATCTGAAAATTGTTGAAATTTTTATTTTTATTTTTTATTTATGGATTTTAGAGGTTTCCTGTACTGAAGATTGTCCAAATCACAGAGTTTTTCTCCGGTTGTGACATAGGCCACTAGTTAGCTTAAGGAGTTTATTTTGAGATAAAATTAGTAAGATTTGCTTTCGATCGTCAACCTTTGTGGTGTACAGAACGAGTTACCATAATAGAAATAAAATTAATGAGTATTAAGCAATAAAAAGAGATTTAGTGGTATTAGTGCTATACAATTTTGATAAGCGCAATTCTGCGCACTGATAAAATTTAATACCTTTTTTCAACAAGGTTGTGGATTATTACAATGGAAAGTTTACGACAAAATACCGTAAAAGTACAGTTCCAGAAGACAGATGCTAAGCCGTCTGACCAAGAGATGATGCGATTTGTATTGAACAATGCACTAACGGCGAAAGATATACATGCAGTGTACCAAGATCTGTACGAGCGGTGTATGTATATCAAGTTTAATACAGAACAAAGGTACCTGGAGTTTATACGAGAGACACGTGTGTTGACTTTCAATTACATAAATGGAACATCAACGGAGGTAACGGTGAAATGAGCAAGTGGGATAATGCGGTACGTGAGGGTATTTAACTTGCCACCAGAAATCACAGACACATCAACAAGACGTGAAAAGTTTGGAGTAAACTCACTGCTACCAGTTTTTTCGGGAGTAAGGGGCGTGTATATAGAAATAGAGCGAGAAATACCGCAATTTTTATATATTCAAAATATTAAAGCCAGAATATTCTACGATGGAATGAAAGAGCGGTGTTACAAATGCGCAGAAGATAACCATAAAAAACAAGAATGTCCACTGTTGAATACGAATAACAACATAGCAGAACCACAGCTACAACAACAAGCACTACAACAAAAAGAAATAGATGGACAACATGTACACAGGCAACACGTACAAAGAACAAGTACGGTCGATAAAAATACGGTACAATCAACCGCCACTGAAGAAGGAATTAAATACAGCGATATAGCCAAAATTAATATTTTACAAAAGGAGGCAAAAACGAAAATTGAAAAAAAAACAAAAAGTGATTAACGTGAAAGATCATTTGAATGCAAGGCAAACAGAAACCGATTCATCGTGTATGGACACGGAAAGCCAAGATATATCTGTAAAAGGAAATGTAAACAAACGCGGTCGACCATACAAAAAAACACGGTACACAAGTACCAAAAACAGAATAGCATTCATTGACCAATTTAATAGTTCAACGTTGAGTACAGACGTAAGCAATAAACATTTTATTGCACCACTACCACCACCATTGAAACCAGATAATTGTACATCATAAATTAATAAAAATCAATGTTATACGAAACTGGACACAACGCAGAACATGGGACAACAACACGCGACATTAACATCTTTATGAAGGGTGCAACATCATCAATATGATTCAATAATTTTATTATTTCATCAAAATTAATTTTTGTTAAATTTTGGAAGCGGATATTCCCTGCACATATTTTAATTGGTATGTATACATTTTTATTGGTGTGAATGTGAAACATGAGTGAAATAATTATTGTTGACCAGATAAACATACAAAGTTTTTACGCCAAAAAAAAATATGTTGGAAAATTATCTGGCCAAGAATAAAATGAATGTGATGCTTATAAGCGAAACATGGGAGAGAATGAACAAGGCGTTGCATGTGAGAGGGTACAGATTTCTTTTCAAACCAAGAAGCGATGGTTATGGTGGAGTGGCAATAATGTACGCCAAAAATATGACTCTTGAAGAAGTTCAAGACCTTGAAGGTAACTACCCGCTTTTGAGGTGATTGAAGCAATAGCCGCCTCAACGACGAATTTGGAAAGAAATATGTTACTAGTGAGCGTGTATGTAACCCAGGTGCGTAATGAAAATGAAAGGTAAAAGCCTTGAGTGACTTTAAAAAATTGTTTGAGTGGGTGAACGATAAAAGTGACCTGATTGTATGTGGAGATATGAATGCGCATGCGAGAATGTGGGGTTGTTTTGACAATTGCGCGAGAGGAAAACAGTTGGCCGACCTTATTCAAGACTTCGATAAGGTGCTCTTGAATGATGGAAGGCCAACTAGAATGGCGAATGTGGGAGGCCCGGCCAGCGCAATAGATTTGTCTATGACAACTATTGAACTGGCCTGTCGGGTCACTTGGAATGTTGAAGAAGAGAATTTGGGTGGTGATCATTTCATGATCAAAATGATCATGAATGATAATCGAGTGTTTAGAAAAAAACGTGAATTAATGAATAACAGAAAATGGGTGAATCAAATGAATGAGATTCTCGGAGAAAATGAAATAAATCAAAGCCAGTTAGATAGTGAAATTGAACGGGTAAATGAACTGTGTACAAAAATTGTAGATATGAAAGAGATTATGTGAAAGGTTGGTGGAACAATGAAGTTCAATTCGGGTATGATAGGAAGCGAATAGTCTTGCGTGAATTAAATAGAAATAAGAGTAGTGAGAATAAGATTATGTGTGGTAAAATGAACGGGAAATTAAAAAAGCTATTCGCAGAGCAAAAAGGAAAAGTTGGCGGCAATATGTGTCCCAAATGACACATAGAACCACAACTAAGGATTTATGGAGTTTGTTTAATAGGGTGAATGGTAAACATTTTAATGTGAGCAATGTGGTATGTGAGAACAGAGAAAAAGGTGAAGAATTTATAAGAATGATATTGAATGTAAGCAATGATTTGAATGTAATAAATGAAGTAGAAATGAAAGATAGGATTGTAAGTATGAATGGGGAGAGTTCCCGAGGGTGTTAGATAGATCAAAGTCTACCACTCCAGGGACGAACCGAGTAAGTTATAAAATGATTCGGTTGTTGAGTGACTCAGCAAAACATAATTTGCTGGAGATACTCAACAAAGTGTGGATAAGTTCAAAAATACCGGACAAATGGAAGGAGAGCAGGATGGTTCCCATTCCTAAACGGGATAGAGATCCAAATGTGGCAACAAATTATCGAGGCATATGTATGTTAAATGTTTTTATAAAAATTTTAAATGAAATGATAAAAGAACGAATGGAAGATTTTGTGAATGAAAATAATTTGTTGCCATTGACAACATTTGGATTTCGAAAGAACCACTCTGCAATTGAGTGTGTGGAAAAGTTTGTTTGGGAAGTAAGAAAGGATAATATGAAAGCTGTTGCGGTATTTTTGGACATTGAAAGAGCTTATGATTACGTGGTTCCGTGGAAATTACAACAAATTCTCTCGAATTTTGGATTTTCACGGAAAGTATGTATGTGGAAAAAAGATTTTATGACTGAGAAAAAAATGGTTCTGAATGGAAGTGGTTTTAGGTTGGAGGGAGTTTCAAATGTTGGACTTCCGCAAGGAAGTAAAATATCTCCAGCTCTGTTCAACCTATATACCAGCAAGATACATCACATCAATGCAGATAATTAAATCGTTCTGCAATTTGCAGACGATTTTGTAGTAATTGGAAAAGGGAGAAATATTGATGTGGCGGCTCAAAGAGCGCAAAATGGGGTGGATGAGTTAATACAAAAATGTTGAATCTGAGAGTGAATCCTAATAAGTGTGCTTATATGAGTTTCAGAACAAACGTTGCAAATGTTAATATAAGTGTTGATAGTCACAGAATTGAACAAGTAAATGCGTACAAGTATTTGTGTATTTAGATTGATAGACGTATGAATTTTGGGAAACATACAAAAATTTTGGCAGATAACTGCACGGAACGTTTAAATGTGCTTAAGTGGGTGAGCAATCCTAAGTGGGGCGCTCATCCGAGTGTGACTGATAAATTAAGGAAGGCCCTTATATCCTCCAAAATATGGTATTAGTGTGTATGGGAATGGTGCGAAAGGGGCTTTTAGCCAATTAATGAAAGTAGAAAATGCATGTGCAAGAGTGGTATTGGGGGCGATTAACTCAACACCAATACACACTCTGTGGTCTGAAATGTGTGATTCACCTCTTGATTACAAGAGAGAATGGATTACAGTGAGAGAGTCGGTGAGAATGATAACTAAGAAAAATGAGTTTTGGAATGAGATGATAGTAAGATTACAAAGTAGGGCGGTGTACATACCGACACATAGAACTAGCATTGCACTTGAAAATCTGAACATGTTTTTGAGTATAGGCAATGCTGGTCCGCAACCCGTTCCTAATAATCTTACTCTATGTTTGAATATGGAGAGATATAATAAGGGAATGAATGAAGTTATCGCCAAAATTATGTTTGGGAAAATCAGTCAGCGGTATGTGGCAGATGATATCGTTTATACAGATGCTAGTGTAAATGAGAGTGGAGTGGGTGTTGGTATTTTTATGCCTAGTAAGAATGTTTAAAAGTATTTTAAAGTGGACAAAAGCATCTGTATAATGAACGCTGAACTGATTGGAATGTTTGAAGGAATTAAACTGGCTGTGAATGAAGGGGAAAGGAAAATAGTAATATTTTCCGATTCCCAGAGTGGTTTATGTTTGCTAAAATGTGGAGGTGAGAAGGCAATGTGTACCTATGTCGATTTGATTTTTGAATGCGTTCGAGACTGTCAACATGATGTGACCATCCAATGGATCCCATCACATAGACAGACCGAAGGGAATGAAAGAGCCGATATGTTAGCAAAAAAGGGTACATTGAATGGCATGGTTCAGGAGTACGAAAAGAAGGATGCAGGAGCCGTACTTCGAATGCTTCAGATGAATCTGTGGAGAAAATGGGAGAGTGAGTTTAATGAGAAAAGTCTAACGAAAGGAATGAAGTACAGAGCGCTCCGTGGTACTCCTTTGAGAATTCCGTTTTTTAAGGAGCTCAAAGGAGATACGCGAATATTGCGAACGGTTGAGAGAATCAGGCTGAACCATGGAAACTGGAAGGAATGCTTGTGGAAACGTCATTTGAGTGAGGACAAAGATTGCGAGTTGTGTGGAAGTGTGGAGGATGTTGAACATCTCATATTGGCTTGTGCTAAATACAACCAATACAGGTCTAAGTTCAACATCCTTCGGAATGCAAGAAACCTAAGTGATTTAATAAATGGAGGTGGTTTTTTGGTTTATAAGGAAATGTATGAATTTATTAGGATGAGTGGAATAACAATTTAATACGACATAATTAATAGCCGACGGAATATGTGTAGGGAGTAAAATTATATTTAAAATTCTATAAGTAAAATTAAGTTATGAAGAAAAATATGTAACAAGAAATTTATAAATTCGGATTTTTTGGCAATATGGCTCTATTTCATATAGGAGCCAAGCCTAATAAAAAAAAAAAAAAAAAAAAAAAATTGTAAGATTTGATTATGACAACAAAAACTATTTTGTGGGTTAATCTGAAAATTGTTGAAATTTTTTTTTTTTTGATTTTTGGATTTTAGAGGTTTGCTGTGCTGAAGATTGCCCAAATCACAGAGCTTTTCCCGGGTTGTGACATAGGCCACTAGTTAGCTTAAGGAGTGTACTTTGATTTAAAATTAGTTAGATTTGATTATGACAATAAAAAATCATAAAAAAAAATAAAAATATATAAAAATAAATTTTTTTTTTAGGTAGCTGGCTTTCCTACTTTAAACTTATTATTTATTGAACATTTTACAATCTTACTAGTGTACATGATGCTTTCAATAGTAAAAATGTTTTAACATTCAATGTTAAAAGCTTTTCTAATAAACTTTTATTATTTAAAATTCTTGTTCTAATTTTTGTTATAAAGTTTCAGACCTAGATAGATAGAATAGTGTATACATCCATACTGCAAATAGGATAGCGGGGTGGGGGTGGGGGTACCAAGGAATACAAATTATTTTTTTTTATAATTTTCATTCAAAGCCTCTTGGTTTAAACATATAAAGAACCTCTTTATGTTTATCTACAATTTTGAGAGCTCCCAGCAAGCTAAATATTTTGAAGAGCTCACTAAACAATTAATGAAAAAGTATATCTTAAATCTAATATATTATCTACATGCACTGATCGGCCTGTCACTATTGAATGTTTATGTTTGACTGAATGTTTATTACAACATACTGCTACATGGGTCACAAATAATTAATTTCAATAAGTTAAAGGGTGAGGTTCCGTTAACCCATGGCCGCAAGCTCGCATAGTTACAAGGTTTGAAGACATTGTTTAGTTTTTAAAATATTTCTACATAGGTGAGGTTAGCCGTACGAGCAAATTTCTTTGGTCTAAAAAGACCAAAGTATTGAAATCCTGTCAAAAATGATCAAACATTTGGTTGGTCGAAAACCACTTTCCTGGGCGTTTTGAAAGTCTCTTAGTCTAAAAAACAAAAAAAAAAAATATCCGTACGTCTTTCTGGATGTCAGGATGTTAGGATGTCTGTAAGGTCTAAAGATTAAGTTAGGGGTCAATTTCCGGGTTGAGTTCAAGTTGAGTTGGAGTTAAGCTGGGTTGGGTTAAGATATAGTGAGCAGTTGAACAATTTTTTATATATGCTGATTTGAGGATTGAGTTGAAAGAGAGTTTGCGGTTGGGTTTAGGGTTGAGCTGGGGACCGTTTGCGGGTTGAATTGGGGTTAAAATAGTTTGGGACTAGTGTTTAGTGGGCAGTTGATCAATCTATAAAATAAAGTGAGTGTTTGTATGTATGTACAGCAAATGTGTATGATATTTAAAAAAATCTATACGACTTGACCTATTTGAACCAAACCTTACACATATATTGCTTATAAGAAAACTTAAGCAAGGTTACTGCTAATATCTCAAACCTAAAATTGAACCTTTTACATTCCAAATTAAACCACTAGCAAATTAAATGAATGAATGGCCAATTAAGATGGAACTTATCCATTTCTTAACTTTCTTTTAAAATGAGTTTTGGATGAAATTCTGAAATATGGCCAAGTATGATGGAACTTTCCTATTTCTCAACCAATTATTATGAAATTTGATAAGTGCGTTGGAAATGGGATTCTAAAATGATTTTTCGTTGAAGTTCTGGAATATGACCAAGTAGGATGGAACTTGCATATTTATCAACTGATTATGATGAAATTCGACATGTGTGTTGGAAATGGGATTCTACACTTCCATTCTATGGAACTTGCTTATTTTTTTATCAATTATAATGAAATTCAGCGTCAACATCGTGATATGGAAAAGTATAAGGGAACTTGCCTACATCTCAAACAATTATGATGAAATTGAGGTTGAACATCGGAAATGGGATTCTAAAATAATTTTTGGATGAAGTTCTGGAATATGGAAAAGTATGAGGGACCTTACCTATTTCTCAAACAATTATAATGACATTCTGCTTGTTGATTGGAATAGGGATTCTAAAATGATTTAGATGGTGTTCTGGAATATGGACAATATGAGGGAACTTGTATATTTCTCAACCGATGATTTTTGGATGGAGTTCTGGAATATGGCCAAGTGTGATGGTACTTCCATATTTATCAATCGATTATGATGAAATTCTACATGAGTTCTGGAATATGGCTAAGTATGATGGAACTTGCCTATTTCTCAACCGATTATGGTGAAAGAAGGGAAGGCTTGTGCATTGGATATAAAATTCTCAAATGATTTGTGGATGAAGTTCTGGAATATGGCCTACTATGAAGGAAATGGGGTTTTAAAATGAGTTTTAGAAGATGTTCTGGACTATGACCAAGTATGATGGTACTTGTCTATTTCTAGACCAATTATGATAAAATTTGACATGTGCGTGGAAAATTGGATGCCAAAATGATTTTTGGATGAAGTTCTGGAATATGGCTAAATATGATGAAACATGCATCTATCTCACCGTGTTACGGCCACCGTAAATTCTTCTAAATTGAACTAACAAAAAAAAAATTTAAAACGGAAATTTTGGATTTAATAAGCAATAAGATTATCGTCGATGATTGGCCAGCCTCTAAATCAGTTAATTAATCAGTATACAATGTACATATATACTAGAATAGTATTCATATTTTATTTTTTAGTCGATGAACTTACTGTTTTATTGTAATCATACCACTAACATTTACCATGATTTGTATCTTGGCAATGCAATTTTGTGTTTTTTGGCCTATGGAAATGTTTATAAATGTATATATTCTTGAACATACGAAATGTAATCTATTAAAAAGTCCAGATTATGTATTGAGAGTGAGTATTAAACTTTAAAATATATTCGCAATTTATTAATTGTGGTGAAAAAGTTGGACTATTTTTTTTTACATACACAACGTAATTGGAGTAAATAGTTGTGTCTAAGAGTGTTGCTGAGTGCGTAGTTGTGCCACTGCATTCTAATTTTTTTTTTGGCTCAACGGAGGAGTTTATAATCTCTTGTAAGTTCTTTTGAATTAATGATTAAATCACAAACATTTTTTTTATTAGTTTTTTATTCTTCAATTGTACAGACATTTCTAGAGGGATTCTATAAGAGCATCCATTGATACCGCGAAACGCTTTCATATAAATACAGTTGAGTGATTTTTGGTTGAGTAATTCGTTGAAGATTGTATTTGCTGTTAAATAATAACCGTACTGAACGGAAAATTAGGTCTACTTCCACATTGGACGGAACTCCGGAAAGTGCCAGTGTCACGCTTCATCAACAAATTTTTCATTTTTTTTATTTTTGAATGATGTTTTTGAGAAAATTTAACTAAAGTGCCATAGTAGTGTTAACTCAATATATTAATAATTCCAAATATTAAAAATTGGGTAATTCGATTAAAATGAACTTTAAAAAAACTAATTGAAAATTACACTACTTCCTGAATTTTTATAGTGAGTTAATTCGCATTTAACTCGTTTGATCAATAGATTATTTCATATTATCCTATTTTTATGAATATAGAAAACAGGACAACTTTAGTAATCGGTTTTTATTGTGTATAGCGACTAATTCCAAGGATAACACAAATAACCACCTTTTAAAATATTTTCCTATAAGTCGAAATTATGTAATTCAAAATAATAAAAAGGCGAAGTTTTAGTTGACCCGTTCTTAATTTTTTTCAATGATATAAAGTTATGGGTTAAGTGGAATAATTGTACCATTACATTCATTGTTCAAATTCAACATAATCCAGATAACCTTTTTTAATCTATTTACTGTTTTAATGATGATAATCGAAGGTTAAATAATCTGCAGTACAAGTGAAGTACTTTTTAAATACAACTGATATTTACAATAATTTTCTGCATTTTTCAGTTATTTTGATGAAATTGTCGTTTCAAGTTAACGAATAATTAAATTACCATCTGAAATAAATTATTAAAATAATCAAAAATGAATAATTTTGAAGGTAAGGTCATTGATAATATTCAACCAAGTTGTTCATAAAATGGGAGCGGTAAATTGAAAACTACTTTCTAAATTATTCTTAACAAATCTAATGTGTTGCTTTAAAAACCAATAAGTCAATCTGAAAGCTCAATAAAATTTAATGACCGTAATGTGGACCTAACGTATGTTCCTTTTGGCACATTGTATTCTAATTCAGAGAATTCCGGTTCCGATGAAACTGCTATTGATGGATTGAGAAAGATGTGTAACGAAATATAGCAAAATTGTTTTGATGCTCCTCGAACAAGCCAAATTATCTCACCAATTATATGTACCAAAGAATCCCAGAAAAGTAGAAAAACAAAAAGAAATTTACGAGTAAGTGTGCAATACATTTCTTCATCTGGAAAACTCAAATAAAATAAAAAATGTATTTCATTGGCAGACTGCAAAAGGAAATGTTCAACAAAAATAAATTATGAATGCCAAAAGAAAATTTTTATATATCTATCTATATCTATCTGCTTTAGTGTTGACCAATTCATCGAGAATGAGCTTTAACAACGAGCTCATACGACGGTGATTGATTTCTCTTCCACAATTTCTATGTTAATACCTAATACAACAATTTTAAATGACTATATTTAAAATAAACGTTTATTTTAGGAAATTATGATATGAGGTCCGCTTACATTTGTGATTTAACCGACATTCAAACCGTAAAGTGTAGAAAAACTAATTCTATTAAATCTCTCCGTTATTCATCTAAATTCTTTTTGAAAAATTCTGGCAATCGGTGTGAAGTATGCAAAAAATGTTTTTTGGGGAAACCCGTAAATTTATTTATATTACATGTGATAAATTGTACAAATGTCCTGGTGCCACACCGGAAAAAGACAAAAGTGGAAGCTGTTCTAAGTATAATAAAATGCTTCCAAAAGAAACCACAAATGGAATTATCAATCATATTAAAAGTTTTCCAGCATATACGTTGCATTATTCCCGTCGACATAGTGGTAAACAATATTTACAATCCGATTTAAATTTAAGTAAAATGTTTGAACTCTATTCTAAGGAATACCATAATTCTGCTTCAATTTTTAAGTATACCGAAATTTTTAAGTCGCTTAATCTAAAATTTAAAAAACCATCCTTAGACACATGCAACTTTTGTGAAACCATTAACCAGAAAATTAAGTTTGCTACTAGTAACTAAGAAGAATTACTAAAGAAATAAGAAGAACATCATGCAGTTGCTATTAGTAAAAAAAATCCTGAGTCGCATAGACTATTTACTTTTGATTTACAAAAATGTCTACCATCACCTAAAATAACCACGAATGTTGCATTTTATAAACGGTCATTGTGGACCTTCAATTTAACTATCCATGATGGAGCATCAAATCAGCCGTTTAATTAACTATGGCATAAAGGAATAGCTAACCGCGGCGGGAACTATCTTCTTCCCTTTATTTGCATTTGAATTCTTTACCTCCACCAATCAAAACCATCACTTTTTATAGTGATAACTGTGTTGGGCAAAACAAAAATATTTTTATTTCTGCAATGTTCTTATTTTGTCTACAAAGTAAAGAAACTAGTATAACACAGATTGATCGTTGGTCATACGCATATGGAATGTGATGTGGTACATGCTACAATTGAAAAACAAATACGGAAAACATCTTTTGATATTGATGCTCCACATAATTATTCTCAATTCATAAGAACTATACGATCAACCAATACATTTAAGATTATTGATATGTAACAAACTGATTTCTTTAACTTCAGCGAAATGGTTAAAACAAAATATACATGGCGTTCTAAAGATACCGCTGATAAACGATTCATTTTGGTCTCGTGCGTTGGATAAGATACACAAATCAATACGGTATTATACAATATAAAAACTCGTTGGACGAAAATGAACCATTTACCATACATAATATAAAGCGAAGAGGAATTTCTAGGATTTCAAGAACCGAATTAAAGTTAGCCTATAATGGGCCAAATTTAATCAATTCTAAGAAGAAGAAAGATATTTTAGACATGTTACCTTTAATATCACGATTTTTACAAAAACCTCCAAACTGAAAATGATAGTGATTACGACGTGGACTCGGATTTAGATATATTTGATGAAATCGACGAAGAATAAAATTATTAAATTCTTATTTAAATAACTTACATTTTTAATTTATTTTAAATATTTAAAAATTGAAATAATTTTTATAATAATGTTTGACAATTTCGGCTTGTGCATTGGAAATTTAATTCTAAAATGATTTTTGGAAGAAGTTGTGGAATATGGCCAAGTATGATAACACTTTCTCAACCGATTAAGGTGAAATTTCGGCTTGTGCCTTGAAAATGGGATTTTAAAATGATTTTTGGATAAAGTTCTGGAATATGCCCAAGTAGAACGGAACTTTGCTATTCCTTAACCGATTATAATGAAATTCGAGATTGGGAGTGAGGATTTAAAATAACATTTCGAATTCCAAAACTCTGCACTACCGTTATTAGTTTCCATACTTAGGCGCGAGTGCCCTACGTATTTTTCCAAACAAGACCAAAGCTCTGACTGCTGTGATTGTCTTTAGGATTGTGTTGTGATTGAGATAGATGTTGAGTTGTAAATTGATTTGGGCATTAAACTGAAAATTGACTTTAGAGGTTCATTTCGGATTTCATTTGGGAGTTGAATTATTCAAGACCGAAGTTCTGATCACCTTATGATGTTTCAGCCGTTTAGAATTATAATTTGCAATTTGGATTTTTTATTAGTTAAAAACAAAACACTTGACGTTTTTAAGCTTTCATTCACATAATTTTTGATTACATATTTTTGCCTATTTAACCTATCTACCTAATTTAGTGTATAATTATAAGAATTAAACTTTCGACTGAAAAGCTCTGTTTTGTCTTTCAAAATATTTTCAGAAAGTTATTCCAATTTTAATACTTTGTTACCTGTTTATTTTCGTCAGCTTGAAAATTTTGTATGTGATCTTTTGCTTTCAACGGAATTTCAAAGTTGTGTTAGTCACTAGAATTGCTGTAGTTTTAATAAAACTTAGAATTCATGACGTCTTCAAAATCATTTCAAAGTAAAATTAAAAAAAAAAACAAAAAAAAAATCAACATCGCTTTTTTTGGAGAAAAAGCACAACCTAAAACAGCTGGAATTCTAAATTAGCAACAATATCGTCTTTAAAACTTTTTGTTTTTTTCATAAACCTTCTTGTCAACCATCGCAAAGCATTTTTATTATATTTACGCTCATCGAATCGGCCTATTTACGCCACAAATTAAAGTAGAACCTTGAATTCTAATTAAGTGAATAGAACAAATAAAACATCTGAGTAGTCCAGTCAAGCAGCAACTTGTATTTATCCCTTTACAACATTCAGAATATTAAATTCATAAAATGAAAGTATTTATAATAGTTACAGGCTTTATTACAGTGCCCATTTTTAAGATGTGAAAGAATGTTACAGCAAAATTGTTTCAAAAAATAAGTGAAACCAATCAAGCACATAAATTAAATTGTATTGTTCAATTGAAGTAATGTAATTTAAATTATATACATATAAAAAAGTAAAACTTGGTCTACATTTTATTACCATTCTCTAAATTATTTTATCGTGCTAAATATCTAACGCTGATATAAATCTTATCACAAAATCAAACACAATACCCTATCGATGTCCAGTTGAATACAAATGTTGAAACCAGATTATATCTATGTACAATTGTACACAGATAATTTGCGGTAATACAAAATACCTTTCAGTCTCAATATATCATTTAATTAAGAATATTATAATAACCTGTAGAATTTTGAGATTTTAGGTTGAACACCTGAAGGGCATTTATATTTGTGCTTAACACACTTATAATAAAAATCTATAACTTTAGATACCTTTCTAAATTAATAATATCGATAAATTATAATCAGCCGCGCAAATACTAACTAAATTCCACGTTGAAATAAAATTCTTAAAATTTTACCAAATCAAAATAAATAAAATAAAAGTTTTAACCCGTTTTATGTATAATTTATGTTTAAAATTAAAATTGCGTCGGCAAACCACGTACCTCTATACTTCTGCACAAGTGCTTTTAAATACATACATTAAATTATTATTCAATTACCTAAAATAAAATTTTTCAGGTGTTTTTTAATTTTAGTTAATTTTTAAAAATTATTAAAAACGATAAATATTAATTCTAGAAAAACTATCTAAATTAAAAATCTTAACTATAAATTGTAACACATAAATATTTTTAATAATAAGCAAAATCGACCTACAAAAATACCTTGACAAGAATTTTTTTTTTTTTTTTTTGAATTTCAATTATGTTTGATTATTATTATTATTTTAATTTATTTATATTTTGCATAAATTTTGTTTTGTTTTTTCTAATTTTCTAAATTATTGTTATACGTATACTGTACTGTGGTTTTGAATTCTGTAGGTTGAAGTGAAACAATAATTTTAGTTCACTTGGAATTTATTTTATTTTATTTTTATTTTATTGTAAAAAGGTGTGTGCGCCTTTTCTTCTTTTCAAATGGGTTTCTTATTATTATCTTTTATTATTTTTAAGTAGTTTTTTGTGTGTGTGTGTGTGTGTTGATTAAATTGTTGTGATTTAGAAAATTAAATTTTAAAATATTCTTTTCAACTTTAGTTTTTTTTTTTAAATCTGGCACTTCAACTTAATAATAATAAAAATGTAATATCAAAGAGGATTTTAATTGGAGTGGGTGGAATTTACATTTTGTATTTATTACAAGAAAAAAAAAAAAAAGTTTGCTTTTTTTTTAAAAAATTAACATCAACATCATCATCATCATCGGTTCAACCCAAAAAAAAAAAAAGAATTTTAAAAATATGTGTACAATACGTACCAATGTTGTTGCCCTAAAATATTACCGTGCGCCGTGTGGTTATTTCAAACAGTAGTCAATTAAACGAAAATATCGATAATTATTTTTAGTTAGTTCTGGTTGAATCGATCTCTTGAGCCAATTGCACACGAAATGTGTAATTTTTTTTTACAATACGAAATTACATTCAATTGTCTTAAAGGAAGTTAAATTTAAAAATATTAACATTTTTTTTTTAAAGTACATATTGTTGTTATTATTCCGTACTAGAAGATATTCATCAATATAATAAGTAATTTTTTGATGACTTCCTTTGGGGTGTTAAAAATAATGTGTTTTTGTACTTCTCTTACTATTATTTTTCGTTGTTATTGTTGTTATTATTATTATTACTTACATTTATTTTATTTTTTGTTCGTAAATAGAATTTTCAGTGGGTTTAACTCGCGCAATGAATGAATTTTTTTTTTCTTCATTTTTTGTAATTACATGATTTCGATTGTTGATTGTTAAATTTGATCAATGAAAATTATAATGTATATTTATAAACTGAATAGCTAGCAACAAAAAAAAAATTGAAGTAGTTGATTGATACTGTGGAATGTAATTCAAATGTGGATAAAAATATGTTTTTTTGTATTTTTTGCTTAACTAGATACCGGAAGTTGCAATTAGTCCAAATAATAATAATTTTTTGTATGAAATATAATTTCAATTTCTTTTTTGCAATATCGAATTTTTAGTTTGGTATTAACTGCAAGTAAAATAAAAAAGAAGTCCTTTATTGTTATATCAAAGAGAATACACATCTGTATTCTCTTTGGTTATATCGTAAATTATTTACCAATGAGGTAAGTACCCTATACAAAGCGAAGAAAAGATTGATTTAAAAAGTTAAAACGCTTATCTATCAAATGAAAAAAGAATTTGTATTACTTCTTTTAAATGATTGAAGTATGGTTTAGTAGTCCTAGAAATACCTTGACGTACAATAAACGTACCAACATCATAAAGTTTAAGTTTAAAATTTGAAGACGCTGCGTTGTTCAGTATTTGTTTGACAGCCATCAATAGTGGAAGCTTTCAGTGTATTTATAAACACGGAAAAAAATTTCCATCGATAAGTAATACAATACTTTTATTTGAAAAGTCGCAGTTTAACCAAATCAAAGCCGAGCCAATTTCTACTATGGTGTAGTCTGCTAATTCGGTTACTATAGTAAAATATTGGGTGGATAAACTGGTTATTTCTTTTATGTCTTTAATGCTTCCTTTCCGTTCGAATCCATTCGCGATTGATCATGTGGCATTCGTTTTATTCCCATTCGTTCTTAATATTGAAGTTTCTGTCTGTCATTCAGAATTTTAAAATAAATTGGGACTGTGTTGAATTGAGTTTGAATTTTAAGCTTTGACATTTCATTATATATACAAATATATATATATATATATATATATATATATATATATATATATATATATATATATATATATATATATATATATATATATATATATATATACATATATAGCTTAACTAATTAGCTTTTACATACTCAAATATGACACTAGCATTATTTTTTGTTTCTAAACTACACTAAATTAAACGATTCTTAATAAGTATTCAACGTAAGTAAAATATGAATGAATGTCGAACAAAAACAAAGCAAAATTGGCGAAAGAGTTAGACGGCAGAATGAGGATAAAAGCAATAAAAATGTATGGTTCAATTTATAAGTTTAATTTGAAATATAATGTTCACTAACGATTTGTGAATTTGAAAATAATTTAGTTACAAATTAATTTTTTGCCTTGAGTTCCCTTTATAGTAATTGCGCTTTGATAACGACTTTTCAAGAGTAATTTGACTTCATCATACTCTGCTTTCGTTGCATATTCAAAATGCTTTGTTGATTTTCATGATCTACTCCATTCGTATAGCTGTTGTTGAGTTTGAATTGATCCCTTTGTTAAACTGTAGCGATAGGCACCTCTTTTAAATATTCCATTAACACATCACACGTCTCCTTGCCGTGACTGGTAGCATGAAAATGCCACTCAGCTGCGAAGCTAAAAGCTTTTTCATGATGGCTTAGGTTAATTAAATAATTTTTATTTTTATATTGTGTTATAGCTCCGTCAGACACATAGAAAATTGTTTTGATGTTCAATGTTATTACTTTTGTTACAAATTGAATCATTTTAGTTTTGAAGAGATGTACTGGGGTGCTATCGTGTTTCATATAATTAGGAATAATAATGAAAGTAGCAAATTTCACTGAACTGCTCTCAGGATCCTTGTAATAAATAACGAACAGATGAATGGTCGCTTGTACATTATTCCAGTGATAACCTTGCACTGAACTTATACGATAAAAGCATAATTTAAGATCCTTGCAGTGATCAACTACGTTGGTTCCACGTCGCAATTTAACTGCTTATAAATCGCTGTCGAAATTTCACTTGATTTTCGTTTAAGATATCCGGCCTTCTCACATAATTTTCTTATTATTGGTGAGAACTGCTCCATTATATGAGGTTGCACACAAATTTTAATAAAAATTCAGAAACAATTTTGTCAGATATTCAGAACTAATATTTTTTTTATTACTCACTGTAACTTCAATGATACACGGCTATAAAATGTTTTGTAATATAAGCACAATACTACTTATATAGCGTTGGACAGAAACTCTTATTTGGCAGCATTAGTGCAATTAAAAATAAATGGTTAGATATTTTTAGGCTGTGGTAATGCCTTCACGGTTCGTATAATAATAGGAAATTAATAGTCTAAATACATAAAAACATTTACCCTTTATGGTCCATTAATCCTCTTTTTGAGCCAAGTAAATGCGTTTATTTATCAAATTTATTTTATTTCCCCTTCTATTGGTCTACACCCTTAATTTAGTCTATGATCTTAGTCATAGAACATTACTCATTAGTCAGTAATTAATTTGATAATAAGCTAACCTAGGAGTATTCTCTTAATTTTCTTATTATAATAGGATACATTACCTTTCATGTCAATTAGTTTTAGGGTTAAATAAATTCAGGATTTCGTTTACAGTGTGAAGCAAAAACATGAAAAATTAAATTATAAATTGTATTACCAGAGGAGAACAAGTTCTCTTTAAATAAGTGTAGTGTAAAAACAAAAAATATCACTAGTGCCATATTTGAATATGTAACAGCTAATAAGTTAAGCTTTATTTTGAGCAAAAACCGTTAAATATCGGATCAAAAAAATTTAATTTTGATTCTAATTTTATAAGAATTTATAATTTCGATATTCACTCTAATTAACACAAAAAAAAAATTTAAAATCAATTAAGTTTTTAATTCATAAGTTTGCCTTTGAAATTTACTCCAAATGGAATTTTTCACTATTTTTGCAAAACTTTGGGACCATCCTGTGCGCAATACATACCCTATAAAAAAAAAATAAAAAATATATTATTTTTATTTTTTTAACTACTACACGTACACAAAAAACTAAACAAATCAAAAATCATGAAGTTCAGTCACTGCTACCCAAAAATTAAATTACTCATATATATATATATATATATATATATATATTATATATATATATATATATATATATATATATATATATATATATATATATATATATATATATATATATATATATATATATATATATATATATATATATATACATATATATATATATATTTATATATATATATATATATATATATATATATATATATATATATATATATATATATATATATATATATAAACAAAATGAATCTTAAGAAACGTACTTTTTATTATCGCCTGGCCTTTTATAAAAACTCAAAATGGCGGATCAATATTCCGACTTCAAGTAGTGTACAACACGCTGAGCTAGCAGTTTTATTTAGTTCAAAAATCCCTCAGGGTGTCACAGAAGTCTGGAAAGAGCATATTTCGATGTATATTTTATCTCTGATTAGAAATTTAACCTCACTTTTGCCTAAAAGCTCCGCAGTTCATTCCTAACCTCCAAAAACTTCTGAAAAAGCAGTTTTACGTAGTTTGTGCTCAAGATTTGTGAAATGTATCGAGTCGACTAACGCCAAAATTTCCGTATTTAACGGGAACGCTAAAGTATCTTTTGATTGCAGAAAAAAAAAAATCAAATTTGATTCTGAATCAATTAACGTTTCTAAGAATAAAAATGAAATTTGTAAAAGGATGCAAGTGGATAGTTCATTTGAAGCACACAATCCTGATGAAAACGTCAGTAAAAACAACTCTAAATTAGTCAGAGAAAGTTACTTAGATGAAATGCAAACAGAGTCCAAAGTCAAATTTGTATGTTTAGAAAACAACAATCCTCACGATCCGCTGAAACTAAAAATATTGACTATAGCTCTGTCAAGTTGGAGTGTCAACCAAATATCAAAATAATTTAATACATCACAATGTTTAGCGAACAAATCTAATCTCTTATTATTGATAACTATTGATAAAGTAGAAAAATTGTATAACAGCAATTCCAATAACAGGATTATGCCTGGACAAAAGGATAACATTTCTATGGAAGTAAATGGAAATATTGAAAGTGCAAGAACGGATGTTTCTCCTGATTCTGAAGGAATCACAATCCTCATTCAAATAATCTCACCATGATATTAAAATAGGTTGTAGTACTTTTGATAAATTATGTTACATGGAATAAATATCACATAACTAACCCAAAACTGAAATATTCCATTATTTTGATATAAAGAATATTTGGAATAAGCCACTTGCAGTAATCCAAGTTAAAAGTGTTTTCTTGATGAATGCGAAAATTGTCCCGGCTTTGATGAGCTCGGTTATATGTTGTTAGATTTACTACGGAAAGATAAAATTATTCTGAAATAGAGTAAAGCTCTTGGACGTAAGAAACAAATTAAAAACTCTGAAACCACACTCGTTCATCGCTAGGCAATGAGATTAATTTTGATTATTTTAGTTTATGTAAATTTTAATTGGAGTTTGGCGATGAAAAAAACATGCGAATAAATTCAATCCAAACTTGTGCGAACTTTGCCTTCAACAAACGCAAACTATGTAAAACTGCTTTTTTGAGAAGTTTTTGTAGGTTAGAAATAAATTGCGGAGCTTTTAGCCAATATATAAGTGAGGTTGAATTCCTGTTCAGATATAAATAATGCATCCCAATAGGCTCATTCCAGACTTTTGCGACACCCTGAGCGCATTTAAACTAGATAAAACTGCTACCTCAGGGTGATGTTTACTACTTGAAACCGCCATATTGATCAGTCATTTTGAATTTTTGTAAAAGGCCAGACGATAGTAAAAAGTAAGTTTCTTAAGCTACATTTTATTTTTTTTAAAGTTTTTTTTATATATATATATATATATATATATATATTAGGGTGGTCCTTATTTTCCAACCCTGCTTTTTATCTCGGGATACCCCATAAGTTTATTCCTCTGTATGAAAAACTTCAAAAGCCAAAATTTCTAAGCTCTAGGACAATGTTAACACGTGCCGCATTAAGCTTAAAGTATTCAAAATGAAGAAATGTTATGCGGGCAAGAAAACAAAGATGAAATTAATGCATGTTTTATTTTGTGTTCTATTTCGTGCATTTGTAATATTTAAAATATTTTCTATACAAAAATTGTGCAGCTAATCAATATATCGGTACTCCACCGAAAACATATTTTTAGTTGTTTTAAATTGTGTACGATTTAGGGGTATATCTTCCAACAGATCGCAAATAAATTATTTGCGCTTCGAAATCTGACTACTCGATTGATTTTAACATGAGTTTTTCAATTTAATTTTTTTTTTGTGTGTTTTATTTACTTATGCGACTAAGTAGTAAAAACATTATATAAAAGTTACCACCGACTTTTTGACGATGCAAATAAAATCAAGTACATAAGTCAAGACAATTACAAATCTAATCATATATTGTGCATTAGTGATATTTTATCTAAATTTATTAAATGTGATTGCTAGTATTATAAGTGTAAAATGTCTCGACAAAAAATATTTTTAGTAGGTTTTATGAAAAACCAATTACTCGGTAGTAAATTACCATCACAAGGCGAAGTTTTAAGTGTGTTGTTTTATAATATGCGAATGGTACATTTAAATTTACATGATAGCATTTGTCTGGTCATTGATGAATGTGTAATATTTTGGAAAAAAGCTCGAATGAGAGCCCGATGTCACTGTGTAAAAAAATAAAAAAAACTATACGACACATTACGATTACTAGAAAAAAGTAAAAATAGAAATAGTGTCGTCTGTAAGGAACAAAGGCAAGAGTTTGAGGAAAGTTTAAACGACTTATTTGATATAGCACATGCGTGCGCTTTAAATATGATTGAAATCGAAGAAGACAAAGACAAAAAGGCGTCGTGGATGTATGATTGGCACAGACAGAAAGCTCGCTGGAATCAAAAAAGAAGACCTACGAGTAATCGAGAAAAAAAGGACATGGAAAGAAAATTAAAGCAGTGTTCAACAAATTGTGAAAATGGTACGTAAGATTCAATTTATTAAAATATTTACAATCGGAGGCGTAAAAATGTTGCATTTGATATTACATCTCAATTTTTTTCAGCTCAAGTATGTTCTACATCTAGTTCGGAAGAAGAAGACACGTCGATAACGGATACCATTGATCGTGATTTTACAGTGAATGCACCGTCGGGATTAAAAAGGGCACGATTAACAATATTAACACCTCGACTCGCCGCAGCTTTCGATAAATGTAAAATTAGCGACCGTGACGCCGTTCATTTATTGACAGCCTGCGTGGAGGCCGCTTCTCTAAATCCTTTAGATTTTGTTATAAATCGAACTTCAATTAGACGAAGTCGGCAAAACTTTCGTGAATCAAATGTATCGCATATCAAATCGAAATTTCTCGAATTAAATTTGAATTGACTGGGATTCCAAAATTCTCCCGGATATAACCGGTAAAACTAAAATCGATAGACTCCCAGTCATTGCAACAGCTCTAAATGTTGAACAACTTCTTGGTGTTCCTGAGCTTTCATCTGCAACTGGATATGAAGTATCCTCTGCTATATATGATACCCTTGAAGATTGGTCATTGCTTCATTAAGTTCAAGCGTTTGTATTCGATACAACTGCGTCTAATACTGGTCGTTTAAACGGCGCCTGCACTCTTTTGGAACAAAAAATGGACCGAGATATATTATATTTCGCTTGTAGACATCATGTCTTTGAGATTATTCTCCAAAACGTTTTTACTTCAGCGAAGTTTGCCCCATCTTCTGGTCCTGATATTCCACTATTTAAAAAGTTTAAAAGTCAATGGGAAAGTATTGACAAAACAAAATTTTCAATCTGGTCGTCAAACGAATTTACCAATAATGTTCTTATTGGTGTTAGGGAAGAATTACTAATATTTGCTGAACAAAAACTAAAAAATGATTTTCCTCGGAATGATTATAAGGAATTTCTTGAGCTCATAATTATATTTTTAGGAGCAGTTCCACCGGGTGGTATTAAATTTCGGCGACCAGGAGCTTACCATTTGGCTAGATGGATGGCAAAAGGTATATATTGCCTAAAGCTAATGCTATTTCAGAATCAAATTCCTATAAGTGCCAAAGATAAAAAGGCCTTACAAACTATTACATGTTTCATAGTTAGATGCTATACAGAACATTGGTTTTCTGCTCCAGATGCTTTGCAAGCACCATTAAATGATATAATTTTTTTGAAAAAACTCGATTCCTATAAGAAATACAATAAAATTATAGCAGAAAATGCGTTTAAAAAATTTATAAACCATTTATGGTATCTCAATGAGCAATGTGCAGCTTTTTCTTTGTTTGATGACAGAATAGAAGTAGAAAATAAACGACGGATGGTTAAATAACTTTTCGGAGAAGATAAAAATGAAGATGAAGAAATTAAAAAGAAATTATATCTAAATTTAGAAGATGTTTCCAGTTTCGTTAGCAAAGATCTTCCAACAGAATTACTCTCGACGAAATCGATGAAAATTTTTGAGAGATTTGGTTTGTCTTCAGCCTTTTTACAAAAGGATCCATCACAATGGAGTGAACAAACGGACTACAAACAAGGGCAGCATATAATTGGGTCACTTAAAGTAGTTAATGATACAGCGGAGCGTGGAGTAAAACTTATGGAAGAGTTCAATGACAAAATAACGAAAGACGAAGACCAAAAACAATTTTTGCTGCAGGTGAGTCTCTACTAACTTTATTTTAATTTATAAAATAAAATTAAATTACCTAGTGTGTTATTAATATTGTAATAATTATGGCCAATTGTTTCAGACTGTCACAAATTATCGCAAAAAAAACCCTGAATATAGCAGAGAAATTTTGAAGACATCGTACAATTAATGAATATTAGAAAAGTATACGATACAGTACGTACATAAAATAATTATTATGTGTTTATAAACAAAATGAATTAAGAAAATTCATTATTGAAATACATATTTGAAATGTTTTAATTTAATTTAAATTATATTGTTCAAATACAAAGTTTATTTTGAATAAATAGGTAATAAAAAAATGACTTACATTTTTCACTTATTTAACCTCGATGCGGCACGTGTTAGAGTGGTCTGATTGGCTTGAAATTTTGAATATTTAAGATTAGTGTATAAAGGAACAAAATTGATGGGTGTCGCGCCAGAAATTCTACCTTTCTTTTTACTCCATATAAATAAGGACCACTCTAATATATATATATATATATATATATATATATATATATATATATATATATATATATATATATATATATATATATATATATATATATATAAAAAGTGGTTAAATTTTAAGGGCCAATGTTGATTTTGAATAAAACACAAATTATTTGGAAATTATTGTCAATTCTTTTTATTATGATGGTATGGTTCAATTATGTATGGAACAAAATATCGGCCAAATGGCCGCCACGACCTCGGCGGCACACCTCCACCCGATGGTCCAAATTTTCGATGACGCTTAGGCATAATTGAGGTTCTATGCCGTTAATGTGCCGAATTATCTTATCCTTTAGCTCTTGAATTGTTGCTGACTTATCAACGTACACCTTTTCTTTCAAATAACCCCAAAGAAAGAAGTCCAACGGTGTCAAATCACATGATCTTAGCGGCCAATTGACATCGCCACCACGTGAGAAAACACGGCCATTGAATTTGTCGCGCAAAAGATCCATTGTTTCGTTAGCTGTGTAGCAAGTGGCACCGTCCTGTTGTAACCACATATCGTCCACATCCATATCTTCCAATTCGCACCATAAAAAGTTCGTTATCATCTCACGATAGCGAACACCATTCACAGTAACTGCCTGACCGGCCTCATTTTGGAAGAAATACGGCCCGATGATGCCGCCAGCCCATAAACCGCACCAAACAGTCACTCTTTGTGGGTGCATTAGTTTTTCGACAATCACTCTTGGATTATGATTCGCCTAAATGCGGCAATTCTGCTTATTGACGAATCCACTGAGGTGAAAATGTGCCTCATCATTGAAGATGATTTTCTTCGAAAATTGATCATCCACTGTTGCCATTTCTTGCCACCATTCTGACCAGTGACGACAGCAGCTCAGCAGATTTTAATTTAGTAGATTCAGAATTGAGGAAATTAGAACGGCTTGAATTAATTGAAAGCATCAACCAACATGTGCAACCTCATATGATGGAGCAGGTCTCACTAATAAAAAGAAAATTATGTGAGAAGGCCGGATATCTTAAACGAGAATCAAATGAAGTTTCGACAAGTTAAATTGCAACGTGAAACCAACGTGCGTTGAAGAGAAAAAGAAGATTTCGTATTATAAAGAGATTATGAATAATTTCAAATACCAGTTCGATGAAGATTATGAGAGATTATGAAGACAAGAAGAAATTATTAATATTACTACCAAAGCAGATGAAACATCACGAAATTTAAGATTATTTTAAAGAAAGTGCTACCCGTTATTTCACCCGTTATTTAAATCACTGCAAGGATCTTCAAAGAAATAATTGTAAAATAAGATATCAGATACTGCACGAAGCTTAGTAGAATCCTTTTTTGAGGATGATGAAATAAGTCGAATGATGCCGGGGAGGCAGGATGTTCTTCAGAATACTCAGAAGAGGGTATTACTATGTTCTCTAAATGAGGCCTACATCGAGTTTAAATCTCGTCACCCTGGAATTAAAATAGGATTTACAAAGTTTACACAACTATGTCCAAACCACTATATAAAATTGGGTTCTAGCAGTCAACATAATGTTTGTGTTTGCCTTATGCATTAAAACATAAAGCAGAATGTTACAATAAAAAGCGTAAAGTGTGCTTTAAAAATTTGGAAGAACTTGAATAATTGTTGCGTAAATGCTTCAAAAACAGTGGTTTGTCAAAAATTAAATATAAATGATGGATTATCGTTCAAAGATGCGCTTTGACTACATTATTTGGAAGACCAAATGACAAAGTTTATAGAAAAATGTATTCATAATTTAACCAAGTTAATAGTTCATCAGAGTGAAATCAAAAACTTTCTTGAAACGAGATTCATTCATATTTTACTTACGTTGAGTATTTATTAAGAATGCCTTGTGTTTGAATTAGCTTAGTTTAAAAACAAAAAATAATGCTAGTGCCATATTTGAGTATGTAAAAGCTAATTAGTTAAGCTTTACTTTGAGCAAAAAACCTTATCGGATCAAAAAAATTTAATTTTGATTATAATTTTCTAATAATTTATAATTTCAATATTCACTCTAATTAACGCAAAAAAAATTTTAAAATCGCTTAATTTTTAATTCATAAATTTGTTTTTGAAATTTATTCCAAATGGCGTTTTTCACTATTTTTCCAAAATTTAGGGACCATCCTGTACGCAATACACACCCTATATCAAAAAAATAAAAAATATTGTTACGTTTTTGCCTTGTCAATCAAGGTTCGTAACACTGGATTGTGAATAATACAAACTCAATTCAATTTATCACCAACGAATTTATTTATTTCACAAAATTTATTACAACACAGTTTATCAATCAAAATTCACAAAATCACTTTATATAAATTATTCTCAAATTTTACTAATCACTTTTACTTTTTATTTCGCACAAAAACACTTTTTAAATCACTTTTTAATTCCTTTTTAATCTTTATACTATCGCTTTCCAAATATTACTTATTCTTACAACTTTACACTATCGCGTTCCAAATACTAATCATCCAATTCGATCTTGTTCGCCTTTTTATATACACAAACCAAGCTTCTCGAAAGTTCACGACTTTTCCAGTTGGAATAGCGTAGAAACATTACATAACAATTTTTATCATGGAAAATTCCATTTAGTACAGTAAACATTGAGCTATTAGTTTTACTTATTCTATTGCACACTAGGTGTCACCGTCACAATATATTAGCGTAGAAACATTACGTAACAATTTTTATCATGGAAAATTCCATTTAGTACAATAAAACAATGAGCTATTAGTTTTAGTTATTCTATTACACACTAGGTGTCACTGTCACAATATGTTTTTTATTTTTTTAAATATTACACGTAGACCAAGTTAAACAAATCAAAAATCATGAAGTTCTAAATTTCCAAAATTTTTGCAGTTTTAAAATGAAATTACTGTGACGGTGACACCTAGTGTGTAATAGAATAAGTTAAATGAATAGCTCAATGTTTACTGTACTAAAATGGTATTTTCCATGATAAAATTGTTACGTAATGTTTCTACGCTATTCTAACTGGAAAAGTCAGGAACTTTCGAGAAGTTTGGTTTGTGTATGTAAAATGCGAACAAGATCGAATTGGATTATTAGTATTTGGAACGCGATAGAGTAAACTTGTAAGTATTTGGAAAGCGACAGTGTGAAGATTAAAAAGTAATTAAAAAGTCATTTAAAAAGTGTTGTAGTGCGAAATAAAAATTATCAGTGAATAGTAAAATTGTGTAAAAAATATTTAAAGTGATTTTGTGAATTTTTATTGATAAACTGTGTTGTAATAAATTTTGTGAAATAAATAAATTCGTTGGAGATAAATTAAATTGATTTTGTATTATTTACAATCCAGTGATAAGAACCTTGAGTGCAAGGCAAAAACTTAACATTACTCATATTGTGACGGTGACACCTAGTGTGTATTAGAAGAAGTTAAATTAATAGCTCAATGTTTAACTGTACTAAAATGGAATTTTCCATGATAAAATTGTTACGTAAGGTTTCTGCGCTATTCTAACTGGAAAAGTTATGAGCTTTCTAGCAGTTTGGTTTGTGTATATAAAAAGGCGAACAAAGACGAATTGAAATATTAGTATTTGGTAAGCGATATGGTAAAGATTAAAAAGGAATTAAAAAGTGATTTAAAAAGTGTTTTAGTGCGAAATAAAATTTATAAGAAGTACAGTAAAATTGTGTGAAAATTATTTAAAGTGATTTTGTGAATTATCGTTAATAAATAATGGTGTTATAATTTGTGTGTGACATAAATAAATTTGTTGGTGATAAATTAAATTGATTTTGTTTTATTCACAATTCAGTGATTCGAACCTTGATTGACAAGGCAGAAACGTAACGATAGAATAAGTTAAATGAATAGCTCAATGTTTTTACTGTACTAAAATGAAATTTTCCATGATAAAAATGTTATAAATGTTTGTACGCTATTAGTACTGGAAAAGTCATGAACTTTTGAGAAGTTTGGTTTGTGTTTATAAAAAGGCGAACAAGATCGAATTGGATTATTCAAATTTGAAACGCGGTAGTGTAAACTTATAAGAATTCGTAGTATTTAGTAATCGATAGTGTATAGATTAAAAGGAATTAAAAAGTGTTTTAGTGGAAATAAAAATTATTAGTGTACAGTAAAATTTGAGAGTAATTTATATAAAGTGATTTTGTGAAATTTTATTAATAAATTGTATTGAAATTGTGTTGTAATAATTCTTGTGCTAAATATATAAATATATATATATATATATATATATATATATATATATATATATATATATATATATATATATATATATATATATATATATATGTATATATATATATATATATATATATATATATATATATATATATATATATATATATATATACATATATATATATATATATATATATATATATATCGATTCAATACGATAACGGTCAGACGTTGGCATGACCCTTTTTGATTTTGATGCAATTTAGTAAAAATGTTCGTCATATGAAATAACTCCACCCACATTGTTTTGTTTTCCTCTACGTCACTCTGTTTTGATACAGGGTGATTGGCCGTTTGCTACTTTTCGTTCAAAATAAAATTTGTGAAGAGCTCGTTCTCAAAAACTGCTTAACCGATTTCAATATTGGTTAGTTCAATTGAAAGGGATTGAGTTCTTGTTTTGTATAAATTGTTTGAAAAACATCCAAATTAAATTTTTGTTTATGAAAAAGGGCATTCTTTTGAATAATGTCATTTTTCGATTTTTTGGGCCACAACGAGTTGCCTATTTTTTATTTTTTTTTAAAAGCTTATTTATTTTACCAACTAATGAAAAATAAAAAAAATTGCGTTAAGAACAATTTTAAAGTTATGATTTTTTTAATACACCAGCCTCGACTTATTTTATGTTTAAATTTTTAATTATTCTATTCTACCTGCGTTTTGCACCATTTACGGTATTTTAAAAGGTAATCCTATTTTATTTTATGTATTAGTGTTGTTTACTAGTTTATAGTTTTTTAAAAACAATAAACCAGAAATAAATAATTTTGAAATAATTTTTATTTCAATCAAACAGTTTTGAGTTTTTACAAAATGAAGTTTTTTTAATATATAAAGATGTCTTATTAATAGGAGAAAAACTATGATATTGGTGAGTGCCTGGTATTTGCTTAACTAAGTTATATCTGTTTTTTAATTTTCATTAAGTTTTCAAATAATCTTTAGTACTAAACGATGAATAGTTGCCTTTTGAATCATTTTTCACAGCCCATGAATATAGTTAATGTGGTGTGGTTATTTGATTTGCAAACAGTCTTGCTGGTTAACTTGCTCGAGCAGCATTCCTCTTGAGAACTCCTCCTAATGCATCACAAGGTCCTTTTCTGTGGCATGTTGCCATGTTGAATTCATTAATAAACAAAATCAAGAAATTTAGAAATAAAATCTTATCACGTTCGTTGCGATTATCACAAAAAAAATAAAACTAAAATTAATAACAGATTTATTAATTATTAATATAAAAGAATGTTACTTTTTATATTTCTCTAAAATATCTTTGGATGGAACCCATTTACTCGCATCACTTATTTTTAGCATTTCTTTTGCCATAAGAATTGAATTCACTGAACAGGTAGATAATGAATTCCTTCGGTTGTTTTTAATTAAAGCTACTTGTGAAAACACACGTTCTGTAGCTGCACTACTATGGCGAAAGCTTAAAATTGCTCCTATAAAATTAGTTAGATGAGGGAACATTTTACCACTTGTTGCATTTTTTAAATTAAAAATTCCCGCCCAGAGTTCCTCAATATCCATATTCATACTGATACACTCCTGATTCAATAATTGCCTCCATTCGTCATCTAATTCTTGAATATACTTTTCTTCAATGAGGTTTGGAAACCGTTTAAGTAAAGAAGTTACAGCGGGTACTTTTAATTTTGGTTCGACAACTTGTGCGGCAGCTAACACCTCATCTTCAAAATCAATACGTTTTGCGATTTGTCTGCATAATTCCTTGTTATAATCCCGACAATTAGCTTTCAAGCTAATAATTACATTTTATGGTACTGTCCCTTCTTTAATCAATAAATCCGCTTTTGCACCAATATAAATAAGATTATGTTCTTTAAAACAATCGTTATTAGAAAAATTAATTGAATTCAAACAATTTCCATTAATAAACTTTGCCTTAATAAAATTTGTCAAAATTTTATAATACGATTTTATAGTAGACAGCAACAGGTGGATGCGAGGTGGTTCTGCTTGGTATTCAACATTTATTTTGTTTGTCAATTTAAGTATATAAGAAAGAAAATAAAAATATATTTTATTTTCGTCGGTCATTTCACGAGAAATATTACGAGCTACGTCAGAATATGTTTCGAATTCATTCGATACAAAATAGTGCTTTAATGGAGCCCACTGTTCCAGTATTCGTGACACTACATTCTCGAATGATAGCCACCTAGTTGAGGCAGTCTTTAAAATTTTGTGTTTTTTAACGTTGAAGTAATCTTGAAATTGCATGTAATCGTGCTCCCGTTTCGAACTATGCGCAAAATATGAATAGATATTCCTAGCTAGATGCTCGATTTTGTGAGGTATCATTTTAGATGCGGCCGAGGAACATAAATGTATTGAGTGGCATATGGAACCCATTACATATAAATTAGAATTTATATTTTGTAAAAGGACTTTTACTCCAACCTTATTGCCCATTATCACTGACGCGTTATCGGAAGCAAAACCTATTATATTTGGTAAAGGTACTTTAACCAATTCAAAGTAATTAATTATTTTATCATATATGCTTTTATCTGCATTTTCTATTTCCACAAGTCCAAAAAATTTGTCTGTTACATTACCAGCAGAGTAATGAAAAAGTCGAACAACTAGAACTCTCACTTTTTGGTGCTAAAAATTATTGTATTGGTCGTCTCGGTCGCTTTGGTTTTCCCACATTTTAATTCCTTCAATATATTTGGGTCTACAGTGATGGATTGCATTAACGAAATTAGGCGGTTTATTAATACGAATGGCAAGTTATGTTCTAAAAGGAACAAAATAATTTTTTTAATTCCGCTGATTTAGCCCGCTTAATTTTGTTTGAAAAAGCGGCGTCATTTTTAAAAATTTGCGGTTGACGTTTTAGAGAACTAATTATCGATTTATGTAGCTCTGAATCTTCATGCCATTGTTAATGAACTGTTTTGTCTGTCAGGAGCTTATTGCAAAATTTGCAGAACGGTTTATCTACTCCATTTGAATGATCTGTTTTTTTTTCGACCCACGTAAATTTATCTATCCAAATCGAACGAAAATTTTGTTTGCGCTTATTCTTACCCTTTTCAACCTGGATATTTTCGATTTCGTTGGTGTTATCTACATCAGATGGTTCCATAAAATGTTTATCATTTCTGGCTTTTTTATTAGGGTGCGGCATCGCGGTAGTAAACGACTTTTTTGAGAAAATTCCCGTCGACGTAGTAGGAATATTACTAATGTGGTCCGCTCGTAAAGTATCCTTTCGATATTTGATTAAAAATCTAATTTTGAATAGAATTTTTAAAGAAAACATAAACAACAATCATTTCACACTAAATATTTTACAAACCTTTCCATATTTTGTACCAGTTTATAAAGTGCGGACGACTTGTTTTGGAAAGCATCAACTGTACTATAGCACACAAAAACTTTTCTGTCAAAATAAATTTAACCTATAGCCAATTTCATTCAAAGCAAAAAGTACCGCCATGTTATGTAGGTTGCTGAATGCGGAGTAAAATTTTATAGTAGATTTTTGTCAAACTTATAATTATTTCAAGCAAAATCCGATGCGTCCAAAACTCTAAATACGTGTTTAAAATTGTTTAATATATCGCTAATTATAGAAGGGGAGTACAAAATGAGACAGCGGAGTACAAGAGTACGGATTACACGAGAGCAGTACAAATACTCCGATCGTACTCACTTCGACAGCACTGACCAATATACCAATTACTCGAACCATGAAATCTCGAAGCATCAGAAAATTTTAGTTTCGAAATAGTTTATTTAATTTTAATAATTTGGCCAAATATTTTGTTTACTAATGCAAGAATTCCGGACATTTGAATTCTGAGCTTTTTAAGTTGAACACGGCATAAACTTTAATTTTTACACTTCAGATACGACGTAACGAGAAAACTTGTTAATAAATTCATATATTCATGCTATATACATTTAAATCCATATTTTTATGGTGCACCTTAAATAATAATTCGTGCTTCAAATTAACCAACTGAAAACATAAAAAAAATTATTGAGTATAGAATAGAACTAAAACCCATAAATTTATAATTTGCAACACCAGCATAAAAATATCATTTGTTATCATATAAATATACAGAATATATATAAAGAATCAAGTTTATCATTTTGCTTAATTATACCATTGCCAATTTTGTACAGCCATCATCAAACAGATAATAACATTCGAAATATATTTTAGTTATAGAGTTTATAAATATTTCCGTAGCTGTATATTATAAAAAAATATTGTAACTTACCATTTCGTGCATAAACCATTTTGTATATTGCAATAATAAATTCCAATCCAATAAATGTGCTGGTATCTTCGCCAATTTTTTATTATTTTTTTTTTTTGTATTTTTGCAATTTCACTCATGATCATGATAATAATTTCACGGTAAATTTTTCATTTGATTATAATAAACACAATAACAATAACAACAACAAATTTGCAATAAACATTTATTACGATTTTTACGTTTTTATTTTTATAAAAACTAAAAATAAATTCAAATTGATCACTTAAAGAAATAACTTAAAAATAATAAATAAAAATAAAGTTTTGAGCCGTTTTTTTTTTTTTTGTTTCCACCATTCATTATATTCACTCAATAATATACACAAGATATTTTAAGTCGTTCTTGTTGTTGCAACGAAAATGAAATGTAATAAGAATAAATTGGCACTTCCTGTTACATAAAGTTGTAACATAAACAGTGCGCAACAATCATTTATGCATGTTGTACACGTATCCATGGTTGGTATATCTGCAAAAGCAACAAATACAAAAACAAAAATTAATAATACGTTAAAATAGTTTTTGCAGCATTTTTTTGTTTTTTTTTTTTTGTCAAAATCAATTATGTGCACATTCCTACAATCCAATCAATTAGAAAATAAAGTAAAAATTATTTTACCTTAAAGGTAAAAATTTTCCAAGTTTTTCAAGCTCATAATATTTATAACAAAATGTACGAGTTGAAATTAAAATTTATATGATTATTCAAAATGAAATAAAATAAATTAAAATGTTAATTGTTTATGCAATAATTTTTTTGTTTAGTATTTTGTTATTTTTATTTTATATAACTACATATGTACATATATACGATTATATTCAATTTTATTGCCTTTAGGATGGTTTATGGCACACTTTAATGGTGAATTATGCTTGAATTGTTAATAATATACAATTTTATTTTATTTGAAATATAAAAAGAAAAACAGAAAAAAACATTATTTTGTTGGATAATATACAGTGATTTGTATGCGGTGTTGGGGTACCCAATATGTAAATGAGATTTCAGAAGTTTGTTGCGAAGTAGCGTGAGGTTTATTTAATTGATGAGTTTTTGTAAAGTTTTTTATAGAAATAATTAAGTTTTATTTTATTTAGTTGTATGTACAGGATTAATATTTTAGATTGATTAAAATTAATCGTTAACATGTCTAAAGACTATAAAACATCATACATTAATAATTATATGGAGAGGGCAGGTTGTTTCTTTGCCTTTGCGGTCTATAATTTATTTTTTAAAAAAAGCGTGAAATGTATCATTATATTACAATGTTAATTAGTAATTCTTTTAATTTGTGTGACAACGCACAATTTAATTTTATTTGTTTCTACGTGTGAGGTTTGCATAATGAAATGATCCTTAATAACATTTAATTTAATTATTTATACTGAACTTCGTCAGAATTATATAACCCGAAGAACTAGTAATTAAGAGACAATATTATCTTTCCAAGAGATCAACGGCCACTTAATGTGAATGATACCAAATATAATAATGCCGTGGAAAATGGAAGCGTGTTCCATTGGCGTTAGCAAACTACTCACAAGTGCTTCTATCTACTCGCAACTACTCATGCTGAAGTGATGGTGTAGTTGTTAGAAGTAGTTACGCATATAATTAACAAAAGAGGGATTTTAGTTTAAAAAATTCTAATGGATGGCTCTATACCAATTTTAGTTGTGTGAAACGCCATTTTTTAACCCTAATCCAACCAAGGTGTGCTTTTTTGGCTCGTTTGATAAATGCATCGATTTTCAAAATAATGTTAATTTAGTTATAAACTTGTACGTATATTATTTTGAAACATTTCCATACAACGTACGAGTACTTGACATCTAATCATTCTCTGAAAAAAATTTCGTAAATTATTTGATTAGAATTTGAATTTACTGACATAAAACAAATATGTTGGTTCGATTAGGGTTAAAAACAAAACATTTTTATTTATGTTTGTGATACGACGAGCAATTGTTAAATCGTAAAAATATTTTAATTACTTTGTTGTTTAATGTTTTATTACTTATTAGTATTATTAGAACAACGTATTTTTTATTCAAATCTAGCAGTTTTATTTAAATTGAGGTTATGTTTTACTATTGTCATAAAAATTTGCATTCCATTGAACATCTACTCACAAGTACTTGGCAGTAGTAAATTGTTTCCAATGGAACACATGCACAGTAACTCATCTAGCGGAAATTTTTTCATAATTAATTTTATTTAAGTATCGAAATACATAATGCCATCTAGTTTTGGTGAAAATAATTTAGAATTCCATTTATAGGTGGACCGTATCGTTAAGTTGATTTATATTTGGTTTATCCCTCTTTTTATTAAAGTTTTTAATATTGTCAAATGTATTGTGACTGGCTAAGTGTATAGATTTTTTTATTCGTATTGTTGTATTGTGTATTTTAAATATCGCGTCGAATATTTTTTTTTATAATAACTGAAAGGAAAGCAAATATACCAAGATTGATTTTAACCTGCGTGACGAAATCAAATACATATAACCAAACGAAATAGATACACAGTGGATCAATTAAGTATTTGAACACCAAATAAATTCTAGATATTTAAGTAAATAAAACATATTATAACAAACAAATGATTTTATTATAAAGTGTGGATAATTTAACAGATTTTATTAATAAAATAAAACAAAACACAAAATTATAGTTGAGTTTACAACACTTGGTTTTGAATCTAATTTTTATTTTGTATGCATCCCTTTTGCATATATTACAGTCCGCAATCGCCTTGGCATCGATTCCACAAAATGTTTCGTTATTTCAACAGAAATGTTTGCCCACTCCATTTCGAGTGCATTGATCAGGTTTGCTTTGTTTTTATGTTGTAATTCTGGATTTGTCGATCTAAATGAGCCCACAGATTCCCAATCGGGTTTAGATCCGATGATTGAGGTGGTGTTGGTAACGTTTGCCGTACATTATACAGAATGTATTCTTTCAAAATACGCGATGTATGGTTTGGATCATTGCCCTGTTAAAACAGAAAGCTATCCTCGATCCCAAGCTTCTGAGCACTAGCTCTTAAATTATCCCGCAATATTTCCAAATACATAAGTGCGTTCATTTTACCGTCTATAAAATGCTATTTTCCTACCCCATTGTGAGAAAAACAACCCCAAACCATCACATTCCCTCCTCCGTGCTTTATGGTTTGACATATATTTTCTTTAGCTAACGCAGTATTTTTTTTTTTCGCAAAACACTCCGTCGTCCGTCTGAACCAAATAAATTAAACTTGCTTTCATCAGAAAAAATTACTCTTTTTCAAAAAGTTATACCCTTACGTTGGGTCAGTACTACGGCAGAACCAAAGCGATGGTTGTCTGGCGGACCCCAAATCAAAGTAAGGTGTAGAATGTAAATGAGGGCCCCAAAATGGGTAGCAGCGCCGACCAGACCGAAGTAATGTAAAAGCGGTTACAGTCTGGGCGCTCGGTGGCATGTAGGAGACTTTTTAGTGAGTAAAAACCTCACACTGTCAAGTGAGGTCCCTCGTCACTTGGCGTTGGCCTTTTGAATGTTTTAACTCCTACAAAATGTTCTTCGTAGAGAATAGACGTGTTTTTCTATCCTCTTCAAAAATTTAATTTAATTTTGTTTTTTTTTTGTTTTATTTATGTATGTTATGTATATGCTTTATATACATAAATGTGTATTATATACAATATAATTATGATTTTAACTCTATTCAATTCAATTTTAGTGAAATAATATTTAAAGTGTATGAGAAATAATTAAAATGTAATTTTGGAAAATGCAATCCACCGGGATGCATTTATCAGGCAATGTTTTATATTTATAGGTAAAGAAATCAAAATTCTTGATTTATTGATTAAGTGCATGATCTTAATTTTTGTGTGGTTGTACATGGAATTTAATAATTGGATCGTATTAAATTGATTTTAACTTAATTTGATATACGTCGTAGTTAATTTCATATCTGATTTTATTTTTACGCATACTTGAATGTGTTCTTTTGTTTTCTATAACAAAACCAACAAAAATGTTTATACAGGACGTCTCGTTCGCTCTTTACACAGATCCTATCAAGGAAATGTTCTCTAAATTATTGTTTTTTTATATAATATTTAAACAACAACAAAAACAGAGAGACATTTTTGTTGGTTTTGGTATCACAAATATTTTCCTGTATCTTTATACATAGAACAGAAATGTTTGCATTTTAGCTGTATGGGTGTAATTTGTATATGTATAATATAATGAAAACATGTTACGTCTCCTGCTACGCACATGGAAGATTGTAGAAAACTATTTACCTTCAATGTGTGTTGGTGGTTTAGTATATAACATTCTGTTATTTTTATTTTGGTGTTGTTTTCCCTCTTTGTGTTTTTGTATTCATGAAACAACTATAGTGTTATTGATAAAACATAATCATTACAAACACAATGAAAATTTTAGTGTTGTATTCGACTCAAATAGGATTCTTATACATCGTATAATCGAGTAAGTTTGAGTCGAATCGGAAACCGCCTTATACTCGTACAATCCATATCAAATAGTTTATTTAGGTATGGTTAATTTTTTTTACAGGGTATTATAAACTGCATTAAATTAAATTAAATCAATTTAACTAATATTAAAAGAACTAAACAATATAAATAAAATACTAATTTGGAAATATTAATTTTAAGTTGAATTGAGATTTGGTTTGCAATACATAATGACGTATTTATTTATGCATACCAAATTTCGATTAAACGAATATAAACAACGTGGAATTTTGTAAAAGCAAATGGAGAGGCTAAATTAATTGTACTTAATTATTAACTTAATAGTCACGCATATGCAAACGTCAATATTACTTATATGGTACACCGATAAATTTTTAAGAAAATAATGTTTCAATTTCCTTTCATTGATTTATTATTTTACTTACTTTGCATGCTTGATTTTGCAGGGTAATACCATATGTCCATAAACGGAGTTGAAGTTTTATGGATATATTCATATTTATAGATAAAGAAATCAAAATTCTTGATTTTTGATTAAGGGCATGATTTTAACTTTGGTGCGGTTGTACATGGAATTTAATTTAATTACTTTAATTACTTATATCTAATAATTTGATTGTATTAAAATTGCTGTTAACTTAATTTGATGAATGTATGTCGTAGTTAATTTCATATCGGATTTTATTTTTACGTTCCTTGAATGTATTCTTGTGTTTTATTTTATGTACAAACGACACAAATATATTCTTGAAGCTTGATACATAGCAAAACCAACAAAAATGTTTATACAGGCCGTCTCGTTCGCTCTTTACACAGATCCTATCAAGGAAATGTACTATTTATTTTTTGTTTTTGTCATATATTGTAATATTTGAAAAACAACAAAAACAGAGAGACATTTTTGTTGGTTTTGGTATAATCATCACAAATATTTTCCTCTATCTTAATACATAGTACAGGTACGTTTATATGTTTGCTATAAGATGAAAACATAATACGTCTCCTGCTACGCATATGGAAGATTGTAAAAAAATATTTACCTTCAATGTGTGTTGGTGGTTTAGTATATAAGATTCTATTATTTTTATTTTGATGTTGTTTTCCCTATTTGTGTTTTTTGTATTCATAAAACAACTATAGTGTTCCTAATAAAACACGAACTATACAAACACAACAAAAATTTAAGTAGTAGTTATTCCGCCATATATAAACCATATAAAATATTATATTTAGGTATGATTAATTTTTTTTACAGGATACTATAAACTGCACTAAATTATAATAAATTAATTTAATTAATATTAAAAGTAAATAAATTAACTAAATTATCTAAATAAAATACTAATTAGGAAATATTAATTTTGAGTTGAATGCCAAATTTCGATTAAACGAATGTGAACAACGTGGAATTATGTAAAAGCAAATCGAGAGGCTAAATGTATTGTACTTAGTTATTAACTTCGTGGATTTATTGAAGTTTAGGTTGCAATTTTTACATACAAACGTCAATATCACTTATATGGCACACCGGTAAAATTTTAAGAAACAATGTTTCAATTTCCTTGCATTGATTTTTTATTTTATTTACTTTACATGTTTGATTTTGCAGGGTAATATGTCCATAAACAGAGTTGAAGTTTTATGGAAGTATATTAGTAATAAATGTCGAAGATGTTGATTTTGTTTATCTTAATTATGTCAACAGGATTAGTAAAATTACAACATTAATCATAATTATAATTTTTGATGTCCTGATTTGGATTTAAGGAATCCTGAGTTCTGGCATTGGATTCCAGAGGAACGAGCATATAATCTTGTAGTTAAAATGTGCTGTCTTGTGCTAACCTATTTATCATTTATCATTTATTGTACTAATAATTTACTAACTATTAATCGCAAACGGGTTGAATCTGTCCTAACTAATAATCATATCCTATCCATTGGTTTTGGTATGTGTAAATGGGTGTACGATGTGTGCCCGGGAATGCTGAAGATCCTGTTATAATAATTATTCATTTTAGTAATAAAATTTGGTATTGGGTTGGCGAGAGTTCGTCGAAGAGGATAGACGTGTTTTCTCTGCCCTCTTCAAAAAATTAATTTTATTTTATTTTATTTTATTTTTCTCTTTATTTTTTGTTTTTGTGTAGTATACATATGTACAAACTTTGTAATATGTATAAACTTTGTATACATGTGTATATACTTTTTAGTGTTGGGTTTTAATTTTAAATTTTAAATTTGATTCTGGTTAAATTCAGTTTTGGAGTAGTAATAGTTAAAGTGTAGTGAAAATAATTAAAGTGTAATTTTGGAAAATGCAATCCACCGGGATGCATTTGTCAGAGTATTTGTATTTGTAGATAGATGGGTTGAAAGTGCATGATTTGGTATTTTGTGAGATTGTACATAAAATCCAGTTTCAATTTTTGATTGCTGGAGTCTAATAATTGTGTGGTATTGAAATAGATTTTAACTTTAATAGAGATGCGTCGTAGTAAATTTTATATTAGATTTTATTTTTACGCACACTTACTTATATTCTTACATTTGATTTTGGGTACAATTGACACTGGTACATGCTTGAAGTATGGTATATGACGGGGCCAACAATATGTGTATACATCTGTCTCGTTCGCTCTTTACACAGATTCTATTAAGGTACAAACAACAACAAAAATGAGAATCTTTTTGTTGATTTTTATATAGTTGTCACAAACATTTTCCTGTTTCTTGATGTGTGGATCAGGTATGTTTGTATGTGCTGTATGGTCTCCTGCTAAGCGCATGAAAGATGGTTGAAAATATTTACTGTCAATGTGTGTTAGTGGTTTTGGTACTTGTTGGCTGGTGTTGTTTGTGTCTTTGTATTTCTCTGTATTCAGGAAACAACTATGGTATTTTTGATAGTAGGAAATATGCGACCACAATGAGATTTTGTATATTCGGCTCAAATAGGATTCTTAAACTTTGTATAATCGAATGGGTTTGAGTCGAATTGAAATTGGGAGCTGTCTTATACATTTCATTGAGAATGGTTTATTTTGTAAAGATTGAAATTTTTACAGGTATTACAAATTGTATCAAATTGATGTTAAATACCTTTAACTATATAAATTAAATGCTGGTTTGGAAATGTTAGTTTGAGTTAAGGTAAGTTAAGATTTGATTTTAACACATAATGAGGTATTCATTGATGGATGATGTTGGGGTAGATTTTGACTTAAATGGATATATGTCGTGGTTGGTTTCATATTGGATTTTATTTTATGCACACTTACATGTGTTCTGATGTTTGGTTTTATGTATAAGTGACACTAATACATGCTTACAACATGATATATACGACAAGACCAAAAATATGTTTGTACAGCTGTCTCATTTGCTCTTTGCACAGATTCTATTCAGGAAATGTATTGTGTTTTGTTGGTTTTTGTATTGCGGTGTGCGGGCGGCGGCAAAAGGGAGAGTCTTTTTTGGTGGTTTTGATGCAGTCGTCACGAATATTTTCCTGTATCTTGATACATAGATCAGGTATGTTTGTATGTGCTGTAAGGTCTCCTGCTACGCACATGAGGGATGATAAAGGGTGTTTACTGTCAATGTGTGTTGGTGGTTTTGGTATGTAAGATTTTGTTACTTGTATGCTGGTGTTGTTTATCTCTTTGTGTTTCTCTGTATGCGTGGGGCAACTATGGTATTCTTGAAAACATGAACTATATGAGCACAATGAGATTTTGTATATTCGACTCGAATAGGATCCTTGTAATTTATGTGATCGAATGGGTTTGGGTCGAATTGGAATTGGAAGTTGCCTTGTGCGGTTCATTTAGAATGGTTTATTTGGGTGGGATTAATAATTTTTTTTTTTATAGGGTATTACAAACTGAATCAAATTAATTTCAAATTAATTTAATTGGTATTATAAATTATAAATTGACTAAATGTGTAAGTGAAATGCGAGTTTGGAAATGCCGGTTTGGGTTGAGTTGAGATTTGATTTTTAACACAGGGTGATGTGTTCATTTATGTGAGCAATGTGGAGTTATGTAAAAACATTTTGGAAGGCTAAGTGTTTTTGAGTTTAATTGTTGACTTAAAGGATTTATTGAAATATAGATGGCGGGTTTCACACACAATCGTCATGATTACGTATATGGCACGTGGATGAATTTTTAAGAAAGTACTGTTTCATTTTCGTTGCATTGATTTGTTGTTTTGTTTACTTTGCATGCTTGATTGGACAGGGTCGGAGGTCCGTGAACTGAGTTAAAATTTTGGATATATTTATATTTGTTTATTGGTAAAGAGGTCAAATTTTTGAATTATTGATTGGGTGCAGAATTTTGGTGGCGAGGATCTCTTCAATAGGTGAATGATGTTAATTGAATTTTTATTTAGATAGTCTACTGTTTTATGGGTTTTGTTTTTGATTTGCGAAAAGGACTAATGTGAAGGAAACCATTCGAATATGTATACTATCAGACATAAATATTTGAACGACGATGACATTGTAATGAAGGTGCCATTATTGAAGATAAAAATAAAAACAAATTATTTTATGTTAGCATTTTATTAAAATTAGGAATATTTTTATTTCACTTAAACGTAATAAAATTATAAACAATAATCCATTGCAACTGTGAAATTAATAATCAAACAAGAATGGACACATGCTCACACGAAATAAGTATTCGAACAAATCAATTTAATGCTACATCTAAATAAATTATTACTAATTAATAGTTGCTTTTATTTAGTATTTTGTGCGACTGAGGATGCCATTTGAATAATTGTATCTTCGATCTCTTAAATTATTCCTTAGCTATATGACTCGTATGCTTAGGACCATTATCCTGCTGCATTACATAATTTCTCTGCAAATTTATTTTTCTTGTGGAATCTCTCAAATTTGTTTAATTATGGTAGTGTACATCCGTGCATCCATGATGCCATTGATTAAATATAAATTATCTATCACATGGTACGAGAAGTGGCCCCATACCATAATGCTTCCGCCACCACAATTAATGTTGGTTTAATATTGCGACATTAGTTCTTCTGAATAGGGATTACCCATATAAACGGACGGTTTTTGGAACCAAATAACAATACTAAAATTTAATGTCCTCCGTCCAGGTTGTTTTCTTCCAGAATAAAAGTGGCAAAATTGTTCTAAGTGCCATAGTTTTTCATTTATATAGTGTTCAATTTAGTTTATGTTTAAAAAGTTTATTTTTTCAACGTTTAATAATGTTCTATCTCCAAAATATTATATCTTTTGTATGCAATAGAACATTTTTATATTTATCTTTCACATATTTTCGAGTTCTTCTATTTTGTTCTATGTCCGGTAGTTATTTTCTCGTATGGTGTAACTACCATTCTAAAATTGTTTTCTCAATTAGTTTATGCTCACGAGTAAAATTTTAGTATAAATAGATATTCCGAGGCCCGACAACAAGGAAACAAAAATTCAAACATACATACGCCGACGATACGGCTATATTCACTTCCTCGACCAGCGCTCGCAAGTCAAGCGAAAGGATCGCCAAATACCTTGAAAGGTACTGGGTATATGCAAGGAAGTGGAAGATTAAAATCAATTCCTGTAAAACCGAAATCATCCACTTCCATCACAACAAAAACTCCAAAATGTACAAAGCCAGTCCCATTTTATTTGAGGGTAACGTCCTTGAATTTAAACCTCAAGTCAAATATCTGGGAGTCATTCTCGATAGGAAGCTATCACCACTGCCTCAAATTAAATACATAAAGAAGAAAGCGTTTACTGCCCGCCATAATCTCTATCGATTCCTCAACCGAAATAGTGGCCTTTTCCCTAAAAACAAGTTGAGACTCTATAGAGCCTACATCAGACCAATCCTTACCTACGCCATCCCTGCTTGGATGGGAGACTTGTTCAACACCCATTGGAAAAGTCTCTCCTCAGTACAGGCCAACTCCCTTCGCTTCGCTTTCGACGATTGGTCAAAACCTTCGTCATTTAAATGTACCCCTTCATCCGAACTTGAGGAGCGCGCAAACCTCGAAACTCTTCACAACTTTGGCCATCGTCATCCGTACGAAATCCACCGAATTTGGTACGCATACTCCATCACAACATGGAAATCACATCAAATTTAAGATTCCGGAAGAAAAAATTAATCAAGTAAAGGACCACATCAAAAGTTTTCCTATTATTGATTCACACTATTGCAGAACGAACTCTACCAGGCAATATCGTCGTGTCCAAATAAGAGTATTACATCTACAAATCGCTATTTTTTTGAAGAGTCTTTAAAGTTGTTAATGGTAATTTCGGCTTAATTTTTTTTTAGACAAAGTTCTTTCCAGAAAGTGTGACAAAAATTTTATTTAAAAAAAAATTAAGCCAAATTTAACATTAAAATCTTGAGACGCCCCTCCAAAAAATTAATGGTTTGCAGATGTTATACTCTTATTCAGACACGACAATATTTAGAAACCGGACTGACAATAAATAGAATGTACTCATTGTACATGAATGATACAAACGACCCAGTAAAACTGAACATTTACAAAAAAGTTTTTAATGAAGCATTTAATTTGTCATTTTTTAAACCAAAAAAAGACCAATGCGACCGGTGTGTTGCATTTAATCTCATCACAAATCCTTCTCCATCCGAAAAACAAAATTTTAAGGTACACAAGGAAAACCGATCGCAGTTTAACAGACCTAAGGGGTCTTATTTCCTAAGGGAAATCTTATTTATGAACAATCAAATTTGACCCAAGTAAAATACCGAAAAAAACATGGCAAGGAGATATTAACCACCTGTGTAATTAAATTGTCAGACACTCGAAAAAATGTATCCAAGCGTACAATTTTCAAACTACCCAATGTTGGCGCATGCATTTATAGTTATAAAATGCCGCTTGAAAAAAAGAAAGATATTCGTTCGATGCTGTGTTACATGCCGGAAACCGTCAAACTGTTTTATTCTATTTATTTGAAATAAGGAAAAACATAAAAATAATTAATGTTGGAATACCTATTTAACTTAAAATTGAATTTATATTATATAAGAAGAATAATTGTGTTTTTTTATGAATTAAATATTGATTTATGATTTTAAACCCAAAATATTTGGGAAAACTAAATAAATATAATAGGTTTATTTTAGATAAGTTTAATAAATTACAAATTTGGTTTTACTTTAAAAACTTTACTTAGGACAATGCACTGAGGTATACTTATAAGTTATCTTTAAAGATCTTATGCGAAACTACTCTACTTAATGCCAAAACTGGCCTTTACAAATCTGAACCCTCAGTCCGTTTTAATTTTCCTATAAAATAAAAGTGTATTTCGATTAAATTTGTATTTTCAATATTGGTGTAACTCCAAAATTTTGTTCTATAAAAAAATAAGTGTGTAACTTACACTAAAATAACTCTAAGCTTCAAATAATTTTCCTACTTTTCAGGAAAACTGTGCGACTTATTGGGAAAATTTTAAGTTGTACAAGTTTAAAATGATATTATTAATCTAGTTTATAAAACATTTTTGGAATTCAGTAGAAAAAATCAACTGATTTAATTTATTCTTTTATAGAAACAATCGTATACACATATGGACTGACTGAGGTAGTAATAAGTGATCAAGAAACAACTTTTATGCTATCCCCTATTAAAAATAAAATTACAAAATTATTAAATTTAAACGCTGTGCTTTAGAACGATCCCATAGAACTATAGGTAAATATATCCACACTTTCTCTAAACAAAAAATAAGAATAACTGGGATAATTGGATTTCGTATGCTATCTTTGTTTACAACAACACTCAATAAACAGCAACAAGGCTTTAGGTAATTTCAGTTGTTATTTGGTAGAGTTTCAACAATACCAAAGTCTACAACCAAAAGATCTAAAATTTTGTATAATTATGATGATTGAAATTTTGAAATGAAATATAAATTTCTAACTTATCATCATTAGTTAAGGAATTTAAATAATCAATATATAGTATACTTAATTACATACTTTGAAACGCTCGTGTAACAAGTTTCACTCAAAATTTTTCACTCTTTTCACAAATCACTCACATTTATTTATTGGTATTTAACATAAAACTTTTATTCAAATTTAAAATTTGCACACTCAGTTTATTTAAATTTTCTTCCATTGACGAATTTTCACGGTATAGCTACACAATGAATACAAATAAATAAACCGCACCAACAACCATAAACCACATGAGAATAAACACAAAATACAATATATTGCTTTGTTTAGAATATTTTTTATAAATTTAGAATTTAGTATGATACACTTTCGCTATTATTAAATAAATAAATTTCGCGTTGTTACTTAAACAACATTTTGTGACATTCTGTTATAAAAAAAAATTCATTTTCTTATATTGTGCGACTGATTGACGTACTTGTAAAATTTTTCTTTTTCCTTTTATTATCCTTATGTACTCATACGTATATGCGTATACATATTTATACAAACCCTTCGGAAAACTTTTGTATATATCGATAAATTGGAGGGTGGTATCAATCTATATACAAAAATATTGAGTTACTATTTTCCCAAAGCATAAAATTTTTGCGTTTATGTACGAAGAAGATGTTACACACAAATGTTCAATGAAATTGAGAGATATGCAACAACAACAAAAACAAAAAACTATAATTCATCATTTTATGTGCAAGTGTATAAAAGAAGCGCGCGTTTTTCATGTGGGGAGACTTCGATTTTTTTTTACCAAGAATGTAAAAGATTAGCTGGCGACAAAATATAAATATACAAACAAGAACCACATACACAGGATATCTTGAAAATCGAACAAAATTTATGTAAAATAAATTAAATATTTTCAATCTTGTAAAAAAAAAAAATGTTTTATTTCCTGTTTTCTTCTGTTTCCGTTTCTCTTATTATTCACCGATGTACTTGGGATGAATATAACATACAATAATACCAAATAAATGTAATATTCACTCGATAAACGGGTACAAAAATTAATTTCTTTCGATTTTGGCATGTGTGTTATGTGTATATGGGTATGTGTATATAAAATCTAATATACGCGACAAAATTATTCGTTCAAGACGATGATAATATTGATGATGGCGGTTATTGTATTATTATACTGAAAAAAAAAAAAAAAAAAAAAAAATCGATTAGGATAATTCACAATTACAACAACAACGTGCAGCAACATCAAAATATTATTTTCAATTTTCTGATAATGTAAAGACATACATACTCGTATATTGGATCATATTTGGATATATTGATTGAGATGATTTTCATAAAATGTTTATTCAATTATGACATACTTGTTATTTATTATGTGCAAAAATTAGGTAATATTAGGAGCTTTGACTCATTTCCCACTCAATTACCATTTATTTAATTATCTAAACATTTTTTTTTAATTTTTTTCTTTTGAGAACACAACCATAAAGCTATTTGCCAAATCCACTCAAATTAATATTCACTGTAACGATAAATTTTAATAAATGTTTCCTATTAAAATGGAATTTTACCCAAAAACCAAACAAAAGCTTTTAACGAAAATGGACCAAACAATAATTACATAAAAAATTACTCGAAAATCCTTAAAGTAAATTTTCGTTTTTATTTTTGATTATATTGTTATGCTCTGCATGTAATCTTTCGCCATAATATTTGGAAAAGTCCTTTACATTTTGATGAGAAATTGGGTTGGGCAGATTTTTATAATCATTAAATTAAACTTGTTTACATGAAAGATTACAATTCCAGTACTAACAAATTTTATGACAAACTGTAATATAAAACGCATGACTTTCAATTTTAGATAATACTTATGTTGTCTTCAGTTGTACACGACGTTGACGTTTTATGTCAATAAATGTATGTACAATATATAAAGCGCAGGATGAAGGGACATATTGTCAACTGTGTGTATACACATAAATAAAAGGGAGCTTATTATCGAATCAATACATTTACTACACATATGTACATACCTAGATAACAACAAAAAAAAAAGTCGAATTTTATCGTATATGTTTTATAAATAAGGCGGACATGAATCATACATAAAATAAAATAAAAAAATTTAGTAATTTTATACACAACTAAAAATAAAAGTAAGGGATTTTATTTGTGTATTGTTTGTATCGAATTTGAAATAGAATGAGGGTGGATCGAAATCCCTATATATAAATAGCTATGTATGTATACCTAATATATCCACGCGTACATTTCACAAAAAATAAAATAAAAAAATGAAATCTAAGAATGTCCAATTTATATTGACATGACATCCGAACACATAACTAACCAAATTGGAAATAAATAAAATGGTTGATTAGAAATTATGTTGTATGTGCTTTGCAGATTGATGGGTGGAGATTATAAAAATATCGAACAATTTTTATTGAATTGGAAACCATATACAATTATGTAAGTAGATAGATGCGGATGATCGATTGTTATTAACACGCATTTTTATATATATGTGAAATTTAACACATGAGTTATTATATAAAATTACACAATGTATTTCATTTAATTTGACAGCTTTGCCTGTTTATTAGGGTATTATATAAAGGTATTGAGTTGAGAGGTTACTACCAGTTTTATATGCCATATCATACATTTTTATTGACTCAATATAACGCCACACCTAGCGGGCTAATTAGAAATCATTCTGTAACAAAATATTACCGCAAGAAGTGCCTTTATAAGCTTTCTTGTTTTCTTCAAAGTATGAAGCTTGCTGTGATATTGTTGTCTTTACCAAATATTACTATTAGAAGGCATCGAAAAATTTGGCGAAATTAAACGACGGTAAATTTCGATTTTATATTTTTGTCTGTGCTTCGTTTAGCATGCTTATTTGTGTATAGATAAAAGAAAAAAAGAAATCAATGATTCAGGCAAATGTTAATATTTAGGAAATAGACAAAATATTTTATGGCAACTATGGCAGTACCTAATTCGAAATGTTAGACAACGAAAACTTTACTGACTTCCTTAATCTAATTCAGGATTAACACCCTTCTTTTAAGCGATATAAATGTATGTTGGCACAACAAAAGCAGATCCTAATACTTACTGTTAGATGCATCAACTATCGCAATCGGAGCACGATTGTACTTCGAGATAAATGTCCCTTTTTAAATTGTGCACGTCATTTATAGGTCACCAAAACTTAAACTGCCATTTTTAAAATGTCTGTCGGTCTGTCTGTCTGCACATTAGTGTTCTACGGATTTTAAATATCAAAGCAGGCATTTCCATAAAGAGAAATGATTACAATGAAACCTTGTTTCATGAAGGTAAGGGAACCAGAGAAACTTATTTCATTTCCGAACAGTAACTTTCTTAGGAGGGACTTGTGATGAAGGTATTCAATATAGACGAAAATTATGGATAATTGAGTGTTCCGTTAAAAAAAAAAAATTTACGACGTAATACGGAAGTTGAAAAATCTAAATGTTCCTAGCAGGAACCAAATCTCTATGCAAACAAAATGCGAAAGAGATAGTGGAAACCGCGCATTATTTGAAATTTATTTAGCTTTTTGTAAGCAATTCAAGATTTTTTAAATATGCCGGATTAACGGGATTTTACTAAATGAAGCATTATTATCTGTATTTCTGGCCTTACTGCGAAACTTTAAATTATTCTGACTTAGTTGTACAATAACCATTAGTAAACTGCGAAGGCCAAAGTGTTTTTCGGGACACATAACTAAGTTACATCGAATGATCCTGAACCGGCCTGACACCGGCAGGTATAAAAATATGTTTCTGCAGCTGTATTCTGAAAAAAAGTAAAAAAAAACCGGTTTCTTTTGTGTCAAATTCCTATTCCGATAAAAAAACTTTTCACGAACATCGAAAAAACATAGAAAACTATAAAACCGAAAAAATGTTCTGCCAAATTATGCTATTTGACAACAATTTTAATAGTATTACAAGTCTGTTTGTAAATATAACAGAAATAAAATGTATATTTAAGGAAACCAACGGCGCCACTGGATGCTGGCCGAACACAAAATTTTATTAATTTTAAATGACACAATATATAGTGATGGTTTCATTAGGTTAATAACAATGTATTATAGTAATAACAACAACGCCGGATTGGCCAAATCGTGCTATGATTTGCTGTACATTTTCTATACGAAATCTACCAGAAAAACTAAAATAAATTATTTAGTAATAAGATATTATCATTATTCTTTTACTTAGTTCACCATCGGAATACTTCCTCTATCCCGCTGTTTGCTTGTAGTTGCTGTTCGCCGCTTTTTCTCTTGTCTGTCCATTAAATTACCGCCAGTTTAATTATTAAATTCTAAAACTTTACGGCAACCAAATTATTTTCGTTTTAATAATACAAAATATATAATTTTTTGCATATTACTTACTTCTTGTCATATAAATGAAAAAAACTTTTCAAAAACCCAACCAAAAAAACGTGGGTTTTTTTAACGTCGGGAACGTGAATGTTTTTCATCGGTCAGAATAGGAAATAACGTTAATTTTGCGATTCACGTTTATAACTGTCATAAAAAACGTAAATCACAAAGTTACGTTTTTTCAGAATACAGCTGCAGGCAAAAGTTGTTTATACTTTTGCATGATATAAGAATTCGTCAAAAAATTATAGATAATTCACAGCTCATTGTAATCATTTAATAATTTGTCCCACATCATTGTGACAATCAAGACAAAGAATAAAACAAATACAACGAGCACAAATTTCTTAAATCTTTATAGTGATTATACTCCCTAGTATTCTACGAGAATAGTGCGCTACTGTACACGCTCATTACAAAATCTGGTAATTGCCTACTTGATTATCTGGTTTTGCAAATTCTAGTAAAAATCCAGTGAATTTCTAGTTAAAAATCAAGAAAATTAATTTTCTAGTTAAACTTAAAAATAGATTTAACCGATTTCTAGTGAAATTGCAATCAAAACCAGATTTTGACTATTTTCTAGTTAATTTCCAGTAATATTTTTAATTATGCTGGAATTCTAGTGATTTTCCAGCACAAAAAATGACTAGAAAAATACTAGATGGTTAGTTTTACTCTACAAAATGGAATATCTAGTAAGTTTAACGAAAATCTTGTAATTTCACCAGAATTCTAGTAAAAATAAAAATTATTCGAGTTCCAGTTGCTTTTTTGCAACGGTTTATTTTTTAATGTAGTTACCTGAAATCTACTAAAATTTTAGTTAAATACAAGATGATTCCTGTTCGCAAGTGCAAGGAATTTCTAGTAAATTAAACAGATTCTAGTAATGATCTCGTTAGTTTAAACCTTCTATTAGAATTTACTAGAATTCTAGAAAAATTTAGACGTACGCTCGCATATTATTTTCAATTTCGTCGTCATAATCAGTATCAGTAATACGTTGAATTTCTTGCTGTGGTATAGTGAAATGAAGAACAGGTGAAAAAATAAAAGTTTAAGTATATAAAGGGTGAGTGCTGATATAAATTAAGTATAGTGAAATATTACCCATAATTATTGATGAGATGCATCAAGCAAATGCGGATTTATATACCCGTGGTTTTAATATTTTATGGAATAGCTACTGCCGTACATATTTCAACATTTCGTTGGCGGCAGATTTTGCGATTAAATTTGACCTTCGCGAAGGGATGTGAAGTTTATCCTACATTTATCCTTAATATATAAAACCAACAATTTGTTTGCTAGTATGTGTGAAAATGTAACATTTAGGCGTTTTTCAGAAACCTACGATATAACTATTGTACAAAAAGTTTAATTGCAAATAATATATTTTATATATTGTTTTTAATTATACTAAATATATTAAATATGTATATTAAAAGTTTAAGATATATTTAAATAGAACGACACGTACCGATTTAAACACGTAATTTGACATAATACTAAACGCATTTATAGGAATTGCACATCGGATTCCTTTATTGGGTGACAAGATGTAGGCAAAATTTAACTACTGACCAAGTTTTAAAATTTTGGCTTAAATTTCAAATACCCAAATAGAGATCAATCGAACTCTTGGCGAACACTAACATGGCGAACTCTTTGACGTAATACTAAACGCATTTATAGGAATTGCTCATCGGATTCCTTTGTTAAGTGACAAAATGTAGGCCTAGTTTAACTACTGACCAAGTTTTAAAATTTTGGCTTGGATTTCTGATACCCAAATAGAGATCAATATATAGGGACCACCCAACATACCTCAAGTTGGCGAATTCTTTGACGTAATACTAAATGCTTTTATAGGAATTGCTCATCGGATTCCTTTATTGGGTGACAAGATGTAGGCCAAATTTAACTACTGACCAAGTTTTAAAATTTTGGCTTGAATTTCAAATACCCAAATAGAGATCAATATATAGGGACCACACAACATATCTCAAGTTGGCGAACTCTTTGACGTAATACTAAATGCTTGCCTGGATTTCTGATACCCAAATAGAGATCAATATATAGGGACCACACAACATACCTCAAGTTGTCGAACTATTTGACGTAATACTAAACGCATTTATAGGAATTGCTCATCGGATTCCTTTATTGGGCGACAAGATGTAGGCAAAATTTAACTACTGACCAAGTTTTAGAATTTTGGCTTGAATTTCAAATACCCAAATATAGATCAATATATAGGGACCATACAACATACCTCAAGTTGGCGAATTTTTTGACGTAATACTAAACGCATTTATAGAAATGGCTCATCGGATTCCTTTATTAGGTAATAATATGTAGGCCTAATTTAACTACTGACCAAGTTTTAGAATTTTGGCTTATATTTTTGATACCCAAATAGAGATCAATATATAAGGACCACCTAACATACTTCAAGTTGGCGAACTATTTGACGTAATACTAAACGCATTTATAGTAATTGCTCATCGGATTCCTTTATTGGGTGACAAGATGTAGGCCTAATTGAACTACTGACCAAGTTTTAAAATTTTGGCTTGGATTTCAAATACCCAAATAGAGATCAATATATAGGGACCATACAACATACCTCAAGTTGGCGAATTTTTTGACGTAATACTAAACGCATTTATACAAATGGCTCATTGAATTCCTTTATTAGGTGACAAGATGTAGGCAAAATTTAACTACTGACCAAGTTTTAGAATTTTGGCTTGAATTTCAAATACCCAAATAGAGATCAATATATAGGGACTATACAACATACCTCAAGTTGGCGAATTTTTTGACGTTATACTAAACGCATTTATAGAAATGGCTCATCGGATTCCTTTATTAGGTGATAATATGTAGGCCTAATTTAACTACTGACCAAGTTTTAGAATTTTGGCTTATATTTTTGATACCCAAATAGAGATCAATATATAAGGACCACCTAACATACTTCAAGTTGGAGAACTATTTGACGTAATACTAAACGCATTTATAGGAATTGCTCATCGGATTCCTTTATTGGGTGACAAGATGTAGGCCTAATTGAACTACTGACCAAGTTTTAAAATTTTGGCTTGGACTTCAAATACCCAAATAGAGATCAATATATTGGGACCATACAACATACCTCAAGTTGGCGAATTTTTTGACGTAATACTAAACGCATTTATAGAAATGGCTCATTGAATTCCTTTATTAGGTGATAATACGTAGGCCTAATTTAACTAATGACCAAATTTTAGAATTTTGGCTTAGATTTTAGACCACCTAACATACTCAAGTTGGCGAACTCTTTGACGTAATACTAAACGCATTTATAGGAATTGCTCATCGGATTCCTGTGTTGGGTGACAAGATGTAGTTCTAATTTAACTACTGACCGAGTTTTACAATTACGGCTTGGATTTCAAATACCCAAATAGAGATCAATATATAGGGACCACACAACATACCTCAAGTTGGCGAATTCTTTGCCGTAATACTAAATGCTTTTATAGGAATTGCTTATCGGATTCCTTTATTGGGTGACAAGATGTAGGCCTAATTTAACTACTGACCAAGTTTTAAAATTTTGGCTTGGATTTCAAATACCAAAATAGAGATCAATATATAGGGACCACACAACATACCTCAAGTTGGCGAACTCTTTGACGTAATACTAAACGCATTTATAGGAATTGCTCATCGGATTCCTTTACTGGGTGACTAGATTTAGGCCTAATTTAACTACTGACCAAGTTTTAGAATTTTGGCTTGGATTTCTGATACCTAAATAGAGAACAATATATAGGGACCACACAACATAACTCAAGTAGTAAAATACCTCAAATTGAGTGCGTATGTAATCCAAGAATGCCTTTTATAAGCCCTATTGCGTCAGTTTCGGTAATTTTCTGCTCCTGCATATAGCGACCGATAGCTCTAATGTGCATAGGATAAATCACAGCTATTACCTAAAAATTCTGAAGTGTTGCAAATAGTGAGCTCGAAACTTCCTTAAGTCGTTATACAATAATTCTGATTATATTCCTTAACGTTTTACTATTTGTTATTGTCGAGCAGCGTACTGAAACCTATTTGACTTTAATTAATCAACAGAATGTGCTTAACAATTCTCCTAATAGTGTTACGTACAGTATTACCGATAATGTGCGCAAAATATTCAGTTGCCTTTACATGATGGGCCTTGGAATGTATGGGAATTTATTGAACTCTGTCAATGTTACCACCCTAAATGGTGCATGTATCTGTGTAGAGAAGGCAAAGAACCAAAAAAGGTGATCCAAATTTTAAGTGAACAACCGCATTAAGATCATTCCAAGATTTCCAAGAATATTTCTGTCTCAACAATTATAGTTAAAGCTTGTTGATTCGCAAAAATGAAGAGATTTCGTTGATGAACAAACCTGGGCCATTGAATTTTGACAATAACTTTATAAAGTGTCAATTATGTTGCAAGCCAGAGCGAGGCCACATTTCGACCGTTTTTTAATGCACTGTACCAATCATTTGCACTTGTTTTTGATAAAGTCGATTCACTGTAAGCCTTCTGTAATATTTTCAGCGATTCGACATACGAAATTCAGAGCTGGTAAAGCTCATTCTAAAAATTTTATCCCAAACAACAATGTACCAAACCGAAGAAGACATAAATGAAGTTATAAAGGAATTCCATATTACTCCTCTTGGTAGACATTAGGGATATTCAAGAACAATCAAGCGACTTAAACAATATTACGAGTTTCCTAGTATGAATGATCGTGTCAAGTCAAAAAATATTCTTTATACCAAAAAAATAAAGTATCTCGTCTAAACAAATGTGTCATGCGGATTTTTGTTCATGTTAAGAGGAACAAACGTATTACCGAAGGAATTAGTAATTAAATTTTGAAAGTTGTTGCTAATTTTGTGGGTCCTGTGCTCTTGCTCATATTTTCAATTTTTCCTTGGAGCATGGAGTGGTTAGATAATCGTAGTGATAAGGGAAACTAAAAACCACTTGCAATCTAACCAGTTGTTCTCAAAGTTCTCGAAAAGGCAAGTAAAAATAGAGTTACCATATTCCTAAATCACTATAAAACACTAAGAGTTCATCAGAATGAATCACCTATGTTGGAATTTTTGGATGTTATTCATACCGGTTTCAAAAATGTTAATATTTGTGCAAGTTTATTTATTGACGGGTTAATCATACACTTTTGTTATCTATTCTGTTTGACATTGGTTTTAGAGTTATGTCAAACAAGTGGTTTGCTTCCTACCTAGATAATAAAAGAGTGATAGTCAGAATTAATAGATATTTTTAGTGATTTTAGAGTTGTCGAAGTTGGAGTACCACTGGTAGGTCCTGTGCTATTTCTAATGTATATACTAATCCTATTTTTAAACTTAAATTAAATGGTAAGAGTACTGGATTTGCTGATTATTTAGCCTTAGCATATATTGATAAATGTCCCACGTATATGTGATTTCTATGGTTAATTCTGACCTTAAGGTTTTTCATAAATCGTTTGATAAGCATTACCTAATACTAAGTGAAATACCAAGTTTATGTGGTTTAGAATGTGTGGAAACACGGTTGCTTTAAATTACCCCTTAATTATATATCATAGTGGGTTGGTGCAATCCAGGCCATATTTGAGAGTGTATAATTCATTAGAACTTTATGAAGCGGCCTAATTATAAGCTAATATCGCCTAAATGTTTGCAATTCACCAATACATTCGCATTTTTTTGTATTTATAAAGATTTAGTAAAAACTTCACATCTCTATATAGAAGTAAGAACTTTTTCCTAAAATAATACTAAAATATTTATTCGCTTATTGCATGCAAAAAACGATAAGTCAAAATCGTAATTTTTGGGAAAAGGTTTGGAAATTTGAAATTTTGAAGAGGGTTCCTTGTAGAAATGTTTCCCTAAAATTCAATATCCTGTGCAGGAGTATATGAAGAAAAAGATCAAAACACCATACATCGAGTAACACTACACTTAAAGCGACTGATATGCTTTGTCGGATAATCATTTTGTTTTAACCTGCATATCCAACAAGTGCATTAGAGCTAAGGTACTTAATTATTTATTGATATGATTTTAATTATTATATGCTTTTTAATAGTCTTGTTACGTTTAAAAATTTCAACGTTGGCTTTCTTATAGAATATTTAACTAAATCAAATTAAAGCATGTACATTGTATTCATCATTTTTTCCCCGGCCACGGAGCCGTCGTACAGGTCTAACAAGGCATTTCAGTAAAAAAAACTATCTAAATCCAAAAAGAATTACAGTCAAAATATTTTGACTTGAATGCCTTTTCTAGTTTTTTGATTGAACTTCCTTCTAAAAAGGCATTTCGTCTAAAACTATTTTCACTGAGTTGCCTTTTAATTTTTGACTGCAATTTTTTTGACTAGAATTTCCGGAGCCAATCATTTTAATATAAAATTACGTTATGTTAAATTCCATATTTACAAATAAGTTACAATAAAAAATACTTAGTACTAACTTTCATTACCTATCAACTAATGAACATAGAAGAACATTTGAATTTTAAACCTTGTACATTATCGAACTCTATTAATGCTACTCTACAATACGAGTACGACAAAGTACAAGTTATAAAATTCAAATGTACTTTTATGTTCGTTAGTTAACAGGTAACGAAAGTAACGTACTAAGTATTTTTTATTGTAACGTCCGTATTTAACATAACGTAATTTTATAATAAAATTGTTACCATTGCGAAAAGCATGAATAAAATCTACATGGTTATCTGTAAGAAAGCCAACGTTGAAATTTTATTATAGTAGAGTTCATATTATTAGTAAACCAAAACTTTTAATTTTTGCAGGTAGATGAATCAATAAAAGATTTTACGCAAAAAAGTAAGCTGTCGCAGCCGTATTTGGTATGTTTGTCGGAGAATGGTTTGAGCCACGAAGAAATCTTCCACGTAATAATAGATGCACAATCAATTTCGTTGGGCTACAAAACTTTTTATGTACCTTCGACAAACTCTTTAAAATTGTTTATATTTTTGGATTAAAATTTCCCCAAAATTGTTTATACTTCTACAATTTCATGGAAGTTTTTTACTTTTTAATTAAAGATGTGATTCCGACGCCTCGTGTATCAAAATTATGTTCTAAATTGTGTGCGAAATATTCAGAACAACTATCTTAAAGCTTTGTTATTTTTGTAATTGTTGAAATAAAAAATATTTAATTAAAACAAAATCCAAAATGTTTTTTTATAATTTGAAATTTTTTTAGGCGGCAATCTAGAATAATCAAGGGATAATCTAGTAAAAAATAATGACGTAGGATTAACTGAAATTCTGCTAAGGAATATAGTTTTTTCCGGTTATTTTACTAGAACGTTAAATGCAAGAAATCTAATAGTTTTGCAAGAAAATCTAGTATTCGATTTTACTTGAAATCTAATTAAAAAATTGTATTTCTCATAATTTTACCAAAAGTCCAGTCGCAAAAACACATAGCATTGTTTACTTGATTTCCAGTAATACAAATTTGTATTTCAAGTAAAATTACCAGATTTTATTACAACCAGAAATCTAGTATTAGTAATTTTACTTGATTCAACTAGATCGTCTAGTATGCTCACATCTAATGAATATTTACAGTGTACATGAAGCATCACTTAACTTGAGCCACAACAATAACTCGAAAATTTAATAACACAATGCTACAATGCTTAATTTTCGAGGAACCTAAGTCAACTTAAGTTATCCTCCCTACATGCATGCAATAAAATAAAAAAATTGGTTTCGGAATATTAAGGTATTCCCAAGGATATTCCGGATGCAGATAATAATTTTCGAAGTAAGTCATCGTGAAATTGTGAAAAGTTTACAATTACAACTACATGGCTGTTATCGATATACCATATATACATATATTGTAAATTACTACATTATTATTATTATTATTATTGGGGGGCCATGCGGGCGATCAGCCACTTCGCACTGCGACCTAAAAGATCTATTGTGCTGGCCCCTGCTTAATTATCCGTCCAGTCAATATTCAGGTTCTTAATGAACCTGACGATACTGCCTCCCGGTACGTGATACATACTATCTGGGCTTATTGCTCTCCCTCCTAGATGTTTACTACAGCATGTAGTTCCGCTAGAAAGACGGTAGCATTGGAGCTCAAGGACCTCGAGAGGGTTGTCCCACTCCCGTATATTCCTACTCCTGCCCCGTATTCCGTTTGATTTTACTCTTACGAGTTGCTCGGAATTGCAAATCCCCTGTAGGTCACCCAGCTTTACTACAGGAAGGCTAAATAAAACTGGAGGGTGCCTGGTATCCAGAGTCCGCATATTTTGGGCTGATTAACCTATCAGCCATTCATCTTTCGGCATATGCTGTTCCACCTTAGATTAGGGTTTTTTGTTAAGGTTTTCTCCTTTAGCGCCGTACTTTAGCCTTTGCCAAATGGCCAAAGATGTGCCAAGTGGCCTTAGTTACCAGTGGTTGCCACAAAGAGGCAGTACGAACACTTGCGAATTGTGAACAGGTTATCCCTTACACAATTGTACCCATCACGCAGCTGCCTAATGACAAGACCAGAAAAGCACACGTGATGCGCACCCTACTGGAAGGTTATGGAGCTGGTAGATTAATCTACTCAACTTTGATCCCCCTCTCCAATAGACGCCAAACCACCAAATTACTACATTTAACTTACTATAAATAACATGAATAAAAGCCGGAGGAATTAAATTCGTAGGAAAAAGAAAATTAGGCTCGCAAAAATTTAAATGGAGCTTTCGACTTTAAATAACCGAATAACTCGAATTAAAAATAAAAAAATACTCTTAACAAATTTCGAATTAAGCTTTAATTTTATTTTTTAGCCTAATAATCTTAGAAACAAATAATTTTCCAAAAACTGGAATTACACTCGGAAAAGACAAAAAATATTATTAACTGATTGTTTTTTTCTATTAAGAGAAGGAAAATTCTATTAAAAGGACATTTTCGCTCCTCTGGGGTTTATATTTCTACGTTGTACTTCTACTTTCTAATACACTGAAAATTTTTAGGAATAATGCCCAAGTGGAAGTTAGTTGACAGGTTGTTGATTGACGATCATTGGAGTTGTAACCAAAAAATATTTGTGAAAATGTGTTGTAACAAATTTCCGAGATTATTTTTTCTAAATGCATAGACATAAATGATACGGTACGTTTACCTCAAATATCAAAATATATCTTTAAAACTTGAAATACGTATTGATGTCTGAAAATATAGACCAACCGTGTGGTTCCGTTTAAAAAACATAACTCTATAGTTATATACTTTCGAGCTAGAATGATTTGTTTAATAGTACTAAGGTAGGTGCCACTAACGCCTTATTTATGGGTTAAAACCACCCGTTCATATATCGAAAAAAAACATTTTTTGAGGTTAAGTTGGCTTCGTTGCCGATAAAAAATGGTTTCATTAATGTATCACAGAGCACTACCACTTAGAATAGTTTTTCTAATTCTTTTGAATTTGACAGTTCAAAACGACGTTGCACTTAGGAGGAAAGAAATTGATCATATTCATACATATATTTATCACGAAGAAAAAGAGTGAAAGGAAACTAGAGCAAAATGATCTTTTTTAAACTAACAAACTGACATTCTCAGATTTTAACTGCTAGTTGGAATCCATTCGCAATACAATTCAAAATTTTAATAGTAAATAGAATACATGAACGGCGAATAGTATCTAGTACTATACAATATCTCTTTAACAGATAACAGGATGGTCATCATTGTGTGTAATCCTTCGTTTAAGAGTTTGGTACTTCGCAGTAAACGTTAGGCGCGTAAGACTGCCAGTCCAGTTTTCGACACGGTTATAACAATTAGTGCATGAGCCGAGCGGTTTCGGTAACCGACGACATTCCAAGGAAGTGATCATGAACAAACTGTGAATTTGTGGGGTATTAGACACGTTTAACAGTCTACCTAAAAAGAAAAAGAGCGGCTTCCAGTGAGGGTCTCACTGTGAGACACTCACCCGAAAAAGCAAAACGATGGGTCATTGAGATGTAGCTAATCGAGATCGGATTTTATGTGTTTTGATTATTTTCCGAGTTATTTGAGAGTGGTTTGGAAAACGGAATACCCACGACCAAATTTTACCTCCGAAAACTGTGCTCAAGCTGAACCAAATTCCTCTGGTTTAGATGGGAAATATTCCGTTTTTGACCACTAAAAAATACGTAATGTGTTTTATGCTTACGTATGTGATAGTTTCTATATCCATACCGTAACATAATGACGCCCAATCTTTTTAATGGGACCTTGAATCATAGTCACATATTCAAATGGAATGATGTTTATTGGTTTCCGGTGAAATGCATTTACTAATATTCTCCTCCTGTTGGATTTGAAGTTATAAAATCATTTAACCGTTTGTGGGGTTCCCACTATTAATTTAAATTTTCATATTTGAGTTCAAAATTTTTATTTTTTTGGTTTTTCTAGAATAATTATAATAGAATTGGTGTCCTTTTATGCAGTTCAATTTATCTTCTTTTTTCTTCATCGGCATATCTACTTTAAAAGTATTTGATTTGTTGCAAAAGACAAAAGAATTGATTATTTGTTACTGAGTAATTGTTAGAACCAATCGTATGACATTGCACAACTTATGGTCGTACATTTTTTTTTCTCAACCTAAATTTTATTACTAATAATTTATTGTTCGATAGTTTCTATCCAATCTTGGCTCTCACCTCAATGGTTCATCTCCTTATTCACGTGTGTATATTTTTTTTTTTAATTTACGGTATAACATCAACACATACTTGATTATTTAAGGTTAAGGGATAGTTTCTTTATTTAATTATTTTTTAATTTATCGATTATTCTAACTACACTAACTACTATGTAAACTGTATTGAATTATACCTATACATACATTGAAATATTAAAGATTTAGTAACGTGTTTTTTTTTCTAAAAACTTACGCTTTTGAAATATCCACAAAAAATTGTTTTCTCATCAAATTCTAAATAATGAACGCAGAACCTTTAGTGACCCATTAGTCAATCTGGTCCAAAGTCACTAATAAATGAAACTGCCCACCCGGCTATTAAACTATGTCGTGCCCACCCATCGGCCATAAAACGAAATTCGTGCTTGCACCAATAAATTATTTGAGCACTAAAATGCCTTGCTAGGAATTACTAGCGCCAATGATACTAAATCGGAAGTGATTTTGCGCAGAGATATCTTTTACTAGTCGTAAGTATTTACAAACAGAAATGTCTTGATCTTCTAGATACTTCACTTCAGCTAAGGGATACCTTAAAATCACTTCATTATGAATCTACTGATCTCAACAAAACAATAGTTGAAGTAAATGGCAGTATATCCTTGCCAGCAGATGAAGTACCTACGTTTGAAGGTGAAGCTGGCACAGGTGAACCATCGATTCAGCCAAAAACCGAACCAGTACCATTGGACGGTATATTTGCCCAAACAAGTAGTAAAAGTTTGTTAATCACAAAAGAGGACAAGCAAAAAGCTCCAATTCCGATTGGTTCTGCTATACGTCTGGGGCAAAGTCGCTCGCCCGATTTACAGGATACTTACAAAGCCGACGCCGGTCGGAATCAAACCATCGAAATCTATCGAATGCGATATCCACAAAACTATTCCATAACAGAGCTTGAATGATATGCCGCCGTGCTTAGTGTTCCACTTTCACCATTTTGACAGACCACGCTAGTCTTAAATGGCTCATGAGCCAGAAGGATCTAACAGGAAGGTTAGCTAGATGGTCCTAACGCTTCAATCTTTTAATTTCAACATCTAACTTAGAAAAGGTTTACCAAATATTGTTTCCGATACTCTGTCTAGTCTAGAGCGTTTATCGAAGAAAGTAAAATCAGTTCCCTTACTACAGTTCCTCAGATTTTGATTCCCCGGCTTTCCAAACGAGGCAATATTTAGATCTCATAGAAGAAATGCAGCATGCTTCAAAGCGACTTAGCAATTTCTCCGTGGTAGATGGTACAATTTATGTAAATACTTCTGGCAATCAAGCAGTTGAAAACACGGATGTGTGTTTCGAAGTTATACATTCCCCTAGAGCTAGGGAACAATCTAATTTCACTAGCACACGACCCATCACTGTCGGCACATCAGGGAATTGGATTAAAATACTGAGAGTTTATCTTGCAGTTCAACTTGGAATTTAAAGTTTTATGAAAAGCGCACTCAATGGAATATGTAATGAAGAAACCGAATGTGGTACGTACGAATAACATTAAAACAAAATTTTCGTATATGTATTAGAATGTAGGAACAACAACAACAGGAATTCAATTTAAATATTTTCCAAATGAAAATTCTTCCGTTCTGGAACAGCAATATACTATATACTCGTTTGTCGTCTGTAGAAGAAGCACCCACTTTGGGAAAAATCGTTTTCTACATGGAATCAAAAATTTGATTTTAACATTTTTGAACCCTTTTTGCCTGATATTTGTATTATTATTTTTCCACTGTGATATTTAAACCCAAAAATTTCAGAATACAACAAAAAAAAAACAAACGTATACCAGTTTTTCATCTAAGCGTACCGAACAATATGAAACAACAAAAAAATGTATGTATTTCCATCATCGATTTGAGATTTTTTCAATTGAATTGAATTTTTTTATTTTGATGGAAATTTTCCATTTTATTTATCCTCCAACATACTTATGAAAATCAAGGGAACAGAAAAAAAAAAATAATAATAAGACTAAAATAAGAAAATTGAAAATCCAAGGAAAATGGAAAATATTGTTGACGAGGAAAATTTAGAATTTTTTTTTTGTCATTCGATGATTTTGAATTGAAATAAAAAATTATTTTATTATTTCACTTATATTTTGTGATTTTATTAGACACAAAAAAAAATTTATTTTATATATTCATACTTTTATTTATTTATTTTATTTTGATTTTTGGAAGAAATAACAAAATGAAATTATTTTGATAAAAAAAAAAAAAAATTATAAATGAAATCTAATACTGATGGTACTCGGCGCCTTTCAAGCCAGAACGAGCTTATTCGGCATATTACTATAAGGGAAGCAGTGGTGTAATCAAAAATTTTGGGCCCCCCGCAACATTTTTTTGGACCCCTAAAAATGCTTCTTGCTACCTATGAACAAGTAATGCTTTTAGTGAAAAACTTATTTCTTCCTATCGTCTAGTCTCGCATTAATTAATTGTATCTAATTTTGAGAGTAGATGACACGAAGCGTCTTGCAAATCAATGCTCTGACGATTTCTAAGTAAATCGAGAAAGCATCACCAATTTTGAATATAATTTGAAAAATATCATGAATTTCGAAATAATCTCAAAAATAACGAATTTTCAAAGTATCTTGAATATTCTTGTTAAAAAATAGTTTTGTTCAAAAATTGTATAAGCATAAAATAAGTATTTGCAAAAATTGTCAATTAGTTTTAAGTTTAATAATTAAGTTAAAGTAGTTTAGGTTTTAACCTAACATTTAAAAATTGAGCCTTTTTCACACTTTTAGGTTTTTTGTTAAAATGTTTTATGTATTTGCAAAAAAATCATAAACTTTTAATTTTATAAGCTATCAATTTTCAAAGCTTTTTTAACCAAACCATCTTACTTAGAAATATGATTTTACAAAAAGGTGACGGAATTTTGGCTAAAATTTAGAATATTTGTTCTCAAAGTTAATCATCAATCATCAAAAGCTTTTAGTTTTAAGAGGTTTTTAAACCAAACCTTTTAACTCTAGAATGTTTGTGTTTATTGAGCTTTAAGCTTCATAATTAAATTATTCCTTTGTAAAGGTGTGAACTTAATATTTGTGAGCCTTCTCATGATTTCAAGTTTTAGTTAAAATGTTTTATGAGAAAAAGTTATGTTATGCAAAAAATGTCAAAAACTATTAGAATTAGGAGTTTTCAATTAGAAAAGCTTTCTAAACCAAACGATTTTACTCAGAAATTTGATTTTACAAAGGGTAAAGGAATTTAGGGACAATTTAGGGTATATTTGTTCTCAATGTAAATTATCGAGAGCTTTTAGTGAAACTAAACCATTTTACTAGGAAACTTGGTATTACAATATAAGCTTTCGTTTATCGAAGCTTTTTGAATCAAATCATTTTACTCTGAAATTTGGTATTAAAATGGGCGACGAAATTTTGGGATAAAATTAGAATATTTGTTAACAATGAGCAGCCTTGATAATTAATTTATACTATGTATTTGGATTTAAACTTAACATTTCTGAGCGTTTTAATCATTTCTGGTATTTGTTACAATGTTTTATGCGCAATATATGTCTATTTACAAAAACTTTCAAGAGCTTTTGGTTTTATGAGCTCCACTGATCGAAACTTTTTAAACAATTTATTCCTAAATTTCGTTACCCTTTGTAACGGAATTAACGAGAGCTATTAGCTTCACGATTAATTCATACTTTTTGGTTATTTGAACTTAACATTTTTGAGCCTTTTCATAATTTGAGGTTTTTATTAAAATATTTTATGAACATAAATTATGTATTTAGAAAAAATGTCGAAGCTTTAATTTAAGGAGCTTTTACGTATAGAACCTTTATAATCCAAATCATTTACATTTTATTCTGAAATTTGATATTTTAAAGAAAGGTGGGTCAATAAGCTCAATAAGCATTAAGCTTAACAATTAATTCCTACCTTTTGGGATTTGAGCTTAACATTTTTGAACTTTTTAATAATTTCAGGTTTTTAATCAAATGTGTGATGAGCATAAATTATGTATTTGAAAAAAATTGTCAAGAGCTATAGTTTACAGAGATCTCACTTATCGAAGCTTTGTAAACAAACCATTTTCCTTTGAAATTTGATATTGCAAGGGATGACGGAATTTTGGGTAGGTTTTAGAATATTTGTGCACAATGTAAACTATTAAGAGCTTTTAGTATTAAGAGCTTTTCGAATTAAACCATTTGGCTTTCAAATTAGATATTTTAAAGAAAGGTGGTATTTTGGGATTAGTTTAGAGTATTTGTTTTCAATGAACTTTAAGCTTGATAATTCACTTATACTTTCTCGGTTATTTTTTGTGCCTTTCCAAAAATTCTGTCTTTCGTTAAAATGTTTTATGAACATAAATTATGTATTTGGAAGAAATGTCGAGAACTTTTAGTTTGAAGAGCTTTCACTTATCGAAGCTTTGTTAACAAACCATTTTACTTTGAAATTTGATATTGCAAGGGATGATGGAATTTTGGGTAGGGTTTAGAATATTTGTGCACAATGTAATCTATTAAGAGCTTTTAGTATTAAGAGCTTTTTAAATAAAACCATTTGGCTTTCAAATTTGATATTATAAAGGAAGGTGGTATTTTGGGATTAGTTTAGAGTATTTGTTTTCAAAGAGCTTTAAGCTTGATAATTAATTTATACTTTCTCGATTATTTTTTGTGCTTTTCTAAAATTTCTGTCTTTCGTTAAATTGTTTTATGAACATAAATTATGTATTTAGAAGAAATGTCGAGAACTTTTAGTTTTAGGAGCTTTCACTTATCGAAGCTTTTCAACTCAAATCATTTTATTAAAAAATTTGATACTAAAAAGGGTTTTTTTTTGTAAAAATGAATAAATTTTTGTTTCAATGTAAATATCCTTCATTCACAATGGGTATCACTATATAACGTAAATAATCTGGACAATCTTGAATAATTTTGAATAACCTAGAGGAAATTGGAGAAATATCGCAATTTTAGCATAATCTCACAAGTTCCTTTAAATATCAGCATATAGATTTATTTGTGTAACTCTGCAAGTTCTTACAACTAGAAGCTAACAGCAGAACATTTCCTTACAAAATTTGAATAAAATCGAAAATCTTTCAAAATCTCGAATCATTCTAGAAATGTCAAAAAACTTAAGAAGTATTCAATAAACCGCGGAATAATCATGATTAACCCAGAAAAATTCGAATAATGTCTATATTCTGTGAATCTCGATTGATCTCGAACAATTTCAATAGTACCGAAAAATCTGGGTATTAATGAATAATATCGGAAAGACTGTAAAAATCTAAATTCCTGTAAATATGGAATTATTTGTCAAGTAACTTAATGATACTAATGCGACTAAGCAAGTTAAGGCTAAGCTCAACTAAGCAAAACGCAATAAAAATAGAACCCTCGGATCTTATCGGGTATTCTTCGAATTCTTCGATTTGGTTTGTGAAAGGTTGAATTTTGATAAATGGGAAAGTGGTAAACTTTGAGTTACGCAAAGCGTATAATACCAATAAATCAATCCAGCAAACATAAAAATCGTTGTTTTTTGATGCCGAAAGGTTTTATTTTAAACAAGTTTAGCTAATTTTCTTCTACATCTAAATATTGATTAGAACCTCAAGGCATCTTTATTTCTATAGAGTCAGAACCGAGAAGAAATGATTGACCATGTCTTAATAAAAAATTTAATAGCAACAGAAGCGATTTCTTCTTTTTATAATTATTTAGACCACCGCCTTCACTTAAAAATTCTTTAAGCAGCAGTGAGTGATATTATCGTAATATTTTGAAATTATTTACGTGTGAGAACCAGATATACGGCCAGGATTTTATTTGAAGAAGGTTAGGCCGGATTTACCATTGGAAACTTTGAGCGCCTCGCCGTTTAGTTTACATCTTCTTTGTTTTATTGTGAACTTAATTTATGGATTAAATTTTAATTTAAAATTTGTTTCAGAGATTTAAATATCAAAAAATTGTTTAATTCAAGAAAGTAATATTTAGTGATAATTGAATAATATTGTGATTTTCAGATACACTTATGGAACAAGACACAGCTTTCCAGAACCTTCAAGCCTCCAGTGGATATAAAGTTTAGAAATTGTGTCGTCTTGTGCTAACAATTCATCATATAAATTACTAACATAAAGTACTAAGAAGATAAATAGTACAGTAAGCGGGGAGACATTTAATCAACGAAGCAATAATAATCAATTTCCTAATATAGAAGCATTTCTGCTCGGACTTTATACATTAGGAAAGTTATGTAAAATTTTTAATGTTGATTACTGTTAATACTAACTTTAATTTATTATAGCATCCACTGCAGATCTAATTTAAGTTTATATAATTCATAGTGGCAGGTTACAATGGAAATGTTAGCTAAATTGTAGGTTGAGAGATGCGACAGATACCAGTAAAGTAAATTATGTTGAATAAGCAGTTAATGCTAATTATATTTATTAGTTTAGGACACGTTTAGGGTACCTTTAGCTAGCAGATATTTGATTCAGCAAGCTAATTTTTGACGCAACACAAAGCAACACCAACCAACACTACTCATTATTATCGCTGATTTAAATTAAAGCTGAACTATTTTTGAAAATTCCAAGATATTGCTAGAAAATATCTCGAGATATATCGAGAATTATTGTTAGAAAAAATAAATGTTTGGTAATCGATTTCCATTTTATTTATTTCTCGCACAGGAATGCCACACATCACGATACTGAATAAAAATATTAAAATAAAATATATTGAGAGGAAAAATCAACAAAAAATGAATGGACAAATGTCCCAGCAAGAAATTATCAATTTTAAAATAAAAATTATGATAAAAGAAAGTCCTCGGATTTATCCACGTTTAAAATTACCAAAAGTAACCCCGGCTAAATCAGTAGATTTTCGAAAACTTTGGATAAATCCGTCAATTTATCTTTCTTTAAAAATAGGAGCCACACGAGCCTTAAACAAACAAACAAAAATTTTGGTCATTTTTGGTGGGTTTTCAAATAACTTTGGCCATTGTTGGTCGATGTTAATTGAACAACCAGACCAAGTAAAATGGATCACCCTGTTAAAGCCGAAAGTTTCCAGCCGAAAGTAAAAAGTCGATAATGCAGATTATGTTATTAACATTCCAGCCGAAAATAAACAATTTAGGGGTTGACAACCAAAAGTAAATAGGATACAGGGATTGCAATGAAAATTTTTGTAAATAGTCTAACGTGGAAAACCTTGTCAAATCTAGCCGTGGAAAATATAGGAAAATCAGAAGGATTCACAAAATTGGAATAAAATCAGCCTCTAGAGTGTACTTCTGAAGTTGAATCGTTTTTATGTGAATTGTCAATGTGGGAAATCTCGGAAAATTTGATTTTCCAAAAATCATTAGAAAATTTGTATAAAATCAGCATCTAGACTGTTATATCCGGAGATGGATTAAAAAAATTCAGTTCAAGTTCCCTGTGGGTAATCTCGGGAAATTCGATTTTCCAAAAATCATTAGAAAATTTGTATAAATTCAGCCTCTAGAGTGTTATGTCTGGAGATGGATTGCATTGCTTTGATTTGTCAATAATTATCGCAGGAAAAACGTTTAGTTCAAGTTTCCCGTGGGAAATCTCGGAAAATTCGATTTTCCAATATTTTAAATTTTTCGAGATTTCCCACGGGAAATTTGGACTGAATTTTTTTCCTGCGATAGCTATTGACAAGTCACATTAACATAATTCATCTCCAGACATAATACTCTAGAGGCTGATTTTATACAAATTTTCTAATGATTTTTCGAAAATCGAATTTTCCGAGATTTTTCACGGGGAACTTAAACTGAATTTTTTTGTCGGCTTGTTCGATTCATAATTTTTTTTGCCAATCTGTTTCTATGGTCAAGGAAGAGATTTAAAAAGCTTTTGAAACCTGTGCGTCAAGGGCTTCAGGTACCTGCCATACGAATTGACCCAAAATACCTGGTTATAGAAATATTTACCAATTTTTTAGATATGCTGGTTTGAATATTGAGTTGGATATTGAGTTTGAGGTTGAGTTGAAGATTAAGCTAGGAGTCAATTTGCGGGTTGATTTGGAGTTGAGTGGGAGTTGAGTTGGGGTTGGTTATAAAAATATTTACGAATTTATTATATGCGCTGGTTTGATGATTGAATTGGCCTTTGGATTTGGGGTTGAGTTAAAGTTGAGTTGAAGTTGAATTGGGGCTGGATAGGATATAGTGAGTTGTTGACCAAATTTTTATATATGCTGGTTTGAGGAATGAGTTTGGCGTAAAGTTTGCGGTTTATTTGAGGGTTAAGTGGAATTTGGGTTTAGTTGCGGTTTAGTTGGGGTTGGATTATGGTTTAGTGAGTAGTTGAGCAATCTATATATATATATATATATATATATATATATATATATATATATATATATATATATATATATATATATATATATATATATATATATATATATATATATATATATATATATATATATATATATGGAACCTCACTACAACTACAAAAACGTTGTCCGTTAAACTGAAGATTTGTGATTTTTTTTATAAACATTTTATTGGGATTCTATATCTTATCCGATTTTGCTGAAATCAATCATGAATGATTTTTAGACAGTTCTGGAATATGGCCAAGTAGGATGGAACTTAGCTATTCCTTAATTGATTATGATGAAATGTGATCTGGGTGATGGAAATGGGATTTTAAAACGGTTTTTGTTTAAAGTTCTGGAATATGGCTATTCTTTAACCATTTATGATGAAATTTGTATGTGCGTTGAAAATAGATAAAGTTTTGGAATATGGCCCATGAGGACGGAACTTGCCTTTTTCTAAACTGATTATGCTTAAATCAGTTCAAATGTTGATTTCAATCAGCGCAGACGTGTTTATAAAAATTATAAAAAAAAAAAAAAAATTGTCCTTTTTTATTTGTTTTTTATATCAAAAATTTCAATTGTTCTTCTTTAAAGGAAGAACCTAATTAAACTCTTACAAGTATTTTTATTTTGTTAGTGGACAGTGTAGAGCTTCACTCAATAATAGTGCGGGTGATTGCACATGAGTTAGTCTCTAACTCATGAATAAAAGACATTCTTCAACGGAATTGTTATCAATTGGCCCTGATGTAGATCAATCGGTGAAAAAAATCAAATCGTCAATGTCTACCACCACAACAAATAACAACTGTACCTCAATCCCGTTTTCATATGGTATTCCTACCAGTAATAAATTCCAAGGTATTTTACAAGCGGGTAATAAAAACACCATTAATTTGTGCAATAAAAAATCCAAATATGTACACAAAAAATTCGGAAATTTCCTCCTGTTATTTCAAAGCTAAAATCTTCTGAAATTAGGGTGATTATGAATGACCTTAAAATCTCAAAATACGAGATGAAACTCACGTCAATTGGTTTAAAAGTTTTGGTATACGATCCAAACCACTACACCCTACTGAAGGATAAGTTAAAGGAGAAGAAAACCGAAATCTTCTCATACACTTTGGATAATAATAAAACTTCTCGATACATTCTATTTAGTTTACCATCCCTTCCAGTTGATGAAGTCCATCAGTATATCAAAGACACGGGGCTCACTCCGTCAAAATTTACCAAGGTTGCTTTAAAGAACAGATCTGACGACAGCGCTCTATATTTTGTTTCTTTTCCAAAAAGTACTACATTAAGTCACTTAAGAAATCACAAATATATTGGTAACATTGCGTGTTCATGGGACTTACCTCACAAAAAACCGGAGCGACTCACCCAATGTTTTAATTGCTTCATGTTGGGTCACACATCTTCGAATTGCAACATGATACCAAAGTGTAAATTTTGCAGCCTTACACACCTGGATGATGCAGATTGTCCGAATAAAGAAACCGAATCTCAATATAAGTGTGCCAATTGCAGTGGAAATCACACAGCCAATTCAGTGTTATGCTGAAAGCGTAATGAATTTCTGCGACTTAGGGATCTTGCCAACCAAAAAGATCTTTATAAATATACGAATGAATTTCATGTTTCATCTCATAATTTCCCTGCATTGGCTGGAAAGGCTCCCGTGAACTCAAACTTCGACCAGCCTTATATTGTCAGTTCATCTCAATCACAACAACCAATGTTCAGTTTATTCATCAATAATCCATCATCATCTCACCAACAGGCTGCCGGAAGTGTAAGTGGTAATAAATTATATAGTGCTAGTGAATTGTTGTTAATTTTGGAACGTGTAATGAATGGTCTCAGGAGGTGTCAAAGCCCAGCCGACCAAGTTCAAGTTATTTAGAGACTGCCATTAAATATGTCTGTAAATAATAATGTAAAAGTCTCTATTTCAAACGCTCATAGCGTCAACCATAAAAAACACGAGCTTATTTATTTTCTTGACCAATACGATATAGATGTTATGCTAATCACAGGAACCTTTTTAAAACCGGGGGATTCTTTTAATATCCCTCGATTTCAGATATATAGAAATGATCGTTCGATCCAAATTGGCGGTGAAGTTGCAATTATCATTAAAAACTCAATCAATCACTTAGTTCTCTCTATATTAGCATTGCAAAGTATACAAATTATATCTATTCTGGTATCCACGCCCAATTTAACATTAAAAATTAGTTGCTGTTATTTTCCGTATTTAAACCATCCAAACTTCAGAAGTGATCTTAGTAGGCTTACCAATTCTAACTCACCTTATTTACTTGGAGGAGATTTTAATTGTCGTCATTCCTATTGGAATTGTAGTAGATCTAACAAGGGTGGACGTATTCTCCACGATTTCCTAAAGTCCAGGTCAAATTGCGTCTTACATTTCCCAGACACTCCTACATTCCATCGTTCTAATGGGTCCAATAGCGCACTAGATTTTTATTTGGCTAGCCCCTCGTGCCCCGTTGTTTTCGTAACAAAAAATGAGATGAACTCTGACCATCTCCCTGTTCTGTGTTTCATCAATACAGAAACTTTGCACTCCATCGCGACTTCAAACACATATAACTACAAACTAGCAGATTGGTCTTCTTTTAGAAACTTTATTTAGATAAATTCTATACCAATTGATTTTGAAAACCGTGAATTAAATACAAATAAAATTGATAACAGATTGTATTCAACAAGCGGCAGATATCTCTGTTCCCACTACATCTTCATCATCTAAGTATCAACTTATACTCTCGGATGAAATGCTATCTTTAATCAAACTACGCAATGTTAGGCGGAGACAATGCATGAGAAAACGTGACCCGTTCTTCAAGAATATCGTAAAGCTATTAAATCAGGTTATAAGGCAAAAAATATATGAAATAGTTAACGATAAATGGCAACATAAACTTGAACGTCTCCTCAAAGGTTCTAAACCTTACTGGCAAGCAATTAAACATGTAAAAAAAAATATTCTGCGATTCCACCATTAAACAATCCCCAAGACAATAGCAAAATAATTGTCACTTCAGATAAATGTAAAATTCTTGCCAATTTTTTCCAAAAATCATATGAAATCTCATCTGGTGTTACAGAATTCGATGATATCCGCCAAGATATTCAGTGTATTAGCGATTCCATTGAACTTGATGTGTCTAAGTTTAATGTATCAATTGAAGAGGTTAAATATATTATAAAATCCAGTCGCCCATTCAAAGCTACAGGCTTAGATAAAATTCCAAACATTCTAATAAAACATCTCGCGGAATCGGGGTATGTCTATCTGACCCAATTATTTTCCAGCTGTTTTAAGCTTTCCTATTTTCCCAATTCGTGGAAAACGGCCAAGGTGGTGGCGGTTCTGAAACCTGAAAAACCCCCGTCAGAAGTCAATAGCTACCAAAATCAATCTACTGGACTGTTTAAGTAAAATTTTTGAATGCGTTGCCAAAAACAGGCTCAATGACCACATCGAATCCAATGAAGAGCTAATTCCTCAACAATTTGGTTTTCGTCACCAGCATTCCTCAATACATAAGGTTAACCGTATTATTCAACATGTCAAAGATGAAAGACAGTCAAATAAGTCCACAGGTATGGTGCTTCTGGATCTTGACAAAGCTTTAGATTCTGTTTGGATTAAGGGGCTATTACATAAACTATTCCAATTAAAATTTCCGTTATTTTTGATCAAAATGCTTAAATCCTACTTTCAAGATAGAAAATTTTACGTACTGATTCTGAATTCGACTTCGTCTTTAATGCATACTTAATCGGGAGTTCCACAAGGTTCTGTAATTAGTCCCATTTTGTTTTGTATTTTTTTGAATGATGTTCCTCAGATTGAGGGTTGTAAAATTGCTCTTTTTGCTGACAACACAGCCGTATATACCTCGGATACTCACTCTCACGATATAATTTTTAGATTAAACACATATTTGAATTTGCTTGCACTTTATTTCAAAAAATTGGGTCTTAAGCTTAATGCTAATAAATCTCAAGCTATTTATTTCTCGCGATGTAGATTACCTTCTAAACTTCCCCAGACAAATTTAATTATTAATGGTTACTCATTAAACTGGGAGAAGCAGGTTAAATATCTGGGTATCCTCTAGGATCAAAAAGTCACTTTCCAAAATCATCTTAATTTTGTAGTCAGTAAAATCTCAAAATTATTTTTTACAATATATCCATTGCTAAATAAAAAAAGTAAATTTTCATTTAATAATAAAATGCTAATTCTAAGTGTAATTTTGTATGGTTCACCATTATGGGTGTATGCGGCCAACACTCATATCAAAAAATTACAAGTTATGCAAAATAAGTTCTTAAAACTTATATTGAATGTTCCTAAAAGATATCGCACCAGAAGATTACACTCTGAAACGAATGTCAAAATGATAAAAGAGCTTGCAATTGAACATTACAACAAGTATAATAACAAGCTTCTATTTATTGAAAATACATTGATAATTAATTTACATAATCCTTTATATAATTGTAATTAGTTAAGTTATTTATTTATTTTAAAATTTGATTTATGTAAAATTAAGTTTATGCTACATCTTGTAACCTTTAAATATATTATCTTTTATAAGGCTTAGGTCACTAGTATATAATTAACCACAAATTATTCCGTAGTACTATATCTCGGAAAACGCATTGTAATTTTTGTTTAAATGAATTCATAAATATGCTTAAATTTGATGTGGGTGATGGAAATGTGATTCTAAACCGATTTTTGGATAAAGTTCCGGAATATGACCAAGTACGAAGGAACTTGACTATTTCTTAATCGATTATGATGGAATTTGACTTGTGCGTTGGAAATAGGATTCCAAAATGATTTTTGGATAAAGCTCTGGAATATGGCAAAGTAAGATGGAAGTTGGCTATTTCTTAAACGATTATGATCAAATTTGACATGTGCGCTAGAAATTTGGTTCTAAACTAAGTTTTAGATTCAAAAATCAATTTAGAATACCATTTCGAAAAAGCATGTCAAATTTCATTTATATTTTTTTTTGGAAATATTCTAGAATTTTATCCAAAAATCATTTAAAAATTGCATTTCAATCATGGATATCAAATTTCACTAAAACTGGATAAGAAATGGCCAAGTTCCACCCAAATTGGCCATACATATAATTTACTAAAGGTTCAATTTGAAATGTAAAAAGATCAATTTGAAATGTCAAAGGTTCAATTTGAATTGTGCTTGTAAAACCTGTATCATCGCAAAAATGTCTGTCCGTGTCCACTCTAATAAAGTGCCAGCTTATCTATGGGAGATTTTCATTGGAAAACTTCAGTTGCATGGGACTTAAAAGTTTGTCCGTTTAGGTGAGGATTCCAGGATATATATATATATATATATATATATATATATATATATATATATATATATATATATATATATTATATTTATTTATATATGTACATTATAGATGTATGATATATAAACAAATGCACAAGCATTGAACGATTTGAACCAAACTATACACAAATTATGTTTAAGACTTAAGAAAGGTCAATGTTAATATCTCAAACATTCATCTCCTCCTTAAGAGATGATAATCAGGTCTAAAGTTACTACAGAAGAATTTCTAAAACTTTAAAAATTGAGTCGATTTTTGATGACGGTATGTTGGTGTGATGGTATGGTGGTATGATGGTATGGTGGTATGATGGTATGATGTTATATTGATATGTTGGTATGATGAGTTAAGCATGTTGAGTTGAAGTTGAGTTATGGTTTAGTTAGCCTGGATTGGGGTTAAGTGAGTTGATCGGTTGGGAAATTATTTAAGATTTGATTTGGAGTTAGGTTAAGGGATAATTTGAAAGTTAATTTGGGGTGGATTTGATGATTGATTTGAGGGTTTGGTTGGCGGTTAATTTGGAGTTTCCGGTTAGAATTATGTTGCGATTTAGATTGATTTAAGGATTAATATGCGGGAGTTGAATTAATCAAGACCGAAGTTTTGACCACCTAATGAGGTTTCAGTCCTTTATATTTATTTTGTTGTAGATTGGCTCTCACCTAGAAAAAAGAGTGTACATATATACTTTTCTGATCATATTAATAAACCAAAACATTTTAAATTTAATGTATTACACAACATCAATATTCTCAATTTTTGTTTTCTGTACTTTACCGCATTGGCTTCTGAGCGACTCAAATAGTGCGAACGAGATCACATGGTGAAACTCCAATCAACTGACTTTAGAGCTACTTTTATCAACCTCGCTTTATATTTTTTTTTGCAATTTTTTTCGATTCTTTACAAATCAATCTCAATGCACAAAATTTACGTTGTACCTTTAATTCAATTTACGTATATGTTTAAAAAATCGTGAACGAGTGTATCATGTTAGATTAACAATAGAACAAAAAAAAAAATTACATGAAATAACTTTCTAAAAAAGCAACAAATTGACAAAAATATATTAATAATTTTTGATTTTATATTATTATTAAAAAAAAATATTTTTTTAAAAAATTTTCTTTTTTATCCGCTTCACAAATAATTTCCATGAAAATTCTTATATCATTTCACATTTTTTGTTTACTTTACTTTCTTTATGAAAAATAAAATGAAAATAACTGATCTACATGTAGATTTATTTTGCATATATTATTTTTATTATAAATATACATTTGATATAGAATAAATAAAAATGAAAAATTTATAAACTTTTTTTTGTACTTGTGCTATGTGCTTATGTATATACAAAATAAATAAAAAAAAAAAAAAATTCTATAGGATTCAATTTTCATTTTTATTTTGTCTGAGTGTCTTTTATATAACGAAAAAATTCTTGAAAAATAATAATAATAATAATTTCCACCGTAGATACATGAAAAATGCTTAGATAAATAAATAAAATATTTAAGGAAGATTTGTATGTACTCGTACCTATGTAGCTATGTACAAAACATAATATAAAAAAGGATATAACATACATATAAATTTATTTATTTACTTTTATTATTATGTATTATTTTTTACATGAAATAACAGAATAATATTACAATTTTTTCATCAAGAAAATTCTCAACAACAGCAAAACAAAAAAAAAACAGTTTGAGTTTACAGTTTTCATGAATAACAGCAAAGACAACGTAATGAGAAGTATAATGTGGGAAAACAAATAGGAGCTCTTTAAAATTTTTCGTTTACGAAATTTAAACTTTGTTGTTAAATTGGCTGTATATTAAATTTTTGTGAAAAGCCTTGACATTGTCGGTATGTACGTATGTGTATGGTTTTGCCAAATTTATTACTTTAACCATTAATATTTGATGTGTTACTGAAAAAAAAAGTTGTAAAAAGTTTAATTGGAAATCTATTAAATATGTACATCGTATACTTTGAAAATAAAATCCGTTGATAAGAATAATTTGAATACAATTTCAGATAAAAATTAATGATGATACGTAAGTTTAATACAAATTACATACATTTCGATTTTTATAACCGGGATCTAAATCTGGTACATAAAAAGAATACATCAAGTTAGTATAAACGAGCTACATTAAACTCAATGTATTTTTGATTAGACTATTTTTGTTACAAAATAGTTTTGATCTCATATGTAATAAATGTGGCCGTTTATTAGGGCACAAGTTTATTAGGGTTTGATGCCGATTATGATTATTTCGTATGGATAATGATATACTCAGTATAAAAGTTTTTTATTGCGTATTATTGTTTTTGATCATGGAATTCATTTTTTCTTACTCACTTTTATATACATAATTACATAACACTTAGTAAAAAATAGAATTTATGCTTTGGTAAAGATGATATGGAAAGGAATACAAAAATATTACAAAAAATGATTTGAATTTGTAAATCAAATTTGTTCATGGATTTGGAAAATCGAGAATAATGGATAAAATATAACAATACTGAGAGGTAAACGCATAAACGCAAATTTATTCATATTTCGATGGTTTTGTGAGTTGATCGCGTGGAATTGGATTTTGAAAAATAATCAATATTTGTGAATATTAGATAAAAATTTGCAATTACTATATACAATACAGGTTTAAATAGCTGAATCTGTATTTAACCTTGGTATAAGCTGGCTGATTTGATGACATATTATGTATTTTAAACAATATATGTTTCTCTTAATTACTTTTAATACACTCAGAAAAAAATCTCCTATTAACATGTTAATAAGGTCACTTTTAATTTAATAAGACAGAAAACAAAAATCATGTATGATTAATATTTTTTGAAGAAATTCTTTTATTGATTCAAAATCATTGTTCACATTAAATATCTAATTGTAAAAACTATTGTTTTAATTACAGAACCTTTTAGTTAATTGTATTTATAGTATTAAATTTAAAAGGCGGTTTAAATATATTTAATATTGTCATCTTATTAATTAATCAAAGTTTGAACCACATTAATTTTTTTTGAAATAATAAGATTTCCTATTAATTTAGTTTTTTCTTGTACGACGGTACGTTTAATTTAACAGTTCGGACTGTTTATTTAATATTATGTCATTTTACGTAATAAATTTATAGTTATAATTTTTAATTTAAAAATTGTTAATCATATTAAACCAATAATTTCAACTATAAGTTCAACTATAACCACAATATGTTTAAATATTACCTCAAATCTTATTGTTAGAATAGATTCAACTAAATTCGGAATATTTGCGCGAAATAATTTAAGTGAACCATAATTTGAAAAGAATTATGAAATTTCAATCGAATTTAACATAATATACCCTTTTCCCAATGACGTAGTGCATATATCCCATTTCTTAATTACGATTCATCATCTTGAAGCTAAATCCGATTTACAAAAACAAATAGCCTAAAGGTACATAATTTACATATTAGCGTATTTGAATTAATAACATTTCCAATTAATTCCTATTTTTTTTTAAATGTTTATAATTTTAAATTAATGCATTAGAGTAAATTGGTTAGAATTACGTAATAAATGTATGGTACAATTTGAATTTCAATCTATTGTTTCAATATGATAACATATTATTTTCTCATGATAATTTGGGATTGCTATCGCTATAATTCTTCGAAAATCACCCTATATTTTTTGCGATTTCAATTCAATAGGACAAACTATTATTTTTAGTAGGGTTATCTTATGTCGAATTCTTTCAGGCTAAAAAAACTTGACTTCGGCAAAAAAAAACTGAACTTAATCATTTTCTACTATGGCGAGTTCCGTTTTTCTTGCTCAAGTCAAGTTTTTTTTAGCCTAAAAGAATTCGACATTATTCTTTCGGCATTTGGGTAGTGCATATACATCCTTTTTTTCATTAACATTATTCTATGTCCGCATAGTGTGTACTCCTTTTATAATATTTTATAGGAGTTTTAAACTAAATCATTTCAACTGTCTTCATCTGTTGTTGAGTTGTGCGTCTGCGAAAGGCAATAGAACAATTAATAGTTATTGTGTTATTTTAATACAGTGAAAAAAAAAATTAAGTGAGGTGCGTGAGCTACATTGTAAGTATGATTAGTATCCATTATTTTATAAAAATTTATATACATATGTGATATCGTGTTAATTATTGTTAAAAGTTGTAGTAAAATTGCATGTGCAATAGTGCTTTTTTCTAATTATATTTTAGAACCGTTTAATTTATATGCATAGTTACTCAAGTTTTTGTTGTAATACATTATGTTGTAATACGTGATAGAAAAAATTTTAATTTAGTAAAATATATAATGATTTTAATTTAGTTTTTTTAGAAAAATTAAGAATGAATAATAATAATATTAGTAGTATTGACATAACCCAAAACATCGATACTAGTAGTGTTAGTATTGTTCTAGAAGAAGACAATATTGTTTCAGAGGTGGATGGAATTAAAGCTCTTATTTGTGGATCGTTCGGATTTGATGAAATAGTTTTAAATGTAGTTATTGGTAAATTCTATTGATTTGTTAAAATTCAATTTATATAATTTCTCAGCGCATTCACTTTTGAATAATTTAATAAAAAAAATTTATTTTTATTAGAATGTGGTTTAGACTTAGAAGGTCTTTTAGTAATTAGTGACAGCGATGTTAATGATTTGTTTCCCGTGAATATGTTGCGGGGATACGTGCAAAATTTAAATACTATTTAAGTGTATGGAGAAAAAAGGTATAGATATATTTGTTTATTCATGGATGGTTTATATTCACGAACCAACCATAAGAGCTGAAATAATATATATGATTTAAATATATCATAAAATTTAATTTTGCTTCGTTGTATGTGTTATATTCGTAAAAGCTGACACAATTACTGATATATCTACTTCATGCCGAGAATGGTTTAATAGATGCTCTTCTTCAACAATAATACAAATTTAACATCAATTTTAAATGGATCTCAGAAAGGGCTTGCTAATTTACAATTTTATAAAGAAAACGAATATTTGGATGAAATTCAGAAAGAAAATGTAACTTCAATTATTGTGGATAGCTTTTCTAATGAAAATATAACCATGAGTATGACTGACATAAAAAATTTCGCCAGTGAAATAAAACATGTTTTTCCGAAAGAAATTGTTGTGAGTTCATTTAGATTACATTTAACTAATGTGTTTTTTTTATGCATGCGTATAACATCAGATTTAATCCCAAAAAATTGCATTCGATCATTTCAAGTCAATTAAATCATTCAAATTTTAGTCACATGCTAAATGATCGGTTGCAAACTTTTGAGATTTCATCATTTTCATTTTGTTATGAACGCGACATCAAAAATATTTACCAAATTTCGTTGTTTAAAAATCTAAACTTTTTTATATGTATGTGTAATTTAAGGAGTATTACTATAAAAGACGTGGACACAGCCTCAACCCCGTTAGGAAACTTCATGACAAAGCCGCTAATACAAGGGTAAAAGTAAATAAACGTCTCAAAAAGATACCTGAAATTAAGTCATCAAAAGATTAGTTCAGAATATAAAAACATTTTAAATTATTGTTTTCGTTATTAAAGCAATTTTCATTGGTTTGTATTATATTATATTTTTTATTTATATAGCTGTAGCTTTCGATATTTTTAGATGGCATTTTCAAAAGAAATAAGCTATTGATTTGGGAAATGATCGAAAACATATAGAAAATTAGAACAATTATTTATTAAACAAATATTTTACTTTTTGTTTCCTAATAATAATAAATTAATTTTCTTAACTTTTAGAAATTTCAAATACTGGTGAGACCTCAGACGTTAATTGTACACAGGACGACGAAGAAATCATTATATGGTTAACCCACAATAATGAACCGTGGACTGCGGTCGAAAAAAAGTGGGCAACTGTACTGGAGTGCCGCCAGCGTGACAATAAATCTCATCATTCCGATATTCTAAAAAAGTGGCCTTTACTGAAGAATAGTATTGGCTATACACTGGTAAATTTTAACATTATTCGTAAACTGGATTGTCTCATAGTTTTAATACTTCATTCAATTTTTAAACCCTCGATACTGTCACCTATAAAGAATAACAAAAAGATCAAGTGAAAACCGTCAATTTTGGATGCACAGAACTCAACAATTTTACACTGCGTCTCTATTAATGATCTTAATACGAAGGTAGATGAACTAAAAAACCAGTTTTTCGAAAAAGGTTTGACTAGGAAGAAGTCTCCAAAATTTTTACACATTTTATAATGGAATACTATAGATTATAAATTCCAAAGATTTTTGAAATGTTTAGATGTAACGTTTAAATTAATTCATGTGATAAATTTCGAATATCCTATCGAGGGAAAAAAATGTTTATTTTTTTATTCAAAATTAATTTTATAATTTCAAATTGAATTTATATCCCGATTCAACAAAATTAGAAGAATATTTGATAACAAAATTTATTAATATATTTTAATTCATTTTGAAAACAACGAAATATAAAATGTTTAAATGTTTTTTGTGCCAGGAATCATTTTCCAATTCTCGGAACATAATAATAACATAGAGCTTAAAGTGAACTTTTGAGTTTCCCGGACCTTAAATCACTTCGATCTTTTAAGGTCTTATAGCCTAAACCAAAAATTTAACTATTTTTTTATTGTTGTTTACTTAAAATACTTCAGAAAGTGTCATCAAAAATGTATGGATTCATTATTGATTTTTAATCGATTTAGACATGTTTTTTTTCAGCGTATTGATGCGTTTACGCGTATGTTTACGCGTATTGGTAGTGATAATAGCCCCAATCACAAAAAACTTGCAACGGCCCATCCAAACACAAAAAAAAACGGTTCAGGATATTCGTTATCATATCAATTACCAATCAATAATACATTTACAAGTTTTTTTTTACAAAACAACAACAATGACGATAATATTGGGAGAAATGCACGTAGTGTATTAATAAATCAAACAAAAGTATCGAAATTACCTACAATACACACCAAATTAAAATCGGTCGAAATCAGAACAATCATAAATCATCTAAAAATTGTTAAATTTGACTTGAAGCTCACATTAATTGGTTTAAAGGTGACCGTGTTTGACTCTACTCAGAATAAACTATTTTCTGAGGAGTAAAGCAAACAGGAAGATGAATATTTTTCGTTTACCCCTTAAAGAAAATAAAACATCCCGTGGAGGCCTACATTAAAGAAGCCAGACTAAACCTGTCCAAAATAACTAAAATTGAACGAACAAAAAATAGATTGAAAGACACCGCAATGTATTTTGTATCTTTTCCTAAATTTATCACGCTACATCAACTTAGTTGTCACCGTTATATCGGCCATATTTCCTTATAGTGCGATAATCCTTTTAAAAAGTAGAGCATATCACACAATGTCTGAACTGCTATATGAAACAGCGATGTCTTTTCTGTAGTACAACTCACAGTAATAAAACAACACAGTAATAAAACACCAGTGTGCAAATTGCAAAGGGAATCACACTTCTAATTCCGTAACCTGTCCCAAGCGTTTTGAATTTCTTCGTATACGAGAGAACATAAATCAGAATTCAGCAAGGAGAGTACTCAACCTTTTAGTTATACAACATCGGACTTTTCTAACGTCTCGGATAATCAGCGTAATAAAAATATAATACACTGGTATCTGCCTATTCAAGCCTACCACACAATCAAACTAATGTACATCTTGCAGAAACTAAGAATATTAATAAGAACAAGTTAACGTTATACTCGGTGCCGCAATTAAGTATGCTTGTAAGTAATTCTATCACTATGTGTACCTGGAACGGGATCATAAAAAATAAATTATATATCAACCAATAATTACACCGGCACACAAAAAAAAAGTTTCTGAATATGTATTTTGATGAGTTTAATATAAATCCGATGTCCATTTGGATCCATCATCCACCAGTTTTCCACAAAACCCAAATTTTGGGTCAAATTTGCCCAAGAAAATCTCTAAGTATATTTTTTGTACCATTTATTCCAAATATATCCAGATATCTCCAGATATATGATAATTTACCTTTCTATTTTGGTTACTAATGGCTTTTGACTAAACTATTGTTAGAAAGTCGGACAAAGAAACTCCTACAAAAACCCAGACGCACAGGAAAGTGAGACCTAATTAAGAAAGTTTAGCTGAAACGAGTTCCCCTAACCTTGCTGCAGTTTGAGTTTGTCTGCTCCAGATTGAGTTACAGTTTGTTGCTTTTCATCAACTTTTTGTTCATTAACCTATCACGAGCGTTGAAGTAAAGTTTTATTAATGTCATTTCTTGCGTTTATAACGTACTCTCTTGTCCTTGAATGATCTATAAAGTGGATTTCTACGTCTGTGTCACCTTCACTGACATCTGCTTTCCATTTCACTATCGTCGCCTAAATTGACAGGAAAGTAATCAATGTGGAAATCCAAAAAATGGAGCTTTAAGTTCATAAGAAATCCCAATTGCCTGTAATTTTCTATCAACTTTGTAACAATGTCTTTGTTATGCTCACTTCTGGTATTTGCTAAGAAGTTTTCACCAACTTCTCTAAAACTGAGCCAGGCAGCTTGCTCATTTTTCTTTCCATGGTTTTAACGAAATTTTTGTCTAGAAATAGTTTTTATATTTGAGGTGCATTAAAAACATCTTCTTTAATTTTAGCCTCTGTCAGCTTTGGAAATTGTTGTGCTATGTTTTGGAAACATTGAAATTTTTTATTTAATGCCTTTATATATTGCTTGCTGCTAATTAAATTATTGAGGTCATTCTGAATAAATAGTATTGGAACTTTTCCTCCTTTAGGTGCAATATACTCTTTTTCACTCTCCTCCGTTTTATTTTCACTGCTGTAAAATTTTTCGCAGCTGGACGCTTCACTCGCACCTACGTTCAGCTTTGAAACTTCCATTACTTCATTATTTGAAAAACTTGAGTTGAAGTAATTGGACTTTACAGGTTTCTGCATACTTTTTATTTGATTTACTCTTTAAACTAAAACCTCTCACTTCGGTATTACAAAAGTAACATCCCCCTTTCGATAGAAGTTTTTTCCATATTGCGGGTGTTGTATATTCTAAATTTTAGTTACTCTTAGTATTCTTAGACCGCTTTAGCGTTATTGAACATGCATTACATATAATATTTTGAATCCACAAATTTTCCTCTAGGACTTCGCCGCCAAAACAATCGTGGTATATAATTTTAGTCGAGTCAGATATAGTCTTTCGACATTTAGCTATTTGAAATTTACCGCAAATGCAACAAAACACATTCGGGTCCTATCACATTGACGTCTCCTTGTAGCCGTATACTCCTCAAAGGCAAAGTTGCCTGACCAGCCGCCGATACTGGGGTATCCCTCCCCTGCATCGTAACATTTTCATGTATGGTTGCCATGACGGAATGACAGTCCCATGGACTTAACCGGATAGTGGGACAACTCCGTTGCTCACCGTCACCACGTTGAGGTGCCCTGGGTACAGCCACACGTTAATTTACTGTTGCTATGTCATAGAGGTTGTTAGAGTTAAATGTTACTTTATTGTTTAACAGAATATCCGGATGGTGGTTATTCGCTTTGTATATTTCATATTCTTCTAAAGAATCCATATAATTGCCCTTAGTACAAAAACGAATTGATGCGAAATTTGTGTAAGAATGATTGTACATTGTCAAATGCCGCGTGAAATTCGATTTTATTTTATTTGACTCATTTCTTGGTGTATGTTCCTTGAATTATTTTTAACTACTGAATATATCTAGCAATCAAATAGACAATGATATAGAAAATTATACCTCATTCATCACTCACGCCATAGATTTCTCAGAAGCAATTAAATCAGCATCCAGCAAATAGAAATTAATTTTGACCAATGGAATTCTATCTCTGATTAAACTTTGTAATATTAGACGAAGACAACGGATAAGCAAAAGGCATTCATACCTTAATAATATAGTACAATACGTCGGTGGTCACCATTTTTAGCGTACACAAATTTTAATAAACTATTTATTTAAATTTAATTTTGTTTTATAAATTTTAATTTTATTTAATTAATAGATTTTATTTTAATTTATAAATTTATGTGAACACAAATTTTGTTTATTAAGCACCATTTTTATGTTAATATGTTACAAGTCGCGCTGATCGAGAGTAGACTGAAGAAGAGATAAAAAAGAATTAAATTTATTTTGGTGTTTCGTCATCAAGTCGTGTATTTTGATTTTCGGGTGGAGTGCGTTCAGACGTGAACGACGTGAGACACCCAATGCACACTTGAGTCAGAAAGCGGTGAGACATATTATGGTTGAATGTGTTGTAGTGGTGGAATAAATGTATATGAGTGAGCCGCAACAGGACTCTCTCGCTACTGATTTTTGCCTCCATGTAAATCATGGTTGTTCGGTCGGTCTGTTCAGATGAGCTAAATGAGGTGTGGCGATCGCTCTGTTGAAATATCCTATCTCGTAGGATTCATTAACAAAGTCGATGGGCGAGACAGAATGAAAGGGATAGGAATGTGGTCGGTCGATGCTTGCGTCAGTATATTCGTCGAGATGGGAATCTCTTTTCTTTTTCTTCACTGAAATGTGTTGTGCTGCAAAAAATTTGTTTTAAGATTTCTGGTGACGCAAGTGAGTGAGTATGTAGTCTGTGTCGTACTAGGCAGGTCGGGCAGCGGTGAAAGGCAGCGTCGAAGCGGGCTTCGACGGTAAGGGGCTTCGATTGAATGTATATTTAAACGTTCTAGTCGAATATTTTCATAATTGGAGCCTGCGATTAAATACAAACAAATCTCAAGCAGTTTACTTTTCACGTTGTAGGATGGTGTCTAAATTGCCTCAATAAAGTATATTAAATTGTGGCAGCCAAGTAGAATGGAAAAAGCAAGTATGGTATCTTTGTGTTCTCTTGGATTCCAAGGCGACCTTCCAGAATCATTTTAATTTTATTTTAAAGAAAGTCACTAAATTATTATTACCCTATGCTAAACAGGAAAAGTTTCCTGTCTTTTGAAAATAAACTGTTGTTATATAAATTATGTAAACCTATGGTTCTGAATTTAGTTTTGTATGTATCCCTATTAGGGATGAATGCGGCCAAAGTTCATAAGAATAAAATCCAAAATTCCCAAATAACCCCTCTGTTTTTTTCGTTAGACACGTTAGAGAAGTAAACTTTATATGGGTACTTAATTCGATACTTAATTAGACTCGAAAACTAAAATAATTTCGAAAGGGTTACGGAACATTTGCTCTTTATGAATTATTGAAAACAATTTCAATCGTAAATTAAATAGGTAGACACAAGGAAATCTAGAAAATTTGTTTATTAGTTGATGAGCTATTGGAAAAATTTAAAAGCGGCGGACTGCCAATTGAAGATTAAAAATTATTTTTGTTCAAAAATGTATTGCGAAAGAATCGAAGAATTCTTTCGAACTTTACATGAAACGTTTGATATTTTTTCTTTAGCTCTTTGAAATTTACGAAACAACCGGAGGTCTATAGAGAGTGTGAGTGACGGCGAAGACGATTCAGCGGCTTTCAAATATTATAAAAACAAAAAACATCTGAGTCAAAAAACTGAGCTCGTTGACAGTATCCGCTGTATTAAATTGGGCAAATTTGTCAGATAAGAAGGACCAGAATTCAGTCCAGAAAACATCAGAAAATTAAATCAGAATTTAATCTCAAGTAAGTTCATTGGGATGGAAAAATGTACCTGTTCTATCAGGGCATGCCACAATTAACCCTTTGCCAATTCTTATTCCTGAAGTAAACGCTCTTTGTACTCTACTTAGAGCATGGCACTTGGATGATAAAGTCGCAGTGGCTTATGCTTTGATGGGACACTCTCAAATACAAGTATTTGTACACGTTTAGAAAAATAAAATGAGCTTTTGTTTTACATTTGAAATTTTGAAACTATCTTATCTAATATCGTACCTCGGGGTAAGGATTTCTACTACCAGAGAGGAGTAATCTAATTTAAACCAACAGTAAAGATAAAGATGAATTTCAAACATATACATATCTGTCATAATTAGTAGTACGTTTAAATTTTTTACTTTATTCTAGTTGAATCATACTGGAAATGATTACAAAGATCGATTTATGGCATTAAAATTTTAATTTTTTAGAAGCAATTTAAAATGTCCCAGAAACAAATAAAGCTTATATCAGCCACAATTAGTGTTTTTGTATTAATAGTGTATGTTCAATTTTATTTTGTTGCTTCACAATCTTATCAAACATTGCGGACAGCATCATCCGTTATTAAAAAATTTAGTAACCATTTTTGGTATTTAGGTGAATTAGTTAGGGCTATATGTTTTTTAACCAAATGTTGTGCAGCGAGACTTATTTGAAAATGACAAAATCAGTTAAATCAAATAATAGATCAGGCAATTCTGCAACAAAACTTTTACCTAACTTTTCATATATTGGAATATCTTTACAAAATTCTATTTTGCCTTTTTAAAAATTTAAATGGATTTCTTGGATACTGACTTCATACATTGTGCTAAATAATAGAATTATGTTAGTGGTTTACCTGTTGAAAAACTTGTCTGTTTCTAATTATTTTGCAGAAAGAATCTAATTCTATTTAACAAATATTAAAAACCAAAAGCAATACTTATTACAAGTTGGATCCTAACACAGGAACAAAATGAAAACTATTTCAAAAAATATATCGATGAAGTTTTCATGCGCATTTTCAACACAACTAGTTTGGTATTAATTTACATTTTATTAATTTGTTGTTGCCAACTACGGTATTGTAAAGCTAATTAATATTTCAAAATTAAATTAGGTAAAGTATTCTATGTAAATTTCTTAAAAACTTTTTCATACCAAATGTTGTATTGATTTAAGTACACGTGCCTAAAACTGAACAATCCTAACCATCGACATCTCTCAAATTTGTTTTTGAAATATTTCTAGGTTATTCCTGGGTACGTTTCACAGATTCAAAAAAATCGAAAAATCACATTCGGAAAAAATGGACCAGTCTAATGGGCACTCCTTCCGCGATATGACAATTGGTTACGACTGTAAGAAATTATTTTCATAATGTAAACATAGGATTTGTGGGCTTGAAAATTACATATATTTAAATTTTCCTATAAACATTATTTTATTTTTCGAAATTTACTATCTACATAAATAAAAGAAAGTAATATTAAGTATTCGTTTCTAAAAGTTTTAAATAACAATCTTGATTTAAGAACTCCATTCTTATCTTGAGCAACAAAAGTCTCACAATAAGCACATCGGTGTCTTGGATTAAAAATTTTTATTTTAAGGTGATAAAACATATTTTAGTATTTAATTGTCTTTTTGTAATGGAAAACATGTATTTTCTTAGTGAGAAATAATTTACACATGTTAGGATTTCTTTTTAATCACCTATTTTGCTATATTTTTTATATGGTAACAAAGAAATTTTTTCCATGCACCTAAAATAAGTAGTTCCGTTGATTTCCATAGAATACTCTGTTTCCGTAGGAAATTAATCACCACAAGTTTTTTTTAGTGTAGCTTTCTTCCTTTCTTCTTGCCAAGCGCGTAACTTCACTTCTACTAGATGCATGCTTTGTGGGCTAATCGAATTATTCAAATCCGGAATTAATACGCAATACCATTGAAGACTTTTTCGCCTTTTTTATAGAAAAATATACTATTTTTAACAGCATTCCCAATATTTACGACTTGATGAGTCAGAAAAATAAAGAGGCCATCTACTCATAATACCGACCCGAGAAAAACTAGAAATATTACTCCCCCCGTACTTCCTTTAAGCATTATAAGTGTATGAACAAAGCGAAACGTAACCGGAACAATATTTTCATTCGGTTTCGTTCTTTTAAATATTTGCAAATATTTTTGCATTTCGTATATAAAATTTTTTTTCATATCATTTGATATTCGAGATTTTCTTCTAGATCTTCGATATATTTTCGAAAAATGAACGTCAATTTTTTTAAAATGCAAAGTGATTTTCAAAAATGATTTTGATAAACAAACAATTGCCAACTTTAATTCTCAATCAATGGCCAGTCGTGTTCGCTAACTACCAAAAATATATTGTAATCTGAACTGGAATCGAATTCGGCCATTTTCCATAATTTGGTCGAAATTGTCTATATTTTACTGCTCTATTTGAATCGTAGGTTAGTAGCGTAGAACTAAATTTTTCTCATAACCATTGATTTTGATAGACATTTGAAATATTTTGCGTTGATATTTTGACAATGACAAGTATTAACACATCGATAATTGAAAATAATCCACATAATTCACAAAAGGTCCTTTGATAGTGATCTTTTGCCATTTCGTTTGTAAATATTAATTGCTTGTCTTAACGCACCTCTCCCGTCTTTTATTTCATGCCCATAATGTTCTTAATTGATCGACTGATTATCGATGATGGATATGATGATAACAAATTATAATAATAATAATAATAATAATAATAATAATGCATTATTCAATGAATAAGCCGTAGCTTTTGTACATCACACATATTTACAACATTGCAAATTCCTGTAGGAAGTGGGAAAAAAATGGCTTTGAATTACCGTTTTTTTAAATTATGTAATATAACATTTACAAAATTACTGATAAACTTAGTAGTCACTTCCAGAAAACAATATAGTTTTATACGCCGTGTACCTTATCATTTTTTTATGACAATATCAGCATCCGTTTCAAATCGTACTTTTTGATGGAAGGGCTGGATTTGCATTTCAGTTCGAATTTCCTTTATCTTTCGAACGGTGTATCGTGATCTTGTTAAAGTTAGCAGAAAGCAAAAAGTCGATAATGCAGATATGTTATTAAAATTCCAGCTGAAAATAAACAACATAGTGGTTACCAGCCGAAAGTAAATTGGATACAGGGATTGAAATAAAAAAAGGTTGTAAATAGTCTTATGTGGAAAACTTTGTTTAACCTAGTCGTGGAAAATATCGGAAAATCAGAAGAATGCACAAAATTGGAATTAAATCAGCTTCTAGAGTGTATATCTGAAGTTATGTGATTTGTCAATAGCTATCGCAGAAATAAATTCAGTTCAAATTTCCCGTGGGAAATCTCGGAAAATTTAAAAAAGTTTCAAGCCGAAAGTAAGAAATGAAATTATAAAATCAGCCTCTAGAGTGTTACGTCTGGATATGGATTACAATTTATGTGACTTGTCAATAGCAACCGCAGGAAAAAAATTCAGTTCAATTTTCCGCAAGGGACATCTTGGAAAATTTAAGAAAGTTTCCAGCAGAAATGAACGTATAAAATCACTTTCTAGAGCTTGATGCCTGAAGTTGGATTACATTGATGTGAATTGTTAATGGCTTTCGCAAGAAAAAAAATTCAAATGGAAATCTCGGAAAATTTGATTTTCTAAAAAGCATTAATATCCTTTTATAAATCCAGCCTCTAGAGTATTATGTCTGCAGATAAATTTTATTGATGTGACTTGTCGATTGGTATCGCAGGAAAAAAATTAAGTTCAAGTTTCCCGTGGGAAACTTCGGAAAATTTGAAAAAGTTTCCAGCCGCAAGTAATAAATGAATGTGTAAAATCAGCCTCTAGAGTGTTATGTCTAAAGAATAATTGCATTGGTGTGACTTGTCAATAACCATCGCAGTTTCTGATTTTATCAAAAATTTCTACTGATTTTTGGAAAATTGAATTTTCCGAGATTTCACATGAAATTTGAATTGAATTTTTTTCCTGCTATAGCTATCGATAATTCAGATCAATAAAATTCATCTTCAGACATAACACTCTAAAGGCGCATTTTATGCAAATTTTCTTATGATTTTTGGAAAATTGAGTTTTCCGAGATTTCCTCCCGGAAAACTTGAACTGAAGTTTTTCCCGCGATAGCTAGAACACTCTAGAGGCTGATTTTATACATCCATTTCTTACTTTCGGCTGAAAACTTTTTCAAACTTTCCGAGATTTTCCACGGGAAAATTCATTTGAATTTTTTTCCTGCCATAGCTACTGACAAGTCACATGAATGCAATCTATCTCCAGACATAACACTCTAGAAGCTGATGTTATACAAATTTTCTAATGATTTTTGAAAAATTGAATTTTCCGAGGTTGTCCACGGGAAACTTGAACTCAATTTTTTTCCTGCGATAGCTATTAACAAGTAACATCAATGTAATCTATCTCCAGACATCAAGCTCTAGTTGTACATTTTATACTTTCATTTCTTACTTTCGGCTGGAAACTTTTTCAAATTTTCCGAGATTTTCAAAAGTTGAACAGAATTTTTCCTGCGATAGCTATTGGCAAATTACATAAAAACGATTTTACTTCAGATATATACTCTAGAGGCTGATTTTATTCCAATTTTGTGGACTCTTCTGATTTTCCAATATTTTCCACGACTAGGTTAAACAAAGTTTTCCACGTAAGACTATTTACAACATTTTCATTTCAATCCATGTAGCCTATTTACTTTCGGCTGATAACTACTAAATTTTTTGTTTTTGGCTGGAATGTTAACATAATAATCTGAATTTTCAACTTTTGACTTTCGGCTGGAAACTTTCGGCTAACTTTAACAGGGTCCGATTTAAAACGACTCCATATTTATTTTCTGTTGGCATAACACCATCTGCATTACCAATTTTTTTGGACTTCCAGCTGAGATCAAACGATCTGCATTACCATTTATTTTACTTTCGGCTGGGCTAACACAATCTACATTATCGACTTTTCATTTTCGTCTGGCAACTTTCGGCTAACTTTAACTGTGAATATTGTGATGAAGTATATCTGGTCATTATTTTACTCTCCTCTATGAGTTATACTCTAATAGATTCGTTTTGTGAAATATATTTATCCTCCTTGTTTGACTTTTAAGAATACTTGTTTAATAGTTTAGAAGTAAACAAACCCACATGCCAATTTCACAACAACCAGGTTCAATATACTACCAAAATTTAAAACCGAAACTAATTCCAAACTAAGTAAAACTTAATTTCATTTCGGTGGCAAATAAAATACAACTTTTGATACATTTTTCTATCAAACTAATTAATATTACGTAAATGATTTTAGATAAATTTTCAAAAGTAAGAGGTTGATTTCAAAATATTCAGAGATTAGTTCATTAAACACTAAATAAAAAGTCATTCATGGTTTTTAAACTTGATCCACTACAACTTTAAAAGGCTTATCAATATATGTGACAACCTAATAAATTAAGAACATTTATTCAAAAAAAAGCTTGAGAAGCTTTGCAGCTTTATCGTCCGTCAATGAAGCGCTTATCTTTTTTCCTCGGCCAAATTAAAACTGATAGACCGTATACCATGTAAAAAATATTTCTGATAAATTTTGTAGAAGATTTAGCTTAAGGTCAGGGGGGGTTTGTTTTTGGAATGAATGAATTGTTTTTTAACTTTAACACTCACAATGCTACCAATAAAAAATTTAGAATATTTATTTAGCTGAAGGTTATTACTTTCTCAAAATTTGAATGGATTTTTAAATAATAAGAATTTCGACATTATGTTATTTGAAATTACCTTCAGAATCTGAGACGAATAAGTTGAATTCAAATTAAAAAATCATCAAATACAAATTGCTTATATCATATGTATGTATGTTGGTATGTGTAACATGTTTCCAGTACACAAAAAGGAAAATTAATCTTTTTTACTGTTATTTCGATACTAAGTATACACGTGGAATCCAGTTTAAATATGCCATCGAATCCATTAAAGGCAAATGTTTTCGAATATTACGCGTCTTCTTATATTTTTGAAGCATCAATCTCTAATCTTAGATTCAAAACACATTTTATATTTTATTTCGCATACATACATTTTCCATTCTAAATAACACCAAAATGAAAATCTTATTTATTATTTTCACTTTGAATATAAGTATATATGTGCGCATATACATACATATATATATAATACATACGTAAATATCTACCAGAGCAGAAATAAAAAGAAAAAAAACGTTATAAGAAAAACATCAAGAATCCTTGCTCAAGGGTTGAAACGCAAAATAATAAATGTATCAGGGTACACACATCCAAAACAAAATAAAAATTTGAAACCCCACAATTTTTCGTTTCTGTTATAATATAAGTGGGTTGTAAAACTGCAAAAGTAAACCGAATAACGAAGAGGTTTAGTGGATCGGGTGGTAAATCCAATTTTTTGAAAGGATAAATATGTGACAAATCCATATACAATAAAATATACAAAATTTTCTTTTATTTTTTCCATTTCCTTTTTTTTTGTTTTTTTTTTTTGTTTTGTTTTTGGTGTGTGTACGCTCGCTGCTTTTATTTTATCTATTCAACAGAATCTTCAACCATCAAACATCGAATCGAATATAAGATTTTGATTTTCGTTTTTATTTTTTCTCTTTTACTTTTATCTAAAAAATGTTTTTGCTTTGTGAATCCACTGTGGGATGATATTATGGAAAGCGAAAAATAAAAAATAAAAAAAAAAAGGATAAAATAGAAGCCGGTTGGATGGTTTAGTAAAATGATTCAAAATGATGGAATGAAATTTCATTTTATTTTTTTTTTTTGTCGAGAGAGAGAAAAACTGTATAAAGGATTTATAAATTGGAATATAAGAAAAAAATGTATAAACTGGGATAAGAGGATTTCACAAGCAAACAAAATAAAATAAAAGAAAAGTGAAGAAAATTGTGAATTAATTCTTTGAAATAGAAAATTGGTTTTACCCTTTTTTTGTGTGTGTGCTTCTTCGTCGTCTTATTTTTATTTTTAATAATAATATCTTCTTCAACAACAACCACATTTTTTTCCATTTATATACATAATTTTTTATCTGTTCATCTTAAGATTTTCTTCTTCTTATTATTAAAGAAAAATCCATTCTTATCTACGGCAAAAAAAAAAAATAAATAAATAAAAATTTAATATGATGTTGATGAAAAATGAAGAAAACCTTTTTTTTATGTTTTGTGTCTCCTATTGATACATTAAATATTGTGTCCATTGATCCACATTGTTCTTAAGCTTTTTTTTAGGATTTTTTTTGTGCTTAGTAACAAAAGAATTTTTTCAATAACAAGAAAATTGTTTTTGATATTTTTCTTATTAAAAATAAAATTCTATTCTTGTCAATCTTTTCGATGATGAATTTTTTATTAGGATTATTTTTTTTTGGTTATTATGGAAATTCTTTTGATATTTTACATATACATACACAAAGTTTTTACGCTTGAATTAATAACAACATTGATTAGACATTTATGATTAAAGTTCAACAATAATAAAACAAAAGCCTTTGGAATTGATATATACTTATTCGTGATGAATAATATAAAGGCTTATTGGAATTGGTTAATTTTAGGGAGAGGAAGATTAACTCCAAGCGCAATATCTTTTTTAAAATTTGAAATTAATTTGAAATATACAGTAAACCATTTCGTTCCAACCTATTTTCTCTTTAATCATTTTTTTAATAAAGCTTAATTGAACATGCTTAAAACTAAAATTTAAATTAAATTATTTCATATGGTCTGAGGGTTGAATAATGGTTATTCGTCTGCTGTAAAGTGACCCTTAAATCAAGCTTAGAAGGTTTACTACTAGTCGCCTCTTATATTGCAAAATATGAAAAGTTTGCTTAGTTAAAAAATTTCGCCAATTTAATCTGATAGAGGAAGGCAGGAAATATTCTGAACTTAGGTAACTTCTATGAAACTATTTTGCGAACTTGAAATTCACATTCTCTAAGCCATATATACTTACAATTATAATAAAACGCAAAAGGGCGAAATTAACATAATTATTGGAATTGTATCACTTCTTAAAAGTTCCAATTTGAAATTTCTAAAAACTATTAATTAATTAATATATTAAAATTTAAAAATATTTTTAATCTCTTGAATCTAATGAAAATAGTTTGAATTGTCTAATTAATTTAAGTTCAATTTAAATAGATAATTTGTATTAGGAAGATTTTAATAAGTAGAAAAAATAATTTTGTGACTTCAAAAATTAAATTCGGGCTAGTCTTTACTGCTTAGTTTGCAAAAATTCTAAAATAGTTTTAATTATTTCTGATTTCCTGAAAACTATGAAAACAATTTTAATTCTCCAATTAATTTTTATGAGGACGTTTAATAAATTGAAAAATTACTTTTTTTGATGTGAAGTTGTCAAACGATGTTTCAAAAGTTACTAAAATTGGTTTAAACCGTTTAATTCTCTAAATTATAATTCTAAATTTAAATTCGGGCTATTGTTTATCACTTAATTTAAAAAAATTCCAAGAAATTTATGAAATCTTCTTAATTTCTTGAAACAAATGCAAACATTTTTAATTTTCTTATTAATTTAGGTAATAGTTTTCATTAGGAAGATTTTAATAAATAAAAAAATCCATTTTCTTAAAGTTGTGAAACGACGTCTGTAAAATTCCAAAAATTGTAGTAAATATTTGATATTTTTCAATATTATTTAACAACCACTTCCTTCTTTAATTCTGAAAATTTTAATTCTTGATTGATTGATCGATTTCAATGTTCGATCAAGCATTAAGCAAGTCTCCCGTATTATAAATGCAATTACCACACCACTATACCCATGTTACAACACGACATCATAACTCTCCCTTACCAAGGAAATATGTGCCATCATACTCAATTTTTCATGATTAAGCCAAACATAGCAATATTCACCCCGTAAAGGAAGGCCCCTCATCGATAACCATATATGTCTAATAGAGTAATATCCGCCCCTGGCCAGGCAGCCATCGTACACCGTTTTACATATAACAAAATCGAGGAATGGGAAAGGAATGTTAGTGAGGACAGACTCGGCCCGATTACAGACACCTAATAAAGCCGATAGTTAGTGTTTTATGACAGCACCTCCATCTGAAATACAATTTTGAAGCATAAGTACACCCCAACTAGTTCTAATAGATGTCTCTTCGCTCATTATTGATGAAATTTGTTAGTTGTTATACCTATCATCAAAAATCTTAAAAAGTAAATATTTGCTATATAAAGCCATTGTTCATCTACAACCTCACCAGTTGCCTTTAATCGAAATTTGTGAAAAAACCAAAATTACTCGTGACATTAACATTAATACCAATAAGTATGAACATTAACACCAATACGAACACTAATACCAACACCCACATCAATACTAATACCAACATCAACATTAATATTATGTCATATGATTCGATTAGACCGAAAAATTAATTTCACTAAATTTAATTCAACTTAATTTTAATAAAAATTAATTTAATTTCAACCCAAAACTTAATTTACTTCACCATTAATTCTTTATTTAAAATCAGTCCTTAACACCCTTAAATAAAATAAATTCAATTCAACATCTAAATTAAACGACAGCAAATTAATTACTAACTATATACCTGAAAATCAAGATACATGAAAATTGTAATCCTAAATTATGAATTTTAAACACTAAATGTTTGTTTTTTTAAACTAAAATTCTGAAATCAAAAACCAAAATATGAAACCCTAAACAATGTATTTACAATTCCTGCTTAACTAGCTATGGCCAGAAACTAAAGAAATTAATTAACAAATTCCAGGAATACTACTAAAATCAAAATTAAATAATTAATTGTTTATTACTTCATTCTGCTTAAATAGCTTAAATACTAATAGTTCAACCTTTCCATACTAAATTAAAGTTAATAAATCAATTATAAAAATGAAATAAATAATTAAATAATGAACGATAATTAAATAAAAAGCCGCGCCCGATTTCTCCGCTCTAAAAGTTCAATAATAAATAATTAAAATAATGAACAATAAAAGGTAAACAATGAAGTTCTGCCCGGTTTCCCATCTGCATTTCACTGCATCCAATCTATTCTTAATTACAATTAAATAGTAACACAAAAATTTAATGCAATTACTATTTTTTAAAAAATTTAAAATTCAAATTTAAATCATCTAATTCCTGAAACCATATAAGTTCAATTCCAGATTTACAACTTTATTAGTTAATTCCAAACATACATCTAAAATCAAATCAAATTAAAAATTAATTAATTGCTTACTAATTAATCTATTCCGATTAAATCCCACTGCACTATAATTAAAAATATTCAAGAACACAATAAATGATTAATAAAAGAATAAAAGTTTATTAAAAGTTTAACATAAGTTTAACAAAAGTTTAACAAAAATTTAACAAAAGTTTAATAAAAGTTTAACAAAAGTTTAATAAAAATTAATAAAAGTTTAATAGAAGAATAAAAGTTTAATAAAAGTTAACCAAAAGTTTAACAAAAGTTTTCCAAAAGTTGAATAAAAGTTTAAAAGTTTAAAGGTTTAAAAGTTTAAAAGTTCAAAAGTTCAAAAGTTCAAAAGTTTAAAAGTTTAAAAGTTTAAAAGTTTAAAAGTTTAAAAGTTCAAGAGTTTAATAGTCTAAAAGTTTAAAAGTTTAAAAGTCCAAAAGTTTAAAAGTTCAAAATTTTAAAGTTTAAAAGTTTAATAAAAGTTTAACAAAAGTTTAATAAAAGTTTAGCAAAAGTTTAATAAAAGTTTAATAAAAGTTTAAAAGTCTAAAAGTTTAAATGTTTAAAAGTCTAAAAGTTTAAAAGTCCAAAAGTTTAAAAGTTTAAAAGTTCAAAAGTTCCAAAGCTTAAAAGTTCAAGAGTTTAACAGTTTAAAAGTTCAAAAGTTAAAAAGTCTTAGATTTTAAAAGTGCAAAAGTTTAAAAGTTTAAAAGTTCAAAAGTCCAAAAGTTTAAAAGTCTAAAAGTGTAAAAGTTTAAAAGTCTAAAATTCCAAAATTTAAAAGTTTAAAAGTTTTAAAGTCTAAAAGTTTAAAAGTTCCAAATTTAAAAGTTTAAAAGTTTAATAAAAGTTTAACAAAAGTTTAATAGAAGTTTAACAAAAGTTTAATAAAAGTTTAACAAAAGTTTAATAAAAGAACAAAAGTTTTATAAAAGTTTAATAAAAGTTTAATAAAAATTTAACAAAAGTTTGACAATAGTTTAACAGAAGTTTAATAAAAGTTTCATAAAAGTTTAACAAAAAGTTTAACAAAAGTTTAATGAAAGCTTAACAAAAGTTTAATAAAAGTCTAATAAAAGTTTAAAAGTTTAAAAGTTCAAAAGTTTAAAAGTGTAAGAGTTTAACAGTTTAAAATTTTAAAATTTAAAAGCACAAAAGTCTAAAAGTTCAAAAGTTTGTAAGTTCAAAAGTTTAAAACTGTCCAGGGCGTAAGTAAATTACTTAGTTAAAAAACCCTAATCCCTACGAATCGGTTATTTAATGAAAGTTCTACAATTTTTATTTTTTTTTTTAAATCGCACTCAACTCTCAGGGACCAATACCGGCCATTGCCAACAATGATGAGAAAGGTTTGACTAGCATATGGAATAGGCCTCTATTACTTAATTAAAAGCCCTAATCCGTTTATTTAATAAAAGTTCTACAAAAGTACCCTCTTTGAAATCACACTTCAACTTTAGAACGCCATATACCGTTTTTTAATGAACACTCAAAAAATAAATCAATTAAAATTACTTTAATATCGAACGAACAAGAATTTGTAATATATTTTGATTTGTCGTAATTTAGCTAGAGCATGATTTTTTTAAAATTCTTTTCTAAATACTACTCAATAACACTCAATCCTCCCATAAGAACCCGTCTCAGCAGTGCAATGCTAATACATTGACAAATCTCTGGAATGTCTGGAGAATCTCACACTCGTAGATCATCATTATATATTAAACAAAATATAGTTCACTCCTCATTACTTAAAATACCGTAGCACTCACAATACGATATGCTTTATATACACAAACTTCTTTCAACCAAAATCAAACAAAAATACAACATGAAACAACGCACGAAATACAAAACAAATCTACACCACTTTTCTGTTTTTTTGTTTTTGTTTTTTTTGATACTCTCTTACCAATTTCAATGTGACAATATTGTCAAATCACAATAATAATTCACTTATGATTACACTTTCAACACAGCACTTGTAGCTTTAGGATTTGTTTTTTTTTTTTTTACAATCAAACCAAAATTAACACAGGCCATTTCACTTTAGAAGCTCAGATTTTATTTTATTTATAAACCACTGTTGCACTCAAAATTTCACGCCTAACTTACATTACATGCATCTTTATTATTACTTTTAACAATAAATTAATCTAAATTAACACTTATTATTTTTTTTAAATTTTAATTAGCACAGCAAAAAATATGACTTCTATATCCTGCACTACCTGTGTCTCACTGAAAATTTTAATTCTATAATTAAATTCGGACTGTTCTTATAATTTAAAAAATTCTCTTAAATTTTTAATTTATTTCTAATTTCTTTAAATTAATCAAAAGAATTTTAAACCTTTAATTAATTAAAATTTAATTTAACCAATTAATTTTCACTAGAAAGATTTTGATAAAAAGAAAAATATATTTTCTTATTGTAAAGTTGTCAAACGATTATTTTAAAATTTCAAAATTTGGTTAAACATTTAATATTTTTCAAAATGATTTAACAACGATTTCCTTTTTAATTCTAAAATTAAATTTTCGTTATCTTTAATTAAGAAAATTATAAGAATTTTTTAATTAGTTTAAATTTCTTGAAATCAATGAGAACAATTTTAATTCTCTAATTAATTTAAATTAAATTTAAATATTTAATTTTTATTAGGAACATTTTTGAAAAATGAATTTTCTTGTTGCAAAGTTGTCAAACGGTGTTTTAAAATTCCTCTAATTTGGTTAAAAATTTGATATTTTCCAAAATTGTTTAGCAACCAATTCTTTTTTTGATTCATAAAATTGTAATTCTCAAATTTAATTCGGGCTATTCTTTATTTCCAAATTTAAAAAAATACTAAAAAATTGTTAAATTATATAACAGTTTGAATTCTTTAATTAATTTAAATCCAATTTAAGGAAGATATTAATGATTTTTAAATTGTAAAAATTTTAATTCTAAAATTAAAATAGGGCTATTGTTTATCCCTCGATCTAAAAAATTCTGAGAAATTTCTAAGTTACTTTTAGGTTTTAATAAATAGAAAAATTAATTTTCTTGTTACAAAATTGTTGAATAATGTTTTTGAAATTTTTAAAATTTGATTGAATATTTGATATTTTTCAAAATGATTTAAATTTCTTTATTTCTCAATTTAGAAAATTCTAAGAAAGTTTGGAATTATTTCTAACTTCTTGGAGCTAAAGAGAAAAATTTTAATTCTCTAATTAATTTAAATTTAATTTAAATAGTTAATTTTTATAAGGTACATTTTAATAGATAGAAAAATTTATTGTCTTGTTGTAAAGTTGTCAAAAGATGTTTTAAAATTCCTAAATTTGATCAAAAATCTAAAATTCAAAATTATTTGACCATATCTTTAAATTGTATTTCTAAAATTGGCTTTGGGACATTATTTAACTCTTAATTTAAAATTAATTTGTTGAAACTAATGAAATATTAATTCTCTAAATAATAAAAACAATATTAATTCTCTAAATAATTAGTTTTCATTAGGAATAAAAAAATGAATTTTCTTGTTGTGAAGTTGTTAAAAGATGTTTTTAGAATTCATGAATATTTTTCTAATTTTTTGCATTGTTCAAAAATATTAGACAGCCAATTCCTTTAATAATTTTAAAATGAATTTAAACTTTTCTTTATTTCTTAATTCAGAAAATTCTAAGAAACTATTGGATTATTTCAAACTTCTTGAAACTAATGAGAACAATTTTAATCCTCTAATTAATTTAAATTCAATTTCAATAGTTAATTTTTATTTGGAATATTTTATTGAATAAAAAAAATAGTTTCCTTGTTGTAAAGTTGCCAAACAATGTTTTAAAATTCTTAAAATTTTTAAAATTCCGACAACCAGTCACTTTTTAATTTTGAAAATTTTAATACTAAATTTAAATTTGAGCTGTTATCTTTATCTCTTTAAGAAATTTATGAAGTATTTTTTTTTAATTTCTTGAAACTGATCAGGACAATTTGAATTCTCTAATTTGTTTAAATTCAATTCTTACGAATTTCTAAATCATTTTTAATTTCTTGAAGCTAATGAAAATAATTTTTACTCTCTAATTAATTTTCAGTATAAACGTTAATAAATGGGAAATTCATTTTCTTGATGTGAAGTGATCAAAATATGTTTTTAAAATAAGTAAAATTTGTTTAAACATTTGATATTGTTCAAAATCATTTAACACTCAATTCCTTTTTTATTTATAAAATTTTTATTTCTAAGATTAAATGTGGGCTGTTCTTTACCTCTTAATTTAGAAGTCTTAGAAATTTTTGAAGTATTTTTAATTTCGTGAAAATAATGAGAACAATTTTAAATCTCTAATTAATTTAAATTTAATTTAACCTGTTTTTTACGGCTGTTCCAGTTTTGGAGACACAAATTTGCATCTAATTTCAAACGATCATGTATCCCTTATCTTACAGGAATGACATCTATATTACAGTATAACTATTTGAAAAGAATGTACCACATGATTTATATTTTTGGGATTCCCCTTTTATGAAATTTAGTGTTAGTGGAATTTAGTCCGCATGGTGTTTTTTTTATTGCTCTGAAAAATTATAAAATAATCAATTAAATAAAATAATTATTTTATTAAATTTGTGGATTAGTGAAACCTGAAATCTACTCGAAAAGGATTTAGTTAAAAGTAAGTGGGAAAAGAGGTTTATTACCCCATATTTTAACCTGCGATTATTTTGTGTCGAAAAATGGAACAACCGTATAGTAACTAATAATATTTTCTAGATGACAAAAAAATTTTACACGTTGGCCGAAGCTGTGGCTGAAATAGAGAAATGGCATGATGAAAATGAGGACGAACCCGAGTTGCCGGATATTTCTATTATACCTCCTGCTGATTTTGGAGGAATAAGTGATGAAGAGTTTCTGGATGAGGATGTCCTGGACGTGAATAATATAAATGAAGAATTTCCGCATGATATTGCAGGTACGATGGAAATAATTTTGGATAAGAAAGTTTTAGATGCTGATGCTATTTGGGACGAAGATGATTTAGTCCCATTGAGCCAACTATTACCCCGTAAAACAATACCCATATACAATAGTAAGTGGAGTTTGCCTCAATCCCAAAAAATCGAATTTTTGAAAAAAACCGAAAAATATTGAAATCGAGAGAACAATCGCCAATTGAATTATTTCACGAGTTTTTTGATGAATCCGTATACAACTTGGTACTACAACAAAGTAACATATATGCTAGCCAAAAGAATGTTAGCCACTTCAGCTTGACTCTTCCATATTTAAAACGCTTCTTGGGGATCCTATTATTTTCTGGACATCATCCTGTTCCTCAAGAACACCTATGTTGGTCGGTATCTTTGGATTATGATTTTAAAATTATAAGAAATACAATGCCTCGAAGCATGTTTTTTAAAATCAAATCAAAATTGCATTTAGCAGATAATAATAAAATTGATACTTTAGATAAATTTTACAAAGTGAGAACATATATGAGCATGATATCCAGTAACTGTTCAAAATTTGGAGTTTTTGCGCATATTTTAACGATATACGAATCATTGTGGCCATAACACGGGCGTCATAGCTGTAAAATGTTCATTCGTGCTAAACCCATTAGATTTGGTTACAAAATTTGGTGCATGACCTCTGCAAATGGGTTTTTATATAGTGTTTTTCCATATGGCGGTAAATCCGAAACTTTCGATCCAGAAAGAGGACTAGGAGAAAATGTAGTACGTAATCTTTTGGAAATTGTCGAAAAACCGGAGAACCATCGCGTATATTTTGATAATATTTTCAGCTCGCATAAACTGATGGCGAGTTTGAACATTGATGGCTATTTTGCCACGGGCACTGTCCGCGATAACCATGGGCGAAAATGCCCATTGCTGGGTTAGAAAGAATTCAAAAAAAAAGGAGAGAGGATTTTACCAAGGAGCTTTTGATGATTATAATCAATGTATTGGACTAAGATGAAACGATAATTCTGTTGTAACATTTCTTTCAAACTGCGATACGATCGAACCCGTTGCCCATGCTAAAAGGTTTTCGCAGAAACAAAAACGCTGTATTCAAATACCTTGCCCTGAAATTGTTAAAGCTTACAATAAAGGAATGGGTGGAGTCGATTTATTTGACAGATTTTTTTCCCAATATCGCATCAAAATTAAAGGGAAGAAATGGTGGTGGCCTTTATTTGTGATTTGTTTAGATGCTGCAGTTTCCAATGCCTGGTGCTTACATAGGCTGGTGTCTGAAAAACCTATGCCGCTATTGGCATTTCGCCGAGAGGTAACTTTGGCCTTGCTATCAACTTCAACAGATATAAACTATAATTCTGAATTAATTGGACGTAAGACGGGAACGTCATTAGATACAACTCTTAGACTATCGAATTAGCGTCATGACATAATAAAGATAGCGAACAGTAAGCAAATGCACTGCCGGGTCTGCAAAAAGAACACTACGTTTAAATGTTCCCGATGCTCAAGTCATGGTATTGACATTCCACTGCATTTGAAATGTTCACCGCAGTTTCACAGCAAAAAATAATAAGCTGTATTTACATGAATTCTGAAATTATTTACTAATAAAAAATAAAAAAATAATAGTGTTCTTACTGTTGTTCCATTTATGGAACATTCCATATCTCCGAAAATAGCAGCCAGATTTCGATGAAATCTGGCAATTATGTTTAGTGAATCAAAATACGTTAGAGTTTTAAAAATCGTATAAATTGCTCCACTGATTTTATGGACGGTATGAAACGGGTTAAATAGTTAATTTTTATAGGAACATTTTAATAAATAGAAAAATTAATTTTCTTGTTTCGAATTAGTCAAAGGATATTTTAAATTCGTAAAATTTGATTGAACATTTCATATTTTTCAAAATTAGGGTTATGGGCTTTTGCTAAGTTTGATGACATTATTTGTGAGACAAATAAAATATTTAGTGCAGTTTTCGAAAATTCTGTTGGCTTATACAAAACCAAACATTTATGATGACATCAACTGAGATAAAACATATGATTACGAGGTAAATGGAAACAATTAAAATATGTATGTGGAAATTTAAAAGAAAATGCTGTTAAAAGAAAAAGGAGTTTGGTATATTGATTAATTAGCATTTGAAAACAAACCAGTATTATCATCGATAATTAGAGACAGTCAAATTCATTACTTTAGAAACAAACAAACATCCAAAGACGCATGGAGAGCATTAAAACAATTTCATGGAGGAGACACTTGAGGCAATTTAATCTATTTTTGAAGTTAAATTATGCGGTCCAATGCAGAAGAAGGAAGTGGTGTTGATGACAATGACTGATATAGTTATTAAATTAATGGCTTTATATACTGAAATTAAGCTAGAATTCTTTAATGTGCTACTTTACTGTGTTTACTTCCACAAATGAAAAACAAAACGAAGTCAGTCATTTACATAGAAGTCTATATAAACTAAGACTACCAAATAAACCGTATTTAAAAGCTGATGACGGACGGTTCATCTCAATGCTAGCATAAATGGAGTGCAATTTTAGGCCATCGAATTAATCAATGCTTTGGAAAGATGACCACGAATAAATTTACAAAGACATCTGCTGTTTTCGAACTTAAATAATATTGATTGTTGCGAACATATGTATGCAAATGGTCACACCATCTGGTTCGAGATACAAGTTGACATTTAATTGATGATTTTTCTAAATATACAGTTAAACATTCATTGAAAAAAAATTCAGGAACTTTTGGCAAACTTAGAGAATATTTTGCTATGGTAACAAATTTTTTTGACCGAAAAATAAAACGCATGCCAATGGAGTTCAAAACCAAAAACTGCACCGTACAGTCCACAACAAATAGTGTACCTGAAAGAAAAAATCGTAAACTTGTTAATAAACTTAAGAAATAAGCCGTTACCATCTCCAATTTTGTTCAAAACCAATTACCATCAATAGCTTTATTTAAGGCGCAGTATCAACAATTGCATGGAAACAAACCTAATAAACAACAATTGAAAGCTTTTTGAGCTAGACGTCTTGTAATAACTCCACGATGTTGAATCGTCAAAAAATAGGATGTAAAAATTCTTTCAGCAATTCTCGTTGGATATGGAAAACGTAATTATAAATAGAGACGTTAAATTTATCAATAAAGTCGAAAATTTTAAATTCCGAACTAATTACGATCAAGTGTTTGGTCCAGCAATTTTTAAACAGTGATTTGGACAAAATAATTTACATGAAGCAACCAACAGGTTTTATTCAGAAAGAGAATAGCGACAAACAGTCAGCTGGAATTTGGAATGAGGTGCTTCACAATACATATATTTATAAAAAAAATAAAAAATCCAACAGCTTGTTACATATTAATATATTTTGATGATATAAACATCGCATTGACAGTGACAACATAAAAACATTCAAAGTATGTGGTAACTTTTCGTGGAGAAATTTGAAATTCAAAAACTTGGCAAAATCAAATACCAAGTGGAAGTTATTCAGATGGATGTTATCAGATGCAAAAGTATCCGAATTTCCCTTAAATGTTTCATATGGAAAAATAGACGAAGATAAAATGTTTCCAGATACTAAGCTATATCAAAAGGCAATTAGACCAGATTTATCAGCAAGCATTTCAATACTAGCACAGAAAGTAACTGCATCTACTCAAGAAAATTGGAACGAGATAAAAAGAATCTTTATAAGGAACACTTATCGGATATTATGATGCAAATTAGAGTGAAAATCGTAAGGATCTTAAATCCAATAATGGAAATATCTTCAAATTATTTGGAGGTGTTATAAGCTGGAGAAGCAAGAAATCAACTTGTGTCGTATACCTGAAATTATATTATTCAAATAAATATTCCACAAATATCTCAAAACATCGATTATTCATCAACCGTATTTACGTAGTTGATATGCAGAAAGGGAAATAATAAAAATTAAGCTGCAACAATGTTTTTGGTGAAAAAAACTGGAAACTTCGAAATCGATTATACTTGTAATTAATTGGCTGAAACGGTAAAAATTAAACTTTTGTGTCTGCAAACAAAATAAATTTCCGTAATCGGAGGATACAGAAAAAGCTTCCTTATAACGTAAGTGAATTCTTATTTTAATTTTCATTCATATCGATATTCGTAGTTGCGGGAGGTGGGGGGGTGAGTAGACGAGAAAAGAAAAGGCAGAATAACTACTGCAACAACTTCAAGCAAGTTTTTGCAATGGTTAATACAAATTTGGGTGACCACAGGGGAACCTGACGAAGCTGAAATGAAATCTCAAGCCATCGCCCAACCGCTGGTTGGAGGAAAAAAGACAAAAAGAGTGCTAATATAGAGTAAAATAATAATAATTAATTAAGTCCCTCACAGTTTTTCAGAATATGCGGCTCTAACGGGGAATGCTGTTAGAAGATTGTGCTGCCTTGCTCTTTAACTATTTATCCATCGTAACAACAACAACAACAAAATAAACTAACGAAAACATAATAAATATTGACTGGTTAGGTGTCTGCTGTCATCCGAGAGTCTAGCTTAGGTTTCGTCGTACCCTCTGATCAATCATTCTGATCAAAGACTTAAATGAGGGTTAGATTCTAAATGGCTTAAATAAGTTTAAAATACATTTTATTACTTCGCTTTTGTCATACCTTGCTTGCTTGTATTAAATCTTGTTATCGTAAGAAAGTAAGAGCAAAAGATTTTGATCTACTAAATTTTTATGGCTGGCTTTTATTTGCCTCCAAAAACAACTTCCGAAATATCCTTAAACCTCATTTAAGGAGGATCTCGTTTAGCACTTAATTAGATAGTACTATTCTATAGTTAACGGAAAACGATGATTTTATTTTACAAAAAAACAACTGACCTAAATGCTAGTCTTGATAATTTCTAATAAACTGCGGGAATCCAGGAACAAAATAATTTAACTTATAAAATTTAATGGTAAGTAAATGGTTTTCACATTACTTACCATTAAATCATAATTTTATAAAAATTTTAAATGGTCAGAAATTGTCCAAATAGTTTTAGAAAAGTTTATAAATTGTCAAAGTTTAGCCTTAAAGTAACTAAATGGTTGTTAAGTTACTCAAAATAAAATTTTTGTCGTTGTAATTCGGTAGTTAAATATTAACTAAATTATGTGGTTCAAAGTTAACATATAATTATCTACTCACCCATGGGCTCAACACATATTTCATTAGGCAAAATATTGTATGAAATACATATTAAAAACCGTTTTATTTTGTTCAAAGGGACTTGCATCACATCGTGTCCTTAACTAGTAAAAGTTTTTTACGCCTATTAAAATTGTCAACTACTTTTAAATATTATCGATATAATACATTTACTAATTATTTCCCTTAAAGTTGAACTCGCACAAAAATTCCATAAAGCCAAATCCAAACTTTAATTCACCTGTTGTGTTATTTCCAAGAACATATAAAATAATATAAAACCACTCAAACTAATTCAATTTCACTAAAATACACGAATCTAAAACTCTTTTTTTATTTGCTATTCAAATTAGCATATATGAGTACATTATTACGTACATGAATACAACAATAATAAAAAGCTCCTACTATGTACATACATATAACCTTCATCTCATTAAAAAGAAAAACAGATACCGTAAAACTCAGACAGAATATTTAATATAAAGACGCCGGCAAACAAAAAACAACAAAAAGAAGAAAAAAAAAAAAGTAAAGTGAAAATGAAAATGAGACGAGAATTTTTTTTTTTTTTTTTGTTAAATTTCATTTTCATTATATAAAACTTTTTTTTTTGCTTTCCGCACAGTCTCTCTGTGTGTAATTAAATGGCTTGATGTAGGTTATGGTATCAAAATATATAGAACAAAAAAAAAAAAATTTGTTTTCATTCCATTCTATCGTGATTCAACCCCCATTTTATGTAAATTAATTATTTTATCACGAGACATGATTATGTATACAACAAAAACAACAACAGCAACGATGAACAAAAAAAAAAGAAAATTTACATAAATTTTTCTACTGTTTTTCCTCTTTAATTTTCATTTAATTTTATGTATACTAAATATATAAGTAGAGTATTTTTTTTTTTATTTTTGTGTGCGCGCTCTGTTAAGACAAGGAAAATAAATTATAAATCAGAAAATGAGAAAATTTTATTATCATTATACTGTTTTTTGTTTGTGTATATTATATAGAAACCTGTTGATTGTAATTTTCAAATTTTCATTCATAAAAAAAAAATACGGAATTTTTTTTTTCTGTTTTATACTTTTCATAATGAAAATGAGACAGAAATGGTGTGGGTTGGTGTGGTGATGAAAAGTAAAATAAACGTGCATGGAAAATATTTTTTTTTTTTTTTTTTTTTTTTCAAGAAGAAAGTAGAATTTTTTGGTCTGATATTTTTTTTTATTTTATTAATGTTGTGGTTTGAGTGAAAAGAAAAAGTTTTAATTTTATTTATTATGTTATGTCGGGAAAATTAAATATTTTATATATTAGTATTTTTGTTTATGTTTATGTAGTATATTTGTTGAGTGGTAATACTCATAAGTGTGGGTTAAACATAAACGATATTTTGTGATACAAATTTGTATTTGAAAATAAAGTTAATTGAAGTTTATTTTGGAAAACTTTAAGATGAAAAACATTGAGCACGTGTTATTCGTTAAAAAAAATAATTTTTCTAACTACTTAAAACATTTTATGTATCAACATAGAGATTTTTATCTGGAAATCTTAAGTCGGAAGCGTTTGCGAATTAGCTACGTAAGTGTAACTTTGAAATTTAAGGTTAAAGTTATGTTGAAATTACACGGGTTTGAACTGATTTTTAATATATTGCTTCTCCTACAAAATCAGGCGATCGATACAATTACATTTTTTTAGATCTTGTCCAAAAATTAATTAAATGAAACCAAAGGGTTTTATTTGTATGTGACGTGGAACCTGCAAAGATTTCTCGTACTATAAAAATCAAATAGCGATATTTTCGAAGGTATAAAAAAATTGGTCGGGTAAAAACAACAGTTGATTTATCAGTTTCAGTAATTTCAATAAACTTTATTGGTGTTTGGTATTTTTTATGATTTATAGATCTATGGTTTGGTTTTTGCTTTATTAAATTAATTTATGCATATATTTTCAATAATACATTTAATCTTTTCAAACACAGTTTTTCCTAAAATGTTTTAAATTTTATTCATATTTTGCAAACACCTTACTTACTTAAATATTCTCTAGTCTAGACATAGGAAATTTAGTTTCTATGGAAAAGTTTCAAGAGTTGGACAATTCTATCAACCAACAAAACTTTTGAACCATCCAAATACACACACATTATGCTTATTTCGCTGATCATCAAGAGTTATAACCATTCATCTCTAATATATATGTACAACAACCAATGTAAAATAACGTTGCCAATTAATATTTACAAACGATTGGTATGGTCATTCGAGTTTCAACCTTTGTGTAAAAATCAATAAATTATAAATTATTATAACGTTTGTAAATTGTGGTGTATTATTTCTATTATTGTCCTAATTCACTTGATATAATCGTTAAGTTCGGAATTGTGGAATATTCTACGTATTCCTCATCAAACATCCTGCATCTATTAACAAGCCTCGAGTCAACTGGATCCATTAACAACATTCAACACTTTTTCAATAGTTTTGATAAGCTATTGATTTGAAATATAACGAAAAATTGTATCTTGACAAATTTTAAAATAATTTTGAAAGTGGGCTTGAAATCAGACCGTAATTAACCAAATAAAAATAGTAAAGAGCCCAAATTCTATAAAATGTTTTTCTTTATAAAGATTTATGGCTCAATGGAGACTAGAGGACACAACAAAGTATTTTAAATTGTATAAAATCGGAATGTGGCAACCATACTGAAAATAGTTTAGTGAGGCAAAACTTTATTGAAAATCAAGGGAATTAAAGATTTTCCTTAACATCAACCATTTAGTTTTTAAAAAATTACAAAATTTGTTAATTTTTGGAATCAACCAAGAAATCAATAAAACAAATTAGGACACCAATTCCACAAAACAAAATTGAATTTTTCTTCGTCGATGTATTAAACAGCTTATAAATATTGCAAGAATTTGGTCAGCGATCAGAAGCTATTTATAATTTCGAATGAATTTTTCAATACTTTAGTAAATATTGTTGATAAATGGTTAGTTAACTATTTACAAGTATCGATCTTCTGCTTCATGTCAGAATTATTTTAAGTTCAGAAAATAAATTCTGTCCACCAAATACCGGTAATTCGGTCCCATATTACAAAATTATTTCCATTGTTGAAAGTGCGAATATTGGTTTAAAGTATATAGATAAAATAGATATATCTGAAACCATTTCATTAATATTATAACAAATTATAAAAATGGATGAAATTCGAAAAGTTATCACCTTAAGAAATAAACCAGGCATTTTAGTTATATACGGGCAGATAAAGGAAATATCAAAGTTTTCACATTACGGACCGGCTTTTTAGATAGTAAGATAATACTACTTATAATTTCTAAACAATTTCATACCAACCATTCCATGGTAACATCGTTACTATAATAAGTGTACAAACAATCGAATTTTAAAATATAAAGAAGAAGATTTATTTAAGGTAATAAAGGTATGAAGTGGAATATAGATTTTGCTATATCAATTTTATTTGGTAAATTAATTATTTAATTAACGTTGATAGTGATATATGCTATTGTTAGTTTAATCGTATTAGGTAGTTGAATCTCGATTAGTATTTAAAAACCTAACTATAAGATTTGTTTGTACAGTAACAACGCCTATAGTGATCAAAATCCATCTAAAAAACATGGCTAAAAAATATCCAAAATAAAAAAGTAAATTCGAAATTCATATCGAATTTTCAACATCATTTTGAAAAGATTTTCGACAATCGTTGCTATAATAATAGCAATAGTTACGACTATAAGTTCGAGCCTTAGTAAAGTTAGTATTTAGAAACCTCGATTGTCGAATTGTATATTCGTAATCGCAATATTTGTTTAGAGATTTTTGATTTAAAATTTGTGAGTGGTGTAAACGGATAACATTTTATGTTCTCAATGCAACTGTTTTTACCACAAGAGTTGTGTTTCTCTATCACCTGCTATTTTAAGGGACTACCTACACGCCGATAAATTCGTTTGGAAGTGTGTCGACAGCGTTCATGCTAGTGTTATTCCGGTAACCGGTAAATCGAACCTCAAATCAATGCTGTTATCAACCAAAGCGGATATTGATGCATTAAAAATAAGCATAGTTATTTCATTCATGAGCAAACCTATTTTTCCAATTCATTATCTTAGAACTCAATGCGAGTTTACGACCATTTTCTGAAGAAAAATTTTCAACAGGGAACCAATCGACGTAGTCTATTTTGTAAACAAATTTCCCCTTCCGAACATAATTCTTTTGTTTTTCATTTAAGGGGACATTACACCTTCAAATTTTAAAAAATGAAATTTTTTCGAACATTTTTTTTAATGGAATAAAAAGAGATATCTTAATGAAACTTTCCATGGACATTTTATTTAAGTCAAAGCATACACAAAAAATTTTTTTAGATTTTTTTCCGCCCCTTGTCGTCTGCTACGGTCATTTTCCAAAAAGACCGAAAATTCGCGGCGTGCATCAGAACTGCTCTCAGAAACGTCTGACAAAAAAAAAACGGGGTTTTATTCAGCATTAAATCGCCCTTGGAATGAACTAAAAGGAAGAAAATGGTCTAAAAAATAACAAAATGGCGGCATTTTTTCAAAAATGGAGCTTTTTTGTCCCCTGCAATTTGTTGTAACTCAAAAAAATTGAAAGCCGGTTTTGCCTTCCGTAGTTCATTCTGAGCAGAAATATGTGTAGATCAACGTGTTAAAATTTTAGAACGATTGGATAAGTGGTTTTTTCTCAATCATGCACGCCAACTTGAAAAACGTCATTTCGAGATAATCGAGTTTAAAGTTAAGTTTTTGTTTACAACGTATTGCGTTTTTTGTATACAGCGAAGTAGACCAAAACCGTAGAAAAAAGACTTTGACGCGCTCCGTAATAAATACAATAAAAATTTTTATGTTGACATTTTCATGTTTATATTGTTAAAATCCTGTTCTAAAACGTTCATTCTAACATATTCGATCATAAAAAAAATTTCGATTTTTTAAAAATCTGAAGGTGTAATGTTTCCTTAAAATATATTGAATCTGCTGAAAATTTTTCTTCAGAAAATGGTCGTAAACTCGCACTCAAAGTTAATGAAAATGATCAACATATCAAGATTATTCTATCTGATTTATCTAAATTAAACTTAAATAATAAATCATTATTAATGGCTGTATGATACTCACTTTTTTTAATACTTTAAAAAAGAGGATCGGAGAGAGAGAAAAAATGTGTATACAAAATTATTGTATGAGTGAGTGTATACAACATAGTCATGCTAAAAATAATGAAATGTCAAAAAAAATCGTAGCTCAATTTTTATTCTAGCAGTTAATCGAGCAATTGTAGCAGAAAATAATTTAATTTTAATTCTTTTTTTGACATTTGATGCTTGACATGAAAAATAATTTTGGTTATTTTTTAATTACGATGCCCAAATTGGTTTAAACAAATTTATTTATATTTAAACCTCAACAAAGTACATTAGTACTACAATTACTTTGCTTGTTTTGAAACATTTTTTTAAAACATTTTTTAGACAAAAAAAAATTCAAAAACATATACACACCAAAATATTTATAATTATTTTTTTCAACAAATCCAGATCCTGATCCAACTCCTATCACCTATATTCTTATACTTTGTTTCGTTTTTCATCTTTTTTTTACGCCCGGCTTAAACAAACAAAGGACACATTCGAGATGATACCATTTGTTCTGTGTACACCAAAAACCAAAGTGAAACTTGGGAAGTTCCATCATTACAAATTGAAGTCAATAGTTTTGAATTTTAGGTTTCATCAAGTTCAGCTTCAGGAACTTTTACTTAAGGAGTAGCAATAAATTGAATTGCACTCTTCTTAATATGGGCAATTTATCCAAATTCTAAGAGTAAAGTTCCAGCGAAAAACTTACGATTCTTGAACATCATATATTTGTTGCATTTTAGCTAGCAACTCTGAAATTAAATTCTGGCAGTGGTGCAAATTTAAATTAATAATTTGTTTCAGATTCTAAGATGCTGTAGTTTTAAGATTTGTCTATTAAGCAGCCACATAATGTACTCTTTTTTGTTTACTGATTTGTTCAAATAAATCTTTGATTTAGATTGCTAATCAATCAGTTTATTTAATCATGTTTATGTCCAATCGAATTAAAAACTTGAAATCAAAGAAATATTCCTCAATGTGACCACTGGCTACTACAGCGGGAAAGCGAAGGATTTAGCCAAGACTTCTAAAACAAATCGAAGTAGAAGATGAAATATTATATATGTAGAACAATTCTAAGAGTGCCTCGTACAGTTCCGCAAAATTTCAGAGAGTAAAAAAACTTTAAAATCCTATTTATCTTTATTTGATTTCATATTAAAATCCAACGATATTGAATTCAAAACAATAAATAAAATTGTGACATTTCTAAAAAATAATCATAGTGCTGTCTCCATTGGCTATCTCTGTTTCGCTTTACTTTTTTTATAGCACTTTACAGCACTTATTTCAAGTCAGTATCATAACACCATAAACGAAGACGCACTACTCAAAAAGCAAATGGTTGAGTTTATTCATTGTTCGAAGCAATTGGAACGATATTGTTACTCAACCAACCTGTAATTATATGGTGTTTCTGAATGAAAAATTGAAAATTTAAATAAATGTATTATTAAAATACTTCATAATTTGTATGCTGTGGAGGTGGCCGAAAAGATATCAATATGTACATCGAACGAGATCTAAGCCTAATATTAGGCGTATAACAGTTGAATTTGTCAGTTTTCTTTGGAAACGGACGGATGTCGTTTTTTCATAGGGATAACGCTAAGAAACTGTTGTAAAACAATGAAGGGGAATTTAATTATAAATGAATATGTTTGGACATCACACGGCAATGTATAATGCAAAATGTCTGAGTCATACCGACCAATTATTCTATTAACTCATGCGGATTTACACAATCTTCAACATTAACAACTTAATATTTTCTATCTAATAATTACTTTTTAATTTTGATTGATTTGCGTTATGATGAAGTCTACTGAACTGTACTATCAAAATACTATAGGACTCAAGACTAAGTTGCGGTCATTTAACATTGCCGTACAGGCTAGCCGCTTTGAAATAATATGCTTGACAGAGACGTGGTTAAACGATTCCATTGCTTCTGCTGAATTATTTCACTCTAAATTCGATGTGGATTGTAAAGACCGTAATTTTGCACACCACAAGAAACCTGATGGAGGGGTGCTCTCATTGCAGTTAATAGGGATTTTGATGCTTGCTTGTTTAGACAATTGTTACGTCATCGATAATGTTTTGGTTATAGTGAATCTTAAAAATGGGGCAACGATTATTATTTGTGCAGTGTACTTTAATATATGTATTTCATTTAATTATTACAAATTATTTGTTGATTACTTAGCACAATTGGTTAGTATGTTTAATGTTAATACCAAATTCATTGTGGTGGGTGACTTTAATCTCTAATCGATTGTGTGGAACATTGATAATTCTTCTCCATATATGCAGTGAAGTGTAAAGGACGTGAATAACAATCTTCACGTCTGTTCAAAATAGAATTTTTGATCTTTCATTTCTAATATCAACTCAACTAGCCTTCGTCTAATAAAATCCAACTTTGGTCGCCACAATTACATTAAGTATTGTTAGAAAGCACAGTTATTTTACATCTCAGCAGATAAACTATGATAAACTAATTATCTAGCTCTTGATCTAGCTTGCATTAACTGGGAATCATTATTTGATAACATGTTAGTAGATAGTGCAGTTGATATATTCTACAGTAAGGAATTCTCTTTAATAAGTAAATACTCGATTAATATTAAAAAGAATAATCGTAAATTTTTTTGTTGGTATTTCAAGTATCTAATTTTCCTTATCAAACCTAAGGAAAAAGCCCATTGACCTATGGATGTCCTATGGATCTCACCATGGTTAACGTGAACCTAAATTATTCTGGCAGCACCAAAAATCATTTTTTATAACTAATTCTCAGTTCCCAAAGAATATGTTCCTTCATTCACAGGCTTCGAACAATCAGACCGAAATATATACTCTTTTCGCTAAGTCATAAGTATTTTTAATCAGTATATGTACAATATAATAAATCGTACAACAATGTTTTCAGCAACACAAATACTAATGAAACATTGATTTCTGAATCTGAGGTTTTATCTGTACGCCGTGGGATCGCTATATATTAATAAAGGTGCCAGTCCTGATCAATTACCAAATTTATTATTGAAGAATTTAAAGAAAATTATTGTTGTCCTGATTTCGTTACTTTACAATATGTCTGTAAATCATTCTTGTTTTCCGTCAAAATGGCAAGAATCATTTTGATTGCCGATCCATAAGAACCATAGACCTATATCCACGTTGAACTCGCTTGCCGAAGTATTTAAAAAATTGATTTACAATATTGCTTTTTATAAAATTAAAAACCAAATTACTCCAAAGCAGCATGGTTTTTTCCCAAAATACCCTACATTAAACAATCTTACTGAGTTTTCGGACATCGCTTTCAAGACAGTAGATACGGCCAAATGGAATGTACAATATAAAGACAGATTTTTCCAAAGCATTCGATAAGGTATGCTATTCTTTCTTATTACATAAGTAAGAGGCCTTTAACATACCACCAATTACCAAGTGTTGGTAGAGGTAACGAAGTCCAGATACTTACTTAACTACTGCTTAACTTAAGCAAATATGTCTCTATGTCTAGGAAAATTATGACCAGGAAAATTAACAAAATTTACTATTCGTTTAACATTGGTGGTACGACTTGATATGTACATTGATTTAATGTGCCATAAATAATGCGTAAATTGTTAGGCTTTATTTTTAGGCGAGGTAGAGACTTCAGGGATTACTAGTATTAGTAAAACAAACCATGAATATATATGACAAGTCTGGAATCGTTACTACAACGAATATAGCAACCGAATTGAAAGCGTTCAGAGAGGATTTACGAAATTTCTATGTTTTAAGTATGTGCCTTCAACGAAACATATGCGTTATGAAATATGCTGTGGAAAGTATAACCTAATATCGCTTCAAAACAGGCGGATTCTACTTGATGTAAATTCATTATTTAGAATAATCAAAAACCTCCTTGACACTGCGTTATTATCTAAAATTAATTTGTATGCGGAATTTTTAATTTGATTAGACATCAACAATTGTTTCAACCGTCCTAAGCTAGAACAAATCTTGGTCTGTCTTCACTAGTAAATCGTTTGGAGGCAAACCACATGTTGTTCTTCAGAGTTTTTGGCACGTCTTTGTCACATTTTAGAAAAAATTGTAATATTGATTTCCGCAGGCTACTCTAACAGCATAACATAAATTTTGACAATATAGTTCTAAATTATTTATTTGATTTTTGGTATTCAGTCCCTTAATTTCTGGTATTCAATCCCCCGACATCCCTTCCTCTTCTTGGGTGATGATTTGTGTCGGACTGGGTAGAGGACTAAGACCATTAGCATAAGCGTTCTCCTTTTCTGGTCGAAGAGCGAAAGGAATTCGGCGAGGCAGTAGTCGAATTGGTATGACTGTCGGATCCCATTTTAATGAAACCGGTGAACCAGAAAATTCTCCAAATTCAGCTGAGAATAGGTGTTGGTATTTCTCCAATATAGTTCAAAATTTCGTTGGTCGAATTACTCCATGGATGGAGATTTCTAATGGTCCCAACCAATCAAGACCCGAGATGTTGGTTTTGTTTCCAGTACTGACAAACAATGGTATTTTGTTGATCAATCAGCCGTTGTATTCGACGTCGATCCGAGTTTGTCCTTCGTTTGGAATTTCTTTTCTAAGACTTTTTTGGTTTTCCGGCACAGTTAGCAGGATCAGATCGGCAGACCCGCTATAAATGACCGATGAGTCCACATAAATTACAAGTACGTCTTCGATATTTGCAGGATTAACGTAAATGATTCTCTCCACAGCTATCACATTGAACTGACGCACGCGGATGACGGTATTGTTCGTCGCTGACCCTCGTGGGCTAGGCACGGGGGTGGTGTGATTGGTAGTGTAATTGCTGAACAATCTTTACTTGTGGATACCGCACACTACTCGATCGCGCAGCATGTATTCAAGGCTTCCGGTTGGAAAATTGCATTCCTTGGCTAATCGTCGGAGCTCGGAAATATAATCTGCGACGTTCTCCTCAGGAATTCGCTCTCGTTTGAAGAATTTCACGAGATTTGATGGTGTGGGAGAAGAATGGTCAGTGAGCCTGTAAATTATTGACGGATTTGGGAAGTGTCTGTGGGAATAGCATTGCTAGTTCTAGAGAGAAGGCCTGAAGAGGTTTATTACGCCCATTAATCCCTCAGATCCTTAAATTTAAAACTATAACTGTTCCGTAATGCTCAGTAGCAATATTATTATTATTATTATTGAAGGGTAATGTGGGCGAAAAGCACCTCACACTGCTACCTAAAAGATCTATTGTGCTGGACTCTGCTTAATTATCTGTTCAATCAATTTGCAGGTTCTTAATGAACTTGATAATACTGCCAGCTGGTACGTTGTACATACTATCTGGGCTTATTGTTCTCCTTCCAATAGATGTTTACTACAACATGTAGTTCCGCTAGAAAGGCGGTAGCATTGTAACCCAAGGACTTCGAGAGGGCCGTCCCACTCCCGTATATTCCTACCTCTGCTCCATCTACCATTTTATTTTACACTTACGAGTTGCTGGAAATTGCAAATCGCCTGTAGATCACCTAGCTTGACTACAGGAAGGCTAATTAAAACTGGAAGGTGCCTGGTATCCAGAGTCCGCATGCTTTGGACTGATTAACCTATTAGCTATTCATCCGTAGGCTTATGCTTTTTCACCTTAGATTAGGGGTTTTTGTCAAGAGTTTCTCCTTTAGCGCCGTACTTTAGCATGTGCCAAATGGCCAAAAATGTGCCAAATGGCCTTAGTTACCAGTGGTTGCCACGAGGAGGCAGCACGTACACTTGCGAATTGGAAACAGGTTACCCCTTACACAATTGTACCCATCCCGCAGCTGCCTAATACATCACCAGAACAGCAGCTCACGTGATGCACACCATACTGGAAGGCTACGGAGCTGGTAGATTAATCTACTCAACCTTGCCACCCCAGCCCCTCCAATAGACACCAAACCACCTCAATAGCAATAAGTAAAAGCTATTTCGGAAAATAAAACTCAACACCTATAACTATGCTGTTTTCCTGCACAATAGTATTGAATTGGTGGACGCTGAAGTTTCTGTTTTAAATAAATTTTGTTAGGCCACTTACCTGAGGTATTCATTGTAATAGAGCTGTTTATCATCGTCATCTGGACTTCAGAAATACTATCTGTTTTGGGTACAGGCACTACATTAAAAATAGGCTTAAGCCGGTCTTAAATACCAGAAAGAAATCGGTTTAGGACAATGAGGCAAATGTTTATTTATTTATTGTATGAATGCTTTCTTTGAGAACAATGAACCAAAGTTGGGTTTAATTGCTAACCAAAAGCAAGGGGCTGCTGTGGCCCCAGATCATTTAGGTAAGAAATTTTTATCGAAGTATCATATGCATAGAAAAGTGCTTGCTGAAGCATAAATAAGTGCATTAACCCGTTGAACCAAATTTGGCTTCGCAAGTATATCTAGTTTTAGAGAATAAAGAAAGCCCGATTATCGATCTTTAGGTGATTTCCAAAAGTGTAAAGCAGAGTGTTTTTAAACTGTATTTTCTTATTATTATTTTTATATTTTAATTTATTCCTAGCCTTAAATTTACATCCCAGTTTTAAATTCAGTTTTAAGTTAATTCTTATTTATGTGAAAACAATTGTTAACAATAAAATTGAATAGAAGCTTTATTTAAGATAAGTTAAACATAAATCTTATTTTTAAAGTAAGAATTTGTAACCGTTCGTTACATATTTTAACTGTAGAAATGTTTTTAAACTGAGATTTTTTTTAATGTTACCAGAAGCTTATTTACCTAATTTTAAAAGCTTTGATAACATCGATTATGACTAGTTAAATTACTTTTAAGGTATTTGGCCGGAAATTTACACTGAACATAACACAAATTGAAGTAGAACCACTTCAATTGTAAAACCTCATTTCCTATGCAACATTTCTAAAGGCTTGTCTAAATCAAAACGAGATCAGGGAGATTTCAACCAAATGTTTCTGAAGGGCTTGGTTTGTTAAGCGGTTCTGCAAGTTTGTTAAAAATCTCTCAACATTTAAAAGCTTTTCCACGTTTAAAGCTCATTTTTGTCCGTTTATAAGAACACAGGTATTCGGAATCTCAGGTTTAAAAGTATTAATGTTTGAAAGTTTTAAGAAATTATACGAATTTAAAGAAATTCACAATAAATCTGAATAGTTTCCAGAATAATTCAACAAATTTTTTATTTGTTTTGGGCTCTTTATTTAAATTTATTTTATAGCTTTAGCTTTCGAATCCTATTCGGTTTCATTTTCAAAAGCAAAATTAAATTTTCATTTTTTCAAAAATTGTTTTCTTCATACATACAACCAAAAACTATGACCATAACAAATTTTTTTTTTTAAAAACCGATTTTTCATGGAAACGCACCGCCATACTTCCGAATAGAATTCGAAAGCAAAAGCTATAAAGTAAATTTAAATAAAGAGCCTAAAAACTATAAACAATTTGTTTAATTATTAAAATATTGGCTCAATAAACAAAAATATGTATAATTAAGTTTTCAGAATCTTAAAAAATTAAATCTTTTTAAGAATTTTATAAAAAAATTTTTAGTTCCAAACGATTTTTAAACGAAATTTAAAATTTTCGAATAAGGAATTTAATTTTAAAAATTCTTAAGATTAAAGGACTTTAAAGAAGTTAATTTAATAAAAAATGCATTTAAAACTTTAAGGATTATTAAATTTAAATTAATTTTTCGAACAAACCAAATTATAGAATAATAAATTTAATAATATTGCTCACTTTGCGTAGTAGATTTCCCAGAAAAGTATTTTGCTTTTGAAATTTGAACATATCTCGGAAATTTTAAAACCTTTACTAATATTAAAACCGTCAACTACAAGAAATTAAATTATGATTAGCTACATCATTTTATAAAGACAATTACACAAAGTCTCTAAGGTATATCTCTACGGATTGTTTCCATCTTTTCTATAAGCCAACTGTCGTTGGTTTTTCTAAACATTATACGCACAATTCTTATAAGAACAACTAGAAATGACAGACTAGTACATACTTTTCTATTGGCTGCTTGTCGTTGATGCGCCCTTTTACTTAGTTTTCAAAATTCGAATTATTCGTATTCGAAACTAGATACGCTTTAGTTTCGCCGCCAAACTCCGATATTTTATCTTGCAACTCCTTTGATCAAGCTAGGTCCGAATTTCATCTTTCCTGGCGATACTTCCAATTTCGAGAAAAAGCTACGTTGCCAAATTTGCTATAGTTTGATTATGTAAAGCGATGGATGATCGTTTTTAAAATATTGATCAGCCTATTAGTGGTCTGCTAGGTACTGGAACAAATATCTTTTGGCCAAAGAAGAACACAACTTGTTTTCTTTGCAAATATTATTTTTCGTCATATTACTCAACGGAATTGAGGCACAAATGCGATTATATCAGAGAGATCATGATCGTCCATGTGACCATTTCACGTCTAGATCAAGATCAATAATTTTTTTGCGCGGATTCTGAGAGAACAGGCAATTTTACGACCAGATACGCTTTCACCTTTTAGTCAAAGTGACCTCTGCAGGTCATTTGGAGTTCATCTGAAAATCAAATCCTCCTTTTGAATCTCTCGGTTAATATTTCGGCTAGGAGTTGGCCTTTATGTTTTAGGGGTCCCAGATCACGATTCCGGTATCCATATGAGCCCAGCACGTCTGTGTCAAGGTCAAATGAAAATCAAACACCTTAATTCGAATGATATAATTTTAAACCCTGCAGATTCTGTTTTTTTGTGACCATTCGCGTATTTATGTACTGTGTGTGGCTATGCGCTACTTATATGTCTATGTGTGCCTGTATGTCTGCATCTGTGCTGATTCCGGTCATTTCTGAATGGTTTTTCTTGCGCGAAGGAAAAAACTGCGGGTGGTGACCTGGAGCTAAACAATTCTTTTCTTTTAATCTAGAAGCTATGAGTTCGGAAGTCTCTTTTGAAAGACCTGAGTCCCGAACCATATCACTTAGCTCATCTTGATTAAAACTCTTTGAATTCCGTGTTGAGTCTCTTCCAATTCTTGCGATTCATTCAATTCGTCGTTTTGCTGATCTTCGAATTCTTCTAATGACATTCTTGTATCTGTATCATTACAGTTTCTGTTTCAAAAGGGACTTCGTCAATAGACATCTAATGTTCACTTTCATCCTGTTCAATGCTGACTAAAACGGTGTGAGTTACAGATTGAACAGATGCATAAGATATTGCAGATATAGTAATCAGTGTCTTGATATTATCGCTTTCGCCAGATCGTAGGATAAGCAAATGTATGTTTGTTCTTTCCTGTGATTCGCAGGGAGCAACTGACGAACAATATTTTCATGTGCTTTGAATTCATCAGTAAATCGCCTCCTCTGATTCGTGATGACATATTTCCCACAAACTACGCAAAAGTTGTTTAAATCGCTGATGACATGAATGTTGTTTTTGAACTTACAGCATTAGACTCTAAAAGGGCAAGTTTCCCACCGAATTATAGCTGCGGTCGCATGATGACGACGATTGCGAACCCGCTTACTCACCCTGACCAATCGCCGATATTGGGCTTCCAAATCAATGCATCGGAACACATTCCTGTGTGCCTGCCATGACGGTTTGGGCGCCTTCACCCAGGGACCAGATTGACTAATTTTCATGACCTATCATAGAGGTAATATACACGATGTCTCGCTACTTAGATATCAGCTAAGAGGTTGAAAAGAATGATCTACAGATGACCTCCACATAACCTCCACAGGTAACTTTGACTAAAAGTTCAAAGCGTATCTGGACGTAAAATTTCCCAAAAAAAAAATAAAATCAAAAAGATCAAAAAAATTATATCATTCGAACTGAGGTGTTTGACCTTTATTTGATCTTGATCTAGACGTGTTGGGGTCATATGGACACCAGAATCGTGATAAGCGACTCCAAAAACTTATAGATCGACTGAGCTCAGAGATGCTCCGCCTCGATTTCATTTTGTGGTCCTGTGTTATCCTTTTTTTGTGGATACTCCCAACTGGGCTTGGGTATAATTCATCTTCTTACTCAGAAATTTTATGTTGGTAAGGCCAGACCCATTAAACAAAGGCATTATATTTAATTGGTCATAAGGAAGTTGCAATAAGGAATTGTTGAAGAATAGTTAATGATAAAGCTGTAAAGGATGCTTATCCCGTGCTTTCAATAGACAATATACTGAGTCGTTTGCAAAATACCAATTTTATTTCTAATTTAGATTTGATGTATTTTGGGCAAATTCCACTCGACGCTGATACAAAATATAAACCCGCATTTATTGTCTCGCGAAGGCTCTTTAGCAATTCACTAGCATAAGTATCTTGCAGTGTAAAGCCCTTGAAATGTTTGCGGGAAATATCACGACATTGATGTCATCCCCATCAATATCATGACAAGAAAGATATTTGCCTAATTTGATGATTTGTTGGTGATACATACACAAATTGAATTCTGTTAAAATTACTTTAAACGTGCAAAAGACTCGATTCGGTCCCACGCATTAAAATATATGCACCACATTATTAGAAATGGATGCGCTATAGAGATGTTTTGACCTCCATAAAGTGGATGACATTAAGTTAGAAAGAATTACGGCAATTTTTGAAGCAATGCAGTTGAAACCGTGACAATGAATACAAAAAGCAGATTTATTTCGAAACATTCGGCTTAAATAGCTTTCGATTCTCTGAAGAATATGGTCATCTTTGCCCCGATTTAGTACATCCAGTGTAACCCCTAGCTTCATTTTTTTAATTAGACGTATATCTACTGGAATGGGAGGTGTCTTGTTTTGGAGAGACGACGAGTCAGAGCATTACACAGCAATATACTCTAACAAGTTAAATGCTGCCCTACGTGACCCTTGCGAACTTACTCTCAACTTACGTATTGGGGAAAATATTTTACGAATTGTATTTTCATTTCTATATTCCCACAAATTTTACTTAGGCAGAACCTGAGAGAATAACTGTAAACCTGATGAGTTTAAGAAAATTTGAAAAAGCGCCTAAATGTATGCCACTACATAATATAAAAAACTTACGCGTCTGATTCAAAATGGTAATTATTTGTCTCCAAATAGATAATCGGTATATTGCTTCCCATTTCTAAACCAGATTTATTTCGGCAGACATTATGCATACTCTAACAACAGTTTGATATCATTAAGAAATCGAAACATTTCCAGGCCGACCTCTAATATCTTTTTAAAGTTCGTTTGTAACAATTCATTTTAAGTTGTCGACATAAATCGTGTTCTATGTTATACGAGTATAAATGATATTTAGGCTTGCAAATATAAAAGCTTCAATAGATTTCCATTACATTCCGTTATTATAAAAATATTTCCATTACTTTCATTTTATTATTTCCACGGAATTTCTGTATCTCCTATATGTATACCAAAACATAAAAAATCATTATACTGCGCAAAAATAAAGGTAGGAGGTATATAATGTTACATATCTCTCGGGGACTCAATATTTTTATTAAACCCTTCAAGCTTGATGAAACGTAAATTTATATGCGTATAAAAAAAATATGCTTATGTAAAGAAGATAATATTCATATATACGAATACATAACTTTATTGTAATATTTGGATAAATATATGACAAATATATACATATAAAATTTGAATTTAAATTTAACACATACCCAAACACACACATTCCAATAATAATAAAATAAATTTCCATACAAAAAATTTACGAATACTGTGCTTCGGATTCGGAGGTTTGAATTTTGGCAGAGAACCTAAAAAAAAAAAATGATTTCATTTTTGTACTCGTGTGCTAATAGCGCAAAATACTTATCCAGTATTAAACAGAGCTCCGACGACGTTATAACATTTTTTTGCCGCTGATGAAATATAAAACCCAGTCGTGTATAAATACAATATATGTATGTATAGGAATATTGCTTTTTCAAAAAAATTATTTATTGTAATTGTATCATCCACATTTTATTTTTTATATTATTTTATTTTGTGTAATAAGAAATTCAAATTTTCATCTTTTACTTGAAGTATTATTTTTCATTCACGTTAAATACTCCTTGGGGACTTCTTTTTATGTCTTATATATGTATGTTTGTATGTATATATGCAAAGAAAACCGAAATATAAAATGTGATCGCGTTTTCTTTTTCTATAAATATGAATGTATTTATTTAAGCTTTTCTTCAAGCTTTTTTATTTTCTAATATTCTTGTGTTCGCCTTTTAAATTTTATCTTCGTAACTATATCAATACTATATGTATAGTATTATAGTAGTATGTAGTAGCGTATATCTTTAATAACATCAACAAGAAAGGAAAGAAAACGATTGACAACAACAACGATGCGACATCAACAATATCATAATAAAAAAAAGAAAACGGAAAATTCGTAATTTTTGTTCATATAATTTAAAAACACGATACACAGAATTAAGCGCGGAAAAATGCTCAAAATAAAACAATAAAATAGACGAAACAGCAAAATTATAACGTAAAGCTTATCTTAGATATATTTTGCGTCCTTGTATTTGTTGAGATGATATTATGAAAACAATGAAGAATAATAAAAATAAAAAATACGGAGAGACTTTTTTTTCTTACTCGTGTGATTCCTTAAGGCGTCTTTCGATTAAATTTTTTTATCATCCATTTCGCGTGTCTTTTCACTCTTCTATTTCGTTCGTTCTAGACTATTTTATATAGAGAGAGAATTTTATTATTCTGTTTAAAAAGCATTTAACATTGTCGCGACATTAAATTGGCAGAAGATTATTTTAAATGAACAAGTGGTTAAATAGGTTAAATTGTTTAATTTTCATTATACACTTTTTTTATGATTATTATTATTATTCTTGAGAGTTTTCATGTATAAGATTTGGTTTTATTCCGGAAAATTTTCTCTAGTATTCGAAGACTTGATTTATTGAACGGTTAGGGTAAATGCTCGTATGAAAATCAGTTTGAAAAATATTCATTTTCAGAATAGCGCTTATTATTATTATTATTATTGGAGGGCCAGGCGGGCGATCAGCCACTTTGCAGTGCGACCTAAAGATCTATTGTGCTGGACCCTGCTTAATTATCCGTTCAGTCAATATTCAGGTTCTTAATGAACCTGACAATACTGCCTCCCAGTATGTGACACATACTATCTGGGCTTATTGCTCGCCATCCTAGATGTTTACTACAGTATGTAGTTCCGTTAGAAAGACGGTAGCATTGGAGCCCAAGGACTTCTTTTTTGTCCCACTCCCTTATATTCCTACTCCTGCCCCGTATTCCGTTTGATTTTACTCTTACGAGTTAGGATTGCAGTTCATTTGTAGGTCACCCAGCTTTACTACAGGAAGGCTAAATAAAACTGGAGGGTGCCTGGTATTCAGAGTCCGCATATTTTGGACTGATTAACTTATCCGCCATTCATCCATATTCATATGCTGCTCCACCTTAGATTAGCGTTTTTTGTAAAAGTTTTCTCCCTTAGCGCCGTACTTTAGCCTGTGTCAAATGGCCAAAAATGTGCCAAATGGCCTTAGTTACCATTGGTTGCCACAAGGAGGCAGCATGTACACTTGCGAATTGTGAACAGGTTACCCCTTATGCAACTGTATCCATCACGCAGCTGCCTAATGACAAGACCAGAACAGCTGGGGACGATATGTTATATTTATTTGTTGAAAATGAGGGGACGATATGCCTAATTTACTTGTTGAAATTTCCACTCAAAACAATATAAAAAATTGACACACAAATTTGGTCTTTTTTAAATTTTTGATTAACACAAAATAAATTATTCCGCTCAGCACGACGTTTTGTTTAGCAATCGAGTTCTAGTGAGTAAGGAAACATAACCTTAATACAGAGGTATAAATTGAGCATTCTGTTGTGCGCTTAAAACCGCACATACAATTTTTTAGTTTTATCTGTAAAAACCTGGGAATTTTGAAAAATCGACAACTCATTCGCCGAAGGGCACATGCAAAAGAAAAAGAGAAATGAGAAAAGCTTGAATGACCAACTTGGAAAATTATATAATACAAAATCAGTTCTCGAATAATTCCGAAGGTTGTATGTTATATGAAACGTCTTCAAAATCTGGAACCCAAAGCAACAAGTCAATCTTCAGAAATCTCGTATAATTTTCAAAGTCAATAAACTAGCCATCCCCAAATAATTTGAAAATCCGATTATAATTCTGGAAAAAATCTAATGTGAATTTATCATGATAATTCATAAATAACCGTATAACACAATATAAATCACTACACCAATCAGAATTTCTTAGACGCTCTTACCTTTAAAACCCATGTAACTATTTTCGTATACAACCATAGTTGCTTAAAATATGAAACTGATTAGCTATGGACAGTGCTAACATTTCGTTTATAAAAATCGAAACTGCAATTTCGTATGCATTTCTACCATTAAATCTATATTGGTGGACAAGAAAAACATAGAAACGTTTTTTGAGGTATAGACCCTCTTTCAAAATTATTAACTTTTCACTGTAATTTCTAATAAGTAAATTGGCCGCGAATGTTAACCTACTCTCCTCTAACAACACCTAAAATATTATATTTCGCAGACTAGCAGCAATTACCCTAAAAAATCGTTACAAATATTTCGACCAGACCTTTATCTATTCTGTTCCACCGTTCTATGGATATTGGTTTTCTTACTTCGATCTGGAAACTAGCTAATGTTCAGTATTTACGCAGAAAGGACAGAAACAATAGTCAAATTTAAAGAACTCAAACCTCATGAGGTGATCAGAACTTCTTAACTCAATTTTCAGCTGAACTTCTAACTCAATCCACAACAACCTCCAACTCAATCGCAACGTAATCCTAAACATCTCAGACCCTCAACTTAATCATCAAATTAACCTAAAGTCGACATCTGAATCAAATCTTAACTTAACCCCACATCAACTCCCAAAAAATTATCCAATTCAACCCCTTACTTAACCCCAACGTAACCTTAACTTAACTTCAACTGAACATCCAACTCCACAAGTAACGGCCAATTCAATCCCAAAATCAACTCCATACGAAATCTACATGCCTATATGAACTCAACTAAAATCAGCTCAATCTAACTTCCCACTAATTCCTACTCTAAAACCAAACCACTCATTCAAACCAAACTCAGCGACAACTCAAACCCTGTTCAAACCTAACTCGACCTCAACTCAACCCAACCCTAAACTTAACCATATAACTCAACCCCAATTTAACCCTCAAATCAACCCAAATCAACGTTAAGCTCAAACCCTAAATCAAGTCGGTTCGAAAACTAAGGCTAATTTCCAACTCAACCCATAACTCTCCTAAAATAAAGCCGCAACCGGACTCTTAGTAAACCAGAACTTAATCCGAATTCAACACTTAACCATAAACTCAATCCCTCAACCTATATGAAGTCACCTAATCCTAACTTATCGTCTAACTCAACCTCCAACTCAACATCAAATTAATTACTAACTCAACGTCCAACCCACTCCAAAAAACCGTTGCACCATCATTCCATCTTTCCATCATTACTTCATTCAACCATACCATTATTCCATCATTCTATCACTCCATCATTCCATCATGAAAGTACACCGCCGAACCATCATACAATTACATCATTATACCATTATTTATTACACCATTATACAACTACACCATTAGACCATTACCATTATTTTATACCATTACCATTATGCAATTGTAATTATACCATTATACTACTATACCACTATACCACTATTCCAATAAACCCTTATACCATTAAACCATTACCATTACCATCCACATGTGGATTTCTTTAAATATCGTTCGTCTATACATGCATACAATCAATCAATCAATTATCAGATTTGTCAACTGTTCACTAAACCCTAATCCATAACCCAAACTGAACTCCAATTTAGCCTCAATTCATCCCGCAAATGACCCCCAACTCAACCCTAAACTTAATCGCAAACTCAACGCCCAACTCAATCCTCAAACTAGCATATATAAAAACTAGTCAACTACTCATTATATCCTAATCCAACCCCATCTCAACTCCAACTTACTTTAACTGAACCCGCAAATTGCCCCTACATTTATGGAAAATTGGTAAATATGTATTTACAAAACCCGGTGATTTTGGGTCAATTCATATGGCAGGTACCTCACCCAGCCGTTTTCGAGATATCAATAATACAGACATCCAGACATTCGGATGTCGAGACAGGGGGACGAACATTTTTTTTGTTGTTTTTTCGGACTAATGGGTTTCAGACTGTCGAAAAAAGTTATTTTGGAACTAATATCCTTCTGATGAAACACCAGGACGAGCACCAATATCGTTTAATTAAACTCGCCATCACAATTGCAATTGGACCTCCTATATGCTGGCTTCTCGGATTGAAAGTTTTTTTTTACAGCAGAATCTAATTGAGGTAGATGGCGCAACCTCCTTTCCTGATACACTAAACGCGGGTGTCTCATATGCATTCGTCCTATCCATGCGCTTTTTCCTGTTTTCATTAATGATCTCTGATCCGATATTATTAATCCAATTCATTCTTCTCCTAGACTGAGTATTTATCTACCTTCTATTTCACCGTGAAACAACTTTTTCGCAGAGATAATTACTTTAAATATAATTTAAATTTTAATGTAAATTTTATTTTTATTTATTGCAACTTTTACAGGTTTCTAAAATATATACTATCGTGCAGAACTGAATTTTAATTGAAATATTTTGGATGGTGTATCTAAGGCCCACCTGCCTGAATAAGGTCGGAGCAGGTTCAGATTGACCAAGAGCGGGTTCAGACCGACCATAATAAATGATTTCGAATTCTAACATCTCCTCTACCCTTGATTCCCTTTTGGCATGTATTCAGCGGAGAGTTATGTACCTGTTTATGTCCACAAAAGATCAAACTCAATATTAAAAATTTAAGTTAAACAAATTTGTTTCTTTAAATATTCGCTTTTAATTAAGCGTACTTAAAATGTATAAAATACATTTTAGAATCTTAGCTTAATATGATATTTTCAAAGTGAATGCTAATTATGAATGTAAAATCAAATTTGACGAAATTTTACAAAAGTCGTGTCTGCTTAACCAATTTCATAATAGAATAAAATGTTTTCATTATTCCCAATTATCCTTAATTGAACAATTTCGTCTAATTTTACTCTTATTAAGAAAGGACATGACTTAATGGTGACATTTCACTTGACGTAATTTGTGGTTAACATATTGGTTGTATTACATGTCGAGAATAAGAACATGAGCTGCATATATTTGACATCTTCGTACATTTTGACCAATAATATTCACAATCAACCCAAAGCTATCGGTACAAAGAAATTTAGTTTTAAATAAATTTTATTTTTTTGTGATAATAGTCTCAAGCACATAAAAAATGTAACAAGAAAAAAAAAACCCTGAAAACCGCCATTAAAAAATTCCCCAAATTATCTTAAATATTAAATCTTTTCTGAATTTGCTTGGCGGAATATTGAGTTTGGATTAAGGGAATCCATTACTCAAGCTAGATAAAAAAAATATGTTAAACTTAGTCAAGGTTTCAATTTATTGAACTAACAGGTAAGTATTGAGCTTACAATGTTCGTTAGCCGAAAAGCTAATGTCATCAAACCGAAACATCTATACACATCTTATAAATTTTTGGTCGAATAAACGGAAGATGTCCACGATCGGTTGTAGTAATTAATATTCGCCAAAATGTTTGTAATTTAGCAACCTTGAATTAAAACGATATTAAGGAAGCTGGCGGTTTTGCAAGGGATTGGCTAAAACTGTTCTATTATACATATTTCATAAATTTAAACTTTGTTCGGTTGATGATGTGTATACATTCGGTATATGATCAAATAATTAAAGGCAACCTAGACTCAACAAACACAGACCCTAATAATTTGTTCAATCGCTGAAAGCAGAAGAACTCAGTTAATTCAGTTCAGTTGGATATTCGGTGAGAGAAAGACCCTGTTAAAGTTAGCCGAAAGTAAACAGTCGATAATGCAGATTATGTTATTAATATTCCAGCCGAAAATCAACAATTTGGTGGTTGACAACCAAAAGTAAATAGGATACATGGATTGCAATAAACACTTTTGTCAATAGTCTTACGTGGGAAACTTTGTTTAACATAGAGGGAAAATATCGGAAAATCAGAAGAATCCACAAAATTGGAATAAAATCAGCCTCTAAAGTGTATATGTGATATTGAATCGTTTTTATGTGATTTGTCAATAGCTTTCGCAGAAAAAAAATTCAGTTCAAGTTTCCCCTTGAAAATCTCGGAAAAGTCGATTTTCCAAAAATTATTAGAAAATTTGAATAAAATCAGCGTTCAGAGTATTATGTCTGGGATGGATTGCATTAATTTGACTGGTCAATAGCTATCGCAGGAAAATAATTCATTTTAAGTTTCCCGTGGGAAATCTCAGAAAATTCGATTTTCCAAAAATCATTAGAAACAGACAAGTCACATCAATGCAATCCATCTCCAGAAATAATACTCTAGAGGCTGATTTTATACAAATTTGCTAATAATTTTTGGAAAATCGACTTTTCCGAGATTTCTAACGGGAAACTTGAATAGAATATTTTTCCGCGATAGCTATTGACAAATCATATTAAAACGATTCAACTTCAGTTATATACTCTAGACGAGGCTAAATTTATTCCAATTTTGTGGATTCTTCTGATTTTCCGATATTTTCCACGACTAGGTTAAACAAAGTTTTCCACGTAATACTATTTACAAACATTTTTTATTTAAATCCATGTCCATACATAATCTGTATTACCATTTCTTGACTTTCGGCTGAACTAACACCACCTACATCATCGACGTTGTTTTTTCGGCGGCCATCTTCCGGCTAACTTTAACTGTATGAGAGAAAGAAGGTTTGTTTCGTTCCAGTATAGTCTAATATTGGGAAAAGTTATAGAAAAATATGGGGTTAGAGCTTTTAATTGTTTTTTTCGTTTTATAGGATTGATTTTTTAGGAAGTTATTCGGTTTGGATTTAATAGTGGTCTATAAAGGCATAATTATTGGAAATAATGCATAATTGGTCGTAAGTATAACTTAACGTATAACGGTAACACTGAAAATTTCTAATTGCAATTTTAATAAAAAGCTAAGTTAATTTGATATTTTAAAATGAGTTTATGAAATTTTGCAATTTTTGTGTACTAAATTGTCGTTTGAATTGTGATGTCCTCTATAACAGCCAGTGGCACTAATTACAATAACGTAATTTTTTTAGGGTACAAAAATAAGCCTCTGACGCTGAATGAAATTTTAGAGGAATTAGAAAAGGACGAAGAAGAAATTACCGAGGAAATTATAATTTTTTTTTCATATAATGAGCAATAATCAGCCTTCCGGGCGGTGAAATTAGAGCAGAAACTCAATTACGGTGTACATAACAAAGAGAAATAGATGAAGACAGGGTCGATGAGAATAAAATCGTCGTAAATAAACTTCCGGATAGTCCACAGAAATCTGCTATTACGATATACAAATATGTACGCTGTATCTCAAAATGGGAAAGGAGATGTTCAACCAAATTAAATACGCTGCTTCATAGGCATTCTGCGTCTTAGCAGGTTTAGGTTTTTGTGCAGAATCTATAACATTGCAGTGACAACAAGCAATTAAATACTTTGGACAAATTTGCTAAAATAAGTCCTTTATTAGATATGTTGAACAAAAAATTTATTGAAATGACACCTATGGAAGAAAACCACAGTGTAGACATCACGGTATCAAGCAATTCATTCGAGATACGCCAATTCGTTGGGCTTATAAGTTGTGGACTGGGACTAAAAATTCATACATTTAGGGCCTAGGAGCCAGTGTCGTTTTGCAGTGTGCTGATGTTCTTCAAAATAATTCAAATATGCCATACCACTTATATTTTGATAACTTTTTCACGCCGATTAAACGATTAGAAGAACTTCCGTGTGGTGGATTGAAAGGGACCGGAACAATAAGTGAAAATAGAATTGGGGAAAATTGTAATACAGTATATTGTGAAGTAGCTTTACACCCAAAAGATTGTTATGAGATTAATAATATTGATTTATTTTTATTTTCCGAGAAGTGAATTACTTGTTATTTTAATAAATTTTGGAATAAATTATTTGTGTAGCTGCTTATAATGCCACTGTCCTTTTTAAAAGAACAACCCGTCCCGCTTAAACCAAACTACCTACGAAATTTTGGTTAATAGTTTATGATTTCTCTTGCTATTTTCAATGTAAACATCCATTTCAAAAGACATTTTAAGAAAACAAATAGTTTCGACTATATCTGGGTTAAATTGTGATTAACCGTGGTTTACCTAAATCCTTTTATAAGATTATTCGATGTTGTAATAAAAAAACAACCTACTAACATATTTTACATCAGCAGAGCCTTCTTTTTTTTTCCTCTTTTAATCTATGCAATCTGTTCTGGGGCTCAAGGCACTCTCAACCCTTTCGAATTTCATTTTTACCATCCTACTTTACGTAGTAGTAGCCAAATCGAGGACATCTATAGACCGGTTCTTGTATAAACCAACTGCACATTGCATTGCTTCTTGCCAACCTATAGTGCTGATATGAAAGGTGGGTCGCCCCGCATGGATTCTGCACTTTCAACAGGCGGTCATAGATGTGTTGTAAAATTCCTTTTTTATCCGGGCTCCTTAGGATTCCAACGCGATACAACCACTGCGCCGTTTGCTTGGTCATCAGACCCTTTTTCGATAATTAAAATCGAAAAATACTTAATGTAACTTTAATTTTTCATGACATATTACATAATAATAATAATATACACTATTTCGAATATAGAGTACGATGCATCACAGTTAAAAGTAATACCCGTAGAAAAGGTTAATAGACAAATATGGTTGGCTCAAATATTTAGATGGCTTTGTTTTATTAGATTTGTTCAAGTTTTTTTACTACACCGTTCCGATAGAATTTTTTTGGAAGCAATAAAGCCTTCACTAATTCAATTGCCTTGATATTTTACACCATCTTTTGTATACTGGGTGAATATGCATATCAAGTAGGTTTGGTTGAAATAACAATTTAAGGGCGTCATATTCCATTTCAAAGTTAAACCCACCTTCATTATGATAACATTTTATTCTAATGGGGAGGAGGAAAGTCTTGAAAAATACTTTTTGGCTTGAACCACATATCGAAGAACTTTTATTTCCCCTTGCTAATCAATATATAATCGAGTTGTAGATACATTTGGTCATTCGATTGTCAACCACTGAAGAGTACAAAGCGAATTGCAAATTAAAAAATTAATTTAAAAGTAAAATAAAATAAAAAGTAAAAAATAGTGATGTCCAATATTATTTAGCGCAATTCTGGCCAGTGAAAAATATATACCTTTGTAACAAGGTTGTTATGCAACATTAAATTTACATTAAATTTTGGTTTAATGCAACATTAAATTATCTTGAAATTGTGCGGAGGCGGGTAATCTATTTACATACATTGTATGGTACGTATTAATTATAAATATGTAAATGAGTGAAAGAATAGTTGTTGGTCAGATAAATATACAAAATTAAATTTTTACGCCAAAAAAGATATGTTGGTTAATTATCTGGCCAACAATAATATGAATGTGGTCCTTATAAGTGAAACCTGGGAGCGCATGAACAAGACGTTGTACGTGAGGGGGTATAGATTTCTGTCCAAACCAAGAAGTGATGGATATGGTAGAGTGGCAATATTATATCGTAATAATATGACGCTCAAACAAGTACCGCTACCCGCTTTGAAAGCTGTGGAAGCTGTAGCCGCCACAACAACTAATTTGAAAAGAAATCTGATACTAGTAAGTGTATGTATGTAGCCCAAGTACGTAATGAAGATGAAAGGAAAAAATTAACAATTGTGCGCATGGAAATCAGTTGGCTGACCTGATTCAAGGCTCGGATTTGGTGATCTTGAATGATGCGAGGCCAACTAGAATGGCGAATGTGGGAGGTACGGCCAATGCATTAGACCTGTCTATGACAACTATCGAATTGGCCGCCCGGGTCACTTGGAATGTAGAAGAAGAGAGTTTGGGTGGAGATCATTTCAGGATTAAAATGATCACGAATGCTAACAGAGTGTTTAAAAAACGCATGAAATTATGAATAATAAGAGGTGGGTGAAGGAGATGAATGAGATTTTCGGAGAACAAGAAATAAATCAAAGTCAGTTGGATAGTGAAAATGGTTGATATGACAGAGATAAATGTGAATGGATGGTGGAATAAAGAAGTTCAATTCTAGTATGAAAGAAAGCGAATAATCTTACGCGAATATAACAGGAATAAGAATTGTGTGAATAGGATTATGTATGGTAAAATGAATGGAAAGTTAAAAAGGATATTCGCAGAGCGAAACGGAAAAGTTGGAGCTAATATGTGTCGCAAATGACATATAGAACCACAACTAATGTATGGAATTAATTTAACAGGGTGAATGGGAAATATTTTAATGGGAGCTATGTGGTGTGTGAGAACCGTGAAAAAATGAATTTCTGAGAATGAAATAGAGACTAAATTTACGCAATGATTTGAATATATCAAATGAAGTTGTAAGAATGGAAAAAAATAAAAGAATGGATAGAAAATATGAATGGAACGAGTTCCTTGTAGTGTTAGATAACTCCAAATCTACCACTCCAGCTACCAGCCGTGTAAGTTATAAAATGATTGGATGAGTTGAAAAATACCAGACAAATGGAAAGAGAGCAGGGTGGTCCCCATTCCTAAACGGAATAGAGATCCGAATGTGGCACCAAATTATCGAGGCATGTATTTATTAAAATTTTAAATGGAATGATGAAAGAACGAATGGCAGCTTTTATGAATGAAAATAATTTGTTGCCAGCAACAACATCCGGATTTCGAAAGAACTACTCTGCAATCGAGTGTGCGGAAAAGTTTGTAGGGGAAGAAAGGAATGATAATATGAAGGTAGTTACGGTATTTTTGGACATTGAGAGGGCCTATAATTATGTTATATTTACAACAAATTCTTTCGAATTTTGAATTTCCACGGAAGATATGTATGTGGATAAAAGATTTTATGAGTGAAAGAAAAATTGTTTTGAATGGAAGTGGGTATAGGTTGAAGGGCGTGGTGAATGTTGGACTTCCGCAAGGAAGTAAAATATCGCCAGCTCTTTTCAACCTATATACCAGCGAAATATACCGCATCAATACAGAAAATCAAATCGTTCTGCAATTTGCAGATTATTTTGTTGTAATAGGAAAAGGAAGAAATATTGATGCGGCGGTTAAATAGGCACAAAATAAGGTAGATGAAGTTATTGGAAAAATAAAAAGGTTAAATTTAAGAGTGAATCCTAATAAGTGTGCTTACATGAGCTTTAGAACGAATGACGTAAACCTAAACATTAAGGTGAATAGTAATAGAATTGAACATGCGAACACGTACAGGTATTTAGATTGATAGGCGCATGAATTTTGGGAAGCATGGGGTAAGTAAACCTAAATGGGGCGCTCACCCCAGTGTGACTGACATGCTAAGAAAGGCCCTTATATCTTCTAAAATTGGATATAGTACTAGTTTTTATGGAAATGGTTCGAAAGGAGCTTTTAGTCAATTGATGAAAGTAGAGAATGCGTGTGCCAGAGCGATTAATTCAACTCTAATACATACTCTGTGGTCTGAAATGGGTGATTCACCTCTCGATTACAAGAGAGAGTGGATCACAGTGAGAGAGACAGTGTGAATGATAATAAAGAAAAATGAGACTTCAAAGGAGGGCGGTACACAAACCTACATATAGAGCTAGCATTGCACTAGAAAATATGAATCTATTTTTAAGTATATGCAATGCTGGTCCGCAACCAGCTCCTAGTAGTCTTACTGTATTCATGAATATGGAGGAATATATTAAGGGAATGAATGAAGTTATCGCTAGTGTGATTGGTAATGCGGTAGGCGTTGGTATTTTCATGCCCAGTACGAATGTGGAAAAGTGTTTTAGAGTGGATAAAAGTATCTGTATTATGAACGCCGAATTGATTGAATATTTTCAGATTCCCAGACTGGTTTGTGTTTGTTCAAATGTGAAGGTGGAAGACAAGCCAATTTGTATGTTGATTTGATTTTTGAATGTGTTCGTATCTGTCAACGTACGATGTGACCATACAATGGGTGCCATCACATAGGCAGGTCGAAGGGAATGAAAGAGCCGATGTGTTAGCTAAAAAGGCTACAGGGAATGACTGGGTTCAGGTGTATGAAAGGAAGGATGCAAGAGATGTACTTCGACAGTTTCAGATGAATCTATGGAGAAAATAGGAAAACGAATATATTGAAAAAAGTTTAACAAAAAGAATGAAGTACAGAGAGTTATGTAGTACTCCTTTAAGAAATTCCTTCTATAAGGAGCCCAAAGGCGATACGTGATTGTTGAGAACGATCGAGAGAATCAGGCTGAACCATGGTAATTGGAAAGAATGCTTATCATCTTTGTGTGGCACAATTATTAGCGATATTTTGGTGGAAATGTGTAAGCCAATTTTAATAAACAAGGTTAAGTTGACTTAAGGCAACATAAGTTTTTTGTATTTAACGTCACCTCTCGTGTAACTTTATCAAAAGTGGTTACGACTTTTGACCAAAGACAGTAGTCGCTCACAAATCCTTTGCTTTTATTACCTCTTCCGTAAATTTTACTTAAGCTTTTAATAGAGTAAATTCATAATAAAACTACCTTTTCTGGTTAAAGAAATTTATTGGTTATTTACCACATATAAGAACACTATGTAATATCTTGCCCCCATATCTTGTGATAATTTACAAAAAAAAAAATATTCGATTTTTTTTACGTTATAATAAAAATTTAGTAACTCAGTAATAATCTTATGTCTTATAATCTAAAAGATTATAGAACGCCAATTAATTTATATTTGTGTCGCTTGACAAAACAACTTTTAATTTGCGATTATCTGTACAAAATCTTCCGAAATTAACCCTTTTTCAAAATAAACTTAATATAAATTTGTATACTTACAAATAATACTTAATTTTTATTAAGTTCTAACCCAATTTAAAATTGACACAGAGAAAGAGTACGTAGTTAAAAGAAAATTAAATACATCCATTATAGATGGGGTTGGGATAAACAGAAAGTTATCAGAAAAAGTATAAAAAAAAACGTAAAAAAAATTAAATTAAGATCTTGCCAAAAATAAAAGTAAAAGTGTAGAGGAAAATTGATACAATTACACACATAAAAAATTGATCTTTTTTATTTTTTTTAAGAAAAATCCATCAACCACTTAAGACAGTAAGCCAAACGAATGAAAGTACAAAAAAAAAAAAAATTGAAAAATTGAAGAAAAGCGTATCAATTTTTGTTCATTATCCTTTTATTCAGTATATTATGTACAAGTATAATGGAGAAATATTTAAAATTTTTGTTGTATTCAAAGTAGATACATACATAGAGCTCATAATAATAACGATATCATGTACCTGTTTTATTCAATGCTCATCATCATCATCATCATCATCGTAAGGTTCCAAAAAAAAATGTTTTATCCTTATGTGATGTCTTTTTATTATATTACATCTTATACATGTATACTTATTATAGGAGATATCATGATATGTATTATCATGTATCAATTTGTTACGATACAGTTTTTTCTATAAACATGGTTTAATCGAATAATATTGTACACAATGGTTTGAATTTAGCAAGATTACTTTTATTCACTTTAGTCAATAAAATTCAATACTAAATCTCCTTCCTATATTCGAACGCTTTTGACAGAGTAACGTCCAAATCAATAGGGTTTTTGCATGTTCAGTGACAGTGATAGTTTAAAAAAGTATACGACGGCCAACAAATTACGGATTTTTCTATATGAACTGTATTTTATGTAAAATTAGAATATATCAAAATCAAGAGACATATTTAGAAAATTTAATTTATGGGAATATTGATCAATGGGAGATACATGAATATAAGTTAAATGTAAGAGTTCCCAGTATTTTAATATTAAGCAAATAAAAAAGTGATGGATGAATTTTATAAACGAGTACATTTTTCGAATAAAAGAGGATTTTTTTGTATCAAAAATAAATGTTAGGTTATGTGCAGACTAAATTATTTACGTACTATATGTTTATAACGGTACTTTTGTAATATTTATTTACATAATAATTGACTTACCTATTTCAAAGGATCACCTCAATTTTTTCTGGAAATAAAATGAAATTTTCAATAGTTTTAGAGTTCCTTAAAAATATCGTAATCATACAATTTGAATGATCATCATCCAAGTATTACAAAATAACTAAAAAAAAAAAAATGTTTTTAGGACGCGGCAACTTAAGGGTCAAATACACGAAAAATGGAAAAAATGCTCGACTTTAGTGTACCTTTTCTTGGTGATTACTGATTGTTTCAGCCTAAACTATAGTTTAAAATCTTAATTAGGGTTTAACTTAGTTAATAACGGTTCGTTTTTCCAATTTTCCACTTAGTTTTCTTGCAATTCCATTTTAATTGTGTAAGGTTTCCACAAAATTATGTAAAGTAAATGTACCTTTTCTCAGCAATTAGCCAGTGAAACTAAGACTATAATATATCAAAATGCGTAGAGGAAAAATTGGATTTAATAACGGTGGCTTTTTTTGGAATTTTAAAGTATTAATCGAAATAATTGCAAAAAACTAAAAAATCATTGATTTACCATTGTGTCTGTGATAATATTTAGCGCCGCTGTGTGCAAATGTTTTATTTTTTAGTTCAGTAAACTAATAATAGATAGCAGGTTAAAAATTTGTTTTATTGTTTTACTTTTCTTGGTCACATAGTTCATATGGTTTATTGTTTTACTCTTCTTGTTCATAGTAACTATCAATTCGTTGTTTGGACAAAGTGATAAAATAATTATACATTTTTAATAAACAATTAAAATTTAATATGGGAAGAAGTGAAAATTAAGGTGTAAATGAAAAAAGAAAGCAAAAAAATCGGCAAGCAATACGATCTAGGTAAGTACATTTAAAATGACCGGTAAATTGTCTGATTTATCTGGAAATATGCTATAATAATTAATAATATATATATATATATATATATATATATATATATATATAATATATATATATATATATATATATATATATATATAATAAAATGAAATTGGTTTTTTCATAACTGTATAAAAAATCAAAATATTTTGATGTATTTTCAGAGGGCGTTTTGTTAAAAAAACCATTCAACTGGAAACACAAAATGCTACCGGTGAAGCAGGCGAAGTCCAGAATGAACTTATTTCAATTGATCAACAAACTAAAAGTGATTCTTATGATTCATCAAATGTAAATTCAACATCAACATTTCCTCAACAAAACCAAGATTTTATTATGGAAATTGGAACAGCAGAAAACGATTTTCAAGATAATTTCAAATCAATACAAGGCAACCGAATTTTAAATATAAATCATTTTTTAAACCAACTCGTAAAAATGAGCAACCACAATACGGCTTTCGGATGTTCGCTACAAAATTTGCAATTCATAAATGAACACAGAATTGGACTAAAATCCATTTTTTTTTTAAATGTAAAATGTGCAATTCAACGTTAAGCATTTCATCTCAAGATTCAACTGAACAAAAACCAGGTTAAAATTCAATCAACCACCAAAGCGTTTTAGCCGGTATTTCAACTGGTATCGGATTCCAAAAAATTGAAGAGTTTTTTGGCGTCATTGACATACCATATTTGGCACCAAACACATTTAATAAATTACAAAAAAGAAGCTCAACTTGACATTCAAATAGGATGTCATAAAAAAATGTATAAAACTGCCGTGAAAGCAAAAGAAATTGCAATTGAAGGGAATAGTGTATATTTTGATGGCGTGCCTCTAGTTTGCGTTCAAATAGACGGGTGTTATTCTAAACGAATATACGGACATAATAGTAATTATTCCTCACTTTCTGGTGTAGGAACAATTATTGCGCAATCAACAAAAAAAGTTATATGGAGCGGTGTTCGCAATAAATATCGCATTGTTTGTTGCAGAGCAGAACTAAAAAATACTAGAGCTGAAGATCATGAATGCAATTCGAACTACGCTGGCTCATCAACTGGAATGGAACGAAATGCCTTTGTCGAAGGTTTTAGAAAAAGTGAAAAATTATATGGCATTCGATACCATAAAATAATTGCAGACGGCGATGTTAGCGTATATGTAAAAATTTTAGAGGCTAAACCGAACAGAAATACGCATATAGAAAAAATTGAATGTCGTAATCATTTACTTCGCAATTTTCGAAAGCACGCTAAGAAATTGTGTACAAATCGCACCTACCCTCTCACGCAACGAAAACTATTAGGAAATCAAATTAATCGTTGTTTCAAAGACGTACTCTGCGCAATCAAAAAAAATAAACATTCTAATAATTCACATGCCCAAAAAATTGAGAAGCTTGCGCTTGATATTGGAAATACCCCTTTCCATGTTTTTCAAGATCACAGGAGTTGTGCCTCATATTTTTGTGACCGGCAATCTTATGAAATACCTGAATTATATCGTAGATTTATGGAAAATGATTTATTCAAGGCATTTAATGAATTATTTAAAAAACTAAAATTTCACGCTAAAAGTCTGGTGTAAACCAGTCGACTCAAATGCTGTAGAAGGGTATAATGCAATTCTTGCAAAAACAGTTGGTGGAAAGAGAATAAATTTTTCACGAGGACAATCATACACGTCACGAGCTAAGTTCGCAGTATTGCAACACAACAGTCAAAAAGGACATTACAATCTAGCAAAATATTCAACAAATTATAGTCCTAATTCAAGAATAAAACAAATTGAAAATCGACGATTACTGCTGAATCAAAGAGCCATCGCAAATCATCCAAAACGACGAAAACAAAAATTAATGTTTTCTGGAGAAGATGGTGAATATGGAAACCAAACATGTCAATGTTTGGACAAATCACCCGAAGAGTACACAGAACTAAGGAACGATTTTTTGGAAAAATTGAAAAATGAAGCTGTCGACCATCATAATATTGAAAGATCAACTATTAATCAGTCCAACGAAACGAAATGGCATGAAATACGTATGAACCGTTTAACTGCTTCAAAGTTTGGTGAAATATGTCGCAATAAAAACACAAAATTTTTGAAAAACAAGGTGTCAAATATTTTGTATACAACTGCCATTTACTCAAAACCTACAACATACGGGTTGGAAAATGAAAAACACGCAATAGACCAATTTTCGAAAGAAAATAATGTCGAAGTAGCGAAATGCGGTGTGTTGTCTTGCAGTGACTCCGGATGGATTGATTGGGAATGATGGAATAATCGAAGTGAAATGTCCTTATAATGCAAAAGATTTACATCCACTAGATGCTGTGAAATCAAAATTAATAAAATTTCTTGTGTATGACGAATGTACCGGCAGCGTGGCAATTAAACAAAATCACCCTTATTACTATCAGATAAAAGGGCAATTAGAAATATCGAATCGAGAATACTGCTTCTTTATCATTTGGACGCCAAAAGGACTTATAAATGTACGTATACTACGAAATCCAGAATTCTTCAATCAAAATATGCTACAAAAACTATTAAATTTCTATTTTAACTGTTTACTCAAAGAAATCATAGATGGTCGTCGTCAAAGAAGTATGCCAATTAGAGACTTTCCAGAAAATCCTGAAACCGTTTAGTAACGTCGTTAATTAAATATTTACATTTTATTATTTTAAATAAATTTGTAGTTTAGAAGACTTTATAATTGGAATTTTGTATACATAATGTAATTACAGTATAAAACAAAATATAAAAAAATGAATTTATCTATAAAGTTAAAGTAAACACATAATTAAATTATCCCAAATATCAGATTTCATCAAAATTGACTAATAAATGACCCATCCAGATTGGCCAAATTTCCGAACTTCATATAAAAGTAATTTTGGAATCTAATTTGCATATCTAATATCGAATTTCATATTAATCGATGAAATGAATTCTATTCATATTCGAAATATTCTAGAAATTCACATAAAAACAATTTTAGAATCCCATTTCCATCCTTGGCTTACCAAACATACATGGTGAAAATTTCATATCGATTGCTTGTGCGGTTTTTAAAAAAAAATGCATAAAACATACAAAGAAAAAACAGACATTTCATTTTTATATCCATAAGAAAAAAAAATTTAAAAATACATAAGAGCGAAACGAACAATTGTAGTGTTTTTTATTCGCTCCGGATAGCTGCTATCGAGAGCCGTCATTTTTATACGCCTAAATTTAAATTTGACGCGCTATTTATTGGTAAACTAAACTTATTTAACATCAAACTATCATTTTTAATTGAATTGTTTAGCGAAAACTTGATATAAAAAATATTTGGCTCTACCTATTTATACGGAGCGCTATCCGGAGCCACTTTTCATATGACGGCTCTCATAACAGCTATCCGGAGCGAATAAAAAAAACACTACAAATAAAAATATCGCATAATAATATACGTTAGTATTTGTGTATGGGGTAGTAAGAAAATAAAACAAAATCGTAGTGTGTTATTGTTTTAAATCAAATTTTAACTCCATCTATCTTTTGTTAATTTATTTAAAAAAATGTGTCATGGCTTGAAATGCGATGACGTCACTCCTTATATTTGGCCCTTAAAGTAAATTTTCAAGTTTTGTACGTCTTTAATTTTTAAATTGGAAAACCCTTCAAAGATTAACATTAAAAGGTATAAAATTATCCATCAACGGGCTAAAATTAGATTATTTCGAAATTTGGTATCCAAAATTTTAAAATCTGAATTGAAATTACGAATACTACAAGAAGTTCTAGGAAAAATCCTAAATTTGAACCCTACGGAGCCAAATAAAACCTGCATGTCGTAGTATTCTTTTGATCTGAATTTTTGTACTTATAAGATTCTCCGTTCCTTGTTCAAATGATTTTTGCATTTTATTTTTAAGTTCTAACATACAATTCTCGAAGTGAATACAGTAGGTATCACAGGTTTTGAACCAAAATGCAATTCAAAAGTCATGAATTTAGTTTCAATGTGTGGAGTAGAAATTAATATAAAGGTAGCATAAAGAAGCCTAGTATCCCAATTGTGCGGTGAGAACTATCAAACGCAACATTCGTTTGTATAAGCTTGTTGGCTTTATTTTTTTAATTTTCAGAAGTTTGCACACAAAGCGTTTTAATTTTCAGTATTTGCCTAGGAGTTCCGAATACATATATATTATTCCCTCAGCTAAGCAAACTCTAGCTATGGTTTCGGCTTCCCGGTTCGTTAGAGGAAATGCAAGAGAAAAATTTATGAGATCTTCCTGAACGGTGTGTATATATTTGTGTGATATAATACAGGGGCGAAACCGACTCTTTTCATTCGCTGTGCTGTTCGGAGCACACCTAATGGTGAGATTGGTCAGGTATAAATGCTGTTTGGCTTAAGGAATCGGTGATTTGATTGTGAGTTCCAAGTTTGTGGTAAACGTTATAATCAAAATCTTCTAATATAATATGCCACCTCCATTATCTGATGGGAACGGTTTTTTAAATTGCACATTTAAAGGAAAAATTACTACCATATGCTACTATCGCTAATAGCTTCTTCTCCACACTCGAAGAAAAAGTCTAATGGGGAAATCAAAATGGTTTCAATATTGGGATAGAACCGCACCGATTGCAATATCATTCGCATCGTTTGTAATCGTCAATTGTAAGGAAAAATATGGGTGTTGTAAAATCGGAGTATTTAACAAACAATTTTTCAGCTTAGTGAAATAGAGGTTTCGATATTTCAGAAAATAGTTTTATGAAACGGTAAGGCCTAAAAGGTAGTAAACGGCAAGGCCTAAAAATGTCGGAATGTCCACATCGTTTGCATATTGGACACATAACTTGAGAGTATTACGTATAACTTAAGTAAGTTCTTCTTCACAAGCTTTATTTATGGAATTTTGGAATTTAGCAAAATGACAAGGTTTAATGATAAGTTTGTTTGGATCGATAAGGCCTTCTTGAAAAGCCTTAGGAGATGTCTTAGAACTTAGGTGTGTAATACTTTTTGAAACTTTCGTACCTGCACATACATACTTCATTCAATTCGGATAATAATTTTTCGACTCTACCTGTAAATGCTATAACGCTATCACTCCTTTGTTGCCTAACGCTAATAAGCTATATTTGAAATTGATCTTCATGCTATTTCGGACAGTCAAATTTATTTTTTATTTCTCCTTTCAACTCTTTCTATGTACCATAATCAGTATACGTATTTCAGTATGTCGTACGCTTTATGTGAAAGTTTGGAGTTTTAACTAAATTAAGAAATTTATCTTATTCGGTATGCAATAAGTCATTATACCGGGTGATTTTTTTAACCTGATACACTCAAATATCTCGAAAAAAAGCACTCTACGAAAAAAATGGTCAAGACCAAAATTTAATTATTCCGTTTGGGAAATACATTAGTGTTAAAATTATTACCCCTTCCTCCTCCTTGTAGGTGGGGCGGGGGTAACTTTGAAACTAAAATATGAACCTTCATTTTTTATTACAGATTCGGATTCTACGGCTAAAAATACGTAGGATTTGACAGAAATTTTTTTTTTTTCGATTCATGATAGATGGCGCTGTATTTGACGATATTAATTTTTTTTTCGATTTCTCCTACTGAGAACCTACGCAAAGGATTTCGCACTGCGTCTGCAATAAAAATACCACGGTTTTATTGTAAATACTCGAAGTTAGTCTTAAATAATTTTGAATTCTGAAAATGGCTTCTCATTATCGTAACCCTATCGTCATAGTGACGAATATCTTCAATTACAGCGCCATCTAACATAAATCGACAAAATTGTTTCAGTGAAATCCTACGTTTATTTAGCCGCAGAATCCGAATCTGCAATAAAATATAGGGGTTCATATTTTACTTTCAAAGTTACCCCGCCCCACCTACAAGGAAAAGGAGGGTCGTACTAATTTTAACATTAATGTATTTCCCCCAAGGAATAATTAAATTTTGATCTTTACCATTTTTTTTTCGTAGAGTGCTTATTTTCCGCGATATTTGAGTGTATCAGGTTAAAAAAATCACCCGGTGTACCATATCACAATATAACAAAAATGTATATCAACGATCTGTGCTACCATTATAAGGTGGAATGATTTTTAGAGCAGCATCAAGATTAAACATAGACATGGTGAGTCGCGAAATTTTTTTAAATATCTATCTACTTGAGATAAAACATCGTTATCTATTTTATTTAGAGATTTTGAGCGTCTTTTGGTTTTCTTTATATTTTAATTTGTCAAAGTAATGTGGGAGTAATCATTTGAGTTATAAAAATTTTCGGATGACATTTACTTAGAACTTAAAATTAAAAATTATCACAGAATCAACTAATCAACGTCATATTATATATAACGAATGTTCTCGAGAAATCTGGAATATTCTCTATTCAGACCAGTTTTACCGTCCAAAAAACACTTAATAAAAAAATTAAAAAACCTCTAAATCCGAAAATCAGGACTTACTATGGCTGCTTTAGTCTGTGGAAGCTTAGGTTCTGTTTTTGGATATAATTTTAATTGATAGTCAGCTTCATTATTAAAATGTGAATTTCTTTAATCCGAGTTTAACCATCCACCAGTACGAAACCTTTCCTCAAAAGATAGTAATGGAATCATGTAATCGGTGGTAACAGGGATATCTCTGTTACACAAAATAGATGAGGGTCCTGTACTACTACAGGTCCATTTGAGCTTGCGGCCATTTGTGCTTACGGTCATTTAAGTGCCCAGAATATCTAGGGTATGAAATAGATAAACCTCTAATGCCTGAGTGCTAATACACCCGTATTCCTTATTGCACCACTAATACACAAGGTGGAAGTTCTCTGAATTTTCATCAGCAACTTTTAGTAAGCCATACGGCTTAAGGCTGGCCACCAAACAACAATCACATATGAAAGTATGGGCTTTATCACTGAGGTATAGATCCGGTTTACGATAACGGGTTCAGGACCCTATCGTTTTCAATGGCGTTCTTACAGTAGTATAGCGCTATAGTAGCTTTCTTCAACCTTTCTAAAATACTAGGCTTTCAACTAAATTTGCTGCCCAAAAACAACACCCAGGTATTTCGCTTTATCATTAAAGCGAAAGCTAATACCATTTAAAGTAAGAAGATCAATCTTAGGAAGTTTGTACTACGCTGAGTTTGTTGACGCTTTCCGTGCGCTCTCTTGGTACAAAGATACTTACCAAAGACACCAATAGCAACGTCATCCGCATAAACCACCACCCTAAAATCTTGCATCTCCAGCTCCAGTAACAGATCATTTATGGCCAAGACAGATGAGCTTACTAACATTGAATTCCCACCTTGTAATTCCAAAGCCGCAATGGAAAACCAAGTCCATAGGAATAGAACGGACTTTGTTTTCTTTTAGTTGTCCACTACAACTGATCCTGCGATTGGTTTCACTGGGTCGAAGAATAAGTATAACCTTCGCTTATGGTTAATGCTGTATCATGTGAACGAAGGGTTCGTCAATCAACGTGGACCAGATACAGGACACATCCGCCAAATTTACCAATGAACTTTTAAGCGGGACAAGGCTATGAACCTCGTCCCTTTAGATTTGAGGGTAAGTTGAGAGCTTATTGCTGTAGATGCGTTGCACCCAATACGATGAAACCTTACTCTCACAATTGTAATGCGACAAATGCGAAAAACCAAGTGTAAAAGTCTAAAGTTCATTTTTCCTAAGAAACACAATGCCAGGAATAAAACGGAGCGGGTAGCCTCAAATTCGCGCCCGAGCTTTATCACCGGCAGATTTAATTAATTACTTTAAAAATTCATATTCATAATCATGTTCCAGCATCCACCTTAATTCGACAATAGGTTACATAATCATTATCAAGTTCCTTTAACCCTTTGCGGTCATTTGTCTACTCTATGCCAATACAGCAAAGAATCACACTGGACATCGGTTTTAATAATAAGTAGGGCATGGTTAGATAATTCAATAAATCTACTGACCGATTATTCGATTAATCCAAAATTTAGCTTCTCGAATAAAGTGTGAACTAATTTAGTGAAATTTGACTTATGCATTGGAAATGATATTCTAAAATGATATTTGAATAAAGTTCTGGAATATGACCAAGTAGAATGGAACTTGGATATTACTTAACGGATTTTAGTTAAATTTAATTATTGCATTGGAAGTGGGAATCTAAAATTATTTCTAGATGCCATATTCCAAAACTATCCAAAAATAATTTTAGAATCCCATTTTCAACACAATGTCGAATTTCATCGTAATCGTTTAAGAAATAGCCAAGTTCCATCCTAATTGGCCATATTTGAAAAATTCACCTAGCAATTATTTCAGGATCCCAACGAAAATTAATTCCGACCAGTATGATCCCAAGTATAAACTAAAGACGACCGCAAAGGATTAAATCAATTAGGCACTTCGGCAAAAGATAAGTGCAACCAATCATCGCAAAAATTAACAAATTACAAAATATACATAAAAAACAAATTAACAACATGTATCGCTGAATCTATTTTTAATCCTAAAGAAGCGGCCTTATGCCAGATGGGAGGGCTATCAAATCCTCCTACTTTTACTGCTCTGTTAGACAGCGGGGCAAGAAAAATGTTTAGCCTAAAAAGAATTAAAAGATCATAGTCTCACATCATTTTCGTACACAGCTAGCGAAGAAAAGCATGTTGTAATTGGTGTAAATAGTGTGGCCAGTTTCGCATCATACAACAGTTAAGCGTCTTCGCTTTCATATAGCTGCAGGTCTTCTATTATCCCAATATCTTAGAATGGATTTCTGGGAATTATTTGGGATCATTCCTAAAATAAATGCACTGAACGTGCAAGAATTCCTGTCATGCAAAGCAATCGTCACAATCTGTTGCCTGAATATGAACATCAATTGGTAAAAAGAATTAAAATTTGCTCTTGTTCCACCAAGAAAGGACAAGAGAAAACGAACCTCGCCTCTCACAAATAAAGATACTATCAGGTATCACCGGAAATTCAGGTAGAAATAGACAATTAGTTTGGTAGGTTGTTGCAGGTAGTGGTTATAAGAAAATGTCAAAGCCTGTCCTCAGTTGTAAGGAGAATGTGGTAACCGTTTTAAAAAGAAATTGTGTCATTCGAAATAATCTTGAAAAAGTGGCCTCTGTGACGGACAATCCAACTCCCAAAACCACTCAAAGTATCACCGTTTTATATCCAATTTCCCCTCAATATGTTCCTCGTGTTATTGTATCGTGATGATGATGGTACAGAATATCCAATTTCTGGAGATGAATTGCATTGATGTGATTTGTCAATAGCTATCGCAGGAAAATCTCGGAAAATTCAAAAAAGTTTCCAGCCGAAAGTTAGAAATGGATGAATAAAATCAGCCTCTAGAGTGTTATGTCTGGAGAGGTATTGTATTGATGTGATTTGCTAATAGCTATCGCAAAACAAATATTCAGTTCAAGTTTCCCGTGGGAAATCTCGGAAAATTCGATTATCCAAAAATTATTAGAAAATTTGTATAAAATCAGCCTCTAGAGTGTTATGTCTGGAGATGAATTGCATTAATGTGATTTATAAATAGCTATCGCAGGAAAAAAGTTCAGTACAAGTTTCCCGTGCGAAATCTCGGAAAATTCGATTTTCCAAAAATTATTAGAAAATTTGTATAAAATCAGCCTCTAGAGTCTTATGTCCGGAGATGGATTCAATTGATGTGATTACTTAATAGCTATCGGAGGAAAACAATGCAGTTAAAGTTTCCCGCGGATAATCTAGGAAAATTCAAAAAAGTTTCCAGCCGAAAGTAAGAAACGGATGAATAAAATAAGCCTCTAGAGTGTTATACCTGAAGATGGATTGGATTGATGTGATTTGTTAATAGCTATTGCACGAAAAAATACAGTTCAAGTTTTCCGTGGGAAATCTCAGAAAATTCGATTTTCCAAAAATTATTAGAAAATTTGTATAAAATCAGCCTTTAAAGTGTTATGTCTGGAGATGAATTGCATTGATGTGATTTATCAATAGCTATCGCAGGAAAAAAATTCAGTTCAAATTTCCCAAAGAAATCTCGGAAAATTCGATTTTCCCATTTCGGCAAATTTTCTTATAATTTTTGGAAAATCGAATTTTCCGAGATTTCCCACGGGAAACTTGAAATGAATTTTTGTCCTGCGATAGCTATTGATAAATCACATCAATTGAATCTATCTCCAGACATAACACTCTAGAAGCTGATTTTATACAAATTTTCTAATAATTTTTGGAAAATCGATTGTTCTGAGATTTCCCACGGGAAACTTGTACTGAATTTTTTCATTCGATAGCTATTGACAAATCACATAAAATCGTTTCAGCTTAAGATATTTACTCTAGAGGCTTGTTTTATTCCAATTTTGTTTATTCTTCTGATTTTCCGATATTTTCTACGAAGCAAAGTTTTACAAGTAAATTTATTTACAAAAACTTTTATTTAAATCTATGTACCCTATTTACTTTCGGCTGATAACTACTAAATTTTTTATTTTCGGCTAGAATGTTATATTATAATCTACATTACCGACTTTTTACTTTCGGTTGGGATTGAACAATCTGCATTATCGACTTTTCACTTTCGGTTGCCAACTTTCGGCTAACTTTAACAGTATACTGTTTTACCATAATCGCCGACCACTCAAGTCTCATGGACCTTAAATTTCCAAGGCTTCAATTTTATCGAAGAGTACCGTAAAGGGATTCTGAACGTTGTTCTGGACGCTCTTTTTAAGATCCATCTCGAGGATATTGACAAATCTGGTACGATCGATGATACGGTGGTGCAAGTTGACCCGGATGATGAGGCATTCAACGAAGATACTTACGTTAGTAGAATAAAGGCATTGAGAGACAAGTAAGTTATATTTCCTGCTCAATGGTTGCCATGGCAAGTTATTAGAAATTGGTGGTTCCGGAAACTCTATCAAAATTGCTGATTCCAAGAACTCTTGAATTAAATTTAATAAGCCAAGCACACCGTGCGCCAATTTTATTGGTCTTTAATGCCTCGTAGTGTTCGTAATTACATATAAAGCTGCAATACGTGCAAGAAAATCAAACCAACAAATTGTTTCACACAACCTTAGCTAAGAAGTTATCAAGTAATACACCGGCCATTCCAGAGGGTGATTATAGCTTTTATTGGATCTTATCCGCAGAGTACAAATGCCAACACTTATCTTTAAATGCTTCTTGACCATTACTCTTAAGTTGTATTGTATGAACCACTAAGGAATACCATTGCCAAGGGTGTGGTTACACTTTAATGAAACCGGTTTTCGCTATTTTTGGCATACCTCAGTGTCTAATTTCTGACAACGGTTAACAATTCCAACCAAATTTAGTATTCAATTTTCTTAAACTGTATGGTAATCGTACCATAATTTCAGCCATCCGTTCATACATTGGGAAAAATCATAATCATAGACGAGATTCTTAGGGCATTAAAGAATGTAGCACAATCATCAATCGGATTTTTACCGTATATTTGAACATGATCGTCATATTAGATCAGAAGATAATATATCTCGTTTAACAAATGCGCAGGAAGTAATCTTACACCATTTGGAAACTGTTTTTGCCCAGGCAGCAAGTATCCGTTCAAAACCTGGAAGCGATTTTTGTTAAAAACTAGCCCCAGAGTTTGTGAATCCTTTGGACTTGGTGGAATGAATTTGGAGACTGCAAGGTCAACCTTAATTTATGACAATTGTGATAACATGTTGTAGACAGATTTTTCCGAGGATACCTACTTCATATGTTTGAAACAGTCTGGATTAAATAAAACTCGTCAACCATTTTCATCTGATGGACCTACAAATTATATTGGTTGCGAATTCTTATTTCCGCGATTTTTTTACGAAATCCACCATACCAAAATATCAAAGATTACTGCAACCAATTTTAGACCGATGTAGCTCGCTTATGTGAGCAAGCAAAAAACTATCACTTTTCTAAAAGTTTTGGCAAATGACAACTGCAACTTTAATTTTAACAGTGAAACGACCTGTCAGCACCGACCTTATATTAAATTTATCTTCTTTCATAATAAACACTTATTTTGGCAACATTTAAATAAATGGAAATCAAAACCTAAATTAAAAAATATAAAAAGAAATTATTAAGAATTTAATTTGTCTGCCTGTAAATCAATTGATTTTTTTTCGGCGTTTTTATAGACAAATAAAATAATTTTTCGTGTAAATCCTAATATTTTCCGATTTGGTAAACTAGAAAAATAAAGAGGCCAATCCCTCATAACATATCTACTGAAAAAAGTAGAAATAATTATTTATTCGGCACAGACAGACAAATAAAACTCTTAATAAATATTCATGTGTGCATAATATACAAACAAATGAGGTTTCTTCATGGGTTTTTGATTTTTGATGTACTGAATATAATTCGCTATGTCAGTACGTTCTGGCCAGATACTTAATGTAAGTGGTGAGAGTTGTATTTTTTGTAGTTTTGTGGTAGCTACCTGATGAGTAGACCAACTTTTCAGTACGAAGCCAAACTACCATCATAAAGAACTCATGGAGGGTCCTCATTTTTGAATAGTAATACATTGGTATAACTCTTGGCCCTTGGGCTAAAATTACGGGGAGGGGGAACGATTTTGAATTAATATATCTTAAACCCTTTTGGAGCTTAACGTTATCCAGTGGTGAAAGTTCCGTCAAAATCGTTTTCGTACTTCGTAGTTTTAAAGGCAATCCATACCAAAAGGCAGACGTTGCGCTTCATAAATAGAGAGAAGAAGATCAAGGGTCATCGCAAAGGAAAAGAATATTTCGGCCGCCAACAAAGATTTGATTTTTTTTTTGTTTTTTTGTTGTTCATATTAAACAAATTATTCAACATTTATTTTATAGTTTTGTGTTTTTGCGGAATTTCCGCGTAAACAACTACACTGCACCTGGCAACAATGTAATATAATATATGCCTCTCATATTTTGTGAAATCAAAAACCATCCTTCCAAGTGACACCAAATATAAAATACAAAAACAAGGTATCGTAAAAAGTCGGAAATTTACATGAAAGCGTCACATTTCTAGCACACGCATTTCACGTTTTGTATTTTTTAACTCCTTCAAAAAAAAAAAAAAAAAAAAAAAAAAATATTCGCGAATTTATTATATTCTTATTATAATTCAAGAAAGTAAAAAATAAAAATATTTTATGGTATTTTCTTTTTTTATCTACGTACATATACAACTTATAATATTTTTTTTGTACTTTTCCCAACTTTGTCAACAATTTTTGTTGTACTCGTCGCTTACATTTAGAAAATACATCGAATAAGAATATACACTGTACGGTATACACAGTGTACACACATTTTCTTTTCACTCTATGCTCAAATATTATTATTTCTTGCTTTTATTATTTTCATTTCTGTCGTAACATAACGACAACTTGAACGAAACATAATATATGTATGTATGTATATGGTATATCAACCCCCCCTTGTTATATATCTTTTGACAAATTTTTGCATACGTACAGTGCACACATATATGAAGAGACATTCTTGTATATTATTCCAATTTTTACTATTTTAGAAATTTAGTTTTTGTAAAGATAGAATTTCTTTTTCAGCAGCTACCAATTTTTAATTTTTTTTTTTTTTTTTGAAGGGTATGTTGATTGAGATGGTAGATTTATTGTTGTGTTCCTTTCAGATATTTGCATATAAAGACGTGTATATACACATTCTTATCTAAATATTTTAGAATTAGAATATTATTAAAATACAAAGTTAGTGGATTGATTTTTTGGTATACTGTATACATACATACAAGTATAACATGACTGGAAGATGAAGATAAGAAGGGTTTTATTTTTTTTCGTTCCATGTTCAAGACGAAAAAAAAACAAATTGGATAACAAAATATAATGTAAGTTCATTGGAATATAATCATTTTACTTATACGTCGATAAACTAATGGATATGGTCTTGAATAATAATATTTTGCGCTCAAAAATTGATAACTAATTTTATGGTTAATTTCTAATGTTATTAAATGGATATACTATGTATGTATGTATGTGCATTTATTTGTGGCAGGCTTGATATATGTTTTCCCTCCCATATAAATTGATTTATGCGTGTATGTTCAATATAAAAATAAGATAGCGTTTTGTCACCAGAGGTGGAGTGATACTAATTTTGCGTGAGGTTTTTTAGTTTATTTAAGAACTAACAGAATTCCGAACAACAAAAATTACACAAAATAATTATGATTTAGTATAGCTTAAGAATAATTCGTGTTAAGGCTTCTATAATGTCTAAATTTCCATAAAACGTTCGACTAAATGTTATTCTCAACTCAGAAAAATGCATTTCAGAATTATTAAACATTCAATACTTTCAGGATTGGAGCTTCCAGAGTGTTTTTCTTCTTTATTACCACTCCAATTTATTTAAGAAGAATTTTATAATGATTGTCGAAGAACCAAATACTTTAAAACTTTAAAAATTAACTGTTGTTCTGTTGATAGTTGAGAAGAAACTGTTTATAATTCTTCAAATACAATTTTTCCTGATAAGGCCGTTGTCCGCCTTTAATAATGGAAAAATTTATTTTTTTATGTTAGAGATTTTATGTTAACACTATTTCTAGGTTACACTGACTGAATAGGTTGGTAGTTTGATCATATTATCAAGGCAAAAACTGCTAAAACTCGTCACAGTTAAACATTTTACATAACGGGCAATAGATTAATATCAGATTAAAGAAGAATGTAACCGTAAGAAGAAGTTTAAAGAATATTTTGTAAACATACCGAAGAAGCTCTACTCCTACCAAAATAAATGGTATCTTATCAATCATCAGAAAACATTTCGAGGGAAGGTTCAATAGCAGCATAACCTCCAAAAAAAAGGTAAGGTCAAATTCTAACTACGGAGAAGGAACAAGTTAAGGCGAAAACAAATTATTTATTCATTCATTTCAGCTTTGGACTTAAAAAAAGAGTATACACACAGGGGCAAATATGTAAACAAGTATACCATAAAATTAGTCAACTCCTAATCGAATTGAAGCATTTAGCAAACTAGGAAAATATACCTTTGTGATTAGAAAACATAGTATATTTTAGGCAATATTTGCATCGTTGTTTAAAATTAAATGTTATTTAGAAAAAATTAAAATCACCAAAATTTTGAAATCGAGATGGAAACGCAATCGATAAGCTGGTTCCCTCTAGCGGATAAAATTTAAATTTGAATGGATTATGCAATTAAAGTGCAGTAGGCTGACACTTTACTCGCGGACCCTAATTTTTTCGTGATATTGTTCTCAAACAAAACAAAATTTTAAAAATAATCCAATGTATAAAATGTATACTTGTTAAAAATCAGGACTAATCGAAAAATTTCGATTAATCGGATAACCTTGATATGCTTTGACTTCCGTATCAGTAATATCTTCAGCAAGTATGCAGTTGGGTCTAATTTATTTGTAAATAATTTTATATTACATTGTTCCAACATATCAGTCTCTATCAAGTGATACCTGGTGCACTTCATTCAGTGTTGGGTTTCGTGTATAAAACCATTTTTTTTTTCGTTTTACAAATAAAAAATGTAAATTACTGCGTAAATTACATTAAAATGTAAATTATATGTAAAAATGGAATACATTTTAAAAATAACCAATGAAAGTAATTAATTAACCGAAAATGTAAAACACAAAGTTAATAAAAATTATCAATATACCAATTAAATGTATTAAAGTGAAAATTTGATTAATATACTTCCATGTAAATTCTGTGAAAAACCATTCTAAGAAATCGACAATTCTGCGAAAACAACAATTCTGTGAAAATACATTTTAAGGAAAATTCTATTCAGAAAAAAAAAGAAAACTATTATCACAGAATTGTTTTCCGCGCGAAAAAATAATCCTTTATAAACGAGTGATTTCCAAGAATTTTCTTTTCTCTGAATCAAACGAACGGGTAAAATTAAGTTTCGATTTTAAACAGAATTGAAATAACTTTCAACATTATTGGGAGGTATTTTAACATAAAATAAATCCACATTAATTAAATGAAATAACAAAATAATTAACAGCAAATTTTTGGACGACTTTCATTTGGGAGCTTCACAAGTTTGTAACTCCTAAAAAAAAGAAAAGAGTCCACTCATTTCTTTCTCTATAAATTCGGTAAAATTTTTAATTTAATTTTAAAATATTTTGGAAGATGGAGATGTAATTTTAAAATTTGAATCAAAATCTCCATTTTCCGGAATATTTTAAAATTAATTTTTTTTTTTTATAGATTGAAAAATTTGGCAGTTAAATCGTTTGAGCTTACAATACATAACAAATTGCTATTATATCAGCAAATACTTAAACCAGTATAGACCTACGGTATTCAACTTTGGGGTTGTATCAAGAAGACAAATGTACAAATGATTCAATGTTTTCAAAACAAAGTGCTGCGTGGCATTGTAAACGCACCATGGTACATTAGAAATGATAAACTCCATAGGGACTTAAACATGGAATATGTAAGTGAAGAAATACAAAATCATGCGAAGAAACACATTCAGCGGATATCTCGGCACCAAAATGCAGACATACGAAGTTTGTTGGATACCACCAATGCAGTAAGAAGACTTCAAAGGCAGAAACCTTTGGAATTGGGCAGTTGTATTTAATTTAGATAGAGAAAAATAATTACTATGTAAATTCAAACGGGAGTAACCATTGGGCTACTGCCCGTCAAATGTGAATCTTCATTTAAGAAAGATAAATTACTAAATGATTTGTAAATCAGTTGTAATATTAAATAAAAGGGAAAAAAAAAAAAAGTTAAATCGTTTGTTGTTATTTTTTCCATAAAATAAAACTAAATCCGAGCAATGTTGAGAAATACTTAATTGTTCTTCATTTGGATGTTATTATTATTATTATTACTGAAAGGCCATGCGGGCATTCAAGCCACCTCGCACTGCGACCTAAAAGAGCTTTTGTGCATGAACCCTGCTAAATTAGCCGTCCAGTCAATATTCAGGCTCTTAATGAACATGATAATACTACCGGCCGGTATATGATGCATACTATCTGGGCTCATTATTTCATTTACGGAAAAATCTCCATAGCAAGAAATTTTCTCTGAAATGCTTTTATCTGATTTATCGTTATCTCTTAATTGTATTTTATCGGAATTGTGTTTTTGGCAGAATTGACGTGCGACCGCTTAATAGTAATAATCATTAGCTTATATATAGCATATGGTGAAAAATTCGTGAAATCAAAAATTCGACATATGGGACCGAAAGTCATGTTTTAATTTTGTGATTTTTATGTTTTGAATGTGTAGTACTGTGTAATAAAAAAATTTGTAGTACCCAACTTTTGGATATTGTTGCAAAAGATACAGTTGGTCAAAAATTAGTCAATTTGTTGGAAATGGTGGTGCATTAATATCCAACTTTATACGAACTTACATATAGGAACGCAACACGTCTGTCCTAAGTCACTTATCTTCTAGATTTTTGAAAGTTGTTATTTTTTTGTTAGAGGAGACCGCCGCTGATACGATCTTTGGGCCAGACGGAGGCATTTTTTAATATCCAACTTTATGCTAATGTACATACTACTTAATTTCTATATAAGAATTTAAATATAGGGAAGCAAAACTTCGAATAGCAAAACGATTAGCAAAACGTAGTTTATATCAATTTAAATATAGTGAAGCAAAGTTTCACATACTATCCTTAATGACGTCTTTATCATTGTTTTAAGATAGAGGGATTCTCCGACTGTCAGTAAAAGTTGTGTCTACTTAGTTACGATCTTTTGGGCCAGATTGAGTAATTTTTATATATCACTTTTCTAATGAAGTTTGATATTTAAAATTGTTTTTTTGGACAATTTAATTTAAGACTTTAATACATTCCCAGGAAAATCAATTTTTAGGACAAATGTTAAATTTTTGGACAAATTTCACACCCGTCAAATGGGTGAATAGTCGCTTGCTTATTATTCAAATAAAAACCCTGAGCTGAATTCTGGTTTTTTAATGAATAATTTTCTGCAAAGTCACATGAAACAAGTGCTTCTGTAGGCCCCATTTTTTTTTTTTTTTTTTTTTTAATGAAGCTAATTTATTCATTTGTTCAAGCTGTTATATGAATATTACTTTTAAACATCGAAAAATTGAAACAGAGAAATCACCAATCTCTTTATCATCAAGTTCCGCAGTTACGCCGAAATCGTCATCAACTGCAGTAGATTCTGAAATAAGTTCCATTAGGAGTGATAGTGAAGAACGCCAAATACAAAATGCGAACGTCCTTAAAAAAATCATTGAGGTATTACCAGATATTGTAGTGTCGCCCATATTTGCCAAAAAACTAGTAGCTAGGCAACAGCATCAACAACAAAAATTAATCAATTTAGATGCGATAGTACCATCAACATTATCATCTCTTATTTCTGGAATCGACCACTCTGTGAAACAATCAATCGACAAGAAGCAATGAAGGCTAATTTATATTACTAATTCATGGATCAACTGAAAAGCAAATTTAAACAATTGGATAAAAATGTGATAAGATATAGCTGCTGACTACATTGCCGAAGTATTCAACAGGAGTTGAAAGCTAAATATATTCAGAAAACGAACGGCCCACTTGGTCTTCCTGTACTTAAAGCTGGGAAACGAATCAACGTTGAATTAAAGCAAGTAGCGATAGGTTATTATAACGATGAAGAAGTTAGTCGGAAAAAACGATTGCTTAACTATTAAAAAAGTTAAAGTTCAGAAACGTCTAACGCTGCGTACATTAGATGAATGCTACGAGGGCTACAAGATACTCTATCAGAACGACGAGTAAAAAAAATCGGATTTTCCAAATTTTGCTTCATCCTAAAAATGTGTGCAAGCAATGGAGCTCAAACAGTGTCTGTTTGTAAAATACATCACAATGTAAATTTGATTATTTATACAGCCAAAATAGAAACTATTACAAATGGAAAGATATCGAAATACAAAAATTGCACTTCATCTATCTTATGTCCAGAGCTTATGTTATCATTTAAAATGCAACAATTGTCCAAGATTAAATTTATTTCGAGAATATTAAAAAAAATGCTTTTCTGGAAAAGGACTAGTGGGTTTCAACTGATAGATGTAATTTCGAAAAGTACTTAAAACCGTTCAAAAAATATTTGAATTATTTTATAAAGGAGCTGGAAAACCTGATTCCACATTACTTAATTTCACTTTAGCAATCTAGCTTCATAAAAAATAAAAAATAATAATTTGGAGCCTACAGAAGCACTTGTTTCATGTGACTACAGAAAATTATTCATTTATAATGCAAAATAAAGCGCAGGGTTTTCATTGAAATAATAAGCAAGTGACCATTTACCTTTGTTATTTACATAAGTGTAGATGGGAAATTGCAGCACTACAGCTTCATTGTTCCCTTTCGAGTTCAACTATATTTATTTTTTAAACTAATTGTAGCCCAGATACAAATTTTTTTTTTTGTATAGCTTGAAGCCTCCATGTAAACTCTCTTTAGTATGACTTAAAGCCCAGATGTCACAAACGTGACGGTTAAAATTAGGTGTTTTTGACATGCCATTTACTTGGTTTTCTGAAAATATTCTTCTATTATTTCGATTCCATCTATTAGTCGGTTGTTTTACTTCTAAAAAAAACTAAAGTTCGTGTAATAATATTTTTTGTAAAAAGTTTAGTTATGCGGTAATTGCCATCATGTCAAAACTGGGAAAATCGAGTGACCGTAAGTAATTGTTTTTGGTCTAATTAAAAATTAGAATATAATTCAAGTCTTTATGCGTATTCATCCACAAATTTGTGATATAAAAAATGAGTTTGATATTTGTTTAGTGGTTAAATATTATGATTAAAATTTACTATCAAATATGTGACACTTAGTCTTTACGCCATACATTTTTTTTTAGTTGTATTTGAGAAAGGTAAATGGTTGGTGGCTGAAACTGAGTTGCAGAGATTGCTTGCTGATTCCGATCCGGAAGACATAGATGAAGATAATGATTCGGATCTCACTATACATGAAGCAATTGTGGAGCAGAGTGATTTCGATCACGAGTATGCCGATGAAGATGACGATGATGATGAGGTGGCCCATAAAATAATTCCGGTTAGTTTTTGGGATTAAATTCGTAAATAAGACTATTTCTAAATTCTTCGTACATATTTTTCGCCAAATAACACAATCACAGAAAGTCCCACTGTTAAGAGTACAGTGGGTGGCTGGATCGTATCAGATTTTGAAAGACAAATACTACCAGTTGTTGACCTAAAATTGCCAATAGAGTATTTCCGTAGATACTTCGACGACCAACATTTTGAAGATGCGGCTATGTACACCAATATGTACTACATTAACAAAATTGGTACATTGCTAAAAACTACACCGAGTGAAATTATGAAGCTATATGGTATTTTTAGTATAATGGGTTGTATAATGAAATAGTAAAGTGATCGGTCAAAGTATCTCAACATTTTATCGATTTGGCGGTGGTTAACGCATGGCAAGAATATCGACTGGATTGCGATTCTCAAGGAATTCCAAAAAAAGTGTGAAAGATTTGTTAGAATTTCGACTAGATAAAGGGAATTCATTAATTTCAACATTTCAACGTCCACACCCAAATAGTGACTCAAGCACAAGCAGTGAAGATGAAGACAATGAGCTTGAAAAAATAAACAAACTTATTAAAACGACACCTCTACCGTCTCTTGGACAACGCTACGATGGATATTGCCGTTGGCCAACTTGGGACCGATTAAAGGCGCCTAAAATGTGTAGGTTAAAATCCTGCACAAGTATAATTAGGAATAGATGCAAGAAGTGCGATGTGTACTTATGTAGTTCGGCTGATAAAAGCTGTTTTGAAATTTTCCATACCTTGAAAGACTGACTGAATTTTTTTACGAACTATAAGTTTTAGTTATCTGTACATATATTATTAACTATTATTATTTACATATTTTTTAGATGGTAATGGAGAGTAGAAGTGATTCAAGTTCCATAAATTAATTAATGAAAATGTGATATACCTGAATATGTATCAAATAAAGTTTATTTTGCTTTTAAAAAAAGGTTTGTTTTGTGATTATCTTTTCTTTATCTTTCGAACTCAGTTTGTCGGTTCATCCGGAGCTTGCGTGGAAAGGGATTTGAATATGATTAAATAATTTAATATGGGTTTATGAAGCAAACAACAACCAGGATAATGTATACGAGAAGGCCCACACCACACAAATGTGAGGGTGATTTTTCTCGAAAAATTAAAATATTTTTCAGGATAATACTGCGGAATCTAGAACTTGGTGTTCTAAAGGTCAACTCATCAAAATTTTACAAATTAATTCTAAGGTTTAATTTTCGATGACTTCAGGTGATTCTTAAATTAAGTGTCACATTTGTGATAGTTGGGCGTTATATCATACAGTGTGCTTAGGTAGAGTGCTTAGGTATAAATTTATTATCACAATTGTACGGTCTGGTCTTTAATTACATCAAAATGTTTTTTTTTTGTTTTATTTCATTAAGTACCTCACATTTGTGATATCAGGACTCGAAAAGGATATCGGACTGTATTAGTCATGTCTCTGTGCCAGTTCATCTATTCATCGGAAAAATGATTCAGTTCTTGAAAACTAAAATGACGAGTTTAACCAAAATTTATTATATTACTGGTGCTGTAACACATTATAAAAATAAAAATAATTTTATAAATATAATTAAGCCCAAAGAGGATTTCGGAGTCGACTGTGAATGACATTTTCATGCTACAGTACTTGGAAAGGGACCGTGGGGAGATGGAGTAGGAGGTACTATCAAGAGAATAAGGTTCAGAGCCAGTCTCACTGATGAATATGATGGTATCATAACAAACGCAGCAGAATTATTCAAATGGGCTAAAACTTTAAAGACTGATATGGCTTTTGAGTTTTATTCTGACATTGAATATAACTCCAAAAAAATCCAACTTGATAGTAGGTTCGAAAAATTTAAAACCATAAAAGGTACTCGCGATTTCCTTGCAGTTATTCCTTCAGGAGAAGGTTACTTAATTTTAAAAAATATTCCAATAGTGAAGATTATGTTAGATTTAAAATGTAATTATTTAAATTAGTTACTTAGGTTAGGTTAGGTTAGGTTGGAGTGGCTGCTTACGCACACTTAGACCGGTGACGCTCTATTGTGATACCACAGGATGTATCCTCTTTTACCCCTATTGGAACAATTTCGAGCTACTTATATAGCGTAAGACGTCCCGCACTTTAATGTTTTCGAGATCCGAGAGGCAGTCCATCCTGAACTTACCTAAGTGTTTGTGCCTTCTGAGAGCCAATGCTGGACACGAGCAAAGGAAGTGGACCAACGTCTCTTCCTCCTCTTCGTCCAAGCAGCTTCTGCAGAAGTCATTAGCCTCCAGACCCAGCCTTCTTGCATGTTCTCTAAAAAGGCAGTGTCCCGTGAGAATTCCTACGACCGTTCTTAATTCACGTCTGCGTAAGGATATTAATGCCCTAGTGCGCCCCAAGTCCAGCTTTGGCCAAACTTGTCTTGCAACTCTACAGGTGAGGGTGTTAGACCACCTTTCCCCCGCTGAGGATAGCGCCTGCTTTCCAAGTGCTTGTCTCAGCGCTGTGATAGGCCTCCCCAGACTTGCCCTTTCCGGTTGCAGCTGGAGAGTCGTACCATGCCTAGCAAGTTCATCTGCCCTGCAGTTTCCCATGACGCCCGAGTGACCTGGGACCCAGACTACCTGGATGTTGAAATGCTCACCCATCTCATTTAGAGTTGAGTGACAACTCAACGCCACCCGTGACGCCAAAGACACCGATTCTAACGACCGGATCGCCGCTTGACTGTCCACATAGATTGTGATATCGTCTGAGGATAACACATTATGCTTCAACCACGTCATGACCTCCTCAATCGCTACGACTTCAGCTTGGTACACGCTGCAGTAATCAGGGAGACGAATAGAAATATTTACATTTAATTTGTCACAGAATACTCTAGCTCCTACTTTGCCGTCTAGCTTGGAGCCATCTGTGAAGAATTGCAACGCTTCGGTTTCCGATAACGGTCAATTGCTCCAGGATTCCCTTGAAGGGAGGGAGGTCCGAAATCGCTTCTCGAAGGGTCAAACTCTTACTTTTCAAAAAATTATTGCATCTTTATCGAATTCGATCGAAGCGTTATTGACATTACGGATCCGTTTTTTGCAATATTGTGCATTTGTATTTCATTACAAAATATACATTTCCTTTAGTTCTAAATAGAAAATACTGGGTCCATCAGGTTTGCACTCGAACAGGAGATTCACCATTTTTATTTGGTCTCCTAAAATAGGTTTATAAATTAGAACACTACTATCATCAATTCGATTTGCTTTTTTAATCCATAACAATTCGGTTGGTAAATGATAAAAATAGAATCAAGGCATAATGAATATGGGATTACATATTCATTATGCCATGGTTCTATTCTTATTATTTACTCATTGCTACATTTCATCATTAATTTTATGTGTTAGGTTTTCGTTCAATCTAAAGGGTTTTTTACATATTTTGTTGTACAAATTTTGGTTAATTAAACAATATTTGATTATAGTTAGAACTTCAATAAAAACATCTTTAATTACAATTACAGAGAGCTTCGATCCAGCCAACGATGAAATGCTTCTTTACCTATTTGTCGAGAAGAAGGAAGTAATTAACGGGTCAAGTTATATAATTCAAACGCTCAAAAATATATGCTTGCTTGCGAAGCAAATATCGTAAACAATGGAATTCTTGGTTCGGAATCAGTCAGGGGAGCTAAAAAAAACAATAAACAACTTAAATAAAATAAATATGTTGGTTAATAAATTAAACGCTTTATAAAATTACATGAACACGTTTATATGTTGACCAGTAACTGTTGCTGGTATCGTTACTTATTTAAATGTTTTTTTAATGTATTTAAAATAAAATGAATTCACTGTATTACTTAAATATATTAATGTGTTTAATTAGCATTTAGATTATCAATGTGTGATTTGCAGCATTATTGGTTGTATTTTACCCCAAAAAAGTGCAGTATTCCTAGTAAATTTTACCACAAATACAATTGAAATTCGCACTGTTATTATGGGTATTTGTTATTTAATCAGATTTTAGTACGACCAAAAAGACGTGATTAATATTATTTTTTAATCTAATTCACTCCAAATTTGAGGTAATTTATACTTTAGAGAATAGTATTTTACCTTGATTTGCCAAATAGTTCACACCAAAACAAAGTATTTTCGAACTTTTCGGTAAAAATTTCTCATTTTTAATGTGCGATTTTCAGCCTTTGAAATGCCCTTTCAATTAATTCTCACATTTTCAGTGTAATTATTTTTAAATCACGCTACGATGAATTTTAACTATAATAATTGAAGGAAACAGATTACCTACAATAATTGTAGTTAATTTCAACAGAAGTTTTTTAGAGTCCAGTCCTGTCTTTTAATTGTTCAATGATTGGGGCTAATTTAACTAAGGGATGTTTGATGCCGCGCCATCTATTATTGTCGATGTTGATGAGTCGACAATAAGATTTCAGCGTCATCTATGTCGACAAAGTAATCAATTCGTCGAAAACATCGACAATTCGTCGACCAATCGTCGACCATAAAAAAACAAAACAAAAATCGTTAGGATTTTTATTTTATTTTAAAATTTTTTATTATCTTTATCATTCTCATCATAATCATACATAAATATAACATATACAATACATATTAGAAATTTCTCAGTTCTCGATTCATTTTCGCATTATAATCACGTTTCTTAGTCGTAAAAAAAAGTTTTGTTAAAATTAAAAACCAAAGCAAAAACAAACTGTTACTTTGTGAGGTTAGTTTTAGTTTCTATAAATTTAAAATGAAAATTATAAATTATTTATAATTTTATTTTAAACTTATTATTAAGTATGGCAGGTAGACCGAAAAACATTAATTTTGAGAACTTAGGTTTTGTTTTAAATAAAACGAAAAACAAGGGTCCAGCTAAATTGCAATACGTTACGCATTGTACAGTGTGTAAAAAAGATTTAAAAAATAACCGGTGTGAAGTTTTTGGACACTTTTTTAGACCAAAATTGTGAATTTTTTGGACAAAATTGAGATTATAGAAAAAATTAGTTTTTGGGCATATGTTTATGCGAATGTACTTCTTTTAACACTGTATTTAACAAAAATAAATTTATTCAAATAAAACAAGCAATTTTGATATGAGTTGTAGGGCTCATACAAAAAAATTTAGAAAATTAACAAATCGATGAATTTCGTTTGGAACAAGGACGCTGTTCTCTATTATACCAAATAGCACGAGTCTCATAGATTGGTTCATATAGTGACTATATAGGTTGTAAAGGACGTACATTGCGAAATTGAAATCACTTAGTGGCATTTTGTTATGAGCCGTTCCAAACGAAATTTGTCGATTGGTTAACATTCAAATTTGGTTTTTGCAAGAGCCCTGCGGTCCATATCAAAATGGCACTAAGAGATTTCAATTCGGCAATGTATGCCCTTTACACCCTATATAGTCACTATATGAGCCAATCTCTGAGATTCGTACTATTTGGTATAATAGAGAACAACGTCCTTATTCCAAACGAAATTAGTCGTATTAACTTTCAAATTTTTTTTAATAGAGCCCTACGGCTCATATCAAAATACACTAAGTCATTTCAATTTCGCAATGTATGCCCTTTATAACCTATATAAGTCACTATATGAGTCAATCTCTGAGAGCAACGTCGTTGTTCCAAACGAAATTCATCGATTTGTTAATTTTCAAATTTTTTTTTGCAAGAGCAATACGGCTCATATCAGAATGGCACTGATTGATTTCAATTTTGCAATATATGTCCTTTACAACCTATATAGTCACTATATAAAGAGCCCTACCCTACGGCCCATATCAAAATGGCACTAATTGACTTCAATTCCGCAATGTATGCCCTTTACACCCTATATAGTCACTAAATGAGCCAATCCCTGAGATTCATACTATTTGGTATAATAGAGAACATCGTCCTTGCTCCAAACGAAATTAGTTGATTTGTTAATTTTCAAAATTTTTTGCAAGCGCCCTACGGCTCATATGAAGATTTTAAAATGGCGCTTAGTTCGTTTATTTGTTGAAAAGAAAATTAGAAATGAATGTTAGAAATTATTTGAGGCCTATTTAAACATTGTTAAAAGATGATTTCTGCTTCAATTTGTGATGGTGGTAATACAATAAATAAATTTTATAAGAGGTGGCGTTATTAAAAAATTAAATTTTGGTTGTTTAAAACTGTGCAAATTACACAGCGTAAATATAATTTCAAAATTCGCACTATATGAGCTTGTATTTCTATGCCATAAACCAATAATTCGAAATTCAATTAGAACATTATGTTATATGTTTATGATGATTATCTATATAATTTAAAATTGTGGTTGCCAAAATTCGCGTACGTTAACTCATGGCAATATTCTAAAATCAAAAACAGTTCCCGGAAGTTATTACGATTGTAGAACTAAACATCGTCCATTTGCAGTGGAAGCTTAACATTTTGTTAATAAGCTAAGCAAAACCTAACAAACTCGACCATCTAAACGTAAATACAATTTTGAATTCAATGTTTCTCAGGCGGAGTGAAGTCTGAACAAGGCAGCTCAATCATTTCTTAATTTTGAATTAATAAAATTAAATCAACTCCCTGCGTCAACAAATCAGTCGACTGAGCGCGAAGTTACCAATTAATTGTGCACTTATGTATTTATGCGTTTGTACGATAACTGAAATTGTTAAAACAAATTTCGACATATCCAAACATTTTATCATTTTATGAAAAATGAATTTTCAAAATTTTAGACAGATGAATGATGATCAATAGGAAATATTTTTATTTATTTTTTTTTTTTTTGTGTTGGATTTCATTCTTTTTAAATATTTTTTATTATTTTGTGTGTATACGGTTTGCTTGTCAAAAAAGAAAAATGAAAATAATCTTGATTTAACCAACTAAGAAAAAATAAAAAAATTCTTACATATAAACGAAACAAATTTAAAACGATTTTTTTTTGTGCCTTTATACTGTTTTTGTTTTTCGTTTCGTTTTGGATATTCAAATTTATTTTGAGAATTTTGCAAAATCATTCATCACTCAAGAAAAAAAGATCATCTTTCATTTTTTTTTTATGTTTATTTTTTTCTTGAGATTCATCTTTGTGACTTGGAAAAATTATAACATTTTTTTTTTTTTTTCTCAATACGCATATCGCATATCCTTTATTTTATGTATATAATTTTCATCATCATCATCATCATCATCATCGTTATGTTATCATTTTACCACCAAAATTATATATACAATGTATGAGCACCAAAATCTTTTAACCTTCAACCCTAGAAGCACAAAAAAAAAATACTTTGTAAATTTATAAAAAAGGAAGGCAAAATATCGGAAAGGGTGGATATATAAAAAAAAAAAGAAATGGGGGGATACATTTTTTTTTTTTTTTCTACTCGACTTCATAAGATGAAGAATGTTTGATGATGATACACACAATACATACTTATACCTATATTATTAAACCTATGTGGAAAGAAAACCAGGCGAAAAGTGAAAAAAATTCAATATGGATAAATATAGAATTTTCCAAAAGAGTTGAATTTTAAGTTTTCTTTCCTTGATAAAAAAAAAAAAAAAAAATACAAAATGTATACCCAACATCCTTCGTTTTTCATTTATACATATATATACGACAACTATTGTGTTGAGGATAATGATGATGATTATGAACGATTTTTTTTTTCCAAATTTAAGAAACGGAAATTCTTGAACAAAACGATAAAAGTTTCTTGCTTTTTTTCCAACCCTTTTCTTTCAAAAAACTTTTTTTTTTTCGTTTTTTGGTTGAGTTATTTTTCATGAAAAGAAAATTGATGTCTCATTGAATTGAATTTTTAATGGTTTTGGAGAAGTATGTATGTTGTACTTATATAGCACACTATATTTTAGAATAAATATAAAGAAAAGTTTTCGGTTTGAATTTTGATTGGATGTTGTTGTGCTCGAAAGCAATAATTTTATTTTTATTTTGCCTATTTTCTAATCAACGAAAATCACAAATCAAATATCAATCTTCGTAATTTTAAACTCAAACACAGAATAAAAATTGTCAATCATCGTGTAATGTTATTGAGCTTGAGTAAGGGAATTGTAATTCTAATTTTGTTACTATGCTAATTTTTTTGTGTTCCTCTATTATAAATTGGATAAAGTCAATTGTTATAATTTAGCTCTAAAGTCTATTGTCAACTATATAAAGTCTAAACTGCTTTTGGGTACTGTCGGCAAATTTTACCGTACTCATTTGATTAATTACGCGTATATTTGTGCAAAAAATAAAATATTTTATTGTTATTTAAATTTTTTGCATAAATAAATTTTGAAAAAAAAAATGTGAAAGGATTTAATACGTTTATATGCATATTGAAAAAGGATTTAATAAAATAAAAAACATAATGTAAAAAAAATAATTCAACATCCTTTTTATGCAAATTAGGATTTAATGGAAAATAAAAAAAAAATTTACCTTTCGCTTATTTTTATTTTTTTTTTGTATTGAATTTACATTTACAGTACCGGCTAATCAATTGATTTTTTACATGCGTGTATATTTGAGCAGCTGGATTCGTGATATTTAAGTATGCCTATTCCCAAAATACTAACGAAAAAAATTTAGCAAAATTATTTCAAAAACAATTTTCAGATCATCGCTGAATTCGTGTTTACAAAATTTTATATCGCCTGAGAATTTCTGTTTTTTCGGGACCTGTTGGCTATCATTAATTAAAGTACAATTTCTTTAAACGTAGTCACATGTCCTAAATTCTGCATCGGTTCATATAACGGGTAGGAAATTGTTAAGTAGGCTCACATGGAATAATCAAATGCATGCAGCTTCAAAGAATTTCGAAAAAAAAAAATAAAATAAAAAATTAAAATCAGGGGTGCTATTCTTGAACCATTACGATAGTTTTCGTATTACGAGTTAGTGTAAAAGTATTGCGAAAACTAGGATTTTCATAATACTTTTACACTAATTCGCAATACGAAAATGTTCGTAGTGTTTCAAGAATAGTCCCCAGATTTTGTAACATACACCTTTAGGTTACGGTTGTTAAATTAAAAGATTTAGCCACCTAAAACTAGAAGTATGTGATTATTTATAAATACCATTTTTTTTAAAGGTCAAAACTCTTGGCAAGGTTTTATTTTAACTATTAATTTTGTTTTATCTTTTACATATATAGGTAAGTTTTCCTTAATGTGGTTTTCCTGTTGCAACAAAAAACAGATTCGTAGCGAAAACCAAGTGACAGCAGCTGTAATTCGTCGCTCGGTAAAATTTTTCGGAGCGATTACTAACACGATTAAATTTAAATGTCACCGAAATGTCATTTAAACTTTCTTTCTCGAAACTTTATTGTGTGAGCGTCTCTTTTTAGTGAAGTGTTTTATAAATTATCAGTTTTTCATTTAATTTTAATTAATTTTCATGTCATTTAAATTAATATCTTAATAATTTATTCTGATTTGTTCGTTTATTCTCGGGTACGTCTTTTCATAGTTGTTTTTCCATCCACAAAATAATAAATCCACCTAATACAAGTGAGGAGGGGCAAAGTACGCAGTACTTTTCCCCTCTACCATTTTCTGGTGATTTCTCTGACTCTGATTCTGAAAATGTAATAAATAAAAATAAAAAATCCAAAATCGTAATTAATAATAACATAATAGAAAACAGTGAATATAATAATATGCCTAATAAGGACATTAAAAGGAAACAAAATAGGAAGCAAGTCGCAAATGCGTCATATATGAAATAATAATTCAAACATGACGCCTAGCACTGAAGTCAAAATTAATTTATATAACAAATTAGATATCGGCCCATTTGCTGTTTTTGTTAGTAAAGAAAATTAAAATCTAGTTTTATTAGGTAAAGCAATCAAATTCATCAAGTTCAATGATGTCAAAAATATCTCAATTGTTAGCAAAAATGTGGCCAAGATTATTTTTAACAAATTTGAAGATGCAAATAACTGTGTCAAATCAGAAGCCTTTAAAAAATTTGACAATTATACAACCTATATAGTACCGAAAAATTTCACATCCTCAATCGGCGTTGTTAGGAATATTCGTATTGTACTCTCTATTGAGGAAATTAAAGAAAATATTAAATCGAAATGCAATATTTCAAATATAGAAAGGATGACAAAATGGAATAATACCACCAAAACAGCTGAACATATCGAATCAGTTAAAATCACCTTCATTTCACTTCTTTTTATAATAACTCGGTTATTAGACCTAAGGAAATCATTAATGAATTTGAACATCTTATCACTCAAAATCTAGGTAACTGTTTAATAGCGGGAGACATAAATATTTATAATAGTCTTTGGGATGATTCATTAACCCCTACTTACGACAGAGAGGGCGATAAAATTGCAGATATAATCACTGCTAATAACGTATTTTTATTGAATGATGGCTCTCACACAAGACAAGATCTTTTCAGAAATAATTCTTCAGCACTGGACATCACTTTGTGCTCAACCAGTTTAATCGGAAAACTCTCATGGAAAATTGATCCCATCAATTTAGGAAGTGACCATCTCCCAATACTTATTGACTACAAACTAAACTATTATCAGAAAAAAACAAATCTCAAACTGGTCAAAAGCATTGAGAGATTTTGATCTAAATAATATTGATGATAAATGCAATGTTGAAGAACATTTAGAAAAATTAATTTCTGAAAACACTTCTATCATCACAATTAAAAATACTTTCAAACCTAAACCCTGGTGGAACGACCTTATACAGAGACTATGGAACATTAAAAAACACAAACAACTAATTTATAATTTAAACAAAAATATTTTTACCGCTATTGAACTAAAAAAATCTGTACAAAAACTTAAATTAACAATCAGAAGAGAAAAGAAAAAATCTTGAAACATCCTTTTGATGAGTATAAATCAAAAAACTAACAATTCCGATCTCTGGAACAATATCAATAAAATTAAAAATGAAAAACAATCCAACTATAGAATTTTAGAAGATCCTACACTAGCAAATAAATTTTTCAATTATAATTTTCCTGTCTCCTTTGAATCCCCTCATAATCCCTCTAATAACCCCAATCCTATTATTCCTGCGGAATTTAAAAACACTGAAATTCTTGACATTATTAAAAACTCCAATAATACTGCTCCAGGATATGATAAAATCTCATATAAAATCATTAAACAGTTAGTTTCCACTAATTCTGACCTAATCAATTTTATTACAAACCATTTTAATAACATCTGGCAAAATCAGATTTACCCCACTAAATGGAAAACATCATACACAATTGCCATTTTGAAAAAGGGGAGAGATGATAGAAACATTATTAACTACCGTCCTATTTGTCTGTTACCTATTTTCTCAAAAATCTTCAAATCAAAAATCTAACCTCCCATAATATTCTTAACTATTACAATTTTGGTTTTAGAAAAAATAAAAATATAACTGACTATTTTGTAGAAATGTTTAATTTCATCAACTCCCTCAAACAACAAAAAAAAAATTGTTTTAGTTAACATTGACATTTCCAAAGCTTTTGATAATGTAGATAAAAATTTTTTATTAAACACCTTTAAAAACTTCAATTTCCCTAATAACATTACACATTGGATTTCTCAATTTCTTACAAATAGAATCATTTATTTTCAAAATATCAATCAAGCTTCCATTCATTACACCAATAAAGGCATTCCTCAGGGTAGCTGTTTGAGTCCTACCCTTTTTAATATATATACCTCTTCTTTACACGACATCAATAACCCATATACAAAAATTTTACAATATGCCGATGATATTTGCATTGTAATTTCTGCCGATAATCATGATAACTTACAATTAATAACAGATTCTACTTAACTCTTATTAACTGATAAATTACAATCTTTAAAACTACAAATTAACACTGATAAATCTTATTTTTTAAGACTATTCACTAATAAAAATAATTCCAAATCTCTAAATTTAAAAATTAATAATATCTATATAAAAGAAAGATTAACTACTAAGATACTGCGTACAACTTTAACAAATAGACTTTCATTATCAAGTCATTACACAAACGTATAAGCAAATATTTCCAATTCCATTAACTTACTTAAAACTCTCACCCATTTTAATGGGGGTGTAAATCCTGAAACAATGATCAATATTTTTAAAGCGATAGTTAAATCAAAACTTGAATACACTTATGTTTTTATAGACACTAAATATAAAAAAGATATTAACATCTGTCAATCTATTAAAAATGCTTGTCTGAGAGCTTGTCTAGGCTTCTTAAGAACTACTCCGATTCCGGCTATTTTATCCGAATCCCTAGAAACAACCTCAGATCTATTTTTTACTAAACAATCACTAATTTATATTACAAAAAATCTATATAATAATTCCAAAATCGGTAACGACATTAAAAGCAATAGTTCTCTTCCTAAACTTAATGACTTATATTCTAACTATTCTTTTCTTTCCAAAATTAAACCTTTTCATATAAAACAAACTTCTCTCTCTAATTTTAGCATTATAACAAATATTGATGGAATCACAAACAAAAATCTTATAAACCATTCTGAACAATATGCCTTATCTATGGCTGAAATTAATAAATATAATAACTTCGCAAAAATCTTCACAGATGGCTCTATAATTAACAATAAAGCAGGAATTGGAATTTTCATCGAAGAAAAAAATAGGAAATTCGCCATCCAGCTAAATAACCCTACTGATATTAAAAATATCGAAACCATTGCTATCAAAATTGGAATTTCCATATTTCACTAATTATCAAAAACAATAAAATTATCATTATTACTGACTCTCAAAGCTCTTGTATTTCCTTAAAAACATCTCTATCACATGATACAAATAGACACTATGAAAATCAAATTATCGATACTGCAGGTCATAATCAAACAAAAAATTTTGTCATACATTGGTTCCCGGGTCATTGTAGCTTAAAAGGAAATACCATAGCAGATGGTTTAGCAAAAAAAGCAGTTTTTTCCCCTTCGCACTTTCTTAATAATGAACCTACTCTCACAGACCTATTTAACGATATCTCCAGATCTATAAATAATAAGTGGAAGGAAATCTACACATTATTGTGTAATTCATCCGGCCACTTTTATAAACAAATTTGCCCTTCTCCAAGATCATCTTTCCTATTTAAAAACTCTAATTTTACATCCTGTCAAACCAGGTTAATTTACAGATTAATCTCAGGTCACACAGTTAACAAAAAATTTAAATTCCTTTTGGGACTTGAATCTACATCTAATTGTGAGATTTGCAACACTGTTGAAGATAATGAACATATTATTAACGATTGTGTCATATATAACAATATATGAAATAATTTCCCACTCTTATACAGAAAGTCCTTATTAGGGATCTTAAAAGATCAGAGAATGAAAGAATATAAAATATTATGTGACTTTGTGGATGGAATTAATTACAAACTATGAATTAAGACTTAATTTTTATTGACTCTCATCTTCACACAATTATTTTTCTTTTGGAATCATTTCATTTCATTTTATTTTTATTTGCACTTGTATTTTATTTAAGCAAAAATGTATTAAACAAGAACTTGAAAAAATTGTGGTGTATTTAATTCAAAATTGGTGGTTTGGCGTCTATTGGAGGGGGGGGGGGTGATCAAAGTTGAGTAGATTAATCTACCAGCTCCGTAACCTTCCCGTAGGGTGCGCATCACGTGAGCTGTTCTGGTCTTGTCATTAGGCAGCTGCGTGATGGGTACAATTGTTTAAGGGGTAACCTGTTCACAATTCGCAAGTGTACGTACTGCCTCCTCGTGGCAACCACTGGTAACTAAGGCCACTTGGCACATTTTTGGCCATTTGGCACAGGCTAAAGTACGGTGCTAAAGGAGAAAACCTTGACAAAAAACCCTAATCTAAGGTGGAACAGCATATGCCGAAAGATGAATGGCTGATAGGTTAATCAGCCCAAAATATGCGGACTCTGGATACCAGGCACCCTCCAGTTTTATTTAGCCTTCCTGTAGTAAAGCTGGGTGACCTACAGGTGATTTGCAATTCCCAGCAACTCGTAAGAGTAAAATCAAACGGAATACGGGGCAGGAGTAGGAATATACGAGAGTGGGACAACCCCCTCGAGGTCCTTGAGCTCCAATGCTACCATCTTTCTAGCGGAACTACATGCTGCAGTAAACATCTAGGAGGGAGAGCAATAAGCCCGGATAGTATGTATCACGTACCGGGAGGCAGTACCGTCAGGTTCATTAAGAACCTGAATATTTACTGGACGGATAATTAAGCAGGGGCCGGCACAATAGATCTTTTATGTCGCAGTGCGAAGTAACTGATCGCCCGCATCCCCCCCCCCCCCTAATAATAAATAATTCAAAATTGATTCTGTAGACAACTGATTTGTCGATATTTTTGTTTATTATGCTAATGTTCTTATTTGTTTACTTGACTTCAGTTTTTGTCTACTTCACTTCAATACAAAATTTATTTTCATATGATTATTGAATTATTCATAAAAAATAAAGATGATTACAATAAATTATTTATTAATTTACGGAAAAATTCATCAGTATTGACAATCTAATTATAAAAATAGAATTTGACAATTAATACGTATATTCACACAACCATATAAAACTCAAAAAATCGTAGAAACCGAATTTTTGGCTGTTTCAGTTAAAACGTCAAAAAACTGTCATTTTTCAACTCGGATTCGACTCGGAATCTGTTTTTTGTTGCAACAGGAAAACAACATAAGTTTAGTTTTGCACTAATATAAGGTGCATTCAAAACTTTATGGATTCGTTTATAAATTTGATTTTTGCACTCAAATTGCGAGTATTTTGTTTCACAAATAATTTTTGAATTTAGTGCTGCATAGTCTGGGCAGTTGACTGAAATTTTCAATAAATTTGAAGTTTATGTTCAACAATGGTGTATCTTGCTTTTGAGTAGTGGATCATAGTATATTAATTCGGATCAAACCTTTTCTGAATAATCGTAGGGTCGCGAAATTGTTGATCATTAAATATGATCAATTCGAAATTTTTTAAATTCCTAATGGATACATTTTATTTTATTGGTTTTTTCATGTAAGAGTATTTTTGCTATTGATTAGTATTGTTATTGTTTTATTTATTATTTTCTCATTGTATTGTTAATTATTATTGAATGAATAGTAGTTACGTAAATTTAAATGATGATAGTGATGATGATCATGACTGTAAGAGAATATATTAAAGGTTAAACACTCCTGATTATAAATATAAATTAAGGTTATTGTAAAATGTAATTGTATCTGTGCTTCCACAACTGGAAGTATTATAATACTAGACACGTTTTTCAATTTCAACAATAAAATGTCTGTCTTACACTCGATATTATCAACGACTCCTTTTCCTTTATTATTATGTCTTTATATAACATAATACAAACATTCTGAGGTTGGTACACCTTAACATAAATCAGGGTTCTTTAACCTAACAATTCGGCCAACCTGACTGAAACCGTCTTGGTTTTAATAATTAATAACGACAATTTAATAAATGGTTTCATGCGAGTAATGTCATATACACCTTCAAACGGCCGGCTTGTAATGCTGAATCCAGCGACATCCCCAATTAGACATCGATCATTACCCAATATTTTCTTAACTTGATATGGCCCTCTGCATTTTGGAATTAGTTTTTTGTTAATACCTGTAGTAGTGTCCACATTTTTCACGACGATTAAATCACCTTTATTAAACGCAACAGCTTCCTTTCAATGACTATTTACATATTCTCGACTATACGCTTGTGATGCTTCAATGTTGAACATCAACTAATTTGTTTTCTTTTTTGAGAAATTCACGAAGCTTATCATTTACGGGACCTCTCAGATTTCTTCCAAATAATATCAAGGATGGTGTCAATTTCGTCGTACTATGCTCACTAGTGTTGTACGCAAACTGTACTTGTTCCAGGACTTGGTCCCACTCGATTTTTCGTTCGGCATCGACCAACTTTGCTATCATAGGCGTTAACGTGCGATTAAATCGTTCAATTTGTCCATTTGCATGTGGCGCGGCACTAGCAACCAAAATATGTTGTATACAATTTTGGTTTAAGTAGTTCTTAAACTTATGCGAAGTAAAATTACTGCCTCTGTCCGTAATTACTTTATCGGGACGACTAAACTGTTTAAAATATTGCTGGAAACACTCGATGGTATTTTTAGCACTCGTTATTTTGGTTGTAAACAATCGAATATGTTTCGAAAAACCGTCAATGATACCCAATATAAACCGCTTCTTTTGCTTAGTCTTGCCCAATGGCCCATATAAATTGGCATGTACGATTTCAAAGGGTTGATCTCCTTTAGGAATGCTGTGAAGAAAACCTTCTACCTTCCCCGTCGGTAAATTGTACTTAATACATTTCAAGCAATTCTGGTTGTATTGTTTTACGATGCTGGACATATTGGGAAACCAATAATGTCTTCCAATTACCTCCATCGTCTTCTTCAATCCAATAAGCGCCATGAGATCGTGAGAGTTTTTTATCACTTGATTTTGCATCGACTCTGGCACAAAAAAACGTATTTTATTTTTAATGATCTTTTTGTAGATCAATCCATCTCGTAGCTCATAAAGCGAACTTTCAGCTAACTCAAGTTGCTTTCGTAATTCTTCAAGCTTTGGATCTTGTGATTGCAATAAGGCCAATGTTTGCTCAAAATGGTTATCGTGAATTACTAAGACACTCTGAATTCGACTCAATGCATCAGCGTGTTTCATTTGATCTCCCTTTCCATGATGAATCGTATAATTATACTCTTGCATTTCCAAGGCCCACCGTGCAATTTTCGGATGAATAGCCTTTTTATTTAATGTCAGAGTAATTGCACCGCAATCTGTGTACACCTTAAATTCTCGACCATGCAAAAAAATCCAAAATCTTCGGAAAGCGTATATGATTGCTAAGCACTCCAATTCATAAGAGCGTAACCTCGATTCATTCTCTGTTGTACGTCTTGAGAAATAGCTAATTGGATGCCACTTTCCATCTTTTTTCTTTTGTAGTAGAATTGCACCGAATTCTATACTGCTGGCATCGCAATGCAACTCTTTGTCGTCATTAGGTGAATATATTGCAAGTATCGGGTTTTCAATTAATTTCCTCTTCAATGATTCAAATGAGTTCATTTCATCTTGTCCAAATATATATTCCGCATTCGTGCGCAACAAATCTTGTAATGGTTTGGCAATCAATGCAAACCCTTGTATAAATTTCCGGAAGTGCGAGCATAAGCCCAAAAAGCCCAAATTTGTTGTTTCTTGGCACCGGATACTCTTCAATAGCACTGATGTTACGGTCATTGGGACGAATACCCTTTTCATTAATAGAATATCCCAGGTAATACATTTGTGTATACAGGAACTCACATTTATTTAATCTTAATTCCAACAAATTTGCGGAAAGCAATTTTAATACTTGGTACAAGATTTCCAAGTGTTCACCAATCTTCTTCGTTGCGATGAAAATGTCATCGATATATATGACCACTTTACGTTCTGCAATCAATTTAGCAAAAATTTTATTGACATATTTCTGGAACTCTGCTGGCCCATTTTTTAATCCAAATGTTAATCGTAAATATTCATATTGGCCGAAAGGGGTGACAAATGATGTGTATGGTATCGAATTTGGAGCAATTGTTACGTGATGGAATCCGGATTTCAGGTCCAATGATGAAAAAAATCAATGATGTTAGGTAAAAATTCCAAGATATCCTCGATAATTGGTAAAGGATAATTACTTTTCACCGTTATTTTATTGAGAGCTCGATAGTCTCCACATAAGCGATATTCTTTTTAATTTTTTTTTTTTATAAGCACTATCGGCGAACAATATTTAGATTCGCTGACTCGTATGAATCCCTTTTCCAATAATTCATCCAACATTTTAGCAACAATATCTCGTTCCGCATATGCCAATCCCTTAGTGCGGCTGTTACTAGCTTATCGTGAGCTACATTTGGTTTCTTGGTATTGAAATAGTTATCATTTATCATTTGATATATTTCCAATTTCGTATCAATATCTAGGGAATCATTTATTTTTATTTGATTTTCTAATGGATTTTCAATTAAACCCATATATATTAGCTCTTGACAAAATTCTATTTCAAAATTAATTTTGTGATCCTCAATTTTTAATTCAGCTTTTGCGATTCGAAGAAAATCTCTTCCCAACAAAAATTCTACCATCATAGTATTATTCTCAACCACAATACAATCAATATTATATAAATTCCCAAATATTAGAACATTTACATTTATAATACCAATACTATTATTAGTACCCGACTTTACTATTATTAATACCCGTTAAATCTTTTTTATCTCCGATTGGTTTAATTAATTCAGGTTTCACTATTTTACACACCTTAACTAAAGTTACTATGCTTCCAGAATGGATCAATGCCGTCATTTGAATTGGATGTCCATCCGCAAATACGGAACAGTTTTGCGTTACCCCAATTTCTTCACCCTCATTCATGTTATTCACTTGTTTTTTCCTTTCGTTTTGACATTCCCCTAATTTGTGTCCTATTTCTCCGCATCGAAAACATGAATTGTTCGCGCGTTTCGGTTTTTCACACTTTTTCGAAAGATGTCCTCGCTCACCGCAATTATAACATCGTATTCCCCAACTAGTTGACTGCTTAACACTACCACCTTCACGTTGTTCTGATTTGAAACCACTACCGGCTTGTTTTTCACTCTTTGATTTATCATCGAACTGCACAAATTTACCTCTCATCGTTGTATTCGACGGTTTTACAATTTTTTTGAATGCCAACAATAAGTGTTTTGGCTTCTGGTAGAACTGTAATCGTGCTTGATTTTGTAATCCAATATTTTGGATACCTGCGATAATACTATCTACCAATTCGTCGTCCTCGAACTTCAATGGTACCGCCAAAATCATCCTGTCGGTGTAATAGGCGTAACAATCTTCTGAATGTTTCCAAACTCTTTCCTCGAATAACTTGCGTTGTTTGGATTTGCTTTTTTTGGTGTTAAATAAATCATTCAACTCCGATAGTATTTCGTCGACACTCAATTTTAAATTGTTTGGGTCACATAAAAACCAATTACGAGACCGGCCCTCTAAGCAATCTGCAAGTTGCAATCGCATCTCATCTTCATCAACCTCGTACTTGTTCTTTATTGTTCGAATTGACTCGGCAAATAGCTCGAACAATTCACCTTCAATTCCCTTAAATGGTGCTACCATTTTACGTAGCTTAATTCTACCATACCGCCGTCTCGTTATCTCTGATTCGTCTAAACTATCCTCATCATCCTCACGCACACGATTTTTTTGTCGTATCATATTATACGATCATTGTTGACGAGATAATTGTTCATCCTTCTTTCGCTTGGTATTTTGCCGCTCCGACTCAGCTAATACCAATTTCTGTTCAACATTCTGTTCAATCATGGTTTCCAGCATTCGCTGCTGTAATTCCTTTTTAGAACCTTCACTATTCATATTACTTTGTTGCAACTTATCTTGCAACTCCGCCACTGTATATGACAAAATTTCCATTAAAGTAGCCATTTTGGTATTTTTTTTTTTTTTCAGTAATTTCAATTTAATTCGATCGCCAATAAATTGAATTAATTTATAAATGTAATTTTATATTAATAATTTTCTGTTTTTCAATTAAATAATTAATATTTAAATTCAATCACTAATAAAGCTGTAGCTCATCCCACTTCTGAACTATAACACTAGACACGTTTTTCTATTAAAACAATAAAACGTCTGCCTTACACTCGATATTATCAACAACTCCTTTTCCTTTATTATTATTTCTTTGTATAACATAATACAAACATTCTGAGGTTGGTTCACCCTAATATAAATCAGGGTTGTTTAACCTAACAGTATAAATAAATAATAACATGATCGGTTAGTTGTAATCATGAGAGTAGGCAAGGCTGGGCAGTAACGAATTACATGTATTATAATTACGTAATTAAAATGCAAATTACAATTTGTAATTTGTATTTTAATTTCTCATTCTCCAAGTAATAGTATCTTGTATTTTAATTACTTAAATTCTAAGTAATTGTAATTTGTATTTTAACTACCCCAGTTTTTGAAATTTCTTATTTAAATTTTTACAAGGCTTATTAAAATTTGGTTCCAGAGTCATCAGCATAAAACCTAATCTTAATAATCTTTTTTCTAATAATACGTGTTTTCACTAAATTAATTTTGTCAAATCAAATTTATCAATTTATAAATGTAAAGCAATTGTAACTTGTATTTTAATTACTTCACTCGAAAGTAATTGTAATTTGTATTTCAATTACTGAGTTTGCTGTAATTCGGAAAAGTATTTTAATTACTCAGTGTAATGTAATTTGCCCAGCCTTGAGAGTAGGTAAGGTCTTTTATTAAATATAGCACATGGCGCTGCCGAGAAAAATAAAATAAAATAATGTAATTAATTCTTGGGTATTTTGTATAATAATTTATTAAGTGAGAATGAATAAATATTATTTTTCTGATTCGAGTAAAATTTGGTGAACCGAAATAATTAAAATTAATAAATATATGTGATTTTGCAATTTAAATTGCACACTTATTAGTCCGTTATTAAATAATATTTGATGACTCGAGGAACACAAGGAAGAGTACACAAAATAAGGATTATAGTACATGAAATGACGAATTACGTTAAAGCAGTTGAATCGCTAGATGTGGAAGGCAACCTATCAGAAAATTGAAAAATCTTTAAAGATAAATTCGAGATCTTTGCAAGTGCCATAGACCTAAGTAGTAAGAAGGAAGAACAACAAATTGGAATATTCTTGAATGCCATTGGTAAATCAGCCAGAGAAAGGTACAAAACTTTCGAGTTAAGTGTTGCAGAAAAAAAAAATTAAGTGTCATAAAAAATTCATTTGAAAAATATTGTTGTCCGAAGATGAATGAAGTTTATGAAAGTTTCATATTTCATGGGCGTTGTCAAGCTGAAAATGTACCATTCGATGTATTTTTAGCCGATTTAAGAAAATTAGTGAAATCATGTGGGTTTGGTGATCAGGAAAACAGAATGATCAGAGACCGAACTGTTATTGGTATATCCGATACGAATTTACAGAAGAGGTTATTAGAAACCGATAACCTGAATGCAGAAAAAGCAAGTGAAATGTGCAAGGCTGCTACAGTAGTTAAAAGTCAACTCAAGGATATACAGAAGTCAACTGTTATTGATGGCGTGACAAGTCATCAGCCGAATGTAAAATCGTATCAAAAATCGAGAGCTGTATGTGATGAACCAGGACTGCCAAAAAAGTTCAATATTGACTTATAATCCAAGCAAAATTCCGTAAATAATGAAACAAAAGGGCAGTATTCAAATAATCATTATAGTAATAATCGAAATTGTTTAAAACCAATTGTTTTTAATTTTAGGAATAATGAACCCAATGTAAACAAACCGGCATACTATTCCAAGTATAATAGATTTTCTTTTTGCAATAAACAGCATCCGCCGCCTAGATGTCCCGCATATGGGGAGACCTGCGCAAATTGTGGAATTTTAAATCACTTTGCGGTAAGATGTTATTTAAAACAGGAAGGAGAGAGAAGTTTACATTATTCTCAAAAGAGAAGAATTTTTTTTTGAGAATAATGTTTTACTACTAAAGTTTGTTGTTATAGATTATAATACTGTACCTATTTTGGGACTGGAAGCCTTTGAACGGTTTGAAATAATTCGTAGAACGTATAGTGTTAATATTGATGATAAGATTGCTTTCATTGCGAAATATCGAAACCTATTTGAAGGCCTTCGATGTTTCGTAGGTGATTACGAAATTCAAGTAAGAGAAAATTTAGTAGCTACTGTAAAAACTGCTCGTAGGATTCCAAATAGCTGATGCAACCTCTAAAGGAAGAGATAACCAATCTTGGTAGCGGGTTGGGTTTGTCCCTTAGTAATTGTAGACAAAAAAAAAATAGAACATTAATGATTTAAATGAAGCAATTAAAATGGAAAGCTATCAAATTTCAAAACAAAACAAAAAATATATTAGCGTTCAGGACTTTAAGGACGGTTATTGGCAAACAGATGGGTGTTACAGATTTTTAAGGCTTCCTTGAGGCATAAAAGGTGCTCCAGAAATTTGTCAAAAATTAAATTAAGAAAATTTGTCTGACATTGCAGGCGTAATTATATATATATATATATATATATATATATATATATATATATATATATATATATATATTTATATATATATATATATATATATATATATATATATATATATATATATATATATATATATATTATATATATATATATATATATATATATATATATATATATATATATATATATATATATATATATATATATATATATGGATGACATCTTAATTGCCTCGAATTCGCTAGAAGAACAGATTATCAATAGATCATTAGAATGTAATATTAGGTTTATTAAAGATAAATTACAGTATAGAGTCCAGACAGTAAAATGTTTAGTCAATATCATTTGTACAGAAACCAGAGTGCGGTTCGATGAATGTAGAATGAAATCTATTGAAAATAGATAGAATAATATCCCTAAGAATAAACAGGACGTACCAAAATTGTTGGGATTTTTGGATTACGAGTACCTATATAAGAAATTTTGTACCAAATTTAGCTGAAATGTCACACCCAATAAGAGAATTAACGAAACAGAATGTGGAATATTTGTGGTTAGACATTCATGATAAATGCTCTAAGCATTATTTAAAATGCACCGTCACTTTGACCATTCGATCCCACTAAACAACTAGTCTTTCTGTTACTGAACAACAATATGCTTAATATTTGTATGCGATAAATTTCATAAATTGATTTACGGAAGAGACATAACAATAATAACTGACCACAAGCCATTGCTTGTTATCATGAAAAAAAAAGTTAGGAAGATTGTTAATTGTAGATTACAACGGATGAGAATTATGTGTATGTGTATGGGCAAACGAATTGTTGGATGCATTCGATCGACTGGCAAAAACGAGGACTTCCTCATGCTCATATATTAATTTGGCTGACAAATAAAATAAGATCAATCGATATCGACAACGTAATAAGCGCTGAAATTCCTGATGAAGACACGGATCCAGAATTATTTGAAATTGTTAAATTCACTACGGTTCATGGTCCATGTGGAGCACTTAATATGAATTCACCATATATGATTAATAGTAAATGTTCCAAAAGTTTTCCTAAAGATTTTACAATGCATATACGATTACTGGAATTGATGGCTATTCATTATATCGTAGAAGATTCACTTAGAATTCTGGAAAGTCATTCACGATAAATATTCACACAAATGAAATTGAAGTTGACAATAGATGGATTGTGCCTTATTCGCCATTTTTATCATAAACATTTAAGGCACACATTAATGTTGAACTATGCTCATCCGTAAAATCCATAAAATATATTAGCAAATATATCAACAAAGGAACTGACATGGCGGTTTTCAATATTGAGCGACAAGACAATTTAAATGACGAAATTTCAATATTTCAACCTGGAAGATAAGCACCAGCGAGGCTATTTGGCGTATTTTTTCATTTTCAATGCACACCAGAGTTCCAGCAGTAATTCATCTAGCGGTACATCTAAAAAATGGACAACGTGTCTATTTTACAGAATAAGAATGTTTCTATTTACGTTTATTATTAATTAATGTTTGAGGACCTACATCATTTAATAATTTAAAAACTGTTAATGGACACCAAAATGAAACATTTTACGCAGCATGTTTGGCTTTGAATTTATTAGAAGCAGATTTACATTGAGATTCCACACTAAACGATGCAGTTATTACCTCATCCAACAATTTGCAGTCCTTCCAATTCAAATGAACTCTGGGAAAAATTCAAAAATGCAATGACTGAGGATATTCTTCACACATATCGCAGTATTCATAACGACAACACAATTGATTTCTTACCAATCATGTTCAACTTTTAATTCGACTCGAGGATATCTGCATGACTATTTCAAATCAAAATCATCAAACTTTAGAATTGCCATCACCTTCAAGATTAGCAAATGATCTAATTAACTATGATCTTTCACGAGAACAATCATACAGTACGCTTGATTTACTTGAATTTGTTCAAATTAAAAAGCCAAAATTGATAGATGAACAAAAAATTATTTACGGCAGAATTTTACATGCAGTTCAAGTCCAAACTGGCGGCTTCTTTTTTTTGGATGCTGCAGGCGGAACTGGAAAAACTTTCATGATTTCACTTTTATTAGCAGAAATTCGTTCCCAAGGTAACATTGCATTAGCCGTTGCTTCATCAGGAATTGCTGCAACTTTATTAGATGGAGGGAGAACAGCGCATTCAGCATTTAAACTGCCATTAAATATTCAAACTAATGAAAACGCAACATGTAAAATAAAAAAAAAATTCAAACGTAGCCAAAGTACTGCAAAAATGTCGCATTATAATTTGGGACGAATGCATAATGGCTCATAACCATTCATTGGAGGCATTGGATCAAACATTAAAAGATTTCAAGAACAACACAAATATTTTTGGTGGAACCATAATTTTACTTTCTAGGGATTTCAGACAAACACTACCCGTTATGCCACGATCAACATATGCTGATGAAATAAACGCATGCCTTAAATCTTCATCTTTATGGCAAACAGTAATACCAATGAAATTAACCACAAATATGCTTGTACTTATCCAAAACGATCCATCAGCTGAATTTTTTTCTAAACAATTGCTTGACATTGGAAATGGAATAATTGCTGCTGATCAAATAACCAAAGAAATCGAATTTCCAGAAAATGTCTGTACAATTGTTAATTCTCGGGAAGAACTAATAACAAATGTATATCCAAACATTCTACAAAACTATAACAAATTCAATGGTTACAAAATCGTGCAATTTTAGCGCCCAAACATATTGAAGTAGAATTTTTGAATCTAAAAATTCAAAATATGTTGGATACAGAAACAATATCTTTTAAATCAATCGATAATGTATCAATTGAAGAATGTGAAGCAGTTAATTATCCAACGGAATTTTTAAATTCCATAAATATACCAGGTTTGGCACCACAAAATTTGCAATTAAAAATTGGTTCTCCAATTATTTTTTTGCGCAATATTCAATCGCCCAAATTGTGTAACGGAACTCGCTTGGTAATTAAAAAAATATATGGCAATGTTATTGAAGCGACAATTATAACAGGAAAATTCGTAGGAGAACATGTATTAATACCATGTATTCCTATGATACCAACAGATTCGCCAATTTCATTCAAGCGACTTCAATTCTTAATTCGATTGGCATTTTCAATTACAATAAATAAGTCACAAGGCCAAACATTCAACATATGTGTAATCTGGATTATACGTTTTTGCTGAAAATGGAAAAACTATGAACGTTGTTCATTGTGCAGCTCTTCAATAATGTAATATTTTATTTATTTCACAAATATAAATTTCATTTAGAATCAATTAATTTGTTTTCAGATTACACTGGATGAATGAAAAATAATAAAAACTAATTTTATTTAAGCAGCAATACAGTTTAATACAAATACAAATCTTTATAAAATACGATAATTCAAAAATGTATTACAACATCAATTAAAATTTTTACATTTAAAACACCATAATTATTTTTTAACTAAATAGTTTCCACTGCTTCCTTTCTCAATTTTTCTCCATTATTATAACACAGAAGTGTGTTCCCCCAAGTTGATATAAATCGATTGTATATATGTACATATCAAAAAACGAGCCGGGCAATGCCGGGTAATATCGGCTAGTAATTAATAAAAAATAAATATTCCAATTAGAGTGTGTTTAGGTCCTTCATTGAATTAACCAGCTTGATTGATTCACCATTCTCTTTCCTCATACGTATCGTAGAATTCCTAATCCAAAGGTACTTATAACTGCGATCAGTTTTAGCCTTTTTAGCTGCCATAGATACCTGCCTTTTCTTGTATGTTAAACATTCGTTAATGAAAATTGAAGTTGCATCTTGAACATCAGCATCAAATGAAGTTGTGTTTAGTTTTAGTGTCACGAGTTGTAAATGATGAAATACCGAGCGCGTTATTAAATAATTTATATATCATCAACATTGAAAAAATTAGTTAGGGGGGCGAGTAGCAGGGACAGCAGAGACGCAACGATTTCAACAACAACGTCAAGCAACACTACCTACAGTTAGTACAAATTTGGGTGACCGCATGGGAACATGATGATGGAACGAAATCTCGCCCCCCTCTCACAACCGCCGATGGAAAAAATGGTGGAGGGGAATAATAGTAGTTGTTTCCGGCTTTTCAGAAAAAAGAGTTTGCGGTACCAGGAAAATTTGTGTTGTCATCGTGTCTTCTTACAGGTTGGTGCAGTAGAGATGAACTTTAAAATTGTATTGTCTTGTGCTAAATAAATTACTAAACAAATATAATTACTAACAAATTTACTAACTATCAACTACTTAGGTGTCTGGAACCGGGTTGAGTCTTTGTTGCTAACATTCCTTTCCCATCCCTCGATCTTGTTATATGTAAAAAGGTGTACGACGGCGGCCTGGCCAGGGGCGGATATCACAACAACTAGACTTATGTGGTTATCGATGTGACGCCTTTCTTTACGGGGTTTGGCTTCATGAAGAATGGTGTCGTGTTGTGTAACATGGGTATAAGTGGTGTGGTATTCGCATTTATAATACGGGAGACTTGCTTAATGCTTGATCGTACATCGCAATCAATCAATCAAATCAAAATCAACATTGAAAAAATTAGTTGTAGGCAAACCGGTAATTTCTAAGCATTTTTCCTTTGATAATTTTTCCAAGTATTGAATTTGGCTATTGGTTTTCGTTGATTATTGTTTTCAGTTGTGCGTTTTCAGCTTCTAAATTTTTAAATTTTTGGTTTTCTTCAAAATATCGTTTCATATAGGTCACTAAAAGTCATATTACATCTTCTTCCCTGGAAATAATTTTATTAAAGGTAATAGTCGTACTATAATTATGAATTATGGACCCTGATGGTCAGCTGAGATTATCTTTTAAACATTTAATTTCATGAAATTCTAACCCAAATTGTTAAAAATGAAAGATAACTTGGTCGGAAGAATTTTGTTAGCAACTATGCAATTCACTGGTTCGTCATTCAAAACAGTTTGTGATACTTGGTTTTTACGTTTTAAACTCCTTAAACTTGAGACTAGATATCCCGTCTCGATCTTCTAATTTTTCTACCAGACCCTATTTATGGATAATTTAATATACGAGTAAGTAGCAATGCATTATATAAATTGATCTAAAATGAAAAATCAAATTATTTTTCATTCCTCTCCAGCCAATGAATTAAAACCTAAAACATGTACACACGACTGTATATTACAAAAATCATCATCATCATCAACATCAAAAAGCATACGTTCACGTATTCATATTTGTGTACACACGTAGTTTGTAAAGTATGTATTTTGTACTTTGTTATATTCTTTTTGACATTTTCAAAAAAAAAATAACAAAAATAAAATTTGGAAAATTCACTAAAAAAAATTTAAACAAACCCGTGTGATAGATAGATAGATGATAGAACATTATATTAGACAGAGAGTGAGGTGAAACGAAATGACAAACAAAGAAATGTATGTGAACTGACTTTTAAAATATTTCATATACATATATGGAGAACATCTTCTATATCATCCAACAAATAAAGTTGGAAAAACTTTCGTGTATTTTATAAGAAAATGACAATTTTCATGTTTTTTTTTTTGATTATTTTATTGAAAAAATATTCAAGTCACATTTCAAGTTTTTTTTTTTTTATTTTTCTTACAAATTTAAACTAAAAAACGGAAATGTGCTTTTCCATTTTCAAAATGTTTTTATGTTATTCGAAAAGAGACAGCACAACAAAAAATACAATTTTTTCAAAATGATATTCACTTTTGTTTGATTGTTTAATGTGAGCTTTTTATTTTCTTTTTGAACTTTTGATGAATTGTAGCAAATTTATGAATATTAGATTTACGAAAAAAAAATTATATATTTAATGGAAATATATGTCTGTCATGTTGGAAAAAGCTTTTCCATTGCTCACAGTATAGAATCGTAAAATCGAATTGTGCGTTGGCTTCAAACTACAAATACACACTTGTATGTATAATCCATAATAATTCGAAACATTTCGTTTTGTACATTAGTTCGATACATCAATTCAACTGAAATTAATATTTAAAACAGGTAAGGTATAAGCAGGTAAAGATATGTGTACCTTTCGTGATATTATTGTTGGTGCAGGAAAATTAATTTGTTCGCAAAAAAAAAAGTTTGTAAGAAAATAATTTTCCGCGACAGTTATATAATAAAAACCCACGTGTATACGAATTGCTATATGTACACTGGTTTGAGGTGAAATTTTCATTTTTGTCGCGCGTATATGTAAAATAACCATTACGCGTGGAAAAAGGGGGTGTGTACGGTAGCTAAGCAACGTTAATACAAAATAATAAAGTATTTTGTGTCGTTTTTACTATCATCCCTACATATATAATACCCTACACATACATACATTTTTTAGCCGAAACGAAAAATATTTATCAGAGTTACTCGTTGTGGTAGTTCTTATGTATCGTAGTGTATCACCTAACCACCCTTATTATTATTATTTTTTTTTTTTTTTTTTTTATCTCATTCTGAACAGTAAACCTTGAGGTGAAAGTATTGTGTGTTATGTACAACAGTTAAAGGTATATAAAATATAAAATGTATATAAAATAGGGGTGGAATGGGGTGGTTTTGATGTAATATATGTTCACGTACGACAAAACTCATGATAAAACATTTTTAGATTTTATTATTATCATTTCACTTCTTTCTAGGGATAGGAAATGTACACATACTCCAACAAAATATAACAACCGACTCACGGAATATATATTAAATTTTATACACATATATAAGAAAAGGATAACATTAAAAGGGTGAATATTTTACATATGAATTGTGTGTGTTATGGGATTCTAATATTTTGATGATAAATCGAAATATATTCAAAAAAAACTTCGTTCATAAATTGAGTGGAATTGGAAGGTAGATTATTATAAATATTCTCTCCGAATCTATAAATATAAGGAATATCAAGGGAAATGAATCCTTATAACAAAAATATGTGTATACAATATAACATGATGATATTTTGATAAAACCCCATAACCGCCGTAAGAAAGCATATACAAAAAAGGGTAAAATATATTCAGATATTACCCTCATACTCCGCAAAATTTCCATACCCAAATCGATTTTCTCGTACATTTCCATATATAGCGACTTTGCATCGATCCAAAAATAAAAGTAGCAAAATATTGTGTACGTATAAAAAAAAAACAACAAACTTAATAAATTAAAGTAATTAGGTCGCAGACATCCCCTTTATTTTTATTTTAATCACTAACCTAACCTAAATATTCAGACGGAAAAACGAAAAAAAAAAAAAAAAATTCAATTTTCAAGTTCACCAAAAAATTTAATTTATTTTAATTTTTATGTTATTTAAAAAAAAAACACGAAAACACAACCCTTATTAATACGAGCAGCATCGTAAATACATACACATACTCAAATAAGTAGAAGCATAGTAGAAAATGAAAAATCTGATATTTTCCCGCTTTTTTCATTTAATTTTTTTTTCTTGTACTCATAAAACAATTATCTCGTGCTTTTTTCAACTTTTAATGGTTTATTTATTTTTTGCATTCATTCATTGAAATGTACAAAACGGTTACGTAATGAGAACAAAATTACAATTAATATATCCTGAGTGAAATTTTGAGTTTTTTTTTTTGTTGTAATTTTTCACTCAATATGAGATTTGCAAATTTTTTTGAATTAAGTTCATGATTGTGTATTCTATATACGAAAGAATGAATCAATCATCAATTTTCTAAATATATTTTGAATTTGAACGAAATTTTGTGTTTTAGGGTGAATATAAAATTCTATTTGAATATAAAAAAAAAAAAAATTGAAGGCGGAATGTGTATATGGAAAATTATGTGGGATTGATTTTTTTTTGTACATCGAATTTATTTGGAAATAAAATAATGACTTATCTGAATAACTGCGTCTGAAAAATATTAATTTTTTTATATAAAATGTTTGTTTGTGTTATCAAAATTTGAATTTCTTATGCTTGATTATATCGCTATTGAATGTCATATTCTGTGCTTCTTTTGGATTTCGATTACATTTGAATGAGGACCAATTTTGTATGACAACAGTTCACTGACATACTATATTTTAAGGCGAACTAACCAACTCATACTTAAATCGCTATATATTTCTAATGTGCAGATGCAATTTAATTTTTTTTTTTATAATAAGCATACATCTGAAGCTGTGTGTAACGATTTTTTGTAGATATGCAAATTTTCCCGTTTATCATTTTCTAGCACTCTATTAAAATTTCAATACAATAATCTCACAGTGGTGTAGCAAAATAATATATTCAAGTTATATTCTTATAAATGGTGAACTACTTTAAAAATCTTTCCATCCACCATAACACAAAACATCCCGAATTATGTAACTACATATAGGAAAAATATATATAATATAATATAAAAGAGGTTGTTAAAATATAAAAATAAAATAAAATCTAATTTGCATAAAAAAAAAAAATTCTTCCATTTAAATTGATTTTCAAATAACAACCGTTTTGATGTTAACAAGACACAACAAAAAAAAAAGGATTTTATTCCCTATTTTACATATACCTACAATACACATACTCATATATTGAAAGGAAATCCAATTTAATTTCTAAAATATTTTATTAAATTAAAGGGACAGCATGCTTTCTTCCGCTAAATAACAAGGAGGCTGAACCAGTATATGATTTTAGTTAAATATAAAATTGGCGATATAAATCACAGACAGATGAAATTTGCAGTAAATTAAGCAAATTTCCACCATAAACAATTTTTCACTTCATTATATTTTCAATTTGTAAATTTTTCTGTTGTAGATATACACACACAGCGTTTAAGTAAATGTAAATTATTATTTCGATGTTTCTGTGTCAAGTACAGATATTTATATGTACATTTTGCTTTAAGTAGTGTAAAAAATGATTTTATGATTTTTTTTTTTTTTTTTTTTTGAAAAATATGGCGACAAACAAACACTTACACATTATACATAAAGTACAAAAAATGTTTTTCCACCATTAAAATTTCCATACATAAGTAAGTTTGCAACAAATATTGTTTGCCAAAAGATCGACGAAATAATAGAAAAAACCTTCAAAATATATTATTAATAGTAATAATATCCTTTTTGGAAAATTTTCAGAAAAAAAAATGGCAAACATATAGACAAAAATTTAAGTACAATATAAAAAAATAAAAAATTCGTAATATATGAGTTACGAGATACATAAAAATAGAAAAATGGAAAAACATAAATAACTGATGGAGAAAATGGCAAAAAATACATAAATAAGTGATAGATCATCGGAATTGTACTCGAGATTTTTTATAATTTTTAAGTTTTCAGACGAATAGTAGACTGCCTTTTCATGCATTTACTTATGAAATCAGATTTAATGTTTTTAGTTTCCTAAAATCTTGAAACTAACTAATTTTTGATAGTTTGTTCAATTGTCAGAATATTAATTGTTTACTTAAATTCTGTACTGGAAGGAAAATTTTTCCAAGTAACAATATGCGAATGAAGTTTATCATGTGTTTAAAAAAGCATACATTCGGGCGAATTTATTATATGCAAAAAGAAAAATTCATTAAAATCAAATATTTGAACTTAATGCTGAATTAAAGTATTTGGGATTTCACAAAGCTAATCCTATTAAATTTAATAACGGACCAAGGAGTTTACCTATTAATCGACAATGTTTGACAATTGAAATTTTAATCTTATCCATGTATAAGAAAACTTTCTTCTATTGGCATATATCCCACTATGATAATCAGATAGGCCTATGAGTATACTTTTAACACGCTCATCCACTGAAATTTCATATTGGGTTTACCTATTGAAATACCGATTATTCGAAAGCTACAAAAGTTGTGTCTTATACATATTTAAGAAGATCGATATAATTAATTTTTTAAATAATTTTTCGATTGGGATATGTGTTTAGTATAATCTTGCTCATCCGCTGAAATTTCATATTGGATTTACCTATTGTTGAAGCAGGCAAACGGAATTCAAAAAAAATTATAAATTTGCACAACACTTAAATATTAATTGTCCACTTTATGAATCACTTTTCACTCACAAAAAAACATGATTTTAAACGCAATTGTTTGTTTTATTTGTAAATTCATTAATAATAAGATATAATAAAAAAGTAATAAAAGAAATTTATTTTTCAATTGTATTTTGTATGTATATAATTTTCAATTTTTGATACAAAAACAAAATGGCTTAATTTTAAAGAAATAATAATAATTTGTTTTACCAGTAAAATTATCCAAATTTGTTGTTACCCGTTCAGATGACTCGAACAAAAAAGAACGAATCTTTGTTTTTTGACGTACAAGAAAACTCATTTTCATTATGTAAAGCGCGAAAATTAAAATGGTGGTGAATAATATTATTGAGCAAATATTTGATCGATACAATGTGAGCTGAAATATTATTATTCTATCGATAATGTTGACAGGTACAATTATACTAACAATAACATTGCAAAGTGCAGTGTTAAGTTTTCCATGTAAGTATATAAATTTTAATTATTTAATTTATGTTTTTTAAAAATGAATTAACAACAAATTGTTTAGGTTTTTAGGCGTAAACACATATTGAAATAACGATTATTCGAAAACTTTAAAATTTGGATATTACGCATATCTAAGTAAATCGATATCTTAAAACTTTCTTCTATCGGCAAACATCTCACTATGATTTTTCGATAGGTCTATGTGTGTGTAGTATCATTATGCATATCTGCTAAATTTTCATATTGGATTTACCTATTGAAATAACGATTATTCGAAAACTTGAAAAATTGGATCTTTCTCCAATTTTTGTTCTTAATAAATTATATTTTAAATCTAGGATAAATTTCACACTATTTCGCCCGAATGTAAGATTTTTGATTTTTTTTTTAAAACATATATAGTCTTGTATTTAAATTTAATCTAGGTAATCCTTCGACTAATCGTTATTTCAATAGGTAAACCCAACATGAAATTTTAGCGAAGCAACGTGATTATACTATACACTTAATTTACACACGTAATTTTGTTAAATGCAATCCACCGGGATGCATTTATCAGGCAATGTTTTATATTTATGGATAAAAAAATCAAATTATTGATTTCTTGCTTAAGTGCACGATTTTGACTTTTGTGTGATTGTACATGAAATTAAATTTCGATTTTAATTACTAAACTTAATAATTGGATAGTATTAAAATGATTTTAACTTAAATAGAAATACTTCGTAGTTAATTTCATATTAGATTTTATTTTTATGCACACTTATATGCGTTCTTGTGTTTATAGTTTATGTACAATCGACACAAATATTTGCTTGAAACATGACATATAACAAAGCCAACAATGGATTTGGTGCAGCCGTCTCGTTCGCTCTTTGTATAATCAATTTAATATACTGGAGACAACTTAGGGTTAATATCTATTTTACAAATTATTATTGCCGAATTTGCACGTTAGATAAAACACCTATGCAGAAACAAACAGCCGAGGATCCATCTATGTTTAGGACTAATTGAGGCAATAGAAATTAATGATCTCATCAAAACAGGAGTAAAAGAGTAGTGTATTATAAATTCAATTAGATCCTTTAACGTAATTGATAATGCTTTAATTTCACTATTCTTTAATATAGTTTTAAAAATATAACTTCTATTTTTTGTAGACTTTTTTTTCAAATAATGAAGCAAAACTTAAATTCAACACAATTGAATATACTAAATAAAAAAAAAATACATAGTTCTGTTATCTATTAAAAAGTTCTGTATTTAATAGTTTTTACACCTTGATTTTCAGCTAACCAAGCCCCTTTATTACATGGAGAATTTGGTCGAATAGGACAACACGTTTTGGTTTTTTTTTTTCTTGTAAGGACTCACTTCTTAAAATCTAGAATTATTTTGCTAAATTTATCATTTGTTTTTAAATGATTATTGTTTATGCCAAAAAAGTGGATCTTTCTTAAACGAAGTATAATTTCGATTAAATTTAATCGGTCTTCACATCTATAATCAAATTTAAATTTCATTTGAATTACGAAATAATTTGCTTTTAATAAAAATTTTCTATTAAATTTACATCGGAATACTTGCTTTAGTTGAGAAAGGGTAAGATTAATTTGATATCATACTTGCTTGGATTCTATAATCAAGCAAGTATGATATCAAATAATATTTACTAATAATTCATTAGAATCTTACACGAAATATTCTTTAGTGTTACTTAGAAATATTAAGGCCGGCAATTCACGAACAATTAAATTGCGCATTATAATTATCTGGCATAACATTGCATAACATAAATCTTCTCAACTGAAACATACCACTATTGAACTAAAGTCGAATTCTTTTCGTTTTTTTTTCAAATCAATGTAAATTTTGTGGTGTGAAAAGTACATGAAACCAAAATTGATGCAGTTTTGTGTATGTATTGGTAATATAAAACATTTGACGTTTAAAAAATTTCGAATCGATTTTTGTAATGTTTAAAACTATTCAAAATCGAGGCGCAAGAAACTCTGTATATCGACAACTTTGAGAACTAAAAATTGACGTTTCAATTTTTGTTAGTGTTTTTCACCAAGGTGCAATTTATGAAAAAATGTACATTTCCTAAAATTGATGTAAATCGAAAAAAAATTGATGTTTTTTGACGAAACGAATATGGGTTTCGATGTACACCAATTTTTTTTTGATAGTTTCGGGTGAAAAGAATTCAACATAAATAATCTTTCCTTTATTTTGTTTCTTCGCCCTATATTTTAACTTTTTAATTTGTTGTTATGTTGGTTGGCGAGATAGAATAACGTTTGTATATCTATGTATATATCAATATCCACACACATTTTCAAGTAGTTTCCTACTTTGTTTTCTCCGGGAATTCGGGTTAAAGTATGGGGGGGGGGGGGGATTTTGATATTTCTAATTTTTTTTGGTAGATATATTTATAAATGATTGGCCTCTTCATTTTTCTGATTAACAAGTCGAAAATGTTGTGAATGCCATTATTTTTAATATATTTTGTCTATAAAAAGCTGAAAGAATCTTATTGATTTGTTTTCTCCAAATAAACCAAAAAGTATTGCCCGAAAGATTGCGAATTGTACAGGTTTTCGCGGTTCTTTTCCTTACGGCTGTTACTCATTTTTATCACCACATGTTTCAACCATACCGTACAAAAGTGTACCACTCCGTTCTATGTAAAAAAGTCAACGGTAATTTATTGGTATATTCCCATTTTTTTGTGTTGTACATGGCAGTAAAGAAACTAACCGGATAGTGAGAACAAGTGTTTTATAAAATAAAGTGATTTAAGCTCAAAATACAAGTGAACACTTTAAAACCTTACTGTAAATATTAAGAAAAATCAGTTTTTCGTATAAACAGGTCAAGTAAGTGAAATATTTTTATTTATTCAAGGTGTTTTTAGGCGATGGTATACATATGCGTACTGCAGTAGTATTTTTTAACTTAATAATATTTATATATATTGTAACAGAAACATGCGGCCAAGAAAATATACAGAGGGAGAGTTGTGAATGTGGTAGTAGCAGCGATAACTTCGAACATGATAAAAATCAATTTTCGTCAAGCTCTGATGATGATGATGACAGGCAAGCAGTTGTAAATAGAGTCTCAAAGACTGTTGCTAATGAAGGTACCACGGTGGTTGAATCACTGAATTCCCGATAGAGAATACGAGTGAATTTCCGCTGGAGGTAGAAAGTCAAAACGAATCTCCGATAGGGGCTGTAAATAACGAAGTATCAACTTCACATTCACAGCCACAAAATACAATTTGATCACCATCAGATAGGGATTTCAATCCAAAAAAAATTATAAGTCACCATCGTCCGTGTACTGTTGCTTCCAATATAAATAAAAATTATTCTCCGGTAGAATTATTCCACAAACTATTTCCCCGATCTCTGTACATTTATATTGCTCAATGCACCAATGAAAGAATTAGTTTCTTTCGTAAACGTAGTCGCAACGTAATTCAATGGGCAATGAATCCATAAAAACGGCGATGTTTCGTGATAGATATCTATTTTTTAACTCCAAACCGTATTTCGCACCACTAGAAAAGCCACAAAATTGTAGCAAAACGTATTATATTAGTGATATAGTTACGTGCCTTAAGGAAATATATAGAAAATGCCGTCAAGATAGTGTGTTCCAGAGCAAAGATGAGTCTATGACTAAATTTAAGGGCCGATCAACCTTAAGGCAATATATGCCCCTCAAGCCTGTAAAACGGGGAATCAAAATGTGGCTTCGTTGTGATGCAATCACGGGATATACTTATGATTTTAATATCTACACTAGCAAGGAACAACAAGCAATGGAAGGTACTCTTGGAGAAAGAGTGGTAAATAAATGAGCCAGTACAGTATCGGAACCTGATGTTACATTTTGTTTTGACCGGTTTTTTACATCAGTTTGCTTACTGGGAACTTTAGATTATGCTGCTTTAGGAACTTGTATGGCCAATAGAAAAAATCTACCAAAATTTCCAGGTAAATTACAACGAGGTGAATCCAAATTCAGGCCTTTTATGTGCAAAATGGATGGATACCAAGGATATTATGGCTTTGAGCAATTGCCATAAACCAGATTTGACTTATGTTACCAAAACAATGAAAGATGGGTCAAAAATGCCTATCCCATGCCTAGAAATGATAAGTTTCTATCGCCAAATAATGGGTGGTGTGGACTAAGCAGATTAATTATGGGGTATATGTGAATACGAGCGGAAGTCTACAAAATGGTCGAAAAAAAATTTCAATCGTTTACTTATGATGACAGTAGTAAATGCTTGGATCATTCATTGTGAGGTAGGGCAGAATAAGGCTCCATTGAAAGAGTTTTTAGTATCATTGGCGGAAATGTTAATAGCTGATGGTAAAAAAACCGCGAATATTCAGCGCAAAAAGGTTTGTTTGTCTAGAGGGTCATTGGGAAATTTGTCTCTACATTTACCAATAGCACACTAAAACATTGGGCCAGGAATGTGGCGTACCTTTGTGTAAGTTTTGTTTTGCATCATATCACAAGGAAAAATAAATTTACTACAATTTAAAATGTTTTCAATTTGTCTGTTTTGATTATTTTTCTACACTTACACTACTGCTGGTAAAGTAGTGTACCACATAAAAAACGGGTGGTTTATATATCTACCACCACCTACCACCCAAACCGTAAGTCTCCCGCCAACGTCATAGTGGTATATTATAGATAAATAGTATATCAACATACAGCAACATAAATTTGAGATTGTCTAGGTTTTCAAAATCTGTATCGAAAGGGTTAAAGAAAAATAATTTTTGATTTTCGATTGCAGGACACTGTTAGATTGCCAGGCAAGTAAAATAAGGTCACGGCTAGCCAAATTGAAAAATTGTTTTTCTCATCCGTTAGTTTGTATATGTAACTACCACTATTTCACTGTGATTCCTTTTAATTTAAGTTTTTTCTTGTAATTGCTCATGGTTCAATGTTATATACTTAATCTGATCGCCAGTGGTAAACGAAATTGACATGTCTGAATTACGGCATAACGATTATAAACAGTTTAAGAGATTTCAGCAATCTACAATTGCAATAAAATTAGTTATTTATGATAATTTTTTTAACTTTAATTTCCTTCGAGTTTAAAAGACAGATATTTGATATTGACGAACTCAGAAACCGCTGAAACTATTAAATTTAATCTACAGCTGTCTTAGATTTTTTAATTGGTTATATCCAAAAATCTGTTATTCTAGTTTAAACCAACTTGATTAAAAGGCTGGTGGTCGCACTAAACGGTTTAAGATAATTTAACGAATGTTATTTAGCCAAAATTTCAGCCTTTGTAAAGTTAAGTAAAGTTTATAAGTAGGATTGTGTTATTTAACCAAAATATAATAAGCCTGATTAATCTACACTGAACACACATACATACTAAGACAACGAGCATGCCAAGCCATTTGAAAATCCTGTTTAATTCTAAAATATCTGTTCACAAAAATGGCAATTTTACCTTTAGATAGAAATTTGCATTTTAATTCGTTTGGCATGCTTGTAATCTTAGAATAGACCAACAAAACACAGAGACATTAGTGATAAATATGGAAAATTTTAGGACAAGGACATTATTTAAGAAAGCCTTAATCGTATGTCCACAAATGGGGCAATTTAACCATCTGAGTATAGGCCTATCAAAAAATCAATTGAGATTGGTGATAAATGTCGAAAATCTTACGATACCTTTTGTTAATTTTTTAACTTTATATATCTTTTACAGGATCCGTTCAACATGACATATTTCAAAACGTCATATGGTACAGTATGGCATAAAGTACGCTATGACATATTTCAAAACGCCATATTTCAATACGGCATACGGTATATTACGGCATAAGTTACACTATGATATATTTCAAAACGGCATATGGTACACTATGGCATACTACTCGTATATGGTACATTATGGAATAATTTAAAATAGCATATTTCAGTACGGTATATGGTACTATGACATAAGGTAAACGACAGCATATTTCAATATGGCATATTCTAAAATTTGGTAATTTCTTAGCGGATTATGATGGATTTTGAGAAGTGTAATGAAAATTGAATACTAAAATGGATTATAGACAAAATTCTGAAATGTGGCAAATTAGGGTGGAACTTGGCAATTTATTAACCGAATATGATGAAATTCAACTTTGATGGAACTTGGCTAAATTCGACGTATACGATGGAAATTGAATTCTGAAAATGATTTTAGATGAAGTTCAGGAATATGCCCAATTATGATAGAACTTAGCTATTTCTTAAGTTTTAACCGATAATGATGAAATTCGACAAGTATAATGGAAATGTGATTCTAAAATGTGTTTTAGACGAAATTCTGGAATATGGTCAATAATGACGAAAATTGGTTATTCATTAATATTATGCTTTGACTTTCAAGTCAGGCAGACGTAATTTAAATTTTTTATTTTTCTTTATTCAAAAATAATTAATAGATTTCTTCTTTTATTAAATTGAATTTGTGCAAATTGTCGGCAAATATCGGAAAATGTGTTGCTGGTTGAAATTGTTGGAGATCTTAAAAGATGTATAATGGCCTATATTGAGAGACGATGGCGGTTTGAAAGGGTTGAAAAATGCTTCTTATAAGATAAATGGAATGATCTGGTTTGCGCTTACATACAAACTGTGACATTCAATTGCCAGTTATTTAAGCCAGTATTTACAAACGACTATATAATGAATAACACACAAAGGGTGCTACATAGATTTATTCGAAGAGCGCCGAAGACTCACAATCCAGAGTGGTACGACTGGCTGGAGTTTGGGTGGATGGGTGATCATGAACGGTGAAGCTGCATGCTTATTTTTAATTTTTAATATGTTAAACCACTTCATCTTACACAATCTGTTATGAATGAGCTCCTGTTCAAAATAGGTTGCGTAAGTATGGGGTGGCCTCTGAAGCAAATTTATGTAGACAGACAAATAATTAACAAAATACATGTTGATAAAATTCAGTAAGCGCTAGCGAAATGTGATTTTAAAATGTTTTTTTTGATGAAGTTCTGTGATATGGCCAATTTTGATGGAACTTGGCCATTTCTTAACCGATTATGATGAAATTCGATAAATGTGATAGAAGTATGGGATTCTAAAATGATTTTAATCATCAACTAATAAAGTTATCCTATACTTACTAAAATTGCCCTTTACTCGCGGAATTGTGTTAAAATAAATTTATTCTCCTAACGGTAATAACAATATTGGTAATGAAGATATAATCGGGAAGTACTTTCTATAAATTTTAATTTTTATTTAAATCTAATTTTAAAAATAGAAATATGTATGTATATTAGCCCTTCAAGTTTATTTTTATTCATTGAAATTATTTTTAAAGAAGGAAACAATTTTCTACCAACATCAAAATTTAGCAAAATAATTGGCTAATCGCGTATTCATTCAAGAATTTTTTATTATTTTAGAAATGATTTTTTTCGAATCACTAGTATAAACTCGTTTATACAAAAAAAAATCCTAACCGATTACGGTGAAATTCAATATATTCGGCGAAAATAGCGTTCTAAAATGGTTTTCAGATAAAATTCTAGATTTTGGTCAATTCGGATGGATCTTGGCTGTTTCTTAACCGATTGTTATGAAATTATACAAGTGCGAAGAAAATGGAATCTTAAAGTGATTTGTAGATGAAGTTCTGGAATAAGGTTAATTAATCTGGAACATAGCTATTTTTTAACCGATTATGCCAAAATCCATTCTCTTAATAGAATTTTCCTTGACTTAACGGATTTTCCTGTGTCAATATGCTTAACCTTCACCTAACTAAATTTTCATCGAATTAGTAGAATTATCTTATTTTTACTTAAATTTACCTTAACCTGTTGGAATTTTTCTTCAGTTATCAGAAAATTTTTATCGCTTAACAGCATTTCCCTTCCTTTAAAAAAAATTAAATTTATTCTTCTATTGGCAATAAATTTGTATCTAAATCTAATTTAAATTAAATCTATTTTTTAATAAATAAAATTGTTTGCTAATAGATGAAACAAATTATCTACGAACATCAACAATTAGCAAGGTAAGTAGCGCTAGTTCACTTATTAATTTGCCGACTTTTATTTTTATTTTTATAATGATTGTTTTATATGGCCTTCTTTAAGGGTTATTTTTTGACGAAAATATTCGAGGAAATCCAGATTTTAATTTTAATTTTTGTGTTTTTTTTTACCGAACTACAATATAGCCGATGTTTTATTGCACTTATATTTTCAGTTAGTAACCGCTTTCCAACCTGTGGTTATTTGAAAAAAAAAAAAAACAACTGTCGCGGTACAACAGAAATACCTACTGAAAATAAAATTTATTTATTACCTGGGTATTATTATAGAAATAAAAACAATCATGAATTTCAATTTTTAGGCTTTTCCATCATGGTGTAAAATTACTCTAATTACTAAAATGAAATAAAATTCTTAGTAAAATTTGAAAAAATCACATTTATTTTTTGTAAGTTTACAATTTTAAATTAACAAACTTATTTTAGAATTCCTTTTCCAACATACTTGTCGAATTTCATCTTAATCGATTAACAATTGGCCAAGATTTAAAATATGCCATTTTGAAATAAGCCATAGTTTACCAGATGACCTAGTGTACCATTTGCGGTTTTGAAATATGCCGTAGTGTACTATATGCCGTTTTTAAATATGCCATAGTGTACCGTATGCCATAGTGTACCATAAGCCTTTTTGAAATATGCCATTTTGAAATATGCCATAGTTTACCATATGCTGTAGTGTACCATATGCCGTTTTGAAATATGCCATTTTAAACATGCCGATTTGTCATATTCCGTAATGAAATATGCCGGCCGGGACCCATCTTTTACATTTTGCCTGGTTTTATTTTAGGTAAACAAGGTAATTTAAAGCCTAAAATAATTAATTAATTTTCAATAAAAACGAAAGTTTTAAAATGTTTTATTGAGAAATTTACGGCTAAATGTCATTAGCTTAATTAAGTGAATATCAATACAAACAAGCTATGTACATTTATTTTTGGAAAGCAAAAAAATTCAAACTTTTTATTCTAAAAATTATAATTTCGATAATAGATATTTTGAGAATATTAATTTTGGGGCTAGGAACCTTGATACAGAAATTTGAGGAACAAAACTAGCAGTTTTCTGCCAGTTCTTCCCAACCAAATAAATCAGTAAAATATAATTAAATAATGCTAACTATATAAATAAACGAAAATATGGTATCTGTTGGAGTGGGTTAATTCCAACATAATAGAGTAATAACTTTTATGAATATAATTTTTTGAGGGTTTATCAGGCTATTTCATTTTTAAGTGATGTAAAAGTGATCCTTTTAATACCAGAATTTTGAGGAACAACAAATCGTAAAACTACGAATACAGATTTTCAAAACAAAATTACTCATTTGCTTGCATTACGTAATTATAATAAATTAATTATACGAGTAGAATCAGAAGAAGTATAAATAATAAATTATCGCTGAGTAATTTGAAAGCGATATATAATAAAAAAAAATGTAGATGTGGCCAACACACGACTTTCTTTTACGAACAGAGAATTTTGAGAAATTTTATTTTTTTCTTAATTTTTTTTTTAATTTTTAAATTTTCAAATTTTTTTTTTAATTTTTTATTTTTTATTTTATTTCATTAAATTTTTATTTGTTTTTAATTTTTGGAAACATTTTGGATTAATTAGTTTTTTCTAAATCTTATACTTTGTAAGATATTTGCAAAATAAATTTTCTGGACCAACGGAGTGGCCACTTCCGGTTAGCCGATTTAAGTGTGTAAAATTCACTGGGACCTCCTAATTTATCAAAAAAGCTTAAATCTTAAGTTTCAGTTCGATTGGTTAAACCATCTGGGCTGTAGAGAGGACACAGACAGACCGACAGACTGTGACAGATAGACAGACAGACACCATTTCGAAAACCACTTTTTCAGACTCATGGGACCTCAAAACAAATAAATGTCTACAAATCTCAAGCTCCAAAATGTTCATGATTACTATACTTTATTTTACTAGAGTAAAAGAAATTATTAAGATTTCACATATATTTACCATGTATAAGTATAAGAAAATTCCATCCCCAGACACAAAACGGAAATGTAATTCTTTGCAGTCGAAATAACATTCTTATTTTAAACCAATTCCATCACGAATTTCACAGATAATCCCACAGCAGATAATTTTCAAATCCAGCTTGATATTGTTTCAAATTAAACCCTTCATACAATATTCAGATATAAATTCAGCTAATAATAATAATTTATCTCAAGATCTAGTCAAACATATTCAATAATGACTAAAAACATTCATAAAAAAAAAGGGTTAACACAGTATTTTTATAGATCAAATTCCAATAAATCAATAAATTTATTTCGATTTAAAAAAAAAATAAAAATCATATTGTTGTAAATTTGGTAAAGGACGAAATCATCCCTTCATTGAATTCATTTAATTTTAATTTTTTTATGTTACAGATAAAATTATGATTATTTATTAGGGTATTTTCATTATTTTACCTGACTTTGATTACACAAACAATACAAACACTAGAATAAATTGTAAGCGCACACACAATACACACCAGAGCAATTCAAGTGGTTTAATATTATGTTTGCATAAGACTAACGATTTTTTTTTTTTTTTTTTGAAGCGAGACGAGCTGTACCCGTAACAATGATCTTATTTATTCGGTGAATCTTCTTCAATCTAATCTAAAATGCAATCAAAATAAAGACTTACCTAAATCTATAAATTCTGTGTGTTGGCAGTGGAAAAAAGACTAAGTATATGCTTATGTAAAAAAAAAAAAAAAAAAAAAATAATGAAACTTCTATATGTTCATAAAATACATCTTAGAAAATATCTCAAATCCTTTTTCATGTTTTTCTTGTAAATACCAAAAAAAAAAAAAAAAAATTCTTGTATTTTATTTTTTAAAATTGATTTTCAATTTTATGTTCCGTTTTTCGCTTTATACATTATATACGACGAGTACAAAATTGAAATCCGATCAAAAAAGCTCAAATATAAAAAAAAAAAATAATGTTTTCTTCTTAAATTTAACTTTTCAATATTTTGTTTTGCAAAAAAACATTTTTTTTTTTTTCAAATTCTCAAGATGTATTAAAAAAAAAAAAAAAAAAAATAGAAAAATTATATTCAAAATGGTAGTGAAAAAAAAAACAAAATGTATATTTTCCAATATTGAATTTTCTTATATAATATTCATTTTGTGAATGCTCAATTTTTTGCCGTTAAGTTTAAAGCTTTTCTCCTATGTACGTATGTATATTGTGCTTTTGTAATATGATGAATTGAAAATAAATATTAAATGGAAGGTAATATTTCTATACTATGGTGTTATTGTTTCTTATAAGATGTTATTTATTATGACAATTTTTTATTATAAATATATTATTATAAAGTCGAGCTACTGTATCGAGTACAAAAAAGAAAAAACTTCATTAACTTTATTAAAATATTTCCACACACACACAAGCATGATTATAAAATTTTATTCCTTTTGAACCCATATGTATATTAATGGGTGACATAAATCAATAAAATTCGTTACATATTCAACACTTTAAATTTTCAATACACAAAGTAATTTTATAGATTTTATTATCAAAAATTGATAAAAAAAAATAATAATTTCAAATAAATAATAAAATTGCATTTAATCGTCCGTGAAGTTTTGCATAAATTTTCATTTCATGCACACAATGTTAAATCAAAAAACAAAAAAACTGTATCAAAAAATGTATTAAAAGGGTTGAATACATGAATATTCAAGAATTTGATTCACGATTTTTTTGGTTTCAAATATACATAAAATAAACAAACCCTTGAATAATAAAATGCAAAATGTTTTATTGAGGCCCATAAATTATATGATTTTAAATTGTATTACACATTTAATATAATTGAACAGTATTTCATAAGGACCGAATCAAGACCATGAGTTTGTTTAATGAGATAAAAGCGGTAATTTATAGTAAATAAACATAAGTACTGTGATGTGTGTACATCAATTCCACAGTCAGTAAAATAAAACTAATTGAACTTATAGCTTAAAAAACTTTTGGTTTCAGTTTAGCTAGAAGCGATACTCCGGTCCAACGACATTCTTTTACTAGTGAAGCTGAAAAAAACTTTGAAATGGTTTTATTCAATTCGCCTGAATATATGCCCCTGTATTTCTTATATAGTTTTGTACCAAAAATTATTATTTATCCGTTTTTGAATATCTCACCTAAAGGAATTAACTTTACACCTAAGTAATTTCATTTTTGAGCAGCAGTGACCGAACCTTACGGTTTTCTAATTTAAAAAATTAAAAATAATCGTTATTTTATTTTTCATATAAGCTGTATTTGCGCACACGATGCTCCCAAAGTTTCGCAAAAACTTAATCTGGACTAATAGCCTGGGTAAATAAGCTGGGTAATAGCTGCCTCAAAAGGACCCTGTTGAAGTTAGCCGAAAGTAAACAGCCGATAATGCAGATTATGTTATTAGCATTTCAGCCGAAAATCAACAATTTGGTGGTTGATAGCCAAAAGTAAATAGGATACATGGATTGCAATCAAAACTTTGGTAAATAGTCTTACGTGGGAAACTTTGTTTAACCTAGTCGTGGAAAATATCGGAAAATCAGATGGTTTCACAAAATTGGAATAAAATCAGCGTCTAGAGTGTTATGTCTGTAAATGGATTGCATTGATGTGATTTGTCAATAGCTAGCACAGGGAAAAAAATTCAGTTCAATTTGCGATCAGAATATCATCTAAATAAATTATAATTCCTTTAATATTTCCAAAATTTTTCGAAATAAATTTGAAATATTTTCGGTACTGTCTACTTCCGGAAGCTTCTTGAAACGAAAACGGCCAGAGTGCGTACGTATAGTCTACTTGACTTTCTTTATACCCATTTTTAGGGTCAACATCAGAAAAGCACTTTTTATTCGAAAGCCAGCAATAATTTCTCCCATCAAAAGATGGGATTAAATAGTTTTCATTCTTGATGGCTAACTCAATTTAAGACTTGTCAGATCTAGACATAAACACAGAGATTTATTATTTTTCCAACAATTAGTCAGTAGCTGCACTGTTTGCAACCTATCTTAGAGATACATTTCGACCTCTTCCAAGGTAAACAGCTGAAGAAAATATAATTCCTGTAAATAAAGTAGATAACCAAAACATAAAACCTGTAACACTACAAGAGCTAAACAATGAAATTAACAACAACTTAAGCTCATAAAAATCCCCAGGTTATGACCTAATCACTGGACTTATAGTTAAAGTACTACTAGAAAAAGGATTACAAAAATTCCTGCAAGTAATCCACGCAGCATTTAGACTAAAATAGGGTCCATACCAGTGGAAGATGACAGATGTGATAATGATTCTGAAACCTAATAAGCTGCTAAACAAGAAAAAATCGTACAGGCCAATTTCCCTTCTTCCTACAATTTCAAAATTATTTGAAAATCTACTTCTCAAGAGGTTAAATTCAGTGACAGAAGTAGGCAAACTCATTCCTCCTCACCAATTTGGATTTATAGAGAGACTGATGCTCCGAAAAAAAAAAATGTGCTCAAGTGTCTTCTTCGACGTATCCCAAGCCTTCGACAAAGTATGGCACCGATGCCTGGAATATAAACTAGACATAATGTCATATCTAGCTGATTGACACTTTTCTGTAAAACATAAAGAGGAACAATCTGAAATGAAGACAATATCAGCTAGAGTTCCACAAGGAAGTGTTATGGGCCAATACTATACTTGGTATATACGCGAGACCTACCAAGCACGAAAGGAACAAGTATTGCAACATTTGCAATCTTGGCAATTGGAGACAATATAGAGGAGTCAACCACTTAATTACAAAACGCTGCTAATTCATTAAGTAATTCGACGAACAAATGACGCCTTCAACTCAACGAAACTGAATCTATGCATATAAACTTTACCAACAAAAATGTTAATTGGTGAACTGCTCGGCTAAATTCGCAACCAATTCGTGTAGCGTTTGAAATAATATTGTTCGAAATACAAACTGGTTAATTATACAAACCGAATTTAACCTCGATCCTCGAGCAGATTTTCCAATTGTAATGTTCTTTAGTTTATTCAAAAAAATGTAAAAATAAGATGTTAGCATCTGTCCCAGTATCTAATTTAAAACGAACCAAGTGATCTTAAAGAGTCCGTATCTAGTACCCAGAACAATTAACACATTATTTATCAAAAATCACGGCAAAATAAAAATTTTCCGTTTTTCTTCCGGAGGATAAACTTAATGTACGTCGACTTCTTTCGGGGCAAAAAATATATTTTATCATCAACAATATGTTGTTTCGAAAAGTGATGGTGGGCGACAGTTCGCCGAAGAGGATAGACGTGTTTTTTCTATCCTCTTCAAAAATTTAATTTTATTTTATTTTATTTTTTATTTTTGTTTCTTATGTATATACTTTATATACTCGTCCATAAGTATATACAGATTAATTTTAAATTTTAAATTAAATTCTAATTAAATTTAGTTTAGTGTATTAATAATCCAAGTGTAGTGAAAAAAAAAAAATTAAACTAAAGTGTAATTTTGGAAAATGCAATCCACCGGGATGCGTTTGTCAGGCAATGTTTTTATTTTTTTGTAGATAGAAAAATTAAAAGGGCATGATTTGATATTTTGTGGAGTGTACATAAAATCAAATTTCAATTTTTAATTACTAAAGTCTAATATTTAGATAGTATTGAAATAAATTTTAATTTATATAAAATAAGTCGCAATAAATTTGGTATTAGATTTTATTTTTACGAACACTTATTTGGATTCTAATGTGTGATTTTGTGTACATTTTACAATCGACACTAATCCATACTTATAATTTGGTATATAAATGGGCCATAAATATGTATGTGTACTGTGTAGCTGTATCGTTTTCTCTTTGCACGGTTTCTGTGAAGGAATTGTGCGTGGTTTTGTTGGTTTTTGATTATTAAGTACAAACAACAACGAGAAAGAGAATATTTACGTTGGTTTTGAACAGCTGTCACAAGTATTTTACTATTGTGTAAAATGGGCACTAATTACTACATGCATACAAATTGATTTATATATGGCAAATATGTATATGGTATTTGTTGCTTGGTTTATGTACTATAATGCACAAACAACAACAAAAAAAGAATTTTTTGCGTTGCTGTTGATACAGTTGTCACAATATTTAACTGTATTATATTGATAGATAGTTTAGGTGTATTTATATGTACTATAAGGTCTACTGATACGCACATGAAAGATGGTAGAAAATATTTACCGTCAATGTGTGTTGGTGGTTTTAGTATGTTTTTGGTTTTTAGTAAATAAGATTTTTTTCATAGTTTAAATTTATCGCTCTTTTAGAGCTCTTTCTAAAAATTTTCGCTCTTGCTCCCATTAAAATTTTTTTTCAGTTTGCTTTTACGCTCTTACCCTCTAATGATAAACACAAAAAAAAATTTATTTCGCTCTTTCGAAGCGATTTAAATTTTTATTTTTTATTTTGCTCTTAAAGCAGAGAGCGTAAAAGCTAAAAATATCGCTTCCTAACCCATTCTACAGAGCCATTGTAGAAAATACATTAGGGAGCAAAATTTTTTGTACCACACGAATTGCTCTTTGAATATCAATAAAATTTATTGATATCTAAATTGATTGATAAAAGAAATTTATCTAAATATCGTTTATCAAACTTTCTTTATTTAATAAAGAAACTTTGATAAACGATATTTAGATAAATTTCTGGAATATGGCCAATTGTGATGGAACTTGGCTATTCTGTAACCGATTTGAGTGAAATTTGACATGTGCGTTGGAAATGGGATTCTAAAATGATTTTTAGGTGAAGTTCTGGAATATGGCCAATGGGGATGGAACTTGGCTATGTCTTAACCGATTTGAGTGAAATTTGACATTTGCGTTGGAAATGGGATTCTAAAATGATTTATGGATAAAGTTCTGGAATATGGCCAACTGGGATGGAACTTGGCTATTCTTTAACCGATTTGAGTGAAATTTGACATGTGCGTTGGAAATGGGATTCTAAAATGGTTTTTAGGTGAAGTTCTGGAATATGGCCAATGGGGATGGAACTTGGCTATACCTTAACCGATTTAAGTGAAATTTAAAATGCGCAATGGAAATGGGATTCTAAAATGATTTTCGGATGAAGTTCTGGAATATGGCCAATTATGGTGGAACTTGGCTATTTTTTAACCGATTTAAGTGAAATTTGAGATTTGCGTTGGAAATGGGATTCTAAAATGATTTATGGATAAAGTTCTGTAATATGGCCAACTGGGATGGAACTTCGCTATTCTTTAACCGATTTGAGTGAAATTTGACATGTGCGTTGGAAATGGGATTATGAAATGATTTTTAGGTGAAGGTCTGGAATATGGACAATTGGGATAGAACCTGGCTATTCCTTAACGGATTTTAGTGAAATTTAAAATGCGCAATGGACATGGGATTCTAAAATGATTTTCGGATGAAGTTCTGGAATATGGCCAATTGTGATGGAACTTGGTTATTTCTTAACCGATTTTAGAGAAATTTGACATGTGCGTTGGAAATGGGATTCTAAATTAATTTTTAAATAAAGTTCTGGAATATGGCCAACAAGGATGGAACTTCGCTATTCTGTAACCGATTTTAGAGAAATTCAACATGCGCGATAGAAGTAGGATTTTAAAGAGATTTTTAGATTAAGTTCTGGAATATGGCCAACTAGGATGGAACTTCGCTATTCCTTAACCGATTTTAGTCATATTTAACATTTGAGTTGAAAATGGGATTCTAAAATGATTTTTGGATCAAGTTCTGGAATATGGCCAGTTGTGATGGAACTTGGCTATTTCTTTACCGATTTTAGAGAAATTTGACATTTGCGTTGGAAATGGGATTCTAAAATGATTTTTGGATAAAGTTCTGGAATATGGCGAATTGTAATGGAATTGGCTCTTCCTTTACAGGTTTTAGTGAAAATTTGACAAGTGTAATGAAAACGGGATTCTTCAATGTTTTTTAGATGAAGTTCTGTAATAAGGCATATACGGCTAGTTAGGATGGAACTTGGCTATTTGTTAACCGATTCTGATGCAATTTGACATTTTCGTTGGAAATGAGATTCTAAAATGATTTTTCTAATTCCGCGTTCCTACACTAACATTAGCGTACTGTTACCCATTTTTCCTTATTTTCCTTTAATCGCGACTAAATTTTCCGGCAGATGTATAATAAACATGTCAATATAAGTAATCTATAATAATTATTATTTTATGTAACTCATATTGATATATTTAAATATATCCAGTTTGCGTAATCCATGCAGCTATCGAGGTTTATCTGCTGTGAGAAATAATCTGTAATTTTCATCCTATTTAGCCATATTCCAAAATTTTATCTAAAACCTATTTTAGAATCCCACTTCCAACGCATATATTGAATTGCATCACAATCGGTTTAGGAATAGCTAAGTTCCATCTAAATGATTCATATTTCAGAAACTCATCTAAAAATCATTTTAGAATTCCATTTTGATCGCACATGTCAAATTTCACTAAAATCGGTTAACGCATAGCCAAGTTTAATCCTAGTTGGCCTTATTTCAGAACTTCATCTAAAAATCATTTTAGAATCTTATTTCCAAAGTACATGTTACTTTCACAATCGGTTAAGGAAGTTGGCCATATTCCAGAACTTCATTCTAAAAATCATTGTAGAATCCCGTTCCCATCGCGCATGTCAAATTTCCAAAAAATCCAGAACTTCATTCATCCCATTTCCAACGCACATATCGAATAGCGTCACAATCGGTTAAGAAATAGAAAAGTTTCATCCTAGTTGGCCATATTCATCTAAAAATCATTGTAAAATTCCATTTCCATCGCGCGTCTTGCATTTCACTTAAATCGGTTAAAAAATAGCCAAGTTTCATCCTTGTTGGCCATTTTCCAGAACTTTATCCATAAATCATTTTAGAATCCCATTTCCAACGCACTTGTCAAATTTCACTCAAATCGGTTTAGAAACAGCCAAGTTCCACTATAATTGGCCATATTCCAGAACTTCATCCGAAAATCATTTTAGAATCCCATTTCCATTGCGTATTTTAAATTTCACTAAAATCGGTTAAGAAATAGCCAAGTTCCATCCCCATTGGCCATATTCCAGAACTTTACCCAAAAATCATTTTAGAATCCCATTTCCAATGCCCGTGCATCTCTTCGCTAATAAAACAATCTGGCTTTCTAAAGAAATTTAGAAGGTTTTGAATGTAACCGTTTGCTGTAATAACAAGAGCAATATAATAATGACGTTTTTATTCATCAGAGCAGAGCGTATTTATTTTCTCAATATAGCGCAATAACAAAGAGCGAAAATATGATAACACAAACGCAACAGTGGAAGAGCAAGAGCCTTATAATAAAAATAATGCTCCAGTTCTTCAGAGCGATATTTTTTTTTTTACAATTTCGCTCTTTATAAAGAGCTTTTTAATAGTTTTTATTAGCGCTCTTGAACAAAAATGAAGAGCGAAGAGCAAAATGAAATCCCATTTTAAACTCTGATTTTTTTACTTGAATGAAGGTGTTGTTGATCTTTTTGTGTATTCACGAAACAACTGTGATATTATTAACATCATGCATTATTTGAACACAATGAGATTTTGTATATTCGACTCAAATAGGATTTTTATACTTTGTATAATCGAATTGGTTTGAGTCGAATTAAAATTGGGAACTGTCTTAAAAAATTCATTTGAACGGTTTATTTAGGTAGGATTAATAAAAATTTTTTTACAGGGTATTACATACTGAATCAAATTATTTTCTAATTAATTTAATTAATATCATAAATTATAAATTGTCTAAATAAATAAATGAATAGATAAATGAAATGCGAATTTAGAAATGTTGGTTTAAATTAAGTTAAGATTTGATTTCTAACACAAAATGATGAGTTCATTTATGTGAAAAAGTGGAATCATTTTGGAAAGCTAAATGTTTTTGAGTTTAATGGTTGTCTTAATGGATTTATTGAAATTTAGATAATGGGATGTACACACAATCGTCATAATTACGTATATGACCAGAGCACCCTGTATTTTATAGAGCCATAATCAAAAAATCTGAGCTTTTATAAGGGAATTAGAAACGAGGAAAAAACGGAACTTTTCATAGTAAAACACACAAAACATATGGGAAATCACTTTTTTTCCTAAAAGAAATTTTTAAATGAAAACGTTACAAATTCTTAATTATGATTTCTGAAATACTTTCATAAATATTTGAATTTCAACATAAATGAATATCGTTTAAGTAATTCGTTTTTATTTTCTTCTAATAATTGATTTATTTAAAGCAAAATACAAAAAAAATTTCATAACAACAGCATTCTGATCAAATTAAAATAAAAGCTTACTACAATTCGTTTGGTCATAAGGTCAATATATTACATAGATGGCAGTGATGGCCGTAAAAATTTGGTAAAATCATACCAAAAATTACCACCTGAGGAAATTTCAAGTAAAAAAATTGTAGGAAAAGCAAAACAAATTCACAAAACATTAAGTACGAGTGATAATTTTGTGATTAAATAATTTTTTTTCGTATTTATCTGTAAATATTTTAGACATCTTACGTACACTAGTAAAACTAAAGATAAATTTAGCAAGTATTATTTTAATTCGTCAAAGCCAACTTTGATGTATTTTTCAAAATGAAAGTTCGAAAAAATATATTTTAGAAATAATTTAATTTTAATATTTCTGCAATTAATATTTACTTAATACCAACGTGGCCTTCTTGTATATTGTTCTTAAAGATATGTAGAAAACTTTTATATAAACATTTTATAATATTTTTGCTTTTTTCATTGAAAAACTTGAAGCTAAAAAACATCATTTTTACTATGGATTCCTATGGAAATCAGTGAAAAGTTATACCACTAAAAAAGCTTCTAAAAAATACGTCATTATGGTTATGGCTCTATACTCTAAAAGGCTCTGATATGACACATCGATACATTTTTAAGAAAGTAAGGGTTCATTTTCATTGCATTTATTTATTGTTTTATTTACTTTGAATGCTTGATTTGGCAGGGAATGAGGTCCGTGAACTGAGTTAAAATTTTGAATATATTTATATTTATTTATTACTAAAAAGATCAAATTTCTGAAATATTGATTATGTGAAGGTTTTTGGTGGCGGTGATCTCTTCAATTGGTGAATGATGCTAATTGGATTTTTATTTAGGTAGTCTAATATTTTATAAGTTTTATTTTTGAGTTGCGAAAATGACTAAGTTGAAGCAAATCATTTGAATATATACACTATCAGACATAAATATTTGGATGACGTCCGGGATTAATCACTGGAGCTGATTTTGGGATAGATGATTTTGCTACTCGTGCAAATTACCGCTCAGTCGGCTTAGTTAAAGTCGTGGGCGTCTACAACCTTGCTTATTTGTGTTGATCTGGTTTCAATAAATTTCTTTTTATGAAACTGATGCTACCGTTTGATATTACATATTGTAGGGATTTATTTTGATAAGTTTCGTGTCGTTGCACTGCTTTTATTATCAATTTTTAACGCTTTCATCGGTTTATTTGGAGAGGCTCATTTTCAATTCCTAAATTAAATTTTTGAATATATAGTTAAAATTTTTGTTCTAAAATATCAAAAATATCTTCTGCTAAAATTAATCACTTTATTGGTATTTAATTATAATTTATATTAATGGTGCTATTTCATTAAATATGTATGTATATAGATTGAAATATTATACTAATTAAATGAATAGCATCGTACGTTATCTAGGATCAGCGAAATGCCCTTTTATATGATATTGTAAACTACATTGCATTGCAAAAATATTTGAGGTATTGATGAAAATATTTCAACACTTCTTGTCAGTTTAATTTAATTTAATTATATCAAAGTGTTATAGTTTGTTCGGGTATTTTTATCTGACGGTCTAGTTGATATTAAGTATATTTAATTATATATAATTGTTAGATCGTCACCAAGCTACAGAAATATTAGTGAATTCTCGCTCAACATCTAGAAACTCCAAGCAGCCATAAAAGTTTAATTTCAACTTTATTTTATTTAATTTTATCTTTGATTTGTTATTTGTTATATGTTTTTTATAATACAGTAGAATCCGTTTATACCAAACCATGTATATAACGAACAAACGCTTATAATGATCATATGGTTTTGTCATATAGTTGTGTGCCTTGAATTTGCACGAACACTTATTTTTTCTTATACAATACAAACAAAGAACTACGTTAATAAACCTAAACGAATATTTGATTAAAATGAACAGTCGGCTATAGTGAACAAAATTATGTCCCTTGAGTGTTCGCTATAAGCGAATTCTACTGTAATTATAATTATAATTATATTTATAATTATAATTTTAGCTTAGTAATTTTAGATTTTCTTAATTATTTTATGAGGTAAATTAATGAAAGGCGAACAGGGGAAATTACAACATTAATAATTTTTAATTTAGGTTTAGGGAGTCCTGAGAATCCGGCCCTGGATTCCAGAGAGATGATCATCTAAAAATGTAGTTAGATTGTGTTGTTTTTGGTTCCGTCAGTTTACTTACTATCGATCGCATTGGTGTCTATAACCGGGACGAGTCTGTCCCAACTAATAATCCTATCCTATCCTTCTGTTTTGTTATGTGTAAACGGGTGTACGGTGTGTGCCCGGGAGTCCGGGAGACTTGCTATAATGCTTGGCCGTACACTCACAATCAATCAATCACCAATACGTTGTTTCGAAAAGTACTTATATCCTTACAGAGGTAAGGTGATCACAAACATATACATATATGATTAATTTGAGGTCTATTTTCTTATGGCTGGTGGATGTAAAAATTAATTTTTTCGTGTTCTGTATACTTTACGTACAAAATAATTATTTTTTCTTCAAAAATCCGTAAAAATTCGTCATTAGATTAAATACCAGAAATTGTTTAATTTTTCCATAATTTTAAAGTTGAACTAATTAATTTATCTTAAAAGAACACATTTTGCTTAAAGGTAAATTGTTTTTCTTTTTTTTTCGAATATTATTAAATTTCACATCTCAATTTGGGAAATGTATGAAAAGGAATTCTAAGTGTACGTTTCGACAGATAACTTCGTTATTATTTTTACAACGAAATTCACACGGATAGTATACGTGCCTAAAACCAGTGCCTTGCGTCGTATGCTGATGAATGTGTAATGGCCGATTGGGTCAAAAAACCGAAAGTGATAAAAGGTGGAATGTCTAAAGGCCAAATGGGTCAAAAGGCCGAATGTTGAAAGGTCGATTGGGTCGAATGGCCGAACGTGTGGAAAGGCCGATTGGGTCGAAAGGCCGAATTTTCATTACATTTTCCTTCATTTAATTGATTGAAATCAATATTTAAAATAATTGAATTTATTTTTAAATGTAACATGATTTAAATAAATTGAAAATACGTGCTAATAAATCCTGGCTATGTAGCATATTAATGTGATCAAATATTGTCGGAAATAAAAAATTTATTTATTTTTCTTTTGTTATTATAATTAATTAATTTTTAATTATATGACAAAAAAAACGTAAGAAGATTTTAATATTTAAGGCGACTTACTACTAAACATTTCTATACAAAAGTTTTGATAAAAATATAAATTTTGGTTTTTTAAGAATATAAGTTTTAAAAATGTTCATACATAAAAAGATGAATAATTAAAATCAATTTCGACACAAAGGGCTTTTCGGAATTTGGGTTTTCGACACAATCGGCCTTTCGACATTCGGCCTTTCGAGACAATCGAGCTTACGACACATTCAGCGTTTCGGAATTCGGCTTTTCGATATTCGGCCTTTCAACACATTCGGCCTTTCGACATACGCTCTTTGTACGTTCGGCCTTTTGACATTCGGGCTTTCGACATTCATCTTTCGACCCTATTCCTTTAACTCTACATGTGGATTATGATTTCTATTATTATTTGTCTATTAAAAAAATATGTATGATTCAATAATCAGACATATAATAACTCAGTTAAATTAACACAAAAACTTTTCTTTTTTGTAGCACGTTATAATTTTTATAGAAATCCAAAAAAATTATTTTATTAATTTCCTTTTCTTTTCTATTTTAGATAAGAGAACTAGGCACGTGTTGTCACACCAAATTCACGAATAATTCTTCACTAATTTGATCAAAACATAAGCGCCGCACAATTCCAATCTCGGCAAACATACCTGCTTTATTGGTGCTACTTTGCCCTTAGAGATGATTAATTGGGTACTGATTCTGCTAACCTTACCGATTGCACTTATGTATACCACCGACCCATATGCCTTCTCGGAGGCATCACAAAACGCGTGTATTTGTAACTGACATAATAAACTGATGGTAACATCTTTGAATTTCAATTTTATTTAAATGTGTGAGCCCGTGATAGGCTGATTGAAACTCTTCATTAATTTCCTGCGTCAAGGGCGTGTCTTAATCTTAGTGTGCCACCCAAAGCTTCTGAATAATAAGCTTAAATATCATTAACGTTGGCGCGAGCCAGCCGAGCGGATCGTATAGCTTTGAAATTTCGGATGAAACCATTCGTTTCGTTCAAACATTAAACCCTTAATAATTGCGTCTGAAAGGAAAATATATCTGTGGATGAATTCCATATAATACCAAGGGTTCTTGCAGCTTCGTTCTCTTCCAAGAGTTTATATTTATTTGTTGTTTCGTCTTGTTGGAAAGATTGTAAAATCCTCGTTGAGTTTGATCTCCATTTACGTAGGTGAAATCCATGATGATCTAACAAATTTACTATTTCAGTTTTAAGATTTATTGCATCTTCTTCTGAATCGGCGCCTGAAAGTAGATCGTCAATATAGATGTCGTTCAAAATTGCATTTGACGCCTCCGGGAATTTGATTTTATTGTCATCAGCTATTTGGTGCAGAGATCGGGCAGCTAAAAATGGTGAACAGTTAGCTCCCGTAACAGATCGTCCCGAAATAGTATTAATTGGTAATTACAATCTTTGTCGCCAACCCTTATCTGTCGGTACATCTTTTCGATGTCGGCTACAAATACAATTCGACGCATCTGAAAGCGTAACAAGATTGTATATAAGTCTCTTTGAACTTTTGTACCAACATGAAGTATGTCATTTAAAGATACGGAGTTCGAGGTTTTACATGACGCGTCGAATATTACACGCATTTTTGCAGTACTGCTTGTTTCCTTGTAGACTCCATGGTGAGGCATGAAGTAACGCATATCATCGTCGTTTGGAATTTGTGACCATTCGACTTTCTTCATGTGATTAAGGTTGAGATATTCTTCCATGAAGTCGATATATTCCTTCTTGAATGCTGCGTTCTTCGAAAACTTCCGTTCCATGGCTAAGAAACGACATTTCGCGTTGACGTATGAATTTCCCAATATTTTTGATTAACTGATCATAAGGGTCGTCCTTCGTTTCACTTGAATTAATGATCCTATGTTACCTACCACTAGCCACCCAAAATGTGATTGACACAGTGTTAGTAATCCAGAAATATTTATCCTTTGACTTCCCACAATCTCAAAAAAATGTTCCGCTTCAATCAGGGTATCGACTGGGCGTGCTTCATTATATGTGGGATCAGCAAGTTTGTATTCCATTAATTGGTTAAATCCTTCCACGCGAAAAGTAGTCTCAGGTACTTCTGTTGAAATGTACTTTATAATCTGAGACGTTAAAATGATGGAATAATTTGAATCGATGATGGATGATGGAATAATTTAATTACGAACGGGTCGAAAATATAAAATATTCAATTAGTAGTGCGAATTGGATATATTACGGAACACAGTGCAGTGTCTGTAGAGCAGTTGGTTCGGGTCAATAAAACGTAAAGTTTGTGAAAGTCGAAAGTCAATGGGACATATTCATTATGGATCGCGAAATTAGAATTCGAAATCGTATAATCTATCAGCTGGAAGCCATTTGTGGGTTTGCGAAGAAAATTGATGATGAAACTACAGAGAACGCTATTCGACCACGCTTAACAGATTTAATAAAACATCATGATAAGTTCAATGATTTCGAATTATCGCTCCAAGGATATGCTAACTCTGAATCACTGGCGGCAAAAGTCACAGAACAATATTATGAAGCTCGAGCACGGTTGGAAGATGCTTTGGTCAATTGCACGGGAATCAAAATAGCAACTAGGCAGACTGGCGAGGAACTCAACGAGACGCTGGAAAACTTCGTAACACAGCAAAAGACTTTAACAATTCAAAATGTTAATATTTATTAATCCAAAATCATTTAATTTAATTTAATAAAATTTATTTATTTTTATTTTAAACAAACGCATAATTTTATTTATTTATTTTCACAAGTATTGTGATTTATTAATCACCATTTTATTATATTTATTTTCCACTACCGCACGATGTGGGCGACATGTCACCGCATTGAAGATCGAGAGCAGACTGAAGTTAAAAAAGAAATATTTTATTTTGTTTTCTTGTCTCTTCATGTGGAAGAGACAGTAGTTCATTATTTGAATGCGTGTGTTCCCAAATGTTAATGTCAACGTTGAGCGGCGTGGAGACGTTGCATTATTGGTTGGGTTAACTCAGACGCCAATGTATGTGAGTGATACTTTGTGGCGGAGCACGCATGAGTGAGCCGCTACAAGACGTTCTACAAATCAATGAATGCAACAACAACATTAAAGTTACTGAAAATTAATATTGAACCATTCAGTGGTGATTATAAGATGTGGCCCTCTTTTAGAGACCTTTACGTTAATACTGTTCACGATCATCCAAATTTGAAAAACTCACAGAAGTTACAACAGTCGAACAGTCTACTTCGTGGGGAAGCTGCTGGGTTATTAAGACATACAACGACCACAAGAACGACATACAAGAACGTTACGATAAACCAAAACTAATTACATCTACATTGACTCAGTCATTCTTAGATCAAAAGTCGTGTAAAAATGCAAATCATCGAAAGCTGTGTCGGCTCTACGACCAGTCAGATGAAACAATTCGCGCCTTACGAAGCCTTGGTACACAGGAAGAGTCACGAGATCCCTGGCTTATACATATACTGCTACAGAGGGTCGATACGAAAACGAAACAACTGTGGGCACGAGATTCTGTAAGCAATTTGCATTCATCATTCAGCGAATTTTTGAAATTTTTAAATACTCGATGTGATACACTTGAATCGTGTAATATTGAAGACAGAAGGACGTATATGTACAACTGCAGCATCCAAATCACTTTTAGTAGAGCAATCGTCACCGAATTAGTCATCTCCAAAAATCTGCTATGCGTGCAAGGAAGATCATCTTCTGTACAAATGTCCAACATTTCGGAATAGCAAAGTGCAGGAACGAATTGCAATAGTGAACGAGAATTGCCTATGCCATAACTGTCTAAGGAAGGGTTATCCAGCTAACAAATGCTTGGCTAGAACTTCGTGTTTAATATGCCGAAGAAGGCATCATTCGTTGTTACACACTTCACAAATGGTCGCCAACTCCGTATTTATTGACTCGAATCCAGTCGTACTAATAGTGCACACAAATTCACAACCAGCAATCTTAAACAATCAATCAGCTAGCAATCTACAATCAACTAGGAATCTACAATCAACTAGTAACCTACAATCAACTAGTAATATTCAATCAACGAGTAACATACAGTCAAAGGGACCAATGTTGTGCTTCCTTTAGTAATGCCAACAAATAGGTTTGAAGAATTATCCGAATAAATCCCTAACTTGTGTGCCAAAATGTTATAAAATAGCGTATATGCCAACATGGCGGCTCAAAGATAATTTTTTTATTCTTATTACTAGATACAAAGACATAAACTAATAAATCTTGAATTAATAAATTATGGATATGTTCGGAATTTACAAAACTATATAGGGTGGGCGATGTAAGTTTTTTTTTTGAACTAGCGGTTATTTTGAGTATGGTAAGGGTTATGTCACTTTTGATTTGACAGAAAGTTAGTTTTATTCTTCCGCTGAACGAAAATGGTTGTGTATTCGCTTGAACAACGCTGGAAAATATTGAAATATTACTTCGAAAATCTTGGCCAAAAAAACATTTTTTCGGATGAGGCGCATTTCCATCTTGGCGGCTATGTAAACAAGCAGAATTGTCACATTTGGGGCACGGAGAACCCGCACGTAATCGTAGAGAAGCCGATGCATTCTCAACGAGTGACTGTTTGATGCGGATTTTGGTCCGGTGGCATCATTGGGAAAATTTTCTTTTAAAATGAGCAAGGAGCCGCCGTTACTGTTAATGGTGAGCGCTACCACGCCATGATAAACGATTTTTTGTTCTCAGCACGAAGAGGAAGAATAGGCAACGTGATTTGACGCCGTTGGACTATTATCTTTGGGTTGCCGTCAAAGATAAGTGTTACGCCGATAAACCAGCAACGATTGACGCTCTCAAGAACAATATTCGCATTGTCATTGAAGACATAATGCCGCATACCATCGAAAATGTGCTCAAAAATTGGACTGACCGTATGGGGTACGTCAAGGCCAGCCGAGGCAGTCATATGAATGAAATAGTATTCCATAATTAATCGGAAGGATTGTTCTTTACAATGAAAAGAAACTTTTTGTTTTATTGCATTTTAAAAAAAAAAATGTATTTGGCCCACCCTGTATTAGTCCGTAAATTTGTCATTCATTTCCAACCGTTTCAAAATCGTATGAAACGAAACACCCACACAACTAACAAAAAAATATTTCCCTTTGTAAAAATAACAAACTTTTCTGTCAAAACGTACACTTAGAATTTTAATTGATATAAAATGGATGGTATTGCAATTTAGCTCCGTAATAGTCAACCATCTCTATGTTTTGAAGTAGTTGCCGTTTACTTGTCGAAATATTTAAGAGTATGGATATGCATTGTATTAAGAAGTCAGCCCATTGAAATTGAAACCTAGCTTAGACGATCACTCAGATTAGCTTCAAAAATTTGATTTTTTTTTATAAAATTTAGAATTTAACAAATTTACATCAAACTTAATAATTTGATAATAACGCAATCTAATTCGTTGGATATTCCTTTGTTCCAGGAAGTTATTTTAATTTTCATAATATTCCAAAAATTAAAATTAAAATTCTCAAATAATATAAAATTTGTAGAACTTGGAAGAAATTAAAATATTATTCAATATTACCTTAATTAGCAAACTTGAAAATTTTCAAAAAAAAAGTTTAACCCTAAGCACAATAAAATAAATTGCTATCTTGTAAGGCAAGCGTGCAACCACACTTAAAACCAACTAAATGTTGGTATTTTTATGAACCAATTAGGCACTTAAGATTTCAAAAATTAGTTAGTCCCCCTATACAATATTACTACAATTGAAACAATTATTATGATTTAATAAAATCAGCTTCAAATTAAAAATTCACCCTTATATTCAACAATAATTAGGCAACAATTAAAATCATCCCTTAAAATTAAAAAAAGTATAACACCAAAATAACCTTGATATTCATTAAATAATCAAAACGGTTTGATTTACCCATGCCTAATAAACACAAATAAATTGGAAATAGCAGCATACAAATGAATTTTCATTATTTTCCTCATTTAATGATAAACGTAAATAAATGGTTAAATAAATAAATATAACTTCGCGTATTTACTTTTACATAACAAGATACACCCTTCCCATCACACCACCACAACAATAAAAACATATAAAAAAAAAATCTTAACATACATTATTATTATGATTATTTTATGTCTCGACACTCATTTTCTTAAAAATAAACTTACATAATTTCCATTCCTCTATATCCTTCTGTGCTGACTCGTCGACACTCATCAAAATTAAGTTGGCGCGCGCGTTTTTTTTTTTTTTTATTTTTCATTCATAAACGAAAAATTATTTTTAACCTAAAAACCTAATGTGGTAAGGGAAAGTCTCGTGAATTTTTCCGTTTTTTTTTGTTTTTGTTTTATTCATTTGTACGCTTTTATGTATACATAAATAAAAAAAAAAAAAAGCTAAACCGAAAAATTTCTTTATAAACACCAAACCATTATCATTATCAAAATAAAAAATTAAGAAAAACTGGAAAATTTTTATAATAACAAGACAAATATGTACAATTTTTCATTTACTTTCTTTTCCCTTCTTTACAATACACATTCCTATATTTATAATAAGCAGTACACAACAGTTGTTATTCTTGTTATACATACTTCTTACTTACTTTGTTGTATTTGTATTATTTTTATTACATGATACTGATTAAGAAAAAAAAAAAAAATTTCTTTCAACTTTATATGAAAATATGGAATGGGTATGGAAAATGAGATGAAAATATAGAAAATATTCTGTTTTTGTTTTATGATTCGTTTGCTGTTGGTATACTAAGTGGTTTAGTGGAATGGGTTATGGAATTTTAAATAATTTTATTTTATACTCATATATACCTACATATAAACCCCCGTACCATAGTAATTTTCATTTAGGTTTTTTTTTTTTTGTATGAAATGGTAAATGGGGAAAAATGAAATCTCGGTTGTAATTTTTCGTTTATTTTGTTTTTGTTTTACAAACAATTAACAAGTTTAATTTTGTTGAGGTTGGTTAGGAACATTTATTTTTAGAAAGTTAATTTTGGCGTATTATGCGTATATTATTTTGGTTTGGTGGTATTCGTAAATTGAATTGTTTTCTGTCTGGTAACTGACTGTACCGCGTTTTATGGGTTGTGCTTTTAAGTTAAAAATGGTGGGTGCATAATTTACATATGTATAGTTAGGTGCAAATTATGAGAACAGAAAATAATTTCGTTTTTGTTGAGATAGTTCGGATTGGTCCTCCGAGCCGGATGGCTTCTTCTTAATATTTAATTGCAAATATTATTGCTCTATAGCTGAACATTAAAATTAGCCAAATACAGCAATAACAATAGTGGAAATACGCAATTTACCAAACGGAGTCAAATTATTCATAAAGTGTAAACTGCATTGGTCGAAAGTGTCAGTGTCACGAAAAGTATCAGAATTCAGTTTGTTACTAAACTTTTAGTACCTACGAAAATTATTACGTTACATCATTCACATATCAACAATAATTTGTATTTAATCGTATGGTAATAATGATAATTCAAGGTCATTTATCGAAAGGATTGGAAATAGTTTAGTTTGATTACGAATTGACGGTCGAAATTTTATGATTCAAAATTGTTGATTCAATTCGGTCGCTTCAGTCTAGAATTGTCTTATAATAATTCAAAAAAATTACAAAACTGGAATATTTAACCCTATTACTACCACGCTAGTGTGGTAACGTAAACTACCTAGCTGTGACTCTGAGACACACAGTCAATTTTTAATGATTGCATGATGCGCACACCATCGATTTGTTAGAATGCTCATTGCACACATTTTTTTGGCATATTCCGCAAATTTGTTTGGAGGAACGCCCTTCAGTATAGGAACAGAGGTAGCAGCGTCGTCGTTTGGTAGCCTCAGTATTTGCTGATGAGGTACCAAAAACTTAATGTATTGTAGCCACGCTAGACTTTGATAAAAACTTCTGACTTCGACGCTTTATATTTGGAATGACCAAGTATTTCACCAAATCTTTCAAAAATAGTTTTCGACGAGAATTTAGTTGTATTTTTTTTCCAATCGGGATATAGATTTAGCCATATGACTTTTGCTGCAATACGCATGGCACATTTGATCAGCGTATCTACTCCGCCCTATATCTTATTGTAATATAGGTTTATCTCGGACATATTTTTGTTGTCGACATCTATTTTGTCGCTATGGTGCATTGTGGATAACAGAATCACAGCTCTGTTCTTCTTAGGAACATAGCTCACCAGAGTCATATTTCTTCGAAATCGAAATACATTCGTTTCGTTTTCTCTAGATTTATGAGGAAGAAAGTTAGTGGGAATATATCGCTTATTTTTGCGTAGTGTACAAACACAAGTAGGTCCCTTGACCAGCAAACGTTGTGCTCATTCAAAACTCGTAAAATAATTGCCGAATGTAATGTTTCGGTTTGTCCTTTCAAATGGTGCGCTTAACTCTTCCACAACTTGAGTAGCTAGATTTTCGGCTGGGGTGAAACCTTCCTTTCCTAGGTACGGAATACCCAAATAAAAGATAGTCTGGTTTTGATGGAATATATTGGCGGAATGATATTCTACCCCTAAACGGCACCAACTGCTCATCTATGGTTAAATTCTTTCCCGGTATATAGTGTTTTAGTAGGTTTTTATTGATCAAATTCCACACGTCCCTTATTGGCGCAAATTTTTAGATCTGCGTATTGATCGTGTTGATTTGTTATCAAATCGTAAATGGCGCAGCAAAGCGACGAACCTATTTTTTGACATGCACGCACGATAAATAGGGCTTCCTAATAGTGGATCGCAAAATTCTAAATAATCTGTTATGCCTTGGTGATGCAATCCAGCCTCGATCAGAAACCCTATAAATTCTATTGCGTGCCAAGTGAATTACTTGCTTGTAGACTGGTGTATTTTACAATAATATTTATTATTTTGTCTGTGAGAAACCGTGAAAATGCGTCATCATGGTTATCTATATGTTAACCAGGCGGTAAAATTACTTTATTTATTTCGCCCCGGATGATATTATATGGGTAGCAGTCCGACTTTGTGTTTTTGGTACGTTCTCCATACCTGCATCATCTTCTTCTTCTTATTCTCCAGAGCCTGATGCTTCATCCTCTATTTCGGACGTAATCACTAGCACATCTACTTCACTATCTGATAAATCAGAATCTAATACCTCGTTGGATTAACCGACACTTTGGTCCTCGCTTCTTTCTTAAATTCATTTCTGTTTTCAGTATCCGTTACACTTCTTAAACGTCTAGCCATTCTTCAAGATATAATTATATAATATTTGAATATTATTATGATGGATTGATAATTACATTTTACGTTACCTGTATTATTCTATAACCTAGAACGTTTATCACTAATAAGTTATTTTATCACTATGGAAAATATCACTTGAATAAAAAGAAAACCACATACACTAACTGATAAAACTGGCAAACTGGCAAACTTTGCAAACTGGCAAAATTTTCACTTTCACTTTCATTTTTTACAAGCAGACACGCTTGATCTTGTCGAAACTAAAAAACTAAATAGAAATATAGAATATGTAAACTGAACACCTGCATAATTTTTCTAGTTAGGAGAGGTGCCAGGTGTAGGGAAAATTCCCTACTTGTGGGGAATTATGTATAATCAAGAAAATGGGTGTAGGGAAAAAAGGACAGATTTTTAATAATGCCTTAAATGTAGGGATTTTTTACTAAACCAATATTTTTTACAAGCAGTTTGTATAAATCATATTTATTATAAAAAATTCCAAAATCCGTTCACTCTTTTATATCAATTTCCTTACAGTCTGCTTATTTGTATTTCTCAAATTGTTTCTGTTTTCAGGGTTTTGTTATGTCAAACTTATCTAACCTTTTTTAAAGTGTTATTTTTTGTGGAATAGTGGAACAGAATTCCTTTCATAACTATGCGTATAATTATGCCTAACTGTGCCATTGTAGACTTTTATTAATTACATTTTACACATTAAAAGGAGGAATATGGATTCATCATCATCATCTTACGATTCCCAGAAGGACCGACAAAAAGATACTCGTTCGTCAAAATTAAAATGGCGTAAACAAAAATTCAACAATGATGAGCTTATTGTTGAACAATTTAAAGGTTGGCTGAAGAAGTTCCCAGACGACGACTATAGGTGCAGATGTATGGCTTGTAACCGAGATCTAAACTGTGGTAAATCAGACTTACAAAAACAATCTGATACGAAAAAACACAAGATTAATGTCGAAAAGATTAAAAATACATCCTGTTTGAAAACCTTTTTTAAGACAAAACATAAATCGAATGACAGAGCTGTAGATAATTTTGAGATTAGACTCAGCTTGTTTTTTGCAGAACATAATGTCGCCATTCACATTACTGATCCTTTGCTAAAAGAAAATGCGCCAGACTCCGACATTATTAAAAAGGCGAAGTTGGGGTGTACTAAATGCGTCGAAATTATTTGTGAGTTTTCAAATTTCATCTCGAAAATTAAAAATCAAAATGTAATAATTGTTGGTGATTTGAACATTGATATTTTGAACTTTCCAGCTTCCTGTAATGATTATATGTTTATGTTGTCGTCAAATGGATTTCTGTCACTTATTAATTCTGCCACAAGAGTTACTAGTAATACTGCTACTTGCATTGATCACTGTTTTGTCCGTGTTAATAGTGGTGCTACTTTGGATGTATCATTGCATAACTTACACATTACGGACCATGATTTGGTTAAAATTGATATAGAGATTCTTGGTAATTATGCTAACGAAAAAGAATTGGCGTACAGCAAATTTGATATTATTAAATTTGAATCATTAATCTCGTTACTTGATTTTTCTAGTTTATTAAGTCTAAGTAATCCCACATCAATTTTGACCAATATGGTTTCAATGCTTTCAAAAGTAGCTGATTCATGTTCCAAAAATGTAATTAGGCATAATTCAAACATAAAGCTTAAACCGTGGATTTCTAACAAGTTGGTACTTTTACTATTTTCTCAAATTGTGTAGCGGAATCAATGATTCTATAGTTTCTGTTAAAGACAACTATTTTAGTAGGAAATTTAATGAATGTGGTAAAGATTGCGAGAAGACCTGGTCGGTTGTTAATGATATTTTGTGCGGGAATTTGAGTAGAACTAATATCAAAAGAATTTTGTCTATTAACTCAGAGATTCTGTCTGACTCTGTATCAATTGCTAACGATTTTGGTTTTTATTTCTCTAAAATCGTTGGCGATTTGAGATCTTCTAACTTTTCTGCCCAAAGTATGAGTCCTAATGATTGTTCTTACTCTACTGGAATGTTGGATATATTTTTTATTAATCCAGTCGAGGAATCAGAGATTATTGGTATTATTAATGGACTTAAATCAACTAATGCACTTGACATTATTAGTCTTAGCTCGAATATGCTAAAATTAGTGGTTATAGCAATTGTGCCAGTTTTAGTACAATTCATTAACCAATGTTTTGTAAATGGTGTTATCCCTAATGTTTTAAAAACTGCAATTGTTATCCCTTTGTTTAAAAAGGGTGATATCATTATTAAGGACAATTATCGGCCCATTGCATTGCAACCCACAATTTTGAAGATCGTTGAAAAATCGATGAAATCCCGTATTGAGAAGTTTTTGGACAAATTTGAGTTTCTTAGTCCTCTTCAACACAGCTTTAGATCTGGCAAAAGTACTGAATCTGCGTTACTTAATTTCTTATATGGAATTCATATTAATCTAAATGAGAAGAAGTTTGTTGGTGCAGTCTTCATCGATATAAAGAGAGCCTTTGATATGGTGGATCATAATCATCTTCTGCGTAAGCTCCAGTCTATTGGTTTTAGAGGTGTATCACAGAAATGGTTCAAGTCTTATCTCAGTAATCGAACATTTATGGTTAGGATTGATAAATCGCAAAGCATTCCATTTATTATTGAACATGGTGTTCCTCAGGGTTCTGTTCTTGGTCCTATCTTGTTTTTAATTTACATAAATTCAATTTTTGACTTAAACTTAAACGGTAAAATTGTTGCTTTTGCTGATGATATTGCATTAAGTTATTTTGATTTGACTGTTAATGACCTAACTAACCAAATAAATTCTGACATGAAGATTCTTCGCACATGGTTTGATAATCAATCCTTGCTCTTAAGTGAAAAAACTAAGGTAATGTTCTTCAAATTGGTTGGTAATCCTTATCGAAGTTTCATCCCCGAGATTTTTTATCATGTACGTAATTGTGACTTACGTAATTGTAGCAGTCTTTGCATTAAAATTGAAAATGTTTGTTGGGATTTAAAAATCACATGTTCAAGTTGTCAAAAATCATGTTAATTCTGCATTACGTGCAATTTATTTGATACGTAAATTTTGTCCATCCAATGTTTTACTCAATTTTTATTTTGCTTGCGTGGACTCTCGCATCAGTTATGGTTGACCATGTTGGGGTGGAGTTTATTTTGATACCATTGAACCGCTATTAATTTTACAAAAGTGTATTATTCGGGTTATGTTTTTCAAGCGTCGATACGATCATTCTTGGCCTATTTTCAATGCCTGCAAAATTTTGCCTTTACAGCACCTATATATTTTTAAAGTGTTAAGATTGTTTTATTTGCGAAGTTGTCGTCGGTTGCCGCGAATTGTTTACACACATCAAGTTCGGAATAATTATCGAAATTTGTACTCTGTTCCGCCATTTTCATCTGAATTATTTCGAAAATATTATATAGTTTCTGCGCCCACTTTTTTTAATCGATTGCCGCTTCATATAAGAACGATGATTTATGATAGGAAATTTTTGCGTTTGGTCAAAGACTGGATACTAGAAACTAAAGATGTGGGGTTTATATTTGCTAAATAAATTTTGTTTTGTATAATTTTCTTTTTCTTTTAATGTACTGTGGTTTTTAATCTTTTGTCTTTATTATACTTTTGTTTGTAAATTTAATTTTTAACACTTGGGTTAATCGTAACGGTCGTTTTGACAAAGATTATCCAATCTTCTTAACCACACTTTTATTTTTTTTTTTGTTTTTTTTGTATGAATTTATAAAAAAAAAAATTTAAATAATTGTATATTTGTATGGCTGAGAGAAATAAATAAACAAATAAATAAATAAAAAATAAACAAATTATAAAAAATGTTTTAGCATACGAAGAAACAAACAGATTAGTCGAAATATTAAAAAAGACACAGTTTTCTGTAATGATCGACGAAAGTACGGATATAGGGACGAAAAAGTCTATGTGCATATTGGTGCGATACATAAGCCCAGAAAATGGCCAAGAAAATGTTCAGATTGCACTGCCGCTGCACTTTACCAACATTTTAAAAGTTTAATAAATAATTTCGGTACCTATTCACTATTTATGTCACATTTTTGCTGTATATCTATTTACATAAGAAATATTTGATTTTGTAGGTATTCCTTTCTCAAATATAATCGGATTTTGTAGCGACGGTGTTAATGTGATGGTAGGAGCAAGAAATTGGTTTATTTCTCGCCTCCAGGAATATATTCCACAAGTAATTATACAGTGTCGCCAGCAAGGCTTGTTTAACATTACCGAGAACCCCAAAAGATCTTTCGCGCCAAATAGGCGTATACGTTTCCGGCAGCTCAAAGCGGTGTTCGCAGCTTCAAAGTATTCAAGATTTTCTCAGAGAAGATAAAAGGAAAAAGCTGTTAAAACAGATAAGTTAAAGGCCACGGAATCTATTTTACAAGAGCTAAAAACCTGTATACTAAAGCTCTTACCTTTTATTTTTAAAATACGTACTGGAATTATTTAATTTATTAAATGCAATATTTTAGTCAAAAAAATGTTTAATTAACCACTTGCATTCGGAATCGATTAAAATTTTTAAGAACTTGGGTCAACATTTTATTAAACCAGAAGAACTGAAACCTAACGTTAACGTTAAATCGCCTCATAATTTTTTGCCAATCGAGTGTGTGTATTTGGTACCAGAATGTATGGACTTATTAAAAAACAATTCCCAAAAATGAATCTGAACGAATAATACTTGATTGTCTGCAATTTTATATAGTGGCTTTAGAAGAAATTCAGCAAAGGCTGCCGATTAAATCCGACACCATTTTTAAAGAAATGGAGTTTTTAAATCTAAACATCGCATTGAGTGCAAGAAATGAAATCACTTTATATGAATTTAAAATAATTTGTGAAAAACTGAAAATCGACCAAAATTGGCTAGCTATGGAATGGAGAAAATTACCGAATGAATTCAGTGAATCACAAAATTCTGGCTGTTGATAAATTCTGGTGGACAATTTCAAAATTAAAAAATTTCAACGATAATTTCACTTTTCCGGAAATAACAAAAGTGGCTCAATCCATTTTATCGCTTCCTCATTTAAATGCTGACGCTGAAAGGATCTTTTTGAAAAGACTTTTGTGTCGGACGTAAAAACAAAAAAAAGAATCAAACTAGGCAATGAAGTTTTAAACGCAATATGCGTTTTACGTTCTTCACCATCCAGCGAATCGTACCTTACATTTCAATGTAATGATAACCATTTCCGTCGAAAGACTACGCAAGTTTTGTATTACAATAGCGGTTAATAGTATTTTATAATTTTTAAAAGACTTATAGAAAATATCGTTACATCCAGCCTGTTAAGCCGAGTAGGCGAGTACCCATCACTAAAATTAGTTTATAGGTAAATAGAAGAGAACATGATGGGTAGAATACTCGTCTGAATAGACTGAATCGCTTTATGATCTTAAATTATTGAAAAATATTGTCTGTAGGGAAAAGTAAGGATTTTTTTTCTAATTTGTAGGGAAAACTAAAATTCTGACCTGGCAACGCTCCAAGCGCAACACCTGCAATTATTATTATTTTTTGAGCTATTCACACATTATTCGATCAAGTATCTAAGAGTCACACTGTGACAGTTTATGTAATTTTTACAAATTCAGGATCAAAAATATTAATTATAAAATTCCAAAAAATAAAAAAAAATTATTTTTTGATAATTTGTGGACCGGTTGAATAGTATATACATAGTTTTAACGAAATCACAGTTATTTAAAATTAAATAATGACTCAGAGACACAGCTCGGTAGGAAAACGGAGTGTAAATAACTAATTTATTAGAAGTTTTTGAAATTTTGAGGTTTATTTTAATCAATTAAAAATGTTGACTATAAATCCGAAATCAGCAACAATTTGGATTAGGAAAAATATTTCTTACTGTAAACACAAATTCAACATTTTTTAAATCTCAATAGCGGTTGCAATATAGCTGATATAAAATTCTAAAAAAGGATATTTCTTGAAGCATTTTAAATTTTTTGATAAAACCAAGCGTAAAAATATATTTCTGGGCTCGCTGTTCAGTTATTTTTCACTTTAAAGTGGATTGGATACTTTTTTTTTTAATTCATTGCTCAATAATAATTATTGAGCGAATTGTAAATTTTGTAATTTTATTTGGCAATAAAAAACAATAATTGAGAAAAAACGGTATAGGACTATATGTATTGCAGCCTAATAATAAAAAAATAATTATTTGGTTTAATAAATTTAAAAATACGGTTTACCGGTTTTCACAAACCGGTTCTGCAAAAAAAAAAAAAAAAAAATTAATCATAATTATGACAGTCGTGGATGACGATAAAATGACGAATGGCCAACGAGGATACTGATTGACACAACTATATGCACTTAATGCAAGGGCAACCTAAGATTATTTTATTAAATTAACCAATTTAAATTGAACAAGTTAATATCCAGATACTGAAATCGTAATATCGTAAGTGTAGGATTAAACATTGACCATTAGGTAGAAATTGAAACTTAAAACCGACTATTTCATCCAAATACTAATCTATTTACAATCAAAATGCCAATGCTACTAACTGAAATTTGGTCAAATTTTATTTGCATACATGGCTTTGTATTACAGTAATTCAAACTCAATATCAAAAATAGAATTTTTGGAGGCTGATCTGCCAATCCCTTATATCTTTGTAATAACCCCTTATAATTCCTTTCTTGCTTGTACAAGTGTAAACACATTACAGATGAAATTCCCAACCCGTTTATACAAAATTTCCAACATTACTCTAAAAGAATGTGGAAAGATCGATTTCGGATAGCTCGTTCGTAGGTGGTTTTTAACAACTGTTATCAGTCTTTAAATCATTGTTACTATAAGGAAAAGTTTTCCAATTAAATTACGTTTAAAAATTCTTGAAGAAAAACCTTTTTTTTTTTTAAATTTTGTTTTAGATTGTGTGGGATTCGGAACTACTTAGGCTAATATAAACCACAAAATAGGTGAATTTGATTCCATTGAACTTTCGTAAAGCATCTTTTAGCCATTATTAATTGACCTTTCTAGAAAAATTATCAAATTTGCCTTAAGCTGTTAAGCCTTGTGACCGCACACTTATTTGTTTTCCAAACTTCCTATAAGTTTTAAAATATTTGTATATTTCCGATATTCCTAAATTCTTTATTATTTTAATTTTTATTATATCACCTAAATGGGTTCCAACCCTAGAGGAAAGTTTAAACAAACACAAATTTTGATTTGCAAGATAAATAAAATAAAAAGATTTATTTTAAAATTGTATGCTAAATGCATTTCGTGAAAAATAATTTACATCAATAACGAAATTATATGATGAACTGAAATTGTATTATTTACCCCTCACCATTATAAACACTACTATCTTCAAATGTCAAAATTGGTTTTCCTGGTTAAACGGTACAAATTTTAAAAATATAAATTTAAACAAAGAGTTGTTAAACCAGTTTTAACATCAGCACCTCTAACTATTAAAATGTTGAAAAAATTCTGAAGATTGATGAAGAATGTAGATCATTAGATTCATAAGCTACCACTCCCGGAATCAAAGTTGTTTAAAAACTAAATCGAATTCGTAGAAAAAATTAACAACTGAGCAAAGAAAAAAATCGTTTCTTAAAATCTTAAGGAGTCTAAAATAATGCTGTCTTTTGAAGTGGTTTCACTGCTCCCGAGCGTTCCTCTGAATATGCCATAAGTTAAGATAAGAGAGTGGTTAAATAAGCCCAACATCTCAAATTCCGTGGTTTAGGTATTGTTTGACGCGGTAAACGTTTTTCTGGTATAGAATTACTTCAAATTGAACAACAGCATGGGGAATCTACTAAATCTATATGTATGCGATTTTCTCATGTCTCGTTTAGAAACAGATCTTGGTACGAATAATAAACTGCCTAAATGTTTGTGTATAGATGTTGATGATGTTTGAGCGATCGCCAAGCAAACTGAAGTACAAAACACGCTGAGCTTCTAAAATAATTTATGTCAAATGATCAGATTAACTTGTGACATTGAGGTTGATGGGCGGATTAGTTTTCTGGATTTAAGGCTAACTAAAAATTCAAACCGAATTCTTGTAGATATCTTTCGTGAAGATACCTTATAGTATTAAACGATTCATGAGTTTGGAGTCCTTTGGCCCTTCTCTGCATAAAATAACTTCTTTCAATTTCATGTTCTATAATTTAACAAAATTGAATTTATCAAATTAAAAATATTACACAAATCAATGGTTTTAGTGAACATGTAATTGACAAAATACTTCGAAAATATATTAGAAGGAATGGTAATCACTCGCTCAGCATTATACATGTCTGAACTGTATTAATCAAAAAATATATAAAAAGTGTCATTCGACTATCGAACATATTATTATTATGTACTTTCTCGTTAGTATGTTAATGCCAATTTTGATGGTGATTCTGTTGAGTTTACCCTTAAAAATCATTTGCTTGATCTGAATTTTTTATCCGCTGGAATACTTTTGACCAAATCAATATGACTTTTCGAACCATAACCATAAAACCTTACCCCAACAAATCCTCTCACTCCTGCATATGTACACATGTTTTATTTAAAAGTCGAAAAAAAAAGTTCTACAAAAAAATTGTATCTTGAAATAATCGCAATTTTAGCGTCTCGCAAAACTGGAACAAAATCTGCTTGTTACAGCTTGAAATTTCTGTGGAATTGTCTTTAGCATTTACCATATATATTACTTCGCAAATATTTAACCATTCTTAATCAATAGAAACTTGAATACAAATCAACTTCAATTATAAATAATATTGGAAGTTCCCCAAAGTAAGCAGTGCATTCGCAAAAAACAAATAAACCACAGTACTTCCATAACCATTTGATAATATAGCGATACCGATTGATTGAAAAAAAAAAAAAAATGTACAAACCTATGCAATTGATCCAGCGACATCAACATAATAATTTTTCACAATAATACATCACATATACATAGATCACTGTAGGAAGGAAACTTTCACATTACAAAATCGATTAACGTTTTAAACATCCATAAGTCCGTAGTATGAAGTAACGCGCATCTGCGCCAAAATTTGAGAAACTCGAATAATTTATTTAGCAATACAGTTATTAATCGTAAATTTCGTTAAAAGCGCAAATATTATTTTTGAAAAATTCGATTCATCCATGAAAATTTAAGTCAGCACAAAAATATTCTAAATTTCATTCAAAAGGCATATTATATGTTCAATAATTTTCAAAATTGACGCCGTCTGAAGCATATAGTTGATTCCAATCATGTACAACCTTCTAGTTATTTGACGCTGCTTGGGCAAACTGGCTATAAGTAGGATTGAGATACGAATGACGATGCGGGATTGTTTCTTCATTTAAACGGGGATAATCCATAAATATTGATAAATCAAATTTTTGGAAAGTTCAAAAATTTTATAAAATATCCAATGGTCGGGCGGGGGTGAGGGAGGGTTATAACCAAATTTCCTAATTTTCGTTTTAACCAAATTTTCTAATTTATGTTGTATTTTCTAATATACAACGCAACCACGGCAATTTTTGGTAAATAAAAGCGAGAAAAAACGTTTCAATTCAATAAGTATTGCTTCAACTGAAGATGATGTTTGTTGACATCGAAATCGATTTTGAATCGAAAATAAAAAAAATAAATTATTTCACAATAAGGAAAATACTTATTGAAAAGATATATAAAAATAATAATAAAAATTGCGTTTTCATTATTTTTATATGTAGTATATGTAATATAATTGTTTATTGAATAAATTTCGTGAATAAAAATTCACTGTCACGAATGTGACGTCTGGTCCGCATTAAATATATTTTTTTTAGCTGTGTTTGCAAAAGGGGAATGGCTAGTAGATGAGGAATATTTACAAAAATTACTTACAGATTCCGATGATTAAAATCAAGATGAGGATTTGAACGATCCGAACTATCTAATACCTGAATCTCTCGTCGAGTCACATGAAGCGAATGTCACATGAAGCGCTTGTTGAGGAGGTTGAAATCGAACATGAACATGCTTTTGATGAGGTTGATGAAGCACCATTGGTAAATTTTGAATTCGTATTTAAATTAAATACGTTCATTAAAATAGATGAGTTCTTAATTATTGAATACTTTCAGAGAAATATTACCACTACCACAAATGTTTCAAACGGAAACTCGGCAAGTGGATGAATGCTCTGTGAATATTGAGATAAAATTACCAATACAGTATTTTCGCAGATACTAAGATAGAAAAAAGGGATTTTACTTAAATCAACACCCGTGGAAATAATGAAATTGTATGGTATGTTTTTGATAATGGGATGCATACCGTTTCCCCGTATAGCTCTTTATTGGAGGGCGGGTTACAATTTTCAAAAAATATCCTCAGCAATGACAAAAAATCGATTTAAATTACTCCGTTCGTCACTTCATTATGCCAATGTCTCAAAAATCCCCGAAGAAGCCAAAACTAATATGTTTTGGCAAGTTTCACCAATTATCAATGCCGTTAGGAATATATGCCACCAATTAACACGAGAAGTAGGTCGCTATTCAATTCATGAACAAATGATTCCGTTTTCGGGTCGCTGTCCAGGTCGACAATTTGTTCGCAATAAACCACGCCCCGTAGGCCTTAAGAATTTTGTTGTTACTACAGCTGAAGGATTGGAAATGGACTTCGAGATTTATCAAGGCACTAAAACGAAATTACTTGATACGTCTCTTGGATTAGGGGCAGCAGTTTTCTCTATTTTGATAGGTATTTTTACAATATTTAATATTAATAAAAATTCTCGTTTAAATTTTGGTATTTTAGTTATTTTGTGACATTACCACTTCTAAAAAAATTAGAACAACTAAAATATAAAGAAACTGGTACCATCCAACAAAATCGCGTGAAGGGGTTACAGTTTATGGAGGATAAAGGGATGTCTAGAGGAGAATCTGTACAGTCCGTAAACCAAAACAATATAGTAGTCGTAAAGTGGAAGGACACAAAATCAGTTCTAACTGCCTCCACCATTTGTGGCATCCACCCAGAAAGTTTAATAGAACGCTGGAATAAACCTGATAAAAAACATATTAGTGTTACTTGTCCAGCAGTAATTAAAGAATATAACTTCTATATGGGATAGGTGTCGACCTGTGCGACCAGTTGATGGAGTACTATCGTACATTTATAAAGACCATTAAATGGACAATCAAATTTTCGCATCATTTTATTGATGAGGCCGTGGTCAACGCGTAGCAAGAATATCGAAAAGATTGTGAAGCAAAATACGTTACGAAATGGCAAATATTAGACTTATTACATTTTCGATTAGAAATTGGTGACTCACTGATTTCGACACCTCAAAAACATCCATTCCCAAACGACTCGAGTAGTGAAGATGATGAACAGGTCGAGCAAGAAAATGCAAATAAAATAGCTACGACACCCCTTCCGTCATTAGGTAAACGGTATGATGGTTACTGCCATGGGCCAATATCGGCCCGTTTGAAAGCGCCTAGAATTTACAGACTAAAGTCATGCACAAGCAGGACGAGAAATCGTTACAAAAAATGCAACGTGTGTCTATGTAGCTCGGAAGATAAAAATTGTTTCGAAGTATTTCATACAGTGAAAGGTTAATTTGTTTTAAACTAATAATTATTATTTTATATTTTTATTAAATAGTTTTTTAAATATTGTTTAAATGAATTAGTACAATTATATATTTGAAGTTCCTTAACGTGCAGTTATTTGCATATTGACGAAATGTGAAAAATATAGACTATACCTTTTCAACTTCAAATTGGAAGTAATCATTTTCAAATTGGAAATAATCAATATCAAATTGGAAATAATCATTTTTAAATTTAAAAATAAAAAACTCACAGGGTACAACAATATTTATGATCAAAACTTTATTAATATATACAGTAAATTAAAAAAATCATATAGATTAAATTTAAAACATCTGGGGCCCTATTCTCGAATTCCACATCTATTTTCCACATGCGGACATCTCGTATATAAAACACATGCGGCATGGACATTTTCCTATATGGAGAATTTCTTCCACCTGCTTATACCCATTCAGATATATTCCCTTAGTATAACCGAAAAAATTCAATTTTTATGAATTTTGGCAGATGTCCACATGTGGAAAATGGATGTGGAATTTGAGAATAGGGCCCCTGGTATGAATTTTTGAATATATGCAACATAGTTAGCACAATTTGCAACAGATAAATTTGGCAAATTCCGTAGTATAATATTTTCAAGCCTTTGTGAACGAAATTCGGGTTGGGTCAAATCTATCCTATTTTCACTTGCTGAAATCTGTGGCATTTCAGTTGTTAAATCTCGTTTAGTAGAGGCCTTAAGAGCCGACCAAGCAAATTCTATGGGGTTTAACATTGACATACAGTTCAATGTGGGCCAAATCTTAATAACCGATGATTGATAAATTCACTTTAAAAAGAAACATAGTTTCACTATATAGACACATTACACGGAGCATTATCAATTACCATTACGACTGGTGATTGATATTTGGTTAGAGCATTGCGTAAACAATTGCGTATGAACTCATTCGCTTGCGGGGTTTTAAATGCTCCTCTTCTTACTTCGTGATGAATAAGCCTCACATTACTTATTAAAAATTATGTTTTCCAATTTTATATTGATTATTTCCATTTTGGAAATGATTATTTCCAATTTGATTTATTATTTCCAATTTGAAAATGGAAAGGTATAATTAATAATCGAAATTGTTAGAACAATAAAGATTTTATATGAATTCTTAAAGTAAAAATTGATGTTATTATGTTTGTAGAATTTATTCCGAATTAGGTGGACTCTTGAATAAGCTCTAAATTACAGAAGAAGGAAAATATTAAAATAAATAAAAAATGTATGTGAGAAAGGCCACACCTCACAAACATGGGGGTGGTTTTTCTCGAAAAGCAAATAATTTTTCCAGGAAAAAACAACGGGACCTAATTCGTGGTTCTTCAAAGGTTAACTCACCCAAGTTTCACATGAAAATTGGAAAATTTATTTTTCAGTGACTGCAAGTGATAAAAAAATCTAATGCAACATTTGTAATACTTGGGCGTCAAATCATACAAATAAAAATAAAAACGTTAAGTGCAACGCTGTCATCAGTTTAATATCACAAACGTACAGTTTCCTCACATTTGGGATATCAGCGCGCGAAAGGGATAACCCTGGTTCTGAAAAAGCATTGATAGTACCAGCAATAGATTTATTCTATACAAGAAGTATGCCGTTCTACCGTACTACAATGTCTTTAGAACGATTTCAACAGCTGACTCATTTTCTTAGATTAGATGACACACGCACAAGACCATTGTGGTTGAAAGATGATAAATTAGCTGCATTCCGATACATATGGAATTTGTTCTTAGACAATTTTTCAAGGATTATACAAACCATCTTTAGAACTCACTGTAGATTAACAACTATAGTTTCCACTCAACAACGCTGCTCCTTACGTCAATATATATAGAGTAAACTGGGAAAGTATGGGTTAAAAATTTTTTGGCTGGTCGACGCGCGCACCAACTATCCATTAGCTGGCGAAGTTTATATTGGAACGCAACCATCTCAGAATCGAACAAAGATGTAGCAACGGACCTGGTCTTACGGTTATCAGAGAATTATTTGAATAGTGGGTACAATATAACTATGGACAATTTTTTTACCAGGGGAACAATAAGATCAAATAAACCGCAGCTGCAACATTGTTTTGCAAATGCTTATTTAGCTGATTTAATTCTGGACTACAACAAAAATCAAGGCGGCGTTGACACATTCGTTAAGATGGCAAAATCGTATACGTGTAGGAGAAAAATCAATCGTTGGCCTAAGAATTAGCGGTGGAAGTTGCTGATCGCCATATAAAAAATCGCATAGAACAAGGCAACCTTAGAGAATCTGCAATGACTGCCATAAAATTGAGTAGTTATACTGTCGAAACTATCAGTATTTATCCACCAATTCAGGAGAATAATAAAATATCCAAGCGGTGTGAATACTGCAAGGTGAATCGCAAAGGCCAAAAGGGTGACACAAAAACTACTGTGGTATGCGATATTTGCATCAAGCCCACCTGTTCGAAACATTATATTCGGGTTTGCCAAAAATGTTACCAGACAAATGCAGAGGAAGTCGCCATCGACGAAAATATGGAAGAACTCAAAATCATCGTGATATCCTCAACATCATCAGAATTACCACCGACCAAACGCCGAAAAACACATTCACCAGTTTAATAATTTTAGAATTTTTTTGAAATTAAATCATATTTATGTTAATTTACTTAATTTTTAATTGAAATAATTTAATTAGATTATAAGAAAATAGTATGAAATATATATGGGGCACTGAATGCCCCTAAACACGTTAATATATATATTAACATCTTGCGATGTAACCACGAAAACTTTTCACAATATTTAAAAATAAATTTCCAAATTTTCTCAATACAAAAATTGAAACAAAAGTTTTAAAATTTATAACTTTCTTTTTATTGTGAATATTTATTTTATTTGTAATAATTATAAAACTACTAGTTTCGAGCGTATGGACCGCTCATCATCAGGTTTTCTCAAAACTAAAACGTCGATTAAAAATTTTTTACGTTAATATGTTATTTTGTATGTGCACACTTGTAAGGTTAAGCAAAATTAAAAATATTTTGTCGATTCATACAACAACCATATTTTCTAAACACAAAGACGTCTCCCTAACGTAAGTGCCCTATATAACTTGTTTGATAACTTTTGTTAGAGTAACCGATTATTACATACGACCATTAATAATTTTTTTAATATCTTAATCTTAATAGATTGGTCTACATTTTTAAGGGCCCTTTTAAAAAAATTAGTTTATCCCGCAGAGAAAATATCCAGATTCATCAAAACTCTTTTGTGTTCAATTCATCGAAAAATAAAAAACAACAAACATCCTAGAGTCCTAGAGAAAACCCTTGTACGATTACTATTTTGGATTAATATTCATCATGATTAAGAAAAATAAAAATAAAAAATTGTATGCTAATTTATCAAAATTATATAATACCAACTTGCGCTTCGACAGACATGCAACGCCTAAAAAAAAAATAGACAACAGAAAACCATCAAATCCTTTTAATCCCGGAAGAGATTTTTCAAACAAAAATTACAATACAATACAAAGTTTAAAATCGAAAACAGGATATTTATGTTGCATAACCCAAGAAACAACAACAAGTTAAAAAAAATATAAATAATAAAGGGTTTAAGGTGGTTAATTCATTTACTAGCTGTTATTATATATTGCGTCTATATATGTATGTACATAAATAATGAGGAATCCTTTTTTTTGTGTACATCCTGAAATATTATTCAAATTATATTAAACAGCTGCATAAACGTACAGTATTTTAATCAAATTTGAAATCATAAAAATCAAGTTGTCCTTTTTATTCTGTCTCCAAAATGAAAGCAAAAAAAAAAAACGTTTTTGTATAAAGCGGATGTCTTAAGGACGTAGGTACTTACCATATGTCCTTAAAACATGAATTAAACGGTTAAACAATTATTTTATTTTTTTTTTGTATTATGGATTTTTTTTTATGTTTCGATTATATTTTCATTATATGTTGTTGATAACAAATATATACATAATACATATAAAACCCAGCAAAAAAAAAAAAAAAAATAAAAATTGTAATAACAATAAAAAAGAAATTCTTAATCTTATCTTTTCGTTTATATTATGTACATATAACGTTCGAGATGAAGAGGGAGAGCGTGACGCGCAATGTAAAACCCAAAATTGGTTTAACTATCAAATATTATACTATGAACATACAAAAAAAAAAAAAAAAAAAAGTGGTAGAAAACCATAAACATAATTTAAAAGAAGAAAATTGTGTTATACCATCACCCAAAAAAAAAGAAAACAAATTTATGACTTTCAATTCAAAATCATTTATCTCCTTAACAGAAAACCTTAGAAACCGCAAAAAAATAAGATATCATGAAAATTTATTATCCAACTTTATTTTTTTTTTTTTTTTAACGATATAACATTTAACGATATATTTTTTAACGATAATTTGCTTGTGTATATTGAAGAAGTCATGTGATGTAATTTTTTGCTTAAAGATTAATATAGACTTAAAAATGTACACATAAAAAAGGCTTAACTATAATCCGTTATCATATTATAATATTAGCGAACGAAATAATTTGTTTGTGAAGTCAAATAAACACTTAGACTTGTCGCTGTGGCTTGAGACACAAATAATTAAAAACACTACTAAAAAATTAATCGCAGGACGTTAACCTAGAGCGACCTGTTGGTTTTTATGATATCCCAGTTACATAGACAATAATATTTAGTAAAATTATAGATTCTTTATGTAGCGGCACAATTTAGTATTTTATATTTTACTGAATTTTTCCTATATAGAAGTCATTCACGTGAAACTCTCACTCTCTAAATAGAATAAAATCAAATTAACAAAATGTCACTGTGTTGCATTTTTTAAATGTCAGCCGTAGAAGCATTTCTAATAGTTCGGGCGCCTCAGTACAAATTTTCAAATTCATTTTATAAACTCTGACAGGGTTATACATTGGTATTTCCAGCCGTGAGGTTTAAAAACAAATGCAACATGCTGGTTGGTTGCTAAAAAAATACATGGATTTTGATTAATATACAGGCTGATTTTTTTTTTCAAATACTTGTATGAGTCTTAATGAGAAATAAATCGGTACGAAGATAACGCAAAATAGAGCGACTATTGCAAACCTGCAATATAGGAGAGGCAACCTCATTTGATACAATAGAATATACATATAATTGCAGGACCGGATAAGAGGAAGTAAAGTACTGTTCGACTGGACAAAGTATTCATTCATATTGTACATCTGGTATATTTTCATTAACGATGGCTAGGGTATCCAATACTGATTATCGAATACCGCCGGATACTCGGATATTTTGGTAATTGTTGGAATACTCGGGTAATTTGATTCAGTAGATCAATTCCCGTTTATTGAAATGAAATAGAATTGAATGAAATTTTCGTTTTCTCCATATTTCGTTTATTCGATGAATAATGAATATTATGGTAATACAATATGGTAATACGCACGACGGTAATTAATACATGTTATCGCTCCTGGTTACAAATAGTCAGGATGGATCGAACATTCTAGGAATGGATTGGTTTGACGCATTTAATTTTGATCTGATGCAAAAATCTGCAACAGTTTCAACGGTTAGTTCCAGTTCCGATTCCAATAATCAAGCTCTTATTCAAAAGATGTGCAAAAAAGTTTAGCCTATTTTTCAGAACACGCTAGGTTGCTGTGTAGGTTTCCAAGCGCATTTGCAACTATATAAGAACGCTTCGCTTAAGTTTTTTAAACCACACGTTGAGCTTGATTCCATTTGCTCAACTTGCAGAAGTAAAGAACGAGATCGAAAGACTTCAATCTCAGGAAGTGATCAGGCCAGTACAATTTAGCCGATGGTCGACACCGATATTAGTTACTACAAAAGCGAATGGGTCAATACGCATCTGTGGGGAGTTCAAAGCAACCGTCAATCCACAAATAGAAGTAGAGCGATTTCCTATTCCAAAAGCCGAAGAGTTGTTCCATAAATTACACAATGGGAAACATTTTTCGAAGATCGACTTGCCGGATGCATATTTCCAAATCGAGCTGGACGAGGAATCAAAGCAGTTGATGGTGATCAATACCCCCTTCGGACTATTTCAGTACCAGCGCTTACCGTTTGACGTGTCCAGCGCGCCTGGTATATTCCAGCGTCTGATAGAACAAGTGATTGCGGGATTGACACATTGCGGTAGTTACCCAGATGAAATCATTGTCACGGGCACAAATGACGAGCATCATCTACGTAATCTAGAATCTCTTTTTCAACGATTACACAAGTTCAACCTAAGGTGTAATTTAAACAAAAGTAAATTTTTCCAATCAGAAGTCGAATACCTTGGACATATAATTGGTGCCGCAGGGATCCATCCAGCCGATTCTGGATTGAGTGCAATTTAGGATTTACTACAACAGCGCGATATCAAACAATTGGAAGCGTTTATGGGTAAATGCAACGATTATAACAAATTTGTTATGAATTTTTCACAGATTTCAGCGCCGTCGAACAAATTGACACGGAAAAACGTTCCTTTCGAAAGGGATCGAGTTCAAAAAGCAGCTTTTCAAGCAATAGAGAGTCAAATAATAGATGCGGCTAAGTTAGTTCACTTTCGAGATAACTACCCGGTGTTGCTGGCAACAAATGCTTCGAGTTATGGAACTGGTGCAGTGCTATCGCACCGATATCCTGATGGATCAGAACATCCAATCGCGTTCGCTTCAAAGACGTTAGCGGATTACCAAAAAGCATACAGCCAAATTGAAAACGAAGCTTTGTCAATTGCTTTCGGCTATACAAAATTTAACCAATACCTCTATGGTAGGCATTTTGAACTTTTCACAGATCACCAATCATTGGTGCCAATTTTTCATCCACATAAGCAAATTCCGACGATGACAGCACACCGATTGCAACGATGGGCAATCAAGTTGATGGCTTATGATTTTACTATTAAGTATAAGCCAACCTCAAAACATGGTAATCCATATGCACTATCACGACTCCCATGCGGACCCGACGAAATCTTCGACCGGGGTGAAGATGGGTGTCTCCAGATAGATGATGAAGTAGACAACCAATTAAACGTTTTTTCCAGTGGACGCCGCAATTATTCAAGAAGCGACAATACAAGATCCGATCCTAAGCAGAGTTGTATAAAGTATGTACAATGTTCTTGGCCAAGGTATGCGGAGATTGATGAAGATATAATGGCATATTTTCGAAGACGGACAGTCCGTAAGGGTACGTTGTTGCTACATACGGAGTATTTCCGAGTGGTTATCCCAACACAACTCCGGGCAAAGGTGCTTACCATTCTGCGTGAATGCCATTGGGGTACAGTTCGAATGAAACAAATGGCAAGTCGTTACTGTTGGTGGCCAAATATAGACAGAGACATAGAAATGCTGTCAGTGCATTGCGAGGTTTGCCAAAGGTTCACAGGCTAACCCAAAGAGGGAATTTGTAGCTTGGTCTGATCCAGCGAAGCCTTGAGAACGAGTTCATTTAGACTTGGCTGGTCCATTCTTTAATAATATATGGCTCATTTGCATCGACGCTTATTCAAAATTTCCTTACATTACAAGAATAAGGAGTACCACCGCAGTTCAGACAATTCGATCACTACAATTCATTTTGGGGATTGAAGGCATCCCTGACACTATCGCAACGGACAATGGACCACAGTTTGTTACTGAGGAGTTCAAGAAATTCTGTGAGCTCAACGGAATACAAGATATGACGACGGCCCATTTTCATCCAGCATCGAATGGGCAAGCAGAAAGAACAGTTCGAACATTCAAGAGATCAATGGAAAAAATCCTAACCACTACCAAATCTCCTGATGAAGCATTGACCAAGTTTCTGGTCTCCTACCGTACTACACCATCGCCTACTCTAATGGGAAAACTCCAGCAGAGCTTCTTTACGGCCGACAGCCAAAAACCATCTTGTCTCTACTTGCCCCAAAAGTCGGGTTGGATAAAGTCGGGGAATTTAAATTTCAAATAGAACAGAAAGTGTTCACAAAAAACTACTCAAGAGGTCCTAGATGGGTGCCTGGAGAAATTGCAAAACTTCTTGGTGAATGGTCTGCTTAGTGAAGACAGATCGTGGTTTATGGAAGAGACAACTGGTGATTGATATTTAGTTAGACCATTGCGTAAACAATTGAGTATGAACTCATAATGGCTTGCGGGGTTTTAAATGCTTCTCTTTTTAGTTCGTGATGAATAAGCCCCATATTACCGATTAAAAATGATTTTTTCCAATTTGAAAATGAAAAGGTATAGTTCTCTTTGCGAAATTTACTATTAGTACAAGTTCTAAAGCGACTAAGCATATCAAATGAGAGGTTTTGCCATTTTGTTCATACGTTTCGTGATTTGCTTTCAAAGAGAGGATTTATTGGGATAGTTTTGAGTTTTATTTAAATTAACATGAGTTGTAATTTTAAATTAAAATTTGCGAATTTTCTGTGAGATTATGGGGTAACGTGCTACATTACAGTCGAATTAAAATTTTTATAGTGTTATAGAGTAATAATTATTTGTATTATTACTTGATAATAAAGTTTTAGTCATAAATATTTATTTCTTCTTATTTAATGCAGTGTAGTTCTCCTTCATTTAAATTCTCTTCAACTATAAAATCTTCATCCTTAAATATCAGAAAATCATTAAAAGAAGTTCTGCAATATTTTTTGAATGAGCCATAAACTGATACATCCAATTTTTTGAGCTTGCGAGATGTGTGCGGTGGGAATGACAACATAACTATGCCGTTATCTCGACCGAATAAAATTTATTTCAAAGAGCAGTGTGAGCTATGATTATCCATGAGCAATAATATTGGCTTTTAAACGGAACAGTTGGTAGGATTTTTGATGTGTTTCAAAATGTTTATAAATATTTCGGCAGTTATAGGTTATTGCACAAAAAGGACAGCGTAGCGTTTCCCAGGCAGTTTCAGCAGAACGCGGATCTTTAGTTACCCTTGCCAGAATAATAAATGCTGCTGGTAACCATATTGCCCCTGTGTATATATTTCCTAGATTCAGATACACGGAACGGTTTATGGTTGGAGGAATCGTGGGATCAGTTACCTTTACCGTTCATACTTCAAATTGTGCGAATTGTGTTCACATTGTTCAAATTATATCACCCTAAAATTTATTTTTTCCACGACGAGAATTAGCGTTTAATTCCATAAACGTGGGATTTATATTCCCATACTGAACTGAAATACGGAATACTCAGGACGGGAATTAGTTCCGCTGAAAGCTTTTGGTTGGCGAAATTAATTTCATGTTCAATATGAATTAAATCCGCGAAATCCATTTTTGTTATAAATGAAATAATTTTGTGAGCATTTAGTTTAGTGTCGCTGATTTAAAAATTCTTCCAAATGAATTTAACTTTATCGATAAACATGAATTTATTTCGTACACAAAAATTATAAGGTTCATAAAAATCTAGTCAGTTCCCATTCTCATAAAAATCCCAACACCGATTAGACCAAAGCATTTTGATATGGTATAAATTAAAAGCTTAAATTATTTTAGTACATTTGGTAATTTTTTCAAATAATAAAGTAGTTTTTGAATATGCCATAACAAATAGGATAACAGTTAATTTATTATTAGTTAAATTTATTGCCTTGTTTTAAATGTGCTGTATTCCTTATAAAAAATATAATAATAAACGAATTAACCTTGAAAAGCGATCTATTCTTTCAGACCTTCATACAAAAAAAACAAAACTGGAATAGATCCACTTTGAAACTTACTTCCGTAAAAGTTTGTGTAGAAATGGATAAATTCCAAAATTTAATTTTCAAAACTGCTGTATTAAAAAATTAGTTTCAAAATATAAGCTTGAGTAATCAACAAACATTATTTTAAACGTTACGTTACCTAAATGAAAATGTCGGAACAATGTATTGAATAAGAAAATTTAGAGCAAATTAGAATTAGCAATATTCGTGCAAATTAGAATTAGCTATTTTCCAAATTTTGTATTTTCTTATAATTATTCATATAATAAAATAAAGAACTCTCCAAATCAGTTTAGCATTTGGACCCTTTGCTCCAAGATGATAGGAAACCGACAAAGAAGTTTGAAAAATATTCACAGTTATATCAATATTTATGTACGTTTGTATTTCACTTACTATATTATAAAAAACGGCCCAAGGCCGGTTAGTAGTGGTTCTTTCTGTGCCAGGATGACAAAATATTATGAGCTTTCTCTTCTATGGGATCTTCCCTTTTAAAAGCAACTTCCATGACCATGCAACTTTTGAGAATTTTTTTCGGGAATATGTTGGTGTCCCCTATTTTTCGAAGCAAGTTTCGAATTGTTAGTTTCATATTAAGCTCAGAAATACTGAAACACATTTAACATAACTTAAGGTGGGCACTCTTCTAATGTGCGATGTCTAGTAACTGTGAAACATTTACGTTTATTTTTCATTTAAATTGTATCGAATATTGAACGGATGGACTACGTTGCACCTGTGACAAGCTTGTGCTTTAATGATTGCCAAAATTACTTTAATTGCTTGATTGGCCCTTTTCTTAAAGTACCTCAGGCACTAATGTACCAGCAGAATAGGCTTAGGTTTTAAGAGATTTAAATGTATATGTAAGTGAGGCTTTGGTACTGTGTCGCGGATAAATATCGCAGTGCTATAACTTTTCGAGCTTTGAAGTTAATGAAACAATTAAAACCTTTCCCAATTGGAAATTGTGAAGCAGTTTAATATCGTATCCCCGTCGTATTTGTATTTCGTCACCATCTTCTAGCCGATACCTACAACCACAATCTCTAAAGTGGTAAATTCACTGTTGCAGCAAAACCGATTTTAAGCAAATTAATCTCAATTGCAGCCGTGGCGAGTCGCCTAGAGACCGGGATCCAGCAGAATTAACGTTTGTGTCTTTCAAGATTCGAGTCATCGAAAACTCGCATGGTACCTTAAAAAATCATGATTTTTGGCCACCTGGGGTTCTAGTTAGCTATAATAAAACACAATATTTCGGTTTTGTCACTTTCTTTAACGTGATATTTATTTTATTTGTAAATAAAATTACGATCGTTTCGGATGTTACTCCTTTATCAAATTTCTAACAAACATTAACTAAAATTATGCTAAAAAACTGCTTTTATACCCTATTTTATTTTTTGTGTGCCGGCCAATTTTCTCGTTTAGTAAAAATGGATTATATCGTTCCTTGTATATTTCCAGTTCTTCTAATCTGTTCATTATTAACCCTTTTCGTATTCTGTGTAATACCTGTGAGTTTGTATTGATGTCAGTGTAATTATGTTTTTCTGTAGTCAAGTGTTGTTCATATTTCGAGTCGATTTTTGATTTTTCGATTTCTTTTATATGTTCTGTAAACCTAACTTGAAAACTTCTACCAGTTTGTCCGATATAGAATTTGGGACAGTCATTACATGTATTCTTATAGATTCCGGTGTCTATTGGTGTATTTATGTTACGTTGTTTGAGTCGATTCCCTAATTTGTTGTTGGTTTTAAATGCCATCGTGTATCCGTGTTTTTTAAAAACCTTCGTTATATTCTTGTTGATGTTATTATTGTACTCTATGGTGATGTATTTCTCTGTTTCTTCGTTTTGCTTGCTTAACGTGGTCATCATATTCTGTTGTTTCTTCCAAATGTACCTATTGTTCATTTTGTCAATTAAGTCCGTGTTATAACCGTTTTTTATTGCTATGTGTTTAATGATTTTTAGTTCTTCCATATAGTCCTGATTGTTCATCGGGATCGTGTTTAGCCTATTTATTAAAAAGTTGAACGTTGCCATCTTATGTTGGTGTGGGTGGTTAGATGATTTGTCAATCGCGTGATCCGTTTGTGTGGCTTTTCTTTATACAAAAGCCGTTCGTAAAAGAAAGTCGTGTGTTGGCCATACCTCCATTTTTTTAATTGTAGTGGCATGCGATCAAAATCAAAAAAATTCTGTCTTCGAATTTTAATTCTGACCGATGATGCGGAGATTTTCCCTTCGGAGTTTTGCATTTTCCGTTGCGATCGGTATAACTTTAGTTCAAAACCTAAAGGCGTAAAGGATTTCCTTGCTGTTAAACTCAAACTAGATACATTTTACAAAATAATTAGCGCAGTTTATTTTTCACTAGAACCCACCTCGTCATTTTGTCAAGATTTTATTGACAAATTACAATTACCTTTTATATATGATAGCACTGACTTTATTATTTTCGGCGATTTCAACTTTCCATGTCTAATTTGGATGATAGAGGACAATAGATTCATCCCTGAAAATACAAACGATTCATCAGCCTTATTTTGTGATTTTATGGCAAACATGGGTAATTCGCAAATTAACAGTGTCCCAAATATCCGTAATTTTTATCTTTTTATTTAAAATAACATTTTTTATAAATAGTCTATGTGATGCAAGCCAGAGCTGTCCAACTGGCGGCCCGCGGGCCACATCCGGACCGCGCCTCAACTTATTTTTATGTAAGAAAATGAATTAATAAATATTATTATATGTAGAAATGTTATTATCTAGTTATTGCATTAAATAAAGTAAATGTTGGCCCGGCTAAGTCTTTAAAAATATCAATTGGCCCGGGATCATTGGAAAGTTGGACAGCGCTGAAGCTATTTTTGCATATATATGCTGTTGGTTGAAATAAATAAATGAATGGGATTTCAGGTTACCTTATAATATAGAAGGTTCTTGGCTTGAGATGATTGAGATTCTATAGGTTTTGTCGGATGACAATTGAAAAATAGCAATTTATGAAATATGTAACTTCGGAAAGAAAAATTATTCCTTTTTTTGTCTAAAATCTTCTGGTTTATGACAAAATATATCACAAAATACCATTTTCAATTTAAGAGTGAAAGACAAAAGAATAAAAAAATGAAACACAAAACCCGATTCATAGGCCATTCAGTCATACCAATCACAATTGGCACCGGATATCTTGTGATTTAACACCTTTAGACTTTTTTCTTTGAGGCCGCGTGCAAGATAAGGTCTATGTCAATGCTCCACAATCGATTCAAGACCTTAAAGATGGAATTCGTGAAGTTATCGAGGACACACAGCCGCAAATGTGCGAATTGGTGGCGGCCATTTGTCTGATATCGTTTTCAAATGTTAATGGCATACCTTCCTCTTTACAATGAAATAAACATTTATTGATTTCTCTTAAAAATGCTCGTTTTTTTTAATATCAAAATGAAACCTCTTATTGGAAAACCCTTTGCATTAAACTGAGTAATTAAAATACTTTTCATTCAAATACAAAAACGACGAAACCAATTTTTGTATGAGACTACAGGTTATAGTGTTATACTGTATTAATTTAAAGCGAATGAGACAACTAGTGAGGAAACATTGGTCACACTTAAATAAAGTCTACACATAATCTACGTTATCAACCATAGTGGAGACTCATACTCAAACAAGTTTTTATGTAAAGAAACATTCATTTTAAGACATATTTGACAAGTCAACAATAAGAAAAATAAAAACAAAATAAAAAATTTTGGTTTAAGTGTGAAAGAAAGGGCAGCCAATTATTGGAAGCAAAAGTATTCCGATTTTATTTTGCCTTTTATAATAAGAGTCGTTACGAGTGACCTAACAATAGGTGACATTCTCAACATGAGTTATAACATTTTTGCTGCCAGCGAACTATTGAAACTATTTCCATATCCTTTTTCATTAGGCACGATCATATATAACAACCCTAACTTTCCTCTCCTGAACGAAATTATTGGGCCACCGAACCGGGCACTTGTTATTGGCATTTGATCACAGGGGGACTATTATCCATTAATACAGATCAAAAACCATTTGATGGTAATCCAATCTGTATGAGATCCACAACAGGGCCGATTTTACTTAATGTTACAGGATCGATTTCACACAAATTTACGTTCTCTCTCACCCAAGTATAGACACAAACTCTAACTTGATTGCTACAAAGCCGTTGTTAGGTCGAACCTGAACCGATTTAGAAATTCGAAGAAAGCTTATGAAAGTTTACCAAATTTCTATAGTGGAGAAATAATGGCCACTCAAAAAATTACGAGGTGTTCTCAAAATAGATATTTCGAAAAATTTGACGGGCTGCGACAAAATAAAGATTTTGCAAACATTTTGGTAACAATAATACGGTTTTTTCCCATATTTGAATTTCTAATTATCGAATATTTTTATAAGACAAAAAGGTACCAATATTAATAATTTTATTTTTTAACATCTTCTTCTATTTAGTCCCATTTCAAAGGTATAAAGGTGGTTTTGCGAAAAAAGAGAGTGTATCAGCGATAACCATTACTATTTATATGCAAATTTCTACAGTAATCCAACAAAGATAAAGACAGACGAAAAATGAAGCCTACCTTCTATCCAAGAAAGATTTCATAAAATTACAAAATTTTTAATTAAAAGTGCAGCCTTTTAAACTGACCGTGCTTTCTTTCAATGTAAGAACCTATCTGTCAACTGAACAAACATAACTTTTTAATTATTTATCATATCTTTAAAATTGAACAAGCTGCTTTTCATTTTAAAAAGAAGATCTTTTAAATTAGGCACCCAAATTTACTTCAGAAGATTGCTTAATTTTGTATTTCGTTTATATTTTGGTTCAATTTTCATGAAATGTTTTCTAAATTAAGCTAATGGTATCAAATTCGCCATCACATAAATGCTATTCACTAATCCGAGACATTTTTAGTTTTGGCAAACCAGACGAATATTTGTATCTAAATAATAAAAAATTAATGAAAAATAAAAAATTAATGAAACTCGCGACCCTATAGAATGATAATGTTCTAACTAACATTTTGGATAAAAATGCGTTAAAACCGATTTGTTTATAAACGAAAAATCCTAAAAATCCTTCAATCCGCAAAATCCTTTGTTAGATTTGAAGATACGAGTTGTCTAAGCGTGTATCTGCTTCATTTTTCAATATTAACTTAGTAATATACAGTTCTATCATGCAACAATTTCTCTTATATAACCTTATTCTATCAAAAACTATTGCCAAATTCACATACAACCTTATACAATTTATTCAACAGCACGTACAACCTTTTTACAGTTTACAAAATATTTTCCCTCCATTTTTTATGAAGACGTCAAAAATTTAGTTCAGTTTAAATCTTACAATGTATTAAATACAAATTATATTTAATTTTCACCTGCTGGTCAATGATCAAAAATATATATTTCACCGTTTTATTGTGTAGTTTCTTGATTGTGTATGAATGGTAAGTGTAATTTATTGAAGTGAAATATGTGTTAAATCAAATTATAAGGTTATGGCTTAAAATGTTTATTTTAGGTGAAAATGTGTTCATCGCAAAACGATTTTTGTTGGGACTTAGAATTGCAACGTGCATATTCGGAAGACATACCAATAGAAATAACAGTAGTTTCTACTAATAATACGGGGCAAATAGAAACAGATTCATATATAGCGTTGAACTATAAGTTATTGGAAAACGACATTGGATGCAATCAACTGAAATCAGCGAATTTACTCCCCGATAATTTTATTGAAACACCAAATAATATTTTAATACAAAAAATTAATGACCCTTCCATTGAGAATCAAAACCAGCCTGTAATAACTGATTCTGAAAAAGATTTATCTTCATCGAAAATACTGACACGAAAAAGAGCACGACGAGTGGATGAGTGGAAATCCGTTAAAAATCAATGGTTGTACCAATCGGGAGAAGAGAACTTTACGAAATCTGACAGTGTTAAACCTAAAAAGGGCATAAAAACTTTGAAAAACTGTTCTAATTGCAAATATAAATGCACTGAATTCATTACTTTGGATGAACGGCAATTCCTGTTTGATACTATAAATTAAACCAACAGAGCAAATACGAATTTTTAGTAAGGACCACGACACAAATGCCGGTTAAAAGACGCACTAAACTAGAGTCATAACGTAGATGTAATACATTCCAGTATTTTTTTTCAATATCCGTAATGATCGTGTGCAGGTATGTAAACTATTTTTTGTTGGGCACACTATGCATTTCTCAAAAGCCAGTTTACACTGTTTATGCGAACAAAGATAAACAATTGGGTATACCTGCAAAATCAAAACGAGTCCAAAACCTGAATAGCAGACGGAGAATTTCGGAAGAGGATCATCAATCTATTGTTAACCATATTAAAAGTTTTCTTAGAGTACAATCGCACTACTGCCGTGCTCAAACTCAAAAGGAGTATTTGGATACTAACTTGAACATTGCAAAAATGTATGACTTGTATAAGGATAAGTGCTAAGAAAATGAAAAATCACCAGCTAAAGAAAGTTACTATCGCTTTGTATTTAATACCAAGATTAATTGTGATTTTCATAAACCTAAAACTGATCGTTGTAGCAAATGTGAAGTTTTTAAAATTCAAAAACAAGCGGGAAATTTGAATGAAGACGAGTTCAAAGCTCATAATTTATTGAAAACTTCCATGAGAGAGCTGAAAAGCAATGATAAAAAAACTGAAATTCCTATCATTTGTTTTGCGTAACGTAGCGTTGTGTACTGCGCAATATGGAATGAGTCAATTGCTGGGAGAAGCGGGAATGACCTTGCTTCTGCTATGTACAAAATTCTTACAAGAATTTTTGAAAACAACAATTTTAGCGAAATCATTTTATGGAGTGACTCTTGTGTTCCACAAAACAAGAACTCGGTGATGTCAACAGCTAAAAAGTATTTTATATCGAAAAATTCGGATTTAATGAAGGTAACCATGCGTTTCTCAATTAGTGGCCATTCTGCTGTGCAAGAAATAGATCATGCTCACAGTGAGATAGAAAAGGTTATTAGAAAAAATGAATTCTCCTCACCATTAGGCCTGCTCCGAGTACTGAAAAATATAAATAGGAAAAAACCATATGAGCTCATACAACTCTCGGCCAAAGATATGTTTGATTTTGGGGAAATTGCTAAAAATTTTAATTTCAAAATTATTTCGTTGACTCAGTTGAAAATGCTGTGTTTCGAGAAAAACATTTATGCTGTTAAATTTAGCTTAGATTATAACGAACAAAATTTTAAAGAAGTGAATTCAAGATCTGAAATCGCTACTAGGAAAAAAAAATTCTCTACTGAAAATTTTCATCCAAAACTATTCATTCATCATTCGGGAATTATTGAGCAAAGGCATTGTTTAAATTCATGGGAGAGCAGCACAAGATATTCTATTGAACCATTTTCAATACTCCTGGTAGGTCAAAGATTCATACCAATGCTTTTCATTTAATATTATTTTGATTTACTTTTCAGGTAATCTAGAAACCGGCAAAAACCTACCAGGCCTGCATAATGACCAACTGGTAAAATCAATTCCAATTACGAAACAGACTGCTCGTACTTCGAAAAAAAAATGGAGGTGTGGCCAACACACGACTTTCTTTTACGAACAAAGAATTTTGAGAAATTTAATTTTTTTTTTTTAATTTTTAAATTTTTAAAATTTTTTTTTTAATTTTTTATTTTTTATTTTTATTTGTTTTTAATTTTCGGAAACATTTTGGTTTTAATAGTTTTTTGTAAACCTTATACTTTTTAAGATATTTGCAAAATAAATTTTCTGGACCAAGGGAGTGGCCACTTCCGGTCAGACTGACAGACTGACAAACTGACAGACTGACAGACTGACAGACTGACAGACTGACAGACTGACAGACTGACAAACTGACAGACTGACAGACTGACAGACTGACAGACTGACAGACTGACAGACTGACAGACTGACAGACTGACAGACTGACAGACTGACAGACTGACAGACTGACAGACTGACAGACTGACAGACTGACAGACTGACAGACTGACAGACTGACAGACTGACAGACTGACAGACTGACAGATTGACAGACTGACAGACTGACAGACTGACAGACTGACAGACTGACACACTGACAGACTGACAGACTGACAGACTGACAGACTGACAGACTGACAGACTGACAGACTGACAGACTGACAGACTGACAGACTGACAGACTGACAGACTGACAGACTGATAGACTGACAGACTGACAGACTGACAGACTGACAGACTGACAGACTGACAGACTGACAGACTGACAGACTGACAGACTGACAGACTGACAGACTGACAGACTGACAGACTGACAGACTGACAGACTGACAGACTGACAGACTGACAGACTGACAGACTGACAGACTGACAGACTGACAGACTGACAGACTGACAGACTGACAGACTGACAGACTGACAGACTGACAGACTGACAGACTGACAGACTACTGACAGACTGACAGACTGACAGACTGACAGACTGACAGACTGACAAACTGACAGACTGACAGACTGACAGACTGACAGACTAAGAGACTGAGAGACTGACAGACAGACAGACAGACAGACACCATTTCGAAACCCACTTTTTCGGACTCAGGGGACCTCAAAACAAATAAATCTCTAAAAATCTCAAGGTCCAAAATTTTCTTGATTACTATACTTTATTTTATTAGAGTAAAAGACAGTAAAACAATTGACAATTGACAAACAAGTGACTCAGAGACACAGCTCGGTAGGAATAGGGCTAATAAATGTATTATTCATAAATCTACATTCTGTTCAAATCAAGTAAACTGTAAAATAGTGATAATATGTTTAAACCAAGAGACAGCAAACATTCTGTGAAGTTTTAAAGAAGTATAGCACTGGACACAATAATTTTATTAATTTTTGTGTTTCAGTAAAAAATTTCAAACAAGTTCCGGCTAAGACAAAATATAAATTAAAATGTAATAAATTGCCCAAGTAAATTTATAGAAGTACATACAACCCTTTGATAAAGGTAATTATTTTTTTGTTTCATTAATATTAAGTATTTTAAAAAAAGACGAATATATGTTAAATTTAAATCTTAATAAAAGAACCTGTTGATTCTAATCTGCCATGTAAATTATTTTGCCGATTTTTTATCATATTCAAAGAATTCTTCAAAATTAAAATTAACACATTCATTACCCCTATTATAAGTTACGTATCCTTTTACATGTGGCATAAGATCCATTTATAGAAGACATGTCAATCAAAAAACTATAAATATATAAAGCTTAAAGTATTTGTTTCAACATTTATTTGTACTTGGTAAACAAACGAATAGTCTAATTCCAGTTGCAAAGACAAACCATACAAGTGTCAACATAATGCAGTATACGAAATACAAAATTCACTTATTTATATGTTTTTATATTCCTAAAAATGTACATACCATATATAAATTGTAATTCAATATTATTTTGAAGACTTTCAATTTTTTACATTATATAACTATATATATATACAAAAACTATATTAACAACAAAAAAATGTTAACCCTTTCACTCTCTTTATGCAATATATTTTAAACAAAAGGAAACCCTTTTTATCTATATAAATTCAATATTTTTTAATTTATTCACAATAAATTTAAAACTATTGTTATTTAAAACTAATATAAAATCTCAACCCTTTTTTATTCATAAAATATTTAGCATATGATCAGGATAACAACAACACCAATAATATTTATATGCATAATACATATACCGAAAGGTAGGAATAAAAAAGGTTAAAATTTTTAATCATCCACATCATCCTTTTTTTTTTTTTATATTTCGTAAATTAATTTTGTTTAGTTTTATTTAAAACTTCGTTAGGTTAAGATCACACGGGTGAGAGTAAAATAATACAAAAAAAAAGAAATAAGCGCGGGAAAATTATTATTTTCTTTTTAATTAATAAAACATAACCAATAATTTAATACAAAATATTATTTGAGTGAAACTTACCACAGTTGAGTGTTATGTGTGTAACAGTGTTGAAGAGATATAGTTTTTTCACCTTTAAAAGTTTTTCACAAGTTCACGAGTTTTTTTTTTTTTTTTTTTTTTTTTAATAAACAAAAGCTCTATTTATTTAGTATATCACAAAAAAATAAGAAAAAGTTTTGTAAATATAATAATGAAATAAGAATGTGACTGTTATTAAGGACGAGCAATATACGAATGATTCGTTTGCGACGATTTGCGTCTTGTGATTTTTTTTTTTTTTGATATTTTATTTTCTTCAAAAAATACAAAAAGTATAACAAAAAGTTTTTCATTTTTTTTTATTTTTGTATTTTAAAGAAAATTTTTAACATCAAAACATACACAAACACCAAAATGGAATAAAAACGAAAAAAAAAAAGAAAATGGGAATTTTTTTCAACCCACCCGCGCGCGATTTTCCAAATTTTGTTGTTGTTATGTTTTCTTTATACTTTATTTTTCTTTCTACCCCAAAAACTTTTATAAACCGAACTTGTATATATGTATGTACGTATGTATATACGTAATATACATGCATCAATATTGTATATAAGAAAATTTTAGATATTTTTGTGTATGTAAGAGTGTATATATTTACATGTTCAGCATTATTATGTACGAGTGTATTCACATAACGTACAAATGACAATGTGATATCCGTTTTGAATTTTTTACTTCGTCGAGTGTTTTTTATTCAGTTTTGTATGTAGATTGGCATGACAAAAAAATACAGTTTCATAGTTAACCTAAAAAAATATTTTGTTTTTTTTTTAATTCGGATAACAGATAAATCCGTTCGATCTGTTTAGTATACGAAGAGTATTTTTTCTGCGTTCTAGGACACTTAATTTGATTCCTCTCGCCACAATTCATTCTCTGATCTTAATTTATTTATGATGGATTTTCGATTATACCTACACGTTTGTTGTTAGTAAGTATCCACGTAGGTTTATGCTGGAAATTTTAGTTACATACATATATACGTACATTATTCATAATATATTTTATGTCGTTATGTATCACATATTGATGGGTTTTTATGTATTCATAAAATATAATTTTGTATGTTTTATTTATAAAATGTGAACGAACATCTTTACCAGAGGTGTATAACGATTTTTTTGAATATTTGGATTGACAATGTTTACAAGATGTGACAAAACCACACACGTTAGCTTTATTTAGTTGGAAAAATAAATTCATCACTATTGTCATCATGAAATGTAATTCTTTAAAAATTTACTATGTCCTCTCAAAATTTGTCTTATTTAAGAAATAATACTCCATCTTTGGAATAATTTCAAATTTTGAAACAAGGACACAAATTATTTTGAAACCAGATAAATCGCGACCCTAGATTAAAATGATTGTAACTACCTCTATGCATGAGGCATAATTAATAAAATTTAATAAGAATTTTTACAATTATTAATGTACTTTCCAAGAAATTTACAATATTAAATTTCAGATAGAGCCTTTTAATAAATTGAAACCATTAAAGTTAATTTAATAAAGTTCTAACTAGCCACATAGAACTCGGGTTTAAGTATATAAACAACTTTTATTTATAAAAATTATCACATTAATTAATTTTTATTGCTTAAGAATTTAGTTTCGCTTAACATAAACAATACATGTTAATTAAATTATAATTATATTTATAATTATAATTTATATAAATAATATAAAATTAAAACTAAAAATAAAAATAAATTAATAAAAAAAGCTTTGGTTTAAAATTCAGTCTTCTAAGTTTTTATCATGTCTTGAATACCACTGGTAATTCTTTGATTGCCGAATTCGATTAAAGGTTGCTGGATGTTGGTTCTATTTTTAATACGTGGTTGTAATAAGCCAGATCTTGTTGAGACATATATTTGAACATTGATTTTAAATGTTGGTGTCGCTTATTTGTCGATCATTGCAAGTAAATTTTCGTGGTTCAGTCAAAACTAAAGTTGTATTTCATGGAGTTTGATTTTTCCATGTCTAAACTAGATTAAAGCTCGCAAATTAGCTTCAGTGTACTTTTCAGTGTCATAACTGAAATTAAATTGGATGGTTTGTAAAATTTGGGCAAATTTTATAAGTAAGGGTACTTTGAAGTTGAGAATTTTAGAGCAAGCCTCAAAATCTTTGAAGTCTTCAAATAGCATTTGTATAATCATATAAGGACGACGACGATTAATGTTTTTGAGAAGCCGTAACACACCAATAGGCGAAAACAACTCATTTCTCGATAGCACTTTTTCGATTTCGTTACGAGCATGATCCACTTCCTGTTTTGCTGAATGTCCTGGTAATGAATATCGCATTTCAATGTACTCGATGTTGAGATGTTGAGTCAAAAAATGTTTAATGGCATACGCCATAAAAGAATGTTTGTTCTGTGGAACGCATGAATCACTTAATGTAATTATTCTCGTAAAATCGTTACTTTCAAATATCCTTTGCAATATTTTAATAAATGCTGAGGCGATATCATTACCTGATCGGCCACTGGTGTATTCACTCCAAACTACGCAATATACTGTTTTTGAGGTTGAAAGATGTGCAGTTAGATTATACGTATTTAATTTCGAGTGATAAAATATCTCTCCAATTTCTGATTTGGGGCAAGTGATGACATTTTCCAAATCGAAACATATGATTGGTATATCGCTTTTTTTATCCATACCATGTAAAGTGTTAAACGTATATCGTTCATTGTTTGGGTCCTTATTGATTGTGTGTATTCCGCATACCCCACATCGATCTGATTTTGGCTTATGAAAATCAATATTGAACTGCGTGTTGAACTGGTAACGATAGTAGCTCTCCTTTACTTTAGGTAAATCTTGTTCGGCACAATGAGTCACGTATGTAGAGATCGTACATTTTCGATATATTTAAGTTACATAGTTTCTAAATATGTTTTTCCAGTCTTATTGCGGCAATATGGCTCTATGGCTGGAAATGACTTAATATGCTTTATGATGGTAGCTTTCAAATCATTTGATATTTTTTTAGTGTTATTTTTGCCTCTTAAGCTATTCGGCATTGTTCCAGTCACTTCAATTTTCCTGTTATGTACAGCGTACACAGGCTTTTGTGAAATTGGCAAAGTCATTAGATAAAATTTTTTGCAAACCGTTATACGGTCACTACAAATATTACAGAAGTAGCGAAAAGAAAATGCACGTCTGGATTGCGTACGGCTTGTGGTAGTTCGACTTTTTAAAATCCTTTCAGTTGTTGCGGCAATGAAATTGTATTTACCCGTCTAATCAATTTTGTAATAATTTTTGAAGATTTCCTCACGCTCATAACTACCAATGTATTTTTAACATTTATATCAGCAATCTGAAAGACAATTCTTAATATGCTTGAATATTTTTGAAGGTCTAAGCTGTTTTCTATTATTTACAAACTCTTCCCTTGCTTGAAATTTTTGTTTTCTCTTGTTGACAATCCATTTAGCCTTAGTTTTTACAACCTTTCTCGGTTTTGACTACAAAATAATAAAGAAATTACTACCCGGACAAAATTAGCTTGAACAATAGTACTTACCATAAGGGTTTTAAAAACTGATTCGAGTGTTGCGTTTGTGAGATCTTGTGATACTTCTTCAGAAACCATTTCATATTCGCCACATAACTCCTCTAAATTGCTATTCTGCTCAACTGTACCTAATGTTGCACCACTACTACAGTTAATACTAATTTCTATTAGCCCACATGACATGATATTAATATCGGTTTATCAAGTGCCTCAATAAGATGAAGAAACTTAGACATTACCTGGCCGTTCTAATTAATTAATTAATAACAATAGATATCGATTACCACAGAAATAATAGTGCAAATAAAAATAAATAATTATGTATGAATTAATGATAAAATACAAAATATCACGCAAACTAACGAAAATACAGTAATTTAATTAGATACGTACCAAATATAAAACTAAGATCTATATTCACGAAAAATCACAAACTAAATAAAATTATACCGCCAAAATATTTGACGTTTACTCAACTGTACAACAAATTCAGGATAAAATAGGTGTAACTGCGTTATTATGTATGAACAAAGTTCTATGTGAAATAATTTTGTTTTAAAACCAATTAACGAAGTTCTAACTGTTATTTTTTGTGTAGATACAACTCTGTTTTATGAATTAGAGTAGAAACTTCGTTGACATACACCTTTGTTCCATAGTTATTTCGGAAACGGAAAGAAATAGCCTATTTTAAGTATGCGTAAACGAAAGAGAAGGCCTTATTTAGTGGATGTGCATTAACAACTCATTTCTACAATTTTTTTTGGTTACAACCTTTCTAATCTATGGCCGCGAAATGTGACACTGCTTCTTTAAATACCAATAGTTTATTATAATTTTAGTAGGTTTTGGTACATTTGAAAATGTATACAAAAGGTCAATTAATCTATAATAACGTTCAAAATATATTATCTCTGGGCATTTTTAAAATTAAGATCATTTAGAAACTTTAAATTTATTTTTGAAATTGAGAGCTTTTATTATTTAATATGAATATTATGAATCTCTATTTTTAAAAGTATAAAAAATTATGAACAGTTTACTAAAACTATCCAGCTCTGGAAACATTTTCTACACTGAATTAACCAACATTCAATTTAATAATTCGAAATTTGTTAATGTCATCCCAAAAGATTCAAAATATCCGAATTCAATAATAATATTTTTTTTCCTTACGTGAATTTTAGTAGGCTACAAAAATCAATATATTTAGTTTTAAACCATTGACTTTTGAAAATTAAAATTCAAATTTCAGAATTAATAACGGTAATGTTTTAGGAGATAATCTTCTAAATTTTTTGTTTTTGATGTTTTTATTTTAAATAAGTTTCAAATAATACATTACAATTTACCATTGAAAAACATTTTCATACTTAATTTTAATAATTGAAATGAAGTTAAAATTCTTAATATATAATTTTAAAAAAAGGAACAATTTACAATATTGCTTTAACTGTATCAGTATCATCAAATTCTGAAAGAAATTTGTAAACACCAAATTTGGTTTGATAATTAAAAATTTGTTAGTTCTTTTTGAAAACATTAAAAATTCAATTGAATCGGCTAAAATTAAATTAATTTTAATAAATTTTACAATATTGAGTCTCAAAATTTTAAGAATTTAGTGAATCTTTAAATTAAGAGTACGGATTTATGAACTCTTAATCAAAAAAAAAAATTGAAAACTATCCATACAAAATTTAAGAACATTTAATTCAACATTTTTTCAATTAGGAAATTTTTTTGGTTCCATATATTTTTATTATACAAAGCACCTCTACTGAATTTGTGCTGTGCATGATGATTGTTAGTTGTCAATCTTACCAGAAAACGTAAATAAACGCAACTAATATAACTAACATAGTTGTTGAATTCTACCCTGTTAGACTCAACCCAAGGGCTCACAGCAGAAAATGTTCCATCAGAAAATATAATCCTAATCCCAATAAATAAGCTTTCGGGGAACATATTTAGCTGGTATAGTTTACTGAGAAATTCAGTTACCACCAATTTGATAAATTTATATTGAAAGAGCTTTTTCCCTAGCAGAAGTAAAAATGTTGCCCCTTTCTTTCAGATCTTCTTGTTTAGTAGGTTTTATACAGTTTCAGCATGTTTCCCTCCACTTTCGATTAAAATTCAAAATTTTTTGCATTTTACTTTTAATTATACTTTCAAGCTTCCTTTCTGCTGTAATTACTGATGTTGCAAATGTATGATTTCTAGCAGCGTTGAATGCAGAATGTAGTGCGGTTTGCAAACGTTGGATTTATAATTCTAGATTCTGTATTTCCCTTAAAACCAATCTAAAATTGTTGGCATTTCCAAAGATTGTGCGACTTTTTAATTTTGCCAGACAGGATGGAAAGAATTGTTCCATTCCAGGAGAATCGCATAAACAATAAAATTGTACCATTGTCGCAATTGTCCAAGACAAAGGAAGTGCCCCTCGAAAGAAAATATCGAAAAGATCCAACAGACAGTCAATATTTCAGCCGCCTTTGGCTGTCGTCTAAAATAATCTAGACACGAATTTTTATACTATCATGGTATATAGAAATGACAAGCACCCTGCGGCGAACGAGCTGATGAAACAAGCAATCCCTAATCCTCCTTTAATGAAGCATGAAGAATATATCTTATCATTTTGTAAGTAATAAATCTACAAACATACAATCTACAAATTTCCCGGGTAGACTATGGTTGGCTTAATACTTTTCCAATCTGGGATGGTTTATTGTAAAATATTTGTATATTGTTTAAGAATAAATTAAAAATTAAAAAGTGAAAAAGCATAATTAAAATTATTAAAAGTATAACATTTATTTTAAATTTATATTCAACAATTTCAAATATTTCCGAAAATTGTCAGAGAATTTGGTCTAGTTTTGAACTGATGAGCTTAGGAATGTGAAAAAATCAAACTTCTCATCACGCCGCGGCGACTGT